>CM071856.1:5278333-6711666 GCA_036507275.1 Sicyos edulis | reverse complement strand
CCTTGTTTATTTTATTATATTTAGGCATATGGATTGTGATTATCATTGTTTTTGTTTGGTTCTCGGTAGCTAGCTCGGGTTCGATCGCAGCTTAGGTTTTTGTGTGTAGTTGCCTCGATTTCTTACCGTAGTTGTGTGGGCCCTGCGATGTTATATGTGATCGTTGTTTGTATGCCTGTTTATGATTATCAGCATGTTTAGTGTTAGGTGCTCTGTTCTAAATTCCCGACTGGCATGGTTTCTTATGTTGTTTCTCATGTTATTCCATGCTAGGTTGTTCCGTTCTGGCATGCTCATATCTGTTCTTGCTTCGTAGTACCATGCTAGGTTCGTTGTATCTGTTGAGCACGTTTTGGATTGTATTGGATTGTATGTTATTGATATGATAGGTTAGAGTGTAGGTAGGTAGCATCATCCGGGCCAGATGCATAAAGTATCTTGCATCCATTGCAGGGGCGTACGAGGTAGTACTCCGTCCCTGGACCCCGTGAGGGTTTAGCTAACCCGACCGGTAGGCCCTGTAATCTTGGGTGAGGGTGGCGATCGTTAAATGCCCCAACGGTCGGGATGATGACTTGGCATTGCCTCGCCCCGGCAATCGGCACGCCTCGGCGTGTTCGGTCATAGCCCTTGATTGCCACTGTTAGGGCAATGACGGCTTCTGGTGTAAGCCTACCACGACCGATTCCTTAGCCTCAAAGTGCGGTGGTCAGCCGACATAGTTCACGTGTCCAGTCTCACACCCCTATGTCAGTGACACCGATCCAGAGATTTAGTTAGGCATGGTGACTGGACATGGACAGCTTGCCACTAGACCCCGCACCCCCCATGGTCTGCAGTAGCATGCGGTGTACGCTTACGCTCATTACAGCGCCGACCGGAGAGCTCCTCGGGATCTTGAGCTAGTGCACCTTTCGTATCGACAGTAGACAGGCTGAGGCTGAGACTTGTTTCTCGTATAGGGCATATTGTGTGGTGGATTATTCCGGACTAAGACCCTGAGTTGGCATCCGAGGTCCAAGCGTGGACTTAAGCTATGTGCTCTATTCTGTGTTTATACTCATAGCTTGCATACATTCATCTAGATGACCATGTATATCGTATTGTACCCCGGTTGGGGATTCTTACTGAGTAATTCGTTACTCACCCTTATTTTGTGGTTTCCCACAGGTAACCAAGGTGCGAGACAAGATGGCTGAAGGAGGAGCTGTGATCATGGGAACCTGCTGTCATCTCTGACTTTTTATATTATGACTCTTGTCTTTTATTTCCCCTAAATGCATGTAGTCGGGCACGGAGCCCTAGGATGTTTTCTCAATGTTTTGTGGATTCCAGCATTTATGTATCAGAGAAGGTTTTGAATGATTTTAATAAATCTCTGATGAGAGTAAACTTTTGGAAATGTATTTGTCTTGAAATAGGTGCTTAGAGACAGGGACAGGTTTCAGTAAACTGTATTGATTTCTGATTGAATGCTGAATGTTTTAATTTTTACTTGGAATCTGAAATCATATTTGTATATTGTCTTTACTTGAACGCATGCATTGGGGTAAAGGCCCATTTAGAGCCCATTTTGGGTCGGGTCCTTACAAAGTGATAACTGACAATCAATCACGAAATCAAGGGGGACCAAGACGGAAATAATCGGCAAAGAGAATATTTAAGAAGGACGACACGAGGAATGGACGTGGTCAACAAGAAACCCTGGATGTTATAAATAGAAGTTGAATTGAAGAAGAATGTGTGTTAATTCATAAGGGAAGCTCACATTGATGGGTGCTCAAGATACCGGGGTCTCCTTGGAGATCTTGGTGGCCTCTATTCATCTTTACACTCTGACGGATTGAATACCAACGCGGTGTTATAGATGAAGACGTCATTGGCAACAATGACATTGACTTTATTACTCCATAGATAGCTAGTAGTTCCATTAGCATATCATACTATGTTTTATTATTTTTAGACATAGTTGTATTGCTTTCTTGAATAGTAATCTACAAGTTTTTTGTTTCAGATTTGATCTCCTATAAACGTTTTATGCGTGATTAAGATTTAAGAAAGTAGGGAAGTTAAGCAGTATGGCTATTTAATTTAAAGAACAAGTTAAGGGAGAAAAAGGAGTAAAAACGGCGATTGTATTAACTATCTCGAGTCAACTGACCATCCACTCGAGATTGCTTAGCATTTGCCTTGGAAAAGGGGATGTTAAGGGCTTAACCTCACTATAATCATAACATTTAGTACACTTATAGAATTGAAATGCCCCACTTTTCCACAATTATAACATTTATTAGAATTGAAATCACTTACATAGTGAAGATACTTATTACACTTATAACATTCAATATTTAAATGATTCAATCTACTCCCTTTTCCTCGATCGCATCCTCTTCCAAGCTAATTCTGTTGGCTCGACTGTCTCTTCTCTTCATGATTTTCGTTTTGACCACTACGACTTTATCCACGACCACCACCTCACCATGAAAATTGTTTAGAATAGAGTAACTATTTGTTTTTTAGTGACACCTTGGCTTGAAGCACTTGCTCCAATATTTCCTCATTAATTCTTCTTATTCTTGAATTGCTCGTGTACCTCAAGAAAACTGGCAAGCTTGTCTATAGTAAGCATTGCAAGATCGTGCAACTCTTCTATCGCACACATCACATTCTCAAAATTTTCAGTCAACGATTTCAAAGTCTTTTCTACTACTCGTGCATCGGTTATCTTTTCGTCATTACAATTGAGTTACTAACCACAGTCTGCTCACGTGTGATGTAGTCAGATACACTTTTTGACTCCTTCATCTTTTTGCTCTCCAAATCTCCGAAAAGAATTTGGAGATGCACTTGCTCGACCCGGTCAGCTACTTTGATCATTTTCTCTATACTGTCCCACGCCTCTTTCAAAGTAGTTCTACTCGCAATCTTCTCAAAGACTAATTCATCAACTGCTCGAAATATCATGTACGATACCATTTTATCCTTCGAATGCTTCACTTTCAACGTTTTGGCTTGATTCACAATATTTTTTAGTTCTACAAAACCTTTTTCAGCCACTTCTCATGCATCATGAGATCCTAGAAGAGCTTTCATCTCAATGCTCCAATTCTCGTAATTTCCTTTCATCAATCATGGCAGTGACATTTGACCCGTCACATTTGCCATCGACTTTGGAACCAATTTGTAGAAGCTCGAAAGGCGAATAAACAAAAAAAAAAAGACAATATTTCTTGATGGGAAAGACAAGGCACACAACTTTCTCAAAAAAAAAAAAATTACTTTATTTATCTACAACTTTTCTTCTATCTCTACATTTCACAATGAAATGAGTCACCATTTATAGTCCTATTACAACTTGGCCTTCAAGTTCTTACCAATAACGTTTCCCACTAATTGCTTAATTAAGGATCCATTAATTTATTAATTAGCTCCTAAATTAACAACTCATTAATTACTTAATAAAATGACAACTAATATTACATTTAAACCAAAATAATAGATTTGCATTAAATTTTATTCAACAGTATGAATTGATAAATGAGCCACCATCATATGCACAATTAACTAATATTAGATAGCAATCCACTAACACTTCTATATTAACTATGCAGGCTACTGAGCCCATATTGACTTGATTTTATTTTTTTTTACATTACAAATAGAAATAGGAAATTAAATAGAAAGAAAATCTCCACAATGGCTGGGGCCTTGAATAGCGTGGGTTAAATATGCATGGTAGACATTGGAAACACTTGTTGGCACCTCTTCAATCTTCACAACCAGACCCCCCAACTCCACAACAGCTTCAGCCAGGGCATGAGCCACTTTGTTCGATTTTTCATTGCACCAAATAAAATGTAGATAGTCATTTTCTTCCCCAAAAGTCTTATGTCGTCCAAAATACATCCCAACTCCGATAAGTTAGCTTCATAGCGATTAAGTCCAATAATGACCACTGTCGAGTCTAACTCCACCACCACTGTCCTGAATCCCATTTTCTCAGCCACCAACAGACCCTTACGAATTGCAATTGCTTCCACCACTACTGGATATACCACTCCCCTCGTTCATAACATGATTGATTTACACTTTTGTATTATTAATATGTTTGTTGCATGTTTAACCCCATATTGAGAGTTACTTACTGAGTATTGGTATTCACAATTTCCTTTATTTTTTCCCCAAGTAGTGAACACAATGTGCATGGTGAATGACAAGACCATTGGTCTAGATGTATTAGTTTATTTTTATGTTTAGTTGGTCATTTTCATTTCATCATTTTAACTATGTTGAGTTTATTATATTTTAACCATTTTATTTCAGAAAGGGAATGTCCAACAAAATTCACCATGGACGGCTAGCATTTAGAATATCACATTACATGCTCTTTTTATAGTGGAATAAAATTTCCTAGATTTGAAGCCCTCAATCATTAGATTGTTAAGGTATATGTCCTAAACGCCTAGCCATTTGTAATTTTTTAAAGAACAAACATTTAATGTATGACAATTAATGTAATTTTCAGTTATTAAAAAAGAGTTATTATTCTCATTTATTGTGCATTAAATTATAAACATCATCAACTCTATCGCATTAACTGAATTAATGGCGATAAGCCAGTATGGTTATTCAGATGAGCACTTAGAAAGGTATGTGGGACATACAAGTGGATCTAGTTTCAAATAAATAACTTGAACTTGTTTACAATATATGGACTAAGGTGGGGCGCCTAAGTCCTGGTAACACTAGTTGTACAACCCACTTTGCAATGGTTGTAGACAACCTGATCTTGGTTGTTCATATGAAGACAGACTGGACTAGAGATATTACAATATGTCTAGTAATCCCGTTATGGACATCGATCAAGTATCTCACTAGGATGATCGTATGCTGATATGATCTTAATCATGAATGAATTGTGAACTCCTACTTTCTAAAGCATCCTTTGATGTCCATGGGTGATATCAGTCTAATAGTACATATTTTCCATTTATGATCAATAAGCCTCCCACCTTGGAGATCGTCGTAGTGAGTGGATGGGAACGCAATGTCACTCTTTCCTATTATTGAGAAAGTAGAAGAGTTGTTCTGTTAAGAACTGATTCTAGTTGAACAAAGGGTGTACATTTCTCACTAGCCTAAGAGGATACTAGTTTATGGTTGGACCATAAACAACTTGTTCATTAAAAAAATCAGTGGAGCTTAAAGAGAAATAAAGGGGAAAAACTTTCCCAAGAGAAACTCTATCCTTACAACGATAAATTTTGAAGGGATGAAGATTGTATTTGGTGGCAGATGGGAACGCGAAAGTCATTCCCCGACTCTACATACCCCGCCCATGGATATACTCATTATTATCTTATGTACTATATGTCATCTTTATTGTATTATTGGATTGAGTGTCATAAATTATGTGGATTGAGTATCTGATGTAATTATATATTACTAATAGTAGACTATTATCTTCCTATTAATGAGTCTTAGCCAATTTTACTTGATTATTATTTTGATATTTTCTATAACTAGTTTTTGAACATTTCCTTTGTATGATTTGAATTATGTATGCTTGTATGTTGTATCTTTTCAAATGAATCTTTATTGTGCATTTTTCATTCACTATTTTTCCTCCTCTTTTCATAGGTAGTGGTGCGTACCGTTGTTGCTGACTCATGAATTTGATGAAGTTGTTAGGATCTCACAAATATCTTACATTGGAAAGTGGGAGAGTCCAACATCAATATAAAAGAGATGTGGGTTACTCCCCTCATTGTCAATTGGTTTTGAGGTGGAACCTCGTATTCTCCAATATGGTATCGGAGCCCATAAAGCCCAAATGGGTATCAGTCCAATAAAATGAAATTGAGATCTGATTCAAAATTGGTGAGCTCAAAAGAGGCACCATCTTGAGGGGCATGTTAGGATATCACAAATATCCCATATTAGAAAGTGGGAGATTCCCATATTGGAAAGAGATGTGGGTTACTCCCTTCACTGTCAATTTGGTTTGAGGTGGAACTCCATAATCTCTAATAGAAGCGTCGTTTATTATTATTTTCATTTTTCTGCATTTAATTTATGAACACTTATAATAAGTTTAGTACATTTTAAATTCTTTTAATTATCTTGTTTTGAAGAATGGAATTTTGGAAAATTATTTTATTAATTTAAATTATTTATATTAAATTTACTTGCGTTTTGTTCGAAAATGAATCTATTATTATTATTATTATTATTATTATTATTATTATTATTATTATTATTATTATTATTATTATTATTATTAAAAGTAAAGTATTTAATGCATGATGCATGGTAGCATCTAAAAAAATTATTTAAAAAATTTAAGTTATTTCAACCCGTCTATAATTTGCCATCTAGTTTGAAGTTTTTATCTCGCAAAACAACAAACTATCATCAAGGAGCTTATATTTATTGACTTTTTTCTATATTATAATAAATAGAAAGGTGATTGTCGGTAGAATATTAAGCTCTTTATTTTACTAAATAGCATAAAGTTGAGTTTTAGGCTTCCAAATGCAAATCTCAAACGAGGTATGTTAATCAATATTTTTCTTTAGTACAGCAATAATATTTTAAATTGAAAAATTCAAACATCCCACTTTTGAATTATGAATACATATTAATTATCGTTAGGTCAAGTCAACTTTGGCAGACTTCAGTCAAGCTTAACTTATGACAAATCTTAAATGTTGAGGGTAAAAAACGAGGGAGATTTCCTTTGTACGTACTAGTAAAGTTTAGGCTTTAAACCTATGACTAATAATAATAATAATAATAATGTGGGCCAAAATGTGTGTCCACCTTAGTGAAATGTATATACTTTCCTTCTTTATTGAAATTTTGTTTGAACATAAGCAGACCAAATCATTGAAATTATTTCAAACCAATGCCATCTTTTCAATGTGTTTATCTTATATAGAGAATGGATCCTTTCCTTATAACATTAGATAAACCTTTTACTTTCTTTCTTTGTTTCTATAATTGTTCCAAAATAATGTTTCAATCATTTTTAGCACCCATTGGCCTTTCTCTTATGTATAAACTTAGATATGTGTAGATAGGTGTTCCAATATAATGTTCTAATCATTTTCAACCCTTTTATCAAATGAACGAAGTCAATTAATAGAAATGAGTTTATAAGTAGTTTGAGACTAATCTCTTTCAATCTACACATTTTTTTAGTTTAAATTGAAGTGAGAATTACAAACTCTACATAGAAGATATTATTATTTTTAAATAAATTAAGAGACAAATACTGATTTTCAAGATTAAACCTTTAATCGTAGAATTGAATTAAATTATAACTAGTTAACCAAACTAATATGCTACCAACCTTTTCAATTATGTACCTCATATTTGTTGTACTCTAGAATATAGATATGGAGTGTGAGTCCCACTAATTAAATACAAATAGTAATGTAGTAAGCTTCGTACATGAATCGAACATAATGATTGTATCGACTTATCTCTAAAAGAAAGTTGGTTAAAATACAAAATTTTCCTATCCTTGAAATAAAATTAAAATTTAAACGTTACGATTTTATTTTTATAGTTTGATGAAACCTTTTAAATAGGCTTAATCGTTCCTAGTGATTGATGATTAATTAAGTACGTGTAAGTTATGACCCATTTAATAATCATTTTATTTTTTATTTTCTATTTTTGTTTGTACTTTTTTGAAAATAGGCTTATTTGATAACCAATTTTGGTTTCTCTTTTTAAAATATTAAAGAAATAATAAAAACTAAATTATAGCTTTTAAAAATAGGTTTTTGTTTTCGTTTTTGAAAATGTATGAAAAATAAAAAATAAATAGTAAAAAATTAAAAAATTAAAAATAAAATGTGTTGTTTGAAAACAAAAAATAGTTTTTAAACAGGATTTTTGGTTTTTAATTTTTAAAAATATAAAATTAAAATCAGTTATCAAATACATACAATTTTTATTTTTTAAAATAAAATATCAAAAACGAAAAATGAAAGTTTAGAAAAAATTAATAATAATAATTATCAAACGTTTACTTATTTATATGTTAATAAAGTTATCTTTTATATATTATTGATAATGTGAATTGAGTAGTAAATTTGCAAAAAATGGATTGAAATTTTTTAATGTAATGAAATTTAATAAATTGGCAACTTGATTTTTATCTAATAACAATTAGATTTACATAGCCAACCTAGAAGGTAGGGGTGTACACGAGTTGAATTAGATTGGTTAAGAAATTATTTTTGATAAATCCAAAGTTTCCGGTCCGTGAATCCACCAACTTGGCTTACCCTATATATTTGAATAATCCAACCCCATAATTCTCATATATTTTCAGGTTCAATTGGACCATTGAATTAATTTTTCTTTTTTAACTTTTAATACGAAAATATATTTATTACTTACTTTCAAATTCTTTAGAAATCAACATATAAAAACTTCTATTAACAATTTGACTTCAATTTATACCGCAATATATAATTAAATAATTTTACAGAATAAAATCTCCAAAAATAATAATGAAAAAAAATAAATATGTACATATACAATTATGTTCTAGGTAAAAACAAATACTTTTTTAATTAATAATAAATTTAGATTAGCTTGAATCAACCCGAGAAGTAACTCAACCCATAAAAATTATATTTATTTGAACTCAATCTAATTTAAATAAATTTATAATCCAATTCATCTTATTGAATTTGGATGAATTGTCAGGTTACTCAAGTTGTCGGGTTGTTTAAACATCACTAATAGTATGTACTATGAAGACACATCAAAATTTATGAAAATTGATAACAAAGAATTAGTTTTGCAAAATTAAAACATAAAAGATGAGGTTTTGAAATTTGACATTGAGCCAACAAAAAGGTAAAATGTACATTTGGCCGTTGGAATTTTAAATGAGTTTTTATTTAGTCTCTACCTTTAGTTTTGAAAGATTTTTATCTTTAATATTTTGAATTCTATTTGTTTCTTTGAGTTTTCAAAATTGACATATTTATTTTATTTTAGTGAAAAATAAAAAGTGCACCCATATATATATATATATATATATATAGTCTTTGAAGTGAGAAATTGGAAGTTGTAACATGTTGATTTTCAAATCATATATAATTATCTCAATTAATTGAGTTCTTGTTGATTCGCCAAAATCGAATTAGTATAGCTAATCAAACCATGTAAAAATAAGTTGAAAAGTGTTTATTTTAGCTTTAAAAATGTGAAGACCAAATAAAACCCAAGTTTAAATAGAAAGAAGTTGAAAAGTGTATTTTAGCCGAAAAGAAAGAAAAATAAAGAAACGATCTCAAGTTGATAACCTTTTTGGATAAAAATTATTCATGCAATAATTGAAGTATTTGTCTTGTCACTTCTCCTTTAGCATAAGGAAAACCATAATGAAAATGACGAAAAAGAAAAAAGATATATTATAATTACAAGCCATTAAGTTTTTCCTTTTATTTTATTTTCTTTTGAATCATGTGAAAGATGTAAAGGAAAGAGGAAGCAAAAGGTAGTTTGGATTGACGTAAAAAATCTTAGCTTTGCATGAAAAATGTTACCTCTTGGAGATCATCATCATTTCAACAATAAATATTTCTAAAATTTCCTTTTTTTAATTTCATTTTTATATTATTTATGCGCTAATGTCATTTCAATTAGCTGGTATTCATGTTTTCTATAAATAAATAAATAAGCTGGTATTCATATTCAATTTGATTTTTATAAAAAAAATTAAAAAAATAATGTCATTTTTAATCCAGTCATCTATATAATATTCTGCTTTTTTTTCTTCATCTTCTTATAACAATCTACACAATATTCTTAATCGCTCTTTAATTTGGTTTTCACAATAAAGCTCTCTGTCTTTTGTTGAGCTTAAAGTTGTTTCTCATTTATGTGTTTTCATATAAATTTTACTATATTTTTCAAGAAAATTCTCGTATCAAATATCATGTCTAGGAATAATCTTCTTACACGTATTTTATTTTAATTATTCTTGCCTTTAAAATGAACGAAAAAATATATATAATCTTGATCAATAAGCTACAACATTACATTTGGTGGGACAGATCTCTTACAATGTAAGAGAGGTTTTTTTCTTACATCAACGGAAATATTTAAATTTATAACTAGTTGATTATCATATTATACATCATTTTATTTAATTATTTTTTTTGATTAAATATTATACATCATTTTATAAACTCATAGACAAATCTAATAGATGCGAGGACCCTATCATGTATATAAAAGTGAACCCGAACATATTTTTTATAATATTTTTACCATTAGTGGATTCCCAAATCTTGGATTTTTGTAAAAAAAAAATATGTTTATAAATTATTAGATAATATAAGTTGCACCTCAAAATTAATTGAGAGTGAGAGAGTAACTCTTTTTTTTTTATAAAAGTATTAAAAATATTTCAACTTTTCAATGTGGGACAAAAGTTTTAAGGTGAAACTATCATGGAGTGACCCAATTGTTCAATGGGGATCTCAGGATGTTTAAGGTAATAGAATCAACCCATGGTAACCTTCTACCTAGTAATTAATTTCTTACGAATTTTTTTGATATTCAAATGCGTATTATCTATATTTTAATACTGTTTATGTTATGCATATGTGATTTTTTTTTTAATGGTAAATCATGCATATGATATGTTCCCTCTAAACATTTGAATTTGTAATTTTTTTTATAGTAACTTCTCAAAATAATTCAAATCTAATCTAAAATAAAATTTTCTATACGGCTAAACATCAAATTTTGTTAGCCTGCCTTTTTTTTTTTTTTTTGAGCATTGCATTTTTACTTAACATCGCAAATTCTAAAATTATAATTTCCCTAGCTTTTTAAATAAAAGGTCGCTAATTTGAATAGTTTAAAATGATAAGCTATTAAGGTGCGTACACTCAATAATTGAATATTAATATTAAATAACGAAGGAACTAATAATGCAATTTTTTAGAATAAAATTTTCCGCTGTAGTATGAACCAAAAACATTGAAGATATATTATTCTCTTCATTTCTTCTCCCTAGTATATGTGTGTACAAAAATATTCAACTAAATAAACAAAAATTACCAATTAACTTTTTCAATATTGCCTTAAAGTTGTCTTTTGACTAACGACAAAAAACAGTTGAAAACAATTCATAATATTTGATTACATGTTTGAAATGCTTTTTCTAGAAAATTTGAGCATACTATTATTTTATTAAGGTGATCTTTTCTATGAAAAGGTATATTTCATTAAAAATCATGAATGTAACAAAACATTCTCAAAGACATTCCTTAATTATTTGAATTTATTTAGGTCAAAATGATACTTTCCAATTAATTTTTTCCTTTTCAAAGATCCAATTTATGAATATATTTTCAAGATCGAATCTTTCAAACGTTATAACATTGTTCAACAAATTACTAATCTACTTTTTCAACTCTCTTGTCAATCGATCTTTTTTTCTTTGATACTTAAAGTCTAAACAAATTGTACATTTTCAAGCATTAAGTCAAGAGAATTGGACCTACACACAAGAATACTTTAAAAATAATGGAGTGAAAAAAGAGTGAAAAAATATAATGAGAGGTTGTAAATATATGAGCTATAATTTCAACATTATTGGATATATTAGAAGTTGAGGATTAAAAGAAATATTTTGACTGAAAGGGCAACTTTATTGGCTTTTAAGATTTACATGCTCCTTTTTCTCTTGCACTTTAATCTGAAGCACTACAATGGTCTTGCAGCTCCAGCCAAAAAACACTATCTTTTTTGCCCCTTTTAATGCAAAGGGTAAATGGTGAATTTTTCTTAGGTTTTTTTTTTTTTTTTTGTATAACTTTTAGTTTCTCAATTCTTTCAACACATGCTTACTATTTCCAAGGACAGCCTTATTTTTGTTAATGTGGGTATCTTACTTATAGATACTATTGTTCTCTTTTTCCCTTTTTGAAATCAAGCCAAACCATTCATTGAACATAAAACAATAACTTAGAACATCTTTCCCAAACAAAGGAAATGAGATTAGAGGATAAAATACTCCCTTATTCAACCTTTTGATCTTGATCTATGGTTTGAATCAAAACGAACCAAAGTTATGTATAAAAGCTAGAGTTCAAAAAAACTTAAAAGATATCACATTTTGTCGTATGATAAATGAAATAATAAGAACTTAAAACGAAAGGTCAATGAATTATCGAATTAATCCTACAATCATTAAAACTAGAGGTACAAAGTACATTTTAGTAATTTAGATCTTGTGGGTTATTATTTTCCTATTTATTATTATCTAGATTTGATTTTCAAATTTATTAGAAAATTAATCCTATTTAAGTTAACTAAATTATTCAACAAATTATTGGGACTGTTTTGGTTAATATGGATATATCTTAATTGGATACTATTTTTTTTTTACCATATAAAATATTCATATTCTCAAATAAAGCTACACTGTAAGAATATTATTCTGATCATTCCATGTTCCTAATGCTGGCTTTACTAAAGTTGTTGTTCATTTAGCATAGTTAAAATTATTGTAGCCAACATGAGCTTGACATGATGTATATAAATTAAACTAGTAATTATAAGGTTGCATCCAAAAATGTTATTAGAATAAAAAAAGAAAACAAAATTATGATAAAATCATCAATTAAAAACATAATTATAAGTATTAAAAAATAGTTATCCAATGAAATATTAATTTTCAAAATTTAAATTAATATTTAAAAAATACTTGTCGAAAGTAGAAAACCAATAATGCTTCTGGATAAAGTTTATCTAAAAAAAAGCTTCTGGATAAAAGTAATATTTATATACTTTTCAAAATCTAAACAGCTATCATAAATTTAGATATACAAAATTGAGCATAAATCAGGAACAGTTCCGCTTGGAACAATTGGGCGTAAATTGTTGGTTTTTCTATATGTTTATTGTATTCGGACTTCATACAAATAATAATAATAAAATTAAAAAAAAAATTAATAATAATCATCATTATCATCATCGCCTAGCATGAGCTGCTTTGTTCTCATCTCCTCTTAAAGAAAATGACTGAAATAAAAAGACAATTACAAAAAAAGCGAGATCAGGGTGTTTCGTTCACTATATTGTGTGTCGAATAATTTTAGAAAATTCTAAATCATACACTATGCTCTTTGATGGTCAAGGAAGATTCTAGATTATATACATATATTCAAGATTGTATTTATAGAGAATTTTAGAGCACTATTTGTGTAAGATTTTTGAAGAATGATCCAAACCATCTACTTTGTCTAAAGTGAAGTTGTGGTAAAATTAAAACCAAATGATTGACTTGATTACAATGGCAAGATGTGGCAAATTAATGACCACAAGATTTGCTTGGAGCCTAAGTTTATATGCACTATAAATAGGTCGTTCATTGTTGGCAAACCATCCTAAAATCTCCAAAATATCTCATATCTAAGTAAGTGAGGGTGTGAGATAAAAATAGAGAGTTAGAGAGTTATTGCTACTTTCTGTTCTTTTCTCTTTTTTTTTTTGACAAAAGTTATTGTTACTTTGTAATAGAGAAAGTTTGTAACTTCTATTTTCATAGTCAAGATCTTCTATCCTTTCTCATGGTTTTCACCCTTTAGGGATTTTCCACATTGAATCATTGTGTCATATTCTTCATTTTCTTCTCATTGTTATTAGTATTCTCAATCTATTATAGTCATAGCCCTACTCTATTTGATTGAATAAACACAACAAGTGGCATTAGAGTCTCATTTTAGGTGTAAACATCTACTCATTGTATGTTATGTGGTTGCCACTTGAAGTGGATCTTCCACATCAAAGAATAAGTTAGATACTTTCACCTTTATTGAAATTAAGGTATATGGATTATTTTCAGTTCATAGTAGAAGCAGTGGAGGCAAGATTCGAGATCGAGAAGTTCAACTGAACTAATTTCTCATTTTGGAAGATGAGTTAAAGGCTATCTTGAGAAAAGCTAATTGTTTTGTGGAATGAGATAGATAGGAATGCTATTGCAAATCTTCATCTGGTACAAGCAGATAGAGTGTTGTCAAGCAAAGAGGAGAAGAAAACTCCAAAGAAAATTTGGGATCATCTGTCAAAATTGTACGAGGTCAAGGCACTTCACAACAAGATTTTCCTTAACAAGATATTGTATTCTCTTTAGATGTCAGAATATATTTCAATGAAGGAGCACATAAACACACTAAATACACTATTTTCACAACTTGCATGAACTATTCTCTTTAGATGTCGAAATCTATTTCGTGCTGAGTAATGATGTTCTATGGTGAACTAGCTCGACACTATCGTCCCACAAGGAACAGTGATTTGGACGTGGCCAAGGCAGAGGTATTAGATACTGGGTGTTGTCATGTATTGGAGTTGTTGGACTACATGGTAGGGACATTCTCCCCTTCGTCTAAGGCGATATCCTCGGACAGCAGTTTGTGAGAAGGGTCTGCCAACCAGATTGCTCCACGTGTCAAGTTATCTGTAAATATTCCTATGAAACTTATCTAGTGAGTGGTAGCGACATCCCCTTGCAAGTCGTGTAGATCAGTAGTCTTGTGGTAAGATGTGGGTCCTGGTGACAACTAGGTAGCTCGGTTCACTAGGTTTCCTCCTTAGATAATGTTGTTCAGTTTTCACTTTTGAGACAAAGGTTATCACTAGGAAGGTTTTGGTATTTTGGTTGGTAGCCATTAGATTGTTCTACATGGCCTAGGTCATGACACATGACCACTTTACCTGGTTCTTAGGAGCTTGGGTCTGCATACCCCTTCTTTGAGTTACTTATGATGTCTTATTGAGATAATGATGATGCATGATTGAGTTCATGATGATGATGCTTGTCTGACACTGAGTTGAAGATCCTTATTGAGTTTCAAAACTCACCATTTCTACTATGGATTTCTCCCACAAGTGAAACATGATTGTATCACGATGGTTGATTTTTTCGAAGATTGACCATGAGAAATTGCTTCATTTTATTACGATGTCTTTATTTTTTTTAATTATAATTCTTCCTTATGCATGAACTTTTTAGGGCATGTGTCAGTTATGACTTTTATGAAGTGTTTTGTATCTGGATTTTACTTAGGTATCCATTCTATGTTTTCATAACTATTTAACATGTTTTTGAGTTATTATTTGTTTTTTGGAAACCGTGCTTAGGTCTTTTTGAGTTGTCATATTTACATGCATTAAGGTAAAGGCCAAAGTTTAAACTCATAGTTTGAGTCAGGCCTTTACATGCGGTATACATAAGGCCTTAATACGAACTTATTCTCATTAGGTCAACTTGAGGACCTTGATTGCAAAATTGTTGTTGAGAAAATAATCTTGGAAGGGATTCGAGGAATCACTTATATTTATTAAGGGAGAATAAGTTGATACAAACTTGTACATGTTGGTGGGAGAGACTTTGCATAAATGGGAGATATTAGTTGCCTCAAGTAATCCAAGTGAAAGTTTGCCAAAGAAGTGGCATGAGAAACTTGGACACGTGTCAAGACTAGAAATAAAAATTCTTGCAAAGCAAAATTCACTCCTAGGCCCACTAAGGTATATTTATCTTTGTGTGACCATCACATGACATGTGAACAACACAGATTAAAGTCCAACACATCAAATTCTAGAAGTAAAGATATTCTAAAATTGGTTCATTCTAATTTACGAAAAGCACATGTCACATCCTTAGAGAAGTAAGGTATTTTGTGTAATTTATTAACGGTTACTCCAAGAGGTGTTGGGTGTATCTCATCAAGATGAAGCAAGATATGTGTTTGATCTTGTCGATTTGTAAGAATAGAAATCAGTTCTATTGTATTAATCAATAAATAAATTGTTACAATGAATCATTGTAAATAGGAAAAACCTATTCTGAAAGTAGGAAAGATTTACAATATAGAAATATTGAAATAAGGAAAAATTTACATAAGGTAAGAATCTATCAAGGAAAGAATATTGCTCAAATAAATCAACATTCCTCTTTAAGCTGGTATAAAGATGTCTCATAGCCAACTTGTCGATCAGCCTATCAAACTACAACTTAGGAAGCCCTTTAATTAAAACATCAGTAATTTGCTCTATTGTTGGTAAGTAGGGAATGTAAATCACTCTAGTATCAATTTTTTCCTTTATAAAATGTTTGTAAACTTCAAAATGGTTTGTTCTATCATGAACAACGGGGTTATGAGCAATAGATATGGTAGCCTTGTTGTCACAATAAACTCATATAGGCATTACTTGTGTTATCTCTTGTTCCTCTAGAAGCCTCTTTCTCTAAATGCATTCACAAATGCCATGAGCTGATGCTTTAAATTGTGCTTCAACATTACTTTTTGCTACATCATTTTTTTTTTACAAGTAACCAAATTTCCTCAAACAAAGTAACAATAACTTGACATAAACCTTCTATGTGTACTACTTCCTGCCCAACGAGCATCAGTGTAGATTTTGATATTGAAGTTCTCATGTTTCTAAAATAGGATGCCTTTTCCTAGAGTTCATTTCAAGTATTTCAAGATTCTATAAACTGCCTCAAAATGATTTGGTCCTGGGGCATGCATGAATTAACTTTCCATACTCACTAAAAATGAAATATTTAGTCTCGTGTGAGATAGATAAATAAGTCTTCCCACTAGTATTTGATATCTCTCATTTTCTTTCACCTCTTTCTCAACTACTGCTTGCAATTTTAGACTTGGCTCGATAGGAATCTCTATTGTCATGCATCCAAGTAATCATGTCTCTTACAATAAGTCAAGGATATATTTTCTTTGATTAACAGGGATACCTTGCTTTGACCTGACAAATTTCATCCCTAGGAAGTACTTCAACATTCTTAAGTCTTTGATTTGAAATTCGTTTGCTAGTTATTCCTTCAATTAATTAATCCCAACTTCATCATTTTCAATAAGGATTATATCATCCACATATACTATCAAAACTACAATCTTGTTATTACTAGTATGTTTGAAAATAATTATATGATCAGCTTGACTTTGAAGGAACCTATAACTTGTAACTGCTTTCCCAAAACGTTCAAACCACATGCTCTAGAAGTTTTTTAAGGTCATATGATGACTTCTTTAGTTTGCATAATTTTTTAACTTCAAGCTTCGCTTCAAATCTATGGGATAAATCCATAAACACTTGCTCTTTAATATCACCATCGAGGATTGCATTTTTTTTCATCTAGTTGTAAAGGGGCCACTCAGAGTTTACTACACTAGAAAGTAGTACTCAAATTTAGTTAATCTTAGCAACAAGAATAAACATTTCTTGGTAGTCAATGCCATAGATTTGAGTAAAGCTTTTAGCAACAAGTCTCGCTTTGTACCTTTCAATTCTACCATCTACGTTGCACTTTACAATGACTACCCATTTGTGTCCTACAGTTTTCTTATTCGTCGGTCTGTCTACCATTTCTCATGTACAATTCTGTTGAAGTGCATTCATCTCTTCCATAATTGCAAATCTTCAGTTTGGATCATTCTTGGCTTCTTGTATATTCCTTAGAATAAAAAGATTAGTTATTCTGGAGGTGAATCTTTTGTGATTATCAGACAACCTATGATATAATAGATAATTGGCAATTGGGCATTTCGTACAATTACGAACTCCCTTCCTTTGAGCAATGGGAATATCAAGATCAAGGTGTTATCTTAAGAAATATTGAGCTCAATGTCACTTGAAGAAGAGAGGCGTTACCTAACTCTTCAGTATCATTCGTCGGGGAATTGGATTGATGTAGTGACAAGTCTACTATTTGATCCCTTCTATTTGAATAAATGCCCTTCTAGTATAAACCTGAAGCTCATGAACGTGATTAGGAGGATCAATCAATAGTATTTCTCCCCCTAAATTAGCACATTCTACATTTGGCATAGATAGACTAGGATTGACATTATTAGGACAAATAATTCGAAGAGGCTAAGTTTCCCAAAAAATTTCTTCAAAGTTAGGATTCTCCCCCTAAAGTAAATTTGGGTTAAAAAATAAAAAATGATTCATTCTCAAAAAATGTTACATCTATACTTTTCTTTATTTGAGGCATAGCCTAAGAAAATACATTTAGTCGCATGAGGTTCAAGCTTAGACCAAGAGAAATAGGGAAGGTGAATGTAAGCAATACACTGAAAAAATCTATTCAGTAAATCAGAATATAATCTGGAAATTTTTTTTTAATAAGCTAAGAGGGAGTTTTAAATGACAAATATTTTTAAGGCATTCTATTGATAAGATAAGCAGATGTAAGAATTGTGTCACCCCATAAATAAATGTGAACATGCGTACAAATCATAAGAGCACTAGTAACTTCCATTAAATGTCTATTTTTTCTTTCAACAATTCTATTTTGTTGAGAAGTATATCTACATGTAGACTGATGAGATATTCTCTTATCTTTAAAAAAGGTATCCAAATGTTAATTAAAATATTTTGTCCTCGTCAGTATGTAAAGTACTTATTTTTATTAGAAATTAATTTTCAAGCATATTGAAAAAGCAAATGAAAATATCTTAAACATTAGATTTTTTAGTCAATAGATAAACCCAAGTCAAGCGAGTATGGTCATCAATAAATGTAACAAACCAACGTTTTCCACTATGAGTCAAAAAAATTTACAAGCCCCAAACATCACTATGAATTAAGTAAAATGGTTTGGATGTTTTATACGGTTTTAACAAATATGCGTTTCGATGATTTTTAGAAAAAAAATGCACGCTTCACAATGAAAACTTGAACATTCAATTGCTTTAAATAATTTTGAAAATAAATGTTTCAAGTACAAAAAATTTGGATGACCTAACCTTCAATGTCAAAGTAAAATAGTTTATTTAACACGAGAAGAACTAATATTAAACTAAAATTCTAAACTTTTTATTACTAGAAAGTTCTTCTTCGAAATAGTAGAGACCTTTCAGTATCCTAGCACGCTCAATCATTTCCCTCAAATCCTGATCCTGAAAAATACAGTAAGCAGAAAAGAATGTAACACGACAGTTAGCATCTTTAGAAATTTTATTGAGAAACGACAAGTTGTAGGCTAATTTAGGGACATGAAGAATGGATTTTAAAGTCAAAGTTTTATTTAAGAAAATTGTTCCTCTTGCTACAACAGAAGTGAAAGTACCATCGACAATTCTAACTTTATCATTGGAGTATAATGGAGTGTACGATATAAAAAATCGTGAGAAACTAGTCATGTAATCAGATGCTCCAAAATCGATGATCCATGGAGATGAATAAGGCAAGATAATGCTAGAGCATAATTACCTGATCGTGGCAAGGAAACACAAGAATTAACTAGATGATGACTTGGCTTTTAACAGTTTCTAGAGTTGATGAATTTGCTCTTGCTATTTAGTTTTTTTATTTCAAACAAAAATGGTAGAAATCTTAAATAATTATTATTATTTTAAAAATAAGATAAAATTGAATTGGTAATGGTAGGAGAGATAAATTCTTAAATGGAGAGAATGGAGAGATTCATTTCTAATTTAGTGTATGGCTTGGTTGAATATTCAATTATATAATTCAGGCATTTTGGAAACTAACTTTATCGTACTCTTCTATCAAACTTGGCATAGCCATGTATTTAAAGTTTAAAACTAGTTAGTTATACTCTTAATAATTTTTAGGGATGTAGTCACCCAATATAATTATCCTAAAATTTATTGGACGGGTCAAATAGAATCTCTTCCCTTCTTTTCCTAAACATTAAACAACTTATTAAATTCCAATTTTTTGAACATGTCAAATACATAATCAATACATTTAAGTTTAATATTGTAGTTTTGGTTTCCAAGACTAAATAATGACTCAAATCACAAGTGACAACTTATCTATCTCTTCAAGAGATGACATCCATCAAACCATATGACAAAAAATTACTAACACTTAGTAGATTAGAATCTAATACAATAGATTGCATTATATTTTGTAAAACAAATAAGAAAGGGTTTTGAAGTGGGTGGTTGGAAATGAGGTTGAGAATCATGAGATTAAGACAAAAGGCTATTGAAGTTTGTAATGAGAGAGAAAAAGGAGCCAATAATGGTGGGTATGAGAGTAGACAGAGCTTTGCTTTTTGGGTACTTGGAGAATAAAATGTTGTCTCTCCACAAGGATTGGTGTGACAATAACCCTTTTCTTTATTTCTAGTGTATTCAATTCTTTTCTTCTTTTTTTTTTCTACTCTTTTTCACAATTCTTTTTATCTTCTATTTTTTTTTTCAAATTTCGAGAAATAACTCTTTCATATTACTTATTATTGTGTCTTAAAATTGTATAAAACTTTTAAAAGAAAACAAATGGTTCTTCAATTGTTTGCAAACCAGCAAGAGATTCAATGTGCTGGACAAGATCTAGAAGCATTATCTTAACATGTCAATAACTAAGATCTCTTTTGATAACCATTTTGTTTTTCGTTTTTTGTTTATGAAATTTAAGTCTATAACAACTACTTTACTACACATTTTTCCTTATTTGGATATCTACATCTTACTTATATTTTATTAAACAAAACCAAATTTTGGAAACAAAAAAAATTAGCTTCCAAAAACTTATTTTTATTTTTGAAATTTGGTTAGTATTCACCTACTTACTTAAGGAAATATGAATACATTGTAGGAAAGATGGAACACATGTTAGAAAATTTGAATAAATTAAGCTTAAATTTCATAAACAAAAAACAAAATAGTTATCAAACGGGGCCTAAACGAAAGAATTGAAGTTAAATTTTAATTTAGAAATCCTTTAGTCTATGTGGATGGAGAGAAAATAGCAAAATCTTAATAAAAATTATTAGACATGTCTTTGTGCATCACTTCTTGACATTTTTTTCTTTTAACCTAGCTAGCTTGTGTATAGTACTCACATACTATATCAATATATGAAGTATTCTTGTTTCGAAAAATTAAACAGAAGTATTGTTTTTATAATTTTTATTTTAGAAAATGTGTTATAAATATAAAAGTTAATTGTAGCATAGTTATTTTAAAACTTCTTTTTCATGTAAAATTGATAAGTAGTTAACTTAAAACATGAGTTAAAATTATAAGAGAGAGGTTACCAAATATATTTATTCCAATAAAAAAAAATAAAGATGAGGAATAAAAAGATAATTATAAGTTAGTAGCAAAGTTCTAGTGGTGTTGTCAATGATCTAGTAACCATGAAATTACGGATTCGAATTCTTTGAGATGAGCTAAAAATAATAATAATAACTACCATTTTTTTTTTCTTTCTGAAAAACTATGTGGCAAAAGAAATAATAATGAAAGTTTGGAAATTACAGAAAGTACTTCAAAAACATCTAGGGACTATTTTAATATTTATGTTTAAAATCTATTTTATAGGGAAAAGGGTCTAAAAATAAATATAAGAGATATTTGCGAAACATATATGCTTTTATATTTCTTTCTTCAGAAAAAAAGGGGGGAAATGGGAATAAAAAGATTACCAAGTTTCTCTTTTGGTTTTCTTTTCTAAAGAATAAAAATTAAACCTTTAAAATATTAAAATGGTAAAATTAAAAAAATAATAAAATTTAAAATATATGAATTAAATTAATATTTTAACCAACCATCATAAAGGTGACTTAGTAAAACATTGGAGAGAGATGATGAGTTTAAATATTTAATCGGTCACTTATCTAAAAATTAATTTTTATAAATTTTCTTGATTTTTAAATATTGTCAAATCACAATCACGAATATAAAAAAAATAATATTTTAACTCAGATTACAATTATTATGAAATGAGATCTAAAATTTTCAGCTACCTTTTAACTGAATCATTTTATCAAACATAGGTGATGAAAAATATTGATATGACATTTAGAATATTATAAAGAGAAATAAATAGTGTGACATCGATATATAGATGTGTCATATATTTGAGAATATTTCTGATCTCAACAAAGTACTGAAACTGTAAATTTTAAACTACTTTACATACTTCTATACCCACATTAGATTCTACATTATTTACAATAACAAAATAGATTCTCTATTATTTCTTCGTATACTCCCTTTCACTTTTTCATTTAATATAATAATTTAAGAAAATATCGAAACAAATTTTCAAAAAAAAAATGAAATATCGAAATAGTACAAAGTTATTTTGGAGTTAACAAAAATTGATTTATGAGTTCCCAAAAAGTTTTTTTTAAAAAAAAAAAAATCAACAATACTTAAGATTAAAATTGGTAACCCCATGATTTATAAATTATATATGATGTCATTGGAATACTATTTCTTTTGATCCAAAAAGTTATTTGTTAATCTTTCTTGATAAAAAATTTATTTTCAGTATATGCTTTAAAAAATTAAATAAAAAGAAAATTTTCAAAACTTAGTTTAGGTTTTTCTAGACACATCTAGATTCTGTCAAATTTTAAAACCAATTCATTATTTCAATTTTTGTTTTTAAAACTATATTTCAAAAAAAAAAAACACTGATTTTAGATAATATATAAATAAATTTTGATGCAGAAATTTAAGGTTAATATATGGGTCTTCTCTTTGGAACAAACCTATTTTAAATGCAAAGTTAGGTTGCAGGAATGCAACTAAATGGAAGAGTTGTAGACAAATTTTAAATTTTAATGACTTATTTAAGGGGGATAAAACTATATTTAAAATATTTGAGAAAATTTCGAATCTAATTTTTTTAGTTCTAAAAAGTCATTAAGTTTAGAAAAGTTTATAAAAAGAAAATGACAGTGTGATGAATATACGGTAAAAGATAGAAAAAGGAAAAGGACTAGTAACCATCAATATTTTTTTAAAAAACAATGAATAAATACATAATCTATCATAAAAAATAAATAAATAAAAGAGTCAAAATAATATCCAAAAAGAGAAATCATATTTTCTCATTCTCTTTTCATCACACTAAATTCTATTCCCCTCTTTTCCCTCACATCTCTTACCTTTAGTAATTTTCCTTTTTCTTTTTCCATTGTTTTTCAATTTTTTTTCTTGAGGAAAAAAAGAATTCTTGCTTTGAATTTCTTCTGGCCCTGTCTGCCCATTCAAAGGTTGGTGTGTTAAAAGGAGGGAAGTTCATCTATGACCATGAACCATATATAATTTTTTTATTATTATTATTATTAACAAAATGTGGGGACCTTTAGTGGGCCTCACATTTAAAAAGATACATATTTTCATATAAAGAAAAATAAAAAAATTAACAAAATAACACCCCAAAAAAATAAAGGACTTTGAACAAACCCCATAATCATACTGTTTTGATTCTTTGTTATCTAATTAATATTATAAACTATAATCTAATAACCCATTTTTTGTTTAATTAAAAAAATATTATCTAATAAGAAGTGAGAGTGAGAGAGAGAAAATGTGGTTAGTTTTGAAAAATCTTCTTTTGCAGCTTTTCATAATAATGGGAGATAAAGATTTATGTGATAGAGGTGTATCATGATATTAATTTTACTATTTATATAATATGCTTCTCTCCCCCTTCACCACTCCCCAAAAAAGTAACATTTTAATTGGATCCTTTTTAAGAAAAAAACACTAATATAAACTGCAATAAAGAATATTACTAGAAATTTAGCCAATGAGTTTGAATGGGTTGTGGTAAGGTAATCAAGTAAGATAAGGTAGTTAGTGGGAAATGAAAAAACAAAAGAGAAAATCATATGAAAAAATATTATCATATGAATTTCATTAGCTAGTCAATACATAAAATATATTAATATCATATCTGCCAAAGTAAAGCATCTTATAACAAATGGGGAGTGTAGGAATTTTAGCCTTAAGATGACAATATATTCATTATTATTCACACTTCAAAAAAAAACTGAGAATGAAGATTATTTTGACATTAGATAGTTTAAAGTATAAGTAAAATGTTTTTTGAAATGTTACATTTTTAATCATTTAATTATTGGTACATAAAAATGTCACTTAACTTTTGTACACCTTTGTTGACTTGTATTCTAGATTATATTTTACACTATTATTCTTGAGTTTTATTGATATTAATAAATTTAAGACATTAAAAATGTAGAGCTTTTTAATTAATTTTAAAAGTGGTAAAATATAAATGAAAACTAATTTAATCCTAATTAATTTAAAATTTAAATTTTGATTAATAAAAGGATTAATACAAATGACCAAAAGTGATATTATTAGTGAAAATATATAAAAAAAAAATAGAAATTAAATTCAAAATTTAAGAGTGAAAGTATAAACATTTAAAAATATAAAAATCTAATGGAAACTAAAATTTTAAAAAATCAATGAATTAAAAAAAGTTAAAGAAAAAAAAAACGCCAAATAAAAATCGATATTTGTCTCCTTTCCTATATATGTACTCAAATAAAAACTATGTTTTATAAACGGAAGAGAACCAATTTTTTTTTTTTTTTTTTTTTTTTTTTTTTTTTTTACAAAAGATATGAACAATACTTTAAGTTAGTATAAATCAACTTTGTGCACCTCAATTCAACCACACACATTAGAAAAAAAAAATAATAATTAAAAAAAAACACACACACACACACACAGTTACCCACATGACAAATTATGGTTGAAAATAATGTATCCATAAGAAGCATCCAAAGTTTATTTTCAAAATATATTATGAAGTAGATAAAACAAAGATTACACAAAAGTAAACAAACAAAACAAAACAAGTTAAAAATGTATTCCCCTCCCACACCTACTCTTCATTTTCTGAAACCAATCCCTATTTTTGCCACATAATTCCAACTCATTTTTTTTATAAAAAAAGGTGGAGCTTGACACACCATGAAGTTTTAGTATAAAGATGGCTGTCTGGTTTGGTCAGTGTATTTTACAAACCCCAAAACCCTCCAAATCCCAAACTTCTCTCTTCTCCATAGCTTCATAAACTAAAAATTGTTGAAAGGGGGAGAAAAAAGAGAGGAAAAAGAACAAGAAAATAAGAAAGAGAAAGAATAGAAACAAAGGGAGTTGTAAGCAAAGCAAAGGGGGGTGGTGGAATATTGGGGTTTAGACAAGTGATGCGATCTGGAACTTGCGCTGCTCAGCAGACCCTCACCCCGGAGGCTGCTTCGGTTTTGAAGCATTCGCTGTCGTTGGCCGCCCGACGCGGCCATTCTCACGTAACCCCCCTCCATGTAGCCTCCACTCTTCTCTCTTCCAAAACCACTCCCTCCGCCGCCTCCTCCCTCCGCCGCGCCTGCCTCAAATCCCACCCCCCTCACCCTCTCCAATCCCGCGCCCTCGAACTATGCTTCAATGTCGCCCTCAACCGCCTCCCCACCTCCCCTCCTCTCCTCCACTCCCCTTCCCTCTCCAACGCCCTCGTCGCCGCTCTCAAACGCGCCCAAGCCCACCAGCGCCGCGGCTCCGACCAATCCCATAACCAACACCCTCTCCTCGCCGTCAAAGTCGAGCTCCAACACCTCATCATCTCGATCCTCGATGACCCTAGCGTCAGCAGGGTCATGAGAGAGGCCGGTTTCTCTAGCACTGCTGTAAAAACCAACCTCGAACAATACAACAACAACAACAACAACAACAGTCTTTTCATCTCGCCTTCCCATAGTTTCTTCTCCCCTCAATCCACCACCACCCCTTTTTTCTTCTCCTCCTCTTCTCCATCCCCTCCTCTTGATACAACCAAGTTTATATTTGAGGTTTTCTTAGGGAAAAAAAGTAATCCCTCAAAGACTAATGTTGTTGTTGTTGGGGATTCTCTTGGGATGACTGAAGGGGTTGTGTTTGAAGTTATAAGGAAGGTAAAAATGGGGGAAGTTCCTGAGGAAATGAAGGGAGTGAAGCTTGTGGAGTTTCCATTAATGGGGATTTCTTGTTCTTCTTTGAATGGGATTGATGAGTTGAGGAGGAAGTTGGGGGAGTGTGGGAATGGAGACCATCATAAGGGAGTTTTGGTTTATGTTGGGGATTTGAAATGGATTGTGGAAGGAAAGAGCAATAATAATGATGAAGTTCAGAATTTGGTTGGGGAGATTGAGAGATTGTTGAAAGGGGATTTGAATTATGAAAATAATAATAAGGTTAAGATTTGGGTTATGGGTATGGCAAGTTATCAGATATACATGAGGTGTCAAATGAGACAACCTGCTCTTGAAACTCAGTGGGCTCTTCATGCTGTTCCTGTTCCCTCTTCCTCTGGTCTTGGCTTAACTCTCCATGGTTCTAGGTATATTCCTTTCCTTTTTTTTTCATACCTCTTTCTCATTCAAAATAGGAAAAAAAAACCATTATTTAATGAAATTGTAGCATGCTAAAACTATCCATTTTGTTTTTTTGTGTAAAATTATTTAATGAAACTATAACCAAGTATAACTACCTTCAAATAACACATTCAAAAATACATAAATCATGATTAAAACTATCCATTTTGATTTTTGAAAATTAAGCATGTAACAACTATTTCACTCCATAATTTTTGTTACTTTAATGGCTCAAGTGGTCAAAGAGAGTCTTGTGGTCTTTAAGGTCATAAGTTCAATTTATGGTGGTCACCTACCTAAAAATCAAATTCCTACGAATTTATAGGGTCATCCGGTACTTCCCAAGTAACTTCCAAAAAAAATTCTTCTAAATGAAAAACAAACAACTAAGTCACATTTTAATAACCCTAAGGTTTTTGTTTTTATTCTTGAAAATTAAAGTTACTGTCTCCCAATTTATCTACCATTTTAAAAAAATATATATAAGATTTTGAAAGTAGCATTTTTTTTACCACATACATACAAAGTAGATAACAGAACAAACAAATTTACATGTGAAAATTGTATTCATAGGCTTAATTATAAAACACTAAATAGTTATCAAATTATATTCCTATCCATAAACTTAATTCAAAAAAACTAAATAATTATCAACTGGGATTATCAAAGAGTCTAAATGATTATCATCAAGTGGTGTCTTAAAATATATGTTTATCCATTTATCTTCATTCATTTAAAATAAAAAAATTGACTGAAAAAGTAGTATTTTGGTTTGGAATTTTGCATGGAGAGAAGCTCCATATGATGATCATATTTTGAAGTTTATAAATGGATAGAGAGAGAGAGAGAGAGAGAGAGAGTTGTACTTGTGTTGTGTGGTGTGAGAATAAGGACAGAAAACATAAAAGAAAAAGTATTGTTGGAAAAGTCAGATGCCTGGCTCTTGTCCTTGTGTGTTTCCTGCTTTTTTTCGTCATCATATACCCACGCATGGTGTGTTTTTGTGTATTTCTTGCTTTTTATTACACAATTTTACTCCCACATATTACACATAAAAACCCCCCATTTCTCTTTGTTCTGCAGAAAACAAAAGCTAATTCTCTGAATGAAATGAGGGTAATTTAGAGATTATAGCTTAATTGATGGTTTGTTGTTTGTTTTGTTCTTTTGCAGTGTTTATGATTCAAGGCCAAGTTTCTTCTCTCAAGCTGTGGAACCAAAGCCATTCATTCCCAAAGATGAACATGATCATAAGCTTACTTGCTGTGCTGAATGCACTTCTAATTTTGAAAATGAGGTTCATCATTTGAAATCTTTCCAGTCTAACCAAGTTCCCTCTTGGCTGCAACAATCACATTTTAAGGTACTCAAATTTGTACTTATCATTCGATCTTATTAGTTAGTTACTAAGATGTACATGATCTCGGTTGGATTGGATTTGATGAGATTTTTGGACCAACCCAAATATTCAAGTTTGTTCAATTCGTCCAACTCCCCAAGTCATTTAATTTTGTGTTTGGTTGGATTGGATTCTCGAATTGTACTGATCAGTTAACTCATAGTTCGTAAATATGTTTAAAAACAAACAAAGAAATTAGTGTACGATTGTATACTTCAACTTATTTTATTTATGCTTGTTCTTTACCAAGATAAACTTATCTTAATTGTGGCTCAAATTGTCTATTTTTTTTGTACTGTCTATATTGCAAATTTTACATTGTCGGTTCTTTTGTACACCCGTATAATAGTTAGGGTCTTAACGATTACAAAATTTTACAGGATGAGTTTGTGGAACTGAGGAGAAAATGGAACAGATTTTGCAGCAGTCTCCACAGAGATGGCTCTGTTCAAAGTTCAATGGGGAAAAGCTTTTCAAATTACTCTTCATCATATCCATGGTGGCCAAAGTTCCATGAATCAAACTCCATTTCCTTCACAGATCATCAAACACCAAAGCCATTAGTCCCAAGATTCAGAAGGCAACAATCCTGCACAACAATCGAGTTCGATCTCGGAAATGCAAAAACAAAACACAATCAAGATGGAGAACCAAGTTTAAATTCTCTCAAACACATGGTGGGGAAGGAAGTAAAGATCACTCTAGCTCTAGGAAATCCTCTGTTCAGTGATTCATCAGCCGAATCCATGGAAATCGAAAGCGAAGGAAAGACGCAACGAGGAGAGATTTTGAAAGTCCTACAAGAGAATGTACCATGGCAATCAGAATCACTTCCAAGCATAGCAGAGGCAGTGATTTCAGCAAAGAAGAATGAGAAATCAATTCAATGGATTTTGATGGAAGGAAATGATCATATAGGAAAAAGAAAGATGGGCATTGCAATCGCAGAATCGTTATTCGGGTCTGTCGATTTTCTCTTGAATCTAAACCCTAAATCTGAAGAAATGGGGATTTCTAGATCAGAAATGGTGGAGAAGGCATTGAAATCCAACACAGAGCTTGTGATTCTGATCGAAAATGTCGAAATGGCGGATACCCAGTTCATCAAATTTCTCGAAAATGGATTCGAGAGTGACAAATCAGGAAAAGTGATATTCATTTTGACAAAAGACGATTCATCAGATAAAACGAAGAACAGAGCTTCAGTAATCGAAATGGCACTAAAATTCGAAGCGAGGGCAAAAATCAATGTTGATCAAAAGCGAAAATCAGAATGGGAAATCGAAAACAAATCGAGAAATCAAAGAATCAAAACCCAATCAAGCATGAACAACAACAACAACAACAACAAAATCGATCTGAACATCAAAGCAGCAATCGACGAAGAACAATGCAATGAAGAAACAGATCAGAAATTACCAAATGGGCAGATCAGTCCAATATCAAGCGATCTAACAAGAGAAACAACGATCTACGATCTGAAACCAGCAAATGGGTTTTTGGAATCGATCTCGAATCGGTTCATTCTGAATAAAAAACCAGGGCTAGGGTTTGAAATGAGAGAGGGATTGATGGGGAAACTGAAAGGGGCATTTAAGGAAATTTGTAAAAAGGGTAGTTGGAAATGGGAATTGGATTGGGATTGGGATTGGGATTGGGATAGTAGATTTAGAGTGGAAGAGGGGGTTTTAGAAGGGGTTATAGAGGGATTTGGTTCATTTTCTAACAAAGTGTTTGAGAAATGGGTGAAAGAGATTTTTCAAACAAGTTTAGAAAGTGGTAGATATGGGGGGGAAGGGGGTATAGATATAAGGTTGTGTTTGGATCATAAACACATTTTGGAGGAAGAAGTTGAAGATGGGTATATGGGTTCTTGTCTCCCTAAAAAAATCAAACTTTCTTCTATGGATTGAAAGTGGTCTTTATTGTAAAATCCCCAAGAAAAAAAAAGGCCACTTATGTCCTTTTAACTCTTGTATTTCACCACTTTTTCTTAGTTGTATTGTGACTTTTCACTTCTTCCAATATTTCCATTTTCTTCTATTATGATCTTAAAAACTTAGAAAATTTAGGAGATCTTACATGTATAACAAAAAAAATGGCAAAATATTTTTATCTATATCATAAAATAAAAACTAATTCATTTATAACAGAAAAAATTCAGATTGAGTTCTATCACTAATTGAATTATATAGTAATAGAATTCAATCAATGGTAAACTTATTTTATCACTGGTTGAGTTCTTACTGATAGACAATTATGTTCTATCACTGATTGAGTTCTATCACTGATAGAAAATTATGTTCTATCACTAGTTGAGTTTTACCGGTGATAAAAAATTTTGTGCTATAAATAAATTGTATTATAAATATAATATAAGAGATAAAACGTGTTGTTGAGGATAAATTCCCTTAAATTTAGGTGCAAGTCATGAGTTTAAAAATCTTAATGTCTAACCATTAAATTTTCAGTCTCTCACATACATAGAGAGAGATATATATATATATATATATATATATATATATATATATATATATATATATATATATATATATATATATATATATATATATATATATATATATATATATATATATATATATATATATATATATATATTTTGAGATTACAATAATTGGGGGTGGAGAGACATGAACCCAAGATTTGTGGTTATTGGACATATATTAGTGTCGCTGAGCAAATGCTCATGTTGGCCGGAGATATATATATATATAATTATGCATTATATTATGCTTTTTTTATTTGACATTTTTTTTTATCTTTGTAAGTGAATACACTTGTTCATAAGACAGTAAGTTGACAATTTCTTTCTTTTTTAGTGAAGACATATTTTCATAAGACAGTATATTTGAAATTAGAATGTAAGATAGTAAATGAGTTTAAATTATTTATTTAAGTATTGCAATGTGTTGCTTGAGAGATTGATTTATTCTTTGCAAGAAGAGTACCGCTTTCTTGTGTTTGGAGGAACATTTTTCTTTGTATTGTCTATGTCTTTTTGAAGGACCATATTGATTTGAAACTTCAGTATTTTTTAAATGAAAAGTTTAGATTACATAAAAGGGAAATGTGTAAGGTTGATTTGATGTGTAGTTTGTTTGATAAATTATATGAATACGTCGATTAGTATACTTTGTTGTGTATATTTTGTATAGGTTTGAAATCATTGATATGTGATAACTCATATTTACGAAATCATATTCCTATGATTATTATTTTTCAAACAATGTCGTTTTGGGAAAAAAAAAAAGTAATTTAACGTAGAGGTTTTCTAAGTAATGACAAAAATAGGATAGTTTTTATATATATAATTTATTGGTGGACCATAACTTGGAATTATAAACTCAATCTACCATTCTAGGGTAAATTACCTTTTTTTTTTGGTAATATTCTACCTTCTTCCTTGTTCTTTTCCTCTTTTTATTTATTCGGAAAAGTCATGTTTTAACTACCCCTACCCACAATAGAAGAAAAAAAAAATAACAATTTTAGTTTTTTTTTTTTTTTTTTTGAGAACAATAAACAATTTTAGTTAAGTTTCTAGTCATTGTGCTCTTGTTAAAACATATCAAAACTCCCTATCATTAGTAAGAACCGAAACAAAATCAAATGTCATAGATTGCATCAATGTTAGTGAATGGGTCGATGATATATTGGATTATTTGATTAATTATATTTCAATTTAACTACAAAATTATGTGTACAAATTTAGTAATTGGTCTGTGACTTTTTACCTTTTTTTATTTTTTTGAGTCAAACTCCCTTAAGAGAAGACTATAAATCTTATATAAAAGATACTAAAATATCAAATTTTATAATCGAACTTGCAACTGTAAAGTTAAATTTAAAAATAATCAATTAAACATAGTAGTCCCCACCAATCATGATGTTGAAATGATTTACAATCAAACAATAAAACAATTGCGTCATTAACTTATTCGGTCTAATGATTGTTGTTAATACATCCAATATTTATCGATTGAATTACACTCATTTTAATACATAGAATTACAGGTTAAGCCATACTTTAAACGCGATTATTTCTTTCTAAAAAAAACCGTGATTATTTAAATTTAATAAAACATAATTAGTTGTATTTCAAAATTAATGTCTTAATTTTTTTCTTTAAATTTAAAAAACCTAACATGACATGTCATATAAACTAACATGTCATGAAACTAATCACTTATTAAATAACTCGCCAAACACAAGGTCTTGAATACATCTTGTTGTAGGAGGATCTTGGCTCATTACCCAGATGCAAAAGGCCCATCGATAGGCCTTGAAAACCCTAAGAAAGGTCCAAACGAGCCTAGGAAGGCCCAAAAGGGTGGCCTACTCGACTTAGATAATCATGAAAGGGACAAAACGAGGCACGGGACCGAAGCCAGGAGGGTCAGACACGTATCCGACCCTCTCCTTGTCCGACCCTCTCCAACAAGGGTCGGACACGTGTCCGACCATTCCCATCCAAGGTCGAACACGTGTCCGACCCTCAGAGGTGCACGTGTACAAGTGTGAGATGAACATTTGTCCGTCCGTCTTAAGCTCCATTGGGTTTGAAATGCGCTTTACTTGGTCCACTTAGTTCGATTACATATTACGAGGGCCCGCCTCACGGACAGGATGACTGCCCACGACACGATCATCCGGACATGGAGAAGATATTGGGTAGGGTAGTTACGTCAACCCCTACAAAAAGCCCCTGACACGATGCCAAAGGTAAGTTAATTCGACCTCCCGAACTTACTGACTTTCTTTAAACCCTATTTCACGATACTGACTTAGGCATCGGAGTCCATGTGGCTTGTACCACACTGGTGCTCAGTTTTACTCATCTATTTTGCAGGCACGACGTTCCCGTTTCCAAAAAAAAATCACTATTGATACGGAAGACCAAAATCCGACATCAACCCATCTCATTTTTGTTATTGACGATGACGAATTTTCTTGAGCCTTTTATTATTATTACTAATGTAAGGACATTGAACCTAGTGTTGCAACCCATATGACTATTTTTGTTAAAAATTATGAATGCTAAATCCGTTGTTTTATTTTTGGTGCAACGCTCTCTATCGACCAGTAGATAGTGAGCTCACTCTAAACACCCTATCGACTCTCGCTCGTAAATGATTTAAGTTGCTGGTATTGAAGAAGGTTTTGATGACTACTTGGCCCCTATATAATACATTTTAGGGATATTTGTTTGTCATATTTGAGGAGGATTTAAATGGAGGATTTACTAACTCCTCTTTGAAAACCTACATATTCAAACGAGTTTTTACTAACTTCTGCTTTTTACTTTTAAAAATAATTTTTCATTTCTAACTATTCATTTATGGCTATCCAATCATTTCTAACCACTCATTTTTAATTATACATTTCAAATAAATCGAAATAACTCATTTTTAACCACTTATTTTTAATCATTACTTTTTTAACTACTCATTTAAATCTACATCGAAATAGTTTCTCAAAAAAAAAAAAAAAATCTACATCGAAATAAAGTTTTGACTTCAACTCTTCTACACAATAATCACATTCAAACGAATTTTTAGATGTAATTCTCAATTTTTAATTACTTAAAATAACTACTCAACCTAAATCGAATATTTACTGAACAAACACCCCTTTGGAAGCCCGAACCTTATTTATGAACCAAGAATTATATTATCTATATTGTCAAAAAGTTGCATAACTCTATTGCCAATCCGATACAATTTAATAATCAAGGTTCAAAACCTTCCATTTCTAATGTTGTTGTATTTAAAATATATATATATATATATATAATTATTTATTGAAATATTTAAAAATGTATTCACACAAAAATGAAAAAAAAAAATAGCTCTATTTTTTTTTTTCGGTTTTTTGGATTTACGAAGGGTAGTTGTGTAAAAATTGGCACAAATGGCCAAGAAAGTGTAGCCATGATTCCCCTATGATCATAGACCAAAATAAATCTTGAACACATGAAATGATTTTTGTGACGGGAGCTTTTATTGCCAAATCTCTATCAAATGTATAATTATTTTTAAAATATAAATACTATAAACAAAGTAAAAGGTCCACATCCGCCGTTGGATGCAATCATTTTGTCTCTCATCATTAACCCTTTTTTTTTTAAATGGAAATGGAAGAAAAAGAAATTCAAAAATAGAAAATGAAAATAAATAAATGAAAAGGTATGCTATAATTGAATTTTAGTGGGATGAATTTTAATTTCTTATTTATTGTAGTAGAGAGAAGCCCAATGAAACATTCATCATTACTCTACTTTCTTTTTGTTTGTTGATTTATTATTATTATTATTCATTTTTAAGAACTGTGACCTAACAAATAATATTTATTTATGATATGAATGAATATTAACTGATTGCAGCCAAACGTGCGAATGAAAAAGAATCTCATAATCATCCTTTCATAATCATTTTGTGTATGCATATTTTTAAAAATTATCATGAATATTATTTTTATTTGTTAAACCTTTTGTCTTCTATGGCTAAAGATTTTTTTTAGCTTTCATTTATTTTAATTATGTAATATTATAAGTTAGTATATATATCGGAGGAGAGGAATCAACAAATTGATCTACATATATGATACTACTGCTCTTAAATAATTGAGAGCTTATAACTATGGAGTTGAAATAGAATAGCATCAATCAAGATAACCAATTGCGTCATTAATTCATTCGATAAAGTCATTATGTTAGGTTGATCTCAAAATTGAAAAACAAAATGATAGTTTGATTTTTGAACATTTAGAAAGAGGACATATTGTTTATTATTTTAATATCATCCTTTTTTTAATCCCAATTTTAGCACAATGTTAACAATAATAAAATTCTGGAAATAATTATCATAGCTTTTCAATAAAGGGGGCTTTAACTTTCGTGATGTATTAAATTTTCATTGGAGAATTTTATAAATATGGATCAAAAGGAAGTACAAAGATGATTATAAACTTACATTTCTATCTCAAAAAATAAAAAAAGATGATTATAAACATTTTAGACGTTAATTATAGGTTTCTTAAAGAATATATACATTATAGATATTTTGAAAATATAAAAATTACTATTGGCATAAGTTGGAGTACAAAGGTCAATATAAAATTTTAAATCTTAGTGTTTGAACTTTATAATTGTGTAATACTTTTATATTAAAGTTCAATTTTGAATTATGATCATGCCTATTTATTTAATTGTTATTATTTGAACATGGGGCATATGTCTATTGTCTGATCTCTATTATGTCACTTTAAATTAGTCATTAGTCAATTTTCATTTAGTAGTCATATCATGTCATGCCACAATTCCATTAAGGACAAAGACTAGATAAAATGAGAGTAAGAGACTTAAACATTCTAACTTTAAGAAAGGTAGTACAAATTATTCATCAAAACAATCACTTTATGTTTTTTTTACTTTCTATTAAAAAAATATATCTTCTCAAAAGTTGAAAGGTAAGTTACCAATTAACGCTTATATTATAATAATTGAAAAGTCAAAATAAAAAGAATTATCAAGACGAAAAAAGACGAAAAATTAATTAAAAAATTGGTGGACGTGTAACGCTTGAATTTAAAAGAGAATAAGAATTTAAAAGAGAATAAGAAGAACCGTGAAATATATACAAGTTATGGTTAAGAAATATATGAAAGAATCCATAGTAACATCTACATTAACAAATGTAGTAACATGTTTCTTTTATGACTCAATAATATAAATTTTAAAGTTAAAGGTAGTAGGTAGGAAGTTGCAATTCCATGTGTTTGCCCTTAAAAGACATATGTTGATCTATGAAGATGATCTTCACTTTTAAAAATAGTCCATCAAAATTTTGAGTTTGGAGAATTGCAAAATATATTATATTAATTGGTTAAAATATCATTTTGGGTCGGCGACAAAATCGGGATTTTCGATTCACACTCTTTCCTTTTTCAATTAATTAAGTTCTTGATTGATGATTGGGACAACTATGAGTTGTGTCGTTGGCTATTTTAACATATGAATTGGGTTGTATGGATTTAAGAGATGCATTGTATTAAAAACAGTGTTTATTATTGTTGTTGATGCAACACAAATTAGCTTGATACATAGGGATTTATTGTACTCATATGGAGCTTAAAAGAGTGTGTTGTGTAGGGAGAATTATAGAGTGAAATGGAAAATTGAACAAAATAGTTTTCAATTTAATAAAGGCAATTTATCCTCCATAGTATATTTTTTGCTCTTCATTATAATTATAGCACATTTTTAAAAATAATTTCATCCATAGTACATTTTTTTAAAATAATTTCATCTATAGCACATTTTGCCCAAAATTGCAATTCTAACATGATCAGACTTCTATCAGTTCAACTAATAGACTTCAATCGATTTTGAGTGATTGACAATGCAAATTGATAGACTTCAATCATTTTTGTGCCACAAATGAATAAGTTTGGGAATTGTGCTATACATGGATAATTATTTTGTTTTTTATAATATAAATGAAAACTCCCCTTGTAATAATACTTTGAGAATTTATCCTCCATAGCATATTTTTGACACTTCATTACAATTGTAGCCCATTTTTTAAAATAATTTCATTCATAGTACATTTTGCCCAAAATTTCTTTTTAGACTTCTATCAATTCAATTGATAGGTTTTAGATTTCTATCAGTTCAACTCATAGACTTTAGACTTCTATCAATTCAATTGATAGATTTCTATTAGTCAACTAATAGGCTTCTATCAGTTCAACTGATACACTTTAGACTTCTATCAATTCAACTGATAGACTTCAATCACTTTTGTGCCACAAATGAATAAGTTTGAAAATTGCCCTATACATGGAATTATTTTGTTTTTTTATAATATAAATGCAAAAACCCTTTTAATAAAGTGCCAAGCCTTTTTTGGGTAACTAGTCGGGGCCAAATTTTAGTTTAGGATCAAAATGGAACAAACATAAAATTTCATAAACTATTTGTTTTTGTTTTTAAAATTCAAGTTTATTTTTACTCAAGTTTCCTAAATGGTGCTTCATCTTTTCTACAATGTGTTCTATTTTTCCTTGAGAAAGTAGGTGAATGCTAATCAAATTTCAAAAACAAAAATAAAATTTTGGAAGTTCATTTTTTTTTTCAAATTTTGGTTTGGTTTTTTAAAATATAGGTAAGATGTAGATATCCAAGTAAGAAAATACGTATGGTAAGATAGTTGTTGTAGGATAAAATTTTAAAAACTAAAAACAAAATAGTTATTGGACGGGAGCTTAGTTGGATGGTTTCAAAAATTATAATTAGCTCTTATGATTGGAAGAAAGTTTGAATTTAATCTCTATAATCGTAAAAACTAAAATGTATTTCTTATGATTTAATAAATCAAATGTAATTACTCGCGATTTAAATATATTTAATAATATAGTTTAATTTTGATTTTTTTTTAGAAGTAAAACAGGAAACATTTTTAGGAGATTATTCAGTTAATCTAAAAAATGTAAAATCATGTCAAACATTTTTAGGAGATTATTAAATCTCAAAAGTGTCCAAATTATGGAAAACCTAGATTAATGAACCTACTCTTGAAATTTAGACTAAATATTTTTTCTAAACTCAAGCGTGGGGGCAACTGTTATAGGGAAATTTGGGACAAGGCAAATTGAGATATGGCAGCCCGATCTCCTTTTTCCCACGGTCCGAAAGGAAGTATGGGCCTTAGAAAGTGGCTTCCAAAGGCCCATAAAAGGTTCGAACCACGATGAATCGGGCTCAGGTCAAGTCTCAGAATAGTATGTCAAAATGAGCATGTGTTCAAATGAGCCTATGGCCAAATGAGCCTATGGCCACATGAGTCTATGGCCAAATGAGCCTATGGCCACATGAGCCTATGGCCCAATGAGCCTATGGTCACATGAGCCTATGGCCCAATGAGCCTATGGTCAAATGAGCCTATGGCCGAATAAGCCTATGGCCCAATGATGAGTCTATGGCCAAACGAGCCTATGGCCAAATGAGCCTATAGCCACATGAGCCTATAGCCACATGAGCCTATGACCCAATGATGAGCCTATGGCCCAATAAGCCTATGGCCAAATGAGACTATGGCCCAATGATGAGCCTATGGCGAAACGAGCCTATGGCAAAACGAGCTTATGGCCAAATGAGTCTATGGCCAAACGAGCCTATGGCCAAATAAGCCTATGGCCCAATGAGCCTAGGTCGCATGGCCATATGATCTCCTGGCTTAGGAAAAGAACCGAGCAAAGGCCCGATCCAGGCACTCGGTGACTAATTCTCCAAACACCCAACGTTGTACCAGTCGGTTGCGACTTCGCCCGAAAATGTCTCCACGACCTTACCTTTCATCACACGAATATGTAAATTCGGAGTTAGCGATCCTAGAAGCCTATAAATACAGCAGACGAGGGATGAGGAAGGTAAGTCATTCTTCCTCCATAAATTATAACTCTCCACTCAATTCACCATAACTGACTTAGGCATCGGAGGCCACGTGGCACGTACCACACCGATGCCCAGTTTTGCTATTCTGTTTGGCAGGCACAACGTCCCTATCTCAAACAAATTCACAGTTGATATGAAGGACCAAATTCTGCCATCAACAGTTGGCGCCATCTGTGGGGACGATATGTGATTTATCCTTAGGCTAACTGCATTACCATGAATAATGCCGGTCATAGTAACCACGTGAATGATGGAGAGTCGGACAATGAGGTAGCCCCTAGGAGGATACCTACCCGACCTGAAGCAGAGGCTAGTCCCGAGGTTCACCCTATAGGTGAAGCGAAACACAGGCCAGCGATTGAAAATGCAGAGGACCCGAAGGTGGTAGCGTTGGAGAGTAAGGTGCAGTAGATGAATGAAACCATTAATCAGTTACAATAACTGATCAACCGACCACCAGTACCCAGGACAACAAGAGGTTGTGAACAAGAACCCCCAACAAGGATACCTCTTTAAGTCGAGGTGAATGCTCATGCTAGGGACGAGATCCGGGCTACGACACGACCTCGTCTTAGAAAAGAGCACACGACTAGGGAAGCATATAAGTCACACCAACCCCATAATGATGCGTTGGTTATCACTTTAACTGTAGCCATCATTAAAGTTCAGAGTGTTCTAGTCGATGGCAGAAGCTCAGCCGAGGTGCTATCCCTACGAGCCTACAATCCCATGAAGTTGGGGCGCGATACGACAATTCGACATATAACGCTATCATCAAAGGCCGACGATACACCAACTTTGTGTCGTACTATCAACATATCACCAAATGATGAAGTTTCCAACCTCGGCAGGCGTTGGTTGTGTAAGAAGGGAACAACAGACGTCGCGAGAGTGCTACCATACGACGCTCAAAGGAGTAGTGGGTTTGACTGAAATAAAGATGGTGCAAACAGTCACCGAGGTCATTACCTTAAGAGAGACCCACTTCTCAATTGGTTGCGGCACCTAAAATCGAAAATGATCTTAGAACACCACCAGACTTAGACTACACAGACGTCAGTCGGGAAGCAAATTACCCTAGAGAACCGGCAGAACAGCTGAAACGGGTCCACCTATTGTCAGAAGAGCACGTTGTCCGGATTGGAACCAACCTAAGCCCCAAACACCGATCGGAACTAGTGACATTCCTTAAGAACAATGTAGATATGTTTGCATGGTCTTCTGCAGACATGCCTGGGGTGGACCCAAGAGTTATGGTGCACCGCTTGAATATCGATTTGGACCACAAACCTGTTAGGCAAAAGCGGAGAGCCTTTAACCATGATCAGAATGAGGTGATAGTAGAGCAAGTGAACGACCTACTTAAGACGAAGTTCATTCGAGAGGTACATTACTCTGAGTGGTTGTCCAACGTTGTTCTAGTTAAACAATCGAATGGAAAGTGGCGCACTTGCATTGATTTTACCGACCTCAACAAGGCATGCCCCAAAGATAGTTTCCCTCTACCTCGAATAGACCAACTAGTAGATGCAACAACGGGCCATGAGATCCTGATATTCATGGACGCGTATTCGGGATATAATCAGATCCGAATGTACGCTCTAGAACAGGAAATGATTTCGTTCGTAACTAGTCGAGGTAAGAATATGGAAGTGTATATGGACGATATGCTAGTGAAAAGCAAGCAGGCGGGGGAGCACCTGGGTGATTTAACCCAAGCATTCCAAACGTTGAGGCAACACCATATGAAATTAAATCCAAGCAAGTGCACTTCGGAGTAAAATCTGGGAAGTTCCTTGGCTTCATGGTACACCAACAGAGAATTAAGGCCAATCCAGATAAAATTCAGGCATGGTTGAAATTACAACCTCCCTAGACAATGAAACAGCTTCAAAGTCTAAATGGGAAGGTGGCCGCCCTTAGTCGGTTCATCAACCGAGCCACAGACAAATGCCAACCCTTCTGTAAAGCATTAAAGATGAAGGGAAAAGTCACCTGGACAGAGGAATGTGATACAGCCTTAAGCCAGCTCAAGGCTTATTTGAGTGTTGCACCACTCTTATCCAAGCCAGTCTCAAGCGAGGATTTATATGTATATGTGGCAGCGTCTGACAAAGCAGTCAGCTCGGTGCTTATTCGATATGAGAATGGATGCCAACTTTCGGTCTATTACACTAGCAAGGCGATGGTGGGCGCTGAAGCTCAGTACCCCGAAGTAGAAAAACTAGCCCTGACACTAAAATCAGAAACCTCCGGACGACTCTTGAAATGGGCCATTGAGCTTAGTGAATATGATATCCGTTACCAGTCTAGGCCATCAATAAAAGGCCAGGCTGTGGCTAATTTCGTAGTAGAATTCACCCTAGTGGCCGTAGAAGAAATACGATAAGTGATGCCACGCAGGCCATGTACCCTATATTTATATGGATCCTCTAACAGTAAAGGATGTGGAACCGGAATCCTCCTTGAATCCCCAAAAGGGGACCATCTTGAGTATGCGCTCCGGTTTATGTTTCAAACCTCTAATAATGAGGCTGAATACGAAGCTCTAATAGCCGGACTCCAAGTAGCTGCCACAGTTGGAGCCGATTATCTGAACATAAGAAGCGACTCGCAACTTATCGTTAACCAGGTGACGAAAACGTACCAGGCCAAAGAAGAACGTATGCGAGCCTACTTACAAAAAGTCAGGGACTTGATAAAAAATTTCAAAGAAATAGACTTCAAGCAGATCCCAAGGTCCCAGAATGCTAATGCCGACTCTTTGGCAAAGTTAGCGGCGTCATATGAGATAGAAGTCAGAAGGTCAGTTCCTATAGAAATTTTGACAAAGTCGAACGTGTACCTAGATGAAGTGTGGAATACGGCCTCACCCCAAGTCCAGCAGTTGCCCAATTGGATGACTCCAATTGTAGATTATTTGGAAAGGGGAATTACACCTCACGATGGCAAGGAAGCTCGCCGACTCAGATACCGAGCGACCCGATACCTAATAGAAAGAGGCAGGTTGTATAAGCGGGGATATTCATTTCCTTTATTTCGATGCCTCGACCCTGACCAGGCAAGGCATATAGGACAACGTCGTGGACGTCAATAGAAGAGACTCCATTTTCATTAACCTTTGAGGCCGAGGAAGTAGTCCCGGCTGAAATAGTCCTCAACTCACCCAGCACAAAATTCTATGACCCTGGCCAGAATAGTTAGGAACTACAACTCGAGTTGGATTTGCTAGAGGAATGTGGTGGAAGGGCAAGAATTCGAGTCGCCAAATACAAGAATAGAGTGGCCAGGTACTATAATGCTCGAGTAAAGGTGAGACGATTCAACGAGGGTGATTTAGTTCTTCGAAAAGTTTTGCCCAACACTAAGGACCCGCACGATGGTCGCTGGGACCAAATTGGGAAGGACCATACGTGATCACCAAAATTGCACGATCGGGCTCATACCGACTACACACCCTAGATGGAATTGAAATCAAACACCCAACGACACGCCTCAAAGCCCTAGAGCTCATAAAGTACTTGTAAGGGACCGACCCGAATGGGGCACTAAATGGGCCCTTACCCCAATGCATGCATTCAAAGTAAAGGACATTTAAACAGACATGATTTCGGATTCCAATTAAAACAAAACATTCAAAATAACCCCTTTAAAAACTAGACAATTTCCCTGGAACCTGTCCCTGTTTCTAAGCACCTGTTTCAAGATAAATACAGTTCCAAAGTATACTCCAATCAGAGATTTCTTAAAATCATTCAAAACATGTCTAAATACAATAATGCTGGAATCCACAAAATATTCAGAAAACATCCTAGGGCTCCGTGCCCGGCTACATGCATTCAGGGGAAAATAAAACATAAAGAGTCATAACACAAAATCAGAGTTGGATGATTGAGCCCCATGATCACAGCTCCTCCTTCAGCCATCATGTCTCGCAACTTGGTTACCTGTGGAAAAACCACAGTAAGGGTGAGTAACGAATTACTCAGTAAGAATCCCCAACCGGGGTACAATACGATATACATGGTCATCTCGATGAGCGTATGCAAGCTATGAATATAAACACAGAATAAAGCACATAGCTTAGCCCACACTTGGGCCTCGGATGCCAATTTAAGGTCTTAGTCCGAAATAATATCACCACACAGTCAACTACACAAATCGCCCTATATGAGAAACAAGTCCCGGCCTCAGCCTGTCTACTATCGACGAAAGGTACACTGGCTCAAGATCCCGATGAGCTCTCTCGGTCTGTATTTGTAATGAGCGTAAGCATGTACCGCGTGCTACTACGGACTATGGGGTGTCTGGGTCTAGAGGCAAAAGTGCCCATGTCCGATCCACCACGCCTAACTAAATCTTTTGATCGGTGTCACCGACATAGGGGTGTGAGACACGGACACGTAAACTATGTCGGCTGAACCACCGCACTGGGGCCAAGGGAAGCGGGTCGTGGTAGGCTTACATCAGGAAGCCGTCCTTGCCTTAACAGTGGCAATCGGGGCTCTTGCCAAACATGCCGAGGACATGCCGGCTGTCGGGGACGAGGCAATGCCAAGTCATCATCCCGACCGTTGGGGCATTTAACAGTCTGCCACCCTCACCCAAGATTGCAGGGCCTACCGGTAGGGTTAGCTAATCCCTCACGGGGTCTAGGGACGGAATGACTTGCTCGACGTCCCTGCCGTGGATGCAAGGTACTTTATGCATCAGGCCCGGATGATGCTATCTACCTGCAACTCTAACCTGCCCTAGCAATCAGCAAACAAATCCATAAAATCCAATACGTGCTCAATAAGAATACAACGAGCCTAGCATGATACTACGAAGCAAGGAACAGATACGAGCATGCTAGAAAGGAACAACCTAGCATGGATTAACATGAGAATTAAATCAGGAAATCATGCTAATCGGGAAATCAGAATAGAATACCTAGCTACACATGTCAATAAACACAAACAAGCAGTCAATCAGCAATCACACATAATATCGCAGGGTCCACACAACTCCGGTAAGAAATCCTTACCTTGGCCGGGGACAATTTGACACGAAATCCTAAGCGGCGAACGAACCCGAACTAGCTACCGAGAACCTAACAATCACAACAAAAATCACACAATAGGCCTAAATATAGTAAAACAAACGAAGCTCAGCTCGGGAGCAACTCACGAGGCGCGACGAACGCACGAACGAGCCAATTGCACGAATGGGGCAAAGAACGGGGTACCGGGCGCTACTGAGGGAGCAGGAGTGGGCGCGTGGGCGCGCTGGCTGCGCGCGCGAGGGCGCTGGATGCGCGCTGACGGACGCGCGGGCGATGCAGCTCGGCTTGGCGCGCGCGGGCGCACGGGCGCAGACGCGGATCTGGGCGAGGATGCGCGGCGTGGCTCGACGGCTGGGCTGAGACTGCGCACGCGAGCGAGGGGCACGAAGCCACCGCGCGCGCGATCTGGCGAGGGCGATCTAGCGAGCTCGACGAACAGGGGCGAACAGAGGCGATCTAGGCATTGGAGAAGAACGAGCTCGAATTCGAGCGATTGGAAAGGATTCGACGGCCGATTCGTTGATGAAGAACTCCCCTATACTAGCTGCACAACACCCACACCCCAAATCACCTCGACTCGGCCGAAAATGGCGAGGCCCGAAACAGGGGAGAAAGGAATCGGATTTTGGACGGAGAGGGAGAAGAAGAACTCACCAGCAGCTCGGAGGGAGATTGACTTCGAATTTGGGAGAGGAACCCGGTCGAATTGGAGCTGGAGAAGGACGAATTCGCGATCACGAAGCTCTGTCGGTCGAGGAAATGCCGCGAAGGAGAAGAAGAAGAATGGGGGAGAAGCTTCGGGCGGCTCTGGCTTTAAACCCGAAGGCACGAAAACACGGCTATATACAAGGTCGCGCGCGAAGATTAACAAACACGCCCAGTGGCTCGGCTGGCAGCGACCCCTGCCTAGCACGCGACACGTCCTTGGCTCGAATCTTACTCGACGCGCTATTTAATTCCTTATTATTTATTTCCACATTCTTCCAAGCCCAAATGCCTTCACCAAAATTCCCGATCCTATTCAAATTGACTCATAATTTTTCCGGCAATTTAAAATTTCAAAACCGGCCCTGTCGGCCTGACCCAAAATTACCAAAATGCCCCTGGGCCTCCCGGGAAGACCGGGAGGAAATTTTCCGGGCCGTTACAGTACTGAAGGCTCATCAGCTCTAACTACGCAGTCTAGTTTCAAGACCCAAAAGATAATCTCAGTCTCAACACGATACCGAGAAGTTGAAGCCTAAGCTTGAGCATCCAGTAGTACAAGTCGGATAAGGCTAAGTATGAGCTATTTAGTGCTATAGAATGGAAAATGCTAAATGCAAGCTACCTACCATATAAGTTGGATAAGGCTAAGTGCGAGCTATCAAATAGCAAGAGTTGGATCAGGCTAAGTATGAACTATCTAGTACTACAAAATTGATAAGGCTAGTGCGAGCTATTCAATTCTACAAGTAAAATCAGGCTAAGTGCGAGCTATCAAATAGCAAGAGTTGGATAAGGCTAAGTATGAGTTATCCAATGCTACAGAATTGATAAGGCTAGTGAAAGATATCAAATAGTACACGAGCTATCTAGGATAAGGCTAGGTACGAGCTATCCAGGATAAAGTTAGGTACCAGCTATCTAGTGCTACAAATTGGAAAACACTTTTATAAGATTATTAAATCTCAAAAGTGTCTCATATATAGAAAACATTTTTAGGAGATTATTCATTTAATCTAAAAAATGTAAAATCATGTAAAACACTTTTAGGAGATTATTAAATCTCAAAAGCGTCCAAATTATGGAAAACCAAGATTAATGAACCTACTCTTGAAATTTAGACTAAATATTTTGTCTAAACTCAAGAGTGGGGGCAACTGTTATAGGAAAATTTGGGACAAGGCAAATTGAGATATGGCAGCCCGATCTCCTTTTTCCCACGGTCCGAAAGGAAGTATGGGCCTTAGAAAGTGGCTTCCAAAGGCCCATAAAAGGTTCGAACCACGATGAATCGGGCTCGGGTCAAGCCTTAGAATAATATGTCAAAATGAGCATGTGTTCAAATGAGCCTATGACCAAATGAGCCTATGGCCACATGAGTCTATGGCCAAATGAGTCTATGGCCACATGAGCCTATGGCCACATGAGCCTATGGCCCGATGAGCCTATGGCCCAATGAGCCTATGGTCAAATGAGCCAATGGCCACATGAGCCTATGGCCCAATGATGAGCCTATGGCCAAATGAGCCTATGACCGAATGAGCCTATGGCCCAATGATGAGCCTATGGCCAAACGAGCCTATAGCCAAATGAGTCTATGGCCACATGAGCCTATGGTCACATGAGCCTATGGCCCAATGATGAGTCTATGGCCAAACGAGCCTATGGCCCAATAAGCCTATGGCCAAAAGAGTCTATGGCCCAATGATGAGCCTATGGCCAAACGAGCCTATGGCCAAATGAGCCTATGACCAAACGAGCCTATGGCCAAATAAGCATATGGCCCAATGAGCCTAGGTCGCATGGCCATATGATCTTCTGGCCCAGGAAAAGAATCGAGCAAAGGCCCGATCCAGGCACTCGGTGACTAATTCTCCAAATACCCAACGTTGTACCAGCCGGTTGCGACATCGCCAGAAAATGTCTCCACGACCTTACCTTTCATCACACGAATAGGTAAAGTCGGAGTTAGCGATCCTAGAAGCCTATAAATACAGCAGACGAGGGATGAGGAAGGTAAGCTATTCTTCCTCCATAAATTATAACTCTCCACTCAATTCACCATAACTGACTTAGGCATTGGAGGCCACGTGGCACGTACCACACCGGTGCCCAGTTTTGTTATTATGTTTGGCACGCACAACGTCCCTACCTCAAACAAATTCACAGTTGATACGAAGGCCAAATTCCGCCATCAACAAAATACATTTAATAATATAGTTTAATTTTGATTTTTTTTTTAGAAGTAAAACATGAAAGGAAATTAAAAGTGAAGATCGTCTCCCACACAAGGGATTATCCTTCGCAAGCTCAAAATTGTAAATACTTGAGCAAAAATTCGGGACTTCTTCCATCCATTGGTGCTCAACCGTCTCTAAAACTGCAAAGCGGGCTAGCTTGTGTACCAAAGAGTTTACTTCACGGCTAACCCATGAAAATTGGACATAGTTTAGATTAGAAACTAAAACTTTGATTTCATCAACAATCCTACCCACTTCAGAATGGTCAATTGATGCGTTTTGAATCAACCTCCCCACCTGCAAAGCGTCAGACTCCATCTCAATTAGTTGCAGACCAAAAGAAATAGCAAGTTCCAAACCTTCTTTAATAGCCAAAGCTTCCACAAACTCCAGGTTCACCACCCCCACCGATTTGTTTAGAGATTGAGAACATCACCTCTCCCTTTCAACTTCTAGCAATTAAACCGATCCCACTTCTATTAGCTTCCAGATTTGTTGCAACATCCACATTAATTTTTTAATTAATCTGTAAAGGTGGTTTCCACTTTCTAGGAGCCTTCTGTGTAACCGACTCGGACAGAATAGATTGATTAGCAGCTCTAAACTCCTCTACATATTGTGAACAATAATCCCAAACATTTTGATACATAAGATCAAAATGTCCATGAAGTTCCTCCACTTTATTTAGCAAGACCAAATTTCTTCCATTCCATATCCACCAGTACATCATCAAAAACTCCTCCATTTGCAAAGAATTCAACTGCTTAAAAAACCAAAGTAGCAAATCTGCCACTTCCATCATAACGTTTGGCGGTCCAACATGCAAGAAAGGAGACTTCTTCCAATAATCTTTAACACATCTGCAATCCCAGATCGCATGGAAACTTGTTTCCACATGAGAGTGGCATCTCTTGCAAAGCACATCACGATTCAGTCCTCTTTTATTTAAATTGATCTGCACAGGAACAAAATTGTTATATAAACACCAAATAAATTTTTTTACCTTACTAGGGATGGTTGCATTCCAAACGTAGTAGTTTCACCAAGCTCTTGACATGTTGTTATTTGATGAAGTAGGCTCCCCCCTTAGTTCGATACAAAGCCAATGGGCTGACTTAACCGTAAACACTCCATTTTTCTCATAGTTCCACAATACGACATCATCTCCCATCTCCGATGGTCTTGGAAGACCCAACATTTGCACGACATCCTCATCACAAAAGGTATTTTTAATTTTATCCTCATTCCAGCTTCCATCGAGATTTAGTATCTCACAAACCTTCATATGTTTGTCAATCCCACTAGTTGAAATCGGCTTTAAAGTAGGACTATGACAAAGTCAATTATCAGCCAAAACATTATAATATACTATAGATTAGTAGTATTGTTTTACTAACTAAAAAAATAGTTTTTACGACATGCGCTAATAATTTAATAAACTCTCAAAACTAAAATAAATTATGATGATGTTATTTCTTTAAAAAAAAAAAAGTAAATATTCAATGACCAAATCAAGCTTTGGCCAAAATAGAAATTGTGACAAATTAAGGAAAGCATGTTTACACCAAAAAAGTAATTATCAATCTAGTTTTTTTACAAGCATATTTGGCAATGATAAGCAGTCCATATGCTAGGCAATGCTGAAGATGCTTGCATGCCCATGTAAAATAGGTAAAATAAATAATTTTAATATAATGTTAATATAAATGGTGATAAATTCTCAATAAATATATATATATATATATATGGTGATAATGCAAACTTAAACATAGGTGAGTCACTTGAGGTATGAGTTCAATTTTAAATCTATGATCACATTAATAAAAAAGAAAATAGTTAAAATATTATTTTATTTCTTTAATTTTGAGATTTATTTTATTTTACAACTTTGTGAATCGTTCCATTTTGGTCTAAGTTATCTTTTTCGTACTTTTCCGTTAAAATCAATAATAATGATTAAAAAAGGAAAAAACAAATGTTACCCCTTTTCTCCTCCATTTTTTGTTCTCCCTTCATTATTTTCCAAAGTAAATATTTCTCTAAAGAAAATAGAAGATTCAAGCTAAGAAATAGAATTGGTGACGGTTAGAGAGAATAGTAAAAACTAAAATACAAGCACATCGTTTGGAGTCAAAAAAATGAGAGAATTTTTTTTTTCTTTGTTGATTTTAATGTGAACTAATTCTCTAAACAACGTTCATAAACTAAAATTAAACATTTGAAAGTCCAAAAGTCCAAATTGAACAAAGCTCCAACTAAGAACAAAATGATTTCAAAACCTTGGTATTTTAACCAAAAAAGAGAAAAACATGTGCAATACTGCAGCCAATCATCAATTATAGAGTTAAATGGCCAAATCTACAACAGTTGAGTTAAATGTCTACAGAAGGTTAAGTAGAATTTGCAGCAACATTAAGATTCAATCATCAATTATACATTAATGTTAATTTCTTACATATTGAGGGAGAGAGCACAAGGCTTGTGGCTAAGTAGAAGGGCTAAAACCTGTTGATAAATCATCAACAAATAAGAAGAAATACTATACAAAGAATGATACAAACTCTCAAATGCTAAAACTACTTTTCTTTGCTTCTGAGGTAGGGGCTGAACATATACACAGAAGGGTTTTCAAGAAATTCTATTGTTGGGGAAAAAAGATATGTATGAAAATTAAAACATTGATACAAACAATAGATTAGGAGTTGTATTAGAAGTCAATGTCTTGGTAGAATATAAAGACGCGTTTGACGAATCTATCGCTCTTTCGAGGTCTACCTCTTGGCTTTGAAGATTACCTCCTCCAGAACCATAGACAAAGCAGATTTGCAAGTATCCTCCTCTTGGCTTTGATGGTGTACCGTTTTTCGCAGGATCCAAGAACGGTAAGGTTGACGGGCGAATCCTCAACTGCAGCCACCTTGAATGTTTTTCATCAATTCTAGGCTGATAGAAGCAAAAGGAGTGTTACAACTTCAGAACTCGGAATGATCCAAGGAATAACAGATTAAAGATTGGCCAAGGATCAATTTGTTGACAAAAATGAGGAATGAAATGAAGCTCCTTTCAATATTAATTTCTCACAGACTACCATATAGTTTTACTTTCGACTATTAAAGATTTTTTAAAAGAAATTGTGAAAGTCATAACTAGTTTACGCGCACCTCGACTATTCTCGCTAGAAATACTGCTTAACCCTCTAACATTTGGATGCAAAGAAAGTCATAGGAAATTACTTCCTAGGTAGGTAATTATTATAGATTGAACTCATACGTCGAACCTTTTGGTTCTCCGAGACCTTCTTGACTTCTGAGCTAACCTCTGATTTAACTATATGGTTAACTATATAAGATTTGCCATGATCTATACTGAAAAACACCAGCAATGAGGGCATCATTGTGATTGACAAAACATATTTAGTTTAAACTACACTGCCAGCAAATGGTTTCATGTGAATGCAGTCTTACATTTAATCCAGAAAGAGGTGCTGCAACTCAGAATAATTCCACGATTTAGTTTTGATGGCACTTTTCAGCAAGAATTATCCATCCGGAAGTTCCCACAGATGTTCCAAGAAAGTAAAAATGGCGCTCTTTCTCCCTCTCAAACGCGATTCGACAAGGTACAGAACTATCTACATAGCAACAAGGATGGTTATTCACATACTGCAGCCGACCTGATCGAATTGAAAATATGTTAGAACCTGAAGTAACCAAAATTCTAAGCTTTTTTCAATATAAGAAACCAAAATTTCAAAGTGAAAAAGGTGTTTTCTCTTTAAGTTGTGAGTTGGACTAAATTTAATTATGTCAAGCTACAAGTGGACTTGAAAATTTTGAGAATGTCTATTAAGTAGAAATCAATATTAATTGAGTCAAAGACCTCTTATTCTGATATCAAATTGAATCATAATAATAGCCTGTTCTTTTGGGTTGGTTTTTGCTTCAAGTGAGATAAATTTATCATCAGAAGTTTGTAACACAAACACATAAATGTTGAACAATGTTACTGATCCAAATACAATGCATGTCCATTAGATAGAAAAGAAGTACCTCAATCCTATGAACAGGAGGGCTTGCACCTACTTTAAGAATATATGAAATGCCATAATCCTGGTAGTAAGAAGATGAGTAAGAAGTCCCCAGAAGGTGGCACAGTGGTTGAAGACTTGAGTAGACTTGAGTTTTGAAGGTATGCTCCTTTTAAGGTCTCAGGTTCGAGTGAGGAGAGCATACCCTCAAAACTATAAATATTGTCCTAGGCCAGACACAATCGAGTAATGTCACAGCTGAGACTTTGAGGAGAGCATACCCTCAAAATCGAGATAATTCAAATCTTGTTGGCAGCCTTTTTTCTAAAATAGAACTAGGCTTCTATGGCTTATTATGATTCTGGGCTTCTGTTCTTAGTTGAGTTTTTGCTTGAATGCTCTCATAGTTGGTTTTTTTTTTAAAAAAAGACGATTTTTTCATCAACAAAATGAAAAGAGGCAAAGCTTTTGGATACAATAACCCAAAAAGGCAAAAAGGAAAAACATAGGGGAAGAGGAATCAGTAAAAGATAATCTGAAAGAAGCTCTAGGAAATGAAAAAATATTGTAATATATATTTGCAACTTTTCATATATCAATGAAAGTTTTGTTTCCTCTAAAAAAAAAAAAAGTCAAAAGCTGCCAGCTCCTAGTTAAATTATTATCAGGGAACCAAGTTAATGCGTAAACTTTCAAATATAAGTATAGAAGTCAATTAAAGCCTAACATGCGGGTTAATCCAACTCAAATAAATCAGTTAACTAGGGGTAGGTATTAAAAAAAATAAGATTCCACTCAAAATTAATATTATCTAATATGACATCAAAGCTCCATGTGAACTATTGGTTTCCTAAATTTCGATCCAACCCAAGCAAATAAAACCTAAGCGGGTGATTTGGATAATATAAAAATTAATCAAATCCTCGTTAGAAAATAAAAAAAATAATAATATTCAAATGCATGGGAATCTAAAAGACTTTTCCAATCAGGTTGATCTTTCAAATTTAAAGCAGGTTACGGAATATAAAGGCGATTGATCCCACCATACAAAATGCAATGCAGATTTTTAAGACTCGATACAAAAAGCACCTTCGATCTCCAAAAGTCCATCGGCAAAGGAATGGTTGAAGGTATAATCTCGAGTAGGAACACAAATGCTTTCTGTGATTGATGGCTCGATAATCTTTGATTTTCCTACATTAATTCACTGAAAGTCTCTTTCGAGACTTTATTTAGGATTTATTTGAGACAAGGGAAATGGTAATGATTAAGGGGAGAATGGTAATGAGGAGGAAATTAGGGAATAGAATAATTATGAAGGTAATGGTTATTTGTGTTTGAGGTAAAAATAATGATTATGAGATGCTTATTTTTGTTTGAGATAAAGGTAATGATTATGAGAAAAATAAAATAATGTATATGATATGAATGAAAAATAGTGATGTGATATATGAAAAATTGTTGAAGAGAGAATCACGAATAGAAAATTAACATACAATGGCAGGGACAACCCATTATAATTAAAACCCCCCATCAATAGCCTTGAAATGTAAGGCTTCTAAAGGCGGGAAAAGAAACGATGACAGGCCTTGCCCTCCACTAAAGGCCTTCGAAAGCGTGCACACGTGCTCACCACCAAAGGCATTCAAAGGCCTGCACACGTGCCCGCTACCAAATGCCTTCAAAGGCGTTTGCGCGTGCCCACCACCCAAAGTCTTTTTTTTAAACAAAAATCCCCACACCACAAGGGGTCTCAGGTTAAAATGGTAGCTCGATTGTGCCCTCCATTGAAAGACATTATTATTTTTTGAAAAAGACAAATATTTATTGTACCCGTCATTAAAAGACATTATTGTTTTATTAAAAAGGACAATATTTATTGCCTATCATTAATAGTTATTACACTTTATAAAAAAAATATTGTAGGTTGTGCCCGCCATTAAAACAATTTCATCAGCACTTTATAAATATATATATATATATATATATATATATATATATATATATATATATATATATATATATTGTGTCCACCATTAATAATCATTCTACTTTATAAAAAAAAAAATCAAACAAATTAGATTGAAATAATGAATAACACATTTCTAACCAATTCCTAACTTTGGAATAAATAATCTAAGCCCCTCATTCAAACTCCTAAAAAAAATATAAACACATTCATTCATGTCTTAACACAATAATGGATATATGTTACCAAAATTTCGACAAGACAATTATGCAAATTCCAAAAAAATTGACATGTTCAAAACTTCACCCGTATATTATCATAAGGAAAAATTCAAAATCTGTGATGCAATAAATGAGACTTTGTCCTTCCATAATCTACGCACAGTCACATACATCAAGCTATTCAATTAGAATCTAAACTACATACAACTAATCTATTTCTTCATACATAAACACTAACTTTGTATCATATACCTAAAATTTTGTCTATTCTACTTGTAACTCATCAATATCAGCTTAAGTGAATGTGTTTGGTCCATTTTTAAATTATGTTTGTAATTCAAAACGGCCCAAACACATTTACTCAAGCTGATATTGATGAGATACGAGTAGAATAAGCAGAATTTTTAGGTTAAGACACATAATATTTAACATGCACTATTACAAAAAAGACTATAGTTGACACTAGCAGTTTTTAAATACTTGACGTTTTTATGATAAAACGTCAAGTAAACTTGTCTTGTAAATGAAAAAATGTCAACTAATGTGTATACATATTTTTCAGCAATAAAAAACGTCAACAAACGTAAAAAAGCGCTCAAGTTTTACATTTTAATGTAAATATATATTTTATTTTATTATTTTATAAAGAAAAACCTAATTATTCACCCTTGCAAAAGAACTTCCATTTTTTTCCGAACCAAACTTAGGTCGCCCTTCTCAAAAAAAGCTTAGGTCACCCCCAAGAAAATGTTCGATCACAATTCGTGAATTTCGGAAGTTGTAACGAAATCTGATCATCCGGCTCGTTTAAGCGAAGGAGTATCACAAACAAAATATCAATGGGTCCTCATAATCTACCTATGAAGGTTTGATAATCCCTCTATCATATTTTTATTGCAATTTTTTTCATCTATCGTTCCAATCTCATGTTCGATATTTTAATTGGAGAATTTAGGGCATACAAATCGAAGTTTCCTGCAATTGGATGGATTGTTTCTTTGAGGATTTCATCCTGTTTATTGTGAGTTGAGTTATTATTTCAATAAAAATGTTTTTTCTTTAATTAAAGAATACCATACAAAACGAAAAAAGGAATCTGAGAGATAGAAACTGGATTGTATTTTAATTTGAGTTTTTGCCATTTTTTTTATATAAATCTCTTCCTTTCATTATAGCTAGGGTTGTGGAATTTTGGATGCTTATTTATTTGGTAGGCGGTGGGTTTAGATTATTGGCATGTGCATTCTGTGCAAGGTTGTTTTTCTTTTTTTCTTTTTTTTGAAATTTCACGATTAATGAGTTGTGACTTTTAAGTAAGCAAATATTTTTCTTGAGATTGAAGGGGATGTGCTTACTGTTAATGTAGGTCGGTTTGCCATTTTTTTTTGTTAACTGGTACACAAAAGCAAGAAAATGGAACCAAAGAAAGTGTTTGATTTCATTCTTAGCCATTAATGGTTGTCTAAAGTGAGATTGATTTGGTTTGATTTGAATTGTTTATGCCCTATTTCATAACTATTTTGTTTTTTGTTTTTAGTTTTTAAAATATAATCTTATTTTTACTCATATTTTCTACCATGTGTTCGATCTTTCCAACAATGTATCTAAATTTCCTTAGTACCTGAATGCTAACCAAATTTCAAAAACAAAAACAAACTTTTGGAAGATGCTAACCAAATTTCAAAAACAAAGACAAACTTTTGGAAGATAGAGGTTTTTGTTTCTAGATTTTGATTTGATTTCTATAAATATAGATAAGATGTAGATATCCATGTAGAAAAAAACATATTACTTTCTTTACAAGGCCAAGTCAATGAGAAGTAGTGGCAGCCTTGTACGGAAAAGAACTAACTGTCCAGGCTCAGGCAAGTGAGTTCAAGGATCAACCAAACAAAAGTCATCCACTTCGATTTAATGGTCGCCAATTTGTTGTAGGTCTTCTATTGCCAGGTTTGGTATTAACCAATGTTCTCAAGAAGTTTAATTTCTATATTTTTGTCAATTGGTTATATTTATCTTAATGGTTTGGTCTTTCAAGGAAGACAAAACCATTAAGCTGCTTATTGACAATTCAGATGCTGAAAATGATGAAGAAGAGGAAAAAAACAAACTGCATTGAGAGGCAAATTGTGGAGAAAAATGAAGACAGCTCAAAAAGATGTTCAAGGAACAACTCAAAGTTAGCCAGAAGAAGAACATGGATGACAACATTAAAATTGTTGATGGGGGAAAGGTGAGAACTGCTTTACAACCATTGTCAGAAAACAGAATCATGGATAAATTGAAGTGAATTTAATTTTTTTAGTTTTTATTATTTTCTACTGGGTTTGAGAGATAAAATGGTGCATAGTCACTTAATTGTAACAATTTTCATGGCTTTTTATGTCTCTAGCAGTTATTGCATGCGTGTTTATTTGAAGAACATCCCCGAGAGTTGGGTTTGTGACTCTTGTGAAGACATTGCTTCAATACTTGCTGATGAATTAAGGTGTTTGTGACTCTTATCCTTATCTAGGTAATAGTACATTAAGGTGTTTTATTTTGGTAAAATGGCTTCGTGGAATCGTGATATTTCTATTAACAACCAAGTGAACTAACCAGTACAAATGGAATGACTGGAATTACAACTTTACTAATATTCAATATTCTTTATTGTCTTTAATTTTTTCTATTCACCTTCTTCCCCTTGTGTCTTTCTCTCGTGGACTACAATACATGAACTCGAAATTAACCTTTGTTTGCATTTTTCTATTTTTTAAAGCCTTTGTTTGGGCTTACTGATAAACTGGTTTCTCTATCTTTTTTTTTTTTTTTTATTTCTTAAAAATCTCAACTCTATGCTTTGCAGGCTCATAATTGCAACTACTGTGTCAGGACTTTGCTAAAACATATACAAACCTTCTAATCTCCGGTATGTGTTTTTATATTTCGTTTCAAGTTTTTCAGTAAGGCGTGTTTGTTTTGGTTCTTGAATATCGATGGAATAAAACTCTAGTTTTTTAGACCATGAAAATTAAACTCTAAATTTTACCAACCATTTGGACTAAACTTATATTTTACTCTAATTTTTATGTAAAAAGTTCTATGATATTGTCAAGTCCACAATCGCATTGCAAGTTTTGTGATTTTAATGTAATTAATTTCATTATTTCATTTTCATTCCTTTTTTTTACTAATTCTTTTGTCTCCTTCAACATACTTAAAAACAAACTTGTTTATGTTTCTAGAAATTACATGACTTCTCCATATTAGTGTTTTTGGTCTCATTCACGCTTTCTCCATTTATGCTTCTAAAAATTAGGTTGTTGAATAACCAAAGCAGCCCCTTTATTTCTCCTTCAACATTCGTCATTGAGGTATGTACACTTTTTTTTTTCTTTTTGATTTGATTTTTTTTTTTAAATAAACTTCAAAATATGGGATATCTTTTGTTTTCTTTTTTGTGAAAAGAGATTACCGTGTGGTATATGTAAAGATGATTTGTTGACTTTTAACTAATCTTTATAACTCATTCCTATTAATTAATGTTAACAGATTGATACAAGAGACTCATACACATAAGATGAGATTGATCAAGTGAGTGTGGAATAGGCTAAATGTCAAGTACCCTATATGTGAGCTGGATGAAATGTGTGTGGAATGTGGTATTTTGTTCGTTCTTGAATATATTTAGGAACACTACAAACTTTGTAAAACATTTCATATTCTTTATTGTGTATATAGTTAGTCATGGAAATAGTTGAGCTACATTTGGGAATGAGTATTTTTTGTGTATATTTAGAAAGACAACTTTGGAAAATGTTTCAAAGATGAGAATGTGGTTTCACACATTAGTATGTAAAATATTAGTACTAAAAATATATATTAAGTTTATGCTAATTTTCTAAAAATGTTTTGTAATTTATAATTGGAATTATGTCCAGCAATATATCATTTGACAGGATGAACAAGAAATCTAGATAAATTCAAAATGTCAACCAATACTTTTGTTGACGTGTAAAGAACATCAATCCATGTCCATTTACTTGACGTTTTGAAACAACTATTGACATTAAAAAAACGTCAATAAACCTCTCAGTTGACGTTCTATAAACGTCAACCAAACCATCACATGACACTTCTAATGTGTCAATCACATATGGTCTTGACATTTTGAACATGTCAATTATATCATTGGACGACGCTTTAGGAAGCGTCAACTATAGTGACTTTAGTTGACAGTCGATTCGTTGACGCTTTCAAGAACGTCAATTATACTATATAGTTGACGTTCTATGCGTGTCAACTAACTCGATTTTTGGAGTAGTGATGAATGTGTAAATTACAAAACTTACGAGTCTCTTTTTTAGTACAAAGTGGGGGAAGAGAGACTCGCAAATCTTACATAGGGAGCACGACTTTGTATCATATGTCTACCTAAAAATTTTGTCTATTCTACTAATAACTCATCAATATTAGTTTAAGCGAATGTGCTTGGTCCGTTTTTAAATTATGTCTAGTAATTCAAAAACGGCCCAAACACATTTACTCAAGCTGATATTGATGAGGTACGAGTAGAATAGATAGAATTTTTAGGTTAACACACATAATATTTAACATGAATGTGTAAATTACAAAACTTACAAGTCTTTTTTTTAGTACAAAGTGAGGGAAGAGAGACTCGCAAATCTTACATATAGGGCACAACTACTCTTAAATAATATGAGTCAAATACCGATTTCCAGACTCGAACTCGTGACCGTGGGGTTGCAATGGATTAACACACCAGACAAGATAACCAACTGCGTCATTGACCCTCAGTCAAAACTTATAAGTCTCACTATGTGCGTGGATGTGTTGTATATCATCTTCTGTATAAATAATTGGACGTAAAATCCACATACTATTAATTCACTTTGTCCAAGACACTAGAAAAAAAATAATACATACTTAGTACAATAATTCAACATGATAAAAAAAAAATTAACAAAATAATTTTACTCTACGTGTACACATTTCCAAAGTAAATATTTGATCCTCAACACGTGTTTTTGATGCCACACTCGATAGGTAATATATTCATAAAGTTGAAACTTTAGAAAGATGAAATATAAATATAAAGCTAAAAAATTTATTATTTTAAAAACTTACGAAGTTACGATATCGTATAAACCCTCATCGATCGGATTCTCGCCTAATGAGTTGAAAATGAAACAACAAACCAAACCTGAAAATAAAAACCCAGAAGAACCAAACAAATTACATCAAAAGAAGCAACGTGAAAAGAAAGAAAAAACAATTAAGGTGGTGATCCAACACAAACCCAAATTTATTTGGTCCCTTCCAAAGTTTAAAAATAATAAAGGATCTATAATGGATAAAACATCTATGCCAAAGAAGGTTTTTTTGTTCTCATGCAAAAGGAATATTATAGTTAAGTTTTACGACTGATATGACAGATTTAAGATGATTTGGTAATGTATAAAGTAGAAGCTTTGGAATATTTGGCCCCTACCGAAGTTAAAAAAAAATAATCCAAGTATCAAAAATCTATGGCACAGTAGATATAATTTTGTCAGCTCTACATGCAGGTTTATTCTTATTATTCTTTTGAGATATAATTTTTGGCAGGGTTCTTATTCGGCTTGCTTCCTCTTCAGTTGAGGATGGCTTCGGGCCTTCGGCTTTCACTAGTCTTCAAGATTTGGCTGTCTGCTTTTGAAGATTGGTGGTTTCAAGTTGTTTCAGTATCTCCTCAGTTTTTGAGGCACCATCTAGTCTCTTCGTCAGTGTTTTAAAAAACTCAAGGCGCACTAAGGTGCATTGGCCCTCCGGAGGCTAAGATGGATTGGCCCTCTGGAGGTTGAGGCGCATACATGTATACATAGACAAAACATATATATTAATCTCTTTCAATATAGAGTTTTTTACATAGTCACCCCATAGAGTAGACGATTAGGTTTTAATTGTTTTTAAAAAAATAAAACTTTAAAGTAATTGTTGATTGAATTTGAAATTGTAAAACAAAATAGAAAAAAATGAGTAAAACATTACCATTTGACTTAGATTTTAAATAAATAAAAAAAGTCTTCAAGACGTGCGACTTGCGCACCTAAGGACTCTAAGAGAAGGCGCATGCCTAGAAAGGCGAGACGCAAGCATTGAGCCTTGGACTTTTTTGAGCCTGAGGCGCGCCTTTTAGGGCTTTTTAAAACACTGCTCTTGGTGATGGAGTTTTCCTTCCCAGTTTTCATCTTTAACTTGTATTTCTAGTTTGTTGTTTTGGTTTTCTTTTGGTTAGGTTCTGTCAAGTAGTTTTCTTCTCCAAACTTTTGTTCTCTTTTTTATGTTAGCTTTATTTGTTGTTTATCCTTGAGGTTGTCTTTTTTTTTTCATCCCTTCCATGTGGAGGTTGTATCCTTCAAGTATTATTCTCTTTTCATCTTTACAATAAAAAGTATTATTCTCTTTTCATCTTCACAATAAAAAGTATTATTCTCGTTTCATCCTCTTGAGTATTATATTTAACTTAAATGTGTTGATCATCAATCAACCTAAAACTTAAACTGATTGGTTGGGATAAATTAAATTGTTTCTATGGTACCAATCAACATTCTCCTTGGACTTGAAAATTTTAAAATATCCAACAAGTTGTAATAAATATTAATTGTGGTGTGTTTTTCTCTGATATCTTTATGTTGAGTCATGTTAAATCACCAATCAACCCAAAATCCAAAAATTTAAGCTGATGGGTTAAGTTAAATTTTATTATATCAAACAAGTTTTTTCTTTCATAAGAACCTCAAGTTTTTTTTTCATTTTTCTCTTGACTATCTGACTTTATAAGTTGGGCATTTGAGAAGTTCAAAAGCTAAAAATAGTGTCCAGCATCCAGAATCCAGAGTATTATTTTAAACTTCTGTAAGAAGCTTGTAACTATGATAATGGATACGCATACCTATCATTGAGAAAACGCCAGAATTCATTTTTGCATTTAATTTCTTAAATTATAGCTCCGTGGGGTGTTTGTTTAAAGGAATGAACGAGGTATTAGGAAGAAGCTTTTACAACTCTTTAAATAATCACATCCAAATAAGCTATTGTAATCACTCAAAATAATCATTCATTTTAATCACTCATTTCTAACCACTCAAAATAATGATTCATTTCTAACTAACCACTCATTTCTAATCATTCATTTATAACCACCCATTTTAACCGCTCAAAATAATCATTCATTTCTAACTACATCCAAACGAGCTATTGTCTATGACCCCTCTACAAAACAGTCATCGATTTGCAACACCTCTACAAATAACCACATCAAAATGAGGTATTAAAGCATCCAAACATGCTATTGCTAAAACTTAAATTTCTAATCACTCCAAATAACTACTCATTTATAATCACTCAGCAATTTTAGATCCAAACACCTTCCTGGTGATTTATCACTACCGTGAGCTATAAATCGCAGCAAGTAAGGTGGAACCAAAGCAAAAACAAAATAAAATTACACACCTAACAAAGTTCAAAAAGAAAGATGAATTGAGCAATTGACACAATTTTGAGTAGCTGCTGCTTCAGTACAACATAAACAAACAGTATAAACAAGAAATAATCTGAAATTGAGATCGAACCTGAGTTCTTCCAACGAGAATCGGTGCCTGGATCAAAGCCCCAAATTCATACGCCACTCTGCACCCAAATCCCAATCCATATCTCAGAATTGAAAGTTTGAATATGATTTCAAAGCTCTTCTCGAACACTTTTAGGGCATGTTTGGCTAGGGCGGGAAGGGAAAAGAAGGAAAGGGAAAAGAAGGGAAGTTGAAGTAAATTAGTATTTGGTGAAAAGGGAAAAAAGTGATATAATAATAAATTTATGTTTGGTGGGAAAGAAAAGGAAGTGACGTAATTTTTTTTTAAATAATAGATATTTATTGTTTTTAATGTAATATTCATAAAATATCATTTTTTAAATTTATTTTATTTATTATTTAAATAAAATTTAAAATTAAGTTTCAAAATTCAAATCAAAATAAGTTACACCAAAAGAAAAATATGTTAGTTTAATTATTTCAAGTGTTTATATCTTTAAATCATATGGATATGTATTTTCATATATTTATTAAAAAACATGCACGAGTTAGAAAAAATTGATAAATAATACGATAAATATTTATTAATATATATATTTTTATACAACAAATTTCAAATGCATGATAAAAATCGAATGTATAAACACTAACAAATATTATTTAAAGAACCATATATATTTAAAAAAGAAATGATAAATATTACACTTTAAAATAAATAATATACAAAGAATAAATAAATATAATCAATTAAATTAAATTAATTAATGGTTCAAAGTTAACAACTTTAATTCTTGATTCAAGGAAAACTAAGGTTCCAAACTTAATTTTGACTATTTAATTTGAATAATAATATACCAAAATATAATTATAAAAACATTACAAAAATTAAAATAAACACTCAGTTTCAATTTAAAAGATGACTCATTTTATTTTAACTATTACTTAATGAAAATTTAATTTTTATATATTTAGATCGTTACTATTATCCAATAATTAAATTTGATAATCAGATAAAAATAATCAAATTATCATAAATTTAAATTGATAAGCATTACTAAAAAGTTGAAGGCAAAATTCAAAATATATATATATACAAAATAAATTTGATTAGATACAAAAAAAATGGAGGTAATAAACTTTGTGTATAAAAATTTTAAAAGTAAGAAAATGGAATAAAAAACAAAAAAGAGGGTGGGTTATCCCTTCCCTTTCCAGCTGGGAAGAATAACCCAGGTAGCCAAACACAGACATAAAATTTCTCTTCCCTTCCCATTGATAAGAGGGTGGGTTATCCCTTCCCTTTCCACATCCTAAATAACTACATTTACGATGGATAATCGTAATACTATGATATGTTGTCAAAATATAATATGAATCTCTGATTCCGTTGGATAATGTTGTGGAAACAGCATATTACGAAAGTTAATATTGTTGTTTTTCGTTAAATTCGAAGGTAATGAGGTGTAATACATTGAATTGTAAGATTCGGGCTATTACAAAGTATTGATGATAAGGATAATGCAATATTATTATAATTTAGTATTATATTTAAAATCCTATTGGTATTATGTTATATACCTAGTCTTGTGTCCCCATCCTTATTCTTCAAACATGGTAGGTAACTCTCTTGCTTTTGACATTCCACTATTATAACTTTCATATGGGTTGGTTGTCATTAAGTCTCATCTTGATCGAGGGCAATAGAATCTTAAAGATTTTTCATATCTAATTTTGTGTAGTTCTTCACGTATGCTTGAACAACCACTCTCGAAATGCACGTTTGTACTTTTCCAATTTCATATGATTGTAGGCTTTGGCAACCTTGAAAAATATTTCTAAATTTAATTTAGAATAATGCTTCTTTATCATATTTCTCTTGATATGCCCAGTGTATAGTCCATGAAATATTTTTGGTCATACTAGAGAAATAACATTTTCTATATATTTATGCCTATCAGAAATCGCTAGTTTTCTTGATTTCTAAATATCGTTTTTCAAGTTTGTAATAAAAATTTCCAAAAAGCATCATTCTCATAATCAACTGTCGCCAATGTAGTAGGAAATTTGATTATTTCTGTCATTTGTAGCTGTAGTTGATAAAATGTTGTCAAATTTGTACATCATAAAGGTTCCAATATCAAAGCTTAAAACTAGTCGGCAATATTGTCAATGTTAATTGAAGCAGCTAATACTTTGAAATAAAATATGAATCAACCATCAAAGAGCATACTCCAATTCTATTATCGAACCATTATACAAAATACATATATTAGCTTAATTTTATATTAGTTGTACATCAAATTGATGGTTTGTTGAAATTAGGTTGTAATTAAACTAAAGTTGTTATTTCTCTTTCTTGATAGTCCAGCTGTACTTCCATGTGTATCAATCAACTCTTTGTATAAATACTTTATACATTGGTTAATAAAATTAAGAGAGAACAACTTTACTCTTTCACCAGCCATTGACTGTGCACCGAGTGTAATATGGTATCAGTCGCTTTTCTCTTCCGTTAAACCGTTCTCTCTTCGTCTTCTTCATTTTCAATCTCCGGTTAGTCTTCTTCGTTTACCTTCTTCTTTTGCGATTCTCGTGATCGATTAGAAATGGTGAATGATTCTTCGTCGGCGTCCTCTGCTATTGGTTCAGATTCAACGCCATTCCAGAATCCTAATGATGAACAGGTTGGAGATCTTCATCTGAAAACTGATCATTCTTTGAATTCTGATTCTTTTCAGAGTCCGTATTCCTTGCATCATCATGATACGAGTACTCTGGTTCTGGTTTTCGCACTTCTCAACAATGACAATTATGTCACATGGAGTAGATCGATGCTCTTATCTATGTCCATTCGCAACAAAATCAGTTTCGTTGATGAAACGATTCAAAGGCCTACTGGAAATCTTCTTCCATAATGGATTTGCAACAACAACGTAGTAATTTCATGGATCTTGAACTCTGTTTCGAAGAGCATTTCGTCAAGCATCCTATTCTCTGATTCTGCTCGAGACATTTGGCTTGATCTTAAGGAACGTTTTTAGCGCAAGAATGGACCTATAGTCTTTCAGTTGAAGCACCAAATTGCCAATGTAGTGCAAGATCAAGACTCTGTTACCACATATTTCTCTGGTCTGAAGAGCCTATGGGATGAACTGGTTACGTATTGCCCTTCGGCATCTGTGGATTGTGTAATTGCGATGGACGAAAGAAGATCGAAGAATTCTTTGAGAATGAGTATTTGCTATGTTTTCTGATGGGACTCAATGAGTCATTTGGACATGCGCAATCTCAGATTCTTGCAATGGAACCTCAGCCTTTAATCAACAAAGTCTTTTCTCTCATTGCTCAGGAAGAGCAACATCGTGCTCTTCCGATCCTTTCTTCTTCCCCTACAATAAGTCTTACAGCCTCCTACATTACCTCAGCTTCTGTTAACCAATTCGGATCTGTATCTAGTTTCTCCCGTACACGCAAGGATCGACCAGTTTGTACTCATTGTGGCAAGATCGGACACACGGTGGATCGTTGCTATAAAATTCACAATTATCCACCAAGTTATCGTCCACGATCTAATGTTCATGTTTCTTCTACATCGGTTGCCAATACAGTCTCCCTAGTTGTTGATTATAGCACCTCTGATGCTCAGAATACGGCTGAAGCCCTTGCTCAGTGTCACAGCTTCCTCGCTATGCTGCAATCCAAGCTAGCGGTTGCTAAAACTGATCCAGAATCATCCTCGTCTCATGTTGCAGGTATTTGTAACTCTACATCTCATCAAGTTTTATCTAATCGGTGGATTCTTGACTCTGGTGCATCCATTCATATATGTCATGAGAAACATTTGTTCAATAACCTGTGTCCTATTCAGTCCTCTGTTGTTTTGCTTGATGGTCACAAAATCAATGTTTCTTACTCTGGATCAATTTTTCTATGTGGATGTATTCGATTGCAACAAGTTTTGTATGTTCCCGATTTTCAGTATAATCTCCTATCAATCAGTGTTCTACTTACTGATAATTTCATTCATATATCATTTTCCACTGATTGTTGCATTCTCCAGGCCATGTCCAATTCGAAGACAATTGGTAAGGCTAGCCTTCACGATGGACTGCATCCTCAATGCTTCATTGCCTTACCACACCTTCCCTATTGCTGCTGTTCAACATCATACATCTGATCTTTGGCATGCCAGGCTTGGCCACCTATCTTCTGCACATTTAAAAGTTTTAGCTTCTAATTTGCATTTGAGTAGAATTTTAATGTACCTTGTTCTATTTGTCCTCTTGCTAAACAGAGGCATTTACCTTTCATATCGCATTATAATCGAACAGACTCTGCTTTTTCCATAATACATGTTGATGTCTAGGACCTTTCCACATCCAATCTATTACTGGTTTTAAGTTTTTTCTTACCATTGTGGATGATCATACACGGTTTACCTGGGTGTATCTTCTTCGCCAGAAATCAGATGTGCTGCACATTATACCTCAATTTTTTGCTCTTATTCGAAACCAATATGGAAAGAGCATCAAGGTGTTTGGATCAGATAATGCTCCAGAACTTTCCTTCACAAAGTTCTTTCAAGACAATGGCGTTATACATCAATTCACTTGTGTTGCTCGTCTTGAGTAGAATGTTGTGGTTGAGCGCAAACATCAGCATATCTTTAATGTGGCTCGTGTTTTGTTTCATCAAGTTAGAGTTCCAATATCTTTCTAGAGTGAATGCATTCTGACTGTCGTTATCTTGATCAATCGCACGCCATATCGGATTTTAAATTGCCAAACTCCATACTTTCTTTTTCATGGTTCAATACCAGATTACTCAGTGATGTGTACCTTCGGATCTCTCTGTTTTGCATCTACCTTTGCTGTAGGCTGAAATAAGTTTGATCATCGGGCCACACCAGCAGTGTTCATGGGTTATCCTCCTCGTATCACCTCTTTGACATAGAAAAACGGGTATTCTTTAATTCCCGAGATGTCGTGTTTCATGAAACAGTTTATCCTTTCCACACGGTTACTCTTCCAAGTGAAGTTGTTGACCCTTTTCCAAATTTAGTTTACCTCGACCTTTTGATATTGATGAATTCACTGCATCTAATTTTGAACCTTTTCTATGAACCCTCCCCATCATTGAACATGACCCATCACCAACTATTCCAGAAGCAAACTCATCATCTCAATGTTCAAATTTCTCATCTCTTGATCAGAATGTTGTGCTCATTCGTCGTTCCACCCGCTCTTTTACTAGTCCTAAATATCTTCGAGACTATCACTGTAGTCTTTTACATCAACGTGCCCCTCTTTCATCAGAGACGAGGTACTCTCTACATGCTCATATTGACTATGCCTACCTTTCACCTCAATTCAGGTCTTTCTCTCTTCAAGTTTCTATGGAATATGAACCTCAGTTCTATCATCAAGCTGTTCCACATGCTCATTGGAGACTTGCAATGACTGAAGAAATCCAAGCTCTTGAGAATAATAACACTTGGTCTGTTGTACCTCTTCCTTCCAAAAAAAATCCATTGGTTGTCGATGGATTTACAAGGTGAAACACAGGTCAGATGGTTCGATTGAGCGTTATAAAGCTCGACTTGCTAAAGGATATACGCAACAAGAAGGGTTTGATTTCATGGAAACTTATTCTCCGGTTGCCAAGCTGGTTATTGTTCGTGTTCTAATCACATTGGCTTTTTCTTTACGATGGCCTATGGTTCAGTTAGACGTGAACAACGCCTATTTACATGGCGAATTGCAGGAAGATGTATACATGGCTCTTCCTCTTGGGTACCACCCGGTTCAATCTTCTTCTAATCAGTGGAAGAAATGGGTGTGCAAGCTTCACAAATTGCTTTATGGTCTTAAGCAGGCTTTGAGGCAGTAGTTTCAGAAAATTTCCGATGCTCTGTTATCTTTTGGATTTCTCCAATCTCGCTCTGACCATTCTCTGTTTATCCGTGGTACAGGAGACAAGTTTGTGGCTCTTCTTGTGTACGTCGATGACATAATCATCACAAGATCTAACACCTCTGAAATTCAGTCTCATAAAACCATTCTCAATAATCGGTTTAAGCTAAAAGATCTAGGCGATTTGAAATTCTTTCTGGGGTTAGAGTTGGCAAGGTCTGCAGCTGGTGTTTACCTTTTCCAGCGATAATACACTTTACAACTTCTCCAAGATACAGGATTTTCGGGGTATAAGCCTAAGACTACCCCGATGGATCCACGACAAAAACTACACCAAGACGATGCCAATCCTCTATCAGATGTTTCTTCATATCCATGTCTTATTGGCCGGCTCTTATATCTTACAATCTCTCGTCCTAATATTACATTTGCAGTTAATCGATTAAGTCAATTTGTTGCAAAACCAGGAAAATTGCATCTTGATGCGGTTCATCATCTTCTTCGATACCTGAAATCTGCTCCGAGACAAGGGATTATGTTCTTGCCTGCAAAATCTTTCCAGTTACATGCTTTTGCGGACTCGGACTGGGCCGCCTGCCTAGATACCCGTAGATCAACCACTGGATTTTGCGTTTTTCTTGGCGATTCACTGATTATTTGGAAGTCGAAGAAGCAATCCATAGTATTGCGTTCTTCAGCTGAGGCAGAATACAAAGCATTCGCTCTTGCTGCTTCTGAAATTGTGTGGCTTTAGTCTTTGTGACACGAGTTGCAGCTCCCTGTTGTCAAACCTATACTCTTTTGCGACAACCAAGCAGCGATTCATATAGCCACAAATCCGATGTTTCATGAACGAACAAAGCATATTGAATTAGACTTTCACTTTGTTCGGGAAAAGGTGCAAGATGGTTCTTTGAAGCTTCTACCCGTACGGTCGTCGTCTCAACTAGCAGACTTTTTTAACAAAACCATTGGCAGCATCTGTTCTTAATCCAATGCTAGCAAAATTGGGTATCCGAAACATTTTTTAACCATTTTGAAAGGGAGTATTGACTTAATTTTATATTAGTTGTACATCAAATTGATGGTTTGTTGAAATTAGGTTGTAATTAAACTAAAGTCGTTATTTCCGTTTCTTAATTTCCAGCTGTACTTCCATGTGTATCAATCAGCTCTTTGTATAAATACTTTATTCATTGGTTAATAAAATTAAGAGAGAACAACTTTACTCTTTGACCAACCATTGACTGTGCACCAAGTGTAATAATATATGTTATACGATATTATTAGAAAGTTTGTATTAAAAATAAATAATAATAATAAACTTTTATGGATTAATTTCTTAGGCTTAGGTTTTATGATTTTTTATTGATCTTAAAAAAAGGTTTTATGATTTTTTTTAGCTAAATTAGATTTTTTTTGTTTCTCTCGAATAAATGTTCTGTTTAACGGTTTATTCAATGACAATGAAAAGAAAATCTAGAAAGATCGTAAATGAATCCAAGTTCGGAGTTAGGAATTAAAATAACGTCAAATAACGTGTTGTTAATTATGTTCGATGTTTGTTCTGTTACGTATATGGTAACTATGTCATGTTGAAAGTTTTTTATGCACGATCATATTTATTCTTTTTAATACGTTATAGGATGTACATGTTATCTTCCTAAAATTATTAAATTAATCGAAATTCTTTAAATCAATAAATTTCATTTAAATTTGCATATAGATGTTTTTTAGTATAAAAATTGATTACGACATAACTTAACCGGTGACACTGGTAGAAGATAGTATTTGAATTCAAAGTCTATTATAATTTGTCGAGTATATTATATACTTAAAGAAGCGATACTAATTAATTTCAATCAACAAACTTTAATTAGTGATACCCGTCTATAATTTACCAAATACAAAGTAAATTCTAGTAAGAATATGTTAATTAGTTTGTATGTACATAATGAAACTAAAAAAATCCCGATATAATATCAAAAAACACAACATATCATTACTTTTATTCCACATTCGAAGGAAAACACAAACACAAACACAAAGACGACGACGACAACAACAACCAAAGACAACAACATAAATGACAAACAAATTAAAAGAGCCAATTCCAAATAAACTTGTCACAATCACACAAACTTAAAACACACACACAACATTATTCGACAATTAAGATATACGAATTCGAACGTTCTTAAAAGCTGGGGTGATGTTCCTCAGAATCTGAGCCCTTTCCATGTAGAGTTGGTTGTTCGCAATGTCAGCAGTATCAACAGCAATATGAACCTTTCTTAATCGACGTCCATAGTGAATAAGAAAAGCCAAAAAGTTGACTTGATATTGCTTCCCTTTGAAGCCTTTCACTTCCAGTATCTTCAGAGATTTTGATAAGCACTTTATGATTGACAAATTGGTTTCCCAAAAGGTCAATACGTTAATTGGAAATGGGGGTTCATATTCCTGTAAAAAAAAAAAAAAAAAGAGAATTAATTTGTTCATATGATGTGATTTTCTCTAAATTTAGGGTTTGATTCAAAAACTTAGATATAGTAACTGCATTTGTTTATGAAAGTGTAGGGTTTTGTTTTGTGTGGTTGGTATTATGTATAACAGTGTCAACAAATTAATATCACAAATATTAGAGAATATGGGGTTCTGCCTCAAAACTTTGTGAGATCCTAACATGTTCCTTCGAGATGGTGTCTCTTTTGGGCTCGCCAATTGGATTGATACCTGTTTGAGCCTTATGGGCTCTGATACCATATTAGATAATATGGAGTTCCACCTCAAAACTAATTCGTAATGATTGGACTCTCCACTTTTTCAATATAGGACAATTGTGAGATCCTAACACCAAACAGTTCTTGAAGCTGGAACTTCAAGAGGAATATATCCTCAAAGTCCAAACCAAGTGTCTTTAAATAACTATGGTATCATTCATGTATGGATAGATATCATAAATGGTATATCATACAGATTTTAGGAGGTAGGTGCACATTATTATAACAAACATTATGATAATATTTTAATAATGTTTATAGTTTACAAATAAATCAAAAGGTTTGGTTGATTCTTGTTTTTAAGAAGTATCCATGGTCGTTGTTTATTAATAATTTTATTTGCATTTATTTCATGGAACCAACATCATATGCCTACCTTATTTATTAATATTAAATATCAATTTTAAAATTTTAAAATATGTAAAGGAAAAGAAAAACACTCACTTGGAAAATTTTGGCTTGGCCAAGAATGACAGTGAGCTTCCTCAAAAGGGGACAACTATTGAAGATAAAAGTTATGCCATAGAATTCATTAGGATGCATACTAGTCTTTAAGATTAAATGTTGTGCATTCAAAGGGTCTTGTAGCTTAATTGGCTCATCTCCATTAGGAATAACCTTCATCACAAAATCCAATGTAATTAGTAATCCAAACAACAAAGATAACATAAGTCTATAAGTATATATTCCATAATATTGGTGAAGAATTAACACAAATGATAATATGGCTGGTTGTTTATGTTAAAGAAATTTTATTTTAATATCCCTAAAATTACATGTTTAAATCGCCCACAAGATTGTGGCATCTCTTGTGTGATTCAAAGGATATTTTTTAACAACTAATCAAAATAATTTTAAAAAAAATAAAAATAGTTGTTTTTCTATAAAAATATTGGCTAATAGACCTTTTGGATATTAAATTAAGTATTAAAAAATTGTCTGTTATGATTACAATCCAATCACGATGCATGCATGAATATAAATCCCTTTTTTGTTTCACTCTCGCAACCAACAAGATAAAATCTGTCTTTTTGTCTTCTTGTTTTTTAGGTTAAAATGTTTTAGAAATTCGAATATACTACTAAAATTGTTCGAATGATTCTCCCCTTCAAAAAAGAAAAGAAAAGAAAATTTGCCCCCTCAAAATTCATGTGATTATATGATTCAGTTCTTAAAAACTATTTTTAACTTTTGTAAGAAGAACAATTATATATATATATAAACCCCTTCTTTGAGTTGCTAATAAAACTATTTTTAATAAATTTTTATGTTTGTTTACTCATCATATATATATAACACCTTTCTTCTATCTAAAAATATCATTTTATTTTATTTATTTACTCCAAATCTCATTTGAGTTGCTAATAAAATTTCAAAAACAAAAATTAATTTTTTTAACCAAACTTGGAAACTCAGTAAAAAGTAGATAAAAACCTAATAAAATAAAAAACAAAATAGTCATCTATAGTGATTGAAACCTTCCAAAAACTTTAGAAACATTAGTAAGAGTAGATAACAAACACAAAATTAAAAATTTGTGTTTACAAACATAATTTTGTAAGGAAACCAGTAGATTCCAACAATTAAAAAAGATTCAAAGCAAAAAAATATATATACCTGAAGCAAAGAACTGCAAACAGTTAAAACTTTAGCAGGATAGAGACCATCAAGAAATGAACAAATAAGGTTAGCAATATCACAAGTATCTTCTTCATCATCTTCAATCTCAAAATCAACATCAGCCTCTTCTAAAACAACCCGACCGAATTCAAGCCGAACCGGAACAACGCTCCCAGCGTAGCGAAAGTATCTCAAATTGGGCGCTTCGATCGACATCCAATCATCCAAAAACCTACATTTCTGAATCTCCAAAGTCCTCAGCCTCAACCCCTCCCCATTCCCTCCAAATTCGAAATTCGACTCACTCCAACACTTAATCAGACTCAAACTCTCCAACCTCGCACATTTCTTCGCCAAATCCCTAATCTCTTTGCTTTCGACTCCAATCCATCCTAAACACAGATAATTCAACGCGATCGGATTCACGAACTCTTTCACGTGACATCCACACGCGATAAGCTTCAGAGATCGGAGATTCTCGTGGTTATACACGAATTGAGGCAGATCGAATGCGATTTCTCGTTGATTGTTTCCGCCGTCTTCGTCGGAGAAATCGAGTTCTAAGGTCTCGACGTTGTGGGAAACGGAGAATTGGATGCACTCTACGACGAATCCACGGTCAGTTTTCGGATTCGAGAACGAGAGCGAGAACTTACGTACCGTGGATTCTTGGTGGTTTTGCATGAAATTCGTCACGAAATTGATGAATCTTCTTCTGTTTTGTTCCTTGATTAGTTGATCGGGTTCGTCTCGAGGGACGAACAAACTCTCATGCAACTCGATGTTCGTCGTTGCTTGCCAAATATTCATCCAGCGCTTCGACAAAATTGAAGTTCTTACTGCTTCTTTGAACGGCAGCGAAGAGACGATTATACATAACAAAGCATTCGGCAGCGTGTCTAATCGGTCCTCCTCCGCCATTGAAGCCGATTTGAGAGAGGCACAAGAACTATGATTTTGAACTCTGCAACTGCAAATGAGTGAAAATGGTATTTATAGAATTTCAAATGCCCGGAGATGACTACTGTTCAAATTACTAATCAATAATTACGAATGGCAAAAAGAAATTTAAATTATTTTTCTACCTCTGCATAAATATGACGTGAGGTCATTCACTTATTTTTCTTTATCTGATTTATTATCAAAAAATGAAATTAACTGGTTACAAATCCTTATTTTTGTTAGTAAAGTTGTATATTCAAAAGCTCTTATCTTTCATATAAGAGAAATAACTTGCAAAAATACTTAAAAGAAATAACTTACAAAAACAAAATGACTAAAAAATAAATATAGTGAAAATACAAATGAAAAGGGCTATCGGAAACAAAAATATCAGATGAAAAAAGAGAAAGAAGAGAAGATAATGATTTATTTCTTTAAAGAAAAAATAATGAAAATAGAACAAACGGTTTCATTCAATAAACGATTTTTTTTTTTTTTCGTAATGTGAAATTGTCATATAGTCTGTATTTCTATCTTTATACTTTACAGGAAAGTTTTACCCATTACTAATTAGACGTTTGAGAATAATTAAAAGTGATTGAAGCAAAATGAGAAAGTATGCATTCTTTATTTTTTAATATGAGCTTTTGCTTAGATCTCTTTCCTAATTTGATTTTTGGAATTAAAATACACTTCATTTTTGTGGATGGAAGTTTATATAAATAATAATAATAAAATTTTATAAATTGATTTCATATGCTTAGGTTTTATGATTTTTGTTAGTTAAATTAGTTTTTTTTGTTTCTTTCGAATAAATGTTCGGTTTAACGGTCTATTCAATGACGATGAAAAGAAAATCTAGATAGATCGTAAATGAATCTAAGTTTCGAGTTAGGAATTAAAATAACGCCAAATAACGTGTTGTTAATTATGTTCGATGTTTGTTTCCGTTGCGTATATGGTAACAATGTTACGGAGGAAAGTTTTTTATGCACGGTCGTTTTTGTCCTTTTTAATACGTTATAGGATAAATGTATTATCTTCTTGACGTAATTAGATTAGTCGAAGTTCTTTAATCAATAGATTGCATTTGAATTTATATATGATGTTGTTTTTTTGGAATTTACCCTCACAGCACATTCTACTTCTTGTATTATATCTATAGCACAATTTCTAAGATATTCATTTATAGCACATGATTTCTATTAATGATAGAATTCAACCAGTGATAGAATGAGTCAATTACTGATTGAATTCTCTATAACAGATAGAATTCAACCGATGATAAAACTCTATAACTAATTGAATTTTATCAGTGATAGAACTTAATTTGAATTTCCAATTACAAATGAATTAATTTTGATTTTATGTAGTAAATAGAAATACTTTACTTTTTTTATTATACATGAAAAGTCACCTTTTTTTCTTTTTAGTATAGAAATCGTATTCAATTCATATTTTTATTTAAGAGTTTTAGTTAGAAAGCAAAAAATTCACTTTAAAAATGGGTAATATAAAAATCAAAATATACAACTACCAATCGTCTTATTTATTCTCAAAAAATAATAATAAAAAAATAAAAATAAAAATTTCATAACAATTGCTTAACTAAACTAGTTTGGTTATAGAAATTGCTTTGTGAGATTGGGAGACCTACTGTCACCAAAACCAATTTTTTGATGTGATAGTATTAGTGCTACTGCACTTGTCTCCTGTATTTTATACTCAAACGAAATACATCAAAAGTAATATTCATTTTGTTCCAGATCATGTGGTTAAAGGCTTACTGGAAATTTAATATGTTCCCTCAATGGAACAAATAGCTAATTGTCTTACTAAGTTTCCAAATTATTCTCAATTTCAGAATTTAGGTTTCAAACTAGGTCTTATTATTGAAATTTCTTCTAATTTGAGGGAGGATATTAAGAAGAAAGGTCAACAACATAGTCCGAACCTAAATAAGAGTGTACTACTTCTCTCAAATAAATTAGAGTAAAATATAAATTCTTATGATTGAATTCGTGATCATAGTGTTAAATTAGATTGTCACTAAACAATGAAATTATCGGATCGCCAACCTTTTAGTCTAGAATACTTTTTCTAACTTGGTTATTGAGATAGAATTGTTATTGTAGGTAATTTTTTTACTCCCCAATTTGCACAAATTCTAGGGCTATTGTCCTTAATTTTCTTAATAAAAAAATGATCGAGACCTTTACTCCCAAAATTCCTCTTTTGAGTTTGTTTCTATTTCGCTTAGCCTCTTTTGTAATCATTGTTTTTTGTTTTTTTTTTGGGTCGTTGAGCCTTGACATGACTTGTTATCGTTGGGGTCAAATCTACAATGTATTGAGAAAACAAAAACAATCAAGAAGAAAAGAATACCATAAATTTAATTGAAATTTTTTAAACAAATTAGGTAAAATTCACGAGATAGAAAAATTTTGGTGTAAAAAATAGAAATTACGAAATTTTTTCATACAAGGCAGCAATAAACTCCCTTATAAAGAGAAATTATTTTTATTTTTATCTCACACCAAATATTATGTAATGTCATCGGATATATATTGATGTCGTTGAAGTACTACTCTCCTTATATTTATCGAACTAATTTTGATTTTAATACAATAATTGTTTTGAAATTAAAAATGTATGCATATTAGACTTTTAGCTCAATTAACATCTTGTATTAATAATCTTTAAAAAAAAATTAAAAGAATATAAACATTTTTTATTGAGAAATGTTTACACGAGCAACCATCATGTGGCAAAATCTGAACTATTTGATTTTGTTTTTAATTTTGAAAAGTTTATTTTTTAGAAAAATTAATAGATCACATTATGCCACATGAATCGTTGTAGGCTGCCTATGCACTATGCAAATATCTCTTATTTATTTATTTAATTTCTCTGGTCTATTGTTATTATTATTATTAGTATTCTTTTGCCGTGCATTATAGTAAATTTCCAAGTTTGCCCTTTGCTAAAGGTTGCAATTTTACCAGTGCTCTTTTTCTATCTTTTCGAGTTTAGGTGTCCGTTTGTAAGACAATTTCAAATTTTCAGTTTTTTTTTTTAATTCTGATCAAATTTTCAGTTTACAAAGTATATTTACATAACCACGAAATTTATTTTTGAAAAACTACTGAAATCATTATTAAAGTTTTATGTACAGGTTTAATTAATGTTGAGAGGACACAATGGGAGCTCTAACTTGTGTTAGCTCCACTTGAACCATTGTGCCCTCTCAACATTAATGGAACTTAAGTGAGTAGTTACTTTGTCCTTTACTTTTAAATTGAATGGTTGTATTTTTTGTTTTTTTCTCTTCTTAGGGGATGTTTAGGATTCGGTGTTGAAGAGAGGAGAAGAAGGAAAAATCAATTTTATATTTGTTTTTACGACATCAATTTCTCCTCAACTCTTTTTCAATACTTCCTCAACATCATATCAAATATTTTATTTAATCTTTTAAATGTCACATCAAACATTTTTTTTAATTATCAACTATATAATATAGTATAAAATATCTTTTATCTAAATTTATCAACTATCACATCAAATTTTATCTAATTTTCAACCACAGAGTATAAAATAAAATTTATTAATTAATATAAATATGTAATGATTACACTCAAAATATATATATATATATATATAATATATAATATATATTTTTTATATAACATTTCTCTCCAAAACATCAATTTTCAAACAACTATTTCATATCTCTAAATCACTCAATTTTCTCTTCCTCTTTCATTTTCTCTCCTCTCCCCTTTTCAACTCCAAAATTCAATTGCCCCCTTAGTGTTCTAAATGTATGCAATATGAGTGTATCCCAATTTGAAGGTTTTTGGTCGAAAATTATTTTTTATAATTAAAAGATAAAATACTATTTTGATTCTTGAATTTTGAGTTAGTTCTATTTTGACTTATAAATTTTTAAAAGTTTAATTAAATGTAATTCCTTTAAAAAAATTGAAGTTAATATTAATTGAATTGATTCAATAATGTTAATAATTTTAATGCATTTAAAGATAAAATATAAACATATTTCTAAAATTTATAAGAGAAAGATAATAATTTTTTAAAGAAAAAGTAAACATTTTGTTTTCTAAAGACTAATTTGAAGTTTTTTTTTTAAGTTCAAAGACTGAAGTATAACAAATTTCAAAGTTTAGAGATTAAAATTGTACTTTCAAAAGTACAAAAACTAAAACGAAATAAATTTTAAAGTTCAGGAATTAAAATTAAACTTTTAAAAATTTAGGGACCTAAATATAATTAAACATTTATCCGAATATTAAAGCGTCCATTTTGCACTCTACATTATGGTAAACTTTTGATTTGATAACTAAGATGCTTTTACTTTTTTTTTTTAATTTTGAATAAATCAATAATATAATTTTATAATTTATTATTATAATTAAATATTAAAACTAATTTAATAACATTTAGAAATTTTTTTATAAAAAATTGCATATAATATAATTTAATTGATTATTGAAATTAGAAAATTACGAGACATCTTTAATTAAAGATGAAAGAAACATAATTTAGTGAACAAAAAGAGAAAAATGCCAACATCAATAGTAGAACAATGACATTAATGTACCAAATGAACAAAATGTAATGAATTCGAATCTCACATCTCCGGTCGTAGAACTCAACAAACGAGGGAAGTTAATTTTATTATAAAAAAACAAAATCCAAAAGAAACCCTTAAAAGAAAATGGGTTCATAAAAAGGGAAACAATAACCCAAAATTATGTATGGAAAGCATATTTAAAGGAAAAAAAAGAAGAAACGGACAGTGGCCTGATAGTTTCACTCTTTGGCGATAATGTAGTTCAACAGTATGATCATTGGTTTGATCCCAAGAATGGATATTTGACTCTCATTTATTTGAAAATTATAAGAAAAAATCTTTTTGTTAGGGTAAAAGGGATGCATGAAATTTTTATTTTTTTTTTAAAAAGGTTGCATGGATAAATTTATTTTCTTTTAATAATACAAAATTTATGAGATTTTTTTAATTTGTGAAATATATATAACACTATTTAAACGATTTCAATAATTAAAAAAATAATAACACTATTTAAAAGTAAAAATAATCTTATCTTAAATATTAAGTCATTTTTAAAAATAACTAATAATAAAATTTAAGGTGAAAAATACTTACAAAGAATAAAAAAAACATTCATAAAAAAAGTTATATGTAAAATAATAATAATAAACTATTTATTCAAAGCAATCAAATTCAGAAATAATTATTCATGTCACATAGTAACCATGCTTCATATTGAAAAGGCCAGTGGTTTGATGATTTCATTGTTTCATGGTAATTTAGTTCGGCATCATAATCATGAGTTCGATAATTATTATTTAGCTCTCGTTTATTTGACAACATGCTTGATATCTTTAGAATTTAAGAGCATTAAAGAGTCAAATAATTTTTAATAATAATGAAAATTAATACAAAAATAATTATTCAACTTTTTCTCCCTTTCTTTTTTTTATCTTTCTCATTCTGATGTTCATTGACTAACTCCAAATCTCACTGAGGGTTAGTGACGCAATTGATTATCTTATTTGGTGTTAATCTCTTTGTCCAAATATAAAACTATGATTCAAACGGCTCGATCGTATCCTAACTTCAAAATTGGATTAAAGCTAATTGATGTTTAACTAGTTGGCTTCAAACAGCACGCCACTCGAGGTAAGGAATTTACCTTAGCAATGACACCATTTTGACATGTTCGTCAAATCTAAACTCCATGCGTCTTGAGAGGTTGTCCAAGTTACCTCTCGCTCGAGCCCCTCAAGTCTCCAACATACTAGGTGTCAATTCGGTCGGTGAACCACGTCGATCTAGAAACACGACTTGCAGCCACGGTGCAATCAAGGTTGCTCAAGGCAACGACAATGTTTTTAGTCCCTTCAAGATATTAGGGATGTGTTCTAAAGGCCTAATAGTTTGTAATATTTAAAATAAATTTTATTGTATTCAGTTGTAATTAATAAAGAGCTATTTGTTATTATTATTGATTATTTAAATTTCTCATTATCCAAACCAATTGCGTTAATTGGATTAACGGTGTTAAACCCTTGGTTCTTACTATATACACTTCGACAAGTATGTTGGACATACAAATAGATCTGTGTCCAAGTGAATCATCTAAAAACGTTTAAAGTATATGGACTTGGGTTGGATGGTGACATTGTTGGTACGACCCGTTTTGCAATAGTTGCAAACAACTTGATCCTAGTTGTTCATGTGGAGACATGTTAGTGGGGGTGCCTATGCAAAATTGTTTTGCATAAAACTAAGACGTGAAATATTTGATCCTTCTAAGTAATTCTGTTATAGACATTGGATCAATATTTCATTAGGATGACCGTATGCTAGAATATTCTTAATCTTGAGTGAGTTGTGTTTCCTCATTGTGAAAATGGCCTTTGACGTGTACATGAGTGAATAGCCAACAACAATGTTATTCAATAAGTCTCCCATGTTGGGGATTGTCGTAGAGAAGTTATTCTCCTAAGAGCCGATTTCAAGGCTTGAACAAAGTTTATTCATTAAAGTAGTTAGTGGAACTTAAGGAGAAATATATAATTACAGAAGTAAAATGGACATTTGATCCAACTGTGAATTACGAACGACTCGTGAATAATCCTAGGAGATGACTAATTATATCCATGAACATAACTTGTCCTATATTGCAAGAGAGATGCATTTTGCAATTTCCAATTAATTAATTAAAAATTGATGATAGAAAGTAGATGAAAAAAAGTTTAATATAAATTTTAAAACAAAAAAAAAGTTTAATATAAATTTTAAATCAACTTTTTTTTTTTTTCAAAAAAAAAACAAAAAAAAAGTTGATTATATAAATATCCTCTTAGCATAAATTGGGGGGACCACAAACTATATATAAATAGTACTATTACTCTCAAATAAATAAAGATTAAATACTAATTTTCAGGATTGAGCTCCGTATTGAATTTAATTATCATAAAAAAAAACTAAACAATGAAAATAACATACGGCTGATCCTTTTGCCACAAATGTTTGAAGAAAAAAAAAGAAACCTAAAATATTTGAAAATAAAATAAAAAAAATTGAATTTAAAGATTGATTGTTGCGGCAATTATATTGCACCACTTTACACACGTAATCATTTGTTTGTTCAATCACTTAATATTAAATAGCTGAAAAATGGAAATACAAACAGGAAATATATGTATATATATGTATGTATGTATATATATATATGTATGTATGTATAGATATATATATATATGTATGTATGTATAGATATATATATATATGTATGTATGTATAGATATATATATATATATGTATGTATGTATAGATATATATATATATATATGTATGTATATATATATATATGTATGTATCTATATATATATATATGTATGTATATGTATGTATCTATATATATATATGTATGTATCTATATATATATATGTATGTATTTTTTTTTATTTCATATATATATATATGTATATATATGTATATATATGTATATATGTATATATATATATATAATATAAAAATATATATCAAAGTTAAAATATTCAAATTTGAACCCAAAAAAAAATTAAAAACTTAAATTTTGAAAAAAGTAATTAAGATTAAATTTTTTATAACAAAAATGTATGTCATGTTTGCATGTTGAAAATGCACCACGTGACAATGTGTAACTGCTAGTTTCAATCGCTTGAAAACGCGATATAAACAAAAACAAAACAATATAGACATTCTGAGTCGCCCATAAATCCGCCTTTTAAACGGCGCCATAGATTACTAAAAAACAAAACAAATTCAGCCTTTTAAACCGCCCCTTAATTACTAGAAAACACTGTTTCTCAAAAAAAAAAAATATACTAAAAGACAAACGAAGTGTAGAGAGATTTCATGCATGTCGAGTATGTTTCATCGCTGATTAGAAACAACTTTCCTAAACTGGGAATGCTCAGCGTCATTGGAGCAATTTGTATTTCCTTTTATTACTTTCTTAAAATCAATTTCTTAATTTTTCTTACCATAATCCCCTCCCTCAGTCCGTTTCAAAAACATCATCGAACTCGATAAAGTCGCCAAATGTTGGGCTCGTTTCTCTATCGGGGTGTTTGTTTGTCGTATTGATAGAGGGTTTAAAATGACTATTTACTAACCGTGCCTCAAAAAATATACAAACCAGTTATTTGTAACTATTCAAAGTAATTTCTCATCTTTAGTTATAAATATTTATTTCTTATCACTCGTTTCTAATCATTTATTTATAATTATTCAAAATAACTTTTCATTTTTAATCATTCATTTCTAGCTTCTCAAAATCATTTATTTTTAACCACTCATTTTTAATCAATTTTTTTTAACTATTCATTTTAAATTCACATCCAAATAAGTTATTCTCTCTGACATATCTACATAAAAACTACATCAAAATGAGTTTTTTACTACAACTTTCAATTTCTAACTATTCAAAATAATTTTCCTTTCAAAACTTCATCCAAACACTTCCTATGATTCAATTTTGAGATTGAAATTCAAATTCAAATTGATTATCTGAATCAATTTTGAGATTTATTCAACATTTAAGAAGAAAAGTAGAAAATGCATAAACCAAATAAATATATATATGTATATAAATTAAAATAGACTAAATTCTAAAATTTAATATCTTAGAAATTACATCATAAGGATTAATTTTAGAATTTACTTCATAAGAATTAAATATTAAATTTAGGAATAATATATGACTTCATCATAATTGGAAAAGTTTAAATAGTAATAATATCAATAGAGGAGAGCATGTTTGAATCTTGTTGGAATTTAATTTTTGGTTTAATATTTCAATTAAATTTCACATTGTCATTCAAGGGAAGTTGTTAGTGGGCTCACAACTTCTCCAAATTTAGTATTACATTCAACACCAAAGTCCAAACAGGTTGTTTAGGCCAACCTCATCCTCTCCTCCCTCCATCAATTCCCAGATATTGCTTGCTCACATGTTTTTCCACTTTGGCTAGCACGTGAGGTACGACATAGCTTTAATAATTGGTACGATTCTCAGTCGAATAAAGTGAAGATCTCGTAACAATAGATAAGAAAGATATTATTATTCTACATTGGTCACCTATTAGTAAGGGTGTGTAAAAAAATCAATGACAAAGACGAATTCAAACTATCTAATCCAAATGGTAAGGGTGGGAGTGGGTTGAATTTTATTTTGGTTCGGTTCTCAAGTTGCTATATTTTACGGTTCGGTTTATTTAATAGATAATTATTAATACATAGCCTGATTCAGTCTACTTATTTGAAGGTTTGATTCCTAAATGCAGCTATTTTTATTAATGATTTTATTAACACATGTCTCAGCCGGTTCCTCTCCCCTGAAAAGCAGAGCTTAATATTAAACCTTTTATTTCATGGGGTTTATTTCATATTTTTCCAATTTGATCTAAGAATTTATCTAATTTCTATTTTTTTTAATTTAAAATATTGTTCTTATTTCTATTAAATTATTCATAATATTTCTTAGATCTCAAAATTTCAAAGTTGAATTCTAATATTTAAGGGATAATTCTGTCTTGTTTGTGAAACTAGATTTATAATTTGGGTATTTGTCTTGTCTACATTAACTCATTTATTTGCGACCTTTTTTTTCTTGTCTCAGGATTAGAGATGAAACTTATCCACTTTTTATTATTTTATAAATTTTAGTTATTGTTCTTATTTCTATTAAGTTATTTATAATATTCATAGATATCGAAATTATAAGTAGAATTATTATATTTTTTTGGATAATTTCATTTTATTTGAAACGTTAGATTTACATTTGAGCATCCTGTCTTGTTTATTTTAATTCGTAATTTCATATTAAACGGTTTAGTCAAATGTGTATTGAAATTTGACTTTTAAAAGTTGAAGCAAATCATATTCTTGAAGCCTGCCTCAATTATATAATTGATATTAATCAATGAAGCAACTCAACCCAATCCAAAAATATAAGGTAAGGATGAGTTAGAATTAGAATAGTGATCAACCCGAATTTTTGAAATGGTCCAAAAACACTTTCAATCCAACTTAACCCAACCATGTACAACCCTACGCCAGCCGGCAGCTACTATGAATGACGAAGACTTTTTTAGACTTTATCAAAGTATAAAGATAAAATTCTAATTTTAAAGACTAAATTCTTACTTTATTCGAAATATAAGAACTAAATTTAAGATTTTGAAACTTTAGAAACTAAATTCTAACTTTCCCCAAACCTCCAAGACCAAAAGTATAATTTACCCTTTATCCAATTATCTCACTCAAAGGAAGGGAAAGAGAGATGACAAAGAGGGAGAGAAAAGAGAGACAATTCTACTAGAAATTAGATGACAAACTGGGTGCCACAAAAGATACATGTGGAGTTTATCAAATGCTTATGGGGATTTCACTGATTGCTGCAATTGCTCTTTCTATTTTTATCTTTAGCTCCTCTTCCTCTGCTTCCTCTGCCTGTAAAATTCCAATAATTTTACTTTAGATGCAACATAAAAATAGACAGTAATATTTTCTTCAAAAGAAAATGCGATACCCTAGCTTATTTTCGACATGTAAGACCATATTGAGATCGAATATCGTTTGAAAAAAATAACATTTATATGAACATATTATTGTGTACACTGTGGTTAGGACAATCGTACAAAAAAATTAATACTACCCAAGACTAAAATCATCCATCGAGCATTGACTAAATAGTAGTTGAAGCCAATTTCAAGCCAATGAAACACTCGAAACTAAGTGCAATTTTTTTTAGAAGTGAATACTTAAAGTTCCGTTCGATAACTATTTCGTTTTTCATTTTTGTTTCTAGTTTTTCATTTTTGGACTTTGGATTTTTGTTTTAAAAAATAAAAACTATATTTGTTTAATAATTCATTTTAGTTTTATGTTTTTTAAAGCTAAAAATCAAAAAACATGTTTGATAACTTTTTTTTTAGTTCTTTACTATTTATTCATGATTTTTTCATGCTGTTTTAAAAACAAAAATGTGTTTTTGAAACCTACCTCTTTTAGTTTTTAGAATTCCTTTAATATTTTTAAAACATTTTTAAAATTTTAAAAACTAAAACTAAATTTGGTTATCAAACAAACCTATTTTTAAAATACTAAAAACAAAAACAGAAAACCAAAAACGAAATGATTATCAAACGGGACCTAAAATATTTAAGTCTTGACTAGAGAGCCAAGTGAACAGTTACTCTTATCATATCTTTCTTTGAAAAAATAGTCTTAACTCTAAGTTTGAGGCTGTTTATGAAAACAGAGAGTTGAGTTATTATAACTCAGCCCATGTTTGACTCATCTATTATAATAATCAATAGGTTGGCTCAAATTCAAACTTTCGTTTCACATAATTTCCGCTTGCTTCACATAACACATGCCAACAAATACCGTTCATTATAACCATTATTATACTAACATGCACCTCAAACACCATTTATCATAAACTCATTTTATGATAGCATAAACCTCAAACAAAGTTTAGGATAACACGCTTTATAATAACTCTAGCTCGCTGTTATAATAACTCAACCATGCTCTAAGCCCTTCAAGTTTTAATTTAGGAGCTTTTTTTTTTTTTTTTTTTTTTTTTTTTTTTTGAATAAACATGTCGTGTCCTTCAAATTATTATAAGCTAACTTTTAATCTTTCATAGTTTGCAATAGTTTTAATACAACATTACATTAGGTTAACCATCATAGAGTGGCTTAAAGTGATGAGTTCAATCCATAGTAGCCACCTACCTAGAAATTAATTTCCTATGTGTTTCCTTGACATCCAAATATTGTAGAATCAAGCAATATGTTTCGTGACATTAGTCGTGGTGCATGCAAACTTATTCGAACAGTCATGGATATCCAAAAAAAGCTATTACGTTAGGTTAATTATTGTCAAAATGAGCATGACTAAATATCCTCAATCAAGTGGTCATAGATATATTCAAATCTCCCCACCCACATATAATTAAAAACTTAAAAACAAGTTAGGTTAATTCAATACAAGCGTCACAGGTTCGATCCCAATAATCGGTACTTATGTCCTTCCCCCAATATATATTAAAAATATATATATTATTATTTAACAAAAAAAACATAATTCACAGTTAACTTTGTCTAACCCAATAATACTATTTATTTAAATTATGCTATTACAAAACTTGTAAATTTTATGTTAAAACTTGACCTTCATGGGTTATTTTGTGTTTTTTCTATTTTGTGTCTTTTCTCTCATTTCAACATCCCCCCTTTCTCTCCTTTTCTTCCCCCCTGTCATCCAACTCCTCATTGCCCCTCCTATTTTAATTTTATTTTACATCCATATAAACCTCATTCTAAAATGAGTAGCTTTTCTAGACTCTGAAAGTTAATTCCTTCAGATCTTTTTTAAAAACTAATTAATAAATATTTCACAGCTTGAAAATAGTTTTATATGGACATTCAATTATATTAATTATTGTCAAAATGAGCCTAACTAAATGTTTCTCCAATCAAGTGGTCATAGATATAATCAAATCTCCCATCCCAAGTATGGGCAAGAAGTTTTAAAAACAAGTTCGGTTAATTATTATTTAACAAAAAAACATGATTCACGATTAAGTGCTTGGCTTTGTCTAACCTCATAATACTATTTCTTGGAAAAAAATGTTATGACAAAACTTGTAAATTTGATAGTAAAACTTGACTTTAATGGTTTATTTTGTTTATTTCCATTTTGTCTCTTTTCTCTCATTTCATCACCTTTTCCTTTCTCTCTTTTTTACCCTTGTCGTCTGACTCCTCATTTACCCTCCCTCCCTTACACTCACCATCCATACCCTGACCTCTAACTCTGCCATTCTTCAGGTTCAACTGTTAAGGAGCCAAAGTCAAATGAAGAAAAAAAGACTTAGCTAAAGATGGGGATTCTACTTTTATCACAACTCTTAATAATACCATTCAAACCAATTCCTCTAAACTCAATTTTCACATAATATTTAAAAATTCAAACTTCTTACACTTACACTTCAGACCAAAATTTCCTAAAAATTAAACTTGTACCCTCAATGTAACCAACTCAAATTTGGGTACCCGCGTGCCGTCTGGCATTGGGGATGGGGAACTTGAGGGAAATTCGAGGGAAGTGAATGAGAGGAAGCAAAAATTGGGGATTTGAAGCCTGGGCTTTTTTTAAAACAAGGGTAACCACACTCATTTCTAGGCCAGGCATTGGAAACATCAAAAGAGTAATGTCACAAGTGAGTCTCTTGGAGACATCTGAAACTTGAGCTTTGAAAGTTCAAGATTCACTTGTGACATTTATTTGTCTCCCATGTCTTCGTGTCTTTGTTCCTTCAATGTAGTCCGATGTCTGGTTTGGGGTAGTTACCCAAGGTATAGTAGCGCAAAATTCCGATTTTCCAGTTTCAAAAAATAAAAAGAGGAAATCTCAATTTTGAGCTCAGTTTTGGATTTGTCAAAGATCTAGTTGAGTTGTCCACAAAAACCCAAGAAAAGCTGACTGGTGGACTAAACCGTCGACCAACTCTTCAATTCCTGCCAATGGTTATCCAATTTTTTACACTCGTAGGGGAAGGTTAACGAGACCATCGGTCTTTCGTGGGCTTAAAGACTGATGATTCATCTTGAACGGTTGGAGTTTCCTTAGGATGGCATTTCTTTTTAAAAAAAACGCTGTGACGGTTCAAGCTACCGGGGTGAAAAGCCTAAATCGTCTGCCTTACTCAATTCTTCCTGGGCAGACAAGCTAAACGTTGAGAAAACATCTTTTTTCAGTCAAAATTTGTACCATCAGCATAAATAACGCCAGGAAGGCATGAATTCCTGTGTTTTGGTCTTACAAAACCCAAACTTACTGGGTGAGGTTTTCCTATAACTTTCTCAAACCTCAATGTAACCCGCTCACCATCCAATGCCCCTAAAACGAGGTAATGTGGGTACTCTTGTATCGAAGTTTTGGCTTACACAATTGAATGCTATATGTAGCACCTGACATTGTAGGGGTGACGTCTAGTTTCTCACTTCTCATCTTTGAAAAAAGATATCAATTAATGGAGCGGCTCGCTCCGATTGTATAGTCTAGATACAACAGTATGGGGTGGGAGACAAGAACATTAGACGGAACAAAACAAAAACCAAAACCAAATAAACCAATATCACATGGCGCCCATCAGTGTTCATTGCCTATACACTAATCTAAATTATGGACTTGCAATATATGAAGGGGAGAGGTCCCTAAGCGGTGGCACAGTAGTTGAAGACTTGGGCTTCCGCTCCCTTCAAGGTTTTGGGTTCGAAACTAACATGTGACATTATTCTTTCAATGTCTCCTGGTGCCTGGACTAGGGACGGGCGTGGTTACCCTTGTTTAATATATATATATATATGTGTGTGAAGGGGAGAGAGAAAATAGAATAGAATGGAATATATCTATTTTTATTCCCCACGTGGTATGGTATGTATTCATTTTTACCTGTAAACTTCCCATGTCAACAAATTGCACATAAACTTAGAGAAGTGCTATGATATTTAGTTGATAGACATAAGAATACTCAGTGAGCTTTCATGTTGAAATAACCTTTTACTGTGTTTATTAACCTCTAAATCACTTTTGAATTTGATTAATTAACATTTGAAATTTGTTAAACAAAAAGTTTTAAGGAGTTAAGCTTACACTTGTTACATCTAAGGGATGAATATGAACTTTCTAAGTCAATATGAGCATGCAGCTAAACTGGTTTAGACGGATACTTTTAAATGAAACTAATATAGCCATAATCTGCTTAAGATTTCATAATAGTTTATCTCAATGAACCATCATGGGTTAACTTAATAACTAATAGAACTTGGTTTCAACTACAAATTTAGTCCCAAAAATTTCAAATTTGTGCGATTTAGACGTTAAACTTTTTTTTAAAAAAAGTCTAATAGGTAGGCCCGTGAACTTAAAATTTCGTATCTAGTAGACCCCTAAAATGTTCACATTTACAAAAATTAATAGTTATGTTAGATATCAAATTGAATATTAGAACTAAAAATTGCAAGGATCCATTAAATACAAAATTCAACATTGAAATACCAATTTGACACTTCACTTCATAGACCAATTAACAGACACAAATGCAAACTTTAGGAACTTCGACCCTTAATAAAAAAATTTAAGAAAACACAAACCTAAAAGTCTAAGGGGCTGTTTGGATGAGGATTTGTAAGAGTGATTAGAATGAGGAGCTATTTTGAGTGCTTAAAAATTGGGATGTGGGCAATAGCTTGTTTGGATTGATTGATTGATTTGAAACGAGTGATTAAAAATAAGTGTTTCAAAATGAGTGATTACTTTACACTAAAAGTCTAAGAGCTGGGCTCCTAATTACTTTAAACTCATCTATCAAAATCATAGATAAACAGACCTACAAAAACAATAGCAATGGCTTTTCAAGTTTCATGATTCAAGAGGTGAAAAATAAATGACCAGTGAAGGAGACACAGAGAGAGAGTAAAGCACTAACCTCAACGAACACAGTGTTCAAAAGCCTGTTGGCGACGACGGAGCTGTTAACGGTAATGATTTTGAGCTCCAGCGATTCAATCACTTTGCAACCTTCAATATAGCATCGCCTCTGCATCCGTACGACAAGGTTACCAGGATCGTCTTCTCCCCCAAGTAATTCACACTCAACTAACAACAGATTTCAATCCATTTCAGAAATCAAACAACAAACTGCTAGAAATTCGAATTCGAACACAAATTTCAATCAATTTCAGCAAACAAAAAAAGCCCTAGAAATTTGAATTTGAACTCAAATATCAATCAATGACAGCAAACAAATAACAAAAGCCCTAGAAATTCGAATTTTAAACTCAGATTTCAATCAATTTCAGCAAACAAAAAAACAAAGCCCTAGAAACTCGAATTCGAACTCAAATGTCAATCAATTTCAGCAAACAAGTAACAAAAACCCTAGAAATTCGGATTCAAACTCAAACTTCAATCAATTTCAGCAAACAAATAACAAAAGCCCTAGAAATTCGAATTCGAACACAAATTTCAATCAATTTCAGCAAACAAGTAACAAAATCCCTAGAAATTTGGATTCGAACGCAATTACAGCAAACAAATAACAAAAGCCCTAGAAATTCGGATTCGAACTCAAATATCAATCAATTACAGTAAACAAATAACAAAAGCCCTAGAAATTCGATTTCGATCTCAAATATCAATCAATTTCAGCAAACAAATAATAAAAGCCCTACAAATCCGAGATCGAACTCAGATTTCAATCAATTTCAGCAAACTAACAAAGAGAGCTTTAGAAATTCGAATTCGAACTCAAATTACGAATCACTTACATCGAGAAGTTCAACCGGGAAAGACGACGGCGCGTCGGAGGTTTGTCGATTCGTCCTCTTGTTCGCCGAGATTCCATTGCCGTTGTCGTTGATCAATGGATTCGTTGCTGTTGATCCGTTGTTGAATTTTCCCGATTCAAGATCTGAGATCTCTGTTTTGATTCTCTTCTCTTGATCACGCAGCTCCTGGATGTACTCGATCGCATCTTTGATTATTGATGCCTTGTCCATCTGTGTTCAACAGATTAACGTTAATTACCATTTTCTTTCCTTCTCAAACCCAAAATTCCATTCACGCCCCCTCCCTCTCCCATAGGGAATGTCCGTTTTCCCTGTGGGGACCGAGGGGTGGTAAATCTCCGATTGGGCGGGCAACGGGGCGGGGACGGTAAAACATGGAATTTTTTTTTGAGATAGGGAATTTAATTTTATTAGCTTTTCGGGCCCCCCCGGCCACCACTTTTCTTCGCTTAAAAGTTAAGTAGTCATGGGGGTGTTTGTTTGACATATTTAGGTAGTTTTTAGGTTAAGGAATTATATTGAATAGTTAAAAGTAGTCATGGGGGTGTTTGTTTGACATATTTAGGTAGTTTTTAGGTTAAGGAATTATATTGAATAGTTAAAAATTGAGAGTTGTGTCAAAATTTGTTTGAATGTAAATTTAAAATGAGTAGTTATTTTTAGTAGTTAAAAAAAAACTTATTAAAAAAAAATTATTTTAATTGATTTGAAAGGAATGATTAAAAATGAGTTATTAGAAATGATTGAATAGTTATAAATGAATGATTAAAAATGAATGGTTAAAAATGAGAGTTATTTTTAAAAATAAAATTGAGAAGTTGGTAAAAATTCGGTTGGATGTAGGTTTTCGAGGAGGAGTTAATAAATCATAAACCTAACTCTTAGCTAAAAACGTCAAACAAACAGCCCCTATGGTTGGAAGAAATGAAGAGTTTAGATCCTGATTTCAAAAACTAGAGTTTAGTTTTCATGGTTTCGAAAAGGTTAAAATACCACTGGTTGGAAGCAGTGTTTCAAAAAGCCCCAAAAGGCACGCCTCAGGCTCAATGTTGGTGCCTCGCCTTTCCAGACACGCGCCTTTTCTTAAAGCCCTTAGGTGCGCAAGTCGCACGTCTTGAAGACTTTTTCATTTATTTAAAATCTAAGTCAAACGGTAATGTTCTACTCATTTTTCTCTTCTTTTTTTTTTACAATTTCAAATTCAATCAACGATTAAAACCTAATTGTATGTAAAAAAACTCTATATTGAAAGAGAATAATATATATGTTTTGTGTATGTATACATGTATGTGGCTTTAGTAAAAAGCATGCGCCTTTTAGTGCTCATTGCGCCTTAGGCTCCAGAGGGTCAATGCGCCTTAGTGCGCGTTGAGCTTTTTAAAACACTGGTTGGAAGAAAGATAAAGTTTATGCCCTAATTTCAGAAACTAGAGTTTAGCTTTCATGGTTTCAAAAAGGTTAAAATACCATTTTTGTTCATCGACTTTGGAGTTTGTTCCATTTTGGTTTCTAAACTTTCAAACGTCCAATTTTGGTCACTCGACTTAGTTGTTTGTCCAATTTTGATCTATAGGCTTTCAAATGTTCAAATTTGGTCTCTAAACTGTCAAGAAAGTTCAAAATAGTCCTTTAGTCAAATGATTTTTTTCACTCTTGAATTATTTTCTCGCTCTTCATATTTCATCATTTCTCTTTCTAAAAGTTTTATACCTCTTAAATTCACGTCTCTAGTTTTTTTTCTCTTATTCTCTCTTCATTTCATCTCATCAAAATCTCTAACGTGAGACAACTTTCCTAAATAATCATTTCCCTACTTTAATTTATTACTTTTTATTTACAAAATTTGTAGTCTACCATAGAACCGATGAGAAAAATAAAGAGAATGAAAGAAGAAAAAAAAAAGAAGCAGAAAAGAGAGGTGGATTGGAAAGAGATAAAAAAAAATTGAGAGAGAGAAATGATGAAAGATAGAAGAGAGAAAATAATTTAGGAGTGAAAAATGTTTTTCAAAAGGACCATTTATTTTTTAACCTTCTTGATAGTCTAGGGACCAAAATTAGACAAACAACGAAGTTGAGGGATCAAAGGTGGACAAACATTAAAGTCGAAGGACTAAAATGGAACAAACCCCCAAAGTCGAGGTATGAAAATTGTATTTTAACCTTTCAAAAACTAAAATTTAGTTTCTGTAGTTTGAACAAATGTAAAATTAAGTCACTATAATTTGAAGAAAATTAGAATTTAATCTCTATAATTCTAAAAATAAGAATTTAATCCTTATACTTTTATAAAATCTAAAATTTGTCGTACAGTATCGTTGGTGTATTAAGTACATGGAAGCACCGAATGGATCAATGGTGCACTAATTTCATTGTTTAGTTGTAAACCAGTTCAACACAGTGTCACTTGTTCGATCCCGAGTATGAGTATTTGTCTCCTCTCCCCCAAAATGTACTAAAAAAAACATGGAAGCTCACTATTCATATATCAATGATATAAATTTTGTTGTTATATTAATTACTTAACTCATAATTTGAACATTGACACATGAATAACTAATTTTATCATTGACACGTGAATAACTAACTTTTACGTACTTAATGCGGTGACACGATAAATAATAGATTTTACCAAATCATAGGAACTAAATTCTAGTTTTTTAAACCACGAGGACTAGATTCTATATTTTTTCAAACTATAGGGACCGATCTCTAATTTTTTATACCATAAGAACCAAACTCTAACTTTTGTTTTTCAAACCATAGAGATTAAATTCATATTTTACTCTAAAAAAATATAATAATATTATTATTAATTAATTAATTTTATGAAAAATTGTACAAATCACCATATTTTATTTATTTTTCTTCTTTTCTTCTAAGAATCAAATCACTCTAACAATCACACTAACTTTTAATTTAATCAATTATCTTCTTTAAAATTGTATAAGTGTGGCGATTAACTTCCAAAGTTAAATTTAAGCAATATTGTAAAAGGTGCGGTAGATAGTCCAATTTCACAAAAATAAAAATTGAAAATCTAAACAAATTTTAAAAATATTTATATAATTAATTTTTATCATACGGTATAATTTAGTGTATTAATACAATATTTTATATTTTTAATACATTATTATGTATTATTAATACAATATTACATGTTATTACTACAAGATTGTATACATAATATATACTACATAATTAGTGTACTTATTATGATTGCTATTTTGAAAATATTTTTTTAATTTGACCTATTTCTAACGTAAAATTGTCCTTTCAAAAACTTCTTTATTTCTCAATCTCCATTTACCTCTCTTGAAATATCTTCTATCTATCTATGTATTTATTCCACATTATTTCTTTATTTTTGGAACACAACCTCATTTGATAGAGGATTGAACATGGCTCAGTGTAGGCTTCAAAAAACAAGCATGGCTCAGTGTAATAATATACATATATCAATCACCTTTTTTGTATAAATAATAAAAAGTTGATGCATGATGAAAATAAATTATATATTAAAACTTATAGTCTAAGAGCAACAGTTCTTTGTCTTTCGAAGTGTTCGAGAATTGAATAATCTTTAAGTGTTAGTGAATTAAATAATTAAATAATTAAACGTTACTTATTATGTGTATATAATAGAAATTAGAGTTAAGTGACTAAATTGTTAAAAAAAAAGTTAAAGTCACTTATCAAACAAAAAAAAAAACTTTAATCATTTTATGTATGATAGTGATTTTCACGTATTTAATTTGTAAATGATTACAAATAATGAAAATATATTTAAGGTTTCATCAAATCATCGGATTAATTTATAAAAATTAGAGAATTTACCATCAGCAGCACATTCTACCTCTTGTATTATATTTGTAGCATAATTTTTAAAATAATTCATCTATAGCATATTTATTTCTATCACTCACCTAGTGATAGTCTATCACTCACCTAGTGATAGAACTCAATTTAGATTTCTATCACTGATAGAAAACTTAAGGAGTGATAGAATGAGTTTATCATTGATTGAATTCTATCACTAGTAGAACTCAACAAGTGATAGACGTCAATTTGGATTTTCTGCTACAAATGAAATTATTTTAGATTTTGTGCTATAGATAGAAATATTTTACCTTTTTTTGTTATACATGCAAAATCCCCTAAAAATTATAAGATTAGAGAGTGGTGTCTCTCGATTGTATTGTCAAAATTGAATATATCTCACATAATAAATATTATATAATCATAAATTAAACTTATCAATTTAAATATCTTAAATTTTTATTTGACCACTTTGAATAATTCTATATGCATTATTATACACACAATACTTATTCATAAGTTTTTTCTTTCCATTGTACAAATATTTATAAATTAGTCAATGGACAACCTATGTACTGTCACATCCTACTGATTGCATTTTCTAGGCAGACATACGTTCATCTCGTAGAATATGAACAATTTCTAACCAATCAAACTTTAGAAAAAAATATATTAATATTCAATTGTTTTGAAAAGATTATGAAAAAATTGTGACTATAAAAGGTTTGAAAATCCTTGTTTGGTCAGAAAACTTAATATACCGATTTTCACCTATTTTCGAGATTGAATTCGTAATCGTACTTTAACTAAATTGTCACCATACAATTGAAACCATAAAGTTACTAATCATTTTGGATTTTTTTTTTTAATGGTTGCTAAGCCTCTATGAATACTAAAATAAATGTCTCATTGAACTATAATGGAGGATAAATTGAAACAAAATCCAAAAAGATAAGTGAAAAACTATATATATGTATAAAAACTTTTATTCCCTAATGATTTGGAACTAATTTCAATTTAGTCTTATATCTTAGAAACAAACACTTTATTCTTACAATGCTCCATTTGTGCGATATATTAATACGATTAAATACATTTTAAAATTTCAATACATTAACAAAGGTGAAGGGATTATTTTAATTTTAAAAGAGAATAAATATAAAAGTAAAATAAAAATAGAAGAAGTGTTTAAATGAGATCGGGGATGAGGAATATATTTTGATTAGTTAAAATGGAAGGACACTATTGCTTTTGTAAAGATGTTAAAGATAATAACAAATTTTGATCGTAAATATTAAAAAATAAATTATTTTGAATAACTGTTTGAAATTAAACGGCTAGAAATGAAGAGTTAAACAACCGTTTGAAATTGAGGGTAATTAATAAATATTCATTTTCAAACAACTACCCGTAATAAAAAGAAGAAAAAACTTACTTTGGTGATATTAGGGACGACAGCTCTGAGAGAGAGGAGCCTATCATTAAGCTTCTTTCTCCGGTTCCGCTCGGACAAGATATTCTTCGATGCGTCCAACTCCGACGACAGCGCCGCCCCGTCCGGCGAGCTCGAATCGTAACAACCGTAAAATGCTTCGTCCAGAACCCAACTGAAATTTAATTAAATTAAGGAGAGATGAAATTACAAACAGAGAGCTCTAAATATTTACCCAAAACAAACCTGTCCATCTCATCCCGCTGCAGAAACATGTCGGTTTCCCAGAATGACTGATACTCATCCAGAATGTCCTCCATCGCCGGCGGATTCCGGTTGCGTTTGTTTACTCTGTGAAAGTGATGCAGGATTTGGCCGTCTTTTATAGGGCCAAAAATGACTGCCCCGGGTTCATAAACTTTCATTAATAATTAATATATTGTTTTATTCTTCTTTTGTCTATATACTTTCGTCAGCAGAATTTTTTTTTTGAGAATCCATCAGCAGAATTTGATGAAAAGTTAGTTTTAAATTATTTTGAATAATTAAAAGTTGAGAGTTCTAATAAAAGATCGTTTGTATGTGGGTTTTTTTTTTTTTTTTTTTTGTAGAGGTGGTAGAATGAAAATTTTGTTTGGGAGTAAAATTAAAATGAGTAGTTAAAATAATGATTAAAAATAAATAGTTAAAGTAAATTAATTAGAAATAAATTATTTAAAATGAGTTATATTAAGTAGGTATAAATTAATTATTAAAAATTGGTGGTTAGAAATCATAACTATTTTTAATAATAAAAGTAAAAAATTATTTTGTGTAGTTACAAAAATTTCGATAGATGTAATTTTTGAATGAATTATAATCTTTTTAAATATGACAAATAGACACCCCAATTGTCAAATTTTAAGTATTATTATTATTATTATTATTATTACAACAAAACTTATCAACATTCTTACAACAAAGGTAGGACTGCTCTCAAGTAAATGACACCAAAATATCAATTTCTATAATCGAACTCGTGAACTAAATTTTTACTAAACAATGAAAATTTTAGGTCATGACATTTTTGATATAGAAGTTATACATTCAAATCTCTTACTTACATTTATCGTTGAATTAAAAATAAAAAAAGTTTAATTTAAAAAAAAAAATAATAAAAGTTTATTATATAAATTTATTTATTTTTAAATGGGTCAAAATGCAAAATGCAAAAAAAAAAAAAAAACTACCTTTGTTTTTTTTAGAAAATTGAAATTGATAGACGCTTCTCACAAAATAATTACAAAATATAAACAAATTTTTAAATATTTGTATTCATACTCATTAATATATTTTGGGGAAAACTGACTTTTTGATCCTTAGATTTAAAAAATGAACACTTTTACTCTTTATATTTAAATAATATTCAATTTTAGTCTTTAAGATAACATAACCATTAGTGACATAATGGAATATTAAAGATGACTATACTAATTTTAAATTTAATAGATTGATGACGTTATTATATTAAAATTTATTTAATAAAAAATACATAATAAAAATAGAAATTTCAAAACACCCATACATAAAGAAACATTCATTTTTTTAAAAAAAATTTAGATAAAAGAAATCGAATGACTTTTCATCGAAATTTTCATTTTGAAATCAAATTTTGGTTAGAAAATGATCAGTTATTTTTAATAGTAAAACTGAAGAATTATTTTTAGTAATTACACAAATTTGTGTGGATGTAATTTTTTTAAAAATTAGTAAATCTTTAATTTAAATCCTCTTTATATATGACAAACAAATACAACCAATTGTCATATTTTAAGTAGTATTATTATTATTATCATCATTAGAGAATCAATTTTAGGAATCAAACTTATGACCATAATATTGAACTGAATTTCTACCAAATAATAAAACCATTCGACCACAACTTTTTTCGATACAAAAGTCATACATTCAAATTTCTCCTTTACATTTATTATTCATTAAAAATAATAAAATTTTATTATATAAATTTAAATTTTAAATGGGTCAAAAATGCAAAAAAAAAACATTTATTTTATTTTAGAAAATGAGAGTGGATAGACTATTACTACAAAATAATTATAAATATAGACAAATTTTAAAACATTTGTATATGCAATCATTAATATATTCAATATTAGATTATAAATATTCAGTAATATAGTATTATATATTATTAATATAGTATTACTATTATTTTCCTTTAGGGGGTGTTTGTTTGACATATTTAGATAAATTTTAGGTTAAGAAGTTATATTGATGAGTTATATTGAGTAGTTAAAAATTGAAAGTTGTGTCAACAACTCGTTTGGATGTAATTTTTGTGTAGAGAAGTTATAATCAAAACCTTGTTTGGATGTAGATTTAAAATGAATAGTTATTTTTAGTAGTTAAAAAATAAATGATTAAAAATGAGTGGTTAAAAATAAGTTATTTTCATTGATTTGAAATTAATGATTAAAAATGAGTGGTTAGAAATGATTGAATAGTTATAAATAAATGATTAAAAATGAATGGTTAGAAATGAGAGTTATTTTCAAAAGTAAAATCGATGAGGAGTTCATAAAAACTCGTTTGAATGTAAATTTTCGAAGAAGAATTAATAAATCATAAACTTAACTTTTAACTTAAAAATATCAAACAACTAGCCTGTTACTATGGTTGCTATCTTTTTTATAAAAATAATTATTTTTTGAATTTAACTAATTTTATAATTTTTTTTAATTGTCCACGTAGATGGATACGTTGATGTTTACAGGAAAGATCTGAACCGTCCACGTCAAAAAAAAATTTTGTATTGAGAGGCCGTGTGGACCAGCTCTTCGCTGGATTGACGGCGCTTGTTTGGTTTTTATTTGCTATATGGTCCCTCGTGGATGAGGAATAGCCAACCGTTGCAATAAATTTAGATAATCTTTTTTCTTTTTAGAAATATTCAATGCATTAATTCTTATCGTATTTTTTTTTAACTCATAGAATTAAATTTTAATTAATTTACCATTTTTTTTAACTGATTGCTTAATCTAATTGCACTCGTAATTTTGATCTTCGGTCTAGCATTTATAGCTTTTAAGACCAAGCAGCCCACCATCGTCGTCGATTAAGTTTTTGGAGAAATTAAGCTTCCTCAGAGTCGACAAATTTTCAGTTCTATCATTTTTGTAGTTGATAAATTCATTGAACTTTTCAGTTGATAGAATCAACAATTTGCCAATAGCCTTCAATCAGTTTGATGATAATATTCAATCAGTTTGATGAACCTTTATTCAATTCGATAATTGCCTTCGGTCAATTTTCAGTTGATAGTCTTCGATTAGTTTTCAGCAAATAGTCTTTAATCATTTCGTTGATAAATTCAATTAATTTGTTGATAACTTTCAATCAGTTCATTGATAGTCGTCAATTATCAGTTCGCCGATGGCCTTTAATCAGTTCGATTTTTCATTTTGATCACCTGCTCTTGCAACTCCATTAACAGCTTCAACTTCAAAAACCATAGTTAACAAACATAACCCTCGTGTCAACGTTAATGAGCCTCCAGCCGACGATGAACAAGTAGTAAACAAAGGCGGCGACATTGGTGGCACCGGTGAAGATTAATGGGAGGTGTCGCAGCCAATGCTGGCGATATGGAACTTGGTCGGAGCGTGCAGCCCCTGTTAAAAAAGCAATTGACGAAAACTGACATGAAGGGCTCGAATTTGTTGCATAAATGAATTGAATTCAACCGGAGGATAAAAAAGGTATTTTATAAAAATTAACTAAAAATGTGCTCTAAATGAAATACTTAAAAAAAAATGCTATAAATATAATAGACACTCCAACAGTAGTTGTCTAGAGTAAATTCACATTCTCTTTATCAATTGTATTCTATTATTGAAAATTTTTAAAATTTATAAATGAAAGAAGGTTTTACTTTCATATAATGTTGTTAATAGTCGGTATGACTCTTCTTTATTCATTAATAACCACACAATGACTACTATTATGTTGCTTTTGTATTTGGATGATGTTAACTAGATAGGAACTGTCCATGGGTTCATCTAAAAAATGATTTCATCATTGTATCAATGTTTCACGTTGAAAGATGTCGATACATTCAATTATTTTCTAGGTATTAAGGTTTCAAATTTATAGTCTGTATATTCACTACTACAATTACAAGAATAGATGACGGACTAAAAAGATTATAAAGAAAAACACGAAAGAAAAGGTGGCGGGCAAAAATATGTCCGTCGTTAATTGTTAATGGTGGCGGGCAAATATGTCTTCCATTAATTACTTTTGGTAGCCAACACTACTCGCCATCTATTATAAGCGCTAGAAATGCTCTTTTTTTTTCTTTTTTTCCTCATTCGACAAAAACACGCTCATTCTTTTCTGCTTTTTCTCTTTTTCTCTTCTCAATCTTAGGGTTTCATTTCTTCTCACAAGTTTGGCTCATTTCTTCGGCATATTTCGCTCATATTCGATATTTTTCAGTCAATTTGAAGCTCACAACTTGAGGTTTCATTTCTCCCTTAACATCAAAACTCACAAATTTGAAGTTCACAAATTTTGGGTTTCATTTCTTCTTCAACTTTGGATATTTCTTCATAAATTTGGTAACTATTTTTCTTAGTCCTTAACTTTTCAAAACTATTTTTAGGTCCTTTATGTTGTAATCTATCCATATTTTATGATTTGGGGAGCGAGATTGCGGTGGAGGAAGTGTCAAAGTAGATCGTAGGCAATGAAGCTGATGTTGTATTGGTGATGGGTGATGATTTTTCCGATGGGGTCAGCGACATACGTCACCGAAGAGGACGTCTTTGAGGAGGAGGGCGGCGTGGGTGGCAAAGCGATGGCGAAGAAGACGGCAAGGCAGTTAAGAGATGTGAAGGGAAAGGATGTGGTAGTACACAACGAGGGGGGATTCGATTAGGAGAGAATAGCGACGGAGCTATTAGGGATTTGAGAAAATTAGGATTGCTGGTATTGGTGAAGGGCAAAGATGCCTGCCATCAAAGAGTATTGGTGGAGGGCATAAGCGCCCGCCATTATATAGTATTGGTGGCAGGCAGTGCCCGCCACCTTTTGTGCCTGCCATCGATTATTTACAATGTCATCAATATTGATGGCGGGCTCATGCCCGCCATTGTTTGTGAATAATGGTGAGTCGTGCCCACCATCAATATCCAATATTCTACTAGTGATTACTCAATCAAACCTAGTATATTGAAGACATACTTACCAAGTTGAATATGTCGAATGTCAAACTTGCTTCTTTCTTGTCAGTAACGCTGGCGAACCCTTGTCCCTATCAGAGTGTCAGCCGATTGTTGATCCATTTGTCTATAGAAGCATTGTTGGAGCCTTGTAGTATCTAATCAACACAGAGCCATGCATAACCTCATAGTAAATCATCGAAGCCAATTCGTCAATAATTCAACTGATTGTCATCAGAAAGTTGTTAAATGGGTCTTGCGATATTTATTAGGGATCAAACACCTTGGGCTACCTATTCAACCAATAGATATTTATTTGAACTATCTATGCCTTTTTTAATGTTATTTGGGCGTCTAATGTGGATGATTGCAAATCTTTTGTGGCCTATTGTGTCCTATTTATGAGCACACATGTCTCCTGGTCGTCAAATATACAAATTTTCTATTTCTCACAGCCCTAGCATAGAATTAGAATATCAAACTCTTGCTCATACTTCTCAGAGGTAATCTTGCTTAGATAGCTACTAACAAAATTATGCATGAGACCGGCATCCACAATGCTCTTTGGTATGATAGCATGAATGTTGGGTTTTTAGCTGCTACTTTTTTCTACACCCACACTAAACACTTAGAGATCGAGGTCTATTTGTATCTAATGGTACTTGAGTGGAGACTCGAATATAAAGAAGATATTTGTATTTACTAACAAACTAAATCAGCAATACACATATATGTAATCTTTAGTTAATTTGGCTATCTTTAACTTTCACAAATTTAAACTTTACTACCCACCATAGCATGATTAACAACTTTTTATATGAGTACTCAAAAAAAAAAAAAAACTTTTTATATGCTACACATTCGGACATCTAAACCTTTATTTTAAAAATCACAATGAAAAATAAATGTTATTTAATATCATTACGGGCAAAGACTAATAAAAATAAATAATAATATTTTTCTTGAAATTAAATCTATCTTTTTTAGGGCTAAAGATGTTGTATATCCTTGTAACTATGAGGTTATAAATTTAAATCATTCTCTCAAAAGTTGTTGAATAATTTTTTTTAGTTGAAAAATAATTGTGGGTGATGAGATTATAATTGGTAACCTCTTGATTTGATATGAAAGAACATTTATGCTTTTTTGACTATTGCTCTTCTTGTCTTGAAGTGATCGGTGTCAGTGTCTATTGTTTAAAAACCAAGCAATAATGGAGAATTACATTCCTAATTCAGAATGAAGAAAATCTGCCTGGGGAAATGCCCAATCAAAATGACTCCAAATCTTTTTGGACAAAGAGGATGAGAATAGAGAGAGATGAACATCTTATCGCCTTTGAGTTACTAAGAAATTTTCTGTGTAACCACTTTTTTAATTTAATTTTCTTTATAACTATTTTTCACTCTCTTCATATTTATTATTTTAATTTCTATATAATTATTCTTTTTATCTCAAACATAAGTATTGTTCTTACTACAACCATTCTCCTCAACCCAACACAAATAATTATTTTATCGATAATCATCCACTCCTATATTTTTCCTTATTTCTCTCTTCCAAAACCATTTTTATTCTCTCCCAAATTATTCCCATTCTTCTTTCCTCAAACAAAATATTAAAAAATTCCTTTCAAGTTTTTTTTTTTTTTTTTTTTGAGATTAATAGGAGGTGGATGGATTCAAACTCATGATACTATAGTTATTGAATGTACACTAATACCACTAAGCTACTATTCTTATTGGTAGAATTTCGCTAAGACATCCATAACATTATCCCATGAAAAGTAGAGAGAAATTTACCTTAAATAAATAAATTAGCATCATGATATTAATTAAAATATTGTTATATTTAGTATAATCTTCAAAAATATTTTTAATGTTGCTTCGAAAAAAAATATATATATAAATAAAGAATAGAAAATCATTTTTCTCATGATCGTATTTTTCCTTAACTAGTTTTTTTTTTCTTTATAATACATATTCTCTCCATAGCTTAATTATTTGTTCCACTCAAGTACAAGTAAAAATTCTCAACATAATCATTCTTGTCACCTATTTTGTCTCTTCTATATATATTTTTTCTTCCTAATTTTATTCTTTTCAAAATCATCTTCATTCTCTTTACTTACAAATAAAAAAATAGTAACAAAAATTTTGTTTTGAGTTTGTCTTTTAAATTATATACGGCTTGAGTAATCAAACCTTCATTCGTGCAGCCATTAATACAATATATTATTCAAGTTATGCTCATTAAGTTGAGTTAAAGGACATTAGGCATCAAAAGTAGAAAGAAAATTACCTTATAGGTGTGTTTGGACCCCTGTTTTTGTAAACGGCTAGATTGATTATAATAACTTAATCAATGTTTGTCCTACTGTTTATCACAGTAGTTACCTAAACCTGCGTGCCCGTTTATCTAAACTTACGTATCCGTTTATTTAAACTTTACATATATTACTTTTTGTTACATAATCAACCCCAAACACCGTTTATCATAATCTCTCTTATAATAACTTGCTCCTCAAACATCATTTATAATAACTCACTATTTATCGTAACCTCTCATTTATTATAATCAAATCAGTCCTCCAAACACACATTAAACAAAAATATATGCTTCATAAAAATAATTAAAATATCATTAAATTCACTATAATCTTGAAAATATTTTTTTTAAGTATTTCTGATCTGACCAACTAATCATTGTTTGCAATACCTAATGTTGAATAATGAATTTATCTTAATTTATCTGCAAGATACGAGTTCAATGCCAATACGTAACTTATAATTTTCTGAAAGTTCTGACCCCATTGTACAGTCTTGCAATTTCCAAAATCAGAAGAGCACCAAATTGCCTTAGCTTGCCATAAGGATAATTATGCCCACTTCTCAATTATTTCTTTATTTAATCATATCCCCACATGTGCTTTAGTTTTGTCTTTTGGGAGGAATGGTCACCATTCAGATATAATAATTTTACTTTGATATAAGATACCATACCTCAATAGATTGATTGGTGGGTTTGTTTGATATATTTAAAGTAGAAATTAATTTTAAAATTTATTAATTCCTATTTAAAAATTTATATTTAAATGAGTTTTTATTAAATTTTCATCATTTTTTTTAAAAGATAGTTCTCATTTTTAATCACTCATTTATAACTACTCAATCATTTTTAATCATTCATTTTTAGTAATTTTTTTCAAATCAATTAAAATAACTCATTTTAATCATTTTTTTAATTACTAAAAATAACTACTCAATTTAAATCTACATTCAAATAAGGTTCTAACTCTAACTCCTCTACACAAAAATCATCCAAACGAGTTTTTTGCTACAACTCTCAATTTTTAACTACTCAATATAATTTCTCAAGCCAAATCCTATCTAAATATGTCAAACAAACACCCCCTTCAAGGAAAGTTACCTCGGTCGTGAGTTGAAAGTATAGTTTTTATTTTGTCTGAATGATTTATGGTGCATTGAATATTTTGATTGGTTGTAAAATAATTTAACTCCCTGATCAATTAATATTAGTGTGTATCCATTGACTAGAGGTTATGAATTCAAATTCTTTTATCCCAAATATTGTCAATATTATGTATATATATATAGTGGTTTTTGCATATATATTACAAAAAAGCTAAAATATTCCATGAATAGTATAATAATAAAAATATTTGCACATATAGCAAAAAAATGTAAATTGATTGACTCCCATATTAATAGATTCTATAAATAGAGGCAATCAATTACTCATAAATAGTAAATCGATAGACTTCTCTTCGATTCTATCAATAAAGACTGATATAATCAATTACTGATAAAATTGATAGACTTTCATCACAGAATGATATATTTTATCAAAGTCTTCGATAAAAAAAAAGGTAAATAGAGATTTTTTAAAAAATAGGTAGAATTTGCAAATTATTTTTAAAAAGTTGCTATAATGACAAATTATGATTAAAAAGTTGTTATACAATACAAATTCTCGTATATATATATATATATATAAATTGTAATTTCCTCACACTATTTGCATTAAAAAAATAAGTAAAAATAAAATAAAATAAAATAAATCACAGCACGTCACATGATGATATTGGGAATGTCACATGATTTCATTGATGGTAATGATTTATTATTATTATTATTATTTTGGTTAAAATAATATTTTGATATTCAAGTTTTTCTTTTTTTTTGTTTGTTTGATTTTGAATGGTTATATTGAGCAGTTAAAAATTGAGAGTTGTGTCAAAAACTCGTTTGGATGTAGTTTTTGTGTAAATGAGTTAGAGTCAAAATCTTGTTTGACAGTAGATTTAAAAATAAGTAGTTATTTTTAATAATTAAAAAAATGAATAAAAATGAGTTATTTTAATTAATTTAAAATGAATGATTAAAAATAAGTGGTTAGAAATGATTGAATAGTTATAAATAAATGATTAAAAATGAATACTTAGAAATGAGAGTTATTTTAAAAGTAAAAATGATGAGTAGTTAATAAAAACACGTTTTGATGTAAGTATTGGAGGATGAGTTGATAAATCATAATACTAACTCCTACCTAAATATGTCAAACAAACCGCCCCTAATCGTCCCATTTTGATATTTGTTATGAATATTATTAAGAAAAAATATATTCAAATATTCGTAAATGAAAAAATGCAAGAAATATTATAAATTTCATCTTAAACATTGAGGGGCGGTTTGTTTGACATTTTTAGATATGATTTAATTTTAGGATTTATTAATTCATTTTTGAAAATCTATATCTAAATGAATTTTTATTAATTAAAATAACTCATTTTCAACTACTTGTTTTTAATTACTAAAAATAATGACTCATTTTAAATTTTATTCCAATAAAATTTTGACTCTAACTCTCATGCTCAAGACACACTAGACAGACCAACCCTTTTATTCTAAATGGTACCACATATCTCTTTTAAAGAGGGTTAAGGAGGGTTTGGATTTACCTTCTTAGCTAAGGAGGTAAATTTTTTTCTTAAAAAAATGATTTTCCCATTTTAAAATTACATCCACATTTTGTCTTTGATTTTTTTAATTATTATTTTAAAATACAAATACAAAAATAAAGTAAATTTACAAGTTCCAATACGAAAATTGAACGACTCTTCGAAATTAAGAAAAAGTAATTTGAGAGACCATCTTGAAATAAAATGGCTGTCAAATCAAATCTAAATCCAAATCGTTTAGAAAAAGTAAAAGTCTGTGCATTGTATTTTCCCAGATCATGCTCAAGACACACTGGATAGACCAACCACCTTCTCCGTTCCAAATTATAAGGGCGTTTGGTTGTAGGTGAGATGAAATAAAATGAGATAAGATGTTGATACAAAAAAAATTTAGGGTGATGAAATGACAGAAAAACTTTATTTGGGGTGCAGAGAGATGAGATGACAGAAAAAATTTAATTGAAATAGAGGGAGATGAGATGAGATGTTAAGATATGTTTTTTTTATAAATCTATTCTTTATATTTTTTTTAACAATAAGTTCTTTTTTTTAATAATTATTCTCAAATATTTAGCTATTAATATAATAAGTATGTAAATATAACCAGTAATATAAATTAAATATTAAACATCATTAATCATATTAATGTTTTTATTAAAAAAACATCGTTTAAATGATATTATGTACTACATAATTACCATCAGATTAAAAGTTTCTAATATTTCATACTTAATATTGTTTAATTAAAAAAAATTATGAGAAAAAAAAATTTCACACCACCAAAATAAAGTTTCATTAATCTAAAATATTTGTACATCATTAATAACTTTTTTTTAAAGATTTGTTAGACTTAAATAATAAAAAAAATAAATAATACCAAGATTCTATTTATTAAAAAATAAAAACAAAACAATTTGGTTAAACTAGTCATTATAAAATCTTGATAGCAATTTTTATTTTATTTTAAAAAAAATTCTAATACATTTTATACATTTATATTCATAGTTACTGAATGTCAAAGAATTGTTAATAAAATACAACAATTAATAAGTAATAATAAATTAAATATATTTATCTTATTAGTCATTGATACTTCTAGGGAACCATAAACACTCTTAAAATATTTTATTTATTATTTTTTTGTAGTTAAAAGAGAACTCGGTCACATTTTGATAATAATTATTACATGAAAGTAATAAAATTTCCCTCAAATTTTGGAATTTTTTATTTATTAGGTAGAATAGATTTCAATCCCTACGACTCATACAAGTCTTGAAATTTATAGTTATTTTTTGTATATGCAATCAGGACTCTCAAAATTATTTAAATTAATTTATCCCTTAAAACAAATCCAACTCTTATTATTATTTCAAAGTGCAGCGGAATACAAGAGTATAAAATTTGAATCTCATTTTTTTAACAAACAAAGTAAGTTTAATATTTTTAAGTTTATTGAAAATAAGTTTACACTTTTAAATTTATTTTAAACTACGAATAAAAATTCAATGCGTATAAATTATTTAAATTTAATTTTTGTTTTAATAATAAATTGATATATTTATTGTTAATATTAAAAATAAACACATAATTTTTAATTATTAATTTTTAAATATGATATTTATAGTCTATCTCTAAAAAATTGAAATTCTATAATTTTTGTTTGTTATTAAAGACGATTAAAAAATAAATAAAAATATAAAAATTTAACCTCATATATTAAGAAATAATATATATCTATTTATTTTAATTTTTAAAATTCAAATATATTTAAATAAACATTTGATATAATAATAATATAATTATATATTGATATATTAAAATAATAATATTATTATAAAAAATATATCAAACATAAAATAAGTAAATATATATATAAATAAAAAGATGAAAAAATTTTAAAATTTAAAAAAAAAAAAAAAGGAGAGAGAATATGAGATGAGATGAGTTGAAGAATATCTTAGGCGAGTTTCAACACCTCACCTCATCTCCCTCCTCTTAAACAAACACCCCCTAAGGGTCTGTTTGACACATTTTTAGGATTTTGTATTAAGTTTTATCAAATCGTGTTTCTTTAAATTTTTTTTTTTTTTTTATCAAATTGTCATTGAGAATTTAGATCTAAACAAGATTTTATTAAGTTATCTTTATTTTTAAAAATAATTTTCATTTCTATCCATTCGTTTTTTTATAATTTATTTATAATTATTCAATCATTTTTAACAACTTATTTTTAATAATTCATTTCAAATCAATCAAAATAACATTTTTTTAACTATTCATTTTTAATCATTTTTTTAAATATTCATTTTTAAATTTACATCCATGACTCTAACTCGTGTACACAAGAACTAAATCCAAACGAGTTCTTGACACAACTCCTAATTTTTAATTGCTTACTATAAAGAGCCCCTAAAGATGTAAAGATTACTTTTACTAACTACTCAAGCTAGTTGTATTTAAGGGTACATATTGAGAGATTATTTAGAACAAAGGGAAAAAAACAAAAGAAAAAATGATCCGCAACATATTAGCTCGAGCAATGACAAAATCAACCGTGCAAGATTATCCAGAATTTCGCGGGAAGAGCGAAATCGGGCGCGAGGACTTGGCGAAGGTGGCTCTATGGTTGAAGGGCAGGCAGGGGAAGGGCGAGGAGGATACGGAGACCGTAAGGCACGTGGAAAAGATGAGAAACGAATCAGCGGTGGATGAGAAGTCTTTTACGGTGGGCTGGATTTACAATGCGACTGGCGGCGCCATCACGATCGCCGCCAGCCGCGATTGGGGAGGCGACTTGGCCTTTCCCAATCCTTATCCTGTCCGGATTGAGAATGGACAATGAGGTGTGTTTGTTTAATTGCATCATGGCTCTAAATCCTCTACTGCTGTTGTTTATGAAGGGTTTAATGCTTTTGGGCACACTTGTTATTGTTGTGTTGCTTGGAAACTTACTCATTTGGATCGATGCTCAGGTTAATTCCCTAGCCTTTTTTTTAAATTGAAATTTACAATACTTTTCTTTTATATATATATATTATTAGTTTTAACCACTTCTTGGTTAGTTTAGGAAGTTAGCAAGAAACTGATTAGTTATAAAGTTGTAACTTACTGTATTAAGTGTATAAATACACTTCATGGGATCATTAATAAATCAATTCTTTTTCTCCCAATTAGATATGTTCTAAAATGGTATCAGTTGATTAAATTTCTTCACATGTTTTCTCTCTCCCAATCTAGGGCTTCGTATTTCCCCCTTTCTTGAAGTTCGTCTTCTTCACGAGCTTTCTTCCATGGCTACCTCCGATCCTTCCCCACCTGTGCACTCCGATCCAAATCCGCCCATTCAATCTCAGACCACCACCTTCTCTTCTCCTCATGATTCTTTCAACAATGAAGCCTTTCAGAATCCATATTCCTTCACCGCTCACGACACTTCGAATCTTATCTTAGTTTCGGAACCTCTCACTGAAGATAACTATCTTACTTGGAGTCGTTCGATGCGCCTAGCTCTATCGATTCGGAACAAACTTGGGTTTGTTGATGGCTCGATTGAAAAACCAACTGGTCCTCTTCTTCAATCGTGGATCAGAAGCAACAACATCGTCATCGCCTGGATTTTGAATTTCGTCTCCAAAGGAATATCATCCAGTATTCTGTTCTCGGATGATGCACATACTATATGGCTTGATTTGAAGGAACGATTTCAGCGTAACACATGGTCCTCGGATCTACTAGTTGAAACGGGATCTTGCGATGCACACACAAGGTCAGCAATCTGTTTCTGTGTATTTTTATAAACTCAAAAGCATTTGGGATGAGTTAGAAACTTATCGTCCAACCTGTTCTTGTGCTCGTTGCACTTGTGGAGGAAATCTTGCCATTATTTCCTTCTTCAACAATGAGTATCTTCTAAGTTTCTTAATGGGGTTGAATGAATCTTTTAGCCTTACTCGATCCCAGATCCTATTAATGGATCTCTTACGTTCTATTGGCAAAGCTTTTGCCCTCATCAGTCAAGAAGAACACCAACGATCTAAGCCCCTTCTTCCTACCCCTGTTGGTTCTGTTCCTGTTGCCTTGGGTGTAAATCACAACTCTTCGAAATCGTATCCCACTAGATCAACGAATTCTTCTCAAGCAAATCGGTCCCGCAAAGATCAACCGGTGTGCTCTCACTGCGGTTTTGTTGGCCATACCGTTGATCATTGTTACAAGATTCATGGATACCCACCTGGGTACAAGCCAAAGAATCAACGAGATGCTCCTGCAGTTACAGGTTCTTCATCCACTTCTTCTACAGTTGCAATGGCTACGACACCTTCCGCCCAGGAGGTTCGAGAATCTGCTATTGCTCAATGTCAGAGTATTCTTGCGATGTTGCAAACTACCTTATCCTCTGCACACAACCCGACTGCTGCATCAACCTTTCATGTTGCAGGTACTATTCTTTCTAATCCTCGGCCTCCTGGATTTCTTTCTTGGATAATTGATTCTGGTGCTACCACGCACATATGCTATGATAAATCAACCTTTTCTGAGTTACATTCTGTTTATACTTCTGTTGTTCTGCATGATAACACCCGAATTGTGGTACAATTTGCTGGAACTGTGATGTTATTAGGATATCTTGAGTTGAAGAATGTTCTATTTGTTCCTCAGTTTACGTACAACCTAGTATCTGTTAGTGCTCTCACATTGAATAAACAAATTATTGTACAATTTAGTGATGATTTGTGTGAAATTCAGGACACGCTCACTATGAGGATGATTGGCAGGGGTAGCAAACAAAATGGACTATATATCTTAGATACTTCTATTCCTGCAGTCGTTTCACTAGTAAAGAAGGCTTCTGCAACTCTGTGGCATAAAAGGCTCGGACATCCTTCTTTTTCTCGTTTAGCTGTTCTCAGAGATAACCTTTGTATTGATTCTTGTAAAACTCTACACGATACACCATGTGAGATTTGCCCATTGTCCAAACAAAAGAAATTGTCTTTTGAATGTAATAACAAGTTGTCCTTGAATACCTTTGATCTTATTCATGCTGATATTTGGGGCCCTTTTTCCATGACTTCTACTAACGGATACAAGTATTTTCTTACTTTAGTGGATGATTGTAGTCGTTATACCTGGGTTTATATGTTGCGCCAGAAATCTGATGTTATAAAAATTGTTCCACAATTTTTCCAACTAGTCAAAACCCAACATAATAAAACTATCAAAGTGTTTCGGTCGGACAATGCTCCCGAGCTTAAGTTCGATGAATTCTTCAAAACGCTAGGGGTTGTTCACCAATTTTCCTACGTAGCAAGACCTCAACAGAACTCTGTTGTTGAGCGTAAACACTAACATCTCATAAATGTTGCTCGTTCATTGTTCTTTCAATCTCGTGTACCCTTTGAATTCTGGTCAGAATGTGTACTCACAACGACTTACCTCATTAATCGTACACCTTCCAAAGTCCTAAATTGGAAGACTCCCTTCCTCATTCTTCACGGGACCTCTCCCGATTACTCCATGTTACGAATATTCGGATGCAAATGCTTTTCTTCAACACTTTCTGATGGAAGGTCAAAATTTGCACCTCGAGCAACCGCAGCTATTTTTATAGGCTATCCTCCAGGCATGAAGGCATATAAACTGTTTGACATTCAAACACAACAATTCTTTATTTCCCGTGATGTGATATTCCATGAAAATATCTTCCCTTTCAATACTCACAAATTAGTTGATTGTTGTCCTGATCCCTTTAATAGCATTGTTTTGCCAAAACCTCTTGACATTGTTCCTATCTTTATGTCTGAGGGGCAATCACCTCCAACACCTTGTTCAAATTCTTCTTCCCCTACTCATGATAATACACCAGATACATTTGATTCCTCACTAGTCCCAGAACCATCCCATCATGCCACCACCATTGATTCTGATTTACCCATATCCACTACTCACAATAACTCATCCATCAACCCACCAGAAACAGCCCTTCTTCGAAGATCTTCTCGCCCCCACAAAATTCCTTCTTATCTTCACAATTATGATTGTGGCTTGATTACTAACAAGCCTCTACCCATTTCTGCTACTTGTTACCCATTGCATCATTTCCTATCTTATGATTCATTGTCTCCTTCTTATCATGCCTTTGCTCTATGCCTATCTTCTACATATGAACCACAGTTTTATCACCAAGCTATCTCATACCCACATTGGCAAGATGCCATGCTAAAAGAACTTGAAGCCATGGAGTTGAACAACACATGGTCTGTTGTAGAACTACCTCCTGGACAACATACGATTGGATGTAAATGGATATATAAGGTGAAATTTCGAGCTGATGGTTCTATAGAGCGTTATAAAGCACGGCTTGTTGCTAAAGGCTACACTCAACAAGATGGAATTGATTTCCTAGAAACCGTTTCACCAGTTGCCAAGCTTGTTACAGTTCGTACTATTCTCACAATGGCTGTTTCTTATAACTGGCCGTTAGTACAATTGGATGTTAACAACGCCTTTTTACATGGTGATTTAGTTGAAGAAGTTTACATGGCTCTTCCCCTCGGCTATAAACCCCCAAAATCAGGATCCAATCTTGCTTGTCGATTACACAAGTCCATCTATGGACTCAAACAAGCGTCAAGACAATGGTTCGCCAAGTTCTCCACAACTCTGCTCTCACTTGGGTTTATCCAATCCAAATCTGATTACTCTTTGTTTGTAAAGGGATCTGGATCTTCATTTATTGCTCTCCCTGTATATGTCGATGATATAGTCATCACTGGTGCAGACATATCCCAGATTTCCAAATTGAAAAATTCCCTCCATGAGCAATTTCGGTTGAAGGATCTTGGTTCCCTCAGATACTTCCTTGGACTCGAAGTAGCCCGATCCTCTTCGGGAATAACTATTTCCCAACGTCATTATGCGTTACAAATTGTTGAAGAGGCTGGTCTTCTTGGTGCCAAACCAGAAACAGTTCCAATGGATCCGACCCTTAAACTATGACAAAATGATGACCAAATACTTCTGGATTCATCAAATTATCGACAACTCATAGGTAAACTACATTACCTAACCATATCTCGACCAGAAATCACATTTACTGTCAACCGCTTAAGTCAATTTGTTTCAAAACCAAACAAAACACACTTAGCGGCTGTTCATCATCTCATTCGCTACATCAAAGGCACTCCTGGTCAGGGACTGTTTCTTAAAGCTTCTCATTCCTTTCAGATTCGTGCATTTACCGTTTACCGATTCTGATTGGGCATCATGCCTAGACACCAGGAAATCTACCACAGGTTTTTGTATTTTTCTCGAGGAAGCATTAATATCTTGGAAGCCCAAGAAGCAGTCTATTGTATCACGCTCGTCTGCTGAAGCAGAATATCACTCTATGGCCACAACATCATGTGAAATCATTTGGATCCAATCTCTTCTTTGTGATCTCCAGCTTCCAACATCACAACCGGTCTTATATTGTGACAATCAATCTGCAATTCACATTGCTACCAATCCGACCTTCCATGAGCGGACGAAACATATTGAATTAGATTGTCATTTTGTCAGAGATCGTGTTCAAACTGGTGACTTAAAACTTCTTCCTGTCCGAACAGAGCTACAACTTGCAGATGCTTTCACAAAGCCTCTTCCAGCTGGAATTCTGCTTTCCTTCATGTCCAAGATAGGAGTAATAAATATCCATACTCCATCTTGAGGGGGGAGTATTAGTTTTAACCACTTCTTGGTTAGTTTAGGAAGTTAGCAAGAAACTGATTAGTTATAAAGTTGTAACTTACTGTATTAAGTGTATAAATACACTTCATGGGATCATTAATAAATCAATTCTTTTTCTCCCAATTAGATCTGTTCTAATATATATATATATATATATATATATATATATCGGAAGAAAGAAGTTACAAACTTAATAATGTTAAGAAGAATATTGAGCTCATGTCTTGGCATGATTTAAATATTAATGTCCACGTGTGTGACCAAATATGAAACACAATTTATTTTTCTTGGAAGGATGTAACTTGTGAGTTTCTTGTTGAACTGTATTGCTCAACACTTCTCGAACTGTATTGCTCAACACTTCTCAAATTTAGAAAAGAGTTATTAAAACTTAATTAACAAATGTTCTCGTTGCAATAAATAAATTAATTAATCAATTAATTGAGAGTGCAGAATGTGTGCCATTTAAGTTTGATTTTGAAAATGAGAATTTGATTCTCAATTAACTGAGAGCTGTAGTATCCAATTTGTACTTCAAAGAACTTATCATTATTAGAATTAATATTTGTACATATTTTGTGTTTGGAATTTGTCTAGATAATTATTCTGTAGAAAAAGTTTCCATATTAACAATTGGGAGTATTTAGCACCTAATCACTTGATTATAAGGTCAGAAATGGTGGATTTTCTCAGAGTATGTTCATAGTAGGAAAAGTATAAGGAACAAAGCAGACAAGTAAATTATATTCAATGTAAACCTGAAAGTACAAAACAATATAAAATGTGTAGTGTTTGACGATGATAAATAGAACATTATAAAGAAAGCATTAGAAGAGTCGGGTCCAGTGCACAGCGCGAAACAGGAAGGATGGCGTTCAGCTATCTCGGCTAGCCCCGGGCCCGAGGTCGTGTTTGAAGCACTTCTCACCACGGAACATCTCTGAGCTACTCTAATTTCCTTACTAAAATCAAACTCTTATTCAGTTTCATATGAATGTAGTGTGGTTTTGTTGGTTTGTCTCTTTTTTGGGATATGATAGAGGGTGTTTTGTTGGTGTGTTCTTGGGTAGAATTGGTGGATAAAAGATCTCATGTTTGGTGTTTAGTTTGGTTGGTCCAAGGTCAAGATAGGTCCATCTTGGTTCTAACAGTCCCCGTTTTAATTTTGGTGGGATCACAAATTTGAGTAATTTTCATGCTCTAAGGATTAGAGTTTGAAAATCGCTCACTATAATGATGATGATGAAATGACCTTTGTTGATAATTTGGAATTCCATGATTGTTAAAGTTTGGATTTTGATTTGGCTCAGATCAGATCTATTCATGAATACTATTGTTATCACTTTAATCTTTGGTTAATCACTATTTTCTGAAGTTATTGTTGTTTCAAAAAATATTAATGCATTGTGAGCGTTAGTGTTTGCTTTATTTACATCTATTTCAATTATTTGTGGTGTGAAAATCAATTGGAAGACATGTTGAATTTTGTATGGCTGTATGGTATGTTTGAGTTGTGTCCTTTTGTTGTCTTCATTTAGTTTCTAACTTCAATGATTTAGAGATGTCTATTTTTTCTATCATCTAATTCAAGGACCAATATAAAAAAGTTCTTTATTTACCATATCAACACACACCTTGTATTAATTAGCGGATTGTTTAGTCTTAGTAGGTTTAGGGTTGAGGAGTTGTTCATTCATCCTATCTTTTATGTGCTGTTTATGTTTTAGCATCAATTTATAAGAAATACAATTAAAAAAAATAGTTCAACAATATAAGTATATATCTATAAATTAAATAGTTATAATTTTGAATTTTCCCATCTCCAATAAAAAAAGAAAAAAAAATACTAATGTTTTAACATATTCACTTTGGATTTATAGCATAAATGATTAATTCATTTGACCTTATAATTATAGATAACAGTTACTCAACAAACACTTCTAAAGCTAATTATAATTTACATTCAAATAAAGTTGTCTTATATTGATTACACAAGAGAAAGATCATGTATGACTTGACAATCATCACATTTGATATAATTGCATTTGGCTAAACTAAAATAGAAGTGTATAGACTTAGGTGGACCATCATATTAATTGGAAGATTTGGATGGGATGTCCTATTTATCAATAGAAAGTATATTTTTTCGAAAGAAACTTGAGAAGAAACTTCAAACGTGACTGTATATTTGGAAGGAATTTGAGAGACATAAAAAAAAAAAAAAGTATTTAATTAAAAAGGTCAACTAAAATCTGGATCCAAATCGTTTAGAAAAGAGTGAATGGCCTGTGTTGTCTTTTCATTGATGGTCTCAGTCAGGACTGTCAGCTTATCCCTTCGAAACTCTTAAGATGTTACGGCTAGTTAGGTTAACCTTCGTGGTACGACTAGTTAGCTCAACTCTCGATAGCTATATCCAAATAAGATTTTGACTTCAGGCAGCACTCAAATTCCTCTCTTTCAAAACCTACACCCAAATACTTTTTATTAACTCTTCTCCTTTATACTTTTAAAAATAACTCTCATTTTCAACTATTTATTTATAACTATTCAATCATTTTTAATCACTTATTTTTAATAATTTCTATCAAATCCACAAAATAACTCATTTTTAACAATTTATTTTTAATCATTTATTTTTTAATTACTAAAAATAACTACTCATTTTTAAATCTACATCAAAACAAGATTTTGATTATAACTTCTCTATTCAATAGCTACATCCAAACAAGATTTTGACTCTAACTTCTCTACACAAAAGCTACATCCAAACGAGTTTTTGACACAACTCTCAATTTTTAACTACTCAATACAACTCCTCAATATAACTCCTTAACCCAAAAACTACATAAATATGTCAAACAATCAGCTGGAGCAGGTGTTTGGAAAAGGTTTTGGTAATGAAAAATGAGGTTTTAATGAGTAGTTAAAAATTATAATTTGTGGCTAAAAAACTTATTTGAATTTGACTATTTTTTTTAAAAGAAATTAGAATCAAAACTTGTTTGGACGGAATTTAAAATAAATAATTATTTTGAATAGTTAAAAAAAAAAAGATTAAAAGGAAATTATACCAGATAGTTCAATTTCAAAATCTAATGGTAGAACTAGGCAAATTTGAATTATTTAATATTCATCTTATCCAATAATCTAGGATATTAATATAATATTTTGTGATATTAATATAATATTATATGTTATCAATATAATATTATGTATTAATTATACTGTAACGGTAGAGTATGATTGCTAAATATATATATTTCTAATTTGTTTATTCTTAAAAATATTCCATTTCTAGGAAGGAACGATGATTATTTAATAATAAAGTAAAAATAAGTAATTACAAAAATTGGTTGGAACATAATTTTTGAAAAAAACAATTAGTAAATTCTTGATCTAATTGGTGTTTAAATATGCAAACACGCAGCCCTTGTATCTAATTGGTTGAGAAGTAAGGAATAGATCATAAGAAACAATGATCCGCAACATACTGGATCGAGCAGTAACGAAATGAAGGCTACTAAAGAAGCCAGAATACGGCGGGGAGTGGGAAATCGGGAGCGAGGACTTGGCGAAGGCGGCGTTGGAGTTGAAGAGCACGCTGTTATTGGTGTGTTGCTTGGACACTTGCTGATGGCTAACCTCAGGTTCATTTTCCCTCTCTTTCTAGTCTTTTTTTTTAATTCCAGCTCTTGAATTTCCATATTCATTATTTCCATTGATTTTAGGAGTGGAGGAGTTTTCTTTTTTAGACTAAACCATAGTTTCAGGTTTGTTCATACACTAACCCATCCATTCAACAATCTAACCTCACTCCTATGGTTTGTTACTTTCGGAAATTGGGGTGGATAGTCAGAATGAAAACATTTGTATCATACTCAACCATATGCTATAGTTAATATTTGTTATACCATTTAATTTACATATTAATATATTATTAGTTGAGTGAAATGAAAGTTATTATTTAGATTTTCTAAAAAAAAATTATTATTTAGAATTTTAGAGAATTGAAAATAAATAATAAATATAGGTTCTTATATATTATTAGTAATACCCTAGGATAAGTATTAATTATACCTTATGTTTAACTATAATTACTGAATATATTTTTTTTCATAGTATTGTGAATGGTTTTTCAATTTGGTCTATTTTCTGACAAAAACCCCTTTGTTTTTTTGTTTTTAATTGAACCCTATATTTACTATTTATTTTCAATTTTCTAAAAATCTAAATAATAACTTTCATTCACGGTTGAAGTTCAATTTATATTATAATATCTACCTTGTAAATACTTAAAAATTATTTAATACAAATTTTCGAGAGTAAAATTCCTAAAATAATAATTATAATGTTTTCAAAAAAATAAAAATAATTATAATATAAGTAAACAAATATTTTAATATTAACTATAAATTCTTAGGTCAACCAAGTAAACAACTCATATATATAAAACCCCGTTTGATAACTATTTTATTTTTCGTTTTTTGTTTATGAAATTTAAGCTTACAACAACTACTTTACTATAGCTTTTTTCTTATTTGGCTATTTACATCTTATCTATATTTTAATAAACAAAACTAAAATTTGTAAAAAAACAAAAAATAGCTTTCAAAAACTTGTTTATGTTTTTGAAATTTGGTTAGTATTCTCCTACTTTCTTAATGAAAGATGAATAATTGTAGGAAAGATGGAACACATGTAGGAAATTTGAATAGAAATAGGTTTAAATTTCATAAACAAAAAACAAAAAACAAAATGGTTATCAAACAGGACCTATGACTTGTCCGAACTAAACGAATTCTAATCAATTTATTTGATAATTCAACCAATCAGATTCCGTTGATCGATTTCTTGGATTTTTTGAACTCTAATGGAAATGTCTATTTTAAATCTTAAAATTTTTTCTCTCATGTTTTGACTGGCTAACAACTTTGGTCTCTTCTATAAACTTACTGAAAAGCTTCGGATCCCTTCTGTTAATTACCAGATTTATTGATGATATTTAATGTTATTTTTTTAAAAATAATTATGCATCAAACTTATTCTAGATATTTTCATAAAAATAAAAAAAACTGTAGAAGTGGACACTTAAAATGGGTGTTTTAAAGTATAGCAAACGAAGTAGACCAGGAATGTAAAATGTGTTGTGTTTGGCAGGTATATGTGAAGATCGATAAGAATCCATGGGACAATGATGATAAATGGAACAATGTTAAGAAAGCATCATTGGAAGAGTCTGGTCCAGTGAATAGGGCAACACAAGAAGGTTGGCGTTCGGCAATCTCGGCTAGCCCCGGCCCCGACGTCGTGTTCGAAGCACTTCTCACCATGGAACATCTCTGAACTATTCTGATTTCTAATTTATGCTTTCTTATTTAAATCAAACTCTTCTTCAGTTTCATTTAATGTACTGTGTGTTTAGTGTTTGCTTGATTTCCATCTAAAACAGTGTTCAGTATATGTTGAATGTGTTGTTGTATGGTATATTAGAATGTGTTTCCTCTAATATTTTTTTCATTTAACTTCTGATTAGGTTGTGTAGAGATGTCTGTTAAAGATCTCTGTTTAAACATGAAATGGGATGAGTGGAGAAAGAATCCTCTAAATTCTCCATTCATTGACTTTCCATTTTACTAAAAAATTATGAGTACTGTTAAAATTCAAATTGAACTTTACTCTCTATTTTTTTGATAAGACAAAAGGCAACTTTACCTTTTATTGTGATTGGTGTACAATTAAAATGGCAGGTTAATAAATGGCCTTTTAATTTCAGCCGTTGGATGTTATTTTTGATGAAGACTTAGTATTCATTGTCTTCTTCCCCAATTATAAAATGGGGTCACTATCCCTTGTACAGTGTGTGAAAAATCATAATAAAATCTCTCCTTCTTAGTTCAACTCCAAGCTCTCTTTTCATCATAGTTTCTTATTTTTCGTCAACTTCTCATTTCTCTATCTCAGTTGGTATTTTCGTGGATCTCCGACTTGTTCTTGTTCCGATTAGAACTAACAAGTACATTGAATGTTTAATCTCAATTTCATGAAACTAACGTTTTAGCATATTCACTTTCGGTTTAGAGATTGAGAGTTAAACCTCTGACCATAGAATATCATGAAATGAGAATCTAAGTCTTTTCTGGGTACTCACACCTTTAAGCAGGCGTTTTTTTGTCATATTTAAGGAAGATTTAGATATAGGATTTACTAACTCTTCTTTGGAAATCTATATTAAACAAAATTTTATCAACTATTCTTCTTATTATTTTTAAAAATAATTCATCATTTCTAATAATTTATTTTTTTATCTATTAAAATAATTTATTTTTAACTATTCAATTTTAATCATTTCTTACTTAACTATTCAAAATAACTACTTATTTTAAATTTATATATAATTTTTTTTTGAATTTAACTATTTTACACAAAAATCACATTTAAAGAAGTTTTTTTTATTACAACTCTTAATTTTTAAAGTTTAAAATAACTTCTCAATATAATTCAAAAAGTTAAATCCTCCTTAAATACGATAAACAAACACTCTCTTATTGATATTAATTTAAATATTATTTTAAGAGTCTTTGAAGACACTTTTAGGACTCAACTTCATTGTTATTATTATTATTATTTTTTTGAAAAATCAACTTCATTGTTATTGTTTTTTGTTTTTTTTTTCTTTTTTGATGCAAATCATTGGAGAGGGAAGATGAATGAAAAATAAAAACATTAAGTATGAAAAATAAAAACACCCCCTTATTGAGACTACTTTAAATATTATTTTAGGACTCTTTAAAGACACTTCTAGAATCCAACTACATTTATTTATTTATTTATTCAAAACATTGGAGAAGGGAGACGGAGAGATATTTATAGGAAAAAATGACAATGTGGACATTTATCATTTTATAGGACATTGTTTTTGAATATCTTCGTGATTCTAAAATTTTAAACACTTTCACAATTTATTAAGAAGTGTCTAAATGAGAAAGCATAAAATTTGTCTACTTTCCATAAATTATTTGAGAAAAGGTCTAAATAGGAAAGAATTAGAATGATTATATTTTGGAGGTGAAGGGATAAAACATTCATATCATTTATGCACTTTTCACTTAATCACATTTTAGGAATAAAAATCAATAAACCGCTCCACCACTTGATGATTAAATATCAAATTTCACCCTCCACCATTTTAGGAATCATTTCCAAATTTAATAAACTAATTTACTCAATATTTTAGGAGTAAGTTTTATCTCAAAGAACTGCACAACCACTTTCTCATTCCCATCAGCGATTCCTTTTTCTTAAATAAATTTCCATCACCAAATTTCCAAGGTTGCAGCGATTCTCACTTATTCCTTTTTTATTTTTTAAGTTTTTTTTGTCACTTTTCACCATTTTTTCACGTTTCCATCACCAAATTTTCAAGGTTGCAGCGATCCCCCAAATCATGGTATTCTTTCATATTCCCATCACCAATTTCCAAATTATCGTCTTCTCTATCACCTTTTCTAGTGGGTAGGGAGTAACCATTGCAAATAGAGGTTACATCGTTTACGGTCGTTTGTAATCGAAATTGAAACGAGGGAGATATTTACAAAAACTACAATACCCTTATCGTTGATATCACATACAACACCCCTCTATCCCTATCGATAAATCGTCTATCGAGGAAAACTTGGGCTTGGACAAAAATGAAAAAGTCATAAGCATATTGCTGTATATGGACGGGGCAAACAAAGAAAAGTCAAAGATGCTGAAGGATGACAAGGACGTCCAATGGATGTACATCGGGTTTACTGGTGGTATGTATAGTGACTGTTGTATCTTGGCGGTCATCATCCAAACACATACCGAGATGTACATTCCGGACTTAACAGAGGGGTCCACTGTATTTTAAGAGTAGGTGCAATGCTACCAAAAAAAGATGAATTGAAGAAGGTCCTATGTAACATAGTCGTGGCATGGAGCTTCCAATACAAGACGTAGAAGTCTAGTTCGATTTTTTTTGTGTGACTATTTTTAGCATAGCTAATCAGTTAGAGAAGAAAGACGAATACCTAGGGGCGACGATTCTGAATGGGGACTTGCCTGGTTGTTATTGGCAGGGGGAAGCACGAGCTTCCCTTTTCGCATGCGTTCGTTCAACTCCCAAACTCGAAGTTGCAGAAAAACATTAATGAAGGGAGCGACGACATGTATGTTTTTGTTGATTTGTCTTTTTCACAACTTTTAAAAAGAAAGGGGTCATATCTACTAACATGAACATTAGATGTAACTGATATTTTAGATCTTTCAAAGGCAAAAAAGATTTTCAAAATTTAATATTAAAACCAATGTAATCTAGTTTTTGTTTTAAAAAAAGATTTTCAAAATTTCAAATCATCAACTTCATTATTTTAATCTACTTGTCTATTTTAAGAAAAAAATCATCTCTCTTTTTAGTTAAAATAGAATGTATTTAAAATAATTGTAAATAAAACATAGGAAAAAATTAGGATGGGGTACTTTGGACAATTAGATATATAAAATTATTTAATTTTGTATTAAAAAAAACTATTTTAGACATGCATTCAAAATATTTCTCACATTTTCTTAAATAATGGGCTAGATTTAGACATCTACCTTGTTTACCCTTTCTAAATAATGGATTTATATTTTAAGTGGGTTAATTAGTCTTCTTGATAGTTAGGCTCTCATAATCATTGATATAGATGATTTCGATTCGATTTTTGTCAGTTTTGTACCAAACCGACAACCGAAACCGATACCTTCGATTTTCCAAAAAATGGATCTGATCCAATGTCTAATAAAAGACAAAACCATTAATTCAGTTTTCAATTGATTCGGTTCGATTTGGGACAAATTTTCGGTTTTGAATTCAATAATAATTGACTTCTTTTACAACTTTTCCCCCTCATTTTTAGTTTAGCAATCTATCTACACGGTCAATTAAATTCATTTATAAGGTTCCATCGAGTAGATAAGAATTATCATCATAAAATCAATAATTAATCTTTATCCCAAAGCATAACAGTAAAGTATTAAAACTCAAACTTAGATCTCTAACCATAACAATAGATAAAGTATTAAAACATAAAAGTTTATCTCAAAGTATAAACAGTTATTAAAAAACCAACCATCCACATTCACAATACTTTTTCCACCTTTTCTAGACTCTCAACCAAAAAAGCTTCTCACCCAAAAGTCTCAACAAAAAAAAAAGCTTTGTTGAAACGAAATCACGGTGAAGAGTTCCGTCTTCAAAATTCATATTTAACTTTTATTTACTTGAGATCTCCTAATTTTTACTATATATATAAAGACTTAATATCAACAAATTTTAATTTAAAGTCTATATTAATGTTTGTTTTTCGGAACAATTCTCTTAGATTACGGTTAATAACCACTTCTCAAAAATCTTTTTTTTTTTTGTTAGTAAACAACCATTCATAGCTACTCTTTAACCATTCATAAAACTTTCTATCAAATCTTTAATTATTTTTTAGACAAATTCGTTTATCAAATCTCACGTTAAATCTCATCAAACTCATTTTTCTTTGACTAACATTAATATTCAAATATTTTTTTTCTAAATAATAATTAGAAAAATTAGTAGCATGGTTGATTGGTTGTAATACAATTCAACTCTTCATTTGAGGATTTGATCTTGAAATGAATTATTTTATAAATATTTATGAATTAAAATAATTTTAATTCATAAAAAAATCATTTTTATAATAAAAAGTTTCATGTAAACATATTTCTAAAATTATGAAAAATTAATAAGAACAAGTTTGTAAATGAAATATAAAAATAAATTAACAATAGATACTAAATTTTAGCTTTATTATCTACTATATAAATATTAAAATTTGACATTTGAAAGTAAAAAAATTAAAATTAATTGAAATTAAAAGTATATAGACTAAAATGACATTTTAGTTATTTCATTATTTTCTTGAAGAATATATTTTCGAGTTAATGAGTCACATTTTTTACGGGCTATTCAATGATAAATTTAGTCCAAAATTTTAAAATTTATTATTGTTTATTTAATTTGGAAATCATACCAATTGTCTAAATTTTGGAGACTATTTAGGTAAATTTCTACTCTATTTTTTACTTTAAGTAAATGTCTAATTACATATTTGTGGGAGAGAGATTAAATTTGTTCTCATTATACCCTACCATAATTTTTTTTTTTTTTTTTAACAATTTCAATAATAAAAAAATATTAATCCCTCCATCATTTAAGGATACACCATGATTTTAGGGAAGAGAATATGCTCATTTGACTAACAATCCCATTTTTAAATCACTTTCATTATTGTCATTTATCTTCTCTTTTGTTTTTTGGTTTTTTTTATCTTTCTTTAATGGATTTTCTTCTTCTCTTATCTCCTCATTTGATTTTTTCTCTGTACTTCACTAAGTTGCTCTATTTCTTTCTCATTGTTCTTTGGTTCCTCTTTTTTGAGGAGATTTTTACCGAGAATGGTTTCTTTGAGTTTGGATTTAAGCTCAATCAAAGCTTTTCTTTCAATCTTCTTCAGATCTAAGAGACGGTTGTTTTTTCCATGGCGATTGGCTTCAAAATTTCATCCTTCACATTTTTTACGACGATTTTTTTTCTTCTTCTTCAACAACAACCATCTTCAGCTCTTCTACAACCTCAACAGCCGCCATTGAAGCACCTTCAACCTTGACAATTCAATCAATTTTTTTTACTTTTGATTTTACAAAGTCAAGTACCGAGACGCTACTGATTTACATTTTGGAGTTCTTTAAAGGGTAAAGCGACAGAGTCTGTCACTGGTACATAGTGGTACGTAATCATGAATAAAATATGCTTAAAACAGAAGACACATATTATGTTTTAAAGGCATGTACTCAACAGTACCTAATAGTGGTGTGTAGTCTTTTGTGCACCATGCAGTACCTTACATTTTACTATTGTTTTGTGGCATAGGTATAACCCAAAACCAGACAGCGTCATTAAATTTATACCATGCAAGATTTTCAATGCAATCATCATTGTGATAGGGTACGCAACAATTATTGCATTCATTAAAATGGTGGGTACACAACAGTACGTTCGAAGGTGAGACGTCTACAACGTGAGTGCAAACGATTGCATGTCACACCAACATTTTTCGAAGAAGGGAGTTGCAATTGGTATGGGAGTCGAAACGACCACTATGGCTATTTTGTGCTGGGAGTCGAACGACATTCAGGAAAATGTGGTGAATTCGCCTATTTTGTTAGAAAAAACAAAAAATTCATGGGATTTTAATTGCAAGGATCACAAAGCCAAAGCATGTAAAGGTGTGTACTAGCTTATTATTTCAATTTTAGCCTTTCTATTCATTCATATGCAAATAGGTTAAGTACTAGAACGTACCGTTACAACTACAATTTAGTTGTGTATGGTTTATTAAAAAATTAATAAATTCAAAATTATTATGTTTACTCCATATTAAAATTTTCATTTGTTTTTCAAAAAAAAAAAAAAAAAAAATCAACGACAATTTTAATTCTATTTTTTTGTCAAAAGATTTAATTTCAAATTGTCACAAAATCTTAAAGTTTGTTAGATAAGTTGTTAGAATATTGTTATTAATTTTAATAATTAATAGAAATAAGGGTAGGGTTACAATGGTAAAATATATTTTCTATAATTAATAAATTTAATTCAAAAATAGAAAATAGACATAAACTTTAATCCTAAAAAAAATAGACATTTGGTTAATTTGTTTATTAAAGGTAGACATTCCCGTAGTTTTCCCTATTTAATTCATGGCACTAATATGTTTAGAAACAAAAATTTAAAATTAAAAGTTAATTGATAATTCGATAACATAGTTTTTAATTATCTTAAGAGAGTACATGTGTGTCAATGAACTAAATATCATGAATTTGAATGCTTCAATTTTAATTATTATTAAATTGAAAAAGATAAAAAGAAAGTTTTTAAAGATAGTTAACAACAATTGAGGTGGATAATTAAAATTTATAAACTTTTAATTATAGACACATAATTTTTATTTACTCCAATCACCATTATTTTCAATCATCAAATAAATAGTTGATTTCTCTAATACTATTAATCTTAATATTCAAAGGATTAATTATTTCATTCCATTCGACTCCCCTTTTTTCTAAAAAAACAAACAAACAAACGCACCCTCACAATAAACAAAGATCCAAAGGAGAGGCGCAACTTCCAATATCATTTGAATTAAAAAAAAAATAATAATAACCAAGAAAAAGAAAAAGGGTAAGAAGGGAAAAAAATGAAAGGGGGAGCCACAAACAAGCAATCAGTATGACATATTACATCCAAAAAAAAAAAAAAAACTTAAACAAAAGCTTGTCAATTATTGATAATGGTTGTTATAGAGTAGTTTGAGAAAAGTTTAGATTTGGTACACCATTTTGCAGCATTAAGCTTTACTTTCTCCAAAAAATGGACAGAGTAAAAATCCTAACATTTTTTTCTAATTTTAAGCAAGATAAACCTATTAGAAAATTTTAATTTTAGAGAGAAATTTTTTGAAGAAAGGAACTTGGGGTTATAATGAAACTTGCTAGAAACTAAGAAACTTTAAGTTGAGAGTTAGAACACAACCTGAACCTGACAAGATTGTTAGAATGCAACAGAAACTAGTTGAGGACAAGGACCGATCAACAGCTAAAACCGACGTGTAATTATCCATTTATTGCTGGTTGTACTTACTACCGTCAATTGGCTCTTTCCCTTATCCTTCTTTTATGTTGATGTTAAGTGTTGGTTTAATGTGCTCTCTTCCCCTATGTACTTCTTATCTCTTTGGAAGCTTCTTCCTCTTAAATAGATCTCCTTTGTAGTTGAGCGCATTCAATGAAAAACACAAAGTTGTGTGTTTATAAATTTCAGGCTCTTCAAATCTTCAAGCATTTAAATTTCGAATTTGGTATCAGAGCAAGTTATGGCCAACGTTGAACACTCCGATACCTCCATGCAATCTCAGGAGCATTCTGCTCCGCAGCCTCATGAGCAATTTGCTCCGCCTCCGGTGGGGCAAACATCGACCCAACGAGAGCCTCAGCCTGTTGGTTTTCGTAGACCACATGGGTCAGTGAGGAAAACCTCCGGAGGAGTATCTGTTGGAATGCCTCCCTTCGCAACATTACTTAACCAGGCCACTAATATGAAGCTGGAGAGGAACAATTTCCGTCTATGGCAGAATGCTGCCATGCCAATCCTGAGGGGCCTAAATCTTGACGGTCACCTTACAAGAAGGAGCATGGCTCCAGAATCTACAATAGAGATTCGTCCATGCCCTGAAGAGCCAGAAGGATTGACTATGCACAATCTGGAATACGACATTTGGATTCAAGCTTCTTGTGGGGTGGCTTTATAATCAAATGTCGATGGAAATAGCGATCCAAATTCCCACATGTGGCTCAACTTTGGAACTGTGGGATGCCTTGTTGAAGTTCTATGGTTTGCAGGCTGCTGCTCAACAAGATTATCTGAGGACAATGATCCAGTCCACCAGGAAAGGTGATATGAAGATGATGTATTATCTCAGTGTGTTGAAGGGCTATGCTGAAAATTTGTTTCTAGCTGGCTCCCGTGTCTCAAACAAAGAATTAATCTCTTATGTTCTAGCTGGATTAGACGAGGAATATACACCTCTTGTTGTTGTCATTCCGAATGTTGAAATGTCCTGGACTGTTGTGCAGAATCAACTTCTCACCTTTGAGAAATGGCAAGAACATATTCAAGCTTATAGGGTTGCAATCTCTGCAGCTAATAGCACCAACGCTTTTCTTGCTGGGTCATGGCCGTTGAAGGATGGGACATATCCACTGCGTGAAAACCAAAATCAAAATCAGAACAATCAATCCAACTCATGGAAAGGTGGACGAGGCAAAGGGAAAGGAAAGTGGCAAGGGAACAACAAGCTGACCTGCCTGATTTGTGGCAAGATAGGTCACACAAAGGAACAATGCTATTATCGTTTTGATAAACAACAAAACTATGGGAACACCTCCAGTCAATCCTCAAGAAATAACACTAGGAACACCAATTCTTCTCCTTCCTCGGCTATGATGGCTACTCCCGAAATAGTTCAAGACAACAACTAGTATCTTGATAGTGGAGCAAGTAGCCATTTGATGTCTGATCTGGAAAATCTTCTCTAAGATCTGAATATAAAGGTAATGATCAGGTTACGGTAAGTAATGGGGATCAATTAGCCATTAAACATATTGGTTCCAATTATATCTCTTTAAAGGATAAAAATCTAATTCTGAAAAATTTACTTCATGTGCCAAAGATCAGCAAAAACTTGATAAGTATTTCTAGATTGACTCTGGATAATGCAGTTATTGTTGAGTTTCATGATTCTTTTTGTTCTATTAAGGACAAGGTCACCAGGAAAGAACAGCTGAAAGGGAGCATTAAGGAAGGTTTATATCGGCTACCAGCTTTTGGAACCCATGGCTCAAACAACTCAAAGAATCAGGAAGGGTCTAGGAGAACTAGTGTTTTTGTTGCTGTTGTGTCTGACATCAAGAAGTCTGAAGCTGCAGTTATGGCAGCATCTGGTAGTCATTTTGTGTTAGCTTGTACTAGGGATACTTGGCATAAAAGGCTAGGACATCCCTCTTCTCGTGTTTTATTTCAAATTCTCAATGTTTGTACTAAGTCTGCTAATATTAATGGAAAGTTATCCTTTTGTGAAGCCTGTCAATTTGGGAAGTCTCACAAGCTTCCTTTTCTCTTGTCTAATTCTCGTACAACTCATCCCTTAGAATTACTTCACACTGATCTCTAGGCACCCGCACCGGTGGTCTCCACTAATGGCTATCGGTACTACATCAGTTTTCTTGATGACTATTCTAGATATGTTTGGATTTTTCCTTTAAAACTAAAGGTGATGCAGTAATTGTGTTTCACAAGTTTAAAGTCATGGTTGAGAATCTATACGAAAGGAAAATCAAGACACTTCGCTGTGATGAAGGGGGTGAGTTTAAACCACTACTTGCAATAGCTGCAGATGCAGGGATACATGTTCAATTATCTTGTCCTTACACATCTCTACAAAATGGGAGAGTTGAGAGGAAACACAGACACATTGTTGAAACTGGTCTCACCTTGCTTGCGCAAGCTCGTATGCCTCTTGAATATTGATGGGATGCTTTACACACAACCAATTACCTAATCAACCGCATGCCCTCTCCTGTTATCAATGGTAAGAATCCATTCACAATTCTTCATAAAACAACCCTTGACTACGATAACTTGCATGTTTTTGGGACTGCTTGCTACCCTTGTCTTCGACCTTATCCGGGAAACAAGTTTGACTTTCATACCACCAAGTGTGTATTTCTGAGGTACAACAACAACCACAAAGGTTTTCGGTGTTTAAGTTCCATTGGAAAATTTTATCCTTTGCGACATGTTGGCTTCAATGAAGATGATTTTCCATTCGCCCATGGCTTTATGGACACACCTTCTTCAACTACATCTGACTAACACATACTGTCCTGGCTACCTATTGTTGCTCCACCTCAAGTACCTACTTCTACTGTACCTGTTGTGAACTCTCCAAAAACATTAAACACTGCTCCCACTTTAAATGCTACTGATGCCTCTCTGACGGCTCCAGCAAAATCTGCATCTCCTTTAACACCAATTATTGATCAACATTTCTCTCCACCACAATCTGACTCATCCATCTATAATGTTTGCTCTCTTGATACTTCCTCTCTGCATTCTTCTGAATCATCTGCTCCTCCTACCGGCAACTCCTGGTCTTCTGATACTCAAAACAAACACACAATGGTCACCAGTGGTAAGTTGGGGATCACTAAACCAAAGCGCTTCTTTGGTTGTGTCCCTCATACTGGACCCTCTATCAACTGGGATGATCTTGAACCGTTTAAATTCAAGGAGGCCATCATTAATTTCAACTGGAAATGGGCCATGAATTATGAATTTAAAGCACTCATTCGAAACAAAACATGAGAGCTTGTGCCTCCTTCCCCGGATCAGCGTTTGGTTGGGAGCAGATGGGTGTACAAACTTAAACGTCTTGCCGATGGATCTATTGAACGGTACAAGGCGTGCTTGGTAGCAAAGGGCTTTCACCAAACCCTAGGTGTAGACTTCCATGAAGCCTACAGTCCTGTGATCAAGCCAGCTTCCATACGCGTAATTCTCACTCTTGCAGTAACCTTGAATTGGTCAGTTCGTCAATTCGATATCAATAATGCGTTCCTTAATGGATGGCTTCTTGAAATAGTTTTCATGCCTCAGCCTGAAGGGTATGTTGATCCTGATCGTCCCACGCATGTGTGCCGTCTCAAAAAAGCTATCTATGGCGTCAAACAAGCACCTCGTGCTTGGTTTGATCAACTTTGACGTACACTTCTTCAATGGGATTTTCGTCAAAGTTGTTCGGACACATCACTTTTCTTCAAGGGCCTCGGATCGCAAATGCTCAATATCTTTATATGTTGATGATATATTGATTATCGGTGCTGATGGTCGCTTAGTTTCCTGTCTCATTTAGAAACTTAACAACACTTTTGCTCTTTGGGATCTTGGTCCTCTCCATTACTTTCTTGGTATTCAAGTAACTCGGGGACCATCCGGTTTCACCCTCTCTCAGTCATCCTTCATATGTGATATTCTCAGAAGACTCAATATGACCAATCTTAAATCAGCTCCCACACCAATGACCACTAAAAAGCATATTACTGCTTTAACGTCCGTTCCATTCTTTGATCCCACTCTTTATCGCAGCATGTTGGGATCTCTTCACTATGTGCTGCTCACACGACCTGATATTGCCTTTGCCATGAAAAAGTTGAGCCAACATGGTCATGCCCCTTCTACTGTTCACTAGCAGGCCATGAAGCGCCTTCTTCGTTACCTTCAAGGCACCATTCATCTTGGTCTAGCAATTTAACCTGCTCACTCGTTCACACTTACCGGTTTCTCTGATCCTGATTGGGCTGCCTGTCCTGTTGATCGACGGTCTGTTGGTGCATATTGTGTCTTTTTTGGTCACACCATGATCTTCTGGTCTTCTAAGAAACAACAGGTTGTGGCTCGTTCTAGTGTCGAATCTGAATATCGTGCTTTGGATCTCTTCACATCTAAACTCCGATGGCTGGCATCCCTCCTTAGTGAACTACGCATTTCGCTCCAACACTCTCCCATTACCTGGTGTGAAAATCTCAGTGCCGCTGCCCTTGCTCGCAATCCCATCGTTCAAGCTCGAACCAAACATATTGAGATTGATGTCCATTTTGTCTGAGAACAAGTTTTTTGATCGCAACTAAAAGTTCAATATATACCTTCTCATGATCAACTTGCTGATTGCTTCACCAAACCATTATCCTTGTCTCGTTTTCAGTATCTTCGTGACAAACTTGGCCTCACCTACGTTCTGCCGCGTTTGAAGGGGGAAGTTAGAAAACAATCTGACCTTGAAAAGATTGTTAGAATGCAACAGAAACTAGTTGACGACAAGGACCGGTCAATAGCTAAAACCGACGTGTAATTATCCATTTATTGCTGGTTGTACTTACTACCGTCAATTGGTTCTCTTTCCCTTATCCTTCTTTTATGTTGATGTTAAGTGTTGGTTTAATGTGCTTTGTTCCCCTATGTACTTCTTATCTCTTTGGCAGCTTCTTCCTCTTAAATAGATCTCCTTTGTAGTTGAGTGCATCCAATGAAAAACACAAAGTTGTGTGTTTATAAATCTCAGGCTCTTCAGACCTTCAAGCATTCACATTTCGAATTCTGAGCTCAAGGGAAGGCTATTTAGAAACACTATTAGGATCTCACAAACAAAACATTACTTGGGATGAGCAATGATTCAAGTTTAGGAGTTTGATAACTCTCAAATAAAGCATTATTTGAATCGACATTGTAGGCATTTTAGGAGTTTCGAAAGGAAAAGTCAATAAAATTAGAGGCTAAAGTATCAACATCAGAGGTAAAACTATCATATGCTTAGCTTAGAGATTGTAAGTAAGAAAAAGAAAGCATTAGGAATAAAAGTGGGACGCTACACATTCTTTACCGGTCGGAACCACAACTGCACTAACCGCTCTTCTCTTTTTCACGTTTTGAACAAAGAAATGGCATCACATTCCGAAGGAAGGCAAAGCTAACTCAACACAAGGATCGCCACTAAGGAAAAGCTCAATCTTTCACAAGAAACAAACGGAAAAAATTGCACGATTTTTTTTTTGAAAAGATACGAATATATTAGCATATGCAAGAAGTATACAAACAAAATTACAAGAAAGCCCTCCAATTAATAATTATGGAAGAGGCGTTGTAGTCTTTAAAAAGAGATGATTTATCACACCATTTGACAACATTAACAATAATATCATCCCAAATTTCCATAGTTGATTTCACTTTCTGTTTCTCTTTGAATCTAGGGATTTTGAAAGGAACGAAAATAATTTGAAATTGAGTATCTTCTAAAAACTCTCAACTATGATCTCCAAGGAACCAAGTCTTTTATATATATATATATATATATATATACTGAATTCAAATCCCTAGAGAGTGTGACTGCCCTTAGGAATTATCCCCCCGCAATCGAGACGATGATCAAGCGAAGTTTGTGCTCCTGATGACATTGTTCCGCACTCTTCAAACAATCATTGCTTCTATCCATTAATTTATTATTTTTGTTGTAGTAGCTTTGGATTAGTTTGTATTTGTTTCCATTTCGTTTTACAAGAGACTAATTTCTTTCATAATATCTTATTCTCATCTTAAACTTTACTAAGAGTCCATGGAAACACATATTAGTGAATAATCGATAAATTATAGACATTTTTTTATAATTGTAAACTTAAAAATAGATAAACAAAAAGAGAAAAAGAAAAATTTAGACGTATGATCATAAGAAAAAAAATCATAATTATTTTTATGACATCAACTTGTGTTTATCTCTACTTATGTTATGAGACATACATGCTAATCCAATAATATTTAAATATTGTATATCGATATCCGTGTTTAAATCTTTTATGGCTTGTTGCTATAAATGAATTCGGAAGGTACCTTGGGAGTATTTCATCCTGCATTTATTATAAATAATACTCTTGTTAATACTATATTTAGGTACGATGGTATTTCGGTCTTTGACATTAAAACAAAAATTTTAATTTTTAATTAGAAATTACTTTAGGTGATATTCGTGAATGGGGTTATATTTGTAAAATGACATAGTCTTTGTAAAAAGGCCAAATAAAATTAGACATTATGATTAAAGTGGAACAAATTAAAAAAAAAAGTGTTGCTATGAATGAACTCGGAAGCTACCTTGGGAGTATTTCATCCTATTTCTAAATTATTAAATAATGTATTTATTATAGAGAATTTGCACTGTATATCAAATTTTTTAGCACAGTTTATAATTATAGCAACTTTTTAAAAATAATTTGTTTATAGTAAATTCTGCCTATTTTTTTTTAAAATCTCTATTTACCCTTTTTGATCGAAGACTTTGATAGAATCTATTGTTCTCTAGTGATAGAAGTCTATCAATTTTATCAGTGAGTGATTCTATATCAGCCCTTATTGATAGAATGTAATGAAACTCTATCAATTTACCTTATTTATTAGTAATTGATTCTATCAGCCTCTATTGATAGAATTTATCAATATGGAAATCAATCAATTCACATTTTCTACTATATGTATAAATATTTTCGTTATTGTGCTATTCATGAAATAAGCCATTTTGTAATATACATGTAAAAGCCCCTTTATAAATAATATTCTTGTTAATACTATATTTAGGTACGATGGTATTTCCGTCTTTCAACATTTAAACAAAAATTTTAATTTTTAATTAGAAATTACTTTAGCCAATATTCGTGAATGAGGTTATATTTGTAAAGTGACATAGTCTTTGTAAAAAGGACTAATAAAATTCGACATTATGATTAAAGTAGAACAAATTAAAAAAAAAAAAAGTGTTGCAAAAACAGCCTCTAAACAACTTTGAATAAAAGAAAAAGGAAGTAGATCTAGGAATCAAATCGAATTCAAGTTCTTTAGAAAAAGTAATAACAAATTTGAATAAAAGAATATAAGGAAGTGGAACAAGGAATCTTATGACATTGAAATTGTGTTAAAAAGTGGCTAGCAAGAGTGCACAGACCAAACCCAGTTTGTCTCTTCATTTGTTCTTAACTCGCTCAAATCAACCACACCTTACCTTTCCCTAATCGAAACGATGATCCGCAACGTATTCGGGAAAGCATTGACAGAATCGACTCTACTCAACCTTAAAGAGTACAATAGTGTCGTCAAAATCGAGCGCGAGAAATTGGCAAAGTTAGCCCAGGCGTCGAAGAACTTGCAGGGGAAGGGAAAAGACGAAGAAGAGGCCGTAAGGTACGTGGAAAGTCTTAGAGACCAATGGATGGAAGAGAAGTTGACGATGGGTTGGATCTACAACGCCACCGGCGCTGCCATCACCCTTGTCGATAGCCGCCTTTGGGCGGGTAGGTTGGCGTTTTCGAACCCTTACCCGGTGCAAATTGAGAATGGCCAATGGGGTTTGTTGGTGTTTGGACATACACATAGTGTATCCTCCGGTGCTGTAGTCTATGAAGGCTTGGATTCTTCTTCTCAGACTTGCTATTGGTGTGTCGCTTGGAAGGTTACGCATTCCATTGCCCAGGTTCGCTCTCTTCCTCTATTATTCTCTAATTTATGATTTTGAAATATATCTGTAAGTGTTCGAGTTAGCTATGCAAATTATTGTCTAACGACTCTATAACATGTTGATGTGAAGGAAACTTCCTATCATTTTGCACTAGGTTTTTTAAAAAATAATTTCTTTTGTAAATTAAGCTTGTTTTAGGCTAGAAACATCTGATGAAGCATATGTTTGATATAGTAGATAATTAAACAAGTACATCAATAAGTATAAGCTGTATTTTAGGTTTGATTTCAAAAAAATCTATTACCGAATAATTTTATAGCGTGTCAGTTTTGGCTGGAGATGCTAGCAAGCATAATTATAGACATATACTGGGGTTAAAATCTCTTGATATGTTTGTTGTTAACCAAAAAATACACCATCTTAGACATCTATTAAAATATCAAATATCAATATCGAATGGATTGGCGTTCTGATTGGTTATCTTATTTAGTGTTAAACTATTTCAAATTCATGGTGACGAGTTCAGTAGTGCCTTCTAGATAGGGTTTGTTGCTTCCCTCTCCCAAATATATACTAAAAAAAAATAAAAAAAAATCAAATATCACTATTTATTAGTGCAATGCCAATGTCTACTTTATCTTGAACTTTTAGAAAATAACAACTTTCTTCTTTACTATTAACCTAATCAAAAGCTACATTATTTCTTTTGTTAATTACAAAATTTAAATATGATGAGTTTATCGCCTCTTACCTAGAAATTAATTTTCATCACATTTTGCTGATTTCTAAATTTTGTATGTCACGCACTATATTTTGTGACAATGTTGAAATACGTGTAAGTTAACCCGAACAGTCATCACGGATATAAAAAAAGAATTTAGATCAAGTTTTAGTTTGAAATATGTACAGATCTTTTGAGATTCAAATAAAAATAAAAAATGATTAGTCTATAGAAAATTTAAAACTCAAGGGTTGGTAAGGTTCCAATCCTATAAGGCTTCTTGCACTTTCTTCATTTAGGTTAGCTTTGTACTTTTTTTTCCCTTCCATTTAGTTCATTCTACTCAACAAATTTCTCTAAATGTTGGCTCTACTTTGTGTATTAGACAAAATTAAAGGAGACTTAAAATAGATATTTTAAAGTATAGCTAGCAAAGTAACAAAGCAAATCAAATATCATTTATACCCACAAAATACAAAACAATGTGAAATATGTAGCGTTTGGCAGGTGCTTGTGAAGATCGAAAATGGTTTTAGTAACAGTGACAATAAATGGAAGAATGTTCACAAGGAATTAGAAGAGTCTGGCTCAGTCCATAGGGCGGAACACGAACAATTGCTTTCTGTTATCTCAACCAGCCCGGGCCCTCGCGCTGTCTTCGAAGCACTTCTCACCCTGAAATTGCCTTCTAATGGGAGACCGAATTGTTTATGGTCAGACTAAATTTAAATCAAAAGTTCAAACTGATTTGTGCTTTTATTTGAATCGACTCCGCTACAGTTTCATATCGATGTATTGTATGTAATAATGAGTTTGCTTATTTTGATAGTGATGTGTGTGCTCTTATGTTGATTCACTCCAAAACAGAGTTTCATAGTTTTCTGGTGTGCAAAACATTGAGTGAACATGTTGTCTATTTGGTTGAATGTGTTCTTTCTCATATTCTTTTTCTTACCTTTTTAATAATGAAGTCTAATACATGTGTGTAGAGGGTGTTTGTTGTCCATATTTAAAGAGGATAAGATTGGAGATTTATTAACTCTTTGAAAAACTATATCCAAACGAATTTTTGTAATTACATAAATAACTCCTCATTTTTACTACTAAAAATAACTCATCATTTCTAATCATTCATTTATAAATACTCAAAATAACTCTTCATTTCTAACCACTCATTTTTAATAATTCTTTTTTAATTGCTCAAAATATCTACTCATTTTAAATCTACATCCAAACAAGTTTTTGACTTTAACTCTTCTACAAAAAAAAAAACTACATCCAAACGAATTTTTAGCTACAACACTCAATTTTTAACTACTCAAAATAACTCATTAAAATATCATCCAAACAATTTCAATATAAGAGAGAAATGATGATAATTAGCAAAAAAAAAAAAAAAAAAAGTCCATGGAAATAAGGATGTGTAAAAATGTATTCCCCCTTCATCAGTAAGCTTCCATTTAATTTTATGAGCAAATGTTCCCTACACAGGTGAATGTATATTAGTTTGTTGAGCAAAACTCTCCTACACAATATTTTGGAGAACTATGCGTTTTACTTAGGTAGCTCTATTAGATGCCACAAAAACTTATTTTATAAATAAAAATATAAAAAGTATCTAAGTTTTTGCACACCAAAAAAAATGTAGAGGTCCTACACATTCATGTGTAAGAGAATTTTACTCTAGATTTATTATTACTCTAATACCCCTTAGAAAAATTTAAATTAATTTTAAGCACGACAAGAGTAAAACATAAAATACAAATCTAGCATACATAGTGTTGTAAGTAGCTCAAAACTAAGTATAGAATGTGTGGCCGGACCAAACTTATCATAAACAAATGTTCAGCAAAATAAAAGACCCTAAAAAACAAAGTTTCAATCAATCATGAATGCTCCAAAATGCTGCACCCAAAATCCTTTAGTTGAATTTTCAGCAAAATAAAAGACCCTAAAAAACAAACTTATCATATAACTCCAAATTAGCATGTTTTCTTTTGATAAAGTTCATTGTGACCTGTGGGGACCCATGCCAATTTTGTCTTGTCAATGTTTTAAATATTATGTGAGCTTTGTGGATGATTACTCTAGGTATACTTGGATATTTCTGTTAAAAAGAAAAGCAGATTTTTTGGATTTCTATTTTAAGTTCACTAGACAGGTTGAAACACAATTTTTGGAAAAAAAATCAAAGTATTTCAGTCTGATGGAAGTGGTGAGTTTATTTTCAATAAACTAAGATGTTTACTTGAGCAAAGTGGTACAATTCACCAAATGTCATGTCCACAACAAAATGGAGTTGCGGAAAGGAAGCACACACACCTTGTGGAAACAGGTTTAGCTATTCTTTTTCAATCAAATGTACCTCATAAATATTGGGTGGATGCTTTCTTAACGGCTAAATTTTTAATATATAGAATGGCTACTAAAATTCTTGATATGATGACACCTTTTGAAAAACTCTTCTTAAGAAAACCAAACTATAATAGCTTGAAAGTGTTTGGTTGTCGTTGCCATCCTTACTTAAAATGTTATGCAAAAAATAAATTTGAAAAGACAACTTATCCTTGTGTGTTTATAGGTTATAGTACCTCTCATACAGGGTATAGATGTTTAGACCATTCTACAAACAAAATTTATATCTTAAGGCATGTAATATTTGATGAAAATGTTTGTCATTTTTCTTCTCAATTACCACACACTTCACATGAACAAAATTCTCTAGAGATATCTATCTACTTTTACAGAAACTCAAGAATGGACAACACCTACTGATGAACCAAATGAGATCCTTCTGGACTTAAGCAAATGCAAAAAGGATACTAATTTTCAATGGAAGAAATTAAACACTTTTAAGGATATTAATGATGTTGAATTGCACAATGACATGGTAACAACTACTAACCAAGAAAATTGTGCTAACACATCAAATGGAGCAATCATATAATTGGATTTGCCAATAGAGCAGTTAAATCATTTATTTGACACACCTGGACAATCCATACCTACTATATCTAAAAGCCTTGGTGTAGTAGAAGGGTATCCATATCTTAATGCAGAGATTGAGGAAGGAAATCAACATGCATCAACTCAAAGTGAGGATGGAGTTATTGCCACAAAACAAAGTCAGTCCTCTTTTCCCTTAACTCGACTTGATTTTTCTACTTTACCTGACATTAGCAAAAGTCTCTCTATTGAAATTCCTATTGATAACAATGTTGTCATAAGAGAGGGACACTAAAACACCACATCCACCTTAACTCATCCCATTTTTACTCTATTTCAACTAAAACATAATATTTTGTCTAAATCCCAACAACGCTAAACGTTTATGGTTTCAAGCGAAACAAAAGAACCTAAACACTATAAAAAATGCACTTAAAGTTCCAATTTGGAAACAAGGCATGGAAGAAAAACTCAAAGCTATGCATGACCAACCACACATGGGACCTCGTACCCAAGTCGCCAAACACCAACATCATAAGTTCCAAGTGGATCTTCAAAACAAAGTTCAAAGAGGATGGATCCATTAAGCGATAAAATGCTAGACTAGTAGCTTAAGGATACTCCCAAGTAGAAGGTGTAGACTATACTGAAACTTTCAATCCAGTAGTCAAACCAACAACGATCATATTAGTTTTGGCTCTTGCGGCCTCTTATAATTGGAAACTTAAACAATTAGATGTCAAAAATGCATTTCTTCATGGGTATCTCAAAAAAGAAGTTTACATGATCCAACCACCAGGTTTTTCTAATCCTGCTCTTTATAATTACTATAAATTATGAACGTTCTTTACACGTGTAATTTTTTTTTAGTACTGCACGCATAATTTAGTTTAACGTAAATCTATTTTTTAAAATTAAAAATGATTATGAAAAATAAAAATAAAACAAGATAGATTATCTCTTTATATAGATAAATTTTATTTTAATTAATTAGGAATAAGTTTGAGACTCACATTATCATAATACTTCATTCCATCAACAATTTAACAAAAAATAACAACTATTTTATAATTGATAAGAATATGGGGATTTTGCATGTATATCAAAAAATGGCAAAATATTTCCATCTATAGCACAAAATTCAAAATAATTTCATTTGTAGCAGAAAATTCAAATTGATTTCTATCACTTGTCGAGTTCTATTAGTGATAGAATTCAATCAATGATAGATTTATTCTATCACTGCTTAAGTTTTCTATCAGTGATAGAAATCTAAATTGAGTTCTATCACTAGGTGAGTGATAGACTATCATTAGGTGAGTGATAGAAATAAATATGTTATAGATGAATTATTTTAAAAATTATGCTACAAATATAATACAAGAAGTAGAATATGCTGCTGATAAATTCTCTAAAAATAGGGGATTTTGCATGTATATCAAAAAATGGCAAAATATTTCCATGTATATAACTTATGTGTTTCTTTTTAATATTATTAATGTGTAGCTATATATTGTACTATTCGTGTCTTAAAGTGTTGGTTTAGGATGTAATTTTTTTTATAATAGAATAGGTTAGCGTGCGTTATATGTATAGAAATTAATTTTTAAATTAATTTTTAAATTTGTTTTTGTTGTAAATAACATTACTTGAAAAACTAATTAGGTTTGGGGATATTTTAAGTTATATATATATTTATATAAAAGTTTACAAATTGATTAACATGTTTAGAAATAAAAAAGAAATAATAATTAATATTCTATTTTTATGGTTAAATCATTTTCCTTATTGATCTTATAATTTATAACCTATACTTATACAATTAGATACAAAAATATGTTATGCATGGATGTATATTATAATTGAAAATTAAAGCAAAACAAAATTAAACTACTCTAATTTTAAATGGTGCTAAAAAAAACTTAATGTATAATATAAAATCTATAGTCTAATTCCCTAAAAAATTATAATCCATCCATTTAAAAAAGAACAATTAAAAAAAATGTAATCTAAGTAGAGAATAAAAAAACAATACATGAAAAAACTCAATCATAATATAAAAAAAATACACTCAAACATAAGAGAAAAAACTTAATTTTTGTGTTAAGTGTTACAAATTACCAAGATTTGTATATGTATGATTTGCTATCCAACACCATATTGACATGACTTTTGCAATCCATTTCCTGAAAGAAAAAAGAAAGAACCAAAATATATGAACTTAGAATTTGGAAATAAGAATAACAAAAATGTAATAGGAGTAGAAAATATAGAATAGAAAATAATGAATGATAATTGACCCATAAAATGTCTATATTTATAATGAAAAAGTGAGAAAATGAAAAATCTATCTTATGAAGATCAAAAGCTTTGGAAAACTTATTAAGAGTAAGATTTATTAGGTCTTTAAATGGAGAAAAAATAGTGGGAGTTTAGAAAAGTGAGTAAATGTAAGATTTATTTTGTTTTAAATGGAGAATTTGTTTTAAATGGAGAATTTGTTTTAAATGGAGAAGTGGTGGGAGTTTAGAAAAAGAGGAGGAATAGTGGTGGAGTTTTTTGGGGAGTCAATAATCATAGCATTGAATTTAAATTGTGGGTTACAATGCATTTGTCATAGTGGAAGTGATTTTATTTTTAAATCTTAAATGACCAACACGAAGCAAATACGTATATTTTTTTTTTAAGAAGAGAGAATGGCAAATGTGAAAATATGTAATGTGGCTTAAGGGTAAAATCGTCCAAAAATGATTTTCTCCATAAGCCACACTTTAAGGTTGTAAGATGTATGCAAACTTAAGAGGTCTATTTATGGTCTCAATTAGGTTCCTATGTAGCAATTATGAACCATCTCTATTTATTTACAAGCATAATTCCATACTTATATTTTATGTCGATATATGTAGATGATATTTTACTAACGGGGAACAACCCAAGTTTCATATCTAAACTTGTGTCTCAATTAGGAACTGAATTTGCATTAAAAGATTTGAGAGGTCTACATTATTTCCTTGGAATAAAGGTTCAAAAAATCATGAATGGGTACCATGTACTCAAAGTAAGTACAGGAGGGACATTTTAGCCAAAGCTAACATATTAGAAGCATCCTTCATATCAACGGCTCCCATGGCAACTACTTCACAAAAATGCTCCAAATATGGGGAGCTGGTTGATACTATGAACTATAGAAATCTAGTAGGATCTCTTCAATATCTCACCTTGAAAAGGCCAAATATAACATATTCTATCAACAAAGTATGCCAACACATGCAACATCTTAGGGAAGTAAAACACATTCTCCTTTATCTCATACACACCATGAGACATTGACTTACCTTCTTTAAAAATAATTCTCTTGACTATACACTTTTTGTGTTGCAGATTGGGCCGGTTGTCCAACAAAAAGACGAAGCACTACAGGATATTGTGTATTTCTCATGTCCAACATCATTTCTTGGTCAGCAAAGAAACAACCAACCGTCTCTCGATCTAGTGTCGAAGCTGAATATAGAGCTATGGAAAATGCAGCTGCTGAGCTCACATGGATTTGCTATATTCTCAAAAAGATATGTGAATATCTTTACAGAAATCTCCAGAACTCTTTTGTGACAACATGAGTGCTCTACACAGGTCGGTCAATCCCGTCTTTGATGCACGAACTAAGCACATCGAGTTAGATTATTATTTTGTTCATGAAAAAGTTTCATTAGGCTCACTTGTCACTCGATATTGTCCATCACACCAATAACTTGCTGATTTCTTCACCAAACTACTGGCCAAGTCAAATTTTCATGGAACTACGTAGCAAACTTGGCGTTCAGGAAATCCTTACCACCAGTTTGAAGAAGGATATTGAACCAAATGAGCTGTTGAATAAGGAATCAAATAAAAAGCCCAATAATAAATCCCAAGTCCAAAACATTGTTATTAAAACTAGATCAATCGCCAACAAATCCCCTAATATCTTGCCAAGAATGATTCCATGATGTGCCCAATCTCTGGAAATCTCACTGCTCTAGAAAACTATCAATCATTTTGCCAATTACATGGAGTTTTTGTAATTGATTGTGTATGATTTATTTTATTCCCTTTTGTGTAAATTAATTTTGATATACTTCCTTATTTATTCTCCTCTACGTGTAGTATTTAAAGGAAGATTGAGATTGTATTCTGGAATGTGAAGAACATTTGAATTTTCTCAACCTTCTCTCAAATTTTAAGGTGCTATAGGCAATGTCTAATGCCTCTGATTTGTCGTCCTTAGACATAGTTAGATGCCATTTAGGAGGATTATCTAAGGCCCTAGTCACCTTTTGTTGCACTAAAAGGGTTTTCATTTTCTTTTTCTACAAACTAAGGTCCCCTCACCCATCAAATTTGTCTAACTAAAATCTAGTTAGATGCAATTTAGGAGAATAGTGAAATAAAAAATTCAGCAAGCCACAAATTGAAATCAGTACAAACGACAAGTCAACCAAATCAAATACCCAAACAAATCACAAAGCAGCCATCAACAAAATCAGTCTCAAAATTTCTAATCAATATCTCCCAAAACAATCAAAAACATCAAATTTACTAGAATTTTGACTCAAAATTCCAGCTCAAAATTCACAAAATAACAACTCAAATTCATAATTGTAGCTAAAACAATTAGAATTCTAGTATCCAAATAACAATTCCAACTCAAAAGATTAGAAATAGAGTCTAATAACAAATGAATTTTGAGCTCATAATTTCAATAAGTATCTCCAAAAACAGTGGTAGTATATCAAAAAACAAAATATCATAATAGAGTCTACCAATTTCAGATCCAAAATAGCATTAGACGCATATTTATTATTTATTGAACTTTGATTTTTTTGGACATTTGCAATAGCTGAAAGCCCTTAAAAATGCTAAAAAGAACGATGCCTAATTTCGATTTTCTGAAACTATGGTCGGATGAGCGTTGGAGCAATTCACAATAGAGATTTAATCGATTCAACTTCAATTTGCTGATAAATATGGCAGATGAATTTAATAGATCAACTATGTATGCCAAGGACGTGGAGCTGACGAAGACAAATACATCCCTGAAAAAATGCCGAAAAATAATCGCTAAAATAAACTAGAACTTCACATTGAATCCGGAGATATTGATTACATTTGCCGATCAAACGCAACAAATTCGTTGATCAAAATAAAAATCGAAAACAAATGCATAGGAGCTTTATATTCAATCAAGCTCTCATACCAATTGTTAAACCAAATTTCTAAATCTACTTATAATAAAAACAGTATCATAGCAAATAGAGATGAAACCAAAATCAAAGTAAGAAGGAACAAGGAGAAGAAATAGCACACCGATATAAAGTGGTTCAAACTAGCCTACTTCATTGTTCACCCTGTGAAATGATTAATCTTGATCATATCAATCATAATTACTATTGATAAATCAAGAGCTCTCAATTTGGTGGCAAGAGTTTATCACTCTCAAAGGTAGAAGATGATCCACTACAAGAAAAAAGGTCTTAGGCGACGTTTTTTAACGTCGCCTAAGGTCTGAAAAACGTTGCCTAAGCTTTAGGCGACGGTAAATAAACCGTCGCCCAAAACGTCAGAAAAACCACGTCGTAAGAGCCTTCGCCGACGTTTTTTCCAAAACGTTGTCTAAGGTTTTTTAGGCGACGTTTTGGCAACGTTTTTCAAAACGTCGCCTAAGGTATTTTAGGCAACGTTTTTCAAAACGTCGCCTAAGGTATTTTGGGCAACGTTTTCCAAAACGTCGCCTAAGGTATTTTGGGCAACGTTTTTCAAAACGTCTCCTAAGGTATTTTGGGCAACGTTTTTCAAAACGTTGCCTAAGGTATTTTCGGCAACGTTTTCCAAAACGTCGCCTAAGGTATTTTGGGCAACGTTTTCCAAAACGTCGCCTAAGGTATTTTGGGCAACGTTTTCCAAAACGTCGCCTAAAGTATTTTGGGCAACGTTTTTCAAAACGTCGCCTAAGGTATTTTGGGCAACGTTTTTTAAAACGTCGCCTAAGTATAAAACGTTGCCTATGGTGTTTTAAGCTGGTTTTTGTAATTTTTCCTAATTTATTGATTTCATTTTTTTTATTTTGATATACACATGATATTTCTATCAATCATAAATCAAGTTGAAAGGTAAACTACATCATAATCGAATGAAAGCTCATGAAATTTTATTATAACCAAAAAAGTAGAAATAAGTTCTTAACCATACATCCATTTAAAGTTTTTTAAAAAGTATCACAATACAAAAGTTCCTAAACAAAAGGTCCACACTCCATACATTGTTTCCTTGTTCTCAACCATAGGTCGTGCATCATCTGAAAAAATGAAATGAAATATGAGTTAGTTGACAAAAATTAAAAGAAATTATACTTATATAAAAGAAAATTCAAAATTTCGGCAGCATAACGACACCTCTATGACTAACCAAAAAAAAAAAATTACACCTACTTTAACAATGAAAATCATATATAATCTACCATGTGGCTATCTTTGCTGTAGGATAGCCACAACTCACATAAAATATGCATAATTGTAGAGTTTTAATTACTTACCTAAGTGTAACGTCACGTCCTTTATCTCCTAAACTGCTCCATCATCTCTCGAAGCTGGCTGTAATTTTCTCGAGATTCATCTCTAGTTTTCTGTAGTTCCTCGCGAGTCAACGCAAGTTCTTTTTCCAGTTCTGTAATCTGTCCTTGAAGTTGTAACTCACGCTGAGAAGACATGCTAACACTAGAACTTGATGAGGACGCCCTCTTTCCTCTTGCAGTAGACCGGACCTCATAAGGAACCTTGCCTAGGCCCTTTATCATATCTCCCCTCATACCTAGAATTCTGTCGGTGATCTCTAACTCGTTGTATGGTAGTCCATCGGCAATCGCAGTCGCTCTAATCTGTATCATTTTATTCTAGATAAAAATCAAACATACATTAGTATCGAGAAAAACTTTAAATGAAAAAAGCAAAATCAACATACTTACATAAGCCTCCTCACAATTTGGGTTCACCCATCCAGTCTCTTCTTTACAGTGAGTTTCTTTGAATAGGTCTATGCTCCCTATGAATTGATCACCTTTCTTTCTCTAGAAAAATAAAATAAAGTCGTTAGCATATTATACAAATCGTTCACAATAAAGTATTACACAATGAAATATTACCTGTTCACGTATAGTCAAGAAAGAATGACTCCCTGCCACGTGATTGTATTTGACATGAGATCTACTTTTTCAGCCTTCTTTGACTTGGATTTGAATTCCGGGTCCTCCCATCTATTGCACAAATATTCCCAATCAGCTGGATCCATTATGCTAATATGTGGGTTCGATCGTCGAATTGTCGGATCAAGAAGCCTAAAAAAATGATAATGTATGGTTAGTTATGATGTATTAAAAGTGAAACAACATAAGTATAAGTTAATATGTTACTTACTTGTAATGTTTGTGCAACGAGCATCTGTAGGCCTTGAACGTGGTTTGCATCACGTCCTCTATATGTTTGCTTACCATAGGATTACTAAGTTCTAGGTTGAAGTGTGACTGTGTAAAACACATGTATAGATTAATAGAACAAAATTATGCATAAAATACGAACTATGTGTTTTTAAACATACCAAGAGTCTTTGTTTCACTAGGTTCTTCAATTCTGGAGTGGCCTCTTTCCATTTATTGAGAGTCACAGGAAATGACCCTCTCACAAGTACCCCGATCTGCTTACTCAAGCAACTTGCAATTGGTCCAACAGCTTTTTCGTACTCCTGACTAAATTTGACACTAAGAATGCCGTGATTAGTTACGTTCCTCTCCAACTCAGCGCCAGTCGAAATACCTCGACAGCGTCGAGATCTAAATGTACTATCTGCACGTGATTAAATGTTAGAAACCAATGAAAAAAATTGTGAACGAACTAAACGAATAAAATCATACCTGATTCCTGAGTTTCCTCAGAAGGCAAAGTCTCAGGAACAACATCCTGATCATCAGCGGTCTCATCAAATAATGTGTTAGACATCCCCGACAAATTACCAGGCACGACTACACTGTAGAAAGTAGATAAATATTACTATATGAAATCAGAAAGCGAACTAGTGAAGTCCATAAGAACGTACTTAAGTATATATTAATTAGTCTGAAAAATAATCATCCAATGAGAGGATCTCAGGAGACGTTTCTCTATCATCTTAGATCTCATGGTCGTAGATGAAATCGTCCAAATTATTTGACGATTGTCTCCTATTCAGTGTTAAATCAACTATGACTGGTTCGACATCAATCCTATCTAATCTGTTTTCTTCATACACTCATCGACAGGCGTTCGACCTTCTAGTTGTATTTCATCAAGTTCTTCATCCTCTTGCTCTTCCACTTCAGGCACATCCCATAGTTTTTTATTCGGTACTAATTGCACTACCTTCCAATTTCGACCGTACTTTGGATCACTTATATAAAACACTTGTTCTGCTTGTGTGGCTAGGATAAATGGCTCTTCTTTGTACCAAAATTGAGACGTGTTAATTGAACATAAACCTAGCTCGAAATGAAATCTACCTTTTTTTGTGTCAGTGTTGTACCAATCACATTTAAAAATCATAACTCGTCGCCTATTAACGTACACAAGATCAAACACTTCCCTTAGTACCCCGTAATAGTACAAGGGGTCATCTTTGGTTCCCCCTTCGCCTGGCACCCTAACACCACTATTTTGAGTTGTTCGACGCTCTTGAACCTCAATATTGTGAAACCTTACACCGTTAACTATGCATTTTTCATATAATCGAACCAATCTACTGGGTCCCATTGCCATTGCATACAAATCATCACAATTATGTCCATTTTCTCGCATTTTTAGAACTTCTTTTTTAAACCAACCTGGAAATTGTTCTTCATGTTTTGCATATAAGTCGGTAGCACTTATCACACCTGGTCGAAGAAGTTCTAAATGTTGAATAAGATAATTATTTATCTCATCACAGTTTTGGAGAATGTACCAATGTAATCTTCGCATGTCAATATGAGATAAAGTCTTTGGTATCATCTCTCCCATTGGTCGTGCATTCTGTTTGAATACTTCATATTCTCCAAGCCGTTCGTCATCAGTGTTGTGGTCATCATTGCGGTCTGCCCTATTGAACCTCGTATCAATACCAGTGAGACATAATGAACAGAAGTTCTTAAACTTCTCTCGAAAGGATACATCCAGCTATAATTCACTGGTCCGACCACTTACATTCATATGGCAAATGGATAGTCAAGTGAATCATCACATCAAAGAACGCGGGTGGGAAGATTTTCTCCATTTTACAAAGAATTATAATAATGTCCTTTTGCAACTGATCCAAATCAGATACTCGTAATGTTTTAGAACACAAAGAACTAAAGAACTGACAAAATTCAACGATTGTAGTACACACTTCCTTAGGTAAAAAGACTCGAACACATATAGGAATTAGTCTCTGAAGCAGAACATGACAGTCGTGTGTCTTCAAACCAGTTAACTTTGAATCGTTAATGCACCGCCCTATGTTAGAAACAAAACCATCGGGATACTTGACTGCTTTTAAAAAGTTACAGAATTCAACACTTTCGTCTTTACTAAGAGTATATGATGCGTGCGGTTTAAGCTCTTTCTCTCCTATGTTTTGTAGGTGCAATTCTGTTCGTATTCCCATATCTTCGAGGTCTTTCCTAGCGTTCATCGTATCTTTGGTCTTCCCTTCAATATTCAATATAGTCCCTTCAATATTCAATATAAGCCATATTTTAGGCGACGTTTTTTTAAAACGTCGCCTAAGGCCGGTTTAAGCAACGTTTTCTTTCCCAACGTTAATAAAACGTCGCCTAAAATATGGCTTAGGCGACGTTTTTAAAAAACGTCGCCTAAGGCCGGTTTAAGCAACGTTTTTTTTTCCAACGTTAATAAAACGTCGCCTAAGGCCGGTTTAAGCAACGTTTTCTTTCCCAACGTTAATAAAACGTCGCCTAAGACCTTTTTTCTTGTAGTGTGACCTATGTTTCTTATTTCTTGATTTTTTACAATAAAAAACAAGAATGTGTTTGATAACTGTTTCTGTTTCTTCTTAAAAAATACAAGAAACAGAAATAAACATGTTTGATAACCATTTTTTGTTTCTATTTTTTTTTTGTTACTAAAAAAATATAACATACATTAATATATATATATATATATATATATATATATACATGTATAAAAAAAAGTATTATCAAAAGTTGGCATATTTTAGCATAAATAATTTTGTTTAGGAATGTATTCAACAAAAAAATAACAAGAAAAAAAAACAAATAAATTTTAATGTGACATTAACAACAAATTTACAATGAACACACATAGTACAAAGTTTAAATCAAATTATAAATAAATTCAAATACAAAATATATTTTTTTAAGAATACATAGGTTTATTTATCAAAGTCTTCCTATTTTGTGGCTGGTTAAATCAATTTTCATTTTTTATTTTTTTAATTTTATATTTTTCTAAACTTTTGATATACTTAGAATTTTTTTTTCTTTTCTTGCTAATTATTAAAAATGTTATATATATATATACATATATATTTTGATAAACTATAAAATTAGTACATATTTAAAGTAATAATATAAATATTATTATTTGTAAAACTTAAATTGAAAATTTTAGTATATATTGAAATTAAAATAATGAATGATTTATATGTATGTATAATAAGTATACAAGATATTATATATTGAAATTAAAATAATATAAAAATATTCGAAAATAAATAAAGGTTCACTTGGTAATTGAACCTGGGCTGTGAGTGGGGATATCCACAAAAAAGAGAGTGCAATTGCCAACATATACTGTGATCAAGTTGGACCGTTTTTTTTTATAAATAAATAACACAAAATATAAGAAATATAAAAAAAAAAAAAAAAACAGAAACAAAAAAGTAGAAACTCCATTTGAAAGTTTCTCATTTTAAAGCCTAAAATTAGAAACGTTTTTTTTTTAAAAATTTCGGGAACAAAAAACGGGAACAATTACCAAATAAGTCTGTTTCTCAAAAAAGAGAAACAGAAACGAGAAACAGGAAACGGGAACGTTACCAAACGAGCCCTTAATGTACCATATCCCTCTCCCGTGAAGTTGTTTCTAAAACTCATCCAACTCACCCAAAATAACCTTTTTCATCTCCGCGAAAGAACCCAGAATTATTGTAGGATTGTTCGACTTTCCTAGGAGTAGTTGGTGTGATGGTAGGCTAAGACCGATGTTCTTGAGCGCACGAACAAGGTGGGTTTTCATCTGCTCTTATTTTGCATACTTTTTTTGTGATTTAGTACAATGACTACAACCTGTTTGATAAAATGTCGCTAAGATGTTTGTTGCAGTATATTGTATTTTTCTTTACTTTCTCTTTAGTTTGTAATTGTGAACGAGTTCCCTTGTTTGCAATTGCTTTTCTTCTTTGGGCATGGAGAACTATGATAATTATTATAGTGGGAAATGATGACAACAATTAGAAAATGAGTCAACGTCATATTTCAGGACTTTAGTTTTTATATTACCTATAAACCAGGTCATAAGTTTGAATCGCCTTTGAGTCGCAAATGACCTTTTCACTCATGTTCATGCTAGTTGGGTAAATTTTCTTTACAATAGCTAGAGATTCTTCGGTTGTTTGAGTGCGAGGGTTCTAGAGTATCCCTAAGCAACCCGTGTTTATGAGTATCATTGATATATTTGGTTAGTATTTCTATACTTCTCTTCTTCCTTTCGTACTTATCCAATTTTTTAGAGCTTCGTAGGAAATATCTAATTGGTTTGGAGATAATCCACACACTATATAATATGCTTAACGAGATAGGATTTGTTTAGCGTAGTCTTTATGTTTTTGCTCTTGGTAGTTTTACATAAATTTTAGTTAACTCTCTTGTTTGGCTAATTATTGAAATCTTAGTTATATCTTATAGAATCTCTTTTTATAGGAAAATTTAACTTGAATTTGTTATTGTCCGATGATATCAAACTTTCTACTTTAATTGCCAATTGTTTGCCAAGGGTTTGTATTTTTTAATGGGTAAGAATATGCTGAGGTTACTTCATATTCTCAATTCTCTTACTCTGTTATGCCCCTACCTATCTAAAAATTAATTTCTTAAAGGTTTCCTCCCATTTTAAAAAAGAAACATTAGTTTTGAGTCCGATTTAGTGCATATTTTTTTCTTCGTCTTCTTTTTCTTTTGAAATTCAATTTTGGTGCATATCTAAAAGCTTAAGTTAATGAAGAAATAAATTATTTTAGTAAAACTAGTTAAAACTTTTAGTTAATTAAGTATTTCTCCACTGTATCCAGATCATGCTTAAGTGTACAGGTTCTTTCATGGTTGAATCATCATTATCCCCCCTCTCCCCACCCCATGCCTTTGCTACAAGTTCTTTAAAATTTTGATATATTTTTAATATTAATGAGCTTGAAATGCTTATGTAAGTGTTTCTTCTTGTTAAAAATTATATTAAAGTTTACTGCTTATTGATAAATTCTCTTAAAAATAGGCAACTTTTCTGGATGAAGGTGTTAGCATTGAACATGCATGACAACATGGTCATTGTTTGCGAAATCGTGAACACAATCGAAAATATAACTCCTAGTTGCAGTTAAGTTCGCTACAGCGAACCTCTAGTTAGATCCAGCGAATTGTGTTTGACTTCTTAATAATATGCAAGTGCACACAGTCTTGTTGTAATATAATTATAGTCGTCTCCTCAGGGAATTGCAGTTATAAGTTAATACTGTGAATACGAGTCAAGGTAACAATTGTAAAAGGGAAGTGTAAAAGTTCTAAGGAATTAATGATCAGAATTCTAAAGTTAACGTTCGCGGAATTGAGTAGCAGGCGAATATAAACACATTCTCTCGACGTGTGAATTATTTACGACGCACCTCAATGCTCCTTATCTCTAAGTGAGCGCGAATTGTAAGTTCTCCCTTGACAAAACTAAAGGCAGTTACACAAGTCGTTAACTTATTCTCTCAAATATGTTAACCGTGACTCCTCTCGAAAACCTAACTTGTATTTCCTCTACTTTTAAATAACTCGCGAACTATAACTTGTAATTAAAGAGAACGAAATGAAAGTATGCCAACAAAGTAAAAGATATAGATTTCATAAATGGTAAAGAGTTTCAAACTTGAAAAAACACAAGAAAAACAACAACATCCATGTTTGAATAAATAAATGCAAATACAAAGAAGACTAAAATGAGTTAACCACTGAGAATAGCTTGGCTCGACACGAAGACTTGTTATGGATTCTTCACTTCTCGGAGCTCTCGCTCACTTTTTGGCCTATTATCTGTGTTACCACCATTTATTCTCTTCAAGATTAACCGACTTCCTCTCCGATCTCCATTGGCTTATAAAGGTTTTATTACGGCATCCGAAGTCTGGTTGTTTCTTTGATGTTCACCGAATTGTCTGCTTCGCCTAAGTTCTTTCGCTTTCACTGTTAGCGACCCACTCCACTGCAGTTGTTTGCCCTTCTCGCTATTGCTTATGTTGGACCGCAAATTGTCAGCCCTTGAAATGATTCTCCGATACTCTTTTTGACCCATAACTCCCAATTGCTTGGGGAGTTATCACACCCCCACATTTGAACTATTACGCGTCTCGAGTAATCAAATTGTCATCAATCCTAACTTAAACTTCATCATCTGAAAAACTGCCAATTGTTAATGCTCAAGGTCAAATCATAATATATGAACAACATGAATAAGATTTCGCGTCTCTATCGAATTCTGACAAGTTAGACTTGGGATCATGTTCTTGATATCATGACCGTGGGTCCCTATTTACTGTTTTGCCCAGAATTAGCTTTCTGTTTGCTTTTTATGCAACTCCACTTTTGCTGAAGCAAGTACTCTCCTTTTACAGTTCATGGAGTCTCGATCCGTTTAAGATCCTCGCAAGTCTATTCTACTATCGAATGAGAAATAATAATGTGTACGCAATAATGGAACAAACCTAGAAGATTATTTTGTTACGGGAAGACTCCAGACTTGGGCTACTAGCCCTTTGACTCGCTTCGCCTCTCAATTTTTGCTCGAATTGATTTTGGTTAGACTTTTTTTTTTTTTTTGCATAGATATTTGCACAATATTCGCACAAACCAGCGAACTAATTGTTGGAACGCTGATGCACACCCCCCCCCCCCACACTTGAAATTTTCATTGTCCCAATGAAACAAGCACACAAGTCCCAGGACACGACTCTTGAACCAAGTCGCAAGTCTAATTTGTGCGAATCGTCAAGCGAATCACCTGTTAGTAGAAAACTTGATCACCCAGAGTATCACTACATAAAGCATCAGATGCAAACATGTTACAAAAGAAACATTAGCACGTTAGTTAACACATTATGACTTCGCTCTCAGCGATTAAACAATGTCAGCTCAAAGATGCAAAGTGAAAGGAAGGAACAAGGACGCAATGCCATCGCGAATAGGTAATAGGTTAGATGGGGGTGCATTCAAACGGGCTTGTGCATGTATTATAAACAAGTCAACTGTAAAAGAACAAGAAACTGCAAAAGAACTTGATCAAAACATGGATTATATTGAAAAAGAATTTACAATATACATGAAATCGGCGAACATACACATCATTCACTACTCTCCTCACCATCTAATGGCCTACGCTGCAAAATCCAATTTGGAAAGGCAGGAAGATGAAATCCCTCATCTATTTGATCGACAAAAAGCCGAATCGCCTTGTCGCGAACTAAAAAATACTTGTAAAAAGCGATCTGGCGATCTTTTGCTGCTTTTTGCTAGGCCAAAATGGACTTTTGAATGCGTAGCACTTTGTCGAAGTCCAGTGGGTTGGTGGCACTGGGCTGTGTTCGCTGCTCAGATTGACGGGGTTGGCGAAAGTTTGGTTTCTTCGAAGGAGGTATGGGTTTGCGGCGAGCTAACTTTTTGTTGCTCGATCTCCTTTTTACTCCTTGAAGTGCACACAATGCGGAGATCGAGTGAGGAAAGATTATCCTGCTCACTTTTTTTCCACCTCCAACCCAGAGATGAATTTCTTCTTCAATTATTTTGCCCACATTGATCGAATGTCCTGCCATGATTGAATAAATGAGCAACGCGCGATCTTAAGTCAGTGTAGAATCGTGTGTTGTTGGCATGAGACTCGATTTGATGAAAGAACCCCAGAATTTCGCTTCTGCATTCTGATCGTTGGCCAAAAACTTAACTGACTTCAACCCAATGTCCCATTTTGCTCCATCAATTCTGATTGTCGTGAGGCAATCGTCTAAATCTTCCTGAGTGCAGGTTTGGGTGAGAACATCATAATCAGACTCTTCGTCTAGCAGTCCGAAGAGTTTATTCCACACTGACGAGCTCTAATAAACTCTTCTACCTTGAACGAAAGACGTTCTTGAATTGCGATTGGCGATACCAGCGAAAAATTTGATGGTCCAATCGATTCTCGCTTCCTCCCAAGGAATACAGAATTCCTCCCAATTTCGCTGTTCTATTTCATGCTTCACGGTTGGCGGATACTTGCTGAAGTCTTCTTCCAAGCCTTGTTCAGACAACACTCGCTTCGTTTAGAATTGAATCTTACTTGCTTCAATCCGGTCATGATTGTCAACAAGTAATTTCACCTCGTCCTGCGAGAGAGTGTACCGTTTCTTGGCCTTTGTCTTGGCTGGCCGCATTGGGGAAGGGGTTGATTGTCTTCGTTGTTCAGCATTCGCGGAACTGCGTGCGATTACAATCTCTGGTTCTGCCAAAGGTATATCAGCAGGCCTCTCCTAGTTCGCCAAATGCATCAAGTCTTCATTTCTTCGGACTATTTCCATTCCTTCATTTAACATGGCTTCGAGGTCTTGCGATAACATTGCATCTGACCCTTGAGTCATGCTGATTGGCGAAGCTTGGCTGATGCGAATTTTCTCTCGTGTGTTCGCGACAAATTCCTCTTCTGAGAGGTTTGCATGGTCTAGCGAACAAACTGGGGAACTGAGTGGCAGACTTTTCTCTGCTGGGATTAGTGCCGCTCCCGTCGGTGTTTGGACTCGAGGTTCACCTCCTTCCGCACTTAGGGTTAGCATCGCGAGTAACCCTTCCAAATTCCCTACCATGCAATCTTGTTGAGACGGTGTTATTCGCTGGTCATACTAAAATTCCTCAACTCTAGTTTCAGCGACATGAGTTAGATGTGCTCGGCCTTCAGTTGCCCCTTCGGTGTCCTCAGGAACGGGGTTCGTGTCCATCAAACTCTTGGACTCCAACCCCATTAATTTCCTTCACTTCCGGCGATCCAATCTCGCTGCAGCGATGTCTTTTTTCCTTGCGAATTGCCAACTTGCTTTTGAAAGTTAGAATTACCTGAAGGTCCAATGCTTCCTTGATCGCTCCACAAGAAATTAGGGTGTTTCCTCCATCCTGGATTGTAGGTATTGGAGTACCGGTTCTTCTGCCTATTCGCGGTTTGACCACTTGCGAAGTTCACTGAAGCAATGTTATTAGGACAGTCTTCGTATGTGTGCGCTTCGCCGCACATCACACATGACTCCAACGTAGGTTCCAAGCTCTTAACTATTTCTTTGTCACTCTTCTTTTGAAGATTAAGTAACATTTCTCGCATTTTGGCCAACTGTTGTCTTAACAACGGATCACTCCCTGAATCATTCACTGACCCCAACCCTCGAGCATCATTTTTCCATTGACTGGTGTTTAAAGCTACACACTCTATGATCTCTATGCCTTCATTATAAACTTTGGATAAAACAGCACCATTCGTTGAAGCGTCTAAAACTAACTTAGCAGCCTCAGTCAAACCTCCATAAAAGTATTCCAACTGTACACAGCACGGTATCCCACTATGTGGACACTTCCTTTTGATAGATTTGCATCGATCTCATGCATCTGCGAGGGATTCGCCTGGTTCCTGCTTAAATGACATGATGTCTCCGCGAAGCTTCATCAATTTCTTGGGTGGAAAATACCATAGCAAGAATTGTTTCGCCAACTCCTCCCAAGTAATATTTTCTACGTTCACATTGTCCAACCATTCTTACGTTTTTCCTTGCAATGAATAAGGGAACAAATGGATTCGTAACTTATCTTGTTCAACATCTGGAATAATGAAAGAATCACACACACTCATGAATTCCCTCAGGTTAATGTGCGGGTCTTCGTTCGCTAACCCATGAAATTGTGCTTTTTGCTGTAACAACGTATTCATCATTGGCTTGAATTCAAATGCTCGAGCCCCAATGTCTGCTCTTATCATCCTTCGCTGTAAATCAGCCACATTAGGTGTTGCATATGCTCGAACAACGCCATCCCTATTATTTTCCATCAGAATAGTGTTAACTAGATGCTGATCTGCCTGTTCGGCCTTGTATTCTTCTTTTTTTATTTTTCTCAATGAAAGTTTAGTTTCTTATTAAAATAATGATGAAAATTCAGGGTAAAATATGAATCCTTCTTAACTTTGTTATAATGTCTGCTCAATGTATGATCTACTTTTGTTCTTGAATTTTTATTTCATGGTTGAATCATCATTATTGATCGAATTATTGACTCTAAGATTTTTAGAATTTTAAATAATTGAAAATGCACAGTGATAACTAGAGCATATTTTAGGCTGCTTAGTTTGCATTATTTTAATATTTAAGTAAAGAATATATGCGTTTCTAGAGGAAATACAGAGAAATAACTTAGAAAATCAGTATGCATTCATAAAGTAGCATCAGAAGCATGAATCCGCACTTTAGCGCAGAAGGGTGACCAGATCGTGCAAAGACGCAGAACCTAAAGAAGGAAATACGTTCGGACAAAGTTTCGTCTACAATGAGAGAATCAGAGAATCAATTATGCAATCAAGGTGACAGAAATGAAATAAATCTCGACGGAAATCATGGAACTTGCTTTGATGATGATTTGAACAACTCAACTCTACTTCCGGATCATGAAATTCAACCCTATAAATACCAAAGCTGGGACTTCAGTCTACTGCCGAGAAGAAAATGGTGGTGTTGTGAAAACTGGTGACAAGGAGACTACACATCTTTAGCCGTGCCAATTCCATTTATTGTTTTCATTAGGAGCAGTTGTAGTATTTAAACATTTCATAGTCGTAATAAAATCGTCTGGTTTAACTTCTATATTGTGTTTATTTACTATGATTGCGTTATAGAAGTATATGATGGCTACTTATGAATAGATCATGTTACGAGTGTAGGTCATTGAATGTTACACTACTGAATGTTTATTTGTATTGCGTCGATTAGCTACCCATGCATGTACCTTGTGAAGAATCGGAAGAGGAATTGTATGTTGACCCAGTACGCTACTTTAGGTTGCACGAACAGCTGTTTGGCATTTAGGAATAACCTTACTACTGCTTACGTTGCCATGTGCTAAGTATGGTGTTTGTAGTGGAAGCTGTTTCGCCCATAAATCATGAGTCACGGAAGTGATAATTATTAGGGAAGTAAGACATTTGTTGGCTAATCTGCGCTCTTAGCCTGTTTTAGGAATACGTAGTTAGCATTACTCATTGCATGCATTAGTATGTTATTCTGCATTAGTATATTATTTTCACATTTCATTTATCGTATTAAACAAAACCACACAACCCAACAATATGTTTATTTACTTTTTCGCATGACTCTGACTTAAGTGGTATTCGCTCTAGACATCAATCTCTGTGGGATTGATAATTTACATACTGATTACTTGCTACAATTCCTGACCGCGTATACTTGCGCATAAGTGATTCCAAGTGTGTTTCGCATAAGAGTTAGTTACTGTTTAATACATTAGCAGTGGAATCGTCTGGTCAAGTTTTTGGTGTCGCTTCCGAGGATTGATTTTTTAGAGTTAATATACTTAAGAAAGAGTAGTTCTTAATTGTCTAAGATTGATTTTTTTTTTTTTATTTAAGGTAAACGTGAAGTCCAAACTAATTTGATAAAAAGAGAAATAGATTCCCAACGCAACTCATCGCCACAATTATTTAATGAAGCCTAGTCCGTTTACAAATCAGCAATGGATGCAATACTATATTTCGAAACATTTAGACAACTTACAGCAATAAGGCTATGCGAGGAATTTAACATAGCATGCCTTCATTCGAATGAAAATTTCCAATCGTACTATTGGGAAGACCATATGAGCTTCTATCAACAACAGTCTGATTCGCAAGGAGATCGTAGTAACTGGGGATATACATGGAATGCTAGGAGTCATGAACCTAGGAATCACATGTATACTTTCGAGCAGTCTCTTATGGACATAACTACAGAGGAAGAAAAACAGCTAAGAAGGACACAATGGTTGAGGGATAATGGTATCATATCAGAACCTCAGCAGCCCCAAAATGAAAACTAGCACTTTTTGCAGGAACCAATAGGAACCTATGAAGCAAGCAGTAGGCGAGCAAAAGAGTCATATCTAGAGGTCGATGTACTTAACGATGAAGCATAGGAATTTTTCTATGAGAAAGATCTCTCATGGAAGGATTTCTGAGCAGCCACAATAGCTAGAGCACAAGAGACTAGAGAACTACAACTTGCAGCAGAAATAGAAAGAGAGCAGGAGCGACGATACAAGGAACAAGAAGAAGCTTGGGCAAGGTTCGCTACCCAGCAGCTTTAGAAGTGGATGAAGCAGAATGAAGAAAGCTCCAGGATCGATATTGAGCATATAACTGAAGGTGAAATCTGCCAATATGAGGGCATAATGGGTGATGAACCTGTAGGCTCAGGGGATGCAAGTACACATCAACCCGAACAGGGAGAGGTGGACTCTATGTACCCAACTATAGGAAGAAGAATAAAAAATATAAAGTCTCGATGCACAACCAATGCCTGCAAACCATTCGTCGAGACTTTATAACCATAACCATGCTTGCATCGAAGCAATTGATCTGTTGAAACAACAACAAGTGGGCAATTCAACCAAGCTTTAACATAAATGATTACATTCTATCAGTGTTGTGTTTGATAGGAGACCTACGCATTAAGGCGCATGGAGAAGAAAGGCAGGAGAAGGTGACCAAAGATGGTGTCGCCCCTGAAATTATAATATGGGCAAAACGTGGATAAACTATGCCAGACGGAATTAGCACAAAGATTCCGCCCAGATCTGCTTAGCAGCATTCCTAGAATGCAAAAATTCGGTATCTCTGAATTTACGCATAATATTTAATTGCTTTTAATTAGGAAAATTTTATTTTATTTGATTTTGTAATTTTATGAGTTATTTCTATTTCTGCAATTTTCATTTTTATCGTTTTACATTTAGTAATTAATTGGACTGAATAGTTTTAGATACTTTCCTTATGAATTAATTACTTTCCTTAGATGAGGATTCTGAATTGAATTCTCGACCTCTTTATAAACTCAATATGAGGAGACTCGACCACGACACTCCATACTTGTCTTATTCAAAAGTTAAGTCTTTTACATCCCCCTCAAATGGCCTCAAGAAACACCTTACACCTCAAGGGACAGGAAGTTGAAGGAAGAGCAGAACAAAATGTCGCATTACTAAAGAAGAGGTTTTGGAGAGATCAAGGCTAGCCGAACGCATTCATGACTAAAGGCTACCTTCCAAAAGATAGATAGCTTAGTTCCCAAGGGACAGCCCAGCGGTTGAGACTAAGGACTTCAAGGCATGCTTCTTTGAGAGATCTCTGGTTCGAGGCTGCTAGAAAATGTTTAAACTAGAATACCCTTTGAAGTATCCCGGTGCCACAGTCTAGGGACGAACCAGTGGTGCCCCGGGTATAGGGGAGCGAAGCTCCTATTTCCCAGTTTTCAAAAAAAAAAAAGAAAGATAGATATCTTAGGTTGGTCAAGCTTGGCCACACCAAGAATGGACGTAAGACAAGATTGACCAGTTCTATGCAAATCTAAATAAAGAACGAAAGTTCTTTTCTCAAGTAGAGAGGAAGCTAATTGATTGCAGATCGACGACTTTTAACGAAATCTTCTATCTACCGAACGAACCTAGTAAAGAAGGACGACAGCTGCTAAGGAAGCCAACCAAGGCGCTACTACATGATTGTGTAAGGACGATTGGTGTAGAAAGGGCCAAGTGGAGAAATTGATGGACGTTCATGATGAAGGATGTCATGCCTCAGTTATGAGGGTGGATGTTTTTTTATAAAAAACGCAATCATACCCTCGAGAAATGCAAAGATCGTCAGTAGAGAGCAAACATTGCTACTTTTTGCTATCATAAGCGGAGTAAGCACACCTAGGGAAGATAATGGAAGGGCACAGGCATGGGCTTCAGCTAATCGTAAAAAGAAGTTTTACCCATACACCATTACATAGCTGTGCAAGGATATAGGAGTTCGGACGCAACTAACTGAGAAACTGCTAAAAATCCAACCAAGAAAGGTGAAAGGCATGGAAAAAGGGGGCAAGGAAGGAAATGAAATTATGCTAATAAATATAGATAGCCTGGTGTATTAGTTTACTAAGCTATGCAACAAACTTGGATAACTACTGGACCTTTGCGAATTCAAGGGATGAACTAATTTTGAAAGCTGCTAGAGCATTTCAAGAATACTCCGAATGGGCTGAATTTCCAAAATGCTCAGGAAATTCGGAGTCTGTCAAGGTCAAGGGAAAGAAATGCGGCAGAGCAGCAAAGTAGATGGAAGTCTCGCTCTCTTTTATTGTGATTTCTATGTTTTATTTCCTTTCGCATGCATTTCATGATTAGATGTTTTATATAGGATCATGCATTTAGGACGTAATTTACCATAATACTAATTTCTTTAATCCAATAGTTCTTTTCTTTTGAAAGTCTAGCAAGTGTTATTATCACAACGATTAGATCTGGCAGAAATAGTAGTTCAATTGGTAGAATTCTTAAGTTCCCTTAGATTCAAACCTAGCATTTGAATATTCTCTATCATAAATGATAGAAAACACGAAAAAATCGCAAGGAAGCCAAAGAAACTCACGATAGCGTAGAGCAATCGCATCAATCGCTAAGTTTGGGGGAACCAAACCTCACCTTCATTGAGGACAATGAGGATTTTAAGTTTGGGGGTGAGGGCAGCCCGATTTTTAAACTTCAATAAAAAAAAACCCCCTCAGCTTACTCTGGCAAAAATAAAAAGGTCGTCATTGGCGTATGAGCCCAATGATACCTTAAGTATTTCGTTGTTTACATTAACGCAAGCTTGAAATTCTTTTGCTAAGCGAAATTGTTTGATGCTCAAACAATTTACGCTCAAACAATGCGAAAAGCATAACTAAAATTCTCAAAAGACACAAGAACCGAAACAGATAGCTTCCGAGAGTAGGTTGGGCAAACTTTGAACTAGATGCGATTGCAACACAATAGGTTGAGCATTATAGTACTTACGATGAGGGTAATTTGTCAGTCATGATAAAGAAGATTTTAAGGCTTAAACTGAATCTTTTGGAAAGTTTGAATTTTGCGAAAAGAAAGAAGTTCCTCGCTGGAAATAAGATGAGTGTTAAGAAACATGGAAGCAGACAGGAAGAAGGGTAGAAATGCTGAATTAATTAAAATAAGCATCATAAGCAATTAAGTATTACTTGAGGACAAGCATTGATGTAAGTTTGGGGGTGTGATAACTCTCGAATAGAGCATATTTTAGGCTGCTTAGTTTGCATTATTTTAATATTTAAGTAAAGAATATATGCATTTCTAGAGGAAATATGGATAAATAACTTAGAAAATCAGCATGCACTCATAAAGTAGCATTAGAAGCATGAATTCGCACTTTAGTGCAAATCGCAAAGAAATTGTGCCTAATTAACGCTTTTTAGCAGGATATCGCATAGCATCTAAGGAAAGACAAAGGCAAACAGTGACCAGATCGCGCGAAGACGTAGAACCCAAAGAAGGAAACACGCTTGGACAAAGTTTAGTGTACAAGGAAAGAATCAGAGAATCAATTGTACAATCAAGGCAGTGGTAATTAAATAACACAATTTACTATGATTGTGTTATAGGAGTATATGATGGCTACTTACGAATAGACGAGTGTATGTCATTGAATGTTACACTGCTGAATGTTTATATAATATATATGCGTCGATTAGCTACCCATGCATGTACCTTGTGAAGAATCGAAAGAGGAATCGCATGTTGACCCAGTATGTTACTTTGGGTTGAACGAATAGTTGTTCGACATTTAGGGAGTTAGGAATAACCTCTCTACTGCTTACGTCGCCCTGTGTTAAGTATGGTATTCGCAGCAGAAGCTGCTTTACCCATAAATCATGAGTCACAAAAGTGATAATTGTTAGGGAAGTAAGACATTTGTTGGCTAGTCTGTGCTTTTAGCCTTTTCTATGAATATGTAGTTAGCATTACTCATTGCATGCATTAATATTTTATTATGCATTAGTATTTTATTTTCGCATTTCATTTATCTTATTAAACAAAACCACACAACCCAACAATTTATGCTTATTTACTTGTTCGCATGACTGTGACTTAAGTGATATTCGCTCTAGACATCAATCTTTGTGGGATCAACAATTTACATACTTATTACTTGCTATAATTCCCGACCGCATATACTCCGCGTAAATGATTCCAACTGCGTTTCGCATAAAAATTAGTTATTGTTCAATATATTAGCAGTGGAATCATCAGATCACACAAAGTTGGGTAATGCTTCAATTGAAGTTACCCAAATGTTACTTAATGTCGGATAAGACTACCCATAAGCTATTCAAATAAGCATGTAAGTTCAAACAAACTTTTTTAAGGCTAAATTGAAGCTATCCAATAATTGCATAGGTTGGATTAGATTCATTTAAAACCACTTATACGTCACATAAGATTGCATAAAATTAAATTGAATCTACTCTAACATTACTCAAAGGTGGAAAGAGCTAAATTTAAGCTACTCAAACGTTATGAAATGTTTAATAAAGCTAAACGTATGCTATTCAAATATGCATGTAAGGTATAAAATGTTGGGCAAGGCTAATCTAAAGCTACTTAAACATTACGCAAGGTTTGATAAGGGTCAGCATAAATTATTTAAATAAGTGTGGAACTTCATACAAAATAGGGTAAAGCTAAATTGAAGAAACTTTAATGATGAAAAAAATTGGGTAAAGTTAAATTGAAGATACCAAAGCATTACACACAGTTGAATAAGACTAATTGAACCTACTCAAACGTTACACGCCGTTAAATAATATATATTGAAGCTATCTAAACATTATGTAATGTTGGAAGAGACTAAGTATAAGTTGTTCAAATAATTATATAAGTTCAAACAAAGTTGTGTAAGTCAAAATTGAAATTACTCCAACGTTGAATAAAGTTTGATAAATATAAATTGAAGCTAATCTATAGCTGCACACGGTTGGGTAAAACAAAATTAAAGCTAACTAAATGTTATTTAATATTGGTTAAGACTAAGCATAAACTATTTAAACAAGTGTGTAAGCTAAAACAAAGTTGTGTTAGGCTAGATTGAAGCTACTCAAACATTAAACAAAGTTCAGTAAAGATAAATTGAAGATACACAATAGTTGCACAAGGTTAGGTAAGGATAAAGTAAAATCATCTACGTCAACCAAGATTTTGTAAGGTTAAATTGACGCTACCCTTACGTGACATAAAGTTGGGTAAGTTAAATAAGCGTGTAAGGTCAAAATAGTTTTTTGTAAGGCTAAATTGAAGCTATCAAAATGTTAAACAGGTTTGAATAAAGTAAGCATAAGCTATTGAAATAAGGGTATAACTTTAAACAAAGTAGTGTAAGGCTAAATTTAAAATACTTGCATGATGAACAAAGTTAGGTTAGACTAAATTGAAACTTTCCTATCTTTACACAAAGTTTTTTTTTTTTTTTTTTTTTGATATCCGTGACTGTCCGGGTCAGCTTTCGCGCACCTCGACTAATGTCAAGGGGCATACCGCCTGACCCTACAATATTTGGATGCCAAAGAAACCCGTAGGAAATTAATTCCTAGGTAGGTGGCCACCATGGATTGAACTCATTACCTTATGCACCCCAAGGCCCTCTATGACCAATTGAGCCACTCCATAATGGTTTATCTTTACACACAAAGTTAGGTAAAACTAAATTGAAGTTACACAAATTTGGGTAACACTAAATTGAACATATCCAAACTTTATGTAATGTTGGATAAGACTAAGCATAAGCTATTGAAATAAGTGTGTAAGTTAAAAAAAAAGTTGTGTAAAACTAAATTGAAGATATCTAATATTTATACAGAATTAGGTAAGGCTAATTAAATACAACCCAAACGTTGCACAAGATTGGGTAAGGTTAAATTGAAGCTAAACACACGTTACACATAGTTGGATAAAGATAAATTGAAGCTACCTAAATGTTTCGTAAGGTGAGATAAAGCTAAATATACGTTATTCAAAATAAATGTGTATAGTAAAAATGTTGGGTAAGACTAAATTCAACTTATTTAAACATAACACAAGGTTAGATAATGGTAATCATAAGATATTTAAATAAGTGTGTAACTTCAAACAAAGTTAAGTAAGGTCTAGCTGAAGATACTCAAACAATTAACAATAAGACAAAATTAAACCTACTCAAACGTTACACAAAGTTGGATAAGACTAATGGAACATACCCTAACGTTACACAAAGTTGAGTAACGCATTTCAAGTTATTAAGACGTTATGTAATTGTCGTTAACACTAAGCATAAGCTATTCAAATAAGTATGTAAGTTCAGACAAAGTTATGTAAGACTAAATTGAAGCTATCCAATAGTTGTGCATGGTAGGGTAAGACTAGTTTTTTTTTTGAAAAGGGGTAAGGCTAGATTTAAAGCACTTGAACATGTATAAGATTGGGTAAAGTTGAATTGAGATTACCCTAACATTCGACAAAGTTGGATAAAGCTAATTTTAAGCTACTTAAATGTTGTGTCGGGTTAAATAAAGTTAAATGTACACTATTCAAATAATTTTGTAAGGTAAAAATTGTTGGGTTAAGCTCTTTATGTAATATTTACGTAATATGTAAGTACATATTACGTAAAGAGCTTTACCCAACATTTAAATAAAATTTAGATTTTTATTTTTAAATTTTTTAATATTAAATACATATCCTTTATTTTAATAAAACAAAAGAAAAAACATACATTTAATATAAAATGAGGGAACTACCAATATGCATCTTCAACCTATAAATCTCAGGTAAACTTAGTTGTAATAAAAAGAATGAATGAATTAATTAAATAAATACGTATTATGTGTTATCTTTACTTTAAAAATCTACTCTTAAAAAAACCTCTAGTTTTCCTCTAAAGGCTCTATTTGATAATCATTTAGCTTTTGAAAATTATAACTAGTTTTATTTTTATTCTTATGACATGGTTTTCATCTCTTCTAAAAAAAATATTAGAATTTCTAATTAAATCTACAAACAAAATCAAAAATTTTGAAAACATTGTTTTTTAGTTTTTAATAAGTGATTTTCGTATTTTATAAAGTACATAAAAATTTTATTATCCACAATAAGTATTTGCGGCTTTTTTAAGTAACTATTTGTCTTTTAAAATTTTAGCTAAGTTACTCTCAATTTTTTTTAACGCTCCTAAATAATAGTTGATTTTCTAACTAAATGTAATAAACAAAAGCTAAGTTCTATTTTTAAAAGCTTCATTTTTCTTAGTTTTTAAAAAGTTATTTTTCCTATTCTATTAAAGACATAAATTTATCCATACCTTAACAATGATCTCTCAAACAAACTTGTCTTTTTCATTTTCTATCAAATAAAAAATACTCATTAAAACAAATTGGTAACAAAATATATATATATATATATATATATATATATATATATATATATATATATATATATACATATTTGCTATGAAACTCTTCAAAATGCAATATAATATTATAACTGTTTATGGTACATTTTCCCTTATCGGCCATGGAAGTTAAAATTTGAGTAGTTTTGTATTTTCTTGGTGATCTCTTCTCATTATTAACCCTATATTTTCATCTTCAAATTCATTTTTTAACCAAAATAAATCATCTTTTATACGACAATCTTCTTCACAATCTCTCCATGCGGGTTTCAGACATGTAATTTTGGAACAACTTTTTTCATATATCTCAACATGAAAGTAAAAATTTCCTTTCATATTGAAAACCTGAAAGTGATCGTATACAATAGAGTAAAATTTTGAAAATTATTCTCATCCTTTATTTAACAAAACTCTTCGATTAGTTTTTTTCAAATGTCGCACAAGATTGGGGATGAGAGAATTAAATTCTTGTTAGAAGAGATGGGATATGGTTGTTGAAACTAGAGAGTTGAGTTAAAGTTTTGTCTTCTTGTGTTGATTTTAAATTTTGTTAGATTTGAGTAAATAAAACTTAGCTACAAGTTCTTATAATCTAGGTTAAGATAACATTTTCTCTTCAAATTTTGAGATCATTTGTTCTACTTTGGCCTATAAAAGGTCTATTTTTTTTCTAATGGTTTATTCCATTTCAATTACTAAATTTCCAAAACTCTAACTTTATTTCTAAAACTTTGAATGTCAAGTATTATATTGCTACAAAGAAGAATGGTTTATAGATTTGCTTCACACATTTTTTACAAATATTTGGGTTTTAGAAGATTGTAAAAGAAAGAGATTTGAATATCTTCTTAACACTAAAGGTACAAAATAATATTTAATTTGAATATGTTTTAATAAATGTTTATTGTACAGAAGCTACAAAAATTTAACCTTACCTAGCTGTGTTCAACTATTGATTAGCTTCAGTTTATTCTTATCAAACTTTGTTCAAAATTTGAGTAATTTCAATTTAACTTTACACAATTTTGTTTGAATTTACATACTTATTTGAGTAGCTTATGCTTTGTCTTATCCAACATTATATAAGCATTATATATAGCTTCAATTTTGTGTTACTCAACGTCGGTAAGATATGAAGTTTGATAGTTCAAGCATGAGCTAAATAAAACCCTAAAACAAATATTCATTTCTCCCCTTTACCTTTCAAGAGTAATAAGACCTTAGTGAATCTCTCTGCTAGGGGTTATTTTGAGCTGCTTGTGTTACTCAACATCGTGTAATGTTTGGATATGTTCAATTAACCTTATTCAACTTTGTGTAACGTTTGGGTATCTTCAATTTAGTTTTATACAAATTTGTTCATTGGTTGAGTTTCTTCAATTTAGCTTTATCCAACTTTGTTTGAAGTTACACACTTATTTAGATAATTTATGCTACCCTTATCTAACCTTATGTAATAAATGAGTATGCATTAGTTTAGCCTTCCCAAAATTTTTGACCGTACATACATATTTGAATAGCATATGTTTAGCTTTATCTAAAATTACATAACGTTTAAGTATCTTAGATTTAGCTCTACCCTTTGAGTAATGTTAAGGTAGCTTCAATTAATTTTATGTAATCTTGTGCAACGTTTGGGTGACTTTAAATTAGTCTTACCCAACCGTATGCAGTTATTGGACAACTTCAGATTAACATTACATAACTTTTTGTTAACTTACTTATCTGAATGGCTTATGATTAATCTTATCCAATGTTACGTAATGTTTTGCTAGTTTCAATTTAGCCTTAATCAACTCTGTGTAACGTTTGTATATTTTCAATTTAATCTTACCCAATTTTGTTCAATGTTGGGGTATCTTCAATTTAGCCTTACTCAACAAGCGTTTTTCAGCAGCCTCGAACTAAAGATCTCTTAAGAAAGCATGCCTTGAAGTCCTTAGCCTCAACCGTTGGGCTGCCTCTTGGGGACATGCTTTAGTCTTATCTAACATTACATAACGTTTACATAGCTTCAATTTAGTGTTACTCAACTTTATATAACTTTTGGATAGTTTTAATTTAGCATTACCCAACGTTGAGTAACATTTAGATAACATAAATTTAGTATTAACCAAATGACCCAACTTTGTTCATCATTTGGGTATCTTCAATTCAATCTAACCCAACTTTGTTTAAAGTTACACAGTATATAGATAGCTTATGCTTACCCTAATCCAACATTGCTTAACATTTAGGTAACTTCAATTTAGCTCTACACACACTTGTGTTGAACTTGCATACTTATTTGAAAAACTTATGCTTAGTCTTATCCAACATAATATAATGTTTGGATAGCTTCAATTTAGTATTATCCAACTTTTTGAATGTATTGATAACTTTAATTTAGCCTCACCCAACTTTATCTTACCCAACTTTATTCATCATTTAGATATCTTCAATTTAACCTTACCAAACATTGTTTAAGGTTACTCACTTATTTAGATAGCTTGTGCTTACCCTTATCCAACCTTACGTAACTTTCGAGTAGCTTCAATTTAGTCTTACCCAACATTATTGACCTTACACAATTATTTGAGTTGTTGGTTGTTTGAACTGGTCTGTCAAGTTTTCATCAACATGTAGGAATGAGCTTGTTTTGTGTTTGTTTGCTAACTGAGCATTTATTCAATTCATAACATGGTCTTTTTTTCTAAGTTCTCTCTACTGCTTCTTCTAGAGATTATGGATTAAATTTCTGCTGCTTAGGGTTTTTAGGTGTTTTGATTTGGTTATTTATTAAGTGGTTGATTGTTGAAAGATTGAAATTCAAATTCTCTAATTCTTCATTAAATAATGAACCCAACAATGGGTATTTATAGAGTACAAGAGCCTAATTATAAAAGGAAAATATAATATCTAATCATAAAAAGGAAAGACGACCTAATCATAAAAGGAAAATATTCTACCTAGTTATAAAAGGAAAATATATATAATAATATTTAATCTAATCCTAAAAGGAATAAATAATTAAAAAAGATAAAAATACTATTTTACTAAAGTTAACATAAACCAACATTAATATTAGTGTAAATTGATCCCACTAGACGCAAGTATACATGGTCTATAGCAAGTAATAAGTAAATTATCATTCTCTACAGGGACTGGAATATTATTCAAGGTGATGTCTAGAATTGAAATGTAAATTGCATGAATAAGTTGTGTTGATAGGATATTTTGTTTTGTATGAAAACGAAGTAAATAACGAAGAAATTGAGTTCTATCATTGGTGAAGTTTTACCAATGATAGAATTCAATTAGTCATAAACTCATTCTTTCACTAATTGAGTTCTATCACTGATAGAAATCAATGTGCTATGTTGAATTATTTTAGAAATTATGCTACAAATATAATATAAGTGGTAGAATGTACTATTGATGATAAATTCTCTATATGTTTTATAAATTAGAAAAATCACTTTTTTATAACTAAAAAATTGATCTCGTAACTTGTTTTTGTTTTAGTTTCTTATATAAAAAAAAAAGTTAGATATTTGAAATTTTTCTTTAGAATGGATGAAAATTATAATATAGAAATTAAAAAATAACTAGCTATTTTTTTTTCAAAAACTAGATGATCAAAATCTATAAGCGGACAGAAAGAGGAAAATAAGAAATTTGATTGAAAATTAAAACTAGAAGCTTTATTTTAAGTATATATATATATATATATATATATAGATTTTAAAAAAGATAACACTAACTTTTGTCTTTTATAATAAGTATTTATTTTAATCAGTAACCTAATTTTTTTTAAATAGTACCATTAAATTTAGGGTTAAAGATATATGTGGGCTATTTCTCATTTCATATTCATGGTTAGTTTTCATTTTTTTTTAATTAAAATAAAAGAAATGTATTTATTAATTAGCAAAATTGGTTCTAAGATGATTTATACAAGCAAAATGATAATGCTATCGGGATGCATCATATTCTTATAATGTAAATTTAGAAAAAAAAATTGATATTAAATGTGAGGTAATGGAAAAATAGTATTAAAAATATTTTCAAAATTTGTATATTTAATAAGAAAATAAGATTGGCTAACTACTTTTCATTTCCCTACAATTACTTTTATTAATCGGCCCACTAAGTATAAATTCTCAAAATCTAATTATCATTTTAATCAACATTATACATGTAGCTAACTATTTTGTTATTTCACACATTAAAATGAAACATTTTATCATCGAGCAAATTGAATATTATAGATTTCGCCCAAAATTTACAGATAAAAAATTGTATTTTTAAATGAAAAAAAAAATCCTTTTTTTTGGTACATGTAAGGGGTAGAGTTAAAATGGATTGACACCAATAAAGATGACCAACAGCCCCACAAACTCATTCAGTAGAAAAAATAAATACAAAACATTTTTTTAATGTGCTTTCTCACTACAAGAAAAAAGGTCTTAGGCAACATTTTTTAACGTCGCCTAAGATTTGAAAAACGTTGCCTACGCTTTAGGCGATGGTAAATAAACCGTCGCCTAAAACATTGGCAAAACCACGTCGCAAGAGCCTTAGCTGACGTTTTTTTCTAAAACGTCGTCTATTAGACTTTTTTTCCGACGGTTTTCAAAACGTCGCCTAAGGTGTTTTAGGCAACGTTTTTTGAAAACGTCGGTTTTAAGCTAGTTTTTGCAATTTTTCCTAATTCATTGATTTCATTTTTTTATTTTGATATACACATGATATTTCTATCAATCATAAATCAAGTTGAAAGGTAAACTAGATCATAACGGAATGAAAACTGCAAAATTTTATAATATCCAAAAAAGTAGAAATAAGTTCTTAACCATACATCCATTCAAAGTTATTCAAAAAGTACCACAATACAAAAGGTTCCTAAACAAAAGGTTCACTCCATACATTGTTTCCTTGTCCTCAACCACAGGTCGCACATCATTTGAAAAAATGAAATGAACTATGAGTAGTTGACAAAAATTAAAAGAAATTATACTTATATAAAAGAAAATTCAAAATTTCGGCAGCATAATGACACCCCTATGACTAACTAAAAAAAATAATTACACCTCCATTTCAAAAAAAAATAAAAATAAATAATTACACCTGCTTTAACAATGAAAATCATATATAATCTACCATGTGGCTACCTTTGCTGCAGGGTAGCCACAATTCACAAAAAATATGCATAATTGTAGAGTTTTAATTACTTACCCAAGTTTAATGTCACGTCCTTTATCTCCTAAACTGCTCCATCATCTCTCGAAGCTAGCTGTAATTTTCTCGAGATTCATCTCTAGTCTTCTATAGTTCCTCGCGAGTCAAGGCAAGTTTTTTTTCCAGTTCTGTAATCTGTCCTTGAAGTTGTAACTCACGCTGAGAAGACATGCTAGCACTAAGACTTGATGAGGACGCCCTCTTTCCTCTTGCAGTAGACCGGACCTCATAAGGAACCTTGCCTAGGCCCTTTATCATATCTCCCCTCATACCTAGAACCCTGTCGGTGATTTCTAACTCGTCGTAATATAGTAGTCCATCGGCAATCGCAGTCGCTCTAATCTGTATCATTTTATTATGAATAAAAATCAAACATACATTAGTATCGAGAAAAACTTTAAATGAAAAAAAGCAAAATCAACATACTTACATAAGCCTCCTCACAATCCGGGTTCACCCATCCAGTCTCTTCCTTGAAGTTAGTTTCTTTGAATAGGTCGATGCTCCCTATGAATTGATCACCCTTCTTTCTCTAGAAAAATACAATAAAGTCGTTAGTATATTATACGAATCGTTCGCAATAAAGTATTACATGTTCACGTCTAGTTAAGAAAGAATGACTCCCTGCCACGTGATTGTATTTCACATGAGATCTACTTTTTTCAGCCTTCTTTGACTTGGATTTGAATTTCGGGTCCTCCCATCTATTGCACAAATATTCCCAATCTGCTGGATTCGTTATGTGAATATGTGGGTTCGATCATCGAATTGTCGGATCCAGAAGCCTAAAAAAATGATAATATATGGTTAGTTATTGATGTATTAAAAGTGAAACAACATAAGTATAAGTTATGTTACTTACTTGTAATGTTTGTGCAACAAGCATCTATAGCCCTAGATTGTGGTTTGCATCACGTCCTCTATATGTTTGTTTACCATAGGATTACTAAGGTTTAGGTCGAAGTGTGACTATGTAAAACAAATGTATAGATTAATAGAACAAAATTTTGCCTAAAATACGAACTATTTGTTTTAAACATACCAAGAGTCTATATTTCACTAGGTTCTTCAATTCTAGAATGACCTCTTTCCATCCATTAAGATTCACAGGAAAAGACCCTCTTTCCATCCATGGATAGTTGGTTTTATTTATAATCTTGGACTTAAACAAATAGGATCCATTCCAATTTCCAATTTTTGCACCAAAACCTTGCATAAAATTAAATCTAAGAAACTCGAAGGGTAATACATCTTATCAAAATGTTTATGAACAAAAAAGAAAAAAAAAACCAGTGTTATTTTGCAGTTTACAATTGAACCCAAAACAAAGAGATGATAACAAATAGACCACATACCACATTTTACTTGAGAACAGATGCACCTAACCTAATAAAAAAGGGGATTTATCAAAGAAGCTTGAAATCAGAAATCCATGAAAACTTGAACTAAAAGAAGTAAATTCCTTAAGATGCTTCAATCCTATCAACCAAGCTACTTAACCCCATGTATACACCTACACTATTCTCACAAGGCAACCGCCTAATGCTAGAACATTTTGTTGTCAAGAAAACTTATAGGTACATAAAAATTCATGAGTGTGGTTAGGTTGCTACAATCATATTATCCATTTTATAATTTAAGAGTATGATGTTCCTAATTTGGTTGTACTTTTTAAAAAAAAATAATAATTTGGTTGTACTTTTACTTCAAATTCACAAATGAAAGTTGAGTTTGAGGATTCGTTTTACAACTACCAAAAAAATATAATTCATTTTATGTTACTCCATAAATCTTTGTTAGCTTATGTTTACCCTTATCCAACCTTGTGTAAGGTTTAAGTAGGTTCAATTTAGCTTTACACAACATTTGTGATCTTAAACAATTATTTGAATAACGTATATGTTTAGTTTTATCTAACATGACATAATGTATAGGTTGCTTAAATTTAACCTTACCCAATGACCGGGTTGTCAAAGCCCGCCAAAATAAAAATTGATTTACTAACTCTAACTTGTAGAAATAATGGAACCAAGTTGAATTCCAAAGGAGCTAAGAATTAATTTCTCAATGTTAAAAACAAATAAAAAAAAAAGGGTTTTGGTACTTTGAATAAAATTCTAACTAAAACAATAAAAATAAATAATTCAAACAATTTGACCAAAACATCCAATTCAAGGGTTTAGTTTAATGCAACTGTAATCTTGATCATAGACTAAAACAATTAATTTAAATTTCTCGAATTCAAAGAATTAGTCTACCTACTTGGAAAAGTCATAATAAGTAATTGTTCTCCTATTTTATTGACCTTGACCCAGCATCAAACTCAAATCTTACTATTTAATTAATTGGGCACGATATCATTCTATATCAACTAAACAATAGCATTAAAATTATTGAGAACGATTAAACCAAAATTAACTAATCGAGACGACTACAAATTAATTAATTTTGTTTATTTGGTTCCTAGGGTCTATCATGGAAGCTACGCAATTTGGAAAAGCCACAATCACACACATGAGCCAACCCCTTCACAACAATTTACACTCATTTGAAACAATTACTCATCAAAAAATCATGTATAGCATAGATCAATCGGTAATAAATTAAGTCGTCAATTTAATTTACTAACAATCAATCATGAATATAAGAACAAGAACAAATAATCCATGAACTAGAAAAATATCTATTAGGGTAAAAACCTTACAAAACTACAATTGAATTAAAACTACCCTTGAACTAGAAATAAAACCTAAACTACAAATGATATAATAATAAATTACACCCAATTTGACGTCAAAATTCCATTATGCTATGTCGTTCCTTCGTTTTTTTCTAATTGTCTCCAACGACCCCTCTCTCCAAAACTCACATTCTGCATATATATATATATATATATATATTAGAAAAGTAAAAAAAATTCTACTGTAAAAGAAACATGGGCTCAAATGAGCCCATAAAATATTTTTATTCCTTTTTAAAATTTTGGGACGCCACTTGCCTTCTTTTATATATATTTCAATTTATTTTTCTAAATTCATACAAAAAAAAATTCAAAGCCTATTTACTGACTAATTTGGCAATCTATCTCGTACATCAAATAAGGCATAATATCTATAATCAACCACACTATTAAATTCAAATATGGAAAAATTAGATTCAATAAGTATAACTATTCAGAACTTATCAAATTCTCCCACACCTAAATCATGCTTGTCCTCAAGCATACCTTAACTCAATATATCAATTGTTCTTCTTAATCCCTTTTCTTCCATCTTAATATCAAAGAATATCAATAAAATCAATCACACATCAAAGTTGAATTCTAGCAACAATCAAAAGAATTGAGCATTCATAAAGTACATTTTGTATAAAAACTCAAGCATGTCATCAATTTACCAAAATAAAATGAAATAAGACTTAACACCCTCACATGGTTTCACTCATTACTCTCAAAATATTTAGGGTTTTTTTTTTTTGCTCAAAATAAAATCATAGTATGTTATTACCATAGGCTTGCAAATGAATAAAATCTCCACTCATATAGAAGTATTCAGTGCAAAAATCAAAGGGACTTCGCCAGGGTTGTAATGAGGCTTAGGTAAGGGTAGGATATAAGAAAAATTTAGGTGTTTTATAATCAAGACCAAGAGTTAATCTTGCATGATAGAAATTCTACATAAGAAGCACAAGCATAATATTGAGAGCATTGTGATAGAGGAGAAAGGAAAGAAGGCCCGTGTTGAATACATTGATAAAATCAATGGGATATTGGTTGAGGCTGTTGAACAGCTGTATATGCAATGAAAACGCTTTGTTGGAATGTCTTGGGGTTGGAAACCCCTAGGGCCATTTGCGCACTTTGTTATGAGGTGTTCAAATTTAAGCCGGATCTCGTGTTTTTTTTCTCTGAATCTAAGTGTGGTGATGACGTCGTTGCTCAGCTAAAGTGAATGTTGGAGTTCGATTGTTGTTTTTTGTGTTCCGAGTAAGGGGCGCAGTGGTGGCCTCTTTTTGTTTCGGAACTCGTCTCTAAATGTTACAACCTCTTCTTTTTCCTCTGGTCATATTGATGCCTCCATTAAGGATCAATGGGAATGGTGGAGATTTATTGGTTTTTATGACAACCCAGTTCAGTCCAAGTGTTGTGTGTCTTGGGATTTGATTAGGAGGCTTTTTCACTACTTTAATCTTCCTTGGATCATTGGTAGTGATTTTAATGAAATCCTTCACGAGGGAGAGCAAATGTTTGGCTCTGCCAGGAGCCAGGTAAGTATAGAGAATTTTCGTCAACTATGCTCGCTCATCGATATTGGCTTTTCGGGTGATCAGTTTACGTGGATTAAGCGAAAAGAGTCTGATTCTGGTACTTGTATTCGTCTTGACAGGTATTTTGCTAATCCGGTTTTCATTTCAAAATCTAGTAGAATTAAGGTTGATTATTTAAATTATCACTCCTCCTATCATAGGCCAATTGTTGCAGAATTTTCTTAGTTTGGATAGTGGAATGGGATTTTTAGGAGGGCAAAGGCGATAAAATTTGAAGATAGCTGGGCTAAGTTCGACGAATGTAAAAATTTACTGAAATCTAATTAGGTTGTTTCTAATGCTAGACCTTCTAAAGCTTTTAATCTGATTAGTTGTGTTAATGGGTGTTTAAAGGAAATGGCTAGATGGAATAGGAATAGATTAAATGGGTCTTTAAAAAAGTCGATTGTGGATAAAGAGAATGAGATTGTTCAACTGAATGAATCGAGAGGGGGCTTACGCTCGTACCCGATTCAGAAAGTTGAAGTGGATCTCGAAAATCTTTCAGTGGAGGAAGAAATGTTCTGGAAGCAGAGGTATTGACTTAAGTGGGGTGATAGGAATATTAAATGGTTTCATTTTAAAGCCTCTCATCGTAAGAAGCATAATAGAATTGAAAAACTTATGGATTCTGATGGCAAGTGGTGTTTCACTAAAGATAAGATGGCTAAAGGAGTATGAACTATTTTAATGATCTTTTAAAACTCAACCTAGTTTCTTACAGGCTAAGGAAAGTTTTAAGGGAGGCGCCGAGAAAGATTAATGAGTTTGATTCGAAAGAGCTTGACAAGAATTTTACTCGGTCTGAGATTGAGTGTGTTTTGAAAAGTATGAATCCCTCTAAAACCTCTGGGCGTGATGGGACCAATGCTTTACTTTTTCATAAGTATTGGGACATTGTTGGGGATGAGGTTGTGAAGTTCTGCCTTGGGGTGTTAAATGAGGGTTTAGAGTTGGGGTCGATGTTGGGGCCGATGAATAGCGCTTTTATTGTTCTTATTCCTGAGTTGTAGGCTTTTAATAAAATGGAGGAGTCTCGGCCTATTATTAGTCTATACAACACGATTTATAAAATTATTGCTAAAACTATGGCTAATAGGCCTAAAAATGGTCCTTTATAAAATTATGTCACCAAATCAGGCGGACTTTGTTCTAGGTAAACTTATTACTGATAACGTTGTTATTGGGTTTGAATTCATTCACTCTATTCATAAAAGAAAGTATGGCAAAAAAGGGTGGGTTGCTCTTAAGTTAGATATGAGCAAGGCTTACGATAGGGTGGAATGGGACTTTATTTACGGTATGATGAACATGATGGGTTTTAGCCAAGCTTGGATTGAAAAGGTTAAAATGTGTTTTTCCTCGGTCAAGTATGTAGTGTTAATTAATGGTACTCCTTATGGAGACATTATTCCTGAACGGGGTTTAAGACAGGGAATTAGTTATCACCTTATTTATTTCTTATCTTCGCGAAGGGTCTCCTTGTTGCTGATCAGGGAAGAATCCATTAACCCTTCTTTCTGTTTTAAAGTTAATAATTATTGCCCCCCGATTTCCCATTTATTTTTCCCTGATGATAGTTTGTTTTTTTTCAGGGCGGGTGAAGCGGAATGTGGTAAGATTAAAGAGTTGTTAAATTGTTATAGGGAAGCCTCGGAGCAAGTGGTTAACTATGATAAATCGGTTATGTTGTTTAGTGGGAATGTTTATGGGAGGGAGAGAGGGATCCTTAGCAATATCCTAGGGGTGAAAGTGAACGAAACCTTAGGTGTTCATGTTGGCATGCCTTCGCAGAATGCTAAAAATAAAAAAGCTTTGTTCCAATCGATTAAAGGGCGCTTGGAAAAGTGCCTCCAGTCTTGGAAAGGTAGAATTATTTCTAAATGGGGGTAAAGAAATGCTTATGAAAGAGAGTCTCTAATAATAAGAAGAGAATGCATTGGATAAGCTGGCAGAAGCTGGGGGTGAGTAGGGATAGGGGTGGTTTGGGGTTTAGGGATCTTAATCTTTTTAATCAAGCCCTGCTTGCTAAGCATAGCTGGAGAATTCTCAAGAATCCGAAAAGTTTGCTGAGTAGAGTTCTCAAGGATGTATTTTATGATTGGCGATTTTCTTAATGCAGATCTTGGGAGTAAACCGTCTTTAGCTTGGAGGAGTATATTGTGGGGTTGGGATCTTTTCAGGAAGGCTATAGATGGAAGGTTGGTAATGGTAGACATATATCTATTAGGAGAAATCCCTGGTTGAATAGAGAGGGCAATCATTTGGCTCACGAAGTTAGAACCAAGTGGCAGGATTCATATGTTTTAGAACTTATTCTAGACAGGAATAGATGGAATGTTGAACTGATAAAAAGCATTTTCTGTCTCGCTGATGCAGAAGTTATTATTGATACCTCGTTGAGTCTTACTGGTACTTCTAATGAAATTATCTCGAACAATAATCCTAGGGGGCTTTTTTATATGAAAAATGTTTATCATCTAGCGCTTAACATGGCCAATTCGGAGTTGGGGGCTAGTTCTGATGCGAGGTCTGCGGCTAGAGAGTGGAGTAGGTTTTGGAAGGTCAATATGTCTCCTAAAATTAGAATGGGTGTTTGAGCGTTTATTTCCAATGTTATTCCCTCAAAGAGCAACATTAATTCAAGAGGAATTTCCACTTATGTGGGCGTCATGGCGAGTCTAATGTTCATTTTCTCAAAAGTTGCAAATATGTTATTCGTGCTTGGAATTTTTCTTTCCCGAATTTAATGACTTTGATTATTGTTTCAGGAATGTGGAAAACAGAATTGATTTTTGGGATGGCATAGCTTTTAAAATTCCTAAGGATGACCATTTCAAAGCTATAATTATTATTTGGGGGATATGGAATTTAAGGAATTTAGTGTATCATGATAAATCAATGTTGAAGACCGGGATCTTTTGCTATTTGATTTCTAAGGCTATTAATTCTCATTCGCTTTTGGCTACAGGAAATGCTATGGATGAAAAGATTTCTGGGCAGAGGGTTATTGAACTGTGGAAAACTCCTCTTCAGGGTTGCTAGAAGTTGAATGTGGATGCTTCTTTGTCCAAAAGTGGTGGCGGCATTGGTTGGGTTGAAGGACAAAGCTTTTAGGGTCGAAGCCGGGGTTCAACAATCTAGCTGTCAAGGTTTTGGAAGGTTTGGCTCTAAAAGAGGGACTGAAGCACATTCAGGCTGTCGATTATTTGTGGATGCCCCCTATTTTGGTTGAGACTGATGCTTTGGAGGTTTTAAAGTCTAATAGTGGCGATCATCAGGATTATTTGAAATTTAATAACATTATTGTGGATGTTAGGAAGTTGATCTCTTCTTTAGGGATTGTGAACTTTTCTCAATTTAGTAGGTCTTATAATAGGGTGGCTGACGCTTTAGCCAAGCAAACTCTTTCGTTGCGCTTTAGTTCGTTTCCCCCTTCCCCATCAGTGGAGGAATGTGTGGTCTTTTGGAGGTGGAATCTCCCCCCTGATGTTGGCTTTGTGTTGGAGGACTTTTTGAGATTTTTGGCTGGTTCTTAGTGTGATTGCTTGCATTTTCAAAAAAAAAAAGCACAAAATACACTACCAAAGAGATAGTGCATTCCCACACTTATTTCCTTCTTAACCATTAAGTACCATACAACATTTTCCTCTTGTCTTGACAAAGGTACAACGTTCGAGGCTAACAAATGAGATGGTCTAAGGTAACAGCCCAGTTTTCTATCCCAGTTTTCGAGGTGCCTTCGGGTCAAGTTTCGGTTGTTGGTTGGGTCGTTAGAGCGGTTTTGCCCCTTGGGGGTATTTTTGTCTTTTGGCTCTTCAGGCAAGATTTGTGGTTTTCAGGGCTTCGAGGTAGTTCCTGCCTTCGTCGAGGCTTGTTTGGGTTGGACTGCGAGTCCCGAGATGTTTGGGCTAGTCGTTTGGAAGTTCGATTGTGATTTGGGATTTTTGCAAAGTGATGGTTGGTTGTGTGCTTCCTTTGGGATTCGAGCCCGGGCCCTTGGTGTTGATTTGGGAGTTGGTTTAGTGAGTTTTATTTATTGGAAAAGATTGCTTCGGTCGGGTCTCGAAGAAGGAAGCCGGGAAATGGGATTTTGAGGTTTTAAGTGGATAAGGTTGGAAAATGGAATTAAAATCCCATTTTTCCCTTTTATTTCCCATTTCCTTTTTATTTCCTTTTTTTTCTTTTATTTTTTCCCAAAATCAATTTTTCTCTCTCTCTCTCTCTCTCTCTCTCTCTCTCTCTCTCTCTCTCTCTCTCTCTCTCTCTCTCCCGAGCCCCCACCTTGCCCAACCCAGCCTTGGCTCGCCCAGCCCCTAGCCGAGCAGCCCTTGGCTCGCCCAGCCCCATCCAGTCGAGCTAGCCCGTCGCCCTCGCCAGGCCGCGCCATCGCCCAGTTCGAGCGTCGCCGAGCCCAGCCCCCCGCGCACAGGTCGCCATCCCGTCGCCCTTTCCAGGCCGCGCCATCGCCCTGCTCGTGTCGCCAGCCCCAGCCTCGAGCCGCGTCGTCCAGTGCCGAGCCCAGCCAGATCGCGCGTCCCCGCGCCCTCGTCGCGTGTCCTCTCGCCAGATTGCCGAGCCTAGGTTCGAGTCGCTCGTCCCAAAGACGTGTCGCGCCCTCAGAAGCGCGTCGTCGCGCGCGCGCGCCTCGCGCCTCGCTGCTCGCTGCCGCGTTACGCGCGCCTCGCTTCGCCAGCGTGCCAGCGTAGCGCGCTAAGCCTAGCGCCGACCAGCGCACCAGCCCTGCGCCAGCGCCCCAGTCGCGCTGTCTGCGCCAAAGAATGCCTAGCCGCAGCCGGCTGGCCGGCCCGTCCGAGTGTCGGTGTGGCTTCGTGAGTTGCTCTCGAAGTGAGCCCCTCGCTTGTTTTATTATATTTGGGCCTTTTGATTGTAATTATTTTTGTTTTTGTTAGGTTCTCGCTAGGTAGCTCGGGTTCGATCGCAGCTTAGGTTTCTTGTGTTTAGAGGTCTTCCGGCCAGGTAAGGATTTCTTACCGGAGTTGTGTGGACCCTGCGATATTATATGTGATTGCTTATTGTATACTTGTTTGTGTTTATTGACATGTTTCCTGATAAGTGCTCTATTCGAATTCCGTGGCATGATTTCCTATGTTGTTTCTCATGTTAGTCCATGCTAGGTTGTTCCTTTCTGGCATGCTCGTATCTGTTCCTTGCTTCGTAGTATCATGCTAGGCTCGTTGTATTCTCTTTGAGCACGTATTGGATTGTATTGGATTGTTTGATGATTGTTAAGGCAGGTTAGAGTTGCAGGTAGATAGCATCATCCGGGCCTGATGCATAAAGAACCTTGCATCCATGGCGGGGACGCCGAGCAAGTCATTCCGCCCCCGACCCCGTGAGGATTAGCTAACCCAAGCGGTAGGCCCCCGCAATCTTGGGTGAGGGTGGCGATCGTTAAATGCCCCAACGGTCGGGATGATGACTTGGCATTGCCTCGTCCGCAGCAGCCGCGGCATGTCCTCCGCATGTTTGGCAAGAGCCCCAGATTGCCACTGTTAAGGCAAGGACGGCTTCTTGGTGTAAGCCTACCACGACCGTTCCTTGGCCCCAGGTGCGGTGGTTCAGGCTGACATAGTTTACGTGTCCAGGTCTCACACCCCTATGTCAGTGACACCGATCTAAAGATTTAGTTAGGCGTGGTATTTGGACATTGGCGACTTGCCTCTGAGACCCGCACCCCCATGGTCCGCAGCAGAGCACGCGGTGCATGCTTACGCTCATTTACAGCGATCGGAGAGCTCCTCGGGATTGTGAGCCAGTGTACCTTTTCGTCGACGATGAGCATGGTGAGGTCGGGACTTGTTTCTCGTATAGGCGACTTGTGTGATGTGTTGTGTGGTGATTTATTTCCGGACTAAGACCACGAGTTGGCATCCGAGGCCCAAGTGTGGGCTAAGCTATGTGCTCTATCTGTGTTTATATTCATAGCTTGCATATCTTTCTCGCTAGATGACCATGTATATCGTATTGTACCCGATTGGGGATTCTTCTTGAGTAATTCGTTACTCACCCTTATTATGTGGTTTTCCACGGGTAACCATGGTGCGAGACGGGATGGGTGGAGGAGGAGGAGCTGTGATCATGGAAACCCGTTGTTCAACTCTCGAGTCTTATGTTTATGTTTATGATTTAAATGTCCTCTGAATGCATGTAGTTGGGCACGGAGCCCTAGGGTGTTTTTCTCGAATGTATTTACGGATTCTAGCATTATTGTAACAATTGCAAAGCTTGTATGTTTTAAATAAATCTCTGATCAGAGTATGTTTTGGAAATGTATTTGTCTTAGAACAGGTGCTTGGAAACAGGGACAGGTTTCAGGAATTTATGTTGATTTTTAAATGGATGTTTTCATGTTTTAGTTTTTACTTAGAATCCAAACACCATCTTGCAAATTTTCTGTAGATTTGTATGCATGCATTGAGGTAATGGCCTATTTAGAACCCCATTCGGGTCGGGTCGTTACGATTGGTATCGAGCTCGAGTCATAGATTATGTAGACTGACCTTTTGTTGTAGGTCGTTTTTCCATGATCATCAGCACTCCGACAATCATCAGGTACGCCTAAGTTTACTGTTTAAAAAAAAAAAAAAAAAAAGTTAAGAATTTACAATACCTGTCATCTAGTGTATGCCTTGTGTAGTGTTGTGGAGCGGAGACGAGCAAGTTCTGACTCGTTGTTGGTTTGGGTTTAGAGCGCCATCATGCCAACTTCTCGCAGTGTGTGATGTATGTTGTGGCTTGTTGAGGTATCCAGACAGATTCGGATGCCCCCAGGACATCGTCCCGTGGGAGGCGAGCTTGGACTCCGTAGGCCAATTGTGGCCTGGGTTGTTGGTTTTCCCCTAGTGAGAGGGTGGAGGTGCTTTGCCTTGGAGTGCCACTCCAAGAGAGGAGTTAGCTATGGCTGTGCTTATGTGGATGCTTGTGGAGCAGGTCCCCGTGTGGACTAGCCTGGGTAGCTCAAGTGTTGATCTTGAGCCTTAGCAGATTGTTTGATTGCCCAGTGAGTAGCTGCAGAGTTGGCAGCCTTCGAGGAGATTGTTGAGGCATCTTTGTGCTCCTGTAAAGTGTTGTTGTTTGCAGCCGATGGCGAAACCCTGTGGTTAAGGGTGCAGTGAGCAGTGTTCCCTTCAGATTGGATCCGTTGGTGTTTTCCTCAGATGTTTGGTAGAGTTGAGCACTTTTCCTTTGGTGAGCTCCTGGAGTGGAGCTAGCTGCTGAATATTGAGAGAGCCGGCTAGAGTTTTGTTGAGCATCATGTGGAGATGCAAGGGTAGGCCGTGAGCCTTCGGTTTGATGAGATGCCATAGGCATGGTTTTTGAGTTGGAGCCCTTGTATGCCTAGCCAGAGTTCTTGTCACTTGAGGTTGTGACCTTGTTGGCCCCATTGGTAGTAAGATGTGGTTATGTAGTAGTGGCACTTGAGGTGCATTGGTTGGTGTGCCGCTTTGGCACTAAGTCTGGTTGAGGCTTGAGTTTGGCATGGGCATAGCAGATGGTTCTATGCCGTTCGGAGTTTAGTGCACTCCTTTAGCCTTGGATCCGTTTATGGCAGTGGCACCTGTATAGGTCGTGCCAGAGGGCTAGTTCAGTGGTAGTCGATGGACTACAAGCGAAAGGATGCTCGAGAGGATCCGGAGCCTTTTCCCAGTGTTACTAGAGGTTGAGTAAGTCAGCAGGTTGGCAGTTGGTAAGTGTTGGTGCGCGTGAGTCTCGCGCTAGTGTAAGGCCAAGAGATTTCTTTGTGGTTGGTACTGCGGTCAACTACCTTCGAGTGCCTAAATCTGAGGAGAGTTGAGCGTTGTAGATGCGAGTTTGGTCCAGCTGAGGGACCATGAGTTGGATGCCTATGAGGTGAGTTGGATGCTTTTGAGGCGAGATGAGCTGATGCCTTGCGAGAGGATTTGGATGCTTTTTGGGTAAGCACCCTTGGTAGAGGCTTGGTATAAAGTAAGTTCGGTTTGGCATTGTTATGCTTTGGTAGAGCAAGCTTGCCTCAGCTTCGTGTATCGTATGGAGATGGAACTTTTGGTGTTCCTTGGATTGTTTGTATCGTTGCCAGGAGTTAGCGTTGCTTTTTGGAAAAGCGCTTGTTAGTCTTGGATCTCTAAAGGAAGGTTGAGAGTTGTGCACACAAGTGTGTTTTGTGTGGTTCGTTCCGTGGCGAGAGTTTCAGATCCATGTAGGGTTTGCTTTGGAGATCTAGTGCTCAGTTCCTGGAGAAGTTGGACTTCAGGTGGATGTTGTAAGGCTTTAGTCGAGGTGGTTAGGATACCGTGCTCGTGATATCAGGTTGTTGCTTAGGCAAGATTTGTTAAGTTGGACCTAAGCTTGGTTGACGGATCTTTTTTTTGATCGTTGGTTGGAGTTCAGTTGGAAACTGAACAAGAGCGGTGGTAACTAAGCCGCGTGGTTTCTGATAGTCATGGCTAAGAGAGTTGTTTGGATCCTTCCTTGGGTAGAAGTTATGTTGTGGCCGATGCTTTGAGTAGGAGGATGACGCATTCTGTAGCGTTTCGGGTCCTCTTGGTTCCCAAGGATTTGGAGTTGGCTTGCATGGTTGTGATGCTGGAAAATGGAGTTGTTTGTTCAGGCAGTTGTCTGTCAGATCTTTTGCCGGCAGTGTGTGTGTCGAGGGTTGTCGGAGAACCCTAGGTTGTGGAGAGCCTCTCGAGCTCGGTCGAGCCCGATTAGTGAGTTTGATTGGCGGTGGAGGCGTGTGGGTTGTAGCCTTGGTTGAGTTGCTAGCAGTCTTGGTAGACTAGCAAGCTAGTGGTTGTTTGGAGTAAAGTCCGGATTGGTTCCGGTGTGGTGGCAAGTTGATGCTTGCTGTTGACCAAGGTGTGGATTGGAATTGCTAGAGATTAGTTTTGCTCGTGGGGCGAGTGGTTTGTGCCCTGTTGGTTGTTTTCCTGTTGCAAGATGTTGAGTTGCCCCGTTTGGCATTTGGAGGTTAGTCCGTGGTGGACCCCTGTTGTTGCCCCGCGAGATTTGATGTTGTTGCTCTAATGGAGCAAGACAGTGAGCGTATGTGGAGTTCTCTGTCCCTTGGTTGTCTGCTAGTAAGAGCCATTCCCTTCGGGGAGTTGTCAAGTTCTTCCTTGGTCTTGGAATTGATGGTAGTGGTGCTAGCAAGAGGGAATAGTTTGTTGGCTGCTTGGAAGCAGTCGTTTGTCCAGTTAAGCGAATTCTTGGAAGGTGTTCTACAGGCTGCAGTAAAGGTTGTTCTGCCTCTTGTGAGTGTTTGGCCAAGATTTGGTTCGTTTGTTGTTTCGAGAGCTAGTTCGGTTCTAGTTTTGAGGGCGTTGTTACGAGGTCTTGTTCCTAGTCAGAAAGTTTTGGGAGTTGACCCCTCCCTCGGCAGTTGAGCAAGTGCTGTTAGTTTCGGATTGGTGGTCCGATTGGTTGAGTTTTCCTTTGGTTGTTGCTTCCTAGAGAGTTGGTTGTTGTTGCCTTGGGTTTGAGCAAGTCAGCGAGCGTGTGTGATGTTCGCTGCCCTTCAGAGTTTTCTTGCTGGGAAGTCGTTTCCCGTTTGGTAGGACTCAGCTTAGCTCCTGAGTTGTGTAGTTGATCAGAGTAGCGCAGCGGTCAGCCCAGCGAGAGGGTCCCTGCTTTGTGTTGTTAGCAAGCAAGAGTTGTTTGTTCCCGCAAGGGCGGAGGCCAGCCAGTAAGAGTTGAGTTGTTCTGGCAAGTTGTTGGTTCTTTGGAGATTGAAGATTTCCTTTTCCCCTAGCCTCTGTGGTGGTTGAGTTGCTCCTTGGATGCCAGCCTCGAGTGTTAGCTCCTGAGGTGGTCTTGCGGATTCGTGTGGCTCAGGATCAGTAAGCTTCGAGGTTGTCGTCGCCCGTTTTCTTTGTTAGGTTTCGGGAGTGGAGTTTCTGGTTGGAAGATGTTTGGCCTAAGCGAAAAGGAGAAGTCTTTTGAGTAGCCAGTTGGATTTTAAGAGTTGAGTAGTAGCTTGGAGGCAAGCGTTGCTCGTTATAAGTTTGGGTTAAGTTCTGCTGAGCAAGCCCTTCTCGGGCTTTGCTCCTAGTTGTTGTGTGTTCGCAGTTGGCGCTAGCAGAGCCGCGTTTGAGTGAGTTGGCACAGAGGTGTCGTGGCTTTGGTTGGTAAAGCCTTTGAGTTGTTTTCCTCAAGGTGTTGTGCCACAGAGGGCTGCGAGTTGGTTTAGTCCTTGCTTCCTGAGATTTTGAGAGGAATGTTGGTTGTTTCCTTGCCTGGCAATGTTCTCCTTGGCCAGTTGCTGGTAGGTTTTCTTTGGAAAGTTTGCGTTCGGCCGATGAGGAGTTCTAGTTTGTTGGTTTGGCCGAGTGGAGCCTGTGCTTGGCCCTTGTCTTTTAAAGGTGGCCGTAGCTGAAGTTTCAGCTGGTGTGAGTGTTGTTAGCCGTCTGGTGTACCATGATGGTGCCCCTTGCCTTTGGTTCGGCGTTTTCTCCTTAAGATGGTTGCTTAAGTGTTGTGGTCGTGTTCTAGTTGGAGAAGTTTGGCTTTTGGATCAGTCGCCAGTTGGTGGTTCGATTGTTTCTCGTTAAGGCTGTGAGCTTCCTTAGGAGTTTTGCCAGTGCGTGGTGTAGAGTTTCAGAGCTTATGGTCAGTCCTCGAGTTTGCTGTGAGTAGCACCGTTTTAGAGTTGGTGCGAGTTGAGGACGTGGTTTGCCGTCTAGTTTTTCGCATTTGTTTTCTTTCGGAGTTCAGTGTTTGGCAGTCTGGATGGCATTGTGGCCTTGAGTTTTTGAGAACCCAAGAGGGTTTGGTTTTCGGAGAAGGTTGGTGCTGGTTTCTGTGGAGTTTTCCTAGAGCTGTTTCGTCTTAGAACTTTCGAGGATGAAAGTCTTAAAAGGAGGGAGGATTGTAACAACCCAGTTTTCTATCCCAGTTTTCGAGGTGCCTTCGGGTCAAGTTTCGATTGTTGGTTGGGTCGTTAGAGCGATTTTGCCCCTTGGGGGTATTTTTGTCTTTTGGCTCTTCAGGCAGGATTTGTGGTTTTCAGGGCTTCGAGGTAGTTCCTGCCTTCGTCGAGGCTTGTTTGGGTTGGACTGCGTGTCCCGAGATGTTTGGGCTAGTCGTTTGGAAGTTCGGTTGTGATTTGGGATTTTTGCAAAGTGATGGTTGGATGTGTGCTTCCTTTGGGATTCGAGCCCGGGCCCTTGGTGTTGATTTGGGAGTTGGTTTAGTGAGTTTTATTTATTGGAAAAGATTGCTTCGGTCGGGTCTCGAAGGAGGAAGCCGGGAAATGGAATTTTGAGGTTTTAAGTGGATAAGGTTGGAAAATGGAATTAAAATCCCATTTTTCCCTTTTATTTCCCATTTTCCTTTTTATTTCCTTTTTTTTCTTTTATTTTTCCCCAAAATCAATTTTCTCTCTCTCTCTCTCTTTCTCTCTCTCTCTCTCTCTCTCTCTCTCTCTCTCCCGAGCCCCCACCTTGCCCGACCCAGCCATGGCTCGCCCAGCCCCTAGCCGAGCAGCCCTTGGCTCGCCCAGCCCCATCCAGTAGAGCTAGCCCGTCGCCCTCGCCAGGCCGCGCCATCGCCCAGTTCGAGCGTCGCAGAGCCCAGCCCCCAGCGCACAGGTCGCCATCCCGTCGCCCTTGCCAGGCCGCGCCATCGCCCAACTCGTGTCGCCAGCCCTAGCCTCGAGCCGCGTCGTCCAGTGCCGAGCCCAGCCAGATCGCGCGTCCCCGCGTCCTCGTCGCGTGTCCTCGCGCCAGATCGCCGAGCCTAGGTCCGAGTCGCTCGTCCCAGCCCGTGTCGCGTCCCTGCAGCGCGTCGTCGCGCCGCGCAGCCCTCGCTCTTCTTTGCTCGCGCCGCCGTTCGCGCCCGCGCTTCGCCAGCGTGCTCCAGCGTGCCCCAGCGCCGACCCAGCGCCTAGCCCTGCGCCCCAGCTCGCCTGTCTGCGCCCAGCAGCTGCCTAGCCGTGCAGCCGGCCCGTCCGAGTGTCAGCCGTGCCTCGTGAGTTGCTCCCGAGCTGAGCCCTGTTTGTTTTATTATATTTGGGCCTTTTGATTGTAATTATTGTTGTTTTTGTTAGGTTCTCGCTAGGTAGCTCGGGTTCGATCGCAGCTTAGGTTTCTTGTGTTTAGAGGTCTTAGGCGGTAAGGATTTCTTACCGGAGTTGTGTGGACCTGCGATATTATATGTGATTCTTGATTGGATGCTTGTTTGTGTTTATTGACATGTTTCTCGATAAGTGCTCTATTCGAATTCCGACCGCATGATTTCCTATGTTGTTTCTCATGTTAGTCCATGCTAGGTTGTTCCTTTCTGGCATGCTCGTATCTGTTCCTTGCTTCGTAGTATCATGCTAGGCTCGTTGTATTCTCTTTGAGCACGTATTGGATTGTATTGGATTGTTTGTTGATTGTTAAGGCAGGTTAGAGTTGCAGGTAGATAGCATCATCCGGGCCTGATGCATAAAATACCTTGCATCCATGGCAGGGACGTCGAGCAAGTCATTCCGTCCCTAGACCCCGTGAGGGATTAGCTAACCCAAGCGGTAGGCCCTGCAATCTTGGGTGAGGGTGGCAGACTGTTAAATGCCCCAACGGTCGGGATGATGACTTGGCATTGCCTCGTCCCCGGCAGCCGGCATGTCCTCAGCATGTTTGGCAAGAGCCCCGATTGCCACCTGTTAAGGCAAGGACGGCTTACTGGTGTAAGCCTACCACGACCGTTCCTTGGCCTCAGGTGCGGTGGTTCAGGCTGACATAGTTTACGTGTCCAGGTCTCACACCCCTATGTCAGTGACACCGATCCAAAGATTTAGTTAGGCGTGGTGACTGGACATGGGATGCTTGCCTCTAGACCCGGCACCCCCCATGGTCTGCAGTAGCACGCGGTGCATGCTTACGCTCATTACAGCGCCGACTGGAGAGCTCCTCGGGATTGTGAGCCAGTGTACCTTTCGTCGATAGTAGACAGGATGAGGCAGGGACTTGTTTCTCGTATAGGGCGACTTGTGTGATGTGTTGTGTGGTGATTTATTTCCGGACTAAGACCCTGAGTTGGCATCCGAGGCCCAAGTGTGGGCTAAGCTATGTGCTCTATCTGTGTTTATATCCATAGCTTGCATATCTTTTTGCTAGATGACCATGTATATCGTATTGTACCCCAGTTGGGGATTCTTACTGAGTAATTCGTTACTCACCCTTATTATGTGGTTTTCCACAGGTAACCATGGTGCGAGACAGGATGGCTGGAGGAGGAGCTATGATCATGGAAACCCGTTGTTCAACTCTGAGTCTTATGTTTATGTTTATGATTTAAATGTCCTCTGAATGCATGTAGTTGGGCACGGAGCCCTAGGGTGTTTTCTGAATGTATTTCCAGATTCTAGCATTATTGTAACTATTGCAAGGCTTGTATGTTTTAAATAAATCTCTGATCAGAGTATGTTTTGGAAATGTATTTGTCTTGGAACAGGTGCTTGGAAACAGGGACAGGTTTCAGGAATTTATGTTGATTTTTAAATGGATGTTTTCATGTTTTAGTTTTTACTTAGAATCAAAACACCATCTTGCAAATTTTCTGTAGATTTGTATGCATGCATTGAGGTAATGGCCTATTTAGAACCCCATTCGGGTCGGGTCTTTACAAAGGCTAAATATGATGTGCTATTATTAAGAAAGAAAAGGAAAATAGGCTCAAAGTGGCTAACTAATGAGAAAAATTCAAAGGTGGGAATTTTAAAAGCCAAAAAGTGATTAATCCTTATTGCCCTTATCATATTAAAGCATCCATACAAAATGTGGTCTCAAAATGCACTCACAAGCCAGTTCTAGAAAAAGCACACTAAGTTTGATACCACTCAACAAGAAATAAATTGAGCAAAATATATGAGTTGCTCATAGGCTCTAAATCTCACTAGGATGGGTAAATTGCATTAAGTCTTGCACATTTTCAATCAATAAATTAATGAGACACCATCATAAAAATTTAAGAAAAACTCTAATCAACTCTTAAAATTCAAACTAATGATGCATTCCTAACTTACATGATATTCAAAAATATTAACAAAGAATCAAAGTTTCAAAAGAAAAATCAACATGTATGAATTAAAGCATGCTAAATTTAATTTAAACCTCCTCCACACGTAAACTATACATTGTTCCCAATGTATAAAAAAAATTAAGCATAATGTTCACAAAAATAATAAAAAGATAAGGAAAGTGCACTCCTTGAATTTGTGAACGAGGAAAAAATAATTAAGCATTATCTTTTATTGAAAATTAATGCCCTCCAAAAAAAATCTACATGAGAAATTATCAAAGACAAAGAGAAAAAAAAAAAACCAAGCAAAGCAAAGCAAAAAAAAATAATAAAATAAAGACTAAAATAATGAAAATAAAAAAGTAGGAAAAATATTAGGTTGCCTCCTAATAAGTGCAATCATTTAACGTCGTTGTGCTCGACGACTTTAACATTCATCAAGGTACATAAAATTCTTTGATTTTCTTTGGTCCCTTCTTGCTTGAATTGATGTAATCTACTAAGTCGAGTAGGCTTTTATTCTTCTCAATGGAACCAAACAGATAAATATTTTTGTTATTTTTGAAATATAAATTGTTGAAATCAAATTGCAAAAAATAAAACTCAGCAGGTTCATAAGAATAAAGAAAAAGATATGTTTTATGAAGATTTTCTGAAAATAAAATAGGGTTAGGCTTTTCGGCCTCATATTCTATAGCCTGAATTTCCTCTTCGTTTGTAGGCTCATTTTCTTCCATCTCGCATACCTGATTTTGATATGGCTTGAAATTGTCCAACTCATCTTCACTATCAGAAAATATTACCTCAGAAATTTCTACCTCAATGGTATCAATAAATTGTTGCTCTTGTAATATCTCCAATTTACGCATTGAATTGGTCATTTGAGCAATTTGGTTACCCAAACTTTCCATACTGGCTTTGATTTCTTATTGAAATTGAATTTGATTTTCCATTCGTAATCCAAGCTAATTTTCCAATTGTAATTGACGAATTTCTTGTTGAAATTGGAGATTATTCTGTTGCATTTGAAGAATATTATCATCAGCTAAAGTTTCAACATATCATTTAAAGACGTACCTGAATTTGAAGTATGAGTTTCTATTGGAGTTTGAAATGGTCTTGTGAAGTCCTCAAAATATTGACTTTGTTGTGCTTTTTGATTTCTATAGCCGAAATTTTGGTGATCCCTCCAACCATGATTATAATCATCATAATAGGGGTCATAGCTCTTTTGATAATGGCTATGAAATCCTCCAATAGTGTTGCATTGTCTGAAATTTTGTTGCCCTTCACCTATTTAATGAACCAAAGTAGTTAAACTAGAAATTTGACTTTTAAGATCCCTTCTACCATCATCCTGAAGAACAACTCCATAATCTTTAGTTCAATATTGTAGGAAATTTCCAGTCTTGATTTTTTTCAACTTTTTTAAAAATAAAAATAAAAAAGAAACTAAAAATAAAACAATGAGAAACTAAATTAAGCTCCATGGCAACGATGCCAAATTTGGTCGAGTTGTCGAAGCCCGCCAAAATAAAAACTGATTTTCTAACTCTAACTTGTAGAAATAATGGAATCAGGTCGGATCCCAAAGGAGCTAAGAATTGATTTCTCAATGTTAAAAACAAATAAAAAGGGGGGTTTTGGTATTTTGAATAAAATTCTAACTAAAACAATAAAAATAAATAATCCAAACAATTTCACGAAAACTTCCAATTCAAGGGTTTAGTTTAATCAAACTGTAATGTTGATCAGTGGCTAACAAGATTAATTTAAATTTCTCGAATTCAAAGAATTAGTCTACCTACTTGGAAAAGCCACAATAAATAATCGTTCTCCTATTTTATTGACCCTGACCGAGCATCAAACTGAAACCTTACTTTTTAATTAATTGGGCACGATAGCATTTCATATCAACTAAACAATAACATTAAAATTATTGAGAACTACTAAACCAAAATTAACTAACTGAGACAACTATAAATTAATTAATTTTGTTTATTTGGTTCCTAGGATCTATCATGCAAGCTATGTAATTTGGAAAAGACACAATCACACACACATAAGTCAACCCCTTGCTACACAATTTACAATCATTTGAAACAATTACTCATCACAAAATTATGTATAGCATAGATCAATCAGTAATAAATTAAGTCGTCTATTCAATTTACTAACAATCAATCATGAAAATAAGGACAAGAAACAAATAATCCATGAACTAGAAAAATATTTATTGGGTCCAAAGCCTCAGGAAACTACAATTGAATTAAAACTACCATTGAACTCTAATAAAACCTAACTACAAATGATAGAAAAATAAACTAAAGAAATTAAAAATAAACCACACCCTACTTTACATTCATTTTCTTCTAATTGTCTCTAGTGGCCCCTCTCTCCAAAACTCACATTCTAGATATATATATATATATATAGATAGATAGATCTCTGCATACATTACATTACAAAAGTAAACACAATTCTATCCTAAAAAAAACATGGGCTCAAATGAGCCCATAAAATATTTTTATTCGTTTTTTTAACTTTGCAAGTGGTGTCTGCCACTTGCCTTATTATATATATATATATATTTATTTATTTATTTATTTATATATATATATATATATTTATTTATGAGAATTTATCCTAGGTAGCAGATTTTTCTTGGTGAATTATATTTGTAGCATTTTTCCTAAAATAATTGCAGGTATAGCAGAATTGTGGGCGTTTTTTTTAATTTCCAATTGTGCCCTTTCCCTCCTCTTCCAGCTAGTCTCTTCTTTTCCACGGCTTCAAACTTCACCGAAACAAATTTTAGCTTCAGTTTTCAATTGATTGACTTCGCTTGTTTGCAAATTGGCTTCCCCTAAACCTTCTATCAATTTCTTCACTCGATTTCACCTTCATCTGCTTCAATTGATTTCAACTTCATCTGCTTGAATCGATTTCACAAAATCAAAATTCAAGTTTGAAATTCTCCGGCGACGCTATCTTCTCCGGCGAGTTTGAAATTCAATCACAATCGATTGAATATAATTCATTGCCATACCATAAAACTCTATTTCACAAAACCAGCTGCCGACAACACTATCGATCTGATCTCCGACGAATTTGAAATTCAATCACAAATTGAATCAATTTCGCTCAACGATTTCGCAGACTTGTGCAAAGTTTACTGGAAATTCTCTCATAACTTCATCTCTTCTCCTCTGAAATTCTTATTTTACTCTGTTTTGAAGGTATTTCTTCTTTGAAATTATTCTTTCACTCTGTTTTGAAGGTATTTCTCCTTTGAAATTCTTCTTCACTCTGTTTAGAATGTCTATGTATGGTATGACAAAGTTGTAGTGATAGAAGGCTTATGCCTAAGTGATAGAAGGCTTATGTATTGGTGATAGAAGGCTTATGCGGAGTGATAGAAGCCTTATGCATAAATGATAGAATGTGTTTTTGCCTAGGTGATAGAATGTCTATGTATGGTATGACAAGTTGTATTGTAGTGGTTAGGCCAAACCTACCATGATTTTGTATATGTGATCCATATTAGAAGGTTTCTATTGAATGGATCTATTATAATTGTTATTGATTGAATCAATTCCTACTGTTAACTATGTGATAGAATGTTTATGCCTAAGTGATAGAACGTTTTTGCATAACTGATAGAATGTCTATGTATGGTATGACAAGCTTTAGTTATATTGTTTGAAGTCAATATTGAGTAACATATTTCATTTTTCTTTCAGATTTTTTCAACATATGGATAAGATTCTTATTGTTGTCTTCCATGGTGGGCAATGGAATGCGGTTCTTATGAGAAGTATAAGATTAGTGGAGTTTTGGTGGATGAACTAATGAGTTTTGAAACTTTTGGTTTGCTGATTTTAAGAGAATTAAAATTGGATGTACATCGATCTTCTTCAAAATTATATGTTTTATTGGATTATGGCCAAAGTACCCCCCCTTTTGAAATTTTGGAAGATAAAGACGTAGACTGGTTCTTAACATTAGTTAAGAATAATGGTACAAAACATCCATTAGTGGTTGATGTTAAGGACTTTTATTTAGAGGGGACATCTAGTAGTGTTGTTAGCAATTCACTTTGGTATAAACTTTCTATCACCCATGGATAAACCTTCTATCACCGATGCATAAGCCTTCTATCACCTATGCATAAAACTTCTATCACGTAGGCATAACTACCTTCTATCACCTATGCCTAAGTCTTCTATCACTTAGACATAAAATTTCTATCACCTATGGATAAACCTTCTATCACCTATGCATAAGCCTTCTATCACTAGGCCCGTTTATTTCTTCGTGGGCTTTTCCGTCATTTCACCAGGCCCGTTTGTAAAATCTGCTATAAAAGAATTACTTTTGAAAATCTGCTATCCATAGAATTATTTTGGCCCATTTTGCTATACATGAAAAAGCCCCTTTATTTATTTATATATATTTCTTTTTTTTTCTATTTTAATTTATATATCATACAAAAAATATATATAAATTCAAAGCCTATTTTCCTACTAATTTGGCAATCTATCTAATACATCAAATAAGACATAATATCTATAATCAACCACAATATTAAATTCAAATATGGAGAAATTAGATTCAATAAGTATAATTATTAAAAACTTATCACCCAACTATGTGTAACGTTAGGGTAGTTTCAATATAACTTTATCCAATTTAACTTTATCCAATCTTGTTAAACGTTAAGGTGATTTAATTTAGCTTTACCCAACCGCGTACAACTATTGGATAACTTTAATTTAGCCTAACAAAACTTTATTTTAATTTAAAAACTTATTTGAATAGTTTATGTGTCTTATCCAACATTACATAGCGTTTACATAATTTCAATTTAGTGTTATTCAACTTTAAGTTACGTTTGGATAGTTTTAATTCAGCATTACCCAACGTTGGGTAATGTTTAGGTAGCTTCAACTTAGTATTACCAAATTTGTTCATCATTTGGGTATCTTAATTTCGTCCAACCCAACTTTGTTTCAAGTTACCCACTATTTAGATAGCTTAGGCTTACCCTAATGCAACCTTGCTTAATGTTTGGGTAACTTCAACTTAGCTCTACACAACATATTTGAACTTACATACTTATTTGAATAACTTATGCTTAATCTTATCCAACTTTACATGACATTTGGACAGTTTCAATTTAGTATTGCCCAACTTTGTGCAACGTTTGGATAACTTTAATTGAGCATCACCCAACTTTTTGTAATGTTTGGGTAGGCTTCAATGTAATCTTACCCAACTTTATTCATCATTGTTTGAAGTTACACACTTATTTAGATAGCTTATACTTGCCCTTATCCAACCTTGCGTAACCTTCATCTGAAGAAGAAGAAAGGATTATTAACCTAATCTTAGGGGATATATTAACCTTCCAAAACCACTTCCAAGCCCAAGGTCCAGCACTTGCATCTGAAGAAGAAACTTGATGAGCATTGTCTAAATTTAACGCTAAATGATACGCCGAGAAAATCCCCCTTGGGTTTTGATTCCATATAATCTCATCAGAAGTATCGCGCACACTCAACTGGGTATTAGCAATAACAGTAGCATCTTCGACACCAAAAATACTATCAATCAAATCAACATTCCATTTATTACCATCAGTGATTAACTCGGCAACCGCTCTATCCTCCCAACCTGACCTTACCCCATGAGCAAAAGGATTCCCATCTTGACAAAGCCACAGATCCCTACCAATAGAAATACTTCTCTCATTCCCCACTTTCCATCTAAACCCTTTTTGAAAGAGATCGTGACCTCAAATTATACTCCTCCACGCTAATGAATGGTTGCTCCAAAAGGGAGCCTTGATATAATTCCCATAAATGAAATATTTACCTCTTAGAAATCCACTCAACAGACTATTCGGATTCCTAAGGATCCTCCAGCTATGCTTGGCAAGCAGCGCTTGGTTGAACAAATTAAGATCCCTAAAGCCCAGCCCCCCTCTATCTTTACTAACTCACAACTTCTTCCAATTCATCCAGTGCATCTTATTCTTAAGGTTAGACTCTTCATCCCACCAAATCTGAGCACAAAGCCTCTCAAGGTCCTCGTTAAAAGATTTAGAAAGTCTAAAACAACTGATGATGTAAGATGAAATTGTCTGGCCAAGAGCCATAATTAAAACTTCTTTCCCACCTCTAGAAAGCATCTTACCTTTCCAAGATTGGAGACATTTTTCCAGTCTACTTTTGATAAATGAAAAAGCACAGTTTTATTCTTGCTATTCTGAGAGGGCATCCCCAAATGCACCTCTAAATTATCACTCAATTTCACTTCAGAATATCACTAATCTTAACCCTCTCTCTCTAATCCACATTCTTACTAAACAAAATAGCCGACTTATCATAATTAACAGATTGCCCAGAAGCATCCCGATTACAATTTAAAATATCTTTAATTTTGATACCTTCGTTCTTATCAGCCCTGAAAAAAAAAAAGCAAACTATCATCAGCAAAAAACAAGTGAGAAACAAGGGACAATGATTATTAATTTGAAAGCAATAAGAAGGGTTAAGAGATTATTCCCTGATCAGAAGCGAAGAGAGACCTTCTGCACAGATAAGAAAGAGATAAGAAGAAAGAGGATCAAAAGCTTAAGTAACGTTTTACCGTAAGAAGATGATATTTGTAGAGAGTGGATGACAAAATTGAATTCTTGTTAGAAGAGATGAGATATGATTGTTGAAACTAGAGAGTTGAATTAAAATTTTGTCTTGTGTGTTGATTTAAATTTTGTTAGATTTGAGTAAATAAGGTGATTTGTACAAATATTTTTAATTTAGATTAAAATATATTTTTTCTCCAAATTTTGAGATAATTTGTTCTACTTTGATCTATAGACTTTCAAAAGTCTAATTTGATTTTTTTTTTTTAATGGTTTGTTTCATTTCAATCACTAAATTTTTAAAAGCTAATTTTATTTCTTAAACTTTGAGTGTCAAGTATTAGATTAACAAAGAAGAAGGGTTTACAGATTTGCTTCGCACATTTTTAGCAACTATTTGGTTCTAGGAGGATAATAAAATAAATAGATTTTAATATCTTCTTAACATTGAAGCCGCAAAAACCATATTTGATTTGAATATGTTCATATAAATGTTAACTACATATAAGCTGCAAAAACCATACTTAATTTAGTGTTATCAAACTTTGTGTAAAATTTGGGTAGTTTCAATTTAGCCTTATCCAACTTTGTGTAAAGTGTAGATATCTTCAATTTTGTTCATCATTTGAGTATATTTAATTTACCCTCACCCAAGTTTGTTTGAAGCTACACACTTATTTAGATTGCTTATGCTTACGATCCAACTGTATATTATGTTTGACTAGCTTCAATTTAGCCTTACGAAACTTTGTGTAACATATGTTTAGCTTTTTCTTACCTTGTGTAACGTTTCGGTAGCTTAAATTTTGTCTTACACAACTTTGTCTAACGTTAAGGTAGCTTCAATTAAATCTTCCCGAATCTTTGCGATATGAAGGTGAATTTTGCTTTAATGTGGCATATATGAAAAATGTTGTTATGAAATTATGTTTCTGAAACCCGCACGAGTAGACTGTGAAGAAGATTGTCATAACAAAGATGATAAATATTGGTTTGAAAATAAATATGAAGATGAAGAAATGTTGGATGATGAGAGGAGATTACAAAGAAAATATAAAACTACTCGAACTTCACTTTCCATGGCTGATAAAAGTAAGAGTACCATAAAAAGTTGAATTATTATTTTGCAATTTGAAGGGTTCACAACAAATATATACTTTTTTGTTTGTTATCGATTTGTTTTAATGAGTATTTTTTAATTGATAGGAAAAAGAAAAGAACATGTTTTTTTCAACCATGATTTTTTAGGTATGAATATATAACACCAACTTTTATATGTTTGGAGATTTTGCATGTTTAATAAAAAAAGGCAAAGAATGTCCAACTACAACACAAAATCAAAATTAATTCAATTGTAGCAAGAAATCCAAATTGATATCTATCACAGGTGGAGTTTTATTACTAATAGAATTCAATCAATCATAGATTCATTATATCATTAGTTGAGTTCTATCACTAATAGAAATCAAAGTGCTATAGATGAATTAATTTAGAAATTATGCTGCAAATATAATATAAGAGATAGAATGTATTGTTGATAGTAAATTTCTTTTATATATATAACTAAATGATCAAAATCAATAAGGAGAAAGAGGAAAATAAGAAATTTGTTTGAAAATTAAAACTAGAAGTTTTCTTAAAGTGTATTTAAAAAAAAAATAACACCAACTTTTATTTTTTGTAATAAGTATTTATTTTAATCCGTTACCTTTTTTAATTAGTACAACTAAATTTAGGGTTCAAGATACATGGGTTGTTTCTCATTTTTTATTCATGATTACTTTTCCTTTTTTGTTTTTATTAAAATAAAAGAAATGTATTTAGTAAAAAGAAAATTTAAAAATAAGAATCTATATTTTATTTTTAATAATTAGCAAAATTAGTTCTAACACATATTTATTCAAGCAAAATGATAATGCTATCCGGATGCATCATATATTCATAATGTAAATTAAGAATAAAATGATATTAAATATAAGGTAAGGGCAAAATGGTATTAAAAATATTTTGAAATTTGTATATTTAATAAAACAAAATCAGATTTGCTAATTAATTTTCTTTTGCCTACAATTATTTTCAATAATTGGCCTATTGAGCACAAATTTTCTAAATCAAATTTCATTTTAATCAACATATATAGCGAACTACACATTAAATTGAAGCATTTTATTATTGAAAAAATTGAATATTAAATATATTATTTTTGTCAAGGACCCGCTAAACTGCAACTATGGAGACATACACAAATGTCTCGAGGTAGCCTTATCACTGTTAAGGATTTGTCACGCTTCTACTGTGCCACTCTAATATCGTATCAGAAGAAGAAACACGAATACCGATGAAGTCACCCGACTGTATCGGGGATGACAACACAAGATCCCTAAACCTTAAGTTGGGACACGTCTCATACCGTGTCCGCAGAGACATTCACAAATGTCTTGGGGGTAGCCTGATCATCTGTCAGGGACCACCACGAGTGAGGAAAACACGAAGAATCTCTAAACCTCGGGTTAAGACAACGAAACATAAGTTGTATCAACAATGGAATACTCGAATGCCGATAAAATAACATGACTCTGTCAGGGAGAACCACAAGTGAGGGAAACTGCTGGGTCCCTAAACCATAGGGTAAGGGCGCCATCTGCTAACCCCAACATGTAGGGACCAACCTGCCTGTAGATAACATCTCATAATGCATGCAGACTCACCGATAGGCATCCCTCCGTGTCATCATCTATCCTAGTGACCTCTTCCAGTAGGTGTCGAGGTCAAGCGAGTCATGACTACTCTCCTTCCCATGTACTGGGTTGTTATAGTAGGTGTCGGGCTCAAGCAAGTCATGAGTGGCTCCCCTTCCCACGTACTACAACGGAAAAAAAAAGTGAAACTATGCAAAAGGCATATGGGGTTTCACAAGAATAACAAAGAGATATAACTAGCACTAGAGTCACACGAGATCTAGCCTAACCTAAGTGAGTGCAACCGCCTTTTCGAGAGTTGGTGCAACCCGCAACGTGCACTCAACAATTAAGGAACTCGTTATTCTGCACACAATGTGACACGTGGATAAGATCTAACCCCTTGGTCGGATGTAAGAGCCAACCCGTAGGTTGGTGCAGCCCAACCATGTGTCTCGCAGCAAAGAAGATCCATATCCTTGCTCGGTTTCTAAGGGGCACTAGCGAGTCACATAAATAACACGATACTAATCATGCTACACGAGTCCTAAAATGGCTGAGCTAGTTGCTCCACTAGGTGGTCAACACGATGACAGGGAATAGTTATTCTAACGCCGATCATAACAAATTACAAAAAAACCCTTACACAAAAAATCTAAGAACCAAGCATATAATCATTACAGCACGTATAAAGTCAAACATGGATGCAACCAACAACATCGAAGCATGCATAAACTTAAGGCAATCCAGTCAATCGAAAGGTTAAACAGATAAACAATTCATCATGTATTAAGGTAAAAGGTACGAATCAAGGGATGACGATACAATCACATGAACACAACAAATAGAGAGTTTACAGTTTATGAGTTACACTATGACTCTATGCTACCATGTGTAAATATCAGTTCAAACAGTGAATCACAACACCAACACATACATGTGACAAGTCACCGAACATTCAATTCTCATAAATCCTATGATGCCATTATTCACATGCTTTTAAGCCACGAACCAAGATCATAATGAAACTCATTACCTTCTCGACGACTCAACCGAAATACCAAGAGAAACACGAGCCAAGCAACGAATCTGGAGAGTCGCCTAAACGATGAAATATGAATAGAAATCATGAAACTAACAAACGAAGCACAACGAGCTAAAATGGAGTTCACAACATGAATGAGGATGGAAAACTGAGCTAGCGGCGTGTCACCGGAGTGCGATGGCACATTGCCAGAAAAAGGTGGTGGCGGTGGTGGTAGTTAGTGCACCACCACGCAACTCAAAGAAACTTACCTCTTTTTCTTTGTCTCGTCGCCTGAGCACAAAACTAGTCTCGGAATCGCGAACGGACCTCTATAGCTCCACGAAACTACAAAAAAAGAAACGAGTTAAATGTATTTAAAATTAACTTGGGTGTTACATAAAGAATTGTTACGATGGAAATGATGTTGCTATTCTTAAAGGTATGATGGAAACGATGAGGGAAGATAGAGAAGAAAGGAGAGCACATCAACAACGAAAAGAACGAGCATTGCAAGATGATGAAGTTATGTTAGACTTGGTTGGACAAGAGAGACTAGGTGGAGGAAGAGGTAATGCAAGGAGGGGAAGAAATAATCATGCAAATATCATGCAACCTAGAGTGATGAAAGAATGCATGAAGATAGAGAAATGGGTTTGAGGTGGATTTGAAGACAGAGAGAATGATGAAGGATGACGGCTGGATGGACAAAGAAAAGGAAAAGATAATAACATTTTTCTTTTATAATAAAACTATTTTTCCATTTAAAGCATGCCTTTTTTTAAATGCATAATAAAACCTAATTTTCAATTCCTTAAATAGAGACAAGGATACTTAAGATTTATTTAAATTAACTCAAATTCTTAAATAACATTTAGACATTTCTTTAAAACCCTTAAGTTAAATTAACCTCCCTTAGAATTCAATAATAAATTAAGGGTGCTACAATATAAATATATATATATAAAAAAAATCTAGGGTGTTACATACAATAGGTCGAATGTGCTGCCGCAGGTAAATTTTCATAATCAAATGTCTATCCTTAGTAGTTTATCCCAAGAAAGTCTATAAAAGACTTAGGAGGATAAATGGGTCATTTTTTATGCGGAGCCTAAAACTTGAATGAAAATGGTAAACTTGATTAAACATTTGAGTGCTTTCAATCACCACTCATTTTAAGCTATCTTCTAAATGACAGTTTTTTAAATGTCAAACTCTAAAAGATTTAAATAAGAAAACACCAAATACATGTAAGTCTTTCGAACCCTTCAAAAATATTTTCATTCGACTCTTTCAAATTGTTGTTTTTAATTTAATAGAATAGTGTACAATCATCAAGACCATTTAATAACAAATCTTAGATTAATTAAGAAGATAAAATATGAATATCGTTACATTCTTAATTATCAAATAATTTAGGCATAATTATTTTTAAATAGTATGAACTTTCATTTTAAAATTATTAGATAATGAGTATGATAACTTAACCATCTTATAAATGTTTCCTGATTTGCTTATTAATTTCATTGAAATTTTGCTAAAATGAGAACCACATTTTAATAGATTTGCAGTAACATCTCTTTCTCATGCTTCCATTGGTGTAAATTTGATTTTATTTAGAAAAAATCTCATACACCATACCTTTAATTAGTTCTTCATTAACTAAAAAAAAATATTTCTTCATCCAAACAAATTAAGAATAAAAATATTTATATTTCTTTTTCAAATATAAAAAATAAAAAAGATTTATATCCTATTTTTATCCACATGCTTTCCTTTTTTTCATATTTTTAGATTTCAGTTTGGAAAAACATTTTTTAAAGAGAAATCGAGCATATAAGCATGGCGCCATGTATACAATCAAACATAGATGTAACCAACAATATCAAACATGCATAAATTCAAGGCAATCCAATCAATCGAAAGGCTAACAAATAAGGATACGATCAAAACCACACGATTCCAGGCTACCACAAGTAATAATAAATCCAAACAACGAATCACAACACCAACACATACATGTAACAAGTCATCCAACATTCAATTCTCGTAAAACCTAATGTGCTACTATTCACATGCTTTAAGCCACAAACCCAGTTCATGATGAAACTCTTTACTTTCCCGACAACTCGACTGAAACACCACAAGAACCCACGAGATAAACGACGAGCCGAAATGATGAACGCCGAAATGAGGTTAACATCCTTAGGAGCACCTAAACACAAAACAACGTTGAACGTTCGTTAGGGACAAGCTAAACATGCCACAAAGGAGGTTAACATCATGGGTACGAGGAGAAGCTACTGTTCGAAAACACCTCGCTGGAGCACGGCGGCGCGTTGTCATGGAATCGAGTAGGTCATACCTCGTTGGAAAGATCTCGATCTCAGGATCATGGAACAAGTCTTAGATTTGCAAACAAACTCCTCTAGCTCCCGAAAACTACGAAAGGAGAAACGAGTTTCAAAGCCCTCTCACCAGAAAGCTCCATGATAACCAACGAATCTTACCTTATTTTGAAGCTCTCATCTCCTTGAGCACGAAACTGTTCTCAGAAATGCGAACAGACCTCTCTAACTCCGTGAAACTGAGAAGTAATAAGTGGGTTTTAGGTGGTGGTGGTGGCTATTGGGATTGAATAAAGAAGAGAGAGAAAGATGGTCAAATAAAAAATATATGTAAAAAAAATCATCTTTCCATTTAAATCCATAAACCCTAATTTAACTTTAAAACTCCAAATTTATAACCCAAAATAATTTTTGCATTTTAGCTTTTATTACTATAAAGTTCTAAATAAACTTAAGTTTACTCATAACTTAAATATCATGGAGCATTAAATAATATAATTAATTTGAGATTTATTAGCATATTCAATAAAACACTAATTATGCTTAAAAATGATCTAGGGTATTATAATGTTATAAATATTTCAATAAAAACACTTAAATTGTATTTAAAATTAACTAGTGTGTAGACAATTGTTATGATGGAAACGATGTTGCTATTTTTCAAGCCCTTCAAGGTACGATGGAAACGATGAGGGAAGATAGAGAGGAAAGGAGAGCACATCAGCTATGAGAAGAACGAGCAATGCAAGATGATGAAGGTATGTTAGACTTGGTTGGACAAGAGAGACTAGGTGGAGGAAGAGGTAATGCAAGGGGAGGAAGAATTAATCATGCAAATATTGTGCAACCTAGAAGGATGTAAGAATTCATGAAGATAGAGAAATGGGTTTAAGATGGATTTGAAGACAGAGAGAATGATGGGGGATGACGACTGGATGGACAAACGAAATGAAAAGATAATAACATTTTTCTTTTATAATAAAACTATTTTTCCATTTAAAGCATGCCCTTTATAAAATGCATAATAAAACCTAATTTTCAATTCCTTAAATGAAGACAAGAATACTTGAGATTTATTTAAATTAACTCCAACTATTAAATAACATGTAGACATTTCTTTAAAACCCTTAAGTTAAACTACCCTCCCTTATAATTCAATAATAAATTAAGGGTGCTACAATATAAGTATATATAAAAGATCTAGGGTGTTACATACAATAGGTCGAATGTGCTGCCGTAGGTAAATTTTCATATTCAAATGTCTATCCTTAGTAGTTTATCCCAACAAAGTCTATAGAAGACTTAGGATGATAAATGGGTCATTTTTTATGCGGAGCCTATAACTTGAATGAAAATGGTAAATTTGATTGAATATTTGGGTGCTTCCAATCATCACTCATTTTAAGCTATCTTCTAAATGACAATTTTTTAAATGTCAAACTTTAAGGGATTGTTTGGGCCACCAGTAATAAAGGGAGGAATGAGAAAGGGAAATAGTAGTGTATAACTACATTTTTAGAAATAAATAATCAAATGTCTACATCATTCAACTGTTTTAATTTATGTCCTTTTCGTAAAATGGGTGGGAAAGAGAAATTTTTTGTTCAAAAAATGTCCTCAATTTATCCATATTTTCAAATGAATTTTATTTAATATTTAATTAGTCAAATCAAATGAGCCCTAAATCAAGGATTAATTAATTTTCTTTAATATTTAATTATTGAAATCAAATGACCCCCACATCAATTATTCCTGGATTTTAAGATTTTGCGTTGGATGCCATTAAAATGTCTTTTATTTCTTCTCTTCACACATACAATCTAAAATCCCTCTCATACAAAAAAAAAAAAAAAAACCTTCTTCAATTTTTCTAAATTGGTGCAACAACCTTATAGTCAATGAATTTCATGGAAAACTTTTGGGCTCCTGGTCACCAACCTTAAATCACATTGTAGATGAATTTTGTGGACAAGTGTGACTGCCAATGACTGGTCTAATGTTGTGAAGAAAGGCTAAAGTAAGTTTCTACTTGTGTATGAAAAATTTAGATTCAACTTCATACTGTGTTCTGTTTGACGCCTTAATTTTTAGGAAGATTTTGATTGAGCGTGTTTATCCAAATTTGGAATACCTTCATAATTATTTCTTCATATTTGAGGAGTTTACAGAAAAAATAAAATACAAAATGCATTTAAAAGTTATTTTTGTTAATTTTTTTTCATCAAACTTGTTTTTCTAAAATGAATTTGAGATTATTTATAATCCTTATTAGATTTTTTTTTTTTTTTTAAACTCATTCTCTTTCTTGTATTGAGATTCATGTCATCTTTCTTCATTAACAGTTATCTTCTTGGTTAGGTAGCTCCAAATCATCGATGTAAGTTGAAATTCAATGACACACCTTCATTCTCGACATAATCGTGTATTCATCCCTATAGAACCTCATGCCAGAAGACACTTCAACGTCGAGTCCTTCCAACCAACTATGTTGGAGCAACCTTATACTCATGGTGCCATACACATATCACTAACCAAGCCTGACTTGCCTGATGAGATATTTATTTGCAACACAGAGATGTATAGCGGATGTATAATGATTTTTCATGTTGCATATACAAAAACTATTGCATCCGGATAGAAAGTTGTACTCGTACACACATGGATGTATAGTAGCAATGGAAGAAGATAATGATGTACATGGATGTACATGGATGTAGAATGAATTTTCAAGCAGCATGTACAACCATAGTTACATCCTGGCAAAAACTATACTAGTATACATGCAAATGTATAATATATTAGTTGGGAAGAATATGTGTGGTGGAATGTTGGCTTAATTTTCTCAATCTTAGTATTAGGTGTACATACTTATACATTTTTCTTCTGCCAACTACAATCGACGTAGATGCAAGGTCATGCACACGTATGTTGATTTCTTGTTTTTATTCAAGTTTTAATTAAAGTTTTATTCTATCATTATTCTACATCTACATTCAAAGATGTAAGAGGATGTAAGCATCTATAATGAACCTTGAAATAGTTTTTTTAGTTTTTTTAAAAAGTTATTTTTTTTTTCTTTTATTAATCTTCTACCGATTTCCAATTCTTTTATCAAAGATATTTGATTCTTAATTTTTAAAACAAAAATTAGATTTGATGGTTATTAGATAATCTAAATTTAAACATAATAGATTTGATGTTTAGGTGGTTATTAAAAATATTTAAAATAAAATAAATCAATTCCTAAAAAAGGTAATTAATTGCAAGAGTACAATAGTCCATTATAATATATTTATTTATTTAAAAATCTAGAAAATTGAATTTAGACATTTATTGTAACTCTCTATAAGAGTAGATATTTATGTAATAAATTTGGTTAAAGTAGCTATTTCCCTAATTCACCTAACAAGAAAGGGAATCATTTTCCATGTTTGGGCCTCAAGTGATCAATACCTACGTAATGGCCCAAAACAATTTTGATTACCTGTACGGATGAATTTCCACCAAAAAGGTTAAGAATCATTCTCACCCAAATTACGTGCACGGACGAATTTGCAATCCCATGCTCATTCTCTTCCTCCTATGCGACTTTTTTTTTTTTTGAGTACATCCTCCTATTCCTATGCGACTTTCCTCCTCTTTTTCCTATACCTTCAACGATTTTCTTCTGAATAGGAATTAGTATCAATCGCCAGATCTTGAAAAAAATCGTCAAATTTAATCGTCCCAAGTGCTCAGCGGTCAACGCGACAGTCAAAAGAAGTCGAGGATCGTTGGAGCAGATGGTGGAAACTCTGACGAATCATCGTCGCAAGATTCTCCGATGAAGGTGAAGACGCATGAGTGTAGTATCTGTGGATTGGAGTTTGGGATTGGCTAAATCTAGGATTTTGGGCTTGGATCTAAACTTGACTCTATCTGAAAGTAAGTTCATAGAATTGGGAAAGAGTATTTCCATGGTTTATTGTTTCTTCTGAATTTAGATTACATATGGATATTAGTTTTGTTTTGGCATTTTTTTGATTCTGTAATCTAGATCTTTTTGTTTGGTTACAAAAATTTTGAAAAAACTGTTTAAATCACTACTACTTTCATAGCATATATATGATTTGTTGTTTTTAATTTCTTTTGTAAGGACCCGACCCAAACTAGGGTCTAAACCTAAGTCCTTAAATCTAAATGCATGACAATTATACTGGACGTCCCGGGCATGTAAATTTAAAAAGAAAACATCTTTGAAACAACTCAGAAGATCAAGTTTATAAAAACTATAAATTCATTAAAACAGTCATTCGGGTACCCAATAGTCAAAATATGAAATCTCGGTAAAACATCACTTATCATACCCCTAAATAGTTCATGCAGAAGGAAGAATTTAAAAAACTCTAAACAGAATAATGCAGCGGGTCCCATGGTCATCTCCAGCTCTGTCGATCATCCATCTCAGTACAGTTTATTAGTACCTGTGGGGATTCCACAGTGGAAAGGGTGAGTTTTCGCAAACTCAGTAAGACTTCCCCAGCTCGGGGACAGACATGCACAAGAATACAAACATCAGCAAACAAGTATGATCAGCAACATAATCGAGGGGTATACAAAACTCAAGCTCCTGGGTGCTAAGTCAAGAAACCTCGTCCTAGACGAGCACCACGCAGAGCGATCTAAAGGTCGTAGACCCCAAGACCCAAAGCTCACAAGAGTCCTCTGACTCGAGAGCAATCTGGCATCCTACTCTATATGGAACTAGTGAGTCGAGCAACCTGTTGGCCCCAGGCCCCGTACTCATGGCGAGAGGTGGTGCCACACCAATCACCAAGGAACCATATCAGGCCCATACCACCTACCTGGAGAGAGCCTAGGCTACTAGTAGAAACCATCCAAAGTCGTGAGCCTGGTCGGCCGACCATCCACGGAAGTCCTGCGGAGCGAGAGAATATCACCTCAAGCTAGAGTGTGCGCCCGAATCTCTTCGTCCACACCCACCTACTAGTCTCCTCTATCCGATCTTCATGACTCGTTTGGGTCCAAACGAGGCATAAAGTCGTGCATCAAACATCATGCAAGTCCATATCAGGACAATCATGCAACCACGTGCAACTCAACCATATCAGGCATACGTACATGATTCATGCATCACTAGTCATACAAAAGACAAACATGAAATGTATATGCTCTCAATGCAATCAAATGCAACATACAATGCTTATGGTCATGCTACAATCAGACAAATCAACTAATGCAAGTAAACCGGCACATGTATTAACCACAGATCCTCGAGAAGAGGTAAAGGGTCTCTTACCTTGCCAATCCATTAACACATCCCTATGAATCCATTAGAAGCTCCAACTAGCCAAACACAACCTCAAGCCCTGAAACGAACAAATCGGTCAAAACTAGCACCTTAGACCATCAAAATCGGATCCAAAATATTAAATTTATCAAACCGAGAAGAACCTCGAAAAACGTGTTCCGAGAACCCCAGGCGCCCACACGTGCCTCACGAACTCAGCTCGAAAAACAGAAAATGGTTCTAGTCAAATCTGGTCAATAAAAGTCAATGGGTCAAAACTCATCATTTTACCCAAGCCAAACACCCATTAAACTCGACTCATACAACCACTAGACCCATAACCAAACACACCTTAATTTCACGACTTAAATAAATTTACATGTAAAGACCCGACCCGAATGGGGTTCTAAATAGGTCATTACCTCAATGCATGCATACAAATCTACAGAAAATTTGCAAGATGGTATTTGGATTCTAAGTAAAAACTAAAACATGAAAACATCCATTTAAAAATCAACATAAATTCCTGAAACCTGTCCATGTTTCCAAGCACCTGTTTCAAGGCAAATACATTTCCAAAACTTACTCTGATCAGAGATTCATTTAAAACATACAAGCTTTACAACAATGCTAGAATCTGGGAAAACATTCAAAAAACACCCTAGGGCTCCGTGCCACACTACATGCATTCAGAGGACATTTAAATCATAAACATAAACATAAGACTCAGAGTTGAACAACGGGTTTCCATGATCACAGCTCCTCCTCCAGCCATCCTGTCTCACACCATGGTTACCTGTGGAAAACCACATAATAAGGGTGAGTAACGAATTACTCAGTAAGAATCCCCAACCGAGGTACAATACGATATACATGGCCATCTCGATGAGCGTATGCAAGCTATGAATATAAACACAGAATAGAGCACATAGCTTAGCCCACACTTGGGGCTCGGATGCCAACTCAGGGTCTTAGTTCGGAAATCAATCACCACATCCACACAATACACAAGTCGCCCTATACGAGAAACAAGTCCCGGCCTCACTGCTCTCATCTGTCGATTTAAAAGGTACACTAGCTCAAGATCCCAGGAGCTCTCGGTCGGCGTTGTAATGAGCGTAAACATGCACCGCGTGCTACTGCAGACTATGGGGGGTGCCGGGTCTAGAGGCAAGCTGCCCATGTCCAGTCACCACGCCTAACTAATTCTTTGGATCGGTGTCACTGACATAGGGGTGTGAGACATGGACACGTAAACTATGTCAGCCTGAACCACCGCACCTGGGGCTAAGGAACGGGTCGTGGTAGGCTTACACCAGGAAGCCGTCCTTACCTTAACAAGTGGCAATTAAGGGCTACGGCCGAACACGCTGAGGACGTGCCGACTGCCGGGGACGAGGCAATGCCAAGTCATCATCCCGACCGTTGGGGCATTTAACGACCGCCACCCTCACCCAAGATTGCGGGGCCACCGTTAGGGTTAGCTATTCCCTAACGGGATCGTATGAGCTCCATCTCATACGTCCCCGCTCGGGTGCAAGGTACGTTATGCACCCGGCCCGGATGATGCTATCTACCTGCAACTCTAACCTGTCTTAGCAATCAGCAAACAAGCAATATCATCCAATACGTGCTCAATAAGAATACAACGAACCTAGCATGATACTACGAAGCAAGGACAGATACGAGCAAGCCAGAAAGGAACAACCTAGCATGGACTAACATGAGAAACAACACAGAAATCATGCCAGTCGGGAATTCAGAATAGAGCACTTATCACCAAACATGTCAATAAACACAAACAAGCATACAATCAGCAATCACATAATATATCGCAGGGTCCACACAACTCCGGTAAGAAATCCTTACCTGGCCGGAAGACCTCTAAACACAAGAAACCTAAGTGCGATCGAACCCGAGCTAGCTAGCGAGAACCTAACAAAAAAACAATAATTACAATCAAAAGGCCCAAATATAATAAAACAAACAGGGCTCAGCTCGAGAGCAACTCACGAGGCGCGACGGACACACGAACGAGCCGGCTGCACGGGCGTCTGGCTCGGCAGATCTGGTGCGACGACGAGCGACGGCGCTGCTGCTCGGGCGGATCTCGTGCGACGACGTGCGACGGCGGCCTTGCGCCGCCGAAGCGGATCTCGTGCGATAACGTGGCGAGCTCATTTCTTTGGCGATCGCTTTTCTCATTTCTTGGCGTCGGCGACGGCGACAAGGTCGACCGGCATGGTAATGGCCACCGCTGGGTGGGTGCTTGGGGGAGAGAGAGAGAGAGAGAGAGAGAGAGAGAGAGAGAGAAGGAGAGAGAAAGTGAATTTGGGGAAAAAAAATAAAAGAAAAGAAAATGAATTTGGAAAAGAAAAGGAAAATGGGAAATAAAAGGAAAAATAAGGATTTTATCCAAAATCCATCCTTATCCACTTTTATCCTTAAAAATCCCATTTCCCGACTTCCTCCTTCGAGACCCGGCTGAAGCAACCTCTCCCAATAAATAAAACTCACTAAAATCCAACTCCCAAATCAACACCAAGGGCCCGGGCTCGAATCCCAAAGGAAGCACACAACCAACCAACACTTTGCCCAAAAACCCAAATCACAACCGAACTCCCAAACGACTAGCCCAAACCTCTCGGGACTCGCAAGCAATAACAAACCAGCCTCGACAAAGGCAGGAGCTACCTCAAAGCCTGAAAAACCACAAATCCTGCACGGAGAGCCAAAAGACCAAAATACCCCTAAGGGTCAAAACAGCTCTAACGGCCCAACCGAACCACTGAATCTGAACCGAAAGCACCTCGAGAACCGGAATAGAAAACTGGGTCGTTACAATACTTCCTCCTTTTAAGACTTTTGTCCTCGAAAGTCCTAAGACGAAACGGCTCCAGGAAACTCCACTAAAACCTAACCAACTAAACTTCTCGGCTAATACAACGTCAACCTTCTCCGAAAACCAAAACCTCTTGGGTTCTCAAAACTCAAAGGCACTATGCCATCCAGCCGCCACAAACAAACTCAACCAAGACTCGGGCATATATGAACTCCAAGGAAATAGACGGCAATCCACATCCTCAACTCGCACCAACTCTCAAACGGTGCTACTCTCAAAGAAACTCGAGGATCGCCACAAGCTCAAACTCTACACCACGCATGACCGGCAAAACTCCTCCGGAAGCTCACGGTGACAACAAAACAACCTCAACCCTACAACAAGTCGACCAAACAATCTGAACCTCATAGGTTCCAGAAAACCAAATGACCTACTCTTACTTCACAAGAGACCAGTGAACCTCAAATCTTGCCTACAAACCTTACGACTATAACCAAACCACCAATCTGGCGATCGATCTAAAAAGCAAACTTCTCCAACTAGAACGCGACCACAACACTTAAGCAACCATCTTAAGGAGAAATCGCCGAACCAAAGGCAAGGGGGCACCATCCCCGTACACCCGACGGCTAACAACACTCACACCGGTGAAACTTCAGCTTTACGACCACCTTAAAAGACAAGGGCCAAGCACAGACTCCACTCGGCCAAGCCAACAAACTAGAACTCCTCATCGGCCGAACGCAACATTTCGGAGCAAGCCTACCAGCAACTGGCCAAAGAGAACACCGCCAGGCAAGGAACAACCAACATTCCTCTCAAAATCTCGGAAGCAAGGACTAAACCATCACGCAGACTATCTCTGCGACACAACACACTCGAGGAAAACAGCTCAACGACTTACCAACCAACGCCACGGCACCTCTGTGCCAACTCACTCAAACGCGCGGCTGCGCTAATGCCAATCGCGAACGCACAACAACTAGGAACAAAGCCCGAGAAGGGCTTGCTCAGCCAGAACTCAACCCAAACTTATAACGAGCAACGCTCGCCTCCAAGCTACCACTCAACTCTTAAAATCCAACTGGCTACTCAAAAGACTTCTCCTTTTAGCCTAGGCCTAACTCAACTTCCAACCGTAAGCTCCACTCCACGAAACCTCACAAGGAAAACGGATGACGACAACCTCCAAGCTTACGGATCCACGAGCCACATGAATCCGCAAGACTACCTCGGAAGCTAACACTGAGGTGGCATCCAAGGAGCAACTCAACTACCACAGAGGCTAGGGGAAAAAGGAAATCTTCAATCCCCAAAGAACCATCAACTTGCCAGAACAACTCAACTCTTACTGGTTGGACTCGCCCTTCAGTGGGACAAACAACTCTTGCTTGCTAACAACACAAAGCAGGACCCTTTCATTGGGGTGACCGCCGCGCTTACTCGATCAACTCCACAACTCAGGAGCTAAGCTGACTCCTGCCAAACGGGAAACGACTTCTCAGCAAGCAAACTCAAGAAGGGCAGCGAACTCCACACACGCTCGCTGACTTGCTCAAACCCAAGGCAACAGCAACCAACTCTCTCTTGGAAGCAACACCCAAGGGAAATCTCAACCAATCGAATCACCAATCCAGAACAAACAGAACTTACTCAACTGCTGAGGGAGGGGTCAACTCCCAAAACTTTCTGACTAGGAACAAGACCTCAAGGCAACGCCCCCCAGCTAGAACCGAACTAGCTCTCGAAACAACAAGAGGACCAAGCCTTGGCCCAACACTCACAAGAGGCAAAACAACCCTTACTGCAGCCTCTAGAACACCATCCAAGAATCCGCTTAACTGGACAAACAACTACTTCCAAGCAGCCAACAAACTTTTCCCTCTTGCTAGCACCTCTACCATCGACTCATGGCTACGGGAGAAATCTGACAACTCCCAGAAGGAAAACGGCTCTTCCAAGCAGACAACCGAAGGACAGAGGCTCCATATATGCTCACTGTCTTGCTCCTCTAGAGCAACAACATCTAATCTCACGGGGCAACAACAAGGGGTCCATCTCAGACTGAACCTCCAAATGCCAAACGGGGCAACTCAACATCTTGCAACAGGAAAACAACCAATAGGGCACAAACCACTCGCCCCACGAGCAAAACTAATCTCAAGCAACTCCAATACACACCTTGGTCGACACCAAGCATCAACTTGCCACCACACCGGAACCAATCCGGACTTTACTCCAAACTAACACTAGCCTGCTAGTCTACCAAGACTGCTAGCAACTCCACCAAGGCTACAAACTACACGCCTCCAGCTGGCCAACTAAACTCACTACCTGGGCCTGACTGAGCTCTAGAGAGGCTCTCCACAACCTAGGGTTCTCCGACAACCCTCGACACACCCACTGCCGGCAAACGATCTAACAGACAACTGCCTGAACAAACAACTCCAATTTCCAGCATCACAACCATGCTGGCCAACTCCAACTCCTTGGGAACCAAGAGGACCGGAAACGCTACAGAATGCGTCATCCTCCTACTCAAAGCATCGGCCACAACATAACTTCTACCCAAGGAAGGATCCGAACAACTCTCTTAGCCATGACGATCAGAAACCACGCGGCTTAGCTACCATCGCTTCTTGTTCGGTTTCCAACCGAACTCCAACCAACGATCAACAAAAAGATCCGCCAACCAAGCTTAGGTCCAACTTAACAAATCTTGCCTAAGCAACAACCTGATATCACGAGCACGGTATCCTTATCACCTCGCTAAAGCCTTACAACATCCACCTGGAGTTCAACTTCTCCAGAAACTGAGCACTAGATCTCCAAAGCAAACCCTACATGGATCTGAAACTCTCGCCACGGAACGAACCACACAAAACACACTTGTGTGCACAACTCTCAACCTTCCTTTAGAGATCCAAGACTAACAAGCGTTTTTCCAAAAAGCAACGCTAACTCTGGCCAGCGATACAAACAATCCAAGGAACACCAAAAGTTCCATCTCCACACGATACTCGAAGTTGAGGCAACCTTGCTCTACCAAAGCATAACAATGCTAAACTGAACTTACTTTATACCAAGCCTCTACCAAGGGTGCTTACCCAAAAAGGCATCTGAAACCTCTCACAAGGCATCCAACTCGCCTCATCGACATCCAACTCATGGTCCCTCAGCTGGACCAAACTCGCATTTACAACGCTCAACTCTCCTCAGATTTAGGCACTCGAAGGTAGTTGACCGCACTACCAACCACAAAGAAATCTCTTGGCCTTAACACTAGCGCGAGAATCACGCGCACCAACACTTACCAACTGCCAACCTGCTGACTTACTCAACCTCCAGTAACACCGGGAAAAGGCTCCGCTCCTCTCGAACATCCTTTCGCTTGTAGTCCATCGACTACCACCGAACTAGCCCTCCGCACGACCTAAACAAAGCACGCTTTGCCATAAACAGATCCAAGGCTAAAGGAGTGTGTTTGAACTCGGACGGCATAGAACCATCTGCTATGCCCGAGCCAAACTCAAGCCTGAACCAGACTTAGTGCCAAAGCGGCACACCAACCAATGCACCTCAAGTGCCACTACTACCAAAACCACATCTTACTACCAATGGGGCCAACAAGATCACAACCTCAAGTGACAAGAACTCTGGCTAGGCATACAAGGGCTCCAACTCAAAAACCATGCCTATGGCATCTCATCAAACCGAAGGCTCACCGCCTACTCTTGCACCTCCACATGATGCTCAACAAAACTCGCCGGCTCTCTCAACATGCAGACTAGCTCCACTCCAGGAGCTCACCAAAGAAAGAGTGCTCAACTCTACCAAACATCCGAGGAAAACACCAACGGATCCAATCCAGAAGGAACAACGCTCCTGCACCCTTAACTACGTGGTTCCAGCCATCTTGGCTGCAAACAACAACAACACTTTACAGGAGCACAAAGATGCCTCAACAATCTCCTCGAAGGCTGCCAACTCTGCAGCTACTCACTGGGCAATCAAACAATCTGCTAAGGCTCAAGATCAACACTTGAGCTACCCAGGCTGGTCCACACGGGGACCTGCTCCACAAACATCCACATAAGCACAACCATAGCTAACTCCTCTCTTGGAGTGGCACTCCAAGGCAAAGCACATCCACCCTCTCACTAGGGGAAAACCAACAATTGGGCCACAATTGGCCTACGGGAGTCCAAGTTCTGCCTCCCACGGGAACGATGTCCCAGGGGCATCCGAATCTATCTGGATACCTCAACAAGCCACAACATACATCACACACTGCGGGAAGTTGGCATGATGGCGCTCTAAACCCAAACCAACAACGAGTCAGAACCTGCTCGTCTCCGCTCCACAACACTACACAAGGCATACACTAGATGACAGGTATTGTAAATTCTTAACCCTTTTTCAACAACAAATAGTAAACTTAGGCGTACCTGATGACTGTCGGAGTGCTGGTGATCATGGGAAAAACGACCTACATTAAAAGGTCAGTCTACAGAATCTATGACTCTGAGCTCTGATACCAACTGTAAAGACCCGACCCGAATGGGATTCTAAATAGGCCATTACCTCAATGCATGCATACAAATCTACAGAAAATTTGCAAGATGGTGTTTGGATTCTAAGTAAAAACTAAAACATGAAAACATCCATTTAAAAATCAACATAAATTCCTGAAACCTGTCCCTGTTTCCAAGCACCTGTTTCAAGGCAAATACATTTCCAAAACTTACTCTGATCAGAGATTTATTTAAAACATACAAGCTTTACAACAATGCTAGAATCTGGGAAAACATTCAGAAAACACCCTAGGGCTCCTTGCCACACTACATGCATTCAGAGGACATTTAAATCATAAACATAAACATAAGACTCAGAGTTGAACAACGGGTTTCCATGATCACAGCTCCTCCTCCAGCCATCCTGTCTCGCACCATGGTTACCTGTGGAAAACCACATAATAAGGGTGAGTAACGAATTACTCAGTAAGAATCCCCAACCGAGGTACAATACGATATACATGGTCATCTCGATGAGCGTATGCAAGCTATGAATATAAACACAGAATAGAGCACATAGCTTAGCCCACACTTGGGCCTCGGGTGCCAACTCAGGGTCTTAGTCCGGAAATCAATCACCACATCCACACAATACACAAGTCGCCTATACGAGAAACAAGTCCGGCCTCACTGCCTCTCTCTGTCGGCGAAAGGTACACTAGCTCAAGATCCCGAGGAGCTCTCCGGTCGGGTATTGTAATGAGCGTAAACATGCACCGCGTGCTACTGCAGACTATGGGGGGTGCCGGGTCTAGAGGCAAGCTGCTCATGTCCAATCACCACGCCTAACTAATTCTTTGGATCGGTGTCACTGACATAGGGGTGTGAGACATGGACACGTAAACTATGTCAGCCTGAACCACCGCACCTGGGGCTAAAGAACGGGTCGTGGTAGGCTTACACCAGGAAGTCGTCCTTACCTTAACAGGTGGCAATCAAGGGCTACGGCCGAACACGCCGAGGACGCGTGCCGATCGCCGGGACGAGGCAATGCCAAGTCATCATCCCGACCGTTGGGGCATTTAACAGTCTGCCACCCTCACCCAAGATTGCAGGGCCAACCGTTAGGGTTAGCTATTCCCTAACAGGATCAGAGCGAAGCTCCATCTCATACGTCCCTGTCGGGGTGCAAGGTACGTTATGCCCCGGCCCGGATGATGCTATCTACCTGCAACTCTAACCTGCCTTAGCAATCAGCAAACAAGCAATATCATCCAATACGTGCTCAATAAGAATACAACGAACCTAGCATGATACTACGAAGCAAGGACAGATACGAGCATGCTAGAAAGGAACAACCTAGCATGGACTAACATGAGAAACAACACAGGAAATCATGCCAGTCGGGAATTCAGAATAGAGCACTTATCACCAAACATGTCAATAAACACAAACAAGCATACAATCAGCAATCACATAATATATCGCAGGGTCCACACAACTCCGGTAAGAAATCCTTACCTGGCTGGAAGACCTCTAAACACAAGAAACCTAAGCTGCGATCGAACCCGAGCTAGCTAGCGAGAACCTAACAAAAACAACAATAATTACAATCAAAAGGCCCAAATATAATAAAACAAACAGGGCTCAGCTCGGGAGCAACTCACGAGGCGCGACGGACACACGAACGAGCCGGCTGCACGGGCGTCTGGCTCGGCAGATCTGGTGCGACGACGAGCGACGGCGCTGCTGCTCGGGCGGATCTGGTGCGACGACGTGCGACGGCGCTGCTGCTCGGGCGGATCTGGTGCGACGACGTGCGAGCTCGGCTGCTGGGCGACGGGCTTCTCTCGGCTGCTGGCGTGCGACGGCGACAAGGCTGACCGGCGGTGGGGCTGGCCGGCTGCTCGGGCTGGGGTGCTTGGAGAGAGAGAGAGAGAGAGAGAGAGAAGGAGAGAGAAAGTGAATTTGGGGAAAAAAATAAAAGAAAAGAAAATGAATTTGGAAAAGAAAAGGAAAATGGGAAATAAAAGGAAAAATAAGGATTTTATCCAAAATCCATCCTTATCCACTTTTATCCTTAAAAATCCCATTTCCCGGCTTCCTCCTTCGAGACCCGGCTGAAGCAACCTCTCCCAATAAATAAAACTCACTAAAATCCAACTCCCAAATCAACACCAAGGGCCCGGGCTCGAATCCCAAAGGAAGCACACAACCAACCAACACTTTGCCCAAAAACCCAAATCACAACCGAACTCCCAAACGACTAGCCCAAACCTCTCGGGACTCGCAAGCAATAACAAACCAGCCTCGACAAAGGCAGGAGCTACATCGAAGCCTGAAAAACCACAAATCCTGCACGGAGAGCCAAAAGACCAAAATACCCCTAAGGGTCAAAACAGCTCTAACGGCCCAACCGAACCACTGAATCTGAACCGAAAGCACCTCGAGATCCGGAATAGAAAACTGGGCCGTTACATTACACCTCTAGCCAAACAAGCTTGACCATTAACCAAATATACATAACTCCATAAACAACATCTTTAATCCATGACTTAAATGATCTTAAACCACTAGCCAAACAAGCTTGACCATTAACCAAATATCCATAACTCCATAAACAACATCTTTAATCCATGACTTAAATGATCTTAAACCACTAGCCAAACAAGTTTAATCCATCACTTGAATATTTTAAAACTAACAAGCAAACACTTTTAATTCATAACTTGAATATTCATAAACCTATAACCAAACAGCTTTAATTCAATACATGAATAACATAGGCCCAATAACCAAACAAGTTTAATCCACAACTTAGATATCCATAAACTAGTAAACAACACCTCATATTCTCAACTTAAATAGCTTAAATCCATAACCAAACAGCCACAATGACTCATTAAAATGATTCATTAAAAGACTAAAAAAACATTTAAAAGTTTTAAACCCCATTCCAAACAAGGGTCTTCTTCTTCCTTTAGAACAAAACCCATTTCAACCTTAACTAAAATGGGAAAAGAAGGAAGTGGTCACCTACACTCCGGCGGCGGCAAGAACTCGGCGGCAGGAACTCAGCAGCAACGGCGACACCAACAAGCTGGCGACGATTCTCCTCGCGCGACGACACTAGCAACACCAAACTCGCGGCGGCTTGCACAATCCACGTGAGACAACCCGCAACCCGCGAAACCAAAACCCATGCGAGCTCGAAGAAGTGCCAGAAAAATGAACCCACGACGAGGATCTGGCGAGCTGCACACAAACCCAGTCTATCTCGACGAGGACCCACGTGTGCAGACCTGCACGAGACCCACAGCGGCGAAGCGCCACCCTCTCTGACCCATACCGACGACGAACGGGTTGTCCCCGGCGAATAACTCCCAATGATGGTGGCTGCTTCGAATTTTGGACATAAGGTGTAGATGGAGAAGATGAACAGTAGCCTTAGCCTTGTCTTAGGGTTTTAAAATCACTTAAATGCCAAGGTTCAAAGGACCAAATTGACCTTCATTTTTCACTTAATTGCAGCACTACTCTTAAAAATAAATTAAAAAAAAATCCCGAAATAATAACCTTTCTTTATTACATTTACTGTACAATTGAAATTGGGTTGAAATTGGGTTATTACATCTTCATTGATGATTATTGTGCATATAAATTAAAGAATTTTGATATGCCATCTTTATAAAATTAGCTGCAAAGCCCTATTACAGAAGAGACAAAATTAAAGATGGAAGAAGATGAACAGTCTAGAAGGAATAAATAAAATAAATGAACATTTAAAAATATATAATTTTATAATAAGAAAAATTGAAAATAAAAATGTAACGGTTAAAGTGCGAAGGGATGGAAAGTGATGATTTGACCATTTGCAATGAATGCATATTAAATAAACAAAACCAACATATATGAAAAATGGATGTCTCTTTACCTTTTGTAAGTACAATATATAATTAATAAATAAAAGTGTGTAGGTGTACTCTTATATCTGAGTATCTCTATTCCTACTTTTATTTATATAAAAATTCTTATTTTAAGTTATTTAATGTTTAATTATTTATCAATTTTCTTTAGACTTTGCTATTTATTTATATTCAAATATTATATATAAAATCAAAACTTAGAATTCACAGTAAGTCGATACATGATATAAAAAAAAAAAAAGATCGATACACGTGTCGTTTTACGAGTTACGAATCTTGGACAAAAATATGTTCAGTATTTGTAATTTGAAGGGCGATGATCCATTTCACTCTTAGTTTGAAACCTTAGCCCCTTGGTTTCAATATCTCGAAGTATATGAATCTTTAGTTGGGTTTAGTTTAAATGGCGATTGACACAAAATTTGATTGTTTGTTTTTTTGTATTTATATTTACAAAAGACTGGACCCAAGACCTATTGTATTTTCCCACTAGAAGTCTATTGTGTTTTCCCATCATGTGGATTTTTGAAATGATACAAGTACGTGAACCCTTTAGTTGGATTTACTATTAGTCCATTGGTTTATGGTTGTTTGAAACCCCAAATTTCATTAAGGCCATTTTATCAAAAGAAAGTTTAAAATTTTTTTATCAAAATCTTTCCGATGAGTCTTTTACTTTTTTTTATGCGACTTTTGCTTTTTTTTATTGGACTTTTGCTTTTTTTATGCGACTTTTAATTTTATGGATCTACTAAGTAAATGTACCACACATTCATTTAAAAATCATTTTTTCAAACTTGAACCCGTCTATATAAGTCTTGTGTATTGAACATTGACATTCACAACAAACTTCGTTCAACAACTTGTAAGTTTTTCAATATTTTCATTTCATTTTTTTTATAGTTACCATCTTCAATATGATATTAGTTTGTTTTTTTTCTTGTGCATAATGTTTATCTTAACCAAATTTGAAGACTTGAACATTTTTGTGGGTGGTAAAGTACAACAAAGGTGTCTTAGTTATCAATAATTTCATAGAAAAATAAATGTATGTAATATGTGATTTATTTTCTATGTTATGAGACTTGAACAATTATGTGAGTTTGATAGATAAAAATAACACCAAGAAATTAAAAATAGTCTATATAGACTAAAGATTCTATTAACTATTACATATGCCTTTATGTAGTTTAGGATTTTTTTTTTTTTTTTTTGAAAGTTTTAGAAACATCTTTAATTTAAATTAGATAGTTATTCTATTAAAAAAATGATTGGCAGTCTCAATAACTTAAAAGCCTGATTTGTTTTTTAATTTTGTAAAATGGCACTTTTAAGTAAGTTTATTATTTATTTCATTTGACCTAGGTTTTTGTTAGTAAAAAAGGGAATGACATATTTATATACATAATGTGACTCAGTGACAAAATTATTAAAAAATGATTCTCCCCCATAAGCCACCTTTTAAGGTAATAATATTTATTCGAAATTTTATGTTCTTTTATTAAAGTTTTTTACTACTCACATGTTAATAGACATTTTTTTTAATTATAATTGACAGTATTTTGAATGCATGAGTTGCGGAGAAATCACTAGTTGTACTTTGATTATGTATAAAATGTTTTGGAACAAATAGCTATATTAAATGTGTAAAATGAGATAAGATACACATAACATGTTATTATAAGAATCCTTTTAATATACATACATATTCTATACAATTCCTTTCCATTTGTAATTTGATTTTTAAATTTTATGAAGTTTGATTTTTAAATTCTAAATTTATTCTTATAATTTGGTGAAATTTAAAATTAGAATCTCTATAATTTAATAAAATTTTATAATTTGGGAAAGTTAATTAACTTTTTAAACCTTCATTCATTAATAGAATACGAGGTATGGATTTCAGACGATTAAATCCTCGCAAACCTGATCCAACAAGATTAGCTGTCATATTAGAATCGTTTAATTTAACACAAAATCAACTCTTATTGATCATAAACAAGTACATGCACGACCATTGTAGGCTAGATTGTGCTTCCGCACCCGATTCTTTAGTACGAGATGCTTTTCGACGAATGACAGTCTTTGCGTCGGATCACCATTGTATTGAGACCGCAAGAATGGATATAAGGTGTTTTCAAATTTTAAGTAAAATGCTACGTACTAAGGTCAGATTTACAGGTTTAAGGTAATAGATGTAGAAGAAATGGTGGCAATGGTATTATATATACTAGCTCACAATGTCAAGATTCGTCCCTTAAAAACACAGTTTTGTAGATCTAGTGAGACGGTATCTAGACATGTTAATGAAGTCTTGGAGGCTATTTCGAAATTATACACCGTGCTTGTTAAAAAACCCGAACCATTCACTAGCAGCTATACGGATTACAAATGCAAGTATTTTCAGGTAGATAATATAATTTGGTTTAAATACAATAGATTTCAAACATTAAGTTTGTACGATCACAACAAATTTTGTGATTGAACAGAATTGTCTAGGTGCTTTGGATGAGACGTACATAAAGGTCAAAGTTTTGAATGTTGGTAAACCAAGATATAGGACGAAGAAATGGGAGATCGCTACTAATGTACTTGTTGTTTGCGATACAAACGGGCAGTTTGTGTATGTTCTAGCTGGATGGGAGGGTTCTACTGCAGATTCACGAGTGTTGAGGAGAGCCCTTGAAAAGCCTAACGATTTTTTCAGTCCCTACAGGTATAGTTCATTTAATATATGTAGTGCCCATAGTGAAAATTAATAGGTTATTACTGAAATGAAATCCTTGGAATCCAGGCTACTATTATTTAATAGATGCTGGCTACCCAAACGTCGAATGATATTTAGCACCATATAGAGGTGAGCGATATCACTTAACCGAATGGCGTGGAGGGAATCCACCAACAACTCCTAGAGAATGCTTTAACATGAGGCACTCATCTGCTAGGAATGTTATTGAAAGAGATTTAATCGTTTGAAACAAAGATGGGCCATTATTAGAGAAAAATTGGACTATCCTGTCAAAGCTCAAGTTCGCATAATAAATGTTTGTTGTTTACTACACAGCCTAATTGAACGAGAGATGGTTTTCGATGATCTTTCAGACGACCTAAATGAAGTGGATTCAGCATCGGGATCTTCCAATCCAGAGAACATAGAATACATCAAGACATCCACCTATTGGACCAATTGGCGTGACAATTTGGCCAACAACATGTTCGTTGATTGGGAGTTATGTAACCAACAATATCAGTAGTTTTCTAGGGATAAAAGTGAATTATTCTACACTATTTGTGTTGAGACACTATTTACTATTAATGAATTCTTAATTTTAGGAACGTCGAATTCATCCATTTATTTAATTTCATTATTTGAGTATCATATTATAATTATTTATTATGGAAGGAAGAAATGAGAAACGCTCTTGGACTGCATTAGAGGATGCAAAGTTAATAGAAAGTTTAATGGCTTTGGTTCAAATTCTAGGCTGGAAAGGCGATAATGGAACATTCAGGCCTAGATATCTGAATAAACTTGAGAACTTCATGCAAGAAAGAATACCAGGTTGCACACTCGGTACGAAAGGTATAGAGAACAAAATCAGGTATTGGAAAAACAATACGATGCAATAGATGAGTTGAAAGGATTTGCATGCAGCGGCTTTGGTTGGAATGATGAGCTGAAAAAGGAGTTTTTAGGAATTGGGTGAAGGTTAGTGTGATTTATACAAATTGACATGAATAATATGTAACTTTGATTAATGTTAATGCTAATTTTTGTAAATGATTGCAGACACACCCAACAGCGAAGAGTTTGAATAATAAACCATTCCCTTACTATGATGAAATGTCCATTATTTTGGAAAGGATCGTGCTACTGGAGAAGGGGAAGCAGATTTTGCTAATCTTGGATCAGGAAATAGAGCTTTTAACAAACGTGACTTTGACCTCATCCCACCTTCAGAGGAGTTTCAAGGAACTCCATCGAGTCATAATGATGGAGCTGCAAGTAGTGGATCTAGTAGAAAGCGAAAGAGAAGCACAACAGCTGCTGACTTGAATGATATAGTTGAAAATGCAATGTATATGCAACAGAGTCACGTGAAAGTGATTTCGGAATGGCCTAAGGAGCAATGGAGTGTTGAAAGTGACCTCTGTGAAAGATGTGTGGCGGAATTGGGCAAAATAACTTATCTATTTGATGTTGAAGATTGTGACAAACCAGGAGAAAATGGAACAATTTCTTGCCAATCCACAACAGTACAAGTTGTCACACCTCCGTCACATGCTACAGTACATCAAATGTCTGTCTTGATGTTAGAGCAAGTTGTTCCATAACCATTGTCTCTTAGTTTCTATAATCATGTCAGTTTTTCATTTCCCCGTGCAATACAACTTTATCTTAAATGAAAATTTGTATTTTCTTGTGCAATAGAACTTAATCATTTTCTTATTGAAAATTTACGAGCATATCAAAGAAGTTCACTCCATCAATTTACTTTTTTGTTTTTTTTAGTAATTAAGATATAATTAAAGGAAAAAATCAATACGAATATATTTTTTTGTGTACCTGTTATAATTTAATGAGATTCAAAGTCATGTCATATACACCATGATTTCTTAATCCAAAATAATATAATAAATTAAATTTGTTTTATGTTTAGAATACGAGCATGAATTTAAGAAATGTAGAGAAATAAAATGTTGACATTAAGTCCCAAAATGACATCATGGAGGGTTCCAACACAACACTGGCAACTGATGAAGCTACTACCCAACTAGCTTTAACGAACATACAAAATGTTGATGCGTGGACAAACTTTCGAGATGAAATGTCAAAAAAAATGTTTGCAGACTGAAATGCTTCTAGGCCTTAAACTATGCTGAAATGGTAGCTATATTGGATTGCATTTGCCTTTGACTATGTATTGTCTAATTTACTTTCTCATATATACCTACTTTTTGTAACAAATTATTTCAGACATGATGTGAACTATATTATGTATGTTAATTTCTTTATTATCATAAATCATACATTATCAATATAGTTTGTATCAAATTAACTTGGATGTTTTTTATTAAAAAAAAAAAAAGATATACAAGTTTAGTTTATTTATTAAAAGTTTTTGAAGTAATTTAAATTTTTTATATACTTTGAAAAAAAAAATTATATCACAGAATAACTAGAAAATCAATAACCATATTTTCAATAAAAAAAAAACAAACTAAATCCATAACCATAATCATTCTTTGCACCCCAAACACAATCATTTCCCCATAATCATTCTCAGCCTCCCAAACACAGGTAATCATTCCCCCATAATCATTCTCTGCACCCTCAAACACAGATAATCATTCCCTCCATAATTATTCTATGCACCCCAAACATAGGTAATCATTCCTCCCATAATCATTCTCTTCCCTATTCTCCTCCTCATTACTATTCTCCGCTTACTCATTACCATTTCCCTTGCCCCAAACACACCATAAATGATTTAAATAAGAAAACATCAAATATATGTAAGTCTTTCAAACCCTTCCAACTTCAAGAATGATTTCATTCGACTCTTCCAAATTGTTATTTTTAGTTTAATAGAATACTGTACAATCATCAAGACCGTTTAATAACAAATTTTAGATTAATTAAGGAGATAAAATATAAATATCATTATATTCTTAATTATCAAATCATTTAGGCATCATTATTTTTAAATAGTGTGAACTTTCATTTTAAAATTAATAGATAATGAGTATGATAACTTGACCATCTTATAAATGTTTCCTGATTTGCTTAATAATTTCGTTGAAATTTTGCTAAAATGAGAACCTCATTTTACCAAATTTACATTAACATCTCATTCTCATGCTTCCATTGGTGCAAATTTGACTATATTTAGAACAAATCTCAACACCATACCTTTAATTAGTTCTTCATTAACTATAAAAAAATAAAATAAAAAAATAAAAAAAAAGTTCTTGTTTTCATTTTTTTTAGATTTCGTTTGGAAAAACATTTTTTAAAAAGAAACCGAGCATATAAGGATGGCGGCACGTACACCATCCTACATAGATGTAACCAACAACATCAAACATGCATAAACTCAAGGAAATCCAGTCAATCGAAAGCCTAACAGAGAAGCAGTTTATCATGTACGAGTAAAAGATACAAAACAGGGAATGAGGATACGATCAAAAGAACACAACAAACATGGACACAATAATTTATGAGCTACACACGATTCTAGGCTACCACAAGTAATAATCAGTTCAAATAACGAATAACAACACCAACACATACATTTAACAAGTCATCCAACATTCAATTCTCGTAAAACCTAACGTGCTACTATTCATATGCTTTAAGCCACAAACTCAGTTCATGATGAAACTCTTTACCTTCCCGACGACTCGACAGAAACACCACGAGAACCCACGAGCTAAACGATGAACACCGAAAGGAGGTTAACATCGTTAGGAGCACCTAAATATAAAACAACGTCGAACGTTCGTTAGGGACAAGCTAAGCATGCCACATAGGAGCTTAACATCATGGGAATGAGGAGAAGCTACTGTTCGGAAACACCTCGTTGGAGCCAGTGTTGTTGAGGCGATCCCAGGCGCTCACCTATGGCGAGGGGCGAGGCCACCTGGGCTGCCTTCGCCTTGCAAAAAACTCAGGTGAGCAACTTCACTGAAGCGCTCGCCTTGCTGCGCCTTGGTCTAACATAAATGCGAGCGCCTCATAAAATGGAAGTTTTATTTTTGAAAGAAGAAACTGACATTGAAGCTACAATGAAGTTAGAGTAAGAAATACAAAGACGAATAGAAGAATAGGAAAAAAGAAGAAGATCGAGCACATCTAATTTTGAAAATTGATAAACCTGAAAAGACCTATCCATATTATTTTTATTTTTTTTAATTCAGTACGTATAGCCTTTTAAAAAGCTGATTTTGTCTTATCAATTTACTGTCATGTCCAATCAATTTAAGACTTCTAAATTTTTATGTGATGGATATCAATGTAATCTAAAGTAAAATTTAAGCCACACAGTCTTTTTTATCTAAAGTAAAATGTCTTCCTTATTTTATTTAATGTCTTCTAAATTATAAAAAGGATCATACATATCTTGACAAGTTTTCTTTTTAAAAAAACGTCTTCTCTTCTTTTTTTCTTTTTTTTATTCTTCTTCTACTTTTGAAGTTTGTAACTTAATTATCAATAGTGTCTTTAAAACTTCAAGAAATTCATAATAATAGGAGGAGATTTAAAGTTTCATGACTTAATATTTTTACAATTTTAGTTATTATTTATGTATAATTTGTTTATAACTTTAATATGAATTTACCATCAGCAGCATATTCTACCTCTTGTATTATATTTGTAGCATAATTTTTAAAATAATTCATCTATAGCATATTTATTTCTATCACTCACCTAATGATAGTCTATCACTCACCTAGTGATAGAACTCAATTTAGATTTCTATCACTGATAGAAAACTTAAGCAGTGATAGAATGAGTCTATCATTGATTGAATTCTATCACTAATAGAACTCGACGAGTGATAGAAATCAATTTGAATTTTCTGCTACAAATGAAATTATTTTGGATTTTGTGCTATAGATGGAAATATTTTGTCATTTTTTGATATACATGCAAAATCCCCTTTTATATTTGATATTTAACATTTTTTTTTTGTTATGATTTCATTTTAATGTTTTTATCGTTTAATATTAATATGTAAGGATAAGGATTTGACATTTTATGTGAAAAAGAATACATTTTCTATATAATTTATGTTTTGCATACATATTATGTTATGCATTTTTTTTATTGCGTCTTCCTTCACTCGGGCCTCGCCTTTTTATCGCCTCTCGCCTTGGGGCGATCAAAGAGAGTGTCGCCTTGAGTTGCGCCTTGCACTTTGAAAACACTGGTTGGAGCACGGCGGCGCATTGTCATGGAATCGAGTGGGTCATACTTTGTTGGAAAGATCTCAGTCGCAGAATCACGGAACAAGTCTCAGATTTGCAAACGGACTCCTCTAGCTCCAAAAAATTACGAAAGGAGAAAAGGGTTTCAAAACTCTCTCACCGGATAACTCCATGAAAACCAACAAATATTACTTTGTATCGAAGCTCTCGACTCCCTGAGCACGGAACTGGTCTCGGAATCGCCAACGGAACTCTCTAACTCTGTGAAACTGAGAAGGAATAAGTGGGTTTTAGGTGGTGGTGGTGGTTATTGGGGTTGAATGAAAAAGATAGAGAAAGGTGGCCAAATAAAATATATATATATATATAAATAAAACCATCTTTGCATTTAAACCCATAAACCCTAATTTACTTTAAAACTCCAAATTTATAACCCAAAATATTTTTTGCATTTTAGCTTTTATTATTGTAAAGTTCTAAATAAACTTATCAAAGGGACTCAAAGCTTAAATCTCATGCAGCATTAAATAATATAATTAGTTTGAGATTTATTAGCATATTCAATAAAACATTAATTATACTTAAAAATGATCTAGGGTGTTATAATATTATAAATATTTCAATAAAAACACTTAAATGTATTTAAAATTAACTAGGGTGTTACACAGAAAATTGTTACGATGGAAACGATGTTGCTATTCTTCAAACCCTTCAAGGTATGATGGAAACGATGAGGGAAGATAGAGTGGAAAGGAGAGCACTTCAGTGAAGAGAAGAACGAGCATTGCAAGATGATGAAGGTATGTTAGACTTGGTTGGAAAAGACACAAGGTGGAGGAAGAGGTAATGCAAGGGGAGGAAGAAATAAACATGCAAATATCATGCAACCTAGAAAGATGAATGAATGCATGAAGATAGAGAAATTGGTTTGAGGTAGATTTCGAGACAGAGAAAATGGATGGGGGATGACAGCTGGATGGAGAGAGGAAAGGAAAATAAAATAACATTTTTCTTTTATAATAAAACTATTTTTCCATTTAAAGCATGCCCTTTTTAAAATGCATAATAAAACCTAATTTTCAATTCCTTAAATAGAGACAAGAATACTTAAGATTTATTTAAATTAACTTCAACTCTTAAATAGCACGTAGACATTTCTTTAAAACCCTTAAGTTAAATTAACCTCCCTTAGAATTCAATAATAAATTAAGGGTGCTACAATATAAATATATATAAAATATCTAGGGTGTTACATACAATAAGTTGAACGTGCTGCCGTAGGTAAATTTTCGTAATCAAATGTCTATCCTTAGTAGTTTATCCCAACAAAGTCTATAGAAGGCTTAGGAGGATAAATGGGTCATTTTTTATGCGGAGCCTAAAACTTGAATGAAAATGGTAAACTTGATTAAACATTTGAGTGCTTCCAATCACCACTCATTTTAAGCTATCTTCTAAATGACAGTTTTTTAAATGTCAAACTTTAAATGATTTAAATAAGATAACACCAAATACATGTAAGTCTTTCAAACCCTTCCAACTTCAAGAATGATTTCATTCAACTCTTTCAAATTGTTATTATTATTTATTTTTTTAGTACATATTGGGGGAGGGGGGACAAATACCGATTATCGGGCTCGAACCTGTAACGCTAGTATTGAACTGGTTTACATATTTGAGTTTAATAGAATATTATACAATCATCAAGACCATTTAATAACAAATCTTAGATTAATTAAGAAGATAAAATATGAATATCATTAGATTCTTAATTATCAAATAATTTAGGCATCATTATTTTTAAATAGTATGAACTTTCATTTTAAAATTAATAGATAATGAGTATGATAAATTAACCATCTTATAAATGTTTCATGCTTTGCTTATTAATTTTGTTGAAATTTTGCTAAAATGAGAACCCTATTTTACTAAATTTGCAGTAACATCTCTTTCTCATGCTTCCATTGGTGCAAATTTGATTTTATTTAGAACAAATCTCATACACCATACCTTTAATTAATTCTTCATTAACTAAAAAAAAAAAAGGTTTTCATACAAACAAATTAAGAATAAAAATATCTATATTTCTTTTTCAAAAATAAAAAATAAAAAGATTTATATCCTATTTTTATCCACATGCTTTCCTTTTTTTCATTTTTTTAGATTTCGTTTGGAAAAACATTTTTTAAAAAGAAACCGAGCATATAAACATGGTGGCTCGTATACAATCAAACATATATGTAACCAACAACATCAAACATCCATAATTAAACTCAAGGCAATCCAGTCAATCGAAAGGCCAACAGATAAACAGTTTATCACGTACAAGTAAAAGATACAAAACAAGGAATGAAGATACGATCAAAAGAACACGACTAACAAGAACATAATAGTTTATGAGCTACACACGATTCTAGGCTACCACAAGTAATAATCAATCCAATTAACGAATCACAACACCAACACATACTTGTAACAAGTCATCCAACATTCAATTCTCGTAACACCTAACTTGCTACTATTCACATGCTTTAAGCCACAAACTCAGTTCATGATGAAACTCTTTACCTTCCCGATGACTCGACCGAAACACCACGAGAACCCACGAACTAAAAGGCGAGCCGAAACAATGAACGCCGAAAGGAGGTTAACATCATTAGGAACACCTAAACATAAAACAACGTCGAACGTTCGTTAGGAACAAGCTAAACATGCCACAAAGGAGGTTAACATCATGGGAACAAGGAGAAGCTACTGTTCGGAAACACTTTGCTGGAGCACAGCGGCGTGTTGTCATGTACCTCGTTGGAAAGATCTCGGCCTCAGGATCACGAAAAAAGTCTTAGATTTGCAAACGAACTCGTCTAGCTCTTGAAAACTACAAAAGGAGAAACAGGTTTCAAAATCCTCTCACCAGAAAACTCCATGAAAACCACCGAATCTTACCTTGTTTCGAAGCTCTCGACTCCCTGAGCACGGAACTAGTCTCGAAATCGCGAATGGACCTCTCTAACTCCATGAAATTGAGAAGGAATAAGTGGGTTTTAGGTGGTGGTGGTGGCTATTGGGGTTGAACGAAGAAGAGATAGAAAGGTGGTCAGATAAAAAATAAATATAAATAAAACCTTCTTTTCATTTAATTCTATAAACCCTAATTTAACTTTAAAACTCCAAATTTATAACCCAAAATATTTTTTTTATTTTAGCTTTTATTACTATAAAGTTCTAAATAAACTTATCAAGGTGACTCATAACTTAAATCTCATGGAGCATTAAATAATATAATTAGTTTGAGATTTATTAGCATATTCAATAAAACACTAATTATGCTTAAAAATTATCTAGGGTGTTATAATATTATAAATATTTCAATAAAAACACTTAAATGTATTTAAAATTAACTAGGGTGTTACACAGGATCTAAGAGTGACCATCTTATATTTTGAGTGTGATCTAAGTTAGCCTTCATTGTGAGTTTTTGCAAGGATCCTAGAAGGACCTCTAGCTTTGTAAAAATCAAGCAACATTTTGGCGCTTATCATTTTGTATCAGAGCTTTTCGTCGACACTCTTTTGTCGACTTTAGACTTCATTTCAACATGGCGCATAATGAAGAACATGTACCAGGTTTTTATACCGTTTTTGAAACTCTTAAAGATATGTTGGAAATGATGAGAGAAGATATGGAAAAAAGAAGAGCACATAGCAAAAGGATGTCTACAAGGTACATTTATCCTAAACCAATTTTGAATACTCAATCATCTTTGGTAAATAATAGTTTATGTATTGAAACTAAGTCTATGGTTGAAGTAGAAAGTGGAAAAATTGAAAATGAAATGCTTGATGGTTTAGTTGCAACACGTGCTTATGAGGTTAGTAGGGAATTAGTTTGTAAAGACGTCTTTACTTGTAACCATTCTACTATTGTAACACCTACTCTAAATGATGGACATGTTGATGTGTGAGTTAGGGGAAAAGGCACAAAAGGCCAAAACAAAAGAAAATGAATTTATTGAAAAAGAATATTGTGAGAAAATGAGTGAGAGAGATAAGCACTAGATTAGTTTAAAAAAGAGAGAAAAGTCAATGATGTGAGCTTGTGTGAAAAAACTAGTGAGGTTAAATCTATTTTGTTTTCAAAGCAAAACATTTTTAGACTTTATATCAAGGAACTCATTATTTAACGGGTGAGCTCAAACCATGTTTGTCTAGTGTTTCTTTTGAGTTCTTACAGGAAGCGAAATACCTTATACAACATCTTGAATCGAAGCTTCCTTCTAAAGTAAAGAAAGACAACAAACAAAAGGTCAACTTGTTTATTATGATGAAATACTCCAAATTTGCTTCTAAATTAATCCTTGCAGCAAGATAAGGTGTTCAAACCGAGAAATAAATATCTTGATTAGAGGACAAATACTTTGAAAGAAATGTGGGATGATACGAATTAAACCACTAACTTATTGTATTCACATGAAGGAGGAATTACAAGAAGCAAGAAAAGAAGATTCCAAGAGGATTATAAAAATTCCAATGCAGAATTTTAAATAAAGGAATTTTCATATTTCATATTTTGGGACTTTTTTTATTTCAATGTTGTCAACCATGCTCATAATTGCAAAAGACCTTCTAGAAGAGTTAGTTGGGTCTATTTAAAGTTTATCTACCCTTTTGTCCAACATTTAAGCCTCCCAATTAATGTGCAATTGAGTTTTGGTTTTTAGGTCTTATTTTCTACAAGATGTATTTAATAGCTTTTTTAGTCCTTTTTTTGTATTCCAAGACATGCACAAATTTTTCTTGAAACCTCATTCACCACCTCTCATGCATAAATATTGTCTATTGGAATTCTATCGAGTAAGATATTGAAATGTTTGGATTATAGTTGCAAGATTAGCAATTAATAGAGATACAAATTTTGATTTTTTTTTTTTTGTAAATAATTGTTAACGTTATTAACATGATAGTTTGCTAAGAGAAAAACTTGCCTCCTTAGCTAAGGAGACAAGCCCTCCTTAGCTAAAGAGGCAAGTTTTTCTCGTTTGCTAAGTGAATTATAACCTAATTTGACATTTTAAAAATGTCAATAATCGATTATCTTTCATTTATCATAAGTGAAATGGAAATAATCGATTATCTTTCATTTATCATCCCACTTTTTGTCTTCGGCTTACCATAAAAGGATTTAGTAAATTTTGCGAGAATTGTTGAGAATTAGTAAATTTTGCGAGAATTGTTGAGAAAAAAATCATGAGGCCAGGTTAGCCACAAATAGGGGTGTTTGTCAAAATCTAAAAAATCAATCGACCAAATTAATGTCGGTCAGTCGGTTTTTAAGCAATGGTCGGTTGGGGTCGGCTTCACATTATATTTAACTAACTAGTCGGTCGGTCGAATATTTTTTTAAACGATTTTTAACCGACCGACCGATACATATATATTAGTAGGAGAATCTTAAATTTTTTCAAAAGAAGAGAGAGAAAAAAAACTTATATCATCTCTCATTAATGCTTATAATAATCACCTCAGGCTTTTCAAAAGTCATTATTGAGATTTTAAAAATATTGTTCTTTTTTTTTCACTCTCTCTTCTCCCTTACCACTCTACTCTCCTTTTCCATTTCCAAAATTAAGTTTTCTTTTCCTTATTTTCCTTCCCTCTTCTTTATCTCCCCACTTCATCTTCAACATTCGTTCTTCTCCTACAATGGCTCCTGCAACTTCAACCATGGTCTTTATAAGTGTTAAGTAACTGACGTAAACCGACGGACCGACCGTGTGTTCGATCGTTCGAGGCCTCAAGCTATCACAAACTGAAATTAAGACAAAAACTGACATTTCAGTGATCGGTGTCGGTTTTGACCAAAAACCGACTCCAACCGATAAACACCTCTAGCCACAAATACTCCCAAAGAGTTATCTTTGGGTTAAAATACACCATTTTATTCTATTCTAAGGGCTTGTTTGGCTAGGATGAGAAGGGAAGGGAAGGGAAAGGAAGGGAAGTGAGAGTAAATTGGTGTTTGGTGGGAAGGGAAGATAAAAGAAGTGATAGTAAATTGGTGTTTGGTGAGATGGAAAGGGAAGATAAATGAAATGAAGTGATAGTAAATTGGTGTTTGGTGGGATGAGAAAAGTAGTGAAGTGATGTTTTTTTATTAAAAAAATAGATATTTAATATTTTTAATATAATGTTTATAATATATCATTTTATATTTATTTTATTTATTATTTAAATAAAATTTAAAAATTTAAAAATTTAATAACTTTCATTATCAAAATATATAAATTTCATCATATGGATGGAAGGGAAATTGAAGAAATGGGTCTTCATCATGTGGATGGAAGGTTGAATTTTGAAATGGGTCTTCGTCAAATGGGTAGAAGGTTGAACTTCGAATCCTTCCTTTCCAAAATCTACACTAGGATTTCAGTTTCTACACTTTTGGTTGCCAAATTTTACATCTGAAACAACTATAAAAGCTAAAACCAGATTCAAGTGATGGGGGAAGAAGAGAAGAATGCACGTTTGGTGTCTGGTCTGAAGGTGAAAAAGACGAAAAAAAAGGATAGAAAATGAAGAGAACGCGCGTAAGTCGCCTGGGAAGACAAAAACAACGCGCCGGGTTATTTTGGGCTTTGTCCTTCACGCGTTGGGTTAAAATATCCCGCCCAAGTTATTTTAACCCGACGAGCCAAACGCCTGGAAGTCTTCACTTCCTTTCCTTTCCCAGCCCAACCAAGTGGGCCAAACGTGCCCTAAATGTCTAATTTTAGCAACTTTACTTCAAAAATGTTTAAAATTCATTTAATAATGTTAATAATTTAAAGGAAAAATTAACTTTTTAGTCCTAAGTTTTTACTTTTTTTTTAGTATAAATTGAAGAAGTTGAGCCATAAACTCTATCAGAATGGTACTATTACATTCAATTAGTTTCATGTCTGTGGTGTTCAATTGTATAGACCAAAACAATGAAACCAACACGTTATCAATCCAATCGATCCTAAGTTTGACATTTAACTTCATTTTGGTATCTATACTTTAAAATTGACCCCTTACATTTAAATAATAACCACTTTCAGGGTTTGTGTATTTTTTAATTCATTTTTATACTATTAAAAAATTAAATTCATGTAGAAATTAAAATAATAACTTCATCAATATTTTGAAATGGCACTAGTACTTTCGGTAACTAATGCAACTAAACTAAAAGTGAGAATCATTTAAATATAGAGATAAAGTCGTTCTCACGAGTACACATACACATACACATAAAAAAAAAAATTATACTTATGAAGCTAATCAAAGAACTACATGAGAAGAAACATCATAAAATATGAATATAATTAGCTCTGTAACAAAATTTTGATTTGGTTTCAAAGGAAAGCATATGCATACGAGCAACTGAATCGTTGTTGCTTTCTACCTTCGTAGTTGGTTCGATTCGGTTCGGTTTGTTTTGTGTATGATGTGATGAGCTTTGTTGTCCTCTTTGGAGACACATTATGACACACAAATCAAACAAAATTGTTTCATTTCCTTCTCTTCTTTCCTTTTCCCTTTCCCAACTGCCCTGATTTGAATGCGTGCTCCTGCTCCTGAAGGAAAGCACTCGCCTTCCTGTATTTCTCTGCTCTTTCTTCTTCCTGCAAAGCCTTGTCTCTCGCCTTCACATCGAACAAGAAATGGTTATCCTTTCGCAGTTCCCGGGCCGCTCCTTTTGCTTCACTTTTTATAAGTTTCTGCAGCTTTCTTTTTTCAACTCGTTCACGATTGGGATCGTAGTCTCTACCCTTTACGAAGCTGTGGAAGAAGAAATTGCAACAATCAGTGCTCTGTTGTTTTTTTTTTCTTTTCAATTTACCAATTAAGGGTGTGACTAATTTAGGCTCCTACTTAAAAGTACACTACGGGAGCCTGAATAAAAACTAATACACAAAATAAAATATAAAGGAAGGTAAGTACTTCTCCTCAAATTTTGGATTGAGTAATTTGATTGGTACGGCCTTTTGCTTCCTCATTCTGAGAGGTTGTCGCCCCATATACTGGTCCTCCGTTTTGGCTTCAATGGCTTTAGCAACTTTTCTGAATTTATCCTGCAATACAATTGGCATGTTGTCTTGTTTTGCCAGTTCGTGTAGAATCGTCGATATTGGCAAGAACAGTTCGGGGAAGGATTTCAATTGACCATATACATTAACAAATTCATCAAGAGTTTCGATAACTGTCAATAGCAACCCAGCCCTGCAGTTTCAAATATCAAACCTTTATGTTATAGTTGGAAGATATAGTTGGAAGATGTAAAATTGGTATTATCCTTACTGAGTGCACAAAATATCATTAATACATATTCATTGTATATATATATTATAAGAAACGTATAAATGAGAATTTGCATACACATTAATGTGACAGGTGAGTATTGAACCATGTCCGTCCCTAGGCCAAGCACCGGGAGGACATCGAAGGAATAGAGACACGAGAAGTGTCAACAAATTAATGTCACAGGTGAGTATCGAACCTTAGACTTTGAGGGGAACACATCTTCAAAGTCCAAGTCTTCAACCACTTGCGTCACTTTTTAGGAACATTATAACCTATTTAATTCGAAATAGTTTAGTAGAACCTACTTAGCCTCGGATCAATTCCATTGAATCGCTATAATTGCTCCAAGTATTTAGAGAAACAAAAATGTACCTGTAGTTGTCGGAGCTAAAGACGGAAGAATCTTCTGTCAAATCCATTATAAAGTAGAAGTTCAGGGGGGTAATCTCATTCGTAGGATTCTGTATATGTAGCAAACGTCCAAGTGTCTCTAAATCCACTAGATGACAAATCTGCTAAAAAACACAGGGTATCTATCACTGATCGTTCTCAATTGTTCAACTACAGAAAATGAAAATACTTGGATAGAAAGATGAAAGACTCAACCAAAACAAAATGGTGTGAACTTTTCATTATACCTGTGAATTTTGAGAGGATAATGACCTTCTACCAACAGCTGCTACCAGCAAAGTTTGGAGAAAGTTTATTGCTTCGGGGTAGAACTTCAAAGATTGTTTGGCGATCTGCATTTTAAATCGAGTTTTCCTTGAGAAAAAGGGAGTAAAGGTAATTCCCTTTTTTTTAAGGTAACCACGCTCATCCCTAGGCTAGACACCAGAGACATCGAAGAAGTAATGTGATAGAATCTGGATCTATCTATTAGCAAATCCACACGAACATACACGATAAACCAAGTGTTTCGAGGTACTTGGACCCTCCCTAGATTCTTGAGATCTCTCAAGCCCTAATTTTCATACAATTCCAAGATACCTCCTCCCTAAACAAACCTCCCTATTTATAACCACCATATACAACTAACACTCTAACTAATTGCATAAAGGCCCTCATACTATTCTTTAATATTCCTAAGGCCCAAACCTAACATAATGTCACAAGTGGATCTCGAATCCAGGACCTTGAGGGGAGCATACTCTCAAAGCCCAAGTTCTCAAACACTCGCCACCCTGGGGACGAAAAGGTAATTCTCACAAAAAATAGTTAAATAAAACAATGCAAACATTGACTAAACAAATGCAAAATAGATAAGAACTTATCAGCGGTCACTACACAGCTACATTGATTGTAAATGCAATGCAAGAAAAGAACTACTTTGTCTAAGCAGACAAGTATACCAAAGAAGACTAAAAGGGGACGTAGTAACTTGATCATTCACATAAAAAATAAAAATAAAACAGAAGAAATATCAAGTCCCATCAGAACTTTAACTTTCAAAATTTCACATGGATGATAGAAACCATTTATGTAAAAATCTATTAATTAGCCTAACTTACATAGAGCAGCAGAGAACACAAGAAAGAGCCAATTGCAATATCCCGACCCGTCACAATGGGGCAACGCATCAAATATTCACACATCAACAATATTGCTGGTGTAATGACCACATGGTGGTAGTCAGAGCAAGGAAATATCATTGCCCACAACCTCAAGAGAACCAGAGTTTTGGAAGAAGGCCACAAGCTATTCTCTGCAAGAAAAGTTGAAATTCAATTATGTACATACGTCTTTAAGGCATACAAAGGGACTGAATGAATAACTGGTTTCGTAATAGTAACCTGGATTCTTATTATGAACACAAAATTGTTGATGAGTGTGGGAAATCCTCGTCCTAGCACATGTTGCAGCATAGAAAGGAATCTCAATACTCATCTCCATCAATGGCTTGAGAAGCAAATTTATAAGCTCCACATTCAATGGCTTCTTATTTGCTGATACAGCAAAATATTGCAACAGTATGCCATAAAATCTCTGAACTAGACATTAATAGCAATGGTTAGAAAGCAGCCCAATAATAATGCGAACGTACTTACACATTCCGAACAAAGAGGAGGAGAAATCCTACTGCATTTTTGGAGTTAAGTGTAAATCATATGCTTCCAAGAAATGAGCAGGATACAAATGGAGAAGGTGCAAGCTTTCATCAAGAAAAAATATTTTACAAACGCTAACAACCATGCTTACGAAAATTTTAACGTACAAAAGGAGCTTAATTTTCAATAAGTGGATTAATAAAAGTAATAAAAACTAATATGCATTCAAGACCACATATTCAAAACAAAATTTCTAGAAATTTAGTATTTATATGTAAGAAAGGTAAGATCAAGCACCTAATTACTGAGTAGAGTGTAAATAGTGAACACCCAGGTGATGAGGAAACAATGTAACTGGTGAACGCCTAGACTAAAAATAGAATGGAAGAAATGAAAGTAAACTAAAATCACACCAGAGCAAAGAACGTCCCTTTGTAGCTCATCTCAAAGCTTGAATTGAAGAAAAGGTGGAAGTCTAGAAGAAATGAAAGCGATGCATAAACATATTCCCCAAGTAGTTTAAAACGATAAACTTATATATGTATTTTTAATATATTAGCTTTTCAATTTGTATCTGACTTTAAGAATTTCTGAAACTTGATTATACAATAAAAAAAAACATATAAACCAGCTGATTTCCATAACAAATACGTTGATGTATTGTGTGAACATAGAAAGATAATATAAGAACATACCTGCATTTTTTCCAGATTTTTTTCGGTTAACTGGATAGAATTACTTGCCCGAATGCGACCAATAATCAAAATTATATCACTATTTGTACAATCGGCCGATAAAGACAAAAATTGGTCAAAGCTCTCTGGTGCATCAATTATATAAGGAAGTTCTGGTTTATTTTGACACTTTGTATCCTTTTCTAATTTCTTAGCATCTTCAGAGCTTCCTTTACTTTTCCTACTTTTAGCTTTGGTGCTCTTGTATGCCATTTTAGGATGGTTCTCACCCTGTTCTTTTTCTTCTTTACTTTCTTCGTCATCCTCTTCTGAATTAGTGTCAAGATTGTCATCATCACTCTGTTCCCAATCCTTCAGAGAATGCTTCTTTCCACTAGTGTCGTCATCTTCCTCGGATTCATCATCAGAATCATCATCCACATCATCTTGACTACTATCTAAATCTTCTGCAGAACCATCATCTCCACCTTCACTGCCATCATCACCCTTTCTTTCAAGAATCTTATCGACCCAACCCTTTTTATTACTCCAATCATCATCAAGTGTGAATGAATCACCAAGATCATCCCCAGAGATAAATTTTTGTTTCTGTACAGACACATTTTCATCGTCATCTTCTTCGTCGCTAGAATTTTCTGGCGTAAGCATCCGTTTCTGTCTTTTCTCCTGAAAAGTAAGATGCCATTAAAGTTACTAGGCAGAAATGTAAAATACACAAACATTATCTATTCAACCTTTCAAAATCTCAGACAATGATGCATATAACCCACTCTATGCTTACTAAGGAGTAAGGACTAAACTTGTTCTAGATTCCACAATCCTTTAGAACACTAAAACATGCTCATACACACATACGCCGATTTTAAAATACTTGGATTAAATATAATTTCAATCAAGGTATAAATAAAAGATCATTAAGTTTTGGTAAGAAATCAGTCGTTCATAGAAAAAAAAAAAAAAAACAAGACCAACAAAGAGCTAGCTAAGAAAGAGGCTCCAGCCCAACATGATAAGTGATGAAGATCCTCTTGCTAAATCCTACAAGAACAGCACCAAGGAGGAGGAGGTTCTTCTAAATCATAGGGATGGGAACCACCATATAACTTTTTTTTTAAACAGGGAAACCGGAGTTTCGCTTCACTATACTCGGGATAACCACGCCCGTCCCTAGGCCAGGCACCGGGAGTGGAGACATAGGAGGTGCCTACAAATAAATGTCACAAGTGAGTCTCAAACCTAGAACCTTGAGAGGAGCACACCTTCAAAGCCCTAGTTTTCAACCACTGTGTCATCCCTTGGGGACGGAACTCACCATATAACTTAAAACCATTACATATCCATTGTTTATTGTACACATAAATAACACTAATATCAACACGCTTGATGCCACTAGATACTATGATTTCTAAACACGAATTGAACTAGAACAGAAGCTGGAAAAGAAGAAAATTTGTATTAAAAAATCTGACTCCATCACATGGTTAAAATCATAAAATACCTCTAATAACTCAAGGCGCTCTCGCTCCTCTTGGGCAATTTCTTCAGGTGTTTTTGTCCTATCAGAGGGGCGTGCACGTATTTCCATTGCCATCTCTTTAACAAGCTTGTCAAAAGCATCAGGTTTTTCCTGCATCATGCAAAATGATGACCTAACTCTCTGACACATAAAAGATTCTAAACAATCCAATCCAGTATTACACGAAAAAATGTTGTAATTGGAAAAATAGAGGTTGATAAATAATAGAGACAAGGAAGATTAAACATATCCAAATATCCAAAGGATCAAATGGTATGCATACTACTACACAAAAGTCCTGAAGCTGTTTGCTAATTTAAAAAAAAATAATAATAAGAGGGTGGGACTGTGGGAGATGATGGAAAGACTGATGAACTTTAAACTTGGTGGAGTTCAGACAACATATAATTGAATACCTGATTGAAAAGTTCAGTTTTTCCAGCAACAGGAAAATTATCTTTCTTAAGATGCTCATTTGGAATACTCTTTTGAACAGTAGCCTTCAAGGCATTTGCGTTACCAGAACTAGTGAGAGATAGCAATGCCTCAGACTGGACCAATGACTCAAATTTCTTGTCCAATTCTTCTACAAGTTGCTCATTTTCTTCCTTATCCCTTGCTTTTTGTGCCTGAGAAAGAAAAGGTAAGAGTCGTGAAAAGAATAGACACAATTTTTTTATAATCAAAATAAGGGAAGAAAAAAAATCACCTTGAAAAATTTGCTCTTTGCAATAATCTCATCCATCACTTCCTTCTTGCTTTTGCGTTTCTGTAAATTTTGATAATTATTTTCAGAGATACTCAATGCGTTGAAACATGTAGATAAGCATATGTGCTTAAACATACTTGCAATTGCAACAAGGTTGTACATCCAAATACATATGAAAATAATGGGAAGTGTAAAAGCAATTGTGTCATATAAACTTGTACGGTTGTGTGCAGGAAGACAATGAAGTTTTCACATTTTTTCCTCCCTGTAAAGAGATAATTTAACCGGGCGGAGAGACTTATAAAGTTTCAGCTACAAGTTGTTGAAGATATAAAATCAAACATTCATATGTTTTGCAAGCATGTAAATTAATACAACCAAAGCTTATCCATGTATGATGATAGCATAAAAAGGAAGAAAAAATAGATAAAAAGGAATCTCACATTTTCCTCTCCATCTAATAATCCACCTTTTTGTTGATACAATGCATCGTGATAAGCTCCTTCTGCATACAATGAGCCGTACTAATGAGATTTCAAATAAGCAAAAGATAAACTGATATAGGTATAAGATTCCATCCAGTAAGTGTTAGTCAACATTAACAGATTTCTGAGTTCAACCAAAGAGAAGGGTAACCTAAGCTCGGTGTTCTTGAACTAAACAAAAAAAAGGCATAGGTTGGAGAAAAAAATAAGGCCGCATTTGGAAGAAGAACGAAAAAAACATGTTTTGCAGTGATGTAGATTATCACGTACTCTTAGTTCCAGCAGCTAGATCATTGGCATCGTCGTCCGGCATTAGTTCATCGTCAAAATCGTCATTTAGAGGCAATGCACCTAGAGTTTGGCTTCCAAAATAATCGTCCTCTTCTCCATCAGATAAGTTAAATTTGCTGGTCTTACTCAGTTTTAGCTAAAGAAAAATGCCATTCAGAACAAGTAAAAGTAAACAGCCCTAAAATCGAATCCGGTAACAAGAAAACCAATGAATTCACCTTGCGTTCACGCTGGGAACGTAAAATAGCCTTATCAAATTCTCCAAGCTCTTCGTCTCGTTCACCGATTCGCTGGTCGGAAAATTTTGAAGCCTTGCCACTCTGCTCGTACTCCTTCAGCAGCGTCTTGTTCCTCTGTTTCACAAAACGCACACAAAAGACGATCAAACCAAAAAAAAACACGAATCAATTGAGAAGAGATAGGAAAGGAGGAAGTACCTTTTCAATGGCGAGTGAACGAGAAAGGCCAAGACGACGCTCTTCTCCCTTGCGTTTCCTCCCAAGAACGTCAAATTTCCGACGAGACCAAATGCTGTCGAAGGGATTTTCCTTGGGAGCAGTGACCTTCATAGTCAAGGCTTTTGGACCAACACTCTTCTTCTTCTTCTTATTCTTACTGTTCTTCTTGTCGTTGTTGCCAGAACTAAGGTTGGATGGCTTCTTCGCCATTGATGAAGCTGCCTCTAGGGTTTATCGAGTGCAGGATTCTGGTTGAAGAAGAAGCTCTCGACCTAAATCTTTCGCCGCTTTAAATAGTAGCCGGTCGGTTTACAACTGAACCGGTTTTTAATTTGTGAAATCCAAATATAATGTCAAATTAGGGGTTCTAATTTGACCAATACTTAAAAAATAAAAAAATAATAATAAAGGGTCAAACAATTCATTATTAATCGACTTTCAAAAACAATAATCCTTCTACGAAGAGATGTCCACATGACAAGATGGGTGGGGCAGGGTCGGGAATGACTTTTCCATGCTCGACACTTAATTTAATCCTTGTCTTCAAAAAAAATTTCATTTTTTTTCTTGGGGATCGGATTCCCACGGGATTTTTTTCAATTTTTTTTACCATACTTTTAAATAATTAGATTTTTTTAGAAAATATTTATAAATTTTAACTTTAATATTAATTATTAAAGAAAAATACTACACAGATAATTTCATCAACAAATACATTTTTATATAAAAATAAAAAGGATAAATTATTCATCTAAATTATTCTAAAATGATATGGGAAGACTATAGCATACAATAAAACAAATGTTCTATTTCATGTATTGTACTTCATATAAGTAGAGCACAAAAACTAAGAAAAAATAAAGATCAAACCAACTAACTATTTGTTTTTTATATATAAACAAGATGATGAATTGTTTTATTTAATTTTTATTCTTATTTTTGCCACCTCATTTATTTTAACTACGATTAATTTTTTTGTTTAAATGAATGATTATTTTAAATTATTTTAGAAAGTTCAAAGATTAAAATTGAACTTTTGAAAATTATAGTACAAAATTAAACAAAAATAATAGTTTAAAATTTTAAGTTGGACTTTTGAATGTTCAAAAATCAAAATGTAACAACTTTAGAAACCAAAATAGTATTTTACCAAAAACAAAATTTTAAACACTTAAACCTACCGAATAAAATAGTGACATGTGTTTGTCAGCAAAAAAAATGGCTGTCCGACCATTACCTAAATTCTACTACAACTACCAAACTAACAAAAAGAAATCAAATACTATTTAAACCCACAAAATACAAAACAGTATGAAATTTGTTGCTTTGGCAGGTGAATATAGAAATTGAAAGTGATTTTAGGAACAATGAGGATGAATGGAAGAATGTTTATGAACGTAGAAATTGAAAGTGATTTTAGGAACAATGAGGATGAATGGAAGAATGTTTATGAACCATAGTACATTTTGGCCGAGTGAATAGGATGAAATAGGAAGAATTGCTTTCCGTTATCTCGATCAGCCCGAGCCCTCGAGCTGTTTTCGAAGCCGTTTTCACCCTCTAATGCGAAACCAAACAATTTATGGATAGAAGAAATTTAAATCACTAGTTCAAACTGTTTTATGTTTAATTTTGTATCGGTGTATTGTATGTAATAATGTGTTTGCTTGTGTTTGATATGTATGTTTGTTCTCCTTATGTTGATTGATTCTAAAATAGAGTTACATATGTTTCTGTTGTGCAAAACGTTCCGTGAACATGTTGTGTAAGACGATCAAATTGTAAAGATTGTTTATAATTTCAGTTACTTTCTGCTATATACTTTCGTTTAACAACTTTTTTCATTTAATTATAGTTACTCCCTTATACAAAATGTAATATGCTTGGATTTTAAATTTGAATAATCAATAAATTATAAAGAAAAGTATGAATTTCTTAAGAAAATTTAAGAGGTGAACTTATTTTTAAAATTTGTAAAAAAAATTTTTTTTTTAAGAAAATTAAAAAAAAAACTTATCAATAATAAAGACAATTCAGTAAACATGAGTATATATCTAAATTTAATGTTTTATTATATATTAAATTATTGAATAATTTTAAAATTTTATTTTTATTGATACTAAAATTAGACATAAAATTTTTTTTTTAAAAAAACCACCATACCAAAAAGTTATTTTTAACCAAAAAAAATGAAAACCAAAAAATTGCAAAAACAGACTTAGAATAATGGCTAAATTAAAATAATAACAATAATAATAATAATAATGAATCAGTCCACCATATTTTGTATTAATAATACAAAATACTAAATTAATATCTTAAATTATACTATATAATAAATATTAATATAACATATATTTGACAAAAAAAATTTAAATTTTTTTGTAAAATTGGACTATTCACCTCAATTTCTTTTTAAAATATAACTTTAACATTTTTTTTTTGAAAATCACTAGAAACAAAATGATGTATAAAAAGGCTAGGAGGGGCCATGGCCTCTTCAAATATTTGAAAATGCATATATTTTTTAATATATAAATCGGTCTATATCGTTGTTTCTCAAAAAAAAAAAAAAAAGTCGGTATATATTGTTTTTAAATTTATACTTTTTTTTTATGTAACATTTTAAATTTATACTTTTGGTATATTTGGCCTCTAAAACAAAGTTTTTTTTTTTAAACTTTTATAAACAAAGTTTTAATTATTATGGTTCTACAAAATTTGTGGCCTCGTTGTTAGGGGTGTTCAAACAACCCGAAACCCGAACAGACCGAACCAACCCAACCCAAGGGGATTGGGTTGGGTTAAATATATTTTTCGGTTGGGTTGGGTTCAAAATCATGAAATATTTATGGGTTGAGTTGGGTTAAGGGTTGACCTAAAATTAACCCAATCCAACCCGACCAACCCGAAATTATTATTTAGTTTAAAAAAAATATTTTTATATAACATAATTATATAAGTGTATATATATTTTTATTTAATTATTATTGTTAGACTTTTTATTTCTCATATTCTTTAATATTTTTTAAATCTTTATAATTTATATATCATGACAAATATAGTCAAATTATGTAAAATATCTTTGTTGGTTTTAATTATATATTTGTTTTATATAAGTCGAATTATGTCATCTATTTTTGTTGTTTTAATTATCTATTTGTTTTATGTTTTATAATTGAAATCTTCTATATGAACCATGATTGTATATTTATATTCATTTCATTATCTTGATTGAAGATTATATTTTGTTTATATATAATGTATGACTAATTTGATAAAATATATTTATAATTATAATTTATTATTTATAATTGTTGGGTTGGGTTGTCTCTTTAATTGGGTTGGAAAAATGACCCACCCGAAATTAATTTTGGGTTGGGTTGAAACCTCTCTAACCCAACCCAACCCATGTTCACCCCTACTCGTTGTTGCATCAATAAGGATACTTACAAAATTTAGTCAAATACTATTTTTGAAAATTCAGTCTAAAAGAAAAAAAAAAAGAGGTTGGAACGAGGATGGAATCAAATTGAAAATGTGTGTTAGTAAAAGTGGAAGGCATAAACCAGAGAACAAACCTTTTTGTCTCTGCATTTGTTCTTATCTCGCTCAAACCAAGCATTTCCGCAACCGAAACAATGATCCGGAACGTATTCGGGAAAGCATTGACAGAGTCGACTCTTCTCGACCTTGAAGAGTACAGGAACAATGCTAAAATCGGGCGCAAGAAGTTGGCAGAGTTAGCCCAAGAGTCGAAGAACTCGCAGGGGAAGAACAAAGATGAAGTGGAGGCCGTAAGGTACGTGGAAAGTCTTAGAGATCAATGGACGCAAAAGTATTTGACGCTGGGTTGGATGTACAACGCCACCGGCTCCGCCATCACGCTCATCAGTAGCCACCATTGGGCGGGCGGGTTGGCGTTTTCGAGCCCTTACCCGGTGCAAATTGAGAATGGCCAATGGGGTTTGTTGGTGTTTGAACATGGGAATTTTGAATCCTCCGGTGCTGTTATCTATCAAGGCTTGGATTTTTATTCTCATATTTGCTATTGGTGTGTTGCTTGGAAGGTTAAGAATTCCACTGCCCAGGTTCACTTTCTTGTTATCTAACGGCTATTTCTCTAATTTATGATTTTCGTGTTCCAGCTAAGGTTATATGAACTATTGTTGTGGAACATATTATTATTTTCTTTTTTATCATTTTGCAGTTTTAAGAGGGGTTTGGATTAGGACTTATTTTGAAGAATTATTTTTGATAATTTTGTAATAGCTTGTTTAGTTGTAGATTTTTATAAAGATGTTGCACTAAAAACTCGTTTAGATATAGTTTATTCGTTGATGAGTAAGAGACAATAGCTTGTTTAGATGTAGTTATGAAATGATGAGTTATTTTGAATAGTTAAAAATGTATGATTAAGTATGAGAAAGTTACACAATAACTTGTTTGGATGTGACTTTTTGAGAAATAGTTAGCAAATGTTCAACGTAAATCTTTTTTAAAATTGACAAAGAAACATTTCCAAAGGTTGTTTTTGTCTTTATAAATTAAGCTTGTTTTAAAAACATTTGGTGAAACAGTAGATAATTAAACAAAAATAAAAATTGATTAGTCCATAAAACTGCTTAAACTTAAGTGATGGGGTTGGTAAGGTTCCATCCTAAAAGGATTCTTGCACTTTCTTCATTTAGGTAGCTTTGTACTTTTTTTTTTCTTCCATTTTGTTCATTCTACACAACAAATTTGTCTAAATTTTGACTCTGCTTTGTGTATTAAGTATCAAATTTGTGCTAGGATTTAACTACCAAGTAATAAAAGAAAATCAAATACTATTTGAACCCACAAAATACAAAACAATGTGAAATGTGTAGCGTTTGGCAGGTGCTTGTGAAGATCGAAGATAGTTTTAAGAACAATGAGGATAAATGGAAGAGTGTTCGTAAAGAATTAGAAGAGTCTGACCGAGTCCATAGGGTGAAATACGAAGGATTGCTTTCGGTTATCTCAACCAGCCCGGGCCCTCGCACCGTTTTCGAAGCACTTCTCACCTTGAACAACTATCGAATGGGACACTAAACAACCTAAGGTTAGAATAAATTTAAATCAGAAGTTCAAACTATTTAAAAACAACTCTGCTTCAGTGTGGTATCGTGTATTGTATATATTTGTGTTTGCATGTTTTGTTAGTGATATGTGTGCTCTTATGTTGATTAACTCTAAAACAGAGTTTAATAGCTTTGTGGTCTGCAAAACATTGTGTGAACATGTATTTGGTTTAATGTGTTCCTTCTCTTTTTTTTTTCTCTTTACGAGGAGTTAGTTGAGAAGTTATTTTAAGAAGTTTTTTAGTAGTTAAACATTGAGAACTGTAGCTAAAAACTCGTTTGGATGTGGTTTTTTAGTTGAGTAGTCAGAGTGAAAATCTTGTTTGAACGTAAATTTAAAATGTGTAGTTATTTTGAGTAGTTAAAAATTAATTATTAAAAATGAGTTAATTTGATTGATTAGAAATGAACGATTAAAAATGAGTGAAAAGTTATTTTGAATAGTTATAAAGGAATGATAAGAAATAAGTGATTAAAAACGATGAGTTATTTTTATTTATAAAAACAAGTAGTTATTTTGAGTAGGTACAAAAATTCGGTTGGACAGTTTTTCCAAGAAAAGTTAGTGATCCTCCATCTAAATTCTCCTTAAATATGGCAAAAAAACATCCCAAGAAATTCCAATATAAGCTAGGAATGTTAATTGGTAAAATAATCTCCAAGAGGATGGAGAATGTATTCCACCTCTTCTTAATCTGACTAAATTAATTTTAGGAATTTGGATGGATGTTAATTTTAAGCAAATTTATTTCAACTTAAGCAATTTTTTCTAAGACAAAAATCAAAATTGGAAAAATTTTAAATGAAAATTTTTATTTCTTACCCATGTTGGCAAAATTTTCAATTATTGTTACCAATTGAAAGGTATTGACGGAAGCTAATTGAGGACATTGATGGAAACAAATTGGTAACACCAATTGAATTCAATCAATTTTAAATCGTGATTAGAAAATTATTTGGAATTTCACTACAAGAAAAACAATTTTTTCCGACGGAACTTTTCGTCGCAATAGAGCTGTATTTCCGTCGCAATAACCTATAGCGACAGAACGTCTTCCGTCGCCCTCGCCGTCGGCACAGGTCCGTCGGCGTAGCTTATGCCGACGGAACTAAGGTGTCCGTCGCAATAGATATCCTCTTCCGACGAATGGTCTTCCGTCGTCGTTTACTGCCTACGACGACGGAGATAAATTCCGTTGGCATAGATAGCCTACAACGACGGAAGGTCATTCCTTCGGAAGAGGATATCTATTGCGACGGAGGTGATGTCCGTCGGATTAGACACCCTATGGTGACGGAGCCCTCCGTTGGCAAAGATATCCATAATTTTTTTTTTAGAATAATGTCAACATTCGGAATAAATTTCCAAATGAACCCATAAACAGTTAATTCAATATCCAAAGTAAATTCATATATTGAACAAATTTAACAATGATAAAGTGTCCATATAACATAAAGAAAAATATCCAAATTCATTCATGTTTACAAATTTAACAATGCTAAAGTTTCCAAAATAAGTTCATACATCCAAAATGTAACCCCAATAACATAATCGCATTCTCGTCTTTATTCCCGCAACAAAATACCTGAAATAGTAAACAAAACATATGATTAGAATCTTAAACTTTTATAAGTGAACCTACAACTATAACTTGTAAGTTCTACCTTAAAACAACACAAATCTCAAAAACTCTATAAAAATTTTGGCAGCATAACGACGTATTTTAAATTTACCCAAAAATTGTAAGCCTATGAAAACATTTATATATGAACAATTGTGGCTATCTTTCTTTGTGCAGGATAGCCACAATACAATCAAATTCAGCTTATATTTGTATAAAATTGTAAGTATTAGAAAAGTACCTAGCTATTTAGACGAACTATTGACATCGTTGAGCTTCTTCAACACCTCCGCTAGTTGTGCTTGCATATTAGATTGCACTTGGGTCAGCTGAGTCACTTGATTTTGAAGCACTTCGTTGTGCACCGTGAGCGCTACTACCTTCTCCTTCAACTCATGGTCCCCCGTTGATACTCCACTTGTAGTCCTTGAAGTCGAGCTAGACGATTTTCTTTTTCTTCGTTTTTCACGTGGCAAATAGCACATGCCTCGGATCCCATCTGTGCGCCACCCTAACACATCTTCACATATTTGTTGTCTGCCTTAAGGGTGTAGCTCCTTCAATAGTGGATGACTCCTGCAAGTTTATCATCTTCTCCTACAAATAGACAAAGAAGTATTAAGTAAAAAAGAATTATGCAAGTCATAATTCTTGAGTTACTTTAGGTAAATTAAACTTACGTGAACTTCTTTCGCCTTATCATTGATCCATACATCTTCATCATCGTTACCTTTTTACAACGAGTATATTTAAACATTTTGTGCAGCGCCCATTTCTTCTCCTCCAGCTTCCTTTACCTCATCAACAATGGCCACGAAGGACTTAGAACCTCCATGATGATTGTATGACAATTCAGCTCGCGCAGCCTTACCCCTTTCATGTTTCTTCATCCATTCCTCACTTTCCCATCTATTGCATAAAGATTCCCAATCTTCCATAACTGTGACCCGATGGTAGGGTACAATGTGTTTCTCATTTTCAGGTAAACTCCTAAAATAATAGAGTAAGAGTTAAAGTGAAAACTTACAAAGTATACTAATAAGATGTTATTCAAACAAATGTAGATCGTATAATTTACTTGTAGTGTTTGTACATATGGTGCCTATGTTCCTTCAAAACATTTTTCATCACATTCTCAATACTCTCATTTACCACCAGATTATCCAAATCAAGTTCGAAATGAACCTGTGATAGTTAAATAAACAATTCATAGTTAGTTAAGTTGCATCAAAGTTTATGAATCAAGTGAAGTTCGAATTTACTTTACCAGAAGTTTTTGCTTGACGAGTTCCTTCAGTTCGTCAGATACCTCAGACCATTCCGATATACATACCGGAAATGATTCTCGTACCACAACCCCGACCTGGTTGCTAAGAGTAGTCGCATTCCGCCCTACCGCTTTTTTGTTCTCCGCACTAAATCGAACTTTAACTCGATGTCCATCCCTACGGACTCGTCTATCCAATTTTTCCCCTCTCGAGTGGCCACGCAACTTTCTACTGCTACTACTAGCTGTTACAAATATATTAGTAAAATACTATAAAAGAATAATGAAAATTTGTATAAGTTAGTATTAGTTTTACCTCTAGTATCACCTCTGAATCAGCTGTAGCGGGGACAACATCTATATTATCAGTGTCATCAAAGATTGACGTGGACCTATTTCTCAAGCCAGCCGGCATATTGATAACCTGTAAACACATCAGTATAATTTGTAAGTGAAAATGGTGATAACATAATGCATGCAACTTATATTCGACTTAAAAGAAAAAAGTAGTAACAACTATGTGTCAGAAGGAGAGTCTTCAAACGAAACACTATCTTCTAAAGTCTCTATTTCCTCATCGTCATCATTAATGAATTGATTATCATCTTCTACTTCATGAATAGTTGACAACTGTTTGTCATTCATCGGTCGATCCACTATTGTCGGTGCAACATCTGTCCTACACAACGGGTTGTCTTCCAGAGACTCGTCGACTGTATTTCTACCCTCATCTAGTATGATTTCAGCCTGATCAATTTCAAGTTCTCCAATTTGAGGATTTTCCACTTCGGGAACATCCCAGAAACTTTTATTCGGAACTAGTTGAACAACTTTCCAAAGTGTTCCATGTTTTGGATCGTCTATATAGAACACTTGCTTTGCTTGGCTAGCAAGAATGAATGGTTCATTTTTGTACCAATATTACGATGTATTTATCGATCTTAAGCCTAGATGATAGTAATATCTTCCTTTTTTACTGTCCGTGTTGTACCAATCGCATTTAAACATCATTACCCGTCTTGCACTCACAAAAGATAAGTCTAACACTTCAGTCAACACACCATAATAATTGCACGAGTCTTTTGAGGTTCCACCTTCACCAAGAACCATTATGCCACTATTTTGTGCAACACGACCCTCCTCATTTTTCACTGTCATAAACCGAACCCTATTCACTATACAAGTTGTATACGATCGGTAAAGGGGATTAGGTCCTATTGCCATTGCATACAAATCATTACACTTTTTCCCATTCTTACGCATTCTAAGCACCTCATTTTTAAACCAATCTGGAAACTCTTGCTCGTGTTTTTTATATAAAGCATCTAAGGTTTGTGCACTAGGTCGAAGCAATTCTAAATGTTTTCTACAAAAAGAACAAAAAAAAAAAAACGTTAGTAACCATATCACATTCCAAAACTTAAAGTATTGTTTAAATTATGATTACTTACATAAGATAAGCATGTATCTCGTCACAATTATTCAGAATATACTAATGCAATCTCCGCATATCCAAAGGATTTAAAGTATTGTTCGTTGCTTTACCTATTGGTCGCACATTTTGTCTATACACCTCGTACTCTCCAAAAAATTCGGTGTTTGGATTTTGGTCATCATTTCTTTCTGCTCTATTAAACCTAGTATCGATACCATTAAAATATGATGAACAAAAGTTTAGAAACTCGTTCATCACATACTCTTCTGCTATACAGCCTTCCGGTCGCGCTTTGTTTCTAACATGATCCTTCAAAGTACCTAAACTTCTTTCAAAAGGGTACATCCAAGTGTAATTAACTGGCCCAACAACCTTACATTCGTACGGAAAGTGAATGGCTAGGTGCACCATCACATCAAAAAAAACTGGTGGAAATATTTTTTCCAATTTGCAAAGAATAATGATTATATCATTTTGTAGTCGATCTAACTCGATTATACGAAGGGTTTTAGAACATAGATCAGAAAAGAATGCACAAAACTCAACAATTGTAGTAGTTACATCCTTCGGTAAGAATTTTCGAACGCCAATAGGGATAAGCCGTTGTAGCAAAATATGACAATCATGTGTCTTCAAACCAAAAAATTTTCCTTCTTTAACACTGACACACCGTGAAATGTTTGAGACAAATCCTTCAGGAAATTTAACTGATTTTATGAAGTTTAAGAATTCTACTCTTTCTTGACTTGTCAGAGTATAAGTGGCATGCGGCTTGACTAACTTGTCACCTATTTCCTGTACATGCAGCTCTTTTCTTATTTTTAGATCTTTCAAGTCCCTTCGAGCGTTAATCGTGTCTTTAGTCTTTCCTTCTATATTCAATATGGTTCCAAGCAAGTTCTCACATACATTTTTTTCAATATGCATTACATCCAACTTATGTCGTAGTAATAGTTTGGACCAATATGGTAGCTCAAAGAAAATACTCTTCTTCCTCCAATTATTTTCCGTATTTTTCCTTTTCTTATCTTGCCTCGAAGGATGTTTACTCAACACAGGAAAATTCATTGTATTTACTTGATGCAAAATCTCGTCTCCTTCCCACATTTCTGGAGCTTCCCAAAATTCTGTCTTCCCATTGAATAATTTACTTTTGCGCCAGTTGTGATTTAGTGGAAGAAATCGTCGATGGCCTGTATAAGTGCGTTTGCCTCTAATGCTTATACATGGAGTTTGTTCCTTACAAACGGGGCATGCCTGATATCCTTTCGTACTCCACCCAGATAGATCACCATACGCTGGAAAATCATTAATTGTCCATAACAAAGCCGCATGAAGTTTAAAGTGTTCATCTTTGAACGAGTCGTACGTGCGAACACCATTAATCCATAACTCTTTCAATTCTTCAATTAACGGCTGCAAATACACATCAATCTCTTTTCCAGGTGATTTGGGACCTGGAATTAGCAAAGACATGATGAAATTAGTTTCTTTCATGCATTTCCACGGTGGAAGATTGTATGGAACAAGTGTCACAGGCCACACACTGTATGAAGTACTCATATTACCAAAAGGGTTGAATCCGTCTGAAGATAAGCCAAGCCGCACATTTCTTAAATCCAAAGCAAACTGAGGGAATTCTCGATCCAAATGTTTCCACCCTTCGCCATCTGCTGGATGTCGTAAGACACCTGTCTCATCAACACGTTTTTCTTTATGCCATCTCATATCCAAAGCGTATTGTGTCGACGAGAACAATCGCTTGAGTCTTGGAATTAATGGAAAATGACGCAACACTTTATGTGCAATTTTCGTCCCTTTACCACTAATTAGCTTATATCTAGACTCACCACAAATTGGACATTGATCGAGATCTTTAAACTCTTTTCTATATAGTATGCAATCATACTTGCAGACGTGAATTGAATCATAAGTTAACCCCATATCACGCAATTTCCGTTTTGCTTCGTAGAATGTACTAGGTATACGAGCTTTAATTTGACTGAATGCTCCATTTAAAAACTTCAACAACTGATCGAATGATTTATCACTCCATTTGTTAGTGACCTTATAATACATCAGTTTGACCAAAAAATCTAACGACGAAAAACTCGTACATCCAGGATACAATTCATCACATGCTTCATTCATTAAATCATCAAATAATGTTGATTGCTCCCGTTCTTCTTCATTAGTTGGATCATTGGTTTCAAAATTATGACCAAGTTCTTCATCTTCATTTGATTCGATAGTGGCACGATTGATATCATTCAACATTCCCATCATCTCATTGTCATTTTTGTCTTTAGTGGACTCTCCTATATTCATCCTATCAACTTGTGCAGGCCTTATATCCACCGGTCTTATTCTTTGCCGCTCCAACCTAGATAAATCTACCGGTTCACCATGGTACACCCAATGATTGTATGAAGCTAACATTCCATTTATTAACAGATGGCGTTTTACCCCTTCTATATATTGCCATGAACCATTCATGCATTTATTACATGGGCATCTCACTTCACCCATACAATTGATGTGATTCTTGGCCATTTCTAAAAATGATTTGACGCCTTCAGCATATTCTATAGACAATCTGTCTCTATTCATAAGCCAATCTTTGTTCATTTTTTGTCGTCCTAAAAAATCCAAAATGAATAGTTTAAAATTCAATATAAATGATTTTTGCACCATAATGACGTATTTTGGATTTCACCGAAAATATAACCTGTTATGTAATACATGTGAAACATAATTGTGGCTATCTTTCTTTGCAGGATAGCCACACAACCACATTAACCCCTCCAATAATTCAAATAATTCAAATTCCCAATAATTCAAATTCCAAACATACTATTGAAATAACCCCTCCAATTCACCTTACCATAATCCACAACAAGCCATTTTCTAGGCCTTATTCTAGAAAATGAATCAAATCAAAGAGAATAGTGAAGACTGAAGTGAAAAGCTAAGCTTGTTTATTAAGCTTAAACTATATATTGAAGTGAAAAAAACCAAATGGTTATCAAACAAGATTTTCTTGAGCAAATGAAATGGGAAAGAGAAATGAATTGAAACAAAAATATTAGCAATATACAAAACTTCAGCAAAGCTTGCTCAATCAAAACAGTAAGAAAACTAAAGTGAATCAACACCATTTTCACAGCTCAAACAAAACAACACCTTCAAAATCTAAATGACAATGAACCAGATTTTCAAAGATCCAAACAAGTTCAAGAAACAAAAGAAAATGCAACAATAGAGATTTACTTCTTACTTCAAACTTCCCAAGCTTCATTCATCACAGATTTCTCAAGATCCAAAACTCAAAACAAATTATTAAAAAAAGTGGGTTCACAGATTTCTCAAGATCCAAGCTTCACTAGATGATCTTTCACTTTATTTATTAACTGAATTTTTCATTAGTATGATACTACTGCAATTTTGATTTCTTAAGTTTTGCATCATTCATCAATACTGTTCTTGTTTTTACCAACCATAGATTACGCTTACGGTAATTTTCTTTCTGATTTATAACATGGTATCTTCTACCCTACAACTTTTGCAAGAGAGCAAGGATTTTTTCCTTGATAATATTTTTAAGATAGAATCTTAGACAATTTAATGTTCATGATCTCGAAGGGTAATTCAACATCCTTGAATTTGTTGACTTGTACTTATATTTGTCATGTGGAGTTCATTCGTTATACTAAGCTTTAGGCCAATAGAACATTCTATTTTAGATGAAAAGTTGTTATCAAATTTAAAATAGAACAAAGCAATGTGAAAGAATTAATTTTGATTATTCAAATTATAAATGCTCCTAAACAAGAATTGTAGTCCCTTTCTTATAAAGAATACCCTATCTCTAATTTCAAATCAAGTAAAGCTACTTGTTGACATTTTATCAAACACGTTAAGTGCAAAAACAACAAACAAAATATCCACATCACCAATTTGTTATCTAAACGTCCCAATCAAAATCGAAAAAAACTAGAAATAGAGTGAAAAGAAGAGAAAGAAAGAAAGAAAGTGACCTTCAAGTTAGGGAATTGGAGATGGGCGATTTAATTCGGAATGGAATCAAGCACGGATGGAAGCTAGAATTCAACCTTCATCTTTGAGATTTGATGAGAAAGTATTGATGGAGTTGAAAGGGTTCCATGGCTAGAACAATAAGGGCGGTGGCACGAACGGAAGAAGGGCGGCGACACGAACGGAAGAAGGGTGGCGACGGCGATTGAGAGGAGAAGAGAGAAATTTAGGGATTTGAGTATTCTGAATGAGAAGAGGAAGGAGAAAACGTGTATTTTAAAGAAGCTACGGCGACGGAATAATGGCTCCGTCGCAATAAATAATTTTTTTTAATTTTAAAATTACCCTATCTTTGACGGAAAAACGACTCTCGTCGGCATAGATCTACTTACCCGACAGATAATATTATTCCGTCGGAACAGGTGTAGTCAATTGTGACGGAAGTAGTGTCCGTCGGCATAGACTATCTACGGCGACAAACTTTTGGTCCGTCGGCATAGCTTCCATCGCAAAAAACTGTTTTTCTTGTTGTGTTTTTTGATTTAGCTATCATTAAAAAACATAATTATAGCTCAAAAAAAAAAAAGTAAACATATTATTTAGGAAGTTTGTTGTAAATAGTTTTAATCTTCTATTTTAATAATAGAAACTTTTAAAAAATATTTATTATTAGGAAAATTATTTTAAGTTTAACTTTGATTAAATTTAATTCATAATTAAAAAGTTATTTTAAAATGTGTGGATCGAATTTGTGATCATGGTATTGAAATGAATTATTATCAAACAATGAAACCAAATGTATCATGTCAAACCCATTTAATCAAAATGCTTCTTTAATTAAAAGATAATTAAAAGATGAGAGAAATATAACTATAATCATCAAAGAAAATGAAGTGCTTTATCTAATATACAAGCACATTCATAATTATTTCATAAAATATTTATAGTCGAGAATTTTATCTTGCAAAGTTCTTTTAATGCAATTATTTGTAATTGGCATCATATATTGAGTTAGGAGAGGTTTTCTTTTAGTTCTGCTACAGAAAAATCATGATAATTGATATCCATATATTTCTATGCATATAAATATTTTAAAACTTGTTTATTTTATAATTATTTTGTGAGAAAATTTAGTACGCTACAATTTTCTAAAAATAAAATGATAGTTATATTTAAAGAAAAAATGAAAAGAAAAAAAATGATATTTTTATAAATAAAATCAAAATTACTCAAAGAAAAAAAATAATATAATATTAACAATGTAATCAAATTAAAACATTTTGGGAACCATTGTCCTAATGCCACTGACAGTTCATATATATACTATTAATTTTACTTAATTGAAAACTATGAATTTTATAGTTATCAATTTTTTTTTTTTATCAAATTATAGTTATCAATTAAATGCAATTAGTTTTGGTTATATTTGTTCACATTTGTAAAAAAAAAAAACACCTTTTCATTACTCATGAAAAATTCTCGGAAGTTTTTCGTAGGTAGCAAAAAAAAAGAAAAACTATACCGACATCAAAATTTTAGATAAATTTAAATATAAAAAGTTCAATAAAGTTCCATTGACTGTAAAAAAATGGATAAACTTTGAGTTCAATCAAATAAAACTTTAAATTGATAGGTTTCAATCAAGTTAATTTTTTTTTTTCTTTTAGTACAAACTTGAAATATTTTGTTATGAAATTTTTTTTAAAAAAAGTTACTACAATTAAAATATAAATACTAAAATTTGTTATCTACAATAAATTTTCTTATTTAAATTTATTTATATTAATTTAGAAAATTTCTTTTAAATGTTAGGATAACTTAAGGAATTTGACTTTATTAACTAAATACATAGTTTAGAGTAGACAAACTAAAAATATCAAGGTTTAAAAAATTGAAATTATCCAAAATGATTTCAAATAAGTGTCATTGTTTACCTTCGATCAATATCAACTATTGTCAAATCCATGTTGATTGCCTCTAATTAACATCAATGATAATTTTTCCTAAATGTCACGAATTGCCTTGATCAATATTACCAATTTACTTAAATGATTTGAATATAGATAAAATAGTCTAAAAATTATTCAAACTATAATTTAAAAGTGGGTGTACACACCTAATTTGTTAGGATATTTAGTGATCATCGAGAGACCTGAAATCAAATCGATAGAGTTTATTTTTCTTCCTTTTTGGACCAAAAAAAAAAAAACTCTTTATCTAGTTTTTTTAAAGCCAGTTACTTTTTTTTTTTTTGGGTTTGTAATTTTTCTTTTAAAAATAGTATAAGTTGATAGATATGCTTTCAATTTTTCATTGTATAAACAAAAATAGAAAAACGAGAAAATTATTAATAAAAAGAAAAAGAAAGGGGTTAAGAACTTTTCTTAATCTGATCCACAATAAGTAGAAATCTAACCCTTATGGGCAATCTGATTGTCACGATACTTTTTTTAAAAAAAAAAAAAATTAAGATTTGTTAGGATACTTGCTCACCCAAACTCTTTCTTGGTTGATTTGGAAAATCTTTCAATTTCTTACTATCAAAACAAAACATCACCTAACTTGATAAATGTATGAGGAAGATTTGGGTGGAGCTCCAATTGCACTCAAATCACATGCTACCCCTTTAATGACCATAAGTTATTTTTTCTTTTTTTCATTATTATTTTTTTATTATTTATAAGAGTTTTTTTTTTTTTTTTTGTGGTCATTAAATGGGTGATATGTTATTTGGGTACAATCTCGCCTCCACCCAAATCTTTATCTAAATGTATTAGAAATAAAGAATGTAAAATTTACTAAACATATGAACTTAAAGAAATTTCGGCCAATTAAAAATTGTCACATCATTACGAAGAAATCTAATTAAATATTGAGTTAATTACAAATCAATAATTGTCTCAAAATTAATTGGATTTAAAGTCAGTTAGTTTGGAATTTAGGCCCATATTAAGTTGGGTCTAAACCAATGTATTGGGTCTGAAGATCCATAAAATTTAACCCCATGAAGATTCAAAGACACATGAGACTCCAACTCAATAGTCAAGTTTAAAGATCCCATAAGATCCAGGACCAAAGGTTAGGCCCAAAAGTCAATGAAGCCCAAGTCTTGAGAACTCTATAAATAAAGAGTTCTCCCTCATTTGCAAAGGACCTGGATCGAAACCTGAATAGAAAACTATAGACTGAAGACTCAGAAACTCCAGAGCTTTTAGTTAGAGAATTCAGAACTCAGAACATTCAACCATCTAGAACTTGGAGAGATGATTCCAACGCATTTTAAATCGTGCAAATCAAAATTAAAATAAAGAAGATATAAGCAAATGAAGATTTGAAGAAAAATCGTGTATGAATAAAAAACGGGATTTTCATTTTCAAATTGTTTCTTTTCTAACCAAAACATTTCTTATCTTATCTTCACTCAATCCTAGCCATATATTATATCTATCCTAAATCCAATGGCCACAATTTTATCATATCTTCATCAAATCTCGTCTTTCGATCATTTTTCCCTAAATTCAACAGACATCTTTCATCTTCTCTCCATTAAATACATTGCTTCAAGAACTAAATTTAGAAAGAAATATTATCATTCTCAAAGTGTCATTTGCTTCACTCATTCTTGAATCGACACATTGCAAATTTTGTAAAGAAACTGTCAACACTCAACTTGTGTATTTTGCCTACGAGAGGTATATTGTAAGGTTTCATTTTTATTTGTTATTTGAGATTTTTATTAAGGTGTGGGGTACACCTTGGGCTGTGAAAAAATGCAATTGGTTTAATCCTAAACTAGTGAAAAGGATTTGAATTTCTCTTTGGCCTAAGAAAAAGAAGGTTGGAGTGGTTTAATTTTGAACCCGGTAAAAGGATTGTGGTTTCTCTTTAGCCTAAGAAAAAAAGGGTCGTATAGGTTTAGTTCTCACCCGCAAGAGAAACTTCTCGTAAAATACCCAAAGAGAAGCCTTAAGGAGTGAAGTAGGATTTCTGAACCACTATAAACTTTGGTGTCTTTCTCTCTTCCCTTAACTTTTACTTTTTGCGATTTCAATTCTCACATATTATAATTTCTTGTTGGGTGATTTTAGATTAACAAAATTTAGATCTTAAAAGTATATTTTTTAATAACTAAAAAGTTGGCGAACCCAATTCACCCCCTTCTAGTGTTGCCTTTCAATCCTACATTCAAGACCAGTCAACGAGTCAGAAAATTCAGAGATCAAACTTTTGAATTTAGAACGCTCCACGACAAAGACTTCCTCAAATCGATCGTCTCTTCACCAACATACTGAAGATTCAATCATCGTCCGTCTGAGAACAAGTTTTCAAGCCTTTAGATCAATATCTTTGAAATCTACATCTCAAAAGAAAGAATCAGAGGAAAAATATTAGAGATTGTAACACGCACTCAAATTAAATCAATACAGATTAAAATTCATTTACACGAGTCTCATTTCTATTTTTTCCGAAAATCTCGTCTGAACAAATTGGTACGCCCAGTGGGACCATCTCTACCTCTCATATTTTACTCTATCTCAGGAAAGCATGAATCCCAAAGAGGTTTCCTTCAAGACTACAGCTTCGACTGATTCTTATATGGGATTACGCCAAGTCGTTCAAAAGAAATCAATTATGAAGAAAGCCAGACACCTGTTATCGCAAGCATGTAACAGAGTCTTTTAAAGATTACATCTCTACTGTAGAAGAGTTTGAGTTCAGCAAATATGCTTTTTCTAACCATGACTCAAGGATGTCCGTGATGATGACTAATACGTCTACTAGTGAAGAAAGACTGGTTAAGTATGAAAAGAAGCTCAACATGTAATTAGAAGTGGTTAAAGAAAAGAACGATGAAATCACTTCTCTAAAGAATCAGATGGAAAATGTAGATGTTGTTGAGTCCAACCATACCACTATCATTAAAGACAAAATGAAATCTCTAATGCAAGAAGATAACTCACAACACTCTGCTTCAATTGCTACACTATCTGTCCAACAATTGCAAGATATGATTATGACTTCAATTAAAACACAATATGGTGGACCTGCTTAAAGCTCTTTATTTTACTTGAAGCCATACACCAAGAGAATCGATAATTTGAGTATGTCTGCTGGTTACTAACTACCAAAGTTTCAACAATTCGACAGGAAGGGAAACTCAAAGCAACACATTGCACACTTTATTGAAACATGTGAAAATTTCGGTACTAAAGGATATTTACTAGTCAAACAATATGTTCGAACTCTGAAAGGGAATGCTTTTGACTGGTATAATGACCTCGAATCTAAATCTGTTGACAACTGGGAAGAAATTGAAAGAGAATTCCTTAACCGTTTCTATAGCACCTGACGAACTATTAGCATGATAGAGCTCATCGGGCACCAAACAAAGAAAAAGGTGAGCCATTTATCGACTACATCAATTGTTAGGGAGCCTTAAGTATCAATAGCAAGGATAGAATCACTAAAATGTCGACAGTCGACATGTGCATCCGAGGTATGCATTAGGGACTCTTTTACATTCTTCAGGGAATAAAGCCACGTACTTTTGAAACGTTAGCAACTCGCGCCCATGATATGAAACTAAGCATTTCTAATAGAGGAAATAAAGATATTCTCCTTGTAAATGTCAAAAAGGAAAAGAAAGAAGTCAGCCAGAATGATAAGGTCTCTAAAAACATCTCCAAAGAATCCATGGTCGTGAATACAAATCATGTTAAGTTTTTCTCAAAAGGGAAGGATAGAAGATGGAATGGCAACAAGATTATGGCGAGAGACGACGTTTGACTTTGAAGAAGAAATAAGAAAAATTTTATTCTTTCCTAGACTCAGATGTTGTAGATATGCTTGAACAAATGATCGAGAAACAACTTATTCAACTGCTAGAGTGCAAACGATCGGAGGAATTGAGAAAGACCAATGACCCGAATTTTTGCAAATATCATCGTGTTATTAGTCACTCGGTCGAGAAATGTTTCGTGTTGAAAGAATTGATAATGAAACTAGCTCGAGAAAAAAAATTGAATTATATCTTGATGAAGTAGCTCAAGCAAACCATGCTACTGTCATATTTCAACCAAAAGTACATTCGTTTATAAGATCTTCCCATGGCCAATTGCACAGTTTGATCCAGTTCATATTATTTGAGCCTGTTAGTGTCTCGTTTTAAGAAAATTATTCAAGTAAAAGTTCACAAGAAGAAAGTTTCTAGAAGAAATATACTCAAGAAAATGAAAAACTAGTTTAAGATGACAATGAAGGCTTGACAATTGTGACACGCCATAAAAGGGGGCAACCAAGTTACACTAGAAAAGAATCACGTATGCTTCGAGAATAAAAGAGAAGGAGCAAACTTCCAAAGACGAAAGGAAGAAAAATTTCAAGAATGCCTAAGTTTATAATTGTGGAAGAAAATGAAAATTTGAGTCAAAAGTGTCAAATAGTAACACTGGCAGAATTCTTCCAAAAAAGCTTTCTAGAAAATGTTGAAGAACAATATGATGTTCTTACATGCCATACTGTTACCATAAAGAAAAATCCATTAGGTTCATCAGAGATAACAACAGTTGAATTTGGATACATAGCTATTTTCAACTTAGAAGAGTTACTGCTGCTTCCTCAAAAAACCAAGAATGCACTTATCATAGGCATTGATAGACCCTGATACATTTGAGACCTTTGTTGCATGTCAATAAACTTCACTGATGAAGACGTGCTGCTAGGTTCAAAGCCTCACAATAGACCTTTGTTTGTCTCGGGATACATTTGAGAACAAAAGATTGGATGAATCCTTATTGATAATGGATGAGTTGCAAACATATTGCCAAAGCCAACTATGAAGCAGGTAGGCATTTCAATAGAAGAATTGTCTAGTAGTAAATTGATGATTCAAGGCTTTAATCATGGAGGACAGAAAGAAATCGGCATGATACGTTTAGAGCTTATTATTGGGGACTTGAAAGCTGATACTTTGTTCCATGTCATAGATTTTAAAACCCATACAAATTGCTACTAAGGTGTTGGTGGATTCATGGAAACTGTGTTGTAACTTTTACGTTGCATCATTGCTTCAAATTTTATCAAGATGGCATTAAGAAAGTAAAGGTTGATACTAATCCATTTTCTAAAGCTGAATCTCATTTTGCAGATGCAAAGTTCTACATGAAAGACGACAACATAACAAAAACCCTAACAATAGATATCCCTATAATCAAATAACACAATAAGCTCAAATTAGAGTCGAAGGTTAATGTCGAGGGAGAAGAAGCCAAAGATATAAAGAAGTCTAACTTTGATAAGAGTAAAGCATCAACTGGCAGTAAAGAGTCCAAAATCATGGAGGGTAATAAAATATCCAAATCTGCCTATGCTACACTATGTCCATTTATCTCAACGAGAAAAAGGCGAAGCATCTTTCGCAGAATGCTCAAATAATTTAAAGGTTGGTGATATTGAGATTTTGAAAGAAAATTTTACCATGCCTCTTACAAAGATAACGAAGAAGGAAGTCGAAAAATTCTAAGATGATCAGATGAAAGTGATTCTACCTAAAAGTAGAACAAAAGATGGATTCGACCCAAAGTCATATAAACTCTTATGAAATACATGATATGACTTCACGACTCACAATGAGTTCAAGGGCATAAGTATCTTTCATGACAGGTCTGAGCTTCATCAACACAATAAAAACTTGTGAATAAGGGATATCCTTTACTTGCATCAAGATGAAAGTTGCAGATACAAATCACATAACAATTGAAGAATGTGAAGATTCAAAAGAAGAGAAGAAAGTCCATCAAAGGTTATATGCACTTAGGCGCATTAAACCACCAATTGCTCGAGTTTCAACCTTTCAAAGACTAATCAAACTTGCAATGAAGGAAGAAATACCATCTGCTTCAACGTCGACACGATCTTCAGTCTTTCAAAGGTTGAGTAGAAGCGTAAACAAGAAAAAAAAAGTCTACCAAGTCTGTTTTTTACTGACACTGCCATGAGAGTTCTAAAGAGAATTTACAAGATAATCCCCTCGAAGATATTAGAAGTAATAAATATATTCATAGTATTGTTCCATCTCACATGAAAAGAAAAACATTTCTTACTATTGAAACAGAAGGCTCATTAAAGGTTAAGCGGTACAATGTGATTTTCGCCAATTCATCAGAAGAAAATGAGTTTTCATGTCATCACATCATGGTGATAGAAGAAGGGGTAGATGAAATTTTCGATGAAGAAGTCAATGAAGCACCATTGATGCTGAAATATGGTAATCAACCGACGGTAGATGAGCTAAAGGAAATAAATCTTGGCACTGTAGAAGAGCCACGTCTAATCTTCATAAGAACATTACTTGTACCCGAAGAGAAGGCTGAATATATGAGTCTACTTATTGCTTATAGAGATATATTATTTCGGTCATATAAAGAAATGTCTGGACGTGATCCCAAAGTATCAGTCTATCGCCTAGCTGTTAGTAAAGAAGCTAGACCAATCAAACAAACTAAGCGCCAATTTCAACCATAACTCATTTCTCAGATCGAGACAGAAGTAAATAAGTTGATTGAAGATGGATTCATCCTTGAAGTGAAATATCTTACATGGATACAACTACGCGTATGTGTTAACTTTCACGACTTGATTTTCCATTGCCTATCATAGAGATCACGGTCGATGCCACAACAGGACATGGAACTCTATCCTTTATGGATGGATCATCAGGTTATAATCAGATAAGAATGGCTCTAGATGATGAAAAAATGAAAACCTTTCAAACTTCAAAAGGGATATACTGTTACAAGGTCATGTCATTTGGATTGAAGAATGTCGGTGCCACCTACCAACGGCAATGCAAAATATTTTTATGATATGCTGCATAAAAATGATGAATGTTATATTGATAATCTTGTGGTCAAGTCTGTAAAATGAAAAGATCACTTAAAAGATTTGAAGGTGGTTTTCTACCGTCTAAGAAAGTACCAGTTGAAGATGATTCCCCTGAAGTGTGCGTTCGGTGTGACTTCAGGAAAAATTTTAGATTTCAACTAAGACATCGAGGGATTGAAATAGATCCGTCAAAGATCGAGGCCATCCAAAAAAATGTCGAGGCCTAGAAATTAACATGAGCTAAAAAGTCTTCAAGATCAATCAACTAGTTAGAGAATTCAGAGATTAAACTTCCAAATTCAGAACACTCCACGACAAAGACTTCCTCAAATCGATCGTCTTTTCACAAACATATTGAAGATTCAATCATTCTCCATCTGAGAACAAGCTCCCAAGCCCTCATATCAACATCTTCGAAATCCACATCTCGAGAGAAAGAATCAGAGAAAAAATATTAGAGATTGTAACACACGTACAAATTAAATCAATAAAAATTCAAAAATTATTTGCACATGTCTCATTTCTGTTTATCTCCGAAAATCTCGTGTATACACATATGTACGAAACTTTAAACATTTTAAATATTACATTATTGCTAATTTTATAACCTTTCAAGTGATACAAATATTGTTCTTAAAAAAAAAAGATAATAATATAAATATTGAAAAAGTATTAATAAATTAATAATCAAATTTTGGATTAAATGGTTGAAAAAATATTTGGATTAAATAGAGAAAAATGATTAAAGATAAATAAGTAAACTAAATAATAAATATATTGTAAGATAACCCTTAAAAAAATCTTTCAATTTTATATTTTATTAATAAAATTTATATATCTAGCTGCCTTTTACATCGTTAATTATTTGTTATTTAATACATATATAATTGAAATAGTCATTTTTTAAGATAATATAATTAAATATAATTTAAGACAGTTTGATCAAACAAGTTAAGGTAAAAAACGGTTTATTGTTTTTTGAGTCAAATAATATGAGAGCCAAATACCGATTTTCGGGCTCGAACTTGTGATCGTGGAGTTGAAATGGATTAACACCAGACAAGATAACCAACTGCACCACTGACCCTCGGTACTTGCTAATCAGATATGGTAGGATTAAAGGATAATAGTCTAGGCTAGTCTGGACAGGTAAGATGATTTAACATATTAAAAATTAAATATATTAGAAAAATAGAAGTAAAACCTATTATTTTTTAGAGGAACAAAATTTAAAATAAGTATGTTCCTCAATCTCTACGACATGAGTGATGGAATCAATTAGATTTTGTCTAATTATAAGAATAGCTTTCTATTTATAGATGATCTAAAAGAAAATATTGGGTAAAAAGTAAGAAGAGTAAGTAAAAAATTGATAATGAATTTTTTTAGTCTAACCAAATGTTATAATTTAATTAAATTAATATGCAACATTTATAGAATGGGTGAGGCATAATATTGGATATGAAAAATGGTGCAGCATTTACCATCTTCGGAAGCGGTGGGATATTATGACAAACTATATTAGAAAAATTGCACAAACCACAGTTAAATTAAAAGGTTCTAATAATTACCTCCCTTAAACTTCAATAAATGTTGCAATCAACACCTAAATCAAATTTAATCAGAAAATTTGAGATAAAATTGTCAAAAAAAGAGCTCATTTTCTCCTTCTCTTCGTTCTTTTCTCCTTCTCTTCGTCCTCCAGCTTTATTTTTCTCAAATCCAAGACCATATAGGAACAAAACCTTAAAATTTACAAAAGGTGAACAATTTGTGGTGTGTTGGTTGTCCCCATCTTTAGGAATATAAAGGAAACTCTAATCCTCATCCATTTTTCTGTTAATAGATTGACTGAGTGGACAAAAAAGCTTTGAAAAAGTTTGTCAAATATTAATTTTGTATTAATTTTGTCTTGTAATGTTAGAACTCATCATCTGTGTTTGAACCTTAAATTAAAAATTGAGTATTCTCAATTTCACGACTCTTTTTTAGAGAATTTTGTACTCGAATTTTCTAATTAATTTTGATTTGGGTGTTAATTGCGACACTTATTGAAGTTTAAGAGAGGTAATTGATCAAATGGAAAGAAACCTTATGGGCTGTTTGTTTGACATATTTAGGTAGGAGTTAGCATGAGGAGTTATCAACTCCTTCTCGAAAAATTATATCCAAACGAGTTTTTATTAACTTCTCCTCATTTTTATTTTTAAAAATAACTCTCATTTCCAACCATTCATTTTTAATCATTTATTTATAACTACTCAATCATTTCTAACCACTTATTTTTAATCATTCATTTCAAATCAATCAAAATAACTCATTTTTAACCATTCATTTTTAATCATTTCTTTTTTCACTACTAAAAATAACTACTTATTTTTAACTCTACATCCAAACAAGGCTTTGACTCTAACTCCTCTACACAAAAAGTACATCCAAACGAGTTTTTGACACAATTCTCAATTTTTAACTGCTCAATATAACTCCTTAATCCAAAAACTAGCTAAATATGTCAAACAAACAACCCTATAATTTAAGGGTGGTTTGTGCAATTTTTCTTACTATTAAATATAATAGCAAATATTTTTGACATCCATAGAGAAAATAGATAATATAAACAAAAAAAAAAAGTAACATTTGTAGAAAATTAAACAGTAGAGAAAAAGTGACGTGGAAATAATTTTGAGACGAAACTGGGCTGTGCAAATTAAACTTAATTCGAGAACTCACAAATAATGATTTTCGATTAGCAATAAATAATCAAAATAAAATCTCACCTACAAAAATATTTCACTACAAAATAACTCAATAAAAACTACTATCTTTATATTTCTCTATTATCAATTAAGAAGTTCCGGAACCAGACATATTCATTTATGAAGAAAGCTGATAATATCTTTCTTAAAGATAGAGGTTAGGAACGAAGAAAGAAAGACTGAGTTTAAGAGGTTTAAGAGAAAACGGAGAAAGCTTAGGGTAGAAATGTAGCGAAAAGTTCGTTGCTTACTTTACTCGAGAGTAAATGCAAATTTGAGATTATATCTTGATAAAATTGAAAGACTTTAATTGCAAAACTACGACAACAATACTAATTAATCAAATAACATTTTAAAAAATAAAAATCAGAATTAATAAATCAATAATTAAGGTCAACAAGATTAATTTCCAAAGAATAAATAGATAATTTAAAGCAACAAAAATAGATTAAATAATTTGACTGTATATTTTTATGATGATATATGTTTCCTAAAAACTTAAAATATTTTAAAGAATATTAAAAAATAAAAAGTCTAAAATTAATAATACAATAAAATAGATATACGCAAATATAATTATGTTATAAGTTTTGTTTTTAAAAAAATTATTAATCATTAGTCGAGTTAATTCAAACTAATTTTAGGTAATTTATGACCCAACCTAACCCATAAAAAATTTATTAATTAAAATCCAACACAAGAGTTAGATTTCGGTTGTTTAAATATTAGGAAGAGAAGAAGTTCAATTTACAAAGGAGAGACAATATTTGTCCTAAATTTTTAGCAACAAATATATCTTTTTTTAGTTCAACTAAATTAGAGAAGGTTGACCAAAAAAAACATTTTGAATATTTTTAAATCTCTATTTTTTTTTTTTTTGAAATCTATTCTTTTAAATCTCTATTAATTCACCCATTTCAATAATATATGCCTAAAAATTCATTTAAAAAAGTTTTCTTATGGGTTTTCAATTAATTATAAAACATATACATGTTGAAATGATTAGATTTCAGAGAAAGATATAAGGTAAATTTTTGTCTAAATTTGTGGGTAAATATTGTTAATTCAATGCCTATTATGTGGTAATCAAACTTATTTGTGCAAAATTAATATTAAAATGAGTGAATTAATAGAGATAATATATACAAACTATTACTTTTTTTTTGTTAATGTTAGTAGGTTGATTAACCTATTGAATAGAGAGCACTTAAAATATCTAAACTTATGGTCCAATTTGACGAAATTTAAAGTTTTGGATGAAACGAAATGAGTAAAAATTAAATATTAACACACAATAACATTGTCCTAAACTGTTCACTAATTAGATACCACTTTGTTGAAATGATTGAACAGCAGCAATTTATTACAATATGATTGAGAAAAAAAAATGACACTATGTTAAGAACTTTTTGTCAAACTAACACATTAGAAACATATAGACAAAACAAGAAAAATCCAACACCCATTTCACCAATCCTTGAGCAGTTCACTGGCAACATCCTTGTAGCTAACTTTCTTCTTAGCTGCTGGTTGAGAATTGTTATGAATTGGTTGCTTCTCCTCAAGAACAGTACTCATACTTTTAGTTTCACTCATTCCAAGACTTGGAACCATATCTAATAGCATGGCTTGAAGTGGATCAGTCATCATTTCCAGCTTCTCAGATTTTTCCACTTTGTATTTGTACCTTTCAGATATATCAACTTCATGAGCACTAGATTTGGGCTCTGCAAGATCATTTTGTTCAATGGCTTTGCCTTTTTGTTTTGAATCATGTTCTAGTGTTTTAAATTCATCTGTTTTTGAGTTTTCCTCCCATAATGTTCCAATATTTCCTTTCTCCATTCCAGTTTCGTTAGTCGAGTCACTGTTGTCCGAAAAAATGTTACTTATACTTGCGGACCTCTTGGCTGTACGTGCGCGAGTTCTTCGAACTGGTTCGACCCCTGCTTTTCTTTTCGGTGCGTTCCTTGCAGGTCTTCCCCTTTTCTTCTCGTCCATTCTCTCATTTTCTAGTGTTTGAAACTCGTTCATCGTTGAGTTCTCACAGCGTACTGTTGTAATATTTCCAATTTTTTCATCACTATGGTCACTGTTTTCTGAGTCAACTTCACTTATTTTTGCAGGCCCCTTGGTTGTTCGTGCTCGAGCTCTTCGAACTTGTTCGACGCCTGATGTTCTTTTCTGCAGGCTCCTGGCAGCAGGCCTTCCTCTTTTCTTTTCACCAGTTGTCTCGGTTGAATATGAGAGCATGTGTTTTCCTGAAGCAGCTTTGTTACTTTCTCTATTTTTATACTCCTTGGAAGGTGAGGAAGTTTGCTGGTTTTCTATATTTTCCGAGGCCGGTAGTATCGCAGCATCTACGCCAGAATTTCTGCGGGAGAAAGCAGATAGAACAAAAAACCAACAACGAACATGATGCCATTTTAAAACCAAATGAAGATGCAATAAACTCATACGCATACATCTATATTTTATCATCAACATCTCATGATATGTGGCTGCAATTATTAATTTAAACATTTTCTGATTCTATTACTTGAGATTTGGCTTATCTACGAGAAACTTCTAAAAAGTACTGACACGGACATGGGACACAACAAGACACGGACACGTTTGAGACATATCAATATTATATATATATATATAATTAGTCTTCAACCATCGTAGTAAAAAATACAAAAATCTGAAGATACAAAAATCTGAAGATACATGTCTAGGAGACGATCTAACATCCTAGTAAAAGATACAAAAATCTGAAGATACAAAGTTAAGAGTTCGGGAAATTTTCAAAACTGAAAGTAGTAACTATGCTTGATTTTGACACAATAGTTGGAAAGTGCAAAACATATTTATAAAAATTAAAAAACAGGAGTTGGTAGACATCCTATTTCATTCAGAGAGATGTGCCTTTAAAACCAAATGTCAAACTCTTTTACTTTAATTTATTGAACGGAGATATGAGTAAGTTAAATAAGGGGTTTGGGTCAAGGAGAACGAGAATAGCTATAGGGAGAGTAATCCTCTTATGGTCTTATCTACATTGTGGTCAAGGAGAATTACTCTCCCATAATTTATCTTATTAGCGTCAAAGAAAGAGAAACTGTGCCTTTCTCTTTCTCATTCACCCTGAAATTGTGTATATGCTATGTTTGTCAGATTTTAATACATGAAATGCATAAAACGTTATCTCAAGTTCTTCTCTTTGTACTTACGACTTTTCAATCGACTTTTCTCGATTGGGATTCAAGCTATAAGCATCTTCTTGCAACCTATGGGCCATCTCCAGACAGTCCTCCAACCACTGATGTGCAACAATATGAATCTTATCTCTCAACAATACATGTTTCTCAGCTTCACTGCAGCTGTAAAAGGATAGGTAGAACCAGCATGAGCTCAAGCAATAATAAAGCCATCTAACTTGAAAGATAATCTGAGTTTAAAATTCAAAGCTGTGATCTACGCTCAAAAACCTGATAAGATTGTCATAAGAACAAAGGAGAAAAACACTGTCATCTATGAAGATATGAACCCAAAGTACGGATTATCTCAAAAAGTAATGTAAAGATCATATTGAAGATAAGGTATTTTGAAGGTATTAACAGGCTGTTTTATTCTTTCTTTTTCGCATTTCCTCTCTCTATTAAAAAACTAAACTTTAAATATGAGTAGGTTGTTCAATTGAATAATAGACGGTGTATCCCGTGAGAATAGTCCAAGTGTGCATAAACTGGTCCGGACACTCATAGATAAAAATAGAAATAAAAAAAAATAGCATCTAATAACATCCTCAATGAACACAAAAAAGCATTCAGAATAAAAATTGTTACCGTTTCAATACTGTTTCATACCCCATGGGCGAACCAGGCATAGAGAATACTACAATATGGGTAGCAGAAACATGGTTATCACTGACTTTTCCACCTCTGAAGGAAACTTCAACCTTCAACCTCCTTATTAAAAGCTCAAAGAGAACGTCCCAATCAGATTTCCTACAGGAAAAAGTTATCATGGAAACCCGACACTATGATCAATATAATGTCCATACTGAAAGTTAAACCAGTTAATATTGGGCAAAAAGGTTACAGAGAAACTTACAAGGATGGTCTTAAAGGAAGAAAATAAATTTGGCACCCAACAAATATACACCATTCATGTTTTGGACAATATTTTCCCCTGTAGTAGTCAATAGCTTTCACATCTTGTGATCTACTAACGTTGTTTAAAAGCTGACAGCAAAGAAAGTAGATCTCTATTACAAGATAAAGAGTTCAAAAAAAAGGTGCAGCCTCTTAGATCATCCTGGATTTGGAAGTAGAAAAAGGACTAGATATGATCTTTGTCAAGTGTACCTGTTTCAGGTCTGCAAGCTCCAGATCCCAGAAGTACGAATCAGAAAATTCATCAATTTCCTCCTCCAATTTTTTCTTTGAGTGGTCAGATAGAAAGAGAAAATACCTAGAAAAGCATGAAGTTCGAAAGTGAATTGCACAATTCACAAAGAGAGAATTTTCCAAAAACGTTGATGAAAAATGTGGCATACTAACTTCGGCTGTAGAGGTAGCAGTTTCTTCTGGGAGCAACATTCCAATACCCAAGAGTAATGAATAACATCTCCATGACGTTTTGCAGCCTCATATTTGATGCCTGCTAATTAATTAGTTGTAAGACCCCAACGTGCGTAAAAATGCGAGTCTGTAGAGTTAAATGTGTGATAAGCATTTAAAATCAGACCTTTGCTATCAGCTGCAATATTGTGTTTAACAGAACTATTCAAATTCATGGAGAATGTACCCCCATTCTCCACTATCAATTTGTGCAATGAATCGAGAGAATATGTTGGCGGCACATTAACAATGTCTGCATATGTCAAGGTTCAACACGCCTTCGAAAGCGTTGACATATGTTTACAAGCAATCATCGTCTACATCACAAAAGCTTTTTGCCATGTTTGTTTCCTTATCTCTCACATGTCTGCCTCTTAAATATTTACTAAGAAACACAACGATCTCAAGTGGTTTGTCTATTTCCGTTTCAACATGCCGAGATGAAAATTGTCAAAATCTAATTATGCAGCACAATAACTGAAAGTGTGGTTTTAATGCCGAAGAATAAAAGGCTAATGATGTCGCAAATCAACTAAGAGAGACAAATTCAAAACCATATAAATTTTAGGATACAGAATAACATATTTGAGAAAATCAACGAGTCCTCTTTAATGCCTGAAATATCAGTCTGAAGTAAATGAGAGGGAACAGCAGAAATATTCTTTTTCCTTCCCTTTCCAGTGGACTTGATGTACTTTTGTTTGCTATCTTGCCCTTGTGTGGTACCATTACTTGAATGAACCAGCTCTACAAAAGCTGCAATAAAGGAACATAAATTGATAAGTAGTTATAAAGGAACTATCAAGAACCGTTCGTCAAAATTTTAGATTGACATTATATTGGGACCAGTAGGAACATGCTTGTTTTGATCATTTGAGATTGTGCAATTTGAATGAAAGGCTTAATTTACAAACCTGTCTTTAAACATTAGTTGAAGCCTTGTATGGGAGATTGGAGAGTAATAGGGCGGTTACGGCCATCTCTCAAATGGAGTAATATAATGAAGAGGTGGGTAAAGGGAGGTGGACTGGAGGATGGTACTACAATTTTACTGTACGTTGTACGTTGGTCATTGTTAGGCCCCTAAGGGTTTGGCATATTGGTATTATATTGATAAGGTATAATGGTCATTAGCTATTGGTATTTTACTTAAATAGGGGAGTTGTTCTTAGAATGGTAGGCATTTTAGTATTGTTGCCTTGGTCAAGACTTGGAAAAGACTAGCCCTCTCGAATGGCTATAATGTTGTAACCTCTATCTATTATATCTTAATATAGTGTTCTTTTGTCTCCAATGAGTGGCGTGGTGGTTGAAGGTTTTGTCTTTGAAAATGTGCTTCCCTCAAGGGGAGTTGTTCTCGTATGTGACATTAATTTGTAGACACCTCCCCATGTCTCCATCCCTTCGATGTCTCCATCCCTTCGATGTCTCCCAGTGCCTGGTCTAGAAACAGGCGTGGTTACCCAAGATATAGTGGAGCGAAGCTTTGATTTTCCAGTTTCAAAAACAATATATATTTAGTGTTCTTGGCTATTAATCATTTTCGGTATTAGCTCAATTGTTTATATTAAGAATTAAGATTATTGGTGTCTTAACCGTTGATTATCAAAATTAAATTAAATTTACTAAAGAGAGAATTCAAAAGAAGTATTTCTCTCACATTGAACATCAAGACATTCATGCCAAGGTTTGTCATATCGAACACGGTCTATACGTGGAAATCTTAGGCTATATGGTGCTGCAAAGACCTAGAACAACACAAATAAATAAAACCATGTAATAAAGTAGATAATTTAAGGTACACTTGCATATGAGAATTGAGATCTAAACCATCCCATTATTTCATGCAGAATAATAACATAGCCAGATAAGCAGAAGAGTTGGAAATTGTAGTTGTAAAACAAACCTCAGAATTTATAGTCCGTATGTCACTGGTAATGGAAAGAATGATTGATCTGCAAAATCGAAGAAACATGAGGAGGCAAGAAAGATACATTCTGCCAACCATCAAAAGCTGTACGAGTATGGCAGAAAAATATAAGAGTGCTAACTTCTCTGGACTTTCAATCCAAACATCTGGTCTTTCTTTTGAATTATTTGTAACTTGGTAAAAGCTGGGTGCAGTCTTCTTTGGATATTCACTTTTCCTGACAATAGATAGAAAGTACATAAAAAGATATATCAAGCAAGAAATACAGCTCAATCTTGTTTTGAGGCCGAATTCCAAATGAAGCTAAACCATTTCTAACCCATTACAAGGTGTGGTCTGCATTTCATAAGAACAAAAAATCTGGTTTTTCTGACTTCATGGCGGTCATGTATTCAGATATTTTGGTTTCATCTAAACTGATTTGTAGCATTGTTTCAATTAACATTTTGCAAATTATCCTTGTTAGACTGAGTTATTTGGCATTCATATTTTGGTTTAGATCTTTGGATCCAATTGGCCACCTACCTATGAAAATTAATTGTAGGGTCAGGTGAGTATCTTCCGGGATAATAGTCAAGATACGTGCAAGATGGCTCGGATAGTCACGAAAAAATAAATAAATAAATACTGCTCTTGTTGGCCCTCGATTGTTTATGCATCTGCTCCTAAAATATGAATGCAATACCTGATTTATCCAATTGATTTTTGGATGTAGAATATTTTTCTAAGCATATCAACATACAAAATGCATAAGTTTTTTTTTTTTTTTGAGATATTAATATAAAGTGAAACACAGAGAAGAGGTTAGATGAAACAAATACAAGGTTTTCCCATGAGATAGGATTCACAAAACCCTATAAATTTTGGATGTTTTGGACCTATCAATTCAGGCAGCATACATGAAAAGCAGAACATTTTCTAATTCATACCTAAAATAAGGCTTCAGCTTGTTTACAACAGCATCTAACTCCTCATCAGTAAGTCCAGTTCCTACTCTGCAGAAGGAAATAAATCTGCAATTTAAAGAGCCCGTAATCAGCACCACATGCTAATGAACTTATTTATAAAATAAAGATATTTTGAAACATAGCTCTAACTCAATAATAATCGTTGCCTTTTACATCCTTTGGCATTATCATACGGATCATAAGTACAATAATGGGTCTCTAGAAATACTCTCTCTAAACTCTCCCAACAGAAACTCCTTTTTCAAAAAATCCATCTACCCCTCTGGCGTGGAGGGGACCTTGACTTGACCATCCCATATCAATGGGGGGCACCCTCTCTTCATCTGCCCTCCACCTTCGCCGTTTTCATCATAAGAAAATCTCTCAAAATGCCTTCTACTTTTTCTTCCTCGTGTTCTCCCTTTTTCCTAAGAATTACATTTTCCTACCTTTGTTTTAAGTCCAAGTCTTCACTAGATAAAACAAAAAAGGGATCATTTCCATGAGCAGCAACAATATTAAGTTTACATCACCTAATGCTCAATTTCCTTTTAAGATTTTGTATGTTTCTGGAATACTCTCCTGAATCAAGCTGACACCCTGCCTCTGATACGATCCGGACCTACCTTGGAGTTTTAGGAATAGTAGTATTAGTATTTATTATTGATTAATTAATTGTTATTTCAATTGTATTGGGCTTTTGGGCCTTATTAGAGATTATTATTTAATTAAGGGTTTACTTGGAGAACAAGTAAAAAGGCTAGGGTAGAGTCATTATAAATAGGAGAGGTTAGGTCTTTATTATTCATCCATTGAATTGTCGTATTTTGGTACTCTGGCTCTTAGAGAGATCCTCTCGGGAGATTTATCTTATTTTAATAGAAAAGTGTGGTAGATTCTATCATTTTGGTATCAAAGCCATTTGCCGATCCGGGAATGGTTACTACTAAGATGGAAACAAGGATGCTTGAGTGTGAAGAAAGAACGACCGACTTGGCGAGGAAGTTACAGGAGACGAACGCAAAGATGGAATTGATGGAGGAACGATTGGGAAGAAAGATAGATTTGCAGGATTTGAAGTTCGAGAGCATAAACCGGAAGCTAGAACTATTAATGGAGTCATTCCGAGCTTACAAAGGGAAGGGTTTAATGATCGAGGCCTCGGAGGGTGGTGTGGCAGCTAGGGTTTTTACACCGTCGCCGCCACCACCGCCACCGCCGCCGCCGCCGCCACCTCCGACATCATTGCCGCCACCTCCGCCGTCATCGCCGCCGTCACCACCTCTGCCACCACCATCGCCGCCGCCACCTCCGACATCGCTGCCGCCACCTCTGCCGCCACCACCGCTACCGCCGTCGCCACCACCACCGCCGTCGTTTCCACCGCTGATGCCACCGACGCTGCCGTTTCCGTCAGCACCGACGCGCCATTGCCACAGCCGCCGCTGCTGCCGCGCGAAAAAAAAAAAAAAAAAAAAAAAAAAAAAAAAAAAAAAAAATTATAGAGGATGTTGATGTGACAGACTTTTCGCCAGAAGACGGAGCTGCAGAAGATTGCATCGGAGATGGAACACCTTGAGGACAAGGTGGCTCTTGGGGGGGAAAGTATTGATACGATCCGGACCTACCTTGGAGTTTTAGGAATAGTAGTATTAGTATTTATTATTGATTAATTAATTGTATTGGGCTTTTGGGCCTTATTAGAGATTATTATTTAATTAAGGGTTTACTTGGAGAACAAGTAAAAAGGCTAGGGTAGAGTCATTATAAATAGGAGAGGTTAGGTCTTTATTATTCATCCATTGAATTGTCGTATTTTGGTACTCTGGCTCTTAGAGAGATCCTCTCGGGAGATTTATCTTATTTTAATAGAAAAGTGTGGTAGATTCTATCAGCCTCATCCCCAAGTTTTTATGAAGATCTGATCCTAATTCAATTCACCTTTATTTTACAACATCTAGCATCTCCATAATGATGCTATCTTGGATCATTATTGATACGCATCTAATAGGTTTGCCTATACATAGAACACTTACTATTTTGGCTCTTGCATTCAGATTCAACCTCCACATCATGTTTCACATTATTGTCTATGAATCTACCACGTAACTCCAATTCCAAATTTAGGGTTTTTTCCTTGGTTCTCCATAATTCCTCTAAGCGTCAGCAAATGCTTCAATCTGTCTCTTAAAATTTCCTCTACATTCCTATCATCGGTATTAATTTGTGCAACTATCTTTCCTCCTCAGTCATGGTTACCTTCTATTAGTCTACCTAGGGGTAGGGTTGAACTGATCTGGTATATTGTTGCCTGGACCATATATTACATATATGCCTAGCTAAACCATCATGGAGTGGCTCAATTGGGCAAAGAAGGCCTTGGGGTGCAGTGCATAAGGTGATGGATTCAATCCATGGTGGCCACCTACCTAGGAATTAATTTCCTACGGGTTTCCTTGACATAATAATGTTGTAGACAGGCGGTATGTCTTGTGACATTAGTCGAGGTGCGCGAAAGCTAGCCTAGTCAATCACGGATATAAAAAAAAAAACATATATGCCTAGCTATAGAAGTTTGTTCATCCCCATGCAGAGATATTGAACATAAGAAAAGTAAGTTTTAAAGCATGTCAAAAAGAGATATTTATGCAATTCCGTAGCTGCAAGCTAATCACATGCGAATCTTACCGTCTGGGATGTGCATTTGAGTGTGGACGATCAGCAAGACCCATTAAAAATTGAGCAACCTTCATAAATATATATGTCAGTCAGACTTTCCAAGAAAATGCAACACACTTTTTCACAAGAACTTTCTTTTTACACTAGAAAAACTAACCTCTCCACCCCGTCGTCCAGAGCCATAGTAACCCCCTATTATTGGTTAACAAAACATTTAGATAAACAAATAAGGAATATGTTTATCCAAACAAACTGAAAAGCAAGAAAAACTTAAGAGTTAAGACCTATGATGAGGGCATCTAAATCAGATCCAGCACGAACATAGTCGGGCTTTAATTTTAACCATTTCCCACTCCGGTCACCAGGTTCCCATTTAGAACCCAGGTCCTTGATAACAATACCTTCATCTCTGAGGAAGAATTTCCAATAGTAAGTTTTTGTTCTCAAGAAATTATAAAATATATAAGAACTTAGAAGATAGTCAACATAAGTTACTCAACCACTACGCAATATATTATTTGTATTAGACGCAAAAAAGATACCTATTTTCAATAGTATTTTTAAAGAACCTTTCCACGTCATCAACATTGTAAGCTCTCATTGACCAAGAGGGATCCCCTGCATGACAGCACAAGTATGATTCAAAATGGCCAATCCAAGAAACAAGCTTATTTATTTTTACCAACATATATTTCTTCAACATACTAGACAGAACTAAGGGGATTAACTGAAGTTGTCGTTTACCAGCACAGTCATTATTAAGACCACCATTAGGTACTAAAAATTCCAATCGGCCCTTCACAGGCTTGACAACATTTCTGAGAAGCTCACGTCTTTCTTTCAAACTCCTGTGAATAAGGCTAGTATCTCCAACATAAAGGACATCAAATGCAACATCTATTCTTTCTTGTTAAGATAAAAATCATAGCTCCAATTTCTGTGATGTTAATTCAAAAACATATTTGTCAACCAAAACATTGAACTGAACCTCAAAGGAATGTACAGGTACAGAAAAAGGAAAGAAAAGGATACAGCATAACTGCACAATAAAAGGAGGGGGGAATACACCAAAAGCCACAAGTCAGAATCATATCCTGTAGTTATAGTTTTTTTATAGTTTATAATAAAGAGCATAATAATGTAAAGGAAGACCTGACGATTGCTATCAAATCCATCCTTTGCTGCTTTAGCTGCAAATGAGGTAAGAGGAGGGCGTATATATCAGCAATTCAGTTTAATCTATGCCGATTTAGATGCTACATTTAATTTAAAAGGAGTGATTGTCAACTAGTCACAAAATATAAGCTACAAAATTTGAGCAGAACTACCTATTTCCTGGTTTGAACCAAACTCTGCAAAACGGTTTAGAGATTTATCCCACACCAACATTTCACCATCAAGTATGCACCTATAAATAATCCAAGGAAAAGTTATTTTTCTTTAAATTCATAATGAACTTTAAAATGCAGCATAGTAGACTAGTAGAGTGCTGTGACCTTTTTCTTACATATAAAAAGGAAGTAGTCTGCTAGAAGATCAGCATTAGGAATGACTATAGTAAATGCATGATTACACATGCATCAATTATATAAACAAAAAAAAACTTATACGAGGAGTTAGGTCATAGATGTTGTCAATAAAGAAAAGTCAGCTTTTTTGTGGCTCATTTGGATGGAAAGAAACTTGAGAATTTTTCGAAATAAAAAGAAATCTATAAATAGTTTCCTTGACCTTGTTCACTAAACAGCCTCTTGATTAGATGCTCTCAAGAATTTGTTCAGCAATCATTTTGTTTCTGTTTTGTTAATGTTAGATTGGAAAGCCCACATGTAACAACTTTCTTTGGTGATGTTTTCTCAGCCCTAGCATCTAGTCTTTTTTTTTCTCTTCATCATTGTGGGTTATATAAGGACATATATAAGGTACAATGTCATTGAGAGCATTCAACTTTCATGAATCGATGCTCAACTTTGTAAACAGTTTGAAATTCTTCTATATTTTGATCATAAGGTACAAACACTTATTTATCATTTTCAGAACTTAATTATCTAAGCTTATGGCATCTTGAAGATTACATTTTAAAAGCAACGAGTGCTATTTGAAGAATATAGGAGAAGCCAAAAAACAAACAACCATATATTAGAATGTACCTAGTTGAAAGAACATTTTGAACAATAACATCAGACATTCCATGTCCATATTCTGAGTGATCGAGAAAGTTCCTGAAGATGAGCAATAATGAAGAAAGAGATAAATCAAAAAAAGGAAAAGATGAAGGGAAAAAAACAATGCAGATGGAGAAGGTCAATTGTTCCACAACAGTCACATAACATTAAGAGACCACAGATGTAATCATGTAGACCAACCAATCTCCATAATTGTAAATTTAAAATTATTAAAAAAAAAAAAAAAGGAGCTCGTCGATTTTGTAATTTCGTTACACAGAGAGTTGAAATGAAAGCAAAACTTGTATTGGATTCATGAATGGTTTGCCATAAATGAAATTTTTTTTTAAGAACATAGGAAAATGGAACTAGACAATAATATCAAGTCACGTGCATCTACCTTGAAAAATAGTGTATTTCAGTTCCATTCTTATGAATTTGAATGCGGTCACCATCAAATTTACATTCGACAACAACTTCCTTCCCATGAAGCTAAGGAGACGGAGAGAAGGGTATAAAAGGTGAGTATAAAACATAAAATTTCTAAGAAGTAAACAAGATACGTGCATAGTAGAGAAAAAGAAGAGAACCAATAACTTTAGACAATTTGAAGATTGTCAGTTATTTCTAATCAAGGACAACAATCATTAAAATTAAATAACGAACTCAAATTTTTTTTTTTATAAAAATAGCTTAGTTACAAACGAATTCAGAAGACAAATCTTATGGTAATAGTTTCAGTTACAAACCTTTTTCCATGCAGCATTTGCATTTGAAACTCTTGAAGCCAGCTGGGGTCGCACTGCTTTTCCAACTTCAATATCCTTTAAAAATCACAATAAATAGAATGTCAGTGGTCTTTTCAATTTCTTCACCAAACAACAAATAAGATATCAATCCTTCTCCCACTCTTTCAATTCAAAGATATCAAATAACCAAATGAAAACTTTGCGAAAGTCATCCAATACAAAGATTTAGCTCCACAGTTTTAACAAACCTGACGCTTATGCCTTTGTCTACGATCCCTCAGTTTTTCACAAACCAATTTTAAGTCACACGTGACATTGAATAAGTCTTCTGCATCTGGATGAAACTCGTGAAAAATGCTCTTTTCACTGACTCCCAATTTCAGATCTACATGATATACGAAATTCAAAATAATATACAGCTTGGATGAAAACTAAACAAGATCGTGAAAAATGCATATTTGTAATTGAAAAAATAGAAACCTTTGAGGATTATCATGACAATCCACTTCATTTCCTGGGCATTTGTCTTCTGTATAAGAGTAGATAGAACTACCGTTTTCTCTGCTCTGTTTTCAAAACCATCACATATAACAGAGAATGGAATTAAGTACAGGCATATTTAGATGGAGACCAGTGTAGTAAGATTATGCCAAAATCCAAAATTCAGAGAGCATAATATCTTCTTTAGCCATAAAAAAATCTATTAATAGGACAGATTACAAAAGTTTCATATTGTTTCAAAAAAAAAGTAGGGATATTATTTCATCAGTTTTAAATTGATAATTAACACAGTTGTTGTAGTAAAATAGATGTTAAATATCAATCTAATCCAGCTGCTATGAAAATAAGAATACAAAGTAAAGATAGATCAAAGTTCAGGAAAAACAATTGTTATAAGTAATTGAATCTTGAGATACTTGAAAGGAACCCAAGTAAGACTATACTATTTAAAAAACATGATCATCTTCAAGTTGAAATGTATACTGTTGTAGATTACACAGGAAGTACTACTAATAGAAGACTTTTAGTTGTTGTTCGTGGTTAGAATGAATTTAGTCACATGGCGTAGTACTGGACTGGCCAAAAAAAGGCTAGCTTCTCTCAACAACTCTTTAAAACCGCTTTGCTCATTAGCTCAAAAGCCAGACAACTCAAAGGTTGGCCCTTCAACTCTCCCGTTTTTAGCTTAAGGCATATATAGTCTCATGTTTCGCACTAAACTGATACGATCCCGAGATCGTTGAAGGTCTACTCGAGGCGGAAGAAGTGACAGATTTAGCCATTACTATTCTTTAATATATTTATATTTGTTTATTTAAGTTGTATTGGGCTTATGGGCCTTAATATGGATTATTACTTAAATTAGGTTATCACCTAGGTTTACTATATATAGGATATGTTAGGCACTATGTTAGGTATCCAATTGAATTGTCGTCATTGTACTTTGGCTCTTTGAGAGATCCTCTCGAGAGATTATCGTAGTTTAATAATATTTTGTGGTAGATTCTATCATAAACCTTCCCAGCCGAGCAGCTTTGCACCTTCGGTCGTTATTATTAAACTTGAATGATTAACAATACTGTCCATTGTGCTCAAACTTTTGAAGTCTTATCCAAGCCTTGAAATTTTGTGCCCCAAACCCAATCCTATCAATGTTCACCTCTTTCACAACGGCATGTTTTATCTAGTTTAAACTTGGGAAAGTGTCTATATGTATGCATTAGCTTAACTCATTCCTAGCCTACCGTACACTGCAAGAACATATAATGTTCAAACCCAATTAATATCGATTTTTACTTGTTGGACATTTTTCAAATTCCAAGCTCAAAAATGAAGGGGAGTGTTAAAATGATATATGACTAAATTTATCCCAACCTATTAACTTAAACTTTTGAGTCGATTGGTTATTTAACTTGAGCTCAACTGATATAATGTACGACTTTATAATTAAGAGGTTATGAGTTAGAATCCCCCACCACAACATATTATTGAATTTTAAAAAAAAAAACATGATTTAACTTGGTGTATAGTCGTGTTTATTCATTTAATATTTATTAATAGTTTGTGTGTGTATACTCTTATTTATTCATTCAGTATTTATTAATCATTTGTATGTACCTACTTCATACAAGTGTAGTCATTTATAGAGAATCAATTTTCTCTGTCATTTATAGAGAATCAATTTTCTCATCCTTCATCAACCAATAACGAATAGCATCTACATAGATAAGTTATTAGGTTTAACCTGTTTTCACTTAAAGCCAAACGATCCAGCAAATCATTCAATTCTTTAATTGTTAGACCACCAGGGGTCATTCCTTGCCTGCGTTGCAATACCTATGGAAGCAAGAAAAAGAGGTAACAAATCTATTGACATGTAAATCACAAATATTTAGACCATATTATTATAATATAAATGTATATTTGTATAGTTTATTATACTATTAGTATGAAGCCCGTTAGGCCCGTTGTAATCCCTATATAAAGGCATTGACTATCGATGAATAAAATAGACTGTTTTAGTCCAATTACTCTTGTCTACATGGTATCAGAGCACAGTTAGGTTGAGAATTTTTTTTAGGTTTTTTTTTCGGGTTGACCGCCGCCGCTGCCGTCGTTGACCGTCACCACCACCGGGAAATCGCAGCCCAGCCGTCGATCTACACAGTCGTGGAAGTCGCGACTTCGTTCGGTCCAAAACGAAGCTGCACGCGCCGCCGGAACCCTCCGCCAGCCGAAAATCGCCGTTGCCGGCGCCCGGGCCGTCGACGGTCCGATCGAGAATTTTTTCGGTGGGTTTTGCTCGCCCCGAGGAGTAGTTTAAGCCTGTCCAAGTTTCAACTCGATCCAACGGTGGGATTGCTCGGAAACCTCTCGGGTTTGTTTTGCTTTACTGTTTTAAGGAGCTGTTTTTTTAAAATTTCACTGCTTGAAGGGCTGTTTTGGGACTGTTTTGGGCTGTTTGTTCTACCTTTTTTGTTGAGTATACATGGCTGATTTTAAGCAAACAAGTGTGATTTCGCATTCGATGGAAATCACGAAAAGGAAGTTAAATGGCACTAATTATCTAGATTGGAATCGGACGATTCGCAATCACCTGTTGAGTAATGAATTAGAAGGACACATGGATGATGAACCGCCTAAAGAAGAAGTTGAGAAGAAAAAGTGGGATCGGGTTGATGCACGTCTGTATAATCAGATTACTAACTCGATGAATGACGAAATTGTGGATCTTGTTAGTCATTGCACTACAGTAAAACAACTTATGACGTATGTGGAGTTTCTGTACTCCGAGAAGGAACAAGTAACGAGGACGTATGACGTTTGTTCGTCCTACTTTCATGCTGATCAGAATGGTGAGACATTGATGGCCTACTACACGAAGCACAAGCGGAATAGTGCTGAGTTAAATTCTCTTATGCCTTTCAGTGCCGATATTGCGGTTCAACAGACTCAGAGAGAAAAGATGGGAGTTATCAGCTTCCTACGTGGTCTGAGTCCGGAATATGAGAATGCCAAGTCTCAAATTTTGTCTGGAACTGAACTACCATCATTGGATGATGTGTTTCGTCGACTACAACGAACAGAGGTGAATTTGATTGAACAGTCCAATAGTGCTTTGCTTGGGAGAAGTGACCTCCGTGGTGGGAGAAATATGAGTACTCCCGTATTGAAACCTGGTTTTGATCGACGCCAAGATTCTAATAGTGACAACCGGCGTCTGGATTCTCGAGTGGGAGTGACCTGTTATTACTGTCAGAAACCAGGTCACTTAAAACGGGATTGCAGGAAACTGCAATATGATAATCAGAAGCATCAGAAAGCCAATGTTGATGAGTTTGCTAAACTCCGGGTGTTTTCTACTTCATCACAGCCATTGTCCTCCGAATTCCCGCCTGCTGCGACCATCGCTGAAACAGGTAACAATCACTGTCTTCTTTCGTCGTCTACGAAGTGGGTCATTGACTCTGGGGCGACTGCTCATATGACAGGTAACAACAATTTGTTTTCTACTCCGTTGTCGTCTGATCATTTTCCTAGTGTTACCTTGGCTGATGGATCTTTGTCTCCTGTCCAAGGGGCGGGATTAGTCACTCTTACCCCCACCTTGTCATTGTCTTCAGTTTTGTGTCTCCCTACATTCTCATATAACTTAATTTCTGTTAGTCAGATATCCCGAGACTTACGTTGCTTTGTTTTTTTTTTTTTCCCTGATTATTGCTTGTTTCAGGATCATTTGACGAAGAAGACTATTGGTAGGGGGCATGTAGAAGGGGGTCTCTATATCTTGGACCAACTGCCAGTTCCAGCGGTGGCTTGTGCAAGTTCTGCATCCTTTTTTGAGATTCATTGTCGGATGGGTCATCCCTGTTTGTCTGTTTTGAAGAAATCATTTCCTGAATTCAGTAAAGTTTCATCTTTAAATTGTGAGTCATGTCAGTTTGCTAAGTTTCATAGATTGAGGTCTAGTCCTAGGATCAATAAACGAGCGGATGCTCCTTTCAAGTTAGTTCATTCTGATGTATGGGGTCCGAGTCCTATCACGTCTAAAACAGGATTTCGTTACTTTGTTACTTTTGTTGATGATTTTTCCAGATACACTTGGGTTTATTTAATGAAGAATCGTTCTGAGTTATTTTCTCATTTTTGTGCCTTTAATGCTGAAGTCCGTAATCAATTTAATGCGTCCATCAAAATTTTGCACACTGATAATGGGGGTGAATATTTTTCGGGTAACCTTAGTTCCTACCTCCGTGAAAAAGGTATTATTCACCAATCTTCTTGTGTTGAGATACACCATCTCAAAATGGTGTGGTCGGTGGCGTAAACAGACATCTTCTGGAAACCGCTCGAGCTTTGTCATTCCAGATGCATGTTCCACTACATTTTTGGGTTGATGCCGTGTCTACTGCGTGCTTTCTCATAAATCGAATGCCGTCGTCCATTCTTGAAAATAAGATCCCTTTCCGGGTCTTGTGTCCTTCTAAGGAAATGTTTCCACTTCTGCCTAAGATCTTTGGGTGTACGTCTTTTGTTCGCGATGTTCGTCCTTACAGGACTAAGTTGGATCCTAAGTCTCTGAAATGTATTTTCTTGGGGTATTCTCGTGTCCAGAAAGGTTATCGGTGTTATTGTCCAAGCACAAACCGGTATGTCGTTTCCTCTGATGTCACCTTTTTTTAGGATACTCCGTTTCGGTCTGGGGAACATTCTCCACCTATGGAGGATGATTTGCTCATATATGAAGTCGTGTCTTCTCCCGACCCGCCTCCTCAACTGCCACCTGTTCCGTCGGGACCTTCTTTTACTCAGGTCTATACCCGGCGTCCACGACCCTCGGAGACATGCCCCGTACCTGTGGATTCTTCGTCATCTGATTCGCAAGCCAGTAATGATCTAGACTTGCCCATTGCCCTTCGCAAAGGTAAACGTTCTTATACATATCCTATCTCTTCATGTGTGTTATATCGTCAGCTGTCTTCCCCTTCTTTTTCGTTTCTTACTTACTTGATTCTATGAAAGTTCCTTAGAATACTCGTGAAGCCTTGTCACATCCAGGATGGCACCAGGCCATGGTGGAGGAGGTGGCTGCGTTGGATGCGAATGACACTTGGGAACTAGTAGCTCGTCCCGCGGGAAAACAAACCATAGGATGTAAGTGGGTATTTGCAGTCAAGATGAATGCTGACGGGTCGGTTGGTTGTCTCAAAGCCCGTTTGGTTGCAAAGGGGTATGCTCAGACTTATGGGGTTGATTATAGTGAGACGTTCTCTCCTGTTGCGAAGATGTCGTCGATTCGCCTGTTTGTTTCTCTGGCAGCCATGAATGATTGGCCATTGTATCAGCTTGATGTTAAGAATGCGTTTCTGCACGGTGATCTTCAAGAAGAAGTTTATATGGAGCAACCACCTGGTTTTGTTGCTCAAGGGGAGAATGCCAAGGTCTGTCGCCTCCGAAAATCGATATATGGCTTAAAACAAAGCCCTCGTGCATGGTTTGAGAAGTTTAGTCAAGTTCTTGAGAAGTTTGGGATGAAAAAGTGCTCATCCGATCATTCTGTATTTTTCCGTCAGTCTGAACATGGGGTTGTGTTACTGGTGGTATATGTTGATGACATCGTGATTACTGGAAGCGATGATTCATGGATGTCCTCATTAAAGGCATTCCTTCATAGTCACTTTAGTACTAAAGATCTCGGGACTCTAAAATATTTTCTAGGCATCGAAGTAATGAGAAGCAAGAAGGGAATTTTCCTGTCACAAAGGAAGTATGTTCTTGATTTGTTATTTGAAAACTCTCGAAAGCTAGGAATGAAACCATGTAGCACCCCAATGGTACCAAATCAACAACTTGTTAAGGAGGGGTGCGGCGTTTCACGATCCTTGAGAGATACAGGAAGATGGTTGGAAAACTAAATTACTTGACTGTTACGAGACCGGATATTGCCTATTTTGTGAGTATCGTGAGTCAATTCATGTCATCTCCCACAGTCGAACATTGGACAGCTGTTGAACAAATTCTAGGTTACCTTAAATTTGCTCCTGGGAAGGGGGTTTTGTATGAGAACCATGGTCATTCAAATATTGAGTGTTTCTCGGATGCTGATTGGGCAGGGTCTAAAGAGGATAGACGGTCAACCTCGGGTTACTGTGTATTTATGGGGGGTAATCTGGTTTCTTGGAGAAGTAAGAAACAGAACGTGGTGTCTCGTTCGAGTGCCGAATCAGAATATAGAGCTATGTCACAGGTGACATGTGAGATAGTATGGCTGACCCAACTTCTTGACGAAATTGGAATGAAAATCGCGACACCTGTTAGCTATGGTGTGATAATCAAGCAGCAATCCATATCGCCTCTAACCCGGTGTTTCACGAGAGAACTAAGCATATTGAAGTGGATTGTCATTTTATTCGTGAAAAGATACAACAAGGATTGATTTCGACAGGTTATGTGAAGACAGGAGAACAGTTGGGTGACATCTTCACCAAAGCATTAAATGGCGCTCGGATAAGTTATCTCTGTAACAAGCTGGGCATGATAGATATATTCGCTCCAGCTTGAGGGGGAGTATTATAATATAAATGTATATTTGTATAGTTTATTATACTATTAGTATGAAGCCCGTTAGGCCCGTTGTAATCCCTATATAAAGGCATTGACTATCGATGAATAAAATAGACTGTTTTAGTCCAATTACTCTTGTCTACACATATCTTTCAAATTAAAACTCTAGTTTCTCTAACTAGGAAACAAGCATGTTTGTGCATTATGATACAACATTCAGCCATCACTCAAAGACTTGTCTCTCCTCAAAGTCCCAATAAGATAGCATGCCTAAACAAAAACAACGCAGTTTTACTCTTGTTTTAATTATTTGATACGATCCGGACCTTGGAGTTTTAGGAATATTAGTATTAGTATTTATTATTGATTAATTAATTGTTATTTCAATTGTATTGGGCTTTTGGGCCTTATTAGAGATTATTATTCAATTAGGGGTTTACTTGGGGAACAAGTAAAAGGCTAGGGTTTAGAGTTATTATAAATAGGAGAGGTTAGGTCTTTATTATTCATCCATTGAATTATCGTCTTTGTACTCTGGGCTCTTTGAGAGATACTCTCGAGAGATTTATCGTAGTTTAATAATATTTTGTGGTAGATTCTATCATTATTCTTTTTCAAATATCCAAAATCGCGTTAACTTCAAAAAAATATATCCTAAACCCAAACACGAATTCACAATTGAATCAAGCCTCTCCCAAATCCCTTCTTCGTTCATTTTCGCACAAAATCCCCGATTCGCAATTCTCAGTCTTTTCCACCAGCGACCCTCCGAATGGTGATTTCCTTTCGATTTTCAGGGCATTTTCAGTAGGTAAGACAGTTCGTTTTTTCCTTCCAGTTTCGGCGGGCATTTACAATGACCCCTTCATTTTTTTTTTTCCTTTCATTTCAATCTTTCAATTTTGTTCAAAATTATATATCTATGCAAGTTATTCTATGTATAATATATATATATATCATATTTGTATAGTATATCTATGTATTAGGCTTCTTTTATATTTATGGTGGATGATTTTATATGCATGTATTGTGGGATCCTCGACAAAGATATTATGTATTATGCTTGTTATTTCTAGTGTACTACAAGTCTATAACTACAACAACTATTTATCATGCTGACGACAATATAAGAAAAGACTCGGCTTGAAAATGTACTCGATTGGAAGATGTAAAAAATGTCAATTCTATGGTATGTAGTTTTTGTTCTAAAGAAACAAGAGGAGGTGTGTATAGAATGAAACATCTATAGAAATGCAACGACGTGTAAAAATTTTTGGAACATGTATAGGACGAACTTAGAGCATATATGTTAAAGAGAAAGGAGGTCAAAGAGCAAAGAAATTTGATCACTTTTGAAAATGAGGATGATATTGATTGTGCTGGTAGTAAAAGGTCGTCAGCATCATTGTCATCAACAAGTTCAAGCATTCAAAAAAAGGCAAAACAAAAGGGTTTGATGGATTCTTGTCAAAAGGATGATTGAAAACAAACAACATTGAATATTGTTTAATGCTTATAAGAAGGAGATGAGAGAGAATGTGATCCAAAAAATGGAAGAAACTCGCCTACTTATGATAGCTTTGGTCAATTTGGTCCTAGATTAAACTCGCCTACTTATCATGCTTTAAAAAAGAGTAGGCAAAAACAAACGATTTGATGAAGGGTCATAAGGAAGAATGGAAGAAAGTCAGATGCACCTTCATGACAGATGGATGGACAGATTGAAGAAACCGGACTTTACTTAATCTTAGTTAATTGTCCTGCATGAACAATGTTCATTGAATCTATCGATGCCTCGTCATATGTAAAAGATGGGATGAAAATGTTTGAATTATTAAATGATTTTGTTAAACAGATTGGAGAAGAGAATGAGATGCAAGTTGTTTCTGACAGTGCCTCTACAAACATGACGGTAGGTAAGAATTTGAATCACTAACAAACTCTTTTCTTTTATAAAGTTGATTAATGTATTTAATATTTGTCAAGTTTCTTAACATGTGCTTGTTTTATTATCTATTAGTGAGATTATTAGAAGAAAAACGACATCACTTGGTTTGGTCACTGTGTGCTACTCATTGCTTGGATTTGATGTTGAAAGATATCTTCAAGATTCCGAACCTACGAAAAACATTTAAAATGGCCATGAAGGTTAGAAATTTCATTTATGGTCATCTTGGGTTGCTATACATGATGAGGCAATACATTGGTCACAAAGAGTTGATAAGACCGGCCAAGACTCGTTTTGCAAATGCTTGTATTACATTGTCAAGTATGCATCATTATAAAACTAATTTGAGGATGATGTTTACATCTGAAGGCTGCAGAACTAGCAAGTGGAGTAAAGAACTGCAAGGAAAAAGAATTTTTCAAACAATCATGATGGCTAGCTTTTGAAATACTATCACATTTTCTCTCGACTCCCAAGTCCTCTAGTGCGAGTTCTTCAATTGGTCGATAACGAAAAAAATCCTGCCATGGGGTATATTTATGAAGCAATGGGCAGGCTTAAGGAAGTCATAGCAAACAGCTTTTTAAAAAAAGACAAATATAAGAAGGTATTTGCCATCAATGATAGAAGATGGGATCTTCAGTTGCATCGACCCTTGCATGTAGCTGGAATTTTTCTAAACCCGCAATTTCATTATTCAAATCCCAAGATTGAAATTGATGTTGAAATTTCAACTGGATTTTATTCTATGTATGGAAAGAATAACTCTTTTAGCGATGCAAGATAAAATCTTTAAAGACCTAACCACATATAAGAAAGTTGAAGGATCGTTTGGAACCATTGTGGCTATTAGGCAAAGAAAAAAAAGATCTCCAAGTAATTCATTAATTTGAATATGAGTGTTTGCTTATTTGAAAGCTATTAACATCATTATAAATTTTGATCTATATAGTGCGGTGGGATGATTTTGGCAAATCAAGTCCAAAATTGCAAAAATTTGCTATAAAAGTTTTAGGTCTTACATGTAGTCATTTAGATGCAAGCGAAATTGAGATTAGATTAATGTTAATGGAATTCTCCTTGATTATCTTGTTTATGGTTTAAATTCAACTGGATTTAACCTTAAATTGTGATGGAATTTTTCATTATGCAGCTTTAGAGCAAAAAGAGGAATAGGCTTGATCAACAGCGTTGTAGTGATTTGTTGTTCATAAAATACAACAAAACATTGAAACGTTGATTTAACATTAAAGATGTTACAAACTCCATCGCTTTAAAGAATATTGATGAGGGTAATGAGTGATTGGTCAGAAGAATGGAGGATGATTCTGAAGAAGATAGAGGTCTTGTATAAAACTCACTTTATTGCCCTGAAACTGTTTTTATTATTCTACAGCTACCTAAAAAAACACTCCAATTTCGCTCACATCCAAAGAACTACATGTAAGATCTAAAACTCTTATAGAAAACTTTTGCAAGTTCAAATTTGATATTCCAAAGTCGTCCCATTGCTCCATTATATAGATCAAGATTTATAAAGAGGTTAATAGCTTTCAAATAAGCGAACACTCGTATTCAAATAAACAATACATATATGATATATGATATATGATATATTCAATAACATTATATAGATATATAATTTTGAACAAAAGTGAAAGATTGAAATGAAAGGAAAAAAAAAATGAAGGGGGTCATGGAAAATGCCCACCAAAAATGAAAGACAAAAACCAACTCTCGTACTCCTCGAAAATGCCCTAAAAATCGAAATGAAATCTCTATTCGAAGGATTGCTATCAACAAAGGCTGGGAATCGCAAATTAAGGGTTCTTGTGTGAAAATGAACGAAGAAAGAGATTATTGAGAGACTGAGACAACCACGAATTTGTATTTTTATTTAGGGGGTTTGTTAAGTTAATCGCGATTTTGAATATTCAAAATAAAAAAGAACGACTTTAAAAATAACAAGTCGTACGCCTTACTGCGCCCTAGGTTTCACAAAAGACGCCTGCCTTATTAACCTCTAAGAGGAGACGCCCAACGTGTAACTTGCGCCTAGGCGCATCCAAGCGCACACCTGGGAGGCTTTTTAAAACACTGCTAGTATTTACTCTGGTCTCTCTAGTTTAAGGTTTGTGCTGTTAAAAATTAGTTAGAAGGAAAACTCTTATTCTAATAATAGAGCGTTTGTAGTTCCTTTCTCACTAGAGGAGATTCTATTGACGGTATAACCTTTAAGTTTAGATGGCTTCATTGTCAAGTTCTATCTCTAATTTTGGGATTATTAAAATTGTGACACCAAGTATCTTGAAGATTTAGGGATTGTATACTTTTTGTTTGTGTAATGTCACACGAGAGTAGTTTTACATAACTAATATCTCTCTTTTGTCTAATTTTTCCTAATCTTACCACTTGTTAGTGAAATATCAATCTATGTTAGAGGTGTTGTTGATAAAGAGTCTTAGTCCCTCTCAACGTCTGGGTTTTAAGCATGCTTTAATCGATAAGGAAGCGTCAGAGGTCAAACGCCTCTTGTCTTTGATACCTTCAAAGTGAGGCTGTCAGGGAAGATATTTGTTTGTGGTGTCTTTGCATGTCATCAAATGGTTTTGATAGAGTACCAAGGGTAGGATGGGAATATGTGTATAATATATGTAAGGGTATAATAGTAATTAGTCATTAGTATCTTTGTATAAATAGAGGAGTTTAAGGTCTTTGGAAGAGAGGAAATATTTTGGTATTGCCTTGTAAAGACTTGGGAGAGACTTAGCCCTCTCGAAAAACTTTGGTGGGAGAGAGTATCCCTCTCAAAAGGCTACAGTATGGTATTGTAACCTCTATCCAGTGTTTTAAAAAGCGCAAGGCGCACTAAGGCGCAATGGCCCTCTGGAGCCTGAGGCGCAAGGTGCACCAAAAGGCGAGGGCTTTTTTACCTAAGGCGCACTATATAAAAAAAGCACAAAAAATATATATATGTGTGTTTATACACAATAAAAACATTTCCATAGATATAAATGAAGTTTTAACCAAGAATCATATATAAAACATACATTACATTTAACTATTAACCTTCATTCATGAATTGAAATGAAGTTTAACAAAGAATCTATATAAAACATACATAAGATTCAACTATTAACCTTTCATTTTAAGCGAATGTTGTCTTTGTGAGTTAAAAAATTAAGTTATTTAAAGCATTGAAATGTCTTGAATCAGTTATGTCGCGCTTCGAATGACTAGTATGAGGGTCTCGCTGCCCGGTCAGCGAGTCGGGGTCTAGGGGCGAAGCGCCTGATTTTGGGGGTTCGGGGGCGCAACGTGACCCCTGATGGGGGCTCGGGGGCAACGCCCCCGAAGCCAAAAGCTTATAGGAACTCTAAAACACAAAAAATTGAGGTAAATCCCTAAAAAACCCTAAGAAAACACAAACGCCCACAAGGCGCACGCCTTTTGGCGCCCGGGGCTTCATGCAAGGCGCCAAAAGGCGCGCGCCTAATTAACCCCGCCTCGCTTTTCCCAAGCGAGGCGCTAAAGGTTCGACTTGCGCCCAGGCGCGTCTAGGCACGCGCCTGGGCGCGCCTTTTAAAACACTGCCTCTATCTATTATCAATGATTCAATATAATTCTCTTGTGAATTTAATGTTCTCTTGTAAATCATTAAGATTATCGGTGTCTTAATAGGTTTCCCTTGTAAATCATTTATTTCTTGTTTAATTAGTCCTTGATTTGAATTTTCCTTAATTTGAAAGGTGAAATTTTCAAAAAAAAATTCAGTTGTCAAGTTTCAACAAGAAAGGTTGATAGGATATGATGATGAAAAAGGTTTCTTCCATGAAGGGTCCTTAGTATTGTATACTTTGCAAGAGGGTTGGTGAAGATTTGAACCACATTTTGTGGAGATGTGATACGCTGAGAATGGGTTGAAACTTTCGATTTGAAAACTCAAATTAAGATTAAAAAAATGAGGAAAATAACTTTCAAGAAGAAACAATAAAGATCCTATGGAACGATCACTATATCTCTTTTCTTTTTCTTTATCTCTCCTGTATAGAAAGACGGGAATGTGATATACGTGAATGTTCGGTCAACGAGACATACATAAGCTAACCATGTATAGGTTCTTTGGAGCTTTTGGCTCTTCTCGAGAACGGCTGGTCTGCTTGGGTAGCTCAATTCCAAAGCATAGTTGAAGCACCTTTTTGGGGCTAAAATTCACTAAATAGGAATAGTGAATGCAGGCACAAGAGAAAAGGTAATTATGAATTCTGACAGCTCTTGCTCAATTGTATTTGTTTGGAACAACTTCCTTTTAGCTTTTGATGATGTTCTTGTTGTTGGGATACAACAAAATTGTCTCACATTGGTTAGATGAGGAGAAGATCATGTGTATATAAGTGATGACAACCATCTCCATTGGTATGAGACCTTTTGGGTGAAACCAAAAACTAAGTCATGAGAGTGTATGCCTAGAGTGGACAATATCATACCAATGTGGAGATTCAGGTAAGATTTTTATCCTTATCAATTGGTATCAGAATCGTGCGCCTAACTTAGCCATGTTGATAGAATGCACCAGTGTAGGACAAACACGTTTGGAGCCTAGAGACAAAAAAATTGTAGTAGCTCTATCATGAAGGCGGCATATTCTCGGAAGAAGAGAAGTTTGGTCTGGATATAAGCTAGAAAAATTGACTAGAAGTGTAGTCTCAGGAGAAGGAAAGTTAGTTGGATATAATATTCATTAGACTAGTCGTGTACTTTCAAAAGAAGCGAAGTTGGTCTCAATGTCATCTAGACAGATTGACTATTTGAGGGGAGGCTCAATCTTTGTTTGATGGAAGGATTGAATCCTTTGTTGTCGAACAGAGAAGACGAGCCCACAGAGAGGCTTGGTGGAACTTTGTTTGAGGGAAGGATTGTTGGGATACAAATAAAGTTGTCCAACATTGGTCGGATGAGAGGAAGTTCATGGATATACAAGTGGTGAATGAAACCAAAAACAAATCACTAGGGGTGTGTTTGGAGCACTGGTTTGGTTATAATACACAGAAGGTTATGCTAAACGGTGGGTTATGATAAATGGTAGGTTATTATAAATGGTGTTTGAGGGGCAAGTTATTATAACATGGATTATGATAAACGGTGTTTGAGGGACTGGTTATGTAACAAAAAGTAATATATCTAAGGTTTAGATAAACGGGCACGCAGGTTTAGGTAACCACCAATTATAATAAACGGTGGGGCAAACATCGGTTGGGTTATTATAACCAACCTAGCCGTTGACATAAACGGGGGCCGAAAACACACCCTAGGTGTATGTCCAAAGTGGACAGTATCATATCATCAGAGATTCAGTTAGGTTTCTCATCCTCATTTTACATTTACAAAAGCCAAAGTTTAAAAAAAAAAAAAAAATCCCATAACCATTGAAACAAGCAACTTCAAAACATTCAACCACAGCACACAAATCAAATTTAAGCAACAAAATAAAAAAGCAAAGCCTCACCTCAGCCGCAAGAAGAGCGAAATTACCGGCATTAGCACCAGCCCTAGCACCAGCTTTGCGCCAGTTGATAAGGCGAAGAGCGTCATCGGAGTCTCGAGACATGCCAAGGGCGTCAATGAGGGAAGTGGCGAGCACGGATTCCTTGAGGCCATAGGTGCGGCGCTCTCGGTCGAGGCTCGGAAGAATCAATCGGATAGCGGAAAAATAGTCGGAGGGAGAGCAGAAGGTGTCGAGAAACTTACGGAACTTGGAGCGCTTTTTGCCGGAGGATTTGCTCCGCTGGATCCAATCGAACAGACTGGAAAGCACACTGAACTTCATCGATTCCGTCATGCCCGGAGAAGAAGAAGCTCTTCGTCTTCGAAGATGGAATTCGTCGCTCGGAAACAGTTCATCGTTTGCGTGGCTTCACCACCAAGAATTAAACTGCTGACTTCTCTTTCAACTTCTAACATTTGTTTTTTTTTTTTTTTTTTTTTTTTTGGAAAAAGTATAATTGGATACGTTCGGTATCAATGTGCGAATAGAGATAGCCATGAGTCGAGGCCGGAAATTGCTTCCTCGTCCCTGCCACTTGAATTAATTTTTGTCAATTCAAAAATGTTGGGTTCTTTTTAGAATCGAGACGAGGATTCCCACGAGAAACGGACAAAAGTTTTTTGTAGAGATTTTTTTCAATTTTTTCTTTTACTTTTAGGTCGATTAGATTTTCTTAAAAAATAATTATAAATTTCAAAATTATTAAAGAAAAATATTTATATCTTGTAAATAATTTCACTCACAAATATATTTTTATTTAAAAATTAAAAAAAGAAAATAAAAAAAATATATTAAAAATGTAAACAAGATGATCCAATCAATTTGACAAAAAGATAAATGAAACTAATGTCCAATAAAAGATAATATCAGTAATCCAATTTTTCTTGAATTTTAGGCCAAACTAAAAATCAATAGGATCCGATTGATTTGAAAAAAAAGAAAAATTGAACCAATGTTCAATAAATAACAAAATTATTTGCTCGATTTTCTTCGATTCGGCCCTTCTACCATTTAATTTTTTTTTTTTTTTTTTTAACCATTGGCCAAATCGAAGCCGCTTACATCCACTGCCAAGAGGTATGTACATTCATTCTTTGATTTTACACACATTTATTACTCCCTCAAATCTTCATTAGTCTTACTTTGAATATAAGGTTAGCTATTTATATAAGTACTTAAATTGAGACTGTTGCGATTGTTGAATTGATCTCAATAATTGCTGGACTGTTTGAAACCAACGAAATTAGCTGGGGAATGTTTGTTCAATGTAATTAAGGAGTTATTACAAATGAGATTTTACAACTCCTCTTAAACAATTGTATCCAAACGAGCATTTTTAATACTCATTTCTAACCACTCAAAATCATCTTTCATTTTTAATCATTCATGTCTAATTACTATTCATTTTTAACCCTTCAAAATAATTATTAATTTTTAACTACATCCAAACGAGTTATTGTCAACAACTCCTCTACAAAAACCATCATCTAAACGAGCTATTAGCTGCAATCCATCTGCATATAATCATATGATCCAAACAAGCTATATTATTGTTAGAATTTAAATTTCAAATCACTTAAAATAACTCTTCATTTATAATCATTCAAAATAATCACTTTACAATTCGTCATCCAAACCCTTTCTTAGAACTAAGTGTAACCATCTTATGTTTAGTTTTGTTAGAGGTGTTTAGGTTTTGATTGTGATCTCACTTTTTGAACTGACTTGAAATGTATGTTGCTTGCTTTGAACTGAAATAAGTTGCTGGACATAGTTGAGCTTGACTGATAAAGTTCAAATGAATGTTGTTTTGTATAACAGCATGTAGCTTAGCTTGTGTTGAATGTTTGTTGAACATGTATTGAAATGCAGCATTGTGGACTAAAGCACATTGTTCAATTCTTAACATCTTTTTATCAAGATGTTGCCTTCTTCATTACTTTATTTTGGTGAGTGTTCTTTTATGTACATAAATATAATTTGATACAAATAATAATAATTTCTTTTTTTTTTCTATATTTTTTTTGGTGGAAAGAAATATTGTATCCATATACTCTATCTTCAAATGCGTATATATGTTTATATGGACTCTTGTTAGTTTTATATAAATAAAAAGATCAAAAAACTAAATTCTAAATTTTAGTTTTTATTCTTTGACAAGCATAGGTACCAAAATTGTAATTTAAAAAAAAGAAAAAGAAAAGAAAACTTGATGATGGAGTTGGTAAATTTCATATATTTTTGTTGATATTTGCCACTTCTTAAATGAAAGTAAATTTAGTTTGAAAATAGAGCAAAAGAGGAATTTATTGATCATTACCAACAGAATACAACAGCTCATAAAAATAAAAATAAAAATCTGCTACTGGGATATTAATCATCTTGCTGGACAAATCTTTACAAAGAGAAGCTGCATGCGTTGAAAAAGAAAAAGAAAAAAACATCTCTTTTCCTGCATTATATTTGAGATATACAAAACTGTTTTTTTTAAAGTTTGATTTTTCTTTTATATTCTGATTGATTAATGTTGTATGGTTGATGAAGGCAGATAAATAATCTCCGTATCTATTTCCTCTTTAAAATATGGATGCTGGAGTAACATATCAGCCGTCCATCTTTCAGTAGGTTCAGGATTAAAGCACTTCCGAACGAAATCTCTTCCTTCTCTGGACAACTCTTTAGGCAGTTTCGGCACTTCCGCGTCGAGCACGAGTTTCGTAATCAATTCGGTGCGATTTGAGCAATGTCTCCACACTGACTTTCCAGACACCATGTTAATCAAAGTGCAGCCCAAGGACCATATATCAAGAGATGTATTAAATTCCGGAGACGTAACTGATTCGGGAGACATATACGTGGGGGTTCCTTTAAACTTGAACAATTCAAAACAATCCTTCTCATTCCTGTCGCCACATCTCATGGAAAGCCCGAAGTCAGCAATCTTCAACTTCATCTTGCCATTACTTTGAGGGAACACGAGAATGTTGCGAGGCTTGAGATCGGCATGCACAAATCCTTGGCTATGAATCTCATAAAGCCCTCGAAGTATCATTCGCAGATATTCCTTCACCTCGATCTCGAGGAGCTTCTTCCTCTTTTTAATCAAGTCGTGTAGAGTTCCTCCAGCAGCGTATTCTAACTTCAAATTGTAAATGGTTTTTGGAGAGTTCGGTTTGGGAGTTATCTCACTCCCTAAATATTGAACGATTTCAGGACATCCAATAAAGTGTTTCAGAATACATTCTTCCTTCAACAATGTAGAGCAATGCTCAACATGGGCTGCTTTGATGGCGAAATAGGTCGGTTCTTGTTTCCAGAAATAGGCCGGCTCTTGTTCGGCTAAATACACTTCGCCGAAACGGGATTTCGATAACATGCTTACGACATCCCAGCTATACATTGTTACAGTTACTTGAGCTTTGGAGAAGAAAAGAGTGTAAACTAAGAGTGTTTGTAAAATGTGGGATAAAAAGATGGATGGTGGCATTGTGTAGCGCCAACTATTTTATAGCTCAATCAGTTTCCTTTCCCTCTTTAGATAGGGAATTTAAAATTTATAGAGAAATTCGAAATATTTTATCGTGCCAACTTTTTTTTTTTTTTAATATCAATATTGGGTTTGTGATTATCTTTTATATTTGTAAAAGAATTTAAAAAATTTAGTGGATATTCTAAAATCTTTTCATTTATTTGTTTGGAATTTTTAATAAACAAATTCAAATTTTTATTGATATATCGATTTTTTCAGATAAGAAATATTGAAAATCCAAACCAAAATATAATCGGTTGTTTTTAAATGTCGCCATTGCGTTTGTGGAAATATATAGCTTCTATCGAATTTTAAGTTTAAAGTATTTTTTTATTTTGTTTTGGCTTTAACTCATTTGAAATAAAGAAGAAACTATTTTTATTTAATTTATTCAAAAACATTTTTTTATTGTTATTTTTTATTTTAAAGAACATTTTTTATTCTTTTTTTAATATATATTAGGTAAGGAGAACAAATACAAATTTTCGGATCAAGTTGAACTAGTTTATAATTTTTTATTGGCATAATATAATTAAAATAAATTGCACAAACCTAAACGATTAATTTTCTTTTTTGTCTTTTATTTTATTATCTTTTTTATTACTTTTTCTTTTTCTTTTTATCTTTTAAAACCTTTATGTACGTAACAATCTTCTAAATTCCGTGTAGATCTCTAGATTTTTTAAGAGTTCAATATATTTTAAAAAAATTTCTTAATTTTAGTTTCCAATGTTGAAACTTCTCTAGAAAATCATGTATTATCCTTGTGATTGGTATTGATTAAAAAAAAATGTGTCTGGTCTTTTTCATTTCTTTCCTGGTAAAAAAGTATATAAAAATGACATTTGTACCTAAAGGATTGGTGGCTTGATGGTTTAATTTTTTGATGGTAAATTCAATTCAACAACATCATAGTCATGAGTTCGATCTTAAAAATCGCAAGTTAACTCTTATTTATTTGAGAGCAGTGTAGGATTTGTAGTCTCTCTCCTAATTTATACAAAAAAAAAGTATTTTTCATTATCTAAGTAATTAGATAGTTTTATACCTAACAAAAAAAACTTAATTTGTTTGGTGTATAATTAATCAATATCGAATAAATCAATTACGCAATTAGTTATCTAATTTGGTATTAATCCATTTTCACTCTACGATCACAAATTCGATCTCTGAAATCGATATTTGTCCAACTTGTACTAAAAAAACAAAAACAAAACATTTCTCTCTAATTGATTAATAAATTTTAAATGTCTTTATTCAAAAAAGAAAATCTTAAATGTCTCAAATGTTACACTAATAGAGAGTAATTTTTTTTTTTTTGAAGAAAATCTAACCAAAAAAATACAACTACTAAAAATTAGACATTTTAAAATTTACAGAGCAAAATGGAACAAACACTTGTGGCCAATATGATATTTTAACCTAAATAAAAATAGGTATATGTGAATTCTTGGTATTATCCTTCCAATTCTTCAAGGGGGGAAAAAAGTTATGAAAATTTGATGACCTGAAGCGACTAATAAAAAGCCTACTCAGAAACAAATACATTAACACAAAAAGAAAAAGGAAAAGGAAGATATAAAACACAACACAAATCTCTACCCAACTGAATCAGTTTCAATATGGCAGAGAGGGTAAAAACGTTTCTTTTTCAGCTATTTTAGGCTGACTTTACAAGAGGACTACATTCAAACATAATTCATTCATCCTACTGACAATTAATCCCGAAGCAGATCAAATCCGAGTGAGTACGAATCTGCAGATCAATCAATTCAGAGCCTGAAGGTACTGTAGCCTCCTAAGCCAGAGGTCCCATATGCACCATATGATTGTGATGATAAAGAGGAAGTGTATGATGAACCCGGAGCAGCCAGTTGGGAGTAAGATGGACCCGAAGCAGCCAATTGGGCGTAAGTTGAATCCGAAGCAGCCAACTGGGCGTAAGATGAATCCAAAGAAGCCAATTGGGCATAAGATGAATCCGAAGCAGCCAATTGGGCGTAAGATGAATCCGAAGCAGTCAATTGGGAGTACGATGACCTCAACCCTGCCGTGTCATACCTGCCATAGCTGCTACTTATTACTGGTTCCTTAGGGCCACTCAAGGCTTCCTATAAGTGCAAGAAAGAAAACGATCATAAATATGTAAACATTCGCTGGCCCTATGAATTGCCCTTTGAGTTGATCTCTTGGGAATCAGAGCAAATAAGAAAAAAATTCACATAAGAAATGGGGGAGTTTTCTTGGTATAGGAACAAATCATTTCATGGATGAATGAAAGAGTTGCAAAGTGCCTATTGAAACTAGGAACAATATAGAAAATACTGAACTGATAAGGTAGATACAACGACAAAAAGGCTCTCGGTAAAGAAACTACTTTACAATTGCGTATTTTGATCACAAAAATCTCCCGAGGTGTTGAATATTACCTGAATTAATTCTTGAGCCATCTGAACTTGTGGTGAAGTGCCTTTTATTTCCACAATGATTTCATCCGGTAATCCCCTGCTCTCTTGTATGGTTAAGACGGCACCACTATTGCGTCTGATGAATGCAATATTTGATCCTCCAACTCCAATGATATCCTCAGCATAAGATAAGGGGATCTGCATTGTCTGAGTAACCTGACAGGAACCACAAATAGGTGACATGGTCAGAGATAACAAAGACAAAAACTCTGCAACTCCATTGCCTCCATTCAACATTATGCTCAGTGTTTTCAAAAGCTGAAGGATATTTTTTTAGTTGATAAAAAACAACAAACAAACTCAAACATAAGGATATTTTGCATTTAGGATTAGTGAAACTTGATTTTGCACACGCCTTTTTACCTAAGACTCGCATAGTCAAGGCGAGCCATTGAAGGCACAATATGAGGTGCTAGACCTGCGCCTTGAACTTAGGCACACCTGATCGAACCTTTTATAACACTGATTATGCTAAATTATACTTGTACACAACATACTAAACATTTTGGACCTAGTGTTTGCAGGACATGATGGATGTGAAAAGATTACACAAGCTTCTAGCTTGCCTGGACCTCAAGTCCAAAAAATGGACATGCAATGAGGATTGGTCTTATTGATTATGAAGTACGTGAAATAGTTTGCTACCTTGCTAAGGGCCAAGTCAACATAGACCATTTCATTCTACCAATAATTATGTGTACCAACCTGAGTGACAATAGGCACACCGGAGCGAGCAGCACCTGATGGTCGAATTGCAGGAAGTGCTCGATCTTGTCCATAGAGAGAAATACCAGAGGAAGGAATATGAGAATCAAGATGAGTTTCTCGGTCAAGAAACAGAGATTCTCTTTTACTAGATGTAGCATACTCGGTGGAGACTACACTTTGAGATGCAGTAAGAAGTGAGGACTTGTCAGCCCAGGTTTCCGATTGTCGATCTTGTGAGGCTGGTGTATTGAACTAAAAGAAAAGTAGCAACACTACATTAGCTGTCCTAAAATATAGTAAAAAGAAAAGGTTGAACATAGACCTAAGAAGAAAAAAAGCTTACACTCTTTTCAAACAGAGGAAGAACAGTATGATCAACTAAAAACTTCCTTAAGTGGCCCACCACGGCCTCTAGAGCCTTGAGAACTTTAAAGGATTCTCCCTGCAATTCCACCATTCTCTCGTCTGCACCAGCATAGAATGGCATTTCCTCTGCAAGGCGCAAGCATCAAATGTAGATCAGTACGGGAAAGTTCAAAGGGTTCTCACAGACAAATGAATGAAGCAGGAATTCTATAATTATCTCATGACATTATTAGTAGCTTCCATGGCTGACCAAAGTTCAAGGCTTGAAGTTAATAGTCATCATCCTTGGTCACTTTGATTTACAGCAATATAATTGAGATAAATAAAAAAACAATATTTATTTTATCTAAGCAATTGCTATGGACTTTTAGTTTTAGGTCATCTTTACCATGTATCAGATCAGCAACAGAGATGTTAGTGAATCAGATGGAGTACGGTTCTTCAAGATGACATGATAATATCCAAAACTCGGGAATGAACCAATGCTACATCCTCCAATTGTAAAGAGATGATTGACATTTTTTACATTTTTTTATAAGAAAAAATTCATTCATGTATGAAATTTACAAAGAAAAAAAAAGAAAGGAAATGCATGGGATTACAAAAAGCTTTCCCAATTGGTTAAAAGAGAAGCGAGAGTGTAGTAAGCAAAATAATTGCAACGTAAATGACAAGATTTACACAGTCTGATTAACACTTTTGCATATAATGCACCAAAAAGAAAAGATATCTAGAAATGTGGTCTCCTGTTTTTATAAAAACCAAGCTTTTATTGAGAAGAAAGGTGAGGTCTCATTAAGCAAAAGGTCCTCAGACATCAATTTTCCCAATGCTAGTACCCCAAAACCCAAAAACGTTATGAATCTTAGTTGCACTCCCACCACACAAAATCATATTTCTAGACTCAACCTTTTTCTAGAAGCAACTTTGATAAAGTAATGATGAATTATGATAAAATTCAACAGAACAAAGCTGCCCCTAAGGGATTGAGGCAAGTACATCTCAAAAAACAATTGCAGATTTCCAGTGGTGTTATATCCCTAACGCAAGCTCTAAGGTTAAGACAAGCCAGGTAAACATAAATTGGGCAATGACTTTATTTCAATTAGACCATTAAAATATTAGGTGATTTTATCTGAATATAAATCCCACGTCCTTGGAATTCTAAAAGTCAATGGCTCGTGTGGTTGCAGTTGCAGAAACTTGATTTGGGTGAGGGTGGGGAATCGGGGGACTGTGTTAGACCCCCACCCCCATTTATACAGTAATCTTCTAGAAGGATAAAAGAGGAAATTAAGGGGAGACAAGTGGTGAGAGGCCCATGTGAAGTGGTTTCCTTGGGGAGAGAGGTTTCTGTGAGTATAAATAATGCAAGTAAATTCAAAAAATGACTATTCAGGGAGGGAGGCTTATATGTGGTACTTTGTTCAAGGGGAAGAGGTTGGGAGTACAAAAACAATGTAGTATCGCATTGGTTAGCCAAGGGGTAGATCATGGGTATATAAGAGAGAACAACCATCTCCATTGGTATGAAGCCTTTTGGGTGAAACAAAAAAACAAAACCATGAGAGCTTATGCCCAAAATGGACAATATCAAACCAGTGTAGAGATTCCTTAAGGGGTTGTCATCCTCAACAAGAATACTCTTCAAGGACTGATAGACCCCCAATATGACATGTGCATAAGAGGAGGAATAGAATTAACCCTTCTACCGATTCTAACTAATTTGGTTAGGAGACAGTTAGTTAGTTAGTTGTGATTGATAGCTATACTTCTGTTCTATAAATAGGCTTAGTTACTATCCTTGTATAGTCGAGCATTGTATCATACTTGTGGGAGAGATTGGAAGCTCCATAACACTTTTTTTTTGGTTGGTTTCTGTTGGTTTTCTTGGCTATTGCGGGGCATTATTATTCTTTACAATTATCCTTCCATTAAAGTGAGGTTTTGAAGAGTGAGCTTAAAGTCTTTCTTCCCTCAATAATAGCCTTTCTGATGGCTTCACAATTTAGATGTTTGGTAGATTTCATGATCTTTGAAAATAGCTAAGTTCAAAATCAATCAGTATAATAGCCTACAAGTGAAATAAAACAAATCAAAGCATACCTCCTGATAATACTCTCACAGAAGCTCCTGTACTATCCTGTATAGATTTGATTGACAAGCCCTGCTTTCCAATTAGATTGATTGCTTGAGTCGATGCCACCAGTAACCGAATTGAACAGAAAGAAGCTTTAGCCTCATCTTCATTCTCAGAAAATCCAGACACACGTTTGAAGATTCTTATAACTGCATCCATTGCAGGGGAAAGAGGTTCCTCAGGCTCTTCCTTTCCTGAAATTAGCACCTAAAGTAAACACTAGTCATTAAAATAGAATGAAGAAGTTTCAACTAAGTCTAATACTTAAAAAGAACTGTACAAGAATGCATCCAATAGATCTTGCAAATGAAAGTGAAGCGTAGAAAAGTTCGAGGGTAAATGCAACCACCTCCCCAACAAAAAGGTTATACCCCCTATACATTAGGGTTCATCATTGAAATTGAAACTATTCAAAATCATTTGGGCACTCCTCAAGTATTAAATCCATATTCCTAATAAACCAAGTATGCATTACAGCATTACCACTTTATAAAATTGAAAGAAAACCAGGAACTAAGAAGTGCCTGGTCAGTAGACAAAATGAAGTTAGAATCAACCTATACAAAAACACATGATTTAGATCACTCTCATAGTTTGCCTCTAGCCTTAATATTGTTTTGATGGAGGTTTCAATAAGGAAATTGAAAGAATACCATGGCATACGAAAAGACAAGTCAACAAAAGGAGTCCAAATAAAACATGAACTAATTATGCAAAAAAAAAAGAGAGAGAACTCTAACCATAATCGTTACGCATGACATGACAAAAATTACATAAAACAAAAACACTTTTGCCTCTTAAGTCGTACTCCCACTTCGGGTTTAAAGAGCCTTACACCACCATTGAATTTTTTCTTTTTTTTTGAAACTAGGGTAACCACGCCCATCCCTAAGCATCAAAGGAGTAATGTCACATGTGAGTCTCGAACTTAGGACCTTGAAAGGAGCATACCTTCAAAGCCCAAATCTTCAACCATTGCACCACCCCTTGGGGGCCACCACCATGGAATATGCTTTAAGTCTTCACTTTTTATGAGACTTACTAGCATAAAATTAATGAAACCAGCCAAAGATGGATGAACAGCCTTGATTTTTTTTTATACTAGGAATCGTTCCATCCAGTCTAATTATAGGTTGACAAATAACTAGCAAGACAGTACTATGACATAAAACCGTGTCGAGTAACCAAACATAACAAATAAACCAATCCAAAGATTCAAATCGGGGGAGGGAACAACAAACCCTACATAAAGGACACTATTACTCTCACATAATATGAGAGCCAAATACCAATTTTTATGATCAAACTCGTGACCGTGGAGTTAAAATAGATTGCCATCCATCCAAACAACCAACGCGCAACCAACTCACCCATTCGGTAAAACCAATACAAAGATAGAGATTCATTCAACTAGTCTGTAACCATCAAAGCCATTTCTAATTCAAAACAATCAGCTGCCATAAAATGCTCAAAGGATAAAAAAAGCGAACACTCACAACGCGATCAGGAGTGCCAACAGCACCTTCGAGGACACGAATTCTGGCCCTAGTTTCCTCGCACGTCTTCCTGATAAGATCGCCCTTGCGGCCGATGATGCTGCCGACTTTGACGACCGGCACAACGAGGCGGAAGACGCAGTCGCCGGGCCATCCGGGCCACTTGTCGTCGGAGGGCGGAGCCGATGAGTAGTCTTGGTCGGATTCTGCAGCAGGTAGAGAGGAATTGAGGTCGGATTCTGTAGTTGTTGTGTTGGTTGCCATGGAAGAAGATGAAGTAAGGTTCAGTTAGGGTTACAACTTCCAGAGGTTTTACGAGAACGAAGGATACAGAAACAAAGCAAATGCAATCTTTCCCCTTTTCTTTTCTTTTTTTTTCCCTTGTGCTTGGGCACATAATTTATTTTTATTTATTTTAGGTTTAAATATTATTTTGGTCATTTGTTTCATTTTGGTCCGGCATTTAAAATTTTAAATTACTTTTTAAAAAAAGTTTTTTTTTAGTACATATAAGGGGAAGGCGACAAATATCGATTCCCAAGATCGATCTTGTAACACTAGTGTTAAACTGATATTTGCAAGCTAACAATGAAACCATTAAACCACCCACTCATTCAATAAAAAACAAATATACTTATATTAGAGTGAAGGGGAGAAACATACAAAAAAAAAACTTACAAGAGGTTTTTCGAAGTGGCAACAATAGTCTGTATATTATAATATTTAAACAAACTCGAAGTTAAGCACCATGATGCCCCATAATTAAAATTTTGAGAAATGATATTAAATGTCTATATTTTAAAAAATAATAAAATAAATGTCTAATTTATTTTCATCTTTAAATTTATGTCTAACCTATTTTTGAGGTGAGAGAGATATTTACAAATAAATTAGATATTAGATTTTGAATAGGTCAAAATGATATTAAATTTTAATAGTAAAAAATTTTGAAAAGTTGTTGAATAGTTTGTTACAAAATATATATTCAATTTTTCTAATTAATTGGAAAATAGTTTAATAGAGTTAGGGCTAGAATTGTCAAGTTAATTTTATATAATTAATAATTATAATTCCAAAATAAAATTTAGACAATAATTTAAAGTCTAAAATAAGGTAGATTTTTCCTCAATTAAGTTTCTAAATTTAAACATTTCCCAAGTTTTCCCTAAAATTTTAATTATAATATTTCAATTTAAATTCTCAAATTCGAAATTCAAGGATTAAATTAAAATAAATGTCAAAAGTTTAATAATTAAAATTCAACTTTTAAAATTTTATGAATTAAAATTAAAATTTATAATTCATGAACAAAATGATATTTTATCTTTTTCTTTTTTAATATTCATTTATGGGTCCATTTATCAGCATTTTTGCTAGTTTTACACTTATGTTGTAGTAAAATTACAAGACGCTAGCTAATGTCTAAATATGTAAGTATAGAAGAAATATATAATTTATTTTGTTTCTTTGTAAACACATAACCTATCAAATTTTCAATCTTAATTATTGGGATTTTTTTTAAAAAAAATTGAGATTTTTTTGCTCAACAGACACAAAGAAATTAAAATTTGAACATTTTTAGTTGGAGATTGTTTATCAAAGATATTCTCATAAAACTGTAGGATTTAGCTTGAGAGGCCTTTAGTTTTTCCAAAAAAAATGGAAAAATTAGGTAAATATCTAAAATTAGAAACTATTTCAAGGAATGTCTACTTTTTTAGACTTTAAATAAATGCCTATTCTTTAGTTTAAAAAATAAAATTTAAATAATTAAATGTAAAATAGACAGTTATACCCTCGAAATTTAAATCTATTTATTTTTTTACTTATTATTCCAAATATTGACTTTTTGTAACAACCATTCAAACAAAATTTTACCAAATCTAAACAAAAATCTTCAACAGAATTTCACCAAATCTAAATAAAAATTTACTCATATTTGAATATGAAATATTTCTCAGCACAATTTCACCAAATTTAAACAAAACTCCAAAAAATGGTTTAAACAAAAAATAAATAAATAAATAAGGATGAAATGTACCATTTTAAATTTTATTTTTTTTAACCAACATTAAATGGTTTTACTGTATATAAACATACATAACACTACATACGAAACCCCCACAAAAAGTCTATTGGTAGCTGCATGTATTAAAAACAGAAAAACTCACCTAAGCCAATTGCATCCTTTGGCTGTGTGTAACTTTCCATACGACTACGCATAATAATATATGCAGCAAATTGGGATCAGAGACTACACCTGGATTTATATACGACTGTCCGTACCCGTACTCAATCACATCAGCCAATGTGCATTTACCTTGTTGTTAGCCCGAAATGCAGATTCATCGTAGATACACACTATTATGGAAGTGGCCTGCTTGTGGTCATCCTGAACAACATCAATGGGGGCATGCGTGAGAGTCTGTGAGACCACCCAAAAGTTGCTACTCCTATAGGCAGACGCATGAACGTACCAACTACAAGTCTCACGGTCATTTACTGTCATTGCATGTGTACACTTATTGTCATTGCATCTTCTGTTTAAGAACCTTTTTGTTTCTGATTACGTACCAATACGTATGAATGACAGAATGAGTCACTTTACCCTAGAAGTTTTCGATTACGTACCAATACGTACAATTGACAGAATGAGCCACTTCACCCTAGAAGAACTCCAAAATATAAATCAAGGGCGCAGACAAAAAATCGACTAAGGGAGTGCACGACGTGGGGATAAAAAACGCAACTTTGTCAAATCTTTCGGACTTCTAGCAATGATCACTAGAACGAAAATGCATCTAGAATGAAAAAGAGAAATCGCAGATCGTGTTCTAGATTACGTAGCTTGCAGTAAACAATGGAAAAAGAAATTGTACTTGGGAAGGATATGAAAGAAATTGTAAAATTGTAGTTGAGAGGGAGATGAAAGAAATAGTAAATATGTATTTGAGAGGCATATGAAATAAATCATAAAATTGTATTTGGGAGGGAGATGAAAGAAATCATTCTTATAAAGAAGATGATGTGGGAGTATGCAAAAATAAACGCCTAAGATTAACTGATCAGAATATGATAAAAAGATTTAAATATTTGAGTAGAAGGTCTTTTGAAGTATACATTAATAAAAATAAAAAATTTAAATTGTTGGGATTTGTTGGTGGTTGTCTACTCCTTAAATCAAGTATGAAAATTTTGTAAAATAGGTTTTTTTTTTCTTTTTAAAAAAAAAATTGGAAAGCTAAAATAGGGCAATTTGGGAATGAAAATATTATCTTTCTTCTTAGGATTTTGGTTTAGACAAAAATTTAAAGTTAAAAATATTGTAAACATGCCCTTAATTAATTTATGAAATCTAGACATTTAATAGTATTTCCCAAAAAAAAAATAAAAATAAATAAGAAGCTTCAAAGGCCTTTACATTTGGACCTTAAGAGTCGCACAATGGGCATTGTGGCTTTATGGGTTTGGTTATTGGGCTTAGTTGGACCTAGTTTAATTGAAACATAAATTCTAAAGAGAAATGGTGTGAAATGGCTAAATTTAGGGAAAAAATAGAGGTTATGGCTTTTTTTGCATTAGACTTTAAATGCATCGCTTAAAAAAATGGATTGGAGAGATAAATATTTTCATCTCCAAATTACCCTTTTGGTTATTTTTCATTTAGGTCTTTCACGTAAAAACAAAAAACAAAAAAACTAAACTATCTCTAAATCTAACTATAATCAATTCCCTCCTAAATCCAAGCATAACCAATTTGATCATATTTCAAATTTAAAATATTAAGATTAGGGGAGGGGATTAAAAAAATGGAAACCACGTTTGACTTTACCAGGAAAACAAAAAATAATGGAAGAACACGATCAATCAAGAGTTGGCGGCAAACATTTCAATCGTTCCACATAAACATCTATCTAGTAAAACTTAATCCTGATCCAAGTACAATTGTTGATCATTCTGATTTGTAGTAAAAATTCAATTTTTCTTCCACCTCCGTTCAAGAACAATACAATCGGACTATGGATCACATACCCGTAACTGTTGCGTTCAACGGTACTTGGGATGACAGGGACATATATGTGAACTACACGACAGCCCAAATTAATGTTGAGTCTTCAATTGAGGGGTCGTTCTAAAGTTTCGAACTTATCACTTTATCACGATGGGGCTGATAAATCAAAAGTTATAATTCTAAAACTAGATCACGATGTAAAATGGGTTTGCGAGTGGGTTGTATAATGGTTGTTTCATCCTGTAGATCACGATGTACAATGGTTGTACAATTGAGCGTGGACGAAACCTATAGTTGGTATATTCACTCGTCTATCTACACGGGAAGTAAATTATAGGTTATCAGAAAGTTTGTGGATACACACACATGCCCTATGGATGTAGTGTGGAATGACCAAAGACAGGACACACTAATATTAGTGGTTGGGTATGTTGAATCCGCGATCCCGTCTTTTTTGCGGCCGAAAGTGGTTTCAAATCGAAGCTCACGTGGGAGTAGGTTTTTCGATGTTTTTGTTCAACGAGAAGAAAAATGGGAGATGAACTTTTCGTCTTCCAACAAAATGCCCATTTAAGACAAGCTGACGTACTTTTATTTTATTTTTTCTTTCTTTTCTTACCAAAGAAGCTCAGACACCATTTCAAAAATTTTGAATTTACTAACAAGTAGTAAGGGTGTACAACATATGTGAAGGGAATGTATAGCAATATTTTTTCAATTCAAGAACAATATTTTAAAACTACCTTTTAAATTTAAATTTTCCAAATCTATAATTTCATCGTATATTTTCAAAAGTTGGAATTGTCAACTTTAATTATCTGACTAAGGTTTGTTATAATTATTTATTCTATTTTAGATTTTTTATATTTAAAAGTAGTTACACAATATCTTATTTAAAATAGATTGAAAAACAAATACTAGAAAATGTAGGAGGGGTACAATAGTTAATTCAATCACCCTATTAAAAATGGAAAAAAAAATAAAATTTTTAAAAATGGACATAAATTTAAAGTCTAACGATTAGTAGCTAGGGTCTTCATAATTTTCCAATTTTTATTTAGCAATTTCCCTAGTTGTCCCAATTCTAAATAAATGAATGACCCAAAATTTTATTAAATGCCATCCTTAATTTATAAATGGGATAGCAATTTTTATTGGTCGTAATTTTTAAATCAATAATAAATATATATATTCACATGATAATTCGAAAGAAATTCAGTTTGTGTAATTATTCATGAAGTTATCTAACTTTGTACATATGAACTACAGTCCTTGATAATATAATTTACTTGATGTTGGGTTATATATAATTGTAAAGGCCTAGCTAAAAGCTCATTAGGGCTGTTTATATTTAAAGTGATTTTTCACTTTTTTGAATTACCGAGAGCAACAGTGAAAAACAGAAGAGACGGCAGGAAGAAATAGAAGGAAAATTGAAAAAGGTTTTTCCGCCCAGTTTCGGTGTTTCATCATTATCGAGATAACCAACCGTTGGATCGAGCTGAAATTTTGACAGCGTGTTTGTAACACAAGGATCTTCAATCTGAACGGTGGGATCTGATTTTAGAGACTTCTACATCCAGATTTAAGTGGTGATTCGGTTCCACAATTTGTGAGACTTATCTATTTGTTTCTCTTTCGTTTAGTGTCATTTGTTGCCGAGATTAGTTATCTTGAGTTATTATCTTTTGTATACTTGTGACTAGAGAGAATTCTTTGTAACCCATTATTGATTATAGTGGAGTTTTTTTACTTCAGTCTGTGGTTTTTTACTCCTCGCCTTGAGGAGATTTTTCCACATTAAAATCGTTGTGTCTTGTGGTTGATATTTCTACCATATATTTATGCTTGCTATTTTTCATTAGGAACACAAGAGGGGAATAATTGATACAATTAGAATAATGTTTATTCCTAAAAAGTGGTATCAGAGTTCCGTGCTTGAGCTGAATTAGAGGGCTTGTGTTAAATATGAAAAAGAGTCATAGTGGTAACCAATCGTTGGATAACGAGGGTTTTTAATATGAACGGTAGGATCGGATTTTAAAGGCTTTTACATCCAGATTCAAGTGGCGATTCGGTTCCACAATTTGTGAGACTTTTCTATTTGTTTCTCTTTGGTTTAGTGTCGTTTGTTGCCAAGATTAGTTATCTTGAGTTATTATCTTTTGTATACTTGTGACTAGAGAGAATTCTTTGTAACCCATTATTGATTATAGTGGAGTTTTTTTACTTCAGTCTGTGGTTTTTTACTCCTCGCCTTGAGGAGATTTTTCCACATTAAAATCGTTGTGTCTTGTGGTTGATATTTCTACCATATATTTATGCTTGCTATTTTTCATTAGGAACACAAGAGGGGAATAATTGATACAATTAGAATAATGTTTATTCCTAAAAAGTGGTATCAGAGTTCCGTGCTTGAGCTGAATTAGAGGGCTTGTGTTAAATATGAAAAAGAGTCATAGTGGTAACCAATCGTTGGATAACGAGGGTTTTTAATATGAACGGTAGGATCGGATTTTAAAGGCTTTTACATCCAGATTCAAGTGGCGATTCGGTTCCACAATTTGTGAGACTTTTCTATTTGTTTCTCTTTGGTTTAGTGTCGTTTGTTGCCAAGATTAGTTATCTTGAGTTATTATCTTTTGTATACTTGTGACTAGAGAGAATTCTTTGTAACCCATTATTGATTATAGTGGAGTTTTTACTTGATCTGTGGGTTTTACTCCTCGCCTTGAGGAGATTTTTCCACATTAAAATCGTTGTGTCTTGTGGTTGATATTTCTACCATATATTTATGCTTGCTATTTTTCATTAGGAACACAAGAGGGGAATAATTGATACAATTAGAATAATGTTTATTCCTAAAAAGTGGTATCGAGTTCCGTGCTTGATTTGAATTAGAGGGCTTGTGTTAAATATGAAAAAGAGTCATAGTGGTAACCAATCGTTGGATAACGAGGGTTTTAATATGAGCAGTAGGATCGGATTTTAAAGGCTTTTACATCCAGATTCAAGTGGCGATTCGGTTCCACAATTTGTGAGACTTTTCTATTTGTTTCTCTTTGGTTTAGTGTCGTTTTTGTTGCCAAGATTAGTTATCTTGAGTTATTATCTTTTGTATACTTGTGACTAGAGAGAATTCTTTGTAACCCATTATTGATTATAGTGAGTTTTTTTACTTGATCTGTGGTTTTTACTCCTCGCCTTGAGGGAGATTTTTCCACATTAAAATCGTTGTGTCTTGTGGTTGATATTTCTACCATATATTTATGCTTGCTATTTTTCATTAGGAACACAAGAGGGGAATAATTGATCCAATTAGAATAATGTTTATTCCTAACAAGTGGTATCAGAGTTAAAGTGGTTGAGTTGAATTAGAGGGCTTGTGTTAAATATGAAAAAGAGTCATAGTGGTGGTAGAATGGTTCCTTTGAATGGATCAAATTATTAAGTGTGGAAAAGAAAAATGGAAGATATTTTATATGTGAATGATTTATATCTTCTGTGTTTTCACTAGAGAAACCGGATGATAAAACCGATTTGGAATGGGAAATATGCCATAAGAAAGTATGTGGCATGATTAGACTTTGGGTAGAAGAAAATATTATAAATCATATTGGTGAAGAAAATCATGCACAGACTATGTGGAACAAGCTTGAGTGTTTATATGCCCTGAAAACTGGTAATAGTAAATTGTATTTGATGAAGTAAAGGATGACTTTAAAGTATCAAGAATGAATGTCTATGTTAGATCACTTGAATACATTCCAAGGTATTATTAATCAGTTAGCTGGAATGAGTATCAAGTTTGATGAGGAGATACATGGGTTATGGCTTCTTGGTTCGTTACCAGATTCATGGAAGACTTTTAAAACTTCTTTGTCGAAATTAGCCCCAAATGGTGTTCTAAGTATGGACTTGGTAAAAAGCAATGTATGTAACAAAGAGATGAGAAGAAAGTCATTGGGTTCTTCTTCATAGTCCGATGTTCTTATTATTTGAAAGAAATGAGAGGAATACGAGCAAGGGGCCAAAAATAGAGATAGAAGCAAGAGCAAAAGTGACCGATTTTCTAATCTTTGAATGTTTTCATTGTGGCTTGAAAGGTCATATAAAGAAGCATTGCGAAAAAATCAAGAGAGAAAATAAAGCCGATAAAGGTAAAGAAAAAGCAACCGATGATGATGATGCAGATAGAATAACTGCAGCCACCGAAGAATTCTTTGTTTTATTCGACGGTGATAGTGTAAACCTTGCTACAGAGCAGAGTAGTTGAGTGATTGACTGTGGTGCCTCGATTCATGCTACATCTAAGAGAGAATTCTTTGCATCCTACACATCTGATGATTATAGCAATGCTAGGATGGGTAATGATGGATTAGCAAAAGCAGTTGGCATAGAAGATGTGCATTTGGAAACCAGGAATGGTATTACCTTAATTTTGAAAAATGTGAAGCACATCCCTGATATTCGCATGAATTTAATCTCCACAGGTAAGCTAGATTATGAAGGTTTCTGCAATACCTTCTATAATGGTACATGGAAGCTTACTAAAGGCTCAATGGTGGTAGCAAAGGGGGAGAAGTGTTTTTCATTGTATTTTATGCAGGCAAAGACTATTGATTGTGATATCAATGCAGTGGACCATGAACAGAGCGTTGAGTTTTGGCATAAAAGAATCAGTTATATCAGCGAAAAAGGTTTGATGATTCTAGCCAAGAAAAATCATCTTTCTAGGGTAAAAAATGTATCCTTGAAAAGATGTGAACATTGTTTAGCGGGAAAGCAAATAAGAATTTCTTTTAAAGCATCCCAACCTTCAAGAAGACCAGAAGTACTTGACATAGTATATTCTCGTGTGTGGTCCTATGAAAACAAAAACACTTGGAGGTGCGTCTTACTTTGTGACGTTTATAAATGATCATTCAAGGAAAACATGGGTTTATACCTTGAAGTCTAAAGATCAGGTGTTGCAAGTGTTTAAACAATTTCATGCCCTTGTTGAAAGAGAAACTGGTAAAAAGTTAAAGTGTATCAGGACCAATAATGGAGGAGAGTACATTGGACCTTTTGATGAGTATTGTAGAAATCATGGTATTCGACATAAAAAGATGCCTCCTAAGACTCCTCAGCTAAATGGGTTGGCTGAGAGAATGAACAAGACATTGGTGGAAATAGTGAGATGTTTGCTTTCACATTCACAGTTAGCCAAAACGTTTTGGGAGTGAAGCATTGAATACGGTTGTACATGTTCTGAATCTCACGCCATGTGTTCCTTTCGAAAATGAAGTCCCTAACATAATTTGGTCAAAGAAAGATATATATTATAGACATCTTCGTGTCTTTGGTTGTAAAGATTTCGTTCATGTTCCTAAAGATGAGATATCGAAGCTTGATGCAAAGACAAGACCATGTGTGTTCCTTGGCTATGGTTAAGATGAGTTTGGCTACAAGTTGTATGATCCAATGAAGAGAAAACTTATTAGAAGTTGAGATGTTGTTTTTGTTGAAGACCAAACCTTACAAGACATTGATAAAATTGATGAAACAGAGTCACAAAATAGTGATGAACTAATTGATTTAGATGCAATTCCTTTGGCACAACCTTTCTACAGATTGAGAATGAAATTCGAGAATGATCGGTTTGATAATTCATATGAGATAGAAGGTCGTGAACATGTTAAGCTAGATGATGATATTCGAGAGCGGTTGTGGCCAAGTTTCCTCACCGATGATCCATTCGGAAGATTTGTTAGAGATCGTCGTCCGTCAACAAGATATTTCGCTAATGAATATGTGTTAGTGACTAACGGGGAGAACCTGAGAGTTATGAAGAGGTTATAGATGATGAACACAAAAGAGAGTGGATTGATGCAATGAAAGATGAGATGAAATCTTTACATGAGAACCACACTTTTGAGCTTGTTAAATTTCCTAAAAGGAAAACCGCATTGAAAAATAAGTGGGTTTATTGAGTGAAACAAGAAGAAAACACCCCAAGGCAGCGTTATAAAGTGAGATTAGTTGTCAAAGGGTTCATTCAGAAAAAGAGCATTGACTTCGATGAATTTTTTTCTCCAATTGTTAAGATGTCTTGATTCGTGTTGTTATGGGCTTGGTTTGCTAGCATTGACTTTGAAATTGAGCAGATGGATGCTAAGACTGCATTTCTTCATGGAAACCTAGATAAAGAAATCTATATGAAACAACCTGAGGGTTTTGAAGAGAAAGGCAAAGAGAAACTTTTGTGCAAGTTGAAGAAAGACTTTATGGGTGGAAACAAGCACCGAGACAATGGTACAAGAAGTTTGAGCAAGTTATGGGGGAGCAAGGCTACAAAAAGACTACTTCTGATCATTGTGTTTTTACACAAAAATTTTCTGATGATGGTTTTGTGATATTATTGCTTTATGTTGATGACATTGTTATTGTTGGCAAGAATGTTTCTAGAATTGACAGGTTGAAGAAACAGTTGAGCAAATCCTTTGCCATGAAGGATTTGAGGTCAGTGAAGAAGATTCTTGAAATTCGAATAGTTCGAGACAGAGCATCCAAGAAGTTATATATGTCACATGAGCAATACATAGAGAAAGTGCTTGAAAGATTCAACATGCATAAAGCTAAAGTTGTTAGCTCCCCTCTCTCTAGTCATTTCAAACTTAGCAGCAAACTGAGTCCTTCTAATGATAAAGAGAATGATGAAATGAAGAAATTCTTATATGCTTCAGCAGTTGGGAGGGGTGAGTATTAGACCTGATATTGCTCATGTTGTTGGTGTTGTTAGTCGATTTATGTCCAATCTAGGAAAACAACATTGGGAGGCAGTCAAGTGCATCATGAGATATTCACTACAAAAAAAATAACTTTTGGCAACAGAAGTTTTGGCGACAGAGCTAAGTTCTGTCACGAAAAGAAGTCTACGCCGACGGAAAGATCTTCTGTCAGCTTTGTATTGGTTTTTCTGACGGAACGCCATTTTTCGTTAGCTTTGAGAGACACTTTCAGTTTGAAGCTCACATTTGGAAATGGAAAGCCCTTGCTTACAGGCTATACTGATTCAGATATGGCATGATATTTAAATAACCGACGGTCTACTTCTGGTTATTTGATGACGTTTGTAGGTGGTGTAGTGTTTTGGCAGCAAGACTACAGAAGTGTGTTGCATTTTCTACTACATAAGCAGAATATATAGCAGCAGCAGAATCGTGCAAAAAGATGTTGTGGATGAGTCTGTTTATACAGGAGCTTGGCTTCAAGCAGCAATGGTATGTGATATTCTGTGACAACTAGAGTGCTTTTCATCTTGGTAAGAACTCTACATTTCATTCAAGAACTAAACATATAGATGTGAGGTATCACTGGATGCGAGATGCATTGAGTGATAATTTGTTTGAGCTAGAGAAGATACATACTGATCACAATGGATCAGATATGTTGATCAAGAATCTATCAAGAGAGAGACTTGAATTTTGTTGTTCTGCTACGAGAATGACAAGTTCCTCCACATAGTATAAATAGGGGGAGATTTGTTGAGTTTATTTACTTGTAAAGGCCCAGCGCTCATTAGGGTTGTTTATATTTAAGTTTTTTTCACTTTTGTGAATTATCGAAGCAACGATGAAAAACATAAGAGACGGCAAGAAGACATTAGAAAATGGTTTTTTCGCTCGGTTTCAGTGTTTTGTCATTATCGAGGTAACCAATCGTTGGATAACGAGGGTTTTTAATATGAACGGTAGGATCGGATTTTAAAGGCTTTTACATCCAGATTCAAGTGGCGATTCGGTTCCACAATTTGTGAGACTTTTCTATTTGTTTCTCTTTGGTTTAGTGTCGTTTGTTGCCAAGATTAGTTATCTTGAGTTATTATCTTTTGTATACTTGTGACTAGAGAGAATTCTTTGTAACCCATTATTGATTATAGTGGAGTTTTTACTTGAGTCTGTGGTTTTTACTCCTCGCCTTGAGGAGATTTTTCCACATTAAAATCGTTGTGTCTTGTGGTTGATATTTCTACCATATATTTATGCTTGCTATTTTTCATTAGGAACACAAGAGGGGAATAATTGATCCAATTAGAATAATGTTTATTCCTAACAAGTGGTATCGAGTTAAAGTGGTTGAGTTGAATTAGAGGGCTTGTGTTAAATATGAAAAAGAGTCATTGTGGTGGTAGAATGGTTCCTTTGAATGGATCAAATTATTAAGTGTGGAAAAGAAAAATGGAAGATATTTTATATGTGAATGATTTATATCTTCCTGTGTTTTCACTAGAGAAACCGGATGATAAAACCGATTTGGAATGGGAAATATGCCATAAGAAAGTATGTGGCATGATTAGACTTTGGGTAGAAGAAAATATTATAAATCATATTGGTGAAGAAAATCATGCACAGACTATGTGGAACAAGCTTGAGTGTTTATATGCCCTGAAAACTGGTAATAGTAAATTGTATTTGATGAAGTAAAGGATGACTTTAAAGTATCAAGAATGAATGTCTATGTTAGATCACTTGAATACATTCCAAGGTATTATTAATCAGTTAGCTGGAATGAGTATCAAGTTTGATGAGGAGATACATGGGTTATGGCTTCTTGGTTCGTTACCAGATTCATGGAAGACTTTTAAAACTTCTTTGTCAAAATTAGCCCCAAATGGTGTTCTAAGTATGGACTTGGTAAAAAGCAATGTATGTAACAAAGAGATGAGAAGAAAGTCATTGGGTTCTTCTTCATAGTCCGATGTTCTTATTATTGAAAGAAATGAGAGGAATACTGAGCAAGGGGCCAAAAATAGAGATAGAAGCAAGAGCAAAAGTGACCGGTTTTCTAATCTTTGAATGTTTTCATTGTGGCTTGAAAGGTCATATAAAGAAGCATTGCAGAAAACTGAAGAGAGAAAATAAAGCCGATAAAGGTAAAGAAAAAGCAATCGATGATGATGATGCAGATAGAATAGCTGCTGCGACCACCGAAGAAATTCTTTGTTTTATTCGACGGTGATAGTGTAAACCTTGCTCTGAGAGCAGAGTAGTTGAGTGATTGTGGTGGTGCCTCGATTCATGCTACATCTAAGAGAGAATTCTTTGCATCCTACACATCGATGATTATAGCAATGCTAGGATGGGTAATGATGGATTAGCAAAAGCAGTTGGCATAGAAGATATGCATTTGGAAACCAGGAATGGTATTACCTTAATTTTGAAAAATGTGAAGCACATCCCTGATATTCGCATGAATTTAATCTCCACAGGTAAGCTAGATTATGAAGGTTTTCGCAATACCTTCTAAAATGGTACATGGAAGCTTACTAAAGGCTCAATGGTGGTAGCAAAGGGGAGAAGTGTTTTTCATTGTATTTTATGCGAGCAAAGACTATTGATTGTGATATCAATGCGGTGGACCATGAGCAGAGCGTTGAGTTTTGGCATAAAAGAATCGGATTATATCGTGAAAAGGTTTGATGATTCTAGCCAAGAAAAATCATCTTTCTAGGGTAAAAAATGTATCCTTGAAAAGATGTGAACATTGTTTAGCGGGAAAGCAAATAAGAATTTCTTTTAAAGCATCCCAACCTTCAAGAAGACCAGAAGTACTTGACATAGTATATTCTACTGTGTGTGGTCCTATGAAAACAAAAACACTTGGAGGTGCGTCTTACTTTGTGACGTTTATAAATGATCATTCAAGGAAAACATGGGTTTATACCTTGAAGTCTAAAGATCAGGTGTTGCAAGTGTTTAAACAATTTCATGCCCTTGTTGAAAGAGAAACTGGTAAAAAGTTAAAGTGTATCAGGACCAATAATGGAGGAGAGTACATTGGACCTTTTGATGAGTATTGTAGAAATCATGGTATTCGACATAAAAAGATGCCTCCTAAGACTCCTCAGCTAAATGGGTTGGCTGAGAGAATGAACAAGACATTGGTGGAAATAGTGAGATGTTTGCTTTCACATTCACAGTTAGCCAAAACGTTTTGGGAGTGAAGCATTGAATACGGTTGTACATGTTTACGAATCTCACGCCATGTGTTCCTTTCGAAAATGAAGTCCCTAACATAATTTGGTCAAAGAAAGATATATATTATAGACATCTTCGTGTCTTTGGTTGTAAAGATTTCGTTCATGTTCCTAAAGATGAGATATCGAAGCTTGATGCAAAGACAAGACCATGTGTGTTCCTTGGCTATGGTTAAGATGAGTTTGGCTACAAGTTGTATGATCCAATGAAGAGAAAACTTATTAGAAGTTGAGATGTTGTTTTTGTTGAAGACCAAACCTTACAAGACATTGATAAAATTGATGAAACAGAGTCACAAAATAGTGATGAACTAATTGATTTAGATGCAATTCCTTTGGCACAACCTTCTACACAGATTGAGAATGAAATTCAGAATGATCAGTTTGATAATTCATATGAGATAGAAGGTCGTGAACATGTTAAGCTCGATGATGATATTCATGAACGGTTGACAGAAACTGAAGTTCCTACTGATGATCCATTCAGAAGATTTGTTAGAGATCGTCGTCCGTCAACAAGATATTCTGCTAATGAATATGTGTTAGTGACTAACGGGGGAGAACCTGAGAGTTATGAAGAGGTTATAGATGATGAACACAAAAGAGAGTGGATTGATGCAATGAAAGATGAGATGAAATCTTTACATGAGAACCACACTTTTGAGCTTGTTAAATTTCCTAAAAGGAAAACCGCATTGAAAAATAAGTGGGTTTATTGAGTGAAACAAGAAGAAAACACCCCAAGGCAGCGTTATAAAGTGAGATTAGTTGTCAAAGGGTTCATTCAGAAAAAGGGCATTCACTTCGATGAATTTTTTTCTCCAATTGTTAAGATGTCTTCGATTCGTGTTGTTATGGGCTTGGCTGCTAGCATTGACTTTGAAATTGAGCAGATGGATGCTAAAGCGCATTTCTTCATGGAAACCTAGATAAAGAAATCTATATGGAACAACTGAGGGTTTTGAAGAGAAAGGCAAAGAGAAACTTTTGTGCAAGTTGAAGAAAGACTTTATGGGTGGAAACAAGCACCGAGACAATGGTACAAGAAGTTTGAGCAAGTTATGGGGGAGCAAGGCTACAAAAAGACTACTTCTGATCATTGTGTTTTTACACAAAAATTTTCTGATGATGGTTTTGTGATATTATTGCTTTATGTTGATGACATTGTTATTGTTGGCAAGAATGTTTCTAGAATTGACAGGTTGAAGAAACAGTTGAGCAAATCCTTTGCCATGAAGGATTTGAGGTCAGTGAAGAAGATTCTTGAAATTCGAATAGTTCGAGACAGAGCATCCAAGAAGTTATATATGTCACATGAGCAATACATAGAGAAAGTGCTTGAAAGATTCAACATGCATAAAGCTAAAGTTGTTAGCTCCCCTCTCTCTAGTCATTTCAAACTTAGCAGCAAACTGAGTCCTTCTAATGATAAAGAGAATGATGAAATGAAGAAATTCTTATATGCTTCAGCAGTTGGGAGGGGTGAGTATTAGACCTGATATTGCTCATGTTGTTGGTGTTGTTAGTCGATTTATGTCCAATCTAGGAAAACAACATTGGGAGGCAGTGAAGTGCATCATGAGATATTCACTACAAAAAAAATAACTTTTGTCGATGAAGTTTTGGCGGCGAGCTAAGTTCATCACGAAAAAAGTCTACGCAAGCGGAAAGATCTTCATCGACTTTGTATTGGTTTTTTCTGACGGAACGCCATTTTTCGTCAGCTTTGAGAGACACTTTCAGTTTGAAGCTCACATTTGGAAATGGAAAGCCCTTGCTTACAGGCTATACTGATTCAGATATGGCATGATATTTAAATAACCGACGGTCTACTTCTGGTTATTTGATGACGTTTGTAGGTGGTGTAGTGTTTTGGCAGCAAGACTACAGAAGTGTGTTGCATTTTCTACTACATAAGCAGAATATATAGCAGCAGCAGAATCGTGCAAAAAGATGTTGTGGATGAGTCTGTTTATACAGGAGCTTGGCTTCAAGCAGCAATGGTATGTGATATTCTGTGACAACTAGAGTGCTTTTCATCTTGGTAAGAACTCTACATTTCATTCAAGAACTAAACATATAGATGTGAGGTATCACTGGATGCGAGATGCATTGAGTGATAATTTGTTTGAGCTAGAGAAGATACATACCGATCACAATGGATCGGATATGTTGATCAAGAATCTATCAAGAGAGACTTGAATTTTGTTGTTGTTCGCTACGAGAATGACAAGTTCCTCCACATAGTATAAATAGGGGAGATTTGTTGAGTTTATTTACTTGTAAAGGCCCAAGCGCTCATTAGGGTTGTTTATATTTAAAGTTTTTTCACTTTTGTGAATTATCGAGAACAACGATGAAAAACATAAGAGACAGCGGAAGAAGACATAGAAAATGGTTTTTTCGCTCGGTTTTGATGTTTTGTCATTATCGAGGTAACCAATCGTTGGATAACGAGGGTTTTTAATATGAAGCGGTAGGATCGGATTTTAAAGGCTTTTACATCCAGATTCAAGTGGCGATTCGGTTCCACAATTTGTGAGACTTTTCTATTTGTTTCTCTTTGGTTTAGTGTCGTTTGTTGCCAAGATTAGTTATCTTGAGTTATTATCTTTTGTATACTTGTGACTAGAGAGAATTCTTTGTAACCCATTATTGATTATAGTGGAGTTTTTTTACTTCAGTCTGTGGTTTTTTACTCCTCGCCTTGAGGAGATTTTTCCACATTAAAATCGTTGTGTCTTGTGGTTGATATTTCTACCATATATTTATGCTTGCTATTTTTCATTAGGAACACAAGAGGGGAATAATTGATCCAATTAGAATAATGTTTATTCCTAACAAGTGGTATCAGAGTTCCGTGGTTGAGTTGAATTAGAGGGCTTGTGTTAAATATGAAAAAGAGTCATAGTGGTGGTAGAATGGTTCCTTTGAATGGATCAAATTATTAAGTGTGGAAAAGAAAAATGGAAGATATTTTATATGTGAATGATTTATATCTTCCTGTGTTTTCACTAGAGAAACCGGATGATAAAACCGATTTGGAATGGGAAATATGCCATAAGAAAGTATGTGGCATGATTAGACTTTGGGTAGAAGAAAATATTCTAAATCATATTGGTGAAGAAAATCATGCACAGACTATGTGGAACAAGCTTGAGTGTTTATATGCCCAAAAGCGGTAATAGTAAATTGTATTTGATGAAGTAAAGGATGACTTTAAAGTATCAAGAATGAATGTCTATGTTAGATCACTTGAATACATTCCAAGGTATTATTAATCAGTTAGCTGGAATGAGTATCAAGTTTGATGAGGAGATACATGGGTTATGGCTTCTTGGTTCGTTACCAGATTCATGGAAGACTTTTAAAACTTCTTTGTCGAAATTAGCCCCAAATGGTGTTCTAAGTATGGACTTGGTAAAAAGCAATGTATGTAACAAAGAGATGAGAAGAAAGTCATTGGGTTCTTCTTCATAGTCCGATGTTCTTATTCTTGAAAGAAATGAGAGGAATACGAGCAAAGGGCCAAAAATAGAGATAGAAGCAAGAGCAAAAGTGACCGATTTTCTAATCTTTGAATGTTTTCATTGTGGCTTGAAAGGTCATATAAAGAAGCATTGCAGAAAAGCAAGAGAGAAAATAAAGCCGATAAAGGTAAAGAAAAAGCAACCGATGATGATGATGCGGATAGAATAAGCTGCGACCAGAGAAGAATTCTTTGTTTTATTCGACGGTGATAGTGTAAACCTTGCTCTGAGCGAGTAGTTGAGTGATTGCGGTGGTGCCTCGATTCATGCTACATCTAAGAGAGAATTCTTTGCATCCTACACATCGATGATTATAGCAATGCTAGGATGGGTAATGATGGATTAGCAAAAGCAGTTGGCATAGAAGATGTGCATTTGGAAACCAGGAATGGTATTACCTTAATTTTGAAAAATGTGAAGCACATCCACGATATTCGCATGAATTTAATCTCCACAGTAAGCTAGATTATGAAGGTTTTCGCAATACCTTCTATAATGGTACATGGAAGCTTACTAAAGGCTCAATGGTGGTAGCAAAGGGGAGAAGTGTTTTTCATTGTATTTTATGCGAGCAAAGACTATTGATTGTGATATCAATGCAATGGACCATGAGCAGAGCGTTGAGTTTTGGCATAAAAGAATCGATTATATCAATAAAAAGGTTTGATGATTCTAGCCAAGAAAAATCATCTTTCTAGGGTAAAAAATGTATCCTTGAAAAGATGTGAACATTGTTTAGCGGGAAAGCAAATAAGAATTTCTTTTAAAGCATCCCAACCTTCAAGAAGACCAGAAGTACTTGACATAGTATATTCTCATCGTGTGTGGTCCTATGAAAACAAAAACACTTGGAGGTGCGTCTTACTTTGTAGCGTTTATAAATGATCATTCAAGGAAAACATGGGTTTATACCTTGAAGTCTAAAGATCAGGTGTTGCAAGTGTTTAAACAATTTCATGCCCTTGTTGAAAGAGAAACTGGTAAAAAGTTAAAGTGTATCAGGACCAATAATGGAGGAGAGTACATTGGACCTTTTGATGAGTATTGTAGAAATCATGGTATTCGACATAAAAAGATGCCTCCTAAGACTCCTCAGCTAAATGGGTTGGCTGAGAGAATGAACAAGACATTGGTGGAAATAGTGAGATGTTTGCTTTCACATTCACAGTTAGCCAAAACGTTTTGGGAGTGAAGCATTGAATACGGTTGTACATGTTCTGAATCTCACGCCATGTGTTCCTTTCGAAAATGAAGTCCCTAACATAATTTGGTCAAAGAAAGATATATATTATAGACATCTTCGTGTCTTTGGTTGTAAAGATTTCGTTCATGTTCCTAAAGATGAGATATCGAAGCTTGATGCAAAGACAAGACCATGTGTGTTCCTTGGCTATGGTTAAGATGAGTTTGGCTACAAGTTGTATGATCCAATGAAGAGAAAACTTATTAGAAGTTGAGATGTTGTTTTTGTTGAAGACCAAACCTTACAAGACATTGATAAAATTGATGAAACAGAGTCACAAAATAGTGATGAACTAATTGATTTAGATGCAATTCCTTTGGCACAACCTTCTGCTACAGATTGAGAATGAAATTCGAATGATCAGTTTGATAATTCATATGAGATAGAAGGTCGTGAACATGTTAAGCTAGATGATGATATTCGAGAAGCGGTTTGTAAATGAAGTTCCTCACGATGATCCATTCGAGAAGATTTGTTAGAGATCGTCGTCCGTCAACAAGATATTCTGCTAATGAATATGTGTTAGTGACTAACGAGGGAGAACCTGAGAGTTATGAAGAGGTTATAGATGATGAACACAAAAGAGAGTGGATTGATGCAATGAAAGATGAGATGAAATCTTTACATGAGAACCACACTTTTGAGCTTGTTAAATTTCCTAAAAGGAAAACCGCATTGAAAAATAAGTGGGTTTATTGAGTGAAACAAGAAGAAAACACCCCAAGGCAGCGTTATAAAGTGAGATTAGTTGTCAAAGGGTTCATTCAGAAAAAGGGCATTCACTTCGATGAATTTTTTTCTCCAATTGTTAAGATGTCTTCGATTCGTGTTGTTATGGGCTTGGCTGCTAGCATTGACTTTGAAATTGAGCAGATGGATGCTAAGACTGCATTTCTTCATGGAAACCTAGATAAAGAAATCTATATGAAACAACCTGAGGGTTTTGAAGAGAAAGGCAAAGAGAAACTTTTGTGCAAGTTGAAGAAAGACTTTATGGGTGGAAACAAGCACCGAGACAATGGTACAAGAAGTTTGAGCAAGTTATGGGGGAGCAAGGCTACAAAAAGACTACTTCTGATCATTGTGTTTTTACACAAAAATTTTCTGATGATGGTTTTGTGATATTATTGCTTTATGTTGATGACATTGTTATTGTTGGCAAGAATGTTTCTAGAATTGACAGGTTGAAGAAACAGTTGAGCAAATCCTTTGCCATGAAGGATTTGAGGTCAGTGAAGAAGATTCTTGAAATTCGAATAGTTCGAGACAGAGCATCCAAGAAGTTATATATGTCACATGAGCAATACATAGAGAAAGTGCTTGAAAGATTCAACATGCATAAAGCTAAAGTTGTTAGCTCCCCTCTCTCTAGTCATTTCAAACTTAGCAGCAAACTGAGTCCTTCTAATGATAAAGAGAATGATGAAATGAAGAAATTCTTATATGCTTGTGATTGGGAGGGTGAGTATTAGACTGATATTGCTCATGTTGTTGGTGTTGTTAGTCGATTTATGTCCAATCTAGGAAAACAACATTGGGAGGCGATCAAGTGCATCATGAGATATTCACTACAAAAAAATAACTTTTTTGTCGCGAAGTTTTGGCGACGGAGCTAAGTTACATCACGAAAAGAAGTCTACGCCGACGGAAAGATCTTCATCCGACTTTGTATTGGTTTTTCCGACGGAACGCCATTTTTCGTCACTTTGAGAGACACTTTTTCAGTTTGAAGCTCACATTTGGAAATGGAAAGCCCTTGCTTACGAGCTATCTTGATTCGAGATATGGCATGATATTTAAATAACCGACGCCTACTTACGGTTATTTGATGACGTTTGTAGGTGGTGTAGTGTTTTGGCGGCAAGACTACGAGAAGTGTGTTGCATTTTCTACTACATAAGCGAGAATATATAGCAAGCAGCAGCAGAATCGTGCAAAAGATGTTGTGGATGAGTCTGTTTATACGGGAGCTTGGCTTCAAGCAAAGAATGGTATGTGATATTCGCGTGACAACTAGAGTGCTTTTCATCTTGGTAAGAACTCTACATTTCATTCAAGAACTAAACATATAGATGTGAGGTATCCTTTGGATGCGAGATGCATTGAGTGATAATTTGTTTGAGCTAGAGAAGATACATACTGATCACAATGGATCAGATATGTTGATCAAGAATCTATCAAGAGAGAGACTTGAATTTTGTTGTTCTGCTACGAGAATGACAAGTTCCTCCACATAGTATAAATAGGGGGAGATTTGTTGAGTTTATTTACTTGTAAAGGCCCAGCGCTCATTAGGGTTGTTTATATTTAAAGTTTTTTTTCACTTTTGTGAATTATCGAGAGCAACAGTGAAAAACATAAGAGACGGCAGGAAGACATAGAAAATGGTTTTTTCGCTCAGTTTCAGTGTTTTGTCATTATCGAGGTAACCAATCGTTGGATAACGAGGGTTTTTAATATGAACGGTAGGATCGGATTTTAAAGGCTTTTACATCCAGATTCAAGTGGCGATTCGGTTCCACAATTTGTGAGACTTTTCTATTTGTTTCTCTTTGGTTTAGTGTCGTTTGTTGCCAAGATTAGTTATCTTGAGTTATTATCTTTTGTATACTTGTGACTAGAGAGAATTCTTTGTAACCCATTATTGATTATAGTGGAGTTTTTTTACTTCAGTCTGTGGTTTTTTACTCCTCGCCTTGAGGAGATTTTTCCACATTAAAATCGTTGTGTCTTGTGGTTGATATTTCTACCATATATTTATGCTTGCTATTTTTCATTAGGAACACAAGAGGGGAATAATTGATCCAATTAGAATAATGTTTATTCCTAACAAGTGGTATCAGAGTTCCGTGGTTGAGTTGAATTAGAGGGCTTGTGTTAAATATGAAAAAGAGTCATAGTGGTGGTAGAATGGTTCCTTTGAATGGATCAAATTATTAAGTGTGGAAAAGAAAAATGGAAGATATTTTATATGTGAATGATTTATATCTTCCTGTGTTTTCACTAGAGAAACCGGATGATAAAACCGATTTGGAATGGGAAATATGCCATAAGAAAGTATGTGGCATGATTAGACTTTGGGTAGAAGAAAATATTCTAAATCATATTGGTGAAGAAAATCATGCACAGACTATGTGGAACAAGCTTGAGTGTTTATATGCCCTGAAAACTGGTAATAGTAAATTGTATTTGATGAAGTAAAGGATGACTTTAAAGTATCAAGAATGAATGTCTATGTTAGATCACTTGAATACATTCCAAGGTATTATTAATCAGTTAGCTGGAATGAGTATCAAGTTTGATGAGGAGATACATGGGTTATGGCTTCTTGGTTCGTTACCAGATTCATGGAAGACTTTTAAAACTTCTTTGTCGAAATTAGCCCCAAATGGTGTTCTAAGTATGGACTTGGTAAAAAGCAATGTATGTAACAAAGAGATGAGAAGAAAGTCATTGGGTTCTTCTTCATAGTCTGATGTTCTTATTACTGAAAGAAATGAGAGGAATACGAGCAAGGGGCCAAAAAATAGAGATAGAAGCAAGAGCAAAAGTGACCAGTTTTCTAATGCTGAATGTTTTCATTGTGGCTTGAAAGGTCATATAAAGAAGCATTGCAGAAAACTGAAGAGAGAAAATAAAGCCGATAAAGGTAAAGAAAAAGCAACCGATGATGATGATGCAGATAGAATAACTGCAGCCACCGAAGAATTCTTTGTTTTATTCGACGGTGATAGTGTAAACCTTGCTACAGAGCAGAGTAGTTGAGTGATTGACAGTGGTGCCTCGATTCATGCTACATCTAAGAGAGAATTCTTTGCATCCTACACATCTGATGATTATAGCAATGCTAGGATGGGTAATGATGGATTAGCAAAAGCAGTTGGCATAGAAGATGTGCATTTGGAAACCAGGAATGGTATTACCTTAATTTTGAAAAATGTGAAGCACATCCCTGATATTCGCATGAATTTAATCTCCACAGGTAAGCTAGATTATGAAGGTTTCTGCAATACCTTCTATAATGGTACATGGAAGCTTACTAAAGGCTCAATGGTGGTAGCAAAGGGGGAGAAGTGTTTTTCATTGTATTTTATGCAGGCAAAGACTATTGATTGTGATATCAATGCAGTGGACCATGAACAGAGCGTTGAGTTTTGGCATAAAAGAATCAGTTATATCAGCGAAAAAGGTTTGATGATTCTAGCCAAGAAAAATCATCTTTCTAGGGTAAAAAATGTATCCTTGAAAAGATGTGAACATTGTTTAGCGGGAAAGCAAATAAGAATTTCTTTTAAAGCATCCCAACCTTCAAGAAGACCAGAAGTACTTGACATAGTATATTCTACTGTGTGTGGTCCTATGAAAACAAAAACACTTGGAGGTGCGTCTTACTTTGTGACGTTTATAAATGATCATTCAAGGAAAACATGGGTTTATACCTTGAAGTCTAAAGATCAGGTGTTGCAAGTGTTTAAACAATTTCATGCCCTTGTTGAAAGAGAAGCGGTAAAAGTTAAAGTGTATCGGGACCAATAATGGAGGAGAGTACATTGGACCTTTTGATGAGTATTGTAGAAATCATGGTATTCGACATAAAAGATGCCTCCTAAGACTCCTCAGCTAAATGGGTTGGCTGAGAGAATGAACAAGACATTGGTGGAAATAGTGAGATGTTTGCTTTCACATTCACAGTTAGCCAAAACGTTTTGGGAGTGAAGCATTGAATACGGTTGTACATGTTCTGAATCTCACGCCATGTGTTCCTTTCGAAAATGAAGTCCCTAACATAATTTGGTCAAAGAAAGATATATATTATAGACATCTTCGTGTCTTTGGTTGTAAAGATTTCGTTCATGTTCCTAAAGATGAGATATCGAAGCTTGATGCAAAGACAAGACCATGTGTGTTCCTTGGCTATGGTTAAGATGAGTTTGGCTACAAGTTGTATGATCCAATGAAGAGAAAACTTATTAGAAGTTGAGATGTTGTTTTTGTTGAAGACCAAACCTTACAAGACATTGATAAAATTGATGAAACAGAGTCACAAAATAGTGATGAACTAATTGATTTAGATGCAATTCCTTTGGCACAACCTTCTACACAGATTGAGAATGAAATTCAGAATGATCAGTTTGATAATTCATATGAGATAGAAGGTCGTGAACATGTTAAGCTAGATGATGATATTCAGGAACGGTTGACAGAAACTGAAGTTCCTACTGATGATCCATTCAGAAGATTTGTTAGAGATCGTCGTCCGTCAACAAGATATTCTGCTAATGAATATGTGTTAGTGACTAACGAGGGAGAACCTGAGAGTTATGAAGAGGTTATAGATGATGAACACAAAAGAGAGTGGATTGATGCAATGAAAGATGAGATGAAATCTTTACATGAGAACCACACTTTTGAGCTTGTTAAATTTCCTAAAAGGAAAACCGCATTGAAAAATAAGTGGGTTTATTGAGTGAAACAAGAAGAAAACACCCCAAGGCAGCGTTATAAAGTGAGATTAGTTGTCAAAGGGTTCATTCAGAAAAAGGGCATTGACTTCGATGAATTTTTTTCTCCAATTGTTAAGATGTCTTCGATTCGTGTTGTTATGGGCTTGGCTGCTAGCATTGACTTTGAAATTGAGCAGATGGATGCTAAGACTGCATTTCTTCATGGAAACCTAGATAAAGAAATCTATATGAAACAACCTGAGGGTTTTGAAGAGAAAGGCAAAGAGAAACTTTTGTGCAAGTTGAAGAAAGACTTTATGGGTGGAAACAAGCACCGAGACAATGGTACAAGAAGTTTGAGCAAGTTATGGGGGAGCAAGGCTACAAAAAGACTACTTCTGATCATTGTGTTTTTACACAAAAATTTTCTGATGATGGTTTTGTGATATTATTGCTTTATGTTGATGACATTGTTATTGTTGGCAAGAATGTTTCTAGAATTGACAGGTTGAAGAAACAGTTGAGCAAATCCTTTGCCATGAAGGATTTGAGGTCAGTGAAGAAGATTCTTGAAATTCGAATAGTTCGAGACAGAGCATCCAAGAAGTTATATATGTCACATGAGCAATACATAGAGAAAGTGCTTGAAAGATTCAACATGCATAAAGCTAAAGTTGTTAGCTCCCCTCTCTCTAGTCATTTCAAACTTAGCAGCAAACTGAGTCCTTCTAATGATAAAGAGAATGATGAAATGAAGAAATTCTTATATGCTTCAGCAGTTGGGAGGGGTGAGTATTAGACCTGATATTGCTCATGTTGTTGGTGTTGTTAGTCGATTTATGTCCAATCTAGGAAAACAACATTGGGAGGCAGTGAAGTGCATCATGAGATATTCACTACAAAAAAAATAACTTTTGTCGACAGAAGTTTTGGCGACGGAGCTAAGTTCTGTCACGAAAAGAAGTCTACGCCGACGGAAAGATCTTCTGTCAGCTTTGTATTGGTTTTTCTGACGGAACGCCATTTTTCGTCAGCTTTGAGAGACACTTTCAGTTTGAAGCTCACATTTGGAAATGGAAAGCCCTTGCTTACAGGCTATACTGATTCAGATATGGCATGATATTTAAATAACCGACGGTCTACTTCTGGTTATTTGATGACGTTTGTAGGTGGTGTAGTGTTTTGGCAGCAAGACTACAGAAGTGTGTTGCATTTTCTACTACATAAGCAGAATATATAGCAGCAGCAGAATCGTGCAAAAAGATGTTGTGGATGAGTCTGTTTATACAGGAGCTTGGCTTCAAGCAGCAATGGTATGTGATATTCTGTGACAACTAGAGTGCTTTTCATCTTGGTAAGAACTCTACATTTCATTCAAGAACTAAACATATAGATGTGAGGTATCACTGGATGCGAGATGCATTGAGTGATAATTTGTTTGAGCTAGAGAAGATACATACTGATCACAATGGATCAGATATGTTGATCAAGAATCTATCAAGAGAGAGACTTGAATTTTGTTGTTCTGCTACGAGAATGACAAGTTCCTCCACATAGTATAAATAGGGGGAGATTTGTTGAGTTTATTTACTTGTAAAGGCCCAGCGCTCATTAGGGTTGTTTATATTTAAAGTTTTTTTTCACTTTTGTGAATTATCGAGAGCAACAGTGAAAAACATAAGAGACGGCAGGAAGACATAGAAAATGGTTTTTTCGCTCAGTTTCAGTGTTTTGTCATTATCGAGGTAACCAATCGTTGGATAACGAGGGTTTTTAATATGAACGGTAGGATCGGATTTTAAAGGCTTTTACATCCAGATTCAAGTGGCGATTCGGTTCCACAATTTGTGAGACTTTTCTATTTGTTTCTCTTTGGTTTAGTGTCGTTTGTTGCCAAGATTAGTTATCTTGAGTTATTATCTTTTGTATATCTATGACTAGGGAGAAATCTTTGTAATCCATTATTGATTATAGTGGAGTTTTTTGACTTCGGTCCGTGGTTTTTTACTCCTCACCTTGAGGAGGTTTTTCCATGTTAAAATCGTTGTGTGATGTGCTTGATATTTCTACCATATATTTATACTTGTTGTTTTTCATTAGAAACACAAGAGGGGAATAATTGATCCAATTAGAATAGTGTTTATTCCCAACACTTGACTCGACTAAAGGTTGAAAAAAATATTTTTTCAAATTTCTTTGTTGTCGCGAATTGGGTCGTTGATTAGTTACTTGATCAAATTGTCATAACGAAGTCACGATTTATTTTTTAGTACAAATTGAGATGAGGAGACCAAAAAATTTAACATAGATGATATTATTATTCTCAAATAATATGAAAGTCAAATATCAATTTCAACAATCGAATTCGTGGTCAAATATCAATTTTCAGAATTGAATCTGTGACCATAGTGTTGAACTAGATTACAACCAAATAATGAAACAATCACGCCATTAGTCCTTTCGTTACAGATACATTTTTTAAAATTTATGCTTTTGTTCAAATTTATTTTGGAATATGCATCAATTTATAATTTTATTTAGATATGTTTTTTAAACTATTTATTTAGTAAGGTTTGTTTCAACTTCTTTTAGTTATAACCTATTTTTAGTGAATGCTCAAATTTAGTAACATTTAATACAATTTTACATTATTGTTTATTGACATGTTAAGACACGTAGACATGTTTTATTATGTTGATCGACTCATTTGATTTGTGCAACAAATAACGTGTTAATGGATTTTTTTAGTACAAATTGGAAAAATGGACCACTGAGCACTGAAGGGTCGGCAAGCAGAGCCTCTGTGACATGCCTCGAGGGTGTGTGGCTACAACTGGTGAGCAGTACACACGAACATAAAAGTAATGCTTGCTATATAGGTGGACGGAGCGCATCTGCTAGCCAGAATCGATGGACAATATTGTAGTCACACACGAATAAGAGCATGACTGAGCAATCGGGGAAAACGATTTGTGAGTGGAACGGTGGATGCAGCGGTGTGCCGCTTTGGAGGCACCACATGATAGGGGCAAGGGCACGTGATCGTTGTAATTTGAGTGAGCGGCTTTAGGTGCTGCCCACTACAAAGGCCTAGTGAGTAGGGAAGAACGCGACGTGAAAGCAGCCTGCTGGCGACGGTCAGAATATAGGAAGGAAGTGCTTCTCGATGGGGCGACTCCTTTTCTTTAGTCTCTCTTTTTCTCTTTTCGTACTATATGAATGAGACAACACTTGCAAACCGTTAAGTTTTAGATACAACTTTTTAAATTATAAACTGACCTCAAAACTCCTAAAAACACAAATTAACATAAGAGACTTAATTGATTACAAAAGAGTCGTATGCGTAGTTTTTCTAGAATTAAAAATGTAAATAAACTCAGTTGGGGTTGGGGAAGCAATTAGAAATCATACCTAAATGGTCGTATCTAAAATACGAGTCGTAACATTCATAATCACAACTGAGTTAAATTTTCATTTTTCTTTATAATTACGTATATTTACCATTCAATCTTGAATTGAATTTCATTTTTTTAGATCAAGAAATTGAGAAAAAAAAAAATATATTTCCACACAAAAATCATATGTGAAACTTTGAAGACCGAAAAGTATTCAGCTCGGTTGTTTTTATTATGTAATCAATTATTGAGAAGCTTGTAGAATTATTTTTTTCTCTATGATCATTCAAATGATCAAAAGCTAGGAACCCAATGTTAGAAATTTCTAACACAAAAAATGAATGTGATCAATAAAATCACAAAAAATGGAAGCGAAAGTTAAATATAGTGTATACCTCCAGCCATTGTTTTTGGTAAACGAGATAAAATTCAATGTACATATGCAAATGCAACACGAACACGGAGTTCTTGGTTCTTCTACACCTTCACTTTTCCTAACTCAAAATGGTGTGATTTTTCTTAAGAGAAGAGTACACATAGGGACCAAAACTTTGGAGAAGAAAACACAAAAGAGATGTCATTTGTAAAAACTCTCTGTCTTTTTTCTGTATTTTGTTATCGGTAGTCTATCGATAAATTCTCTACCATTAAGAGAATTAATCGATAAAAATAAAAGCTAAAAAATGGGTGGAGTGGTTACTAAATGATGAGTGGTTATTGAGATAATGGATCACAAATAGAGAAGATAAATTAATAAATTGAAAATTAAATATTTTTCAACACCCAAAAATGAAATATCTAATAAATGGATTCCCATGCTTTTTGCCCATAGTTTTGACAGTCAATTAGATGAGGCAATATTCATTTATATTAATTTTTTAAGCAAATATTATTTATATTCTAATTTCAAAAGGGAATGGGTTTCAATTTGCAAGATAAAGAAAGGCCGATATACGATAAGCCCATATCATCATTCCAAGCTGCAAATCTTTGATTGAAAAAGAAAGAGCTTTTGGAGCTTTCTTTTCACTATCAATTCTTGTTACTTATACTAGGCAAATTTCCAATTTTCCTAATAAAAGTTGCATATAAATTCTGTAAAGATATTTTTATAGGAAAAAAGTATTCCCCCCTTTTTAACAAACATAAAATTGTTTGTTAAATAATAATAAGGTTGTGACTTATGGTTAATTTGATTTTTTTTTCTTACTACAAATAATGCGAAGTATTGACCCTCTCTATGTAGGATTTATGGTTCCATTCCCCCAATTTCAAAATGAAAAAAAAATATGAAGTATTGAAAAGGGTACGGACCACAAAGATAATTTAACATTTTATTTATATCTATGTATCTATAAAAGATTAAATGTGATTACCATTTTGAATTTAATTTTGAGACTTTATAGGGACAAACATCTTTTTTATCCCTACTTTTTAGCATAATTTTTATTTGGTCTCTTGATTTTTAGGTATTACATTTTTATCTCGAATATGAAGTATAGTTTATTTTTGTTTTGTTTTTTTTTAAATTAATTTTTAGCATTTAAATGTTATATTTTACTCTTAAAATTTGAATTTATTATTATTATTTTTTTTAGATTACAACAATTGGAAGTGGGGGAAACTCGAACTTACGAGTTTAAAGTCATTAGATGTACATCGATACCACTTGAGCTGCTATTCTATTGACTTAAATTTATTTTTCATTTAATCATAAGTTTCAAAAAAGGTTATAATTATGATTTTCAAAAAACAAAGTTATAATTATGGATTCGTATCTTCCACTCTAATTATTTTTTATTATATTATTAAACAATAAATTTTAAGATTTTACTTTCACTTTGGGTCCTTTTTATCAATAAATATAAAGCTAAACAAAATTTAAGATTTGATAATATATTAATTAAATTTAAGATTTATAATATATCAAAAGAGACCAAATTAAAATGAAAACTCTAAATTTAATGATAAAAATGTTACTTTTTTCGAGAAAAAAAATTAGAGATCAAATGAAAAAAAATACTGAAACATTAGTGATACGTATATTTACATGATATATAATATAATAGTAAAAAGTCCCATATTCAAATTTAAAATAGAGAATTTACCATCAGCAGCACATTCTACCTCTTGTATTATATTTGTAGCATAATTTTTAAAATAATTCATCTATAGCATATTTATTTCTATCACTCACCTAGTGATAGAACTCAATTTAGATTTCTATCACTGATAGAAAAATTTCTATCACTCACCTAGTGATAGTCTATCACTCACCTAGTGATAGAACTCAATTTAGATTTCTATCACTGATAGAAAACTTAAGGAGTGATAGAATGAGTCCATCATTGATTGAATTCTATCACTAATAGAACTCAACAAGTGATAGAAGTCAATTTGGATTTTCTGCTACAAATGAAATTATTTTAAATTTTGTGCTATAGATGGAAATATTTTACCTTTTTTTGTTATACATGCAAAATCCCCTTTAAAATATCCATTTCTTAAAAAAAGTAAATAAAATATCCATCTTAGTTCTCCAAAAAAAAAAAATCTCCGTCTTAATATAATTGAATTAACTAATAATAAATAAATAACACTTAGGGAAAAATTAGAAGATTAGCCAAGCTTATTTCACTTTTTAAAAAATATTACTCTAGCTCTGATCCAATTATTAAAAATCAATTTAAAAACATTCATTAAACAAAAAATTGTACTCTTTCAAAACTATTTAGTTTCCACTTTAGAAAAAACACTTGTGAAAGCTTGGCCTACCAAAAGAAACTTTTTGAAATCCTTAAAAAAAAAAAAAATTGCTTACCACTGTTTAAAACACTAGAACTTTGGAACGTGTTTTGTAGATTTTTTTTAGTAAGATTATATTTTTATTTATTAAAATACTTATAAATAATATATATATATATATAATTTTTAAATGAGTAAGTAAAATATTTGTTATCTACTCTATTTAAAAATCTCATACAACGTAGTTCAAGATAAAAATGAAAAATATATATATATATATATATATATATATCATAATTTTTAAAGAAAATTATGAAATAAATTAAACTTCTTTAAGAAATAAGTTTTCGTCATGATAAAATTTTACTTTGTACACAATATTTTTTTCATTAATTTATTATTTAGTTTAATCTAAGAACATCGAAGCCATCTTTTCAAAAAAAAAACCTCGAAACCATCACCTCTCTAAAATCTTAAAAATCATATTTGTGCCTTCTTATTTCATTTTATATTTTATAAATAATAAAAAATAAAGAAAATATTGAAAAAAAAGATTAAAAAACTCATAAAATCTATTATCTACCTCTTCTACAAATTTTGATGAAACATAAGTCTTTTAAATATTAATTTAAAACATAATATTATATTAAATCTATTGTTCTCTACAATAATAATAATGGTGTATAGATTTATATTTAAATTTAAAAAAGATATAATTAGTAAAATTGATAAAATTGAAGTAGTTTCGTATGTCAAAATATGAGTAGTACTTCAATGACATCACGTATCATAGAATAAGCAACAAATTACATGTTAAGTCATATTTATTATAATAACAAATTATTATAATAATAATAATTATAAAAAATTACATTTCATTAATGGAAGAATATGATAAACACTTCTTCAAAATTTTAAATACTTCATAAATTTAAAAGAAAATTATAAATTAAAGTTGAAGCATAAAATAAATAGAATTACACACAGAAAACATAATAAAAATAAAATAAATGAAGAAGAAGAAAATGTTCTGTACAACGAATTAAATACATATTGAAAAAATTGTTCTTTACCACGAACACAACTCTGTACACCAATGCTAAGACTCCCAACCTGAATAAAATTTGTACATCTGTGCAACATCAAAAAAACTATTAGTAATTTGAATTTTGAAAGACAATAAATTTGTGGTATTTATAGAAAAAGTTGGAACTCAAGATCTTCTTTAAATTTGAAAAAAAAAACTCAATATCTTCATTTGATTTTATACTTATTTAGTTTGAAGATACTAAATTTTAATAATTAATAATAATAATAATAATAATAAGTCACATTACATTTTAAGTAGTAAAAGATAAAGATAAAGAATATCACGCAAATTCTCTTATCTTCTAACTTAATTTATGAGATTTGCTAAAAATATATTATCTTCTAGATATGAAAGTTTAAATATCTAAATAATCTAAATAATATTAGAAATATATTTGCATTTTTTTTTTATATTTGAATAGAAGATTGTGGCATATTTGGAATTTAGGGTGTGGCATAAGGGTAAAATCGTCCAAAAATGATTTTCTTCTTAAGACATACTTTTTAAGCTAGTATGATATGATTTTTAGAAGTAAATTGCAATATATATATATATATATATATAAAAGAACATACTTTGTTTAGTTTTTAAATTATTATTATTTTCTTATTCTTATTTCATTTTTTAATAAAAAGAAGCACATCGGATTTAAATCCACTTGGCATTTTCAAACGAATATCAAATGTCCCATCACCAAAAACTTTATATTAGAAAAATTCAATCTATCATTATTGAGACTAAAAAAGTCGATAAATCATTTTTAGTACAATAAATATATTAGGAACTCACAAATGTCTCATATTGAAAAGTAAGTGAGTCGAACGTCAATATAAAAGAAATATGAGTTATTCTCCTCGCTGTTAATTAATTGGTTTTGAATTGTAACTTCATATTCTCTAATTAAATATATGTGATAATAAACTTTTTTTTTTAATAACACTTTCTTTTGCATAAAAAGTTTTTCAATAAACAATTTTGAAAACAAAGAAAATAATTTATTCATTACATTTTTTTATAGGGCTGTTTACAGCATTAGACTAAATGAAAAAAAAAATTGCAGCCGTGTTCATGGTGAGAAAATTTAGCAAACGTAGTCAATTGCTTTAACAAAAAATTCCGTTGAGAAGGGAAATTACATGACTATCCTCGGTTTTTTTATGGCTAAAAATCCTCCCCTCGTTAAACCAACATTAGCATTAAAAAAATTTAATAATAATAAATCTTCTTAAATTGTCGCCACTTTTCAAGTGGTCAATCCAAAATTATTTCCTTAAGAATCTCTCACCATAAATAATGCTTATATATATAAAAGATGAATCACTATTGTTTTATATTATCTATTAAATGAAGTAATTTGCAATGTATTAATAATTCTAAAATATATGAATATTGTATTTTTTTATAAAAATGTCTTGTATATTTATGGTGAGTATTAATATTTTTTTAGTACATATATTGGGGGAGTTTTTAAAATATATATATATATATATTGGGGGAGTTGGACCAACAAACAAAATAACTAATTGTGTCATTGAGCCATTCGATGATTCAATTATTTACTAGTGCATTAATATTATAAGGTTAATATGTCACAACATGTAATGACTTTATTTATTTCTTTTATTAAGAAACTAAATAAATTAGTGAAAATATATGAATCATTTATATTAAAAGATAGCTATATTATTTATAATAAATACTGTATTTATTTTATTTAAAAATATATAAATACAGTATTTATTTAAAAAAATATAAGTACAGTATTTATTTAAAAAATATAAATACAGTATTTATTTGAAAAATATAAATAAAGTATCTATTTAAAAATATATAAATACAGTATTTATTTAGAAAATATATAAATACAGTATTTATTTAAAAAAATATAAATACAGTATTTATTTAAAAAAATATAAATACAGTATTTATTTTAAAAAATATAAATACAGTATTTATTTTAAAAAAATATAAATACAGTATTTATTTAATAAAAATATAAATACATTATTTATTTAAAAAATTATAAAGACAGTATTTATTTTTAAAAAATAATTACAGTATTTACTTTAAAAAAAAATATAAATACAATATTTATTTTTAAAACTATAAATACAATATTTATTCTTAAATATAAATACAATTTTTATCTTTTTTTACAGGAGTTTTTATCTTTTTTTAATATAAATACAATGTTTATATTTAAATCGATAAATAAATATCGTATTTATTGATTTAAGATTGAACATATTCAAGTATTCAAGAATTATGTGATTATAACAATAAATATATAGGGTATGTTGTATATGATAAAAATGTAGCATATAAAAGTAGTCTATTCAATTGTTGTTTGATTCATAAATTTTATATATGTATTATTAATATTATTTAATAGTAATATTAATTATATGTATGAAAAATATATTTGTTTCATAAAGTATAGAATAAATTATATTTATTTTTCTAAACACGTTCAATATTCTTTCACATTATTTTTATAAAATGTATTTATGTATTAATATTTGTAATCATTAAAGAAAAAGAAAATTAGTATAAAAAACCGAATTAAAAGTTAAAAACCTGTGTCCACTCTAAATAAGTTAAAAGAAATTGGTAATTTGCCACGTGGCAAAAAAAAGCAGTACAATGAAACGCAAATGTCATTTGCAAAAAAAGAAAATGTAGCAGAATTGGGGGAGCAATAAAATGGCCAAAGAAACTAAAAAAAACTATCAAAGTAAGGGTATAATAGGTATTATTGAAAATTTTAATTAATTAAATTTAAAACAAAAATTAGATTTACAAATAGTTTCAAAGATGAGCAGATTTGTAATTATTTTTCTAAAAGTGACTACCCAACACATCGGATTTAAATGCACTTGGCATTTTCAAACGAATATCAAATGTCCCATCACCAAAAACTTTATATTAGAAAAATTCAATCTATCATTATTGAGACTAAAAAAGTCGATAAATCATTTTTAGTATAATAAATATATTAGGATCTCACAAATGTCTCATATTGAAAAGTAAGTGAGTCGAACGTCAATATAAAAGAAATATGAGTTATTCTTGTCGTTGTTAATTAATTGGTTTTGAGTTGTAACTTCATATTCTCTAATTAAATATATGTGATAATAAACTTTTTTTAGAATAACACTTTCTTTTTGCATAAAACGTTTTTCAATAAACAATTTTGAAAACAAAGAAAATAATTTATTCATTACATTTTTTTATATAATCAATAAATTAGAGCCTACCCATATGTCTCGTGTCTATCCTAAGCTTGAATTAGGCGCAAATAAAAGATTTAATTACAATTAATTCATTCATCCATTTTAAATTTCAAGTTTCTACGAATGAATTTGTTTTGGGTATTGAACTATATTTACATTAAATAAAATCAATGCGTCACCAACCATTTTATAAAAATTTAAAAGCATATAAACCAAGGGAAAAGCCTAATGTTTGTGTAAAAAAAAAAAAGCCAAGTGTGAATTTATTGAATATTAAATAGAAATTGCAATATTTAACTAAATTTAACTAAGGAGCTTGAGATATTAATATTTTGGTCATGGATTTAAATGTTTCCCTTTTCCATTATTATTGAATTAAAAAAAAGTGATTAGACTTTATAAAGTAATAAAGGTCTGTTATTCACCAAATAATTATGCAACTGGTCATGTCATTGAATAAAAAAAAGTAAAAATAAAAATAAATAAAACCACTTAAACCCCTCTCTCATACATTTTGAAAATTGGGAGATATTTGTTTCAAAATAAAAATAAGCAATAAAAAAATTGAGCCAATAATGTGAAGGAAGAGAAGAAAAAGTCTGACAGGGTGCATGAGAGGGTAATTTAATGAGTTTGTACAAAGAGAATGAGCCAATCCCAAAAACCAGACTCTTGTCTTTATCCAATATCAAAAGGCCTCCTAGATTTCCATCTCATCCTCATACAAAAGATAAGGTTTTTTTTGGTCCTAATTTACTTGTGATTTTCAAATTGCTTTTGTGTATGCTTTGGTTACCATAAGATTATCAAAGGGGATTTGTTTGCTCTTTTCAATATTTTGGATTAACATTTGCCCTATTTGCAATTTCAATGCATTTCATTATTTTGGATTTAAATATGTAGCAGAGTTAAAAGGTTGAGCATAAGTACACACACAAAAAAAAAGTAATGTTAAATAGCTATGTTGGTTTGATAACTTTTTTTTATTTAACAATAATTGGGACCAGAGAATTGAACTAGTATCTGGTCATATATATAAAATGTCATCGAAACTCTATTTTTTTATTATTATTGAGAATACAACAAAGAGCTCTACTTCTTTTGGTGGTTTTGATAATTAACCTAAAATAAATGGACGATGTCTCTTGTTTAATTATAATGTTAAATATATGTATTTCTAGGTGAAATAATTAAAAAAGATTCAAAGAAAAAAAATATCAAAACATACAATATAATTCAAAAATAAAAATAATAAGGTGGCATGTATTATCGACAAGGCTACCAGAATTTAAATTTAAAGTTTGCCAATGTTATTTTGAAATATGACTGTGATAATTAAATTATGTTCGATAACTATTTAGTTTGGAAACTTAAAGCTTAATTTCACTCAAATTTTCCACAATAATTTCTAATTTTCTTTGAGAAAGTAATGAAAATTGATCAAATTTTAAAAATCAAAACAAGTTTTTAGACACTATTTTTTTTTCTCCAAAATTTAGTTTAATTTTTAAAAGTTTAGATGAGATGTAGATATCCAAATAAAAAAAAATTATACAGTAAAATAGTTGTTGTATGCTTAAATTTTAAAAATAAAAAATTAATAACAAAATAACTATCAAATGGAGTATAAAATTTTGAGAAGTGTTAAGTATTTTATATTTCATATGATTAGATATGCACTTAATTGGCAAAAAAAAATCTCTTATAAATATTAGGATGAGAGGTGCAATGCCAAATTACTTCAACTCTCTAAACTTTCAGCAATAAATCTAAATGTATCCTAGTATTTAGTAATATTTTATTTTTTTTTTTTTTTTGAAATCAATATTTTATCTTTTTGAGTTTTAAAAAATTAATGTAATGTAGACTCCTTTCTATAAGGTAAAATACATAATTTCTAAAATTTTGGGGCTCATGGCCACGTCCCTTAAATGATCGGACAATGTTTCTAAAGAAAATATTTGCTACATCTTAAATTAAAAAAACATATCGTCTTCGTTTAATTTGGAAGATTTTGCATGTATAGTAAAAAAGAACAAAGAATTTCTATCTATATTACAAAATCAAAATTTTTTCATTTGTAACAAAAAATTTAAATTGAATTCTATCACTGATTAATTCTATCATTGAGAGAATTCAATTAGTAGTAGACTGAGTCTATCACAGATTAAGTTTTACTATTGATAGAAATCATATGCTATAGATAAATTATTTTAAAAATTGTGTTACAAACATAATACAAATAGACTGTGCTACTAATCCTGTCCAAAAAAAAAAGTAGACTGTGCTACTAATGATAGATTCGTTTGAAAGTTTTCTTATCTACTTTCTATTTTATGTTTTCAAGCACTTATTCTTGTTATTTTTATTATTTTATTAAAATTCACTTTTTTTTCAAAAAAAGAAGTTGAATTTCATTGAAGAGAAACAACAAGACACTACTACAAATCCCACATATAATGACTATAATTTATAGTCATGATGACTTTTTATGACTAAAAATAAGAGTCGTAGTATCCGGTGTCATGAAAGCTTCAACCTTGACACTATGTTTTTAGAGTCATGAAAACACTAATTATGACGGATATCTCTAGTCATTGAAGAACTATTAATGACATATATATAAAGTCATTGAGATAGTATTAACGACAATTTAGAAGTGTCCTCGAATAACCAGTTATGACAATTGATTTTAGTCATGATTAATTAAATAACGTCACATATATATTGTCATGGTTTAACGATTAATGACAATTATCCATAGTCATTGTTGATCTAATAATGACATATATTTATAGTCATAGTTTGATCATTTATGAACTAGTCTTTTTAGCCATATTTTCAATTTACATGATACGATTCATAACCTGTTCTTAGGTCCTATTTTCAAAACATATAGAATAGAATGCACTTAATAACCTGTTCTTACATCATGTTTTCAACGACAAAGCTAATCGAAACATAACTTGTTCTCACATCCTATTTCAATAACAAAGTTAATTGAAATATGTTTCAACAACTATCCTTTTAAGTTGTACATGTACATTACACTTAGATAAAAAAAAAAAATAAAGGATGCACTTAATAATAATATGTTTGATAGTTCATAACAAGAATAGAATGACAAAGACTAAATCCTGTGCATGTTCGCAAGCTTTGTTCAATGAAGTCATTGGCCCATATTGTTGCCTTTGAATTCCATAAAAGCATTGATTGAGTTTCATTGGTGTCAGTTTGATGATACTCCACTAATTCAACGAGCTCAAAAACCTAGAAAAAAAATACATACCATGAAGCTTAAAAGTGATTTTTACTAAAGGACACATATAACCAAATCCCAAATATTTTCCACAAAACAATCACATATCATAATAAAACTACAGATTTAGTAAACATTTTGGCACCTCATGTTGATATAGACCATGGTAATTTATGAATGCCCATCTCAATATGCATAAAAAATCATGTGCATTTTTGTTGCATATGCAACAAAAATGCACAAGATCAAATACCCAAAAAACAAGAACAAGAACAGAAAAATAAAGCACATTACAAACATTACCTCATGATTGCTTCTTGGATAGTGAAATGGGATCCTTAAATGAAAATCCTCATCTTCCCAAGTTGTGGTTGCAAGAAACTAAACCATAGTACCTTTGGGTAAAGGAGTTCAAGAGAAATCATGGTTGTAACACAAGTTGGAGTAATTTCCAAGTGATCCAATCCCTAAAATGTATATATAGATACAACTTTATGGACAAAAGGTGAGAGTAAAAGAGAGAAATGTAAATAATGTTATTAATAGAAAAACTAAAGTTACAGATAAAATCAATATCACAAGACATATAATCATGGACACCTGTTAAAATATAATAGTAAAAATGAATTACACCTATAAACTTGTATTTGACACTTGAAAACAACGAAAAAAATAACACACCAGACAATATTAAGAATTTAAGAATAGTCAAGATCGTACAAGTTGACCTCGATCTCGTAAATATAAATAAAAATATACCTTCTTAACTTCTCTAATATAGCAAAAATCCAAACCCAAATCGACATTCTCTACAGACAATCCAGAAATTTGGGGCAAATATCAAAACTAAAATTGGAGAAATTATTGAGAATAATGAAGCAATTAAACGAAAATGAAAATACCTCAGTGAGAATAGGATAATATATGTTGGCAACTGTTCTATGTAGGGAGCCATGAAATGGACATACAAGACCCAACAAAAAGCTATAAATACAAGAAAGTAAGGGACTTTAAAAATAAATAATTTAAATAAATTTGAATTTTATAGGATAAAACAAAGCTATAAATACTATGAAAGTATAAGTTAAAAATTAATCAAGAAAAAAAGGGCAATCTAATGAGCAACTTAACTTCAAAATGCTATGAAAGTATAAGTTAAAAACCCAAGAATGGTGAATCAAAAGGGACAACTTCTTGAAGGCATGTTGAGAATGACACATAAAAAAAATGGAGTATGGAACATCAAAATTTATGCTAGTACCCAATAGTTTTGAAAGGGAACTTTGTAGTAGAACAACACAATTGCACTAAATTTCTACATACCCAAAAACATATCAAACATATATTGCAAAAAAAAAAAAACCCCATTCAAGATCGCACTGTAAATGAAACTCGTGATAAAAAAAAAGTGTTGCCAATCATAATTTAGCAATGTAACATACATTTTCAGTGAATTAAATCATGAAGAAACAAATTATCAAAACATTCATAAAGAATCAAAGAACTCAAAACCATAAGTTCCAGAGCAGTAACAAAAGAATAGAAAAAAAAAACAGTTATTTGCCTCGATTTCAATAACTAAGCAATCATATAAAAAAAACGTAATAGTTCCCACATGTAATTCAAATGTAATAACAGTTACATTATGGAGCTTGCAATAATCAAAGATAAGAATTTAAAATCATCAATATGTAACCCCATCAAAAAAGCTTCATCATAGTTATAGTGGCCCAAGCACCACTTTATTTTGAAAGCATTTGAAGGCAAACATACCCTATGAGTAAAGGGCATGTTCTTAATCATATATTTTAATAACGGTGGATACCAAGATAGAGGAACCTTTCCTTCCATATTCCTTCTATATGTTTTCACATCAAATAAAATATATGAGATTGGCACCTGGTTGAATCCATTAGTGAATGCTTCCATTTGCCATTGTCTACAAGTCCCTACATGTTTAGAATATATATATATTTTCCAACAAAGATTACAAAAAAAGAAAAAAAAAGTGATACCACAAAGATGAAGAAGAAAGGAGAAAATCCTTCAATTGTGATGAGTGTCATTTATTCCACTTTTTGTAGTAGTGCAAGTGCAACAAAGATTACAAAAATAATGAAAGAGATAGGGGATTCACCACATGATCATGTCCAACCAAAAAAACTCACCAAAAAATTATAATGCTCTACTTTATTACCAAGATGAGAATTAGTATTCAAGAAAAATAACCTATAGAAATCTTCTAGCAGTACGAGATGAGAATGTCAACGATAAGATAACCATAAACAAATATTTAAGTAAAGTAGGAACAATTGTTTTATTTGTTTTCGTTCAAGGTAAGTTATTTTGTTTCCATACGATAACCTTCTTCCAAAAATGGAAAATATGCATCTAAGTACGTCAGACACCCTACAGGTTTAGTCTTGGTATTTTTACCTTTTAACTTTGAGTTTATGATCACTTTGCATTTGAATAGAACTAACAAATTTCTAAAGTGAAAACTAATGAACATCAAAATAGAGATAAGAATATGTTAACAATACTTCTAATCTAGATGTAATTCATATACATATAATTGGTAGAAGTACCTCATGAGGCCAAATCTTGGGCTTGCACTTCCCAATCCTTCCAAGTTGTATAATTGTTCAATTTCCATTTTCCTATTATAAAAATTCATTTAAAACTTTAGTATTTGCTATTTGAGATTTCGTCTATCCTATTTTATCTTCGCCAATTGATTAGAACACAGGATACCAAAATATCAAAAGGTAAGAAGGGGTTGTTAAACCAAATTTGATAATAATACAATAGAGTGGAACAGATTCCATATATAGTGAAGGAAGTCTAGTTGTGCACTTGTGCTAGCAAATACCAATACATTGTTTAATAGCGTAAATAAAATTAGGATGCTCTTTGCAAAATGCTCTATAAAATTTAAACTTAGAGATAATTGATACAAAAATAAGCAAATGAAAATGTTTAATATAAAAAGTAAATAACACCAACAAAACAACTCTCTCTCTATGTATGCTTAATAAAAAGTTTCAAAATTTTCAAGTAAAAAGACACCAACAATTGATCTGGATGATTGATGCCTTTGATGCAGAGACTTGGCTCCTTGTGAAGAAAAAATGGATCTATATAGTATAGGAAATCAAGAATCCAACAATATAATTAATCATATATTTAATACAGCTACAACTTTGAAGTGGTTATAACATAACCTAAAACCATTTAGTCAATCCTACATTTCAAATAGTCCAGAGAAATTATCGGAAAAAGCTACATTTCAAATAGTCAGGAAGAAGTTTAGTAAGCGTTTATCCTACATTTCAAATAGTCTATAGAAATTCCAATGGATTTAATAGTACCAACGAATGAGTCTACAAAACCTGATTTTAATAGTATCAAGGACAAATAGAACTCTTATTCTTTTTTTTTTTCTTAGTTCCCTTTAGTCGATCCTCGACTCGAACAAGCACTTGTTGTCCTTCTTTGCCAAAATATCCACAAAGCTACGGTTCATGATGATATCGAGTAATTCAAGATGTAAGAAAGGTAAAAAAATAAAAATATAAAAAATAATTGCTAACCTCCTTGTTAACATATTAAAAAAGAACTCTTATTAATACTAATTTTGCATCGAGGACATGATCTACACAGAACCAAAGATTAAAAATGAAGTAAAGAAAAATCAAATGAAATTGTGAGAAGAGAAAAGTTCGACATGCTATCAAGAGAGCATTTCGCTTTGACAAGGGAAGAATTTGGCGATTTGAAGGCTTGTTTGTCAGAACTGAGAGAATCTAACAGCGGAAGAAGAAGAGTGGTGGGTTTCGTTACTGTTAGCGAGTTCCTCCATGAATAGTGCCCATCTTCAAGGAGAACCCATCAAGGAACCAAATTAATTGGAAAATAATTGAATACCAAAGGGAAAAGGGAGAAGAATCGTGATGAAATGAACAGTATATCCAAATTTGAAGAAACCAAAAGGGGAAAACATGTAGGAAAACTAAAGGAACAAAAGGAAATTGAAATAACTTAAATGGAAATCGAAATACCTTGGCGAGCATTGGACCCCAGATGTGATGGTGGTTGAAGATGATGGTGGTTGTGAAGGTGGTACACACCGATTGAAGACCGGAGTCCGATTGAAGACACAGAGTGAGGCTTCAAATTTGCAAAAGAAGGGAAAGGAATCGAGTGGAGGTGAGTAAAAGAAAATGATGGGTTTGAAAATAACCCTAGAAAAACTCTAAATTAAAAATAAATTACACAACTAATTTATGACTCTAAAAATTAGTCATAATTTTGTTAAAATTTTGAATTAAAATTTTCTTCCGCTTTTATGTTTTAATGACTCTAATTTTTATATTCTCATCAAATTGCATGTATAGAAGTGTCATTGTAGGTAGTTTTTCTAGTAGTGAGAAAGGAGCGAACTTTTAAAAATTTAAAATCTAAAAGTCAAATAGTTTTTTTTTTTTTTTAAAAGAGTCAAATAGTTATTAGACACGTTTCAATCTTATGAAAAATGAGCATCACGCTAAACATTGTTCAATTTTTCATGAGAAACTTACTAGACTAATAAAATCTATAAAGAAATTACAAATATGATTACTTTAAAAAGAGTTAATCATTAGTATTAATGAATATTATTCCTATTTTCTTTTAATATTGTATTAATAAATATTTATAATTCATGATTAAAATGTATTATTGATTATAAGTGTAAATATTTTAAATTTTGACTATATTTATAATTACTTTGTCAGAAGCATCCAATACAATTTCCTATTTTATATATGCCATGATTTATTAAGATCACATATTTAATAATCATTTAATTTTTGGATTTTAATTTTTGAAATGAATTAAGCATATAGCTAGATACTACTTGCATATATACATTTTTGCTCTAAAAAAACTTGCACATCTACATTATATTGTTTTGATATCGCTTTTTACCTATATTTTAAAAAAATCAAACCATATTTTTATGTTAAAATTGAAATAATATTTAAAAACACATATTAAATGGAGAGGAAACAAGTTTAATTTAAAAAATAAAACAAAAACCACGACTATATTTGATAATCATGTGATTTTTCTTATTATTTAAAGTAGATTTATTGTCTCATCATTTATTTACACTAAGTTTACTTTTGTAAGAAAACATTTGAATTCTTAGTCGAAACTATTTTTATGTTTCCAAATTTTGACTTTATTTTTTAAGTAGAACAAAATCAGGGGAAAATAGCATCTATAAGCCAAATTAATATATAACAAAATACAAATGACCAATAAACAAAACCTAAAAAAATCATAAAAGTGGACCTAAATAAATAACGTCAAAATTTAGGTAAGTATAATTTTCAATACAAATTAAGTAAGGTCCCGTTTGATAACCATTTAGTTTTTTGTTTTTGATTTATGAAATTTAAGCTTATTCTTACTCAAATTTTCTACTATGTGTTCCATCTTTCCTACCATGTATCCATATTTCCTTAAGAAAGTAGGTGAATACTAACTAAATTTAAAAAACAAAACAAGTTTTTGGAAGCTATAGGTAAGATGTAGATATCCAAATAAGGAAAAAAAAGTATAGTAAGGTTGTTGTTGTAGTCTTAAATTTCATAAACAAAAAACGAAAACAAAATGGTTATCAAACGGGGCATAAGTAATTAATGCCCTATTTGATAACCATTTTTTTTTTTGAAATTTAAGTCTATTCTTACTTAAATTTCCTACTAAAATATGTGAATGCTAACCAACTTTCAAAAACAAAAACAAACTTTTTGAAGTTATTCAATTTTGTTTTCAAATTTCTAAGTAAAAAAAAAATATGATGAGATGGTTGTTGTAGACTTAAGATTTAAAAACAAAAAAAATCAAATAATTATCAAATTTGATCTAAGATATATGATAGATTTCTGAAGATAGAAAGTTCATTCCTTACCCATGAATTGAATATAAAATGAAGCACGAAAAAGTTTTTGTTAGATTATGATATTTGAGAGAAATATAAAAAAAGTGCAAAGAGGGATAATTTATTATGTTAATATATACATTTTTTAAAAAAATATTTAATTTTGTATATAATTTTGTAAAAAGCAATCACAAGTGATTGAAGCTAATAAGCACAACGTTTGATGGCCAATTGCCACACATAATCCCTCAAGAGATACCAAAAAGGTCCCAATCATTGCTCCCTTCAGACAAATCATCCACGTCACTTCTCCCTGCACGTGACCTCTCTCCAACCCTCTTGCCACCTCAGCCCTACCCAAATCTACTTCCTCCAATCACCCCTTGCCACCTCACCCGATAAGAAAATGCCCCAAACCCATCTTCCTTACGTGCCTCTTCTTTACTGGAAAGGGGATCTACAAACTTTCACGCTGTGGTCACTTCCCACTTTACTTACCATTATGCCCCTTTTAGTTTGTAATTGTAATTTTTTACTGCATTTACCTTTTTTAAAATTTCAATTTATGAGGGAAAAAAGTTTTTTTTTTTTTTTAAAAATATATATCGATATAAAGAACACTTTTACACTAAAAAAATATTCGGTAAAAGAGACCAACTCTAATATCATTAGAGAGTATGATTTCACATCCCATAGATTATAAATTCGAGACGTCTACCTTCCATCATTGTTAGATTAAAAATAAAAAAACACTTGAAGAATATTCTTAACATATCTAATTAAAAGTAAGTTTTCAATTACAAAAAACATGTTCACCAAGATGAATATTCCTCATACCAAACTAAAAGGAAGCCGATTACTCGAAATACTCACCAATTCAATCCACTGTCATCCCCATTCATAAAAAGCCATATAATCTGTTATAAAACAAAGAGTAAAAAAACTACCCCAAGTACTACTTCAAATTAATTTGGTTCAAATATCATTTTATTACCTGAATTTTTATTTTGTTTCGTTTTATTTTATGTACTTTTAAGGAAATTTACCTTCAGTAACATATTCTACCTCTTATATTATATTTACAGTACAACTTCTAAAAGAATTAATCAATAGTACATTGATTTCTACCGGTGATAGAATTCAACAACTACATTTGAATTTCCTATTACAAATGAATTAATTTTGATTTTGTGCAAAATCTCCTACCTTCAAATATCTAATTATATAATATACTTTTAATATAAAAAAGAAGTTGTTGATTTATGTATTTAGTTTGAAGCTAACTTTAATACAATAAATACAAAAGGCTAACGGGGTATAATTTAAAAGAAAATTTAGCCAGAAAAAAAGAAGAAGCACGCCCAAATTGTAAAGAGATTTTTACTCTTGGGAAGTTTGTGCTTGGTTAATAGTTTAAAAGATGAGGGGTAAATCAGGCAAATAAGGCAAGAATGAAAGGAATAATTGTACGAATAAACAAATACATAAAAACATAATAATTGGAGGATAAAAAGAAATAAAGGAAAGGAAAAAAAAGTTAAGTAGTCCCCACAGGGGGACTGCAGAAACTGAGCGTTGTCTTGTCTTGTGTTCTCTTCTATCTAGTAATCTCCATCGCTCAACTCCATAAACACTCACAGAAGAAAGAGAGAGATAAATTCTTTGTTTCTCTCTACAGAAATTCCTATATGTACACAACGGATCTTTCCTCTTTCCCTTTTATCTCTCAACCTCGTGACTTTCTTCTCTGTTCTTCATGTTCCCATCTCCCTCTCTCTGTTTTTTGGGATTTACAGATTGTGTTTACTTTTAGAAATCAGAGAGTTTGTTATATTTGTTGGGTTTTGTTTAGTGGAGATTTCCAATTTCCCATTTCCATGGAAGTTCCAAATTCCTCTGGTTTTCTTGGGGCAAGAGAGATAGATATTAGGTAATAAGAACAGAGGGAAAAGGGGTTTTGGTTTCTGTTGGATTTTTCTTTTCTTATCTCTTTTTGGTGAGTTCTTCCGTACTATATTCCCTTTTGATTGAAGGGGTTTTGTTTTTGTCTGAGAGTTCATTGCTAGGGTTGAAGGGTTTATCCAATTTTCCACGTTTCTGATAGAATTGGGATTTCCTTGAAATTTTCTTGGCAACCAAACAGAATTTACAGAGCTTTTGTTGTTGTTCTAAATCTCTAATGTCTTCTCCATGTATAAGTGGTGGTGGAAGAGCTTACAATTTCGACCTAGAAATTATAAAATCTCCATCATCATCATCATCATGGATGATAGGTTCTCAAACATCATCCCCTTCCTCAACTCTATCTGAATCAAGCAACAATTCACAGATAGCAATTTCAACAAGAAAATCTCGAGCACCTAGAAAACGCCCAAATCAAACCTACAATGAGGCCACAGTTTTGCTCTCTACAGCCTATCCCAATGTTTTCTCCACCAAACACCTCACAAATCCACGAAAATTCACCAAATCACAAGAATCATCCATGTTCTGTGATTCATCCGAATTGCTGTTGCCGTTTCGAGTAATCGACAGCTCTGGATTCCTCCTCCACCAGCCGCTCCTACAAGAAAAACCTAATTCCCAAATCCAATCAAAATTGGCCAATCTGTGGGAGAATCGGCCATGTTCGAGCCCAGGAGAGATCTATTTCCAACCGAATCCGATCCAGATGGAGGATTTCGACGCCGAATCGATCCTCGATGAGGAAATCGAAGAAGGAATCGATAGTATCATGGGGAATCTAAGCGTGGAAAGATTAGAAACAGCTAATTCAGCAAATTCAGCGCAGGATTCATGTGCTAACCCTAGAAATTGGAATTGTTACTGGAATCCAATCGGATTAGGTTTCAATCAGAAATTCGAATTCGAACGAGCAGCGATTCGACAAGTCGACAACGGAAACTGGTGGCGATTTCCGACTGTCGACGTTGTCGAGATCTCTCCTACACTAAATCCGAAGCCGCCGGCAGTGGTACCGGCCGCCGTCGCAACGAAGAAGAAGAAGAAGAAGAAAGTGGAGAAACTCACAGTGATTGAATCGAAGAAAGGCGCCGCCGCAAAAGCGCCGCCGCAGAAGGCGGCGATTCCGAAATCGAAACCGCCTGGATTGATTCTGAAACTGAACTATGAAGGCGTCGCCGCCGCTTGGTCCGACAGAGGATCTCCATTTTCCGACGAGATTCCGGGATCGGAAACGGCGGGAAGTGATGTTAATGTACGTTTCCCATCCCGCTCCCGAAAATCAAAACCCAACAAACTCTGAACCAACCAAAAAAAAAAATCTCAGGAATCCAAATAATATTTTTAGTTTTTTTTTAATTCAAATAATCTTTTTAGTTTTTAGTTTTTTTTTAAATGAAATAATCATTTTAGTTATCGGTTGTTAGTGCTCCATTTTTAGTCCTTTTGTTTTCTACCATTTTTTCCCTATAGTTTTACTATTTTTGTTTAAGCTATAATCTTTTTAAAAATTTATTTGCCATTTTTATTCATAGAGGATTCGAAACGGTAAACTCTTCGTTCATAAGTTGTACTTCATGGTGTTAGAATTTTTTCTGTTGGCTAAATCTATTTTTCCATTAATCATTAACATTTATTTTTGAGAATGTCATTAACACTTTTTTAAACTTAGACATTAATCTTTAAAAATTTCATGTACAAAAAAGTCACGTGTCACGCAAGAAAAGTGTTAATATGTCTAGATAAAAAGATTTTAAAAAAATTTTATAAAACATTTCTAAACTATAGAAACTAAAATAGAAGCACCAATGTAACTTTTATCCCCTAAAACAAAAGCTATCATTATTTTTGTAATGTCATACTATTTGTAGCATTGAGATTTGTGAGACAAAAGATTCTCTTCAAAAATATGGTGAGACAAAGATGTAGAAATTAAAAAGTTCCAACATTTTTCTTGAAAATTAATATAATTTTTATTATTTTCAACTGCTTTTATTTAGACCATTAATATCACTTTTCTCATGAAAAAAAATATCTAAATGGAAGCTTTAAAAAAAGTACTAATAATAACTACGGTGTTCAATCACGAGAGTCTCCACTAAAAAGGAGGGCAATATTGTAAATTTGAAACTGTTTTTTATTGATAATACACAAATGAAAACGAAAAATGGATTGATTTTAAGTGAAATGACAGAGTTGTCCTTGTTTGTGGAGTAGTAAAAACTAAAGTGAGGGGTATTTTTGGAAATTGGCAGGCCAGGGTGGCCCAGATTGATTTATTTATGGACGGTGGAGGATTGTTGAGAGAAGCCAGTGTGTTACGCTACAAGGAGAAAAGGCGGAGCCGCTTGTTCTCGAAGAAGATCAGATACCAAGTCAGAAAAGTCAATGCAGATGGACGGCCCAGGATGAAGGTACGTATGTGAATCTGGTACATCCACCCTCACCTGATTCTAGCTTCTTCTTCTTTCTTTCTATTATAGAAATGAATATACTACGACTAGATTCTATTCTTATTAAAAAATTGAGTAATGAATTCACCTAGAAAATGACATTTTTTGGTTTAGTTTTTTTGTTATTAACTCACTAGAATAATCATGAAGTTGATACAATTAATGACATGGAAATGGTCGTATTACTATATTATAGGTTAAATATATGTTTTTCGTTCCTTTTATTAAATTTAATGATGTTGGAGTTGAAAGTTTGAATGCTAGGTACAATATCTTAATTAATTGATTTCCTTTTAAAAAAATCTTAATTAATTGAATGATGTCTATATATATAGTTTACTACCTATAATTTTCAAATGATTGTTTATTTCAATTGAGTGTATGTTACTTAAAAAAAATCACTTTGTCTTGTAGGAGATTTTTTTTAAGGCTTTTAGGGTTTAGGGTTTAGGGAGATTGAATTGAAACGTTTAAAACATTCTATGAAATTTTAAAAATATCGAACAAGAACATAATTTTTTTTTTTTTGAAAACAAACCTTTCGATCGGGCTAAGGTCTAAGAAAATAATTAAAATAAATTTAAATAACCAAAGTAAATTCAAGATCTCGCAAGACCAAAATTTGAAACAAGTCGTGAGTTTTTATTTCTTATTTATATTGCTTAACAAAAAACATAGAGTTGGACTTTATTTATTAGTCGTTTAAGAGGATAAAAGCAAAAGCAACATTATTATAAGGCCTTCTTCAAAATATCATAGATAGATTCATTAGTATAAGTTAATTTAGTAATTAAAAATACTTTAAAGAACTAAGAGAAATAAATCTTCTTTTTTTTTTGAAAAAAGAAATAAATCTAATTTGTACTAAACAAAATAAATCTAATTTATAACGTAAGTAGTTTTTTTTTTTTGAAAAAACGTAAGTAGTATTCTATATTTTTTAACAATAAATTTAATAAAATTAAATTGTTGTAACATTAATAGAGATCGGCCTAACTTAGTCTAAACATGCACTTATATAAAACAACCACCGTGTCACTTTATTGGCAACACTCGAATACATAACTTGTTAAAACTTTTTTTTAGTACAGGGGAAGCGGGATAACAAATACCGATTACAAAGATTGAACAAGTGACTATGGAGTAAAAATGGATTAACACCAAAGCAGATAACCAATTACGTCATCAATCCATTTGGTCATAATTTACTAAAACCTAAACAGAGGATACATGCACTTTTAAAACTTTTGAAACACCATGTGGATAAACTTTATAAACCACAAATGATATTTGACCACAATAATTGCCATCATGATACTTTTACATTAAATTTTCATTGAATTAACTATACCATAGATGTTGTATACATGTAAATAAAATTCAACAGGGACGAAGACAATACATCTATTGATATGAAAGTTTCTTATTATATACATGCAGTATTTTTTTACGATTTTACTTAACGCTAAAGTATTATAAAATCAAACACGTAACTTGATTTAACACTTATGAATATAAAAAAAGAAATGGAGTATTAATATAGTTATTTAAAATAAAATTGAGTATTAATTTGAGTGAATTTTTGTTGTTAAAATTTGGGTGAGTGAAAAGACATTGTTGTTTTGGCAGGGGCGATTTGTGAGGAGACCTAATTCAAGCGCCCGCGAATAGACGATAGCCTTTTTGAGTTGTCAGCTTTCACTTTTTTTGGAGGACCTACTTTTTACTTTCTTCTATTCATTATTATTTTCCACTTATTTTTTTCCTTTTCTCCCCATTTTCCATTATAGTTTCTCTTTTTGTTAAATTACAATTTTGCTCTCCCTCTCTCTCTAATAGTTTAATAACAATTATAATTTTACTTTTTTGTTTGATATTTTAAAGTTATAGTTTAATTTATTTAGTTTATAAATTTCATAAATAGTGTTTATCTAATTTTGTGAAATAAGTACGTTGTGATTAGTTTTTTTTTTTTTTAAAAAAACATTGTTGTAGGAACAATATTTTTTGCATATTAAAATATGTTAACTTTGATTGTTTTCAATTAATTTCATGTCTTCAATCCATATAACCTAATTGAAGTCATTAAATTAATTTAATAAATCAATTTTTGTTATATTGTTTTCCTTAAAATTTTGACATTCATATAATTTCTTTATTTTTTATTAATCGTGAAAAAATTTTACTTTTTTTTTAAGAGGCGTAACAATGAATTATTAATTTATATTTTGCTATCAATATGAATTAATTAATTGTTTGAATAAAAATTAGAGAATTTTCACTGTATAACAATTTTTGTTTACCCTAATTTACAATTATAGCAACTTTTTAAAAGTAGTTCATTTATAGCAAATTTTGCCTATTTTTTAAAAAAATATTTATTTACTTTTTTTATCAAAGACTTTGATAGAATCTATCATTATCTAGTGATGAAAGTATCAATTTTATCAGTAATTGATTATATCAGCCCTTATTGATAGAATCTAATAAAAGTTTATCAATTTACTTAATTTATTAGTAATTAATTCCATAAGTCTCTATTGAAAGAATCTATTAATATGGAAGTTTCTCAATTTACATTTTTAGTATGTGTGTAAATATTTTTATTATTGTGCTATTGATGTAATATTTTAGCCCTTTTGTAATATACATGCAAAAGCTTCTAAAAATTAAATTGGAAATTTTCAAACATGTTATAATAAAATTATCATTTTTAACTTATTTTTATCTAATCAACTACTTAATTCACACTTGTTTCAAAAAAAAAAACTACTTAATTCACACCCAACAAAATATAAATATAACATAATTTCAAATTTTCAATAATTATGAATAATAAATATTTATGAGATTTCGTTAAATTATCATACTACCTTAAAGTGTGGTTTGAGGAGAAAATCATTTTTATACAATTTTACACTTTAAGTCATACCCTAAATTACAAAAATGTTATTTATTGGAATATGAAAAAAAAATTCAAATAACGTAAAAGATATTTACAATATCATATAAATTTTCATCGGTAGAAAATAAAGATACTTTTATCAAATCTTATAGATTTTATGAATAAGTTAGAAGATAAGAGATTTCAACAATCAAATGAAAATATTTACAATATCATTTAAATGTTCACGTAGAAAATAAGATATTTTTACCAAATCTTATAGATTTTATTTGACATTTTATATTCTAATTAAAATAATAAATTGAATTTTCCATAAAATTCAAATAACGTAGAAGATATTTACACTATTATTTAGACTTTCATCCGTAGAAGATAAAATATTTTTATCAAATCTCATAGATTTTATGACTAAATTAGAAGATAAGAGATTTCAACAATCAAATGATGATATTTACAATATTATTTAAATTTTCAGGTAGAAAATAAGATATTTTTACCAAATCTCATAGATTTTATTTGACATTTTATATTCTAATTAAAATAATAAATTGAATTTTCCAATTCTATAAATAGGTGTCTACATTTTGTTTACAAGAACACTCTCTGTTTGTTTGGATTTATTTTTCTTTATTTTTTTTGTTTTGTTTTTTGTTTTATAATAAGTTATCTTTGATTTTTTTTACCAAATCTCATAGATTTTATTTGACATTTTATATTCTAATTAAAATAATAAATTGAATTTTTCAATCCTATAAATAGTTGTCTACATTTTGTTTACAAGAACACTCTCTGTTTGTTTGGATTTATTTTTCTTTATTTTTTTTGTTTTATAATAAGTTATCTTGGATTATTTACCTTAACTTTCATCTAATTTTTATTTTGTGGAATAATTTTTGTAGGGATTTTTTTTTTGCATAATTGTTGCCTTTCAAAAAAATACTTGTAGATCTGGAAAAAAAAAGTTTGAAGAATTATAAGATTATCGTCTGAGGTTAGTGCATGAATTCTTCAATTTCAAAAGTTTGGGAACAATCATTTCCTACTATATATATATATATAATTCTCTATATTTTGTTTACAAACACATTTGAAACTTTCTTTTTGCTTAGGTTACTTTCTTGGTTTTTTTTTAATAAAAATTTAATTATCTTATTTTGTTGGATTATTTACCTTAACTTTCATCTAACTTTTCTTTTGTTGCAATAATTTTTAAGGGATCTTTTGTTGCTTAATTGTTAACTTGAAGATGTGGGAATTTGTTTTTTGAAGAACGATAAAATTATCATTTGAGGTTAAAGGTAGGTTCATAGATGTATACTAATAAATATATTTAGCTTATTTATATTTATAATTATAATAATGATATAACTCTTATAAATTTTATAATTCAAGAGTAATTGGTATATTAATAGATAAATTGAGAAAAAAAATTAAAGAGCATCGATTTTTTTAAAAAATTTAATTTTAATTCAATAAATTTTATTAATTTTTTAAAAATTATATTATTGTTTAAGCCAAAATAAATAATTAACTGCTTTTTAACATAAATGTGAATTTTAATAAATTTAACTAACATGAAAAAATGGTTATAAAATTCAATATTATATTGAAATTATTATTTGATGATTTAAATTTAGCCTAAAAATATAAGAAACAATTTATAAATATATATATATATATAATTTATTATTTAAAAAATTATCACGTGCAACGCCGTGCTAAAATTTTAGGAAGAAATAAGTTGTAGTATTATTATTATTTTTTAAAATTAGACCTAACTTGTAATTCTCTCGTTCATTCCAAAAGCTCAATGAGAGTTTGGTAAGAGTAAGAGTGCAACAAAAAAATCGAAAAACCTAATCGAATCGAACCAGTCCAATTTAATGGATCAGATCAATTTTTTAGCTCAAAATTGGATATATCAATTTGTAATTTAAAAAAATAAAAAATATTAGATCGGTTACGATTTTCGTTATAAAAAATCAATAAACATTGATCCAAACCGAAATATATAGTGTCAATAAGTCATTAATAAAATCATATCCCTTTTATTATTTAGAAGATTTCATAAATGTTGAAAATCAATATATTATAGTGAATGTTTTTTTATCTTCAAATATCAATATATTTTTGGGAAATTGTAGTAACTAGACCACGAAGTATTTGCAAATATAGGCGTCCAAGTTTTTTTTTGCAAACTTAATTTTATTTTTAAAATTCGAAATTAATGATTTTATAGTAATACCATTTTGCCCTTCTACCCATTTAATGCCTCATTTTTAAATTCAACCTCCATTTTTCAAACTTTCCATATTGATATTATATACCATTTTTAAATGTCAAATTAATGTTATGAGATTTTAGTAGTACATTCCTAAAATACTTTTTCCAAAATGATTTTTCTCTCTCTTCATCTTCAACCTCTCATTTTGCTGTTGTCCAGAATTTCGTTTGGATTTTTTTTTTATAAAAAACTTTCCTTATTTCGACAAAATACAGTTCTGTCGAGACTGTATTGTTATGTACTGATTTCAAAACAAAAAAAACATGGATGATTTTTTTGAAGATTTTTGAAGTGCACCAACGTTGTCTTGATTTATGGTGGCGCTCTTACGAAACCCTAATTTGCACGAACATTGAAGATGAAAATAATACGGTTTAACTATAATATTGTATTACTCATAACATAAATAATAATATATTACAATGTACAATACATGAATACAGTTTATTTATTATAATAACGAAATTGTATTGTTCGTGAATTCTTATACGTCATATGTGTGTATTCATTTATATTAAAACTCTAAATTTGCATAGATGTTGACGATGTAATTAATATGTATTGCTAATAATCATATTAATAATCTTATCAAAACAATATTGTATAGGTCAATTAGAAAAAGTATCAAAGTAGTACCGTATTATATTATATAACAACACTGTATGTTTGTAATGTTAAATCCTTATGAAATCCATTTACCCAATAGAGCGTTTTCTGAACTGTCCTATTGTTTTAGTAAATACTATATTACACTTCCATTGGTTCAATGATAGCTCTCAAATAGAGCATATTTTAGTTGTAGTTGTTAATAATACCTCATTTCGATACCCCGAACGTGAAATACAATACATAAATCTACCTAGATGTTGCTTAAAGAATAATAATACGGTTTGATAAATGTCGGAAATCCGATAGTTTATTTCGATCACTTTCATGTGAACGTAATACTCACATATCTATATGTATACACAGTTTGGTACATTAATGCTTAATGTTTCAATACCTTAAAATCAAATCCAAATGAAATAATGATTGTACATGACTTTACTATCGGTTGTTCACTATTGCACTCACATATGACTACTATTGTATGACTAGATGGTAAAATATCCTCTTGCCCTATTTTTTCTACAATATTTGCAGACATGTATGACTAGACAGTAAGGTATTCTCTTGCCGTATTTTTCCTACAACATTTCCAAACATCCCAGTTGTTCATACTTCTCCTCTAGTTTTACTTTTATCAACCTTGTTCCCTTCTATTCATTCCATCGTGCTTTGGGTTTCACCGTCCGATGATCTTTTTTTGTCACGATCTGAAACACTAGATGAACTTGTTGTCTTAAATGTGAAAAAAATAATCTAGTTAGTAAATACAGTATAACATAAACAAAACATCCATACATTACACATAACCATACCATTTACACCCTGATGAAAGAATACACTGATTCAACTAAATCAATAGAAGACTAAGAATTATCTAACAATCACTAAACAACTACAATCTAAATAGAAGAAATAGTGGAAACCTTTAAAAATTACAACATTATCGTACATGCAAGTTAATACAGTACAATACTCATCCTAACCATTGTGCACTTCTGTTTACGAGCCCTTAAACTAGAAATCGACAGTAGTAATAATCCCAAAACCTATAATAAATTTTTGTTTAAAACTCTAACCACAAATCGAAGAACCAAATGAATTAAACTAGAAAATTAAACTCATACAATGTTGAATTATTACAAAACCTCGAAACTACCGAACTCATGCCTCCAAAATCCACCATCGAACACGAAATTTGATTGTATTAAAAAACCAAAATACTATATAGATAAAAAAATCGTCCATCAAAGGGAAAATCAAATGTGTATGTCTTATTTATATCTAATGTAGAAAAAAAAAATTCTAAAACTAAACAAAACTAAAAAAAAAACTCATTGAATTTGGTCTTATAAATCCATTTTACTCTTACATGCTTGCTCCCTTGGGCAGTTCTATCAGTTCCCATGTATTATTTTTTCTCGATTGCTTCCTTTTCTGCGCCTTGCTTTTCTCCATTTCTCACATTTAACAACTTCTTCAAACTGAACAGGATCATCAGTTGTAGACATCACCAAATAAGCTTCATTATCTTCTTCAGAAAGCCCTTCTCAAGTCTCAAAATCTCTCATCCAAACAGGTGGTGTCCTTCTTCTCCCTTCATCTGTACTAGGAGCATCATCTCCCTGTAAGGAATCAGAGTAAGAATTTTCTACATTTGCATTTTCTTCAGTATCTCCATCTTCAGTATCATCAACTTCAGTCATTTCATCCGTTCCCTCCACTTCATCATCTTGATCTCCCCATTCTAAGTCACCCACAATCGAGCTTTCATATTGTTGATCCCAATCCCAAGTCTTATCTTCCTCAAATACAACATCCCTACTTATTATAACTTTTTTTGAATTTGGATCAAAAAGTCTATAAGCCTTTGACTCCTCACTAACCCCCAATATTACACAACTCATGCTCTTATCATCTAATTTTGTTCTTTTAAAATCAGGCACATGAGCATGAAATATGCAATCGAAAACACGAAAAATACTCAACTGAAGGCTTTTTCCCGTTCTATGCTTCTTCTTGAGTCTAATCTTTAACAGCAAGCGTTGGACTGTGGTTGAGAACATGTATTGTCCATTTGACTGCTTCCAGCCAAAAACTTTTTGGAATATTCTTAGCAGAAAGCATGCTACGTATCATATTCATAATAGTTTTGTTCTTTCGTTCGGCTACTCCGTTTTGTTGTGGTGTATATGCCGTTGTCAATTGTCTTTGGGTACCATTGTTATTGCAAAATGTTGTGAACTCATGTGATATAAATTCTCCTCCTCGATCAGTTCGCAAGCATTTGATGGGTAAATCTGATTCCTTTAAAAAATAACAAAAGCTTCTGCCTTTTCCTTTAAAAAATAAACCCAAACTTTTCTGCTAAAGTCATCGATGAAAGTAATCAGGTACCTCTTTCCACCATTTGAAATGGGATTGATTGGCCCACAAATATCAACATGGATTAATTAAAGAATTTGTGTTGCTCTCTATGAGCTTTTCTTTGGAATTGATCCTCTTTGCTACTTTCCCACCATACAATTCGTGCAAAGTTTTGATGGAGACTTGAGTTCTAGCAAGCCATTCACCACTTTTTTTTTGTTGAAGTGTCTTCAAACCTTTATAACCCAAGTGTCCATATCTGCAATGCCAAAGCTGAACTTTATCTTCCGTGATTGTGTTGAAACAAGCAGATGATGAAATTGCATCATGTAGCTTGAACATTCTATTCATAGGCATCCTTGTATCCATGATCAATCCTTTTCTCAGAATGGTATACCTTGCATCTATCATGTTGAAACAGAATGGCCAATCATTTCTCTTGCAATTGCCCAATACTCAATTATTCTTTAGCTCTGGCACGTAAAATACTTCTGTGATGATTTGTACCATTCCAGCCACTTGCAATCTTACATTGCCCTTTCCAATTAACACCAAGCTTTTGTTATTGCCAAGCTTTACACTATCTTTAAAATTTTCATCAAAATTGATGAAATACTCTTTCTTTCCACACATGTGATTGCTGCAACCTGAATCAAGAAATCATGTATCTTCTTTATTAGCTTCTTCTGTATCCAAAGAGGCCATCAACAATATTTCTTCATGAGTTTCTGCATAGTTTGCTTCTTTACTCGAACATTCCCATTGAAAATGTCCAAGTTTATGGCATTTGTAACATTCTACTGTAGATTTATCAAAAAAAATTATGCATCTCCCTCAACCTCTATAGCCACCTTGGCCTCGACCTCTTGTGGTGGATTGTTCTCCAAATGAGATTTTTAAAGCTTGTGATTCTTCAACCAAAGAACTCATATTGATGTGTTGCTCATGCACAAGTAAGCTTCCTTGTAATTCATCAATAGTTAAGACGCTTGTGTCTTTTGATTCTTCAATAGAACACACAACATAATTAAACTTGGAGGTCATTGATCTCAAAATTTTTTAGACCACATCAGCATCACTCTTGCTTTCACCGTTTGCTTTCATTTTGTTGACTATTGTGAGAGTTCGAGCAAAATACTCATTGACAGACTCATTGACCTTCATTTCTAGGATTTCGTACTCCTTTCGTAGAGCTTGAAGGTATGCACGTTTCACCTTTGTTTCCCCTTGAAATTTCTTCTTCATTGAATCCCATATGCTTTCGGATGTATCCTTATTTAGGATTGTCTCAAGGATTGAACGATCTAATGCTTGAAATAGATAGTTCTTTGCCTTCAAATCTTTCAATTTTTGATCCTCATCATGTTTCTTTTGTGCCTCTGTTGAGACACCACTCTCTGCTGCTGCAGGTAACCCATTCTCCACAACAATCCAATATTCTTTGGAGCGGAGAAAATTTTCCATGAGCATTGCCCAACGATCATAGTGCCCATCAAATTTGGGAACGGCTGGTTGCAGAAATGAACCTTCAGTAGCCATCTTCAATAACTCACTTAGAGAGCTGCTGCTTTCTAGTTCAATCAGGTCTTATGACCTGTCTCTGATACCATATGTTATAGTAAAATGCTACTTTGATGGAATGGAATACAAAAGAGAGAATATTCCCTTGATTTGATATTGGAAGAATAAAAAACATAGCATTATATAGCTGTCAATTACAACTAAAAAAGAGCAAAAATAGGAGTCCATGACTCAACTAACTTTGAACATTCTAAACTTAGAATGCTTTCCTAAATAAGGAGTTATTAATTAGTCAACCTAGAATTTATATAAATTCTAGCATAAATTCTAATCATTTAAGATGAGACTTATATGTATTAATCGCGTGGATTTCCGTAATGTGCATAGTTTGTACAAAAAGGGTTCTTATAAATTCCGAGTTTTTTTAGTACATATCCGTAGAGAACAAATATCGATTTTCGGACTAAAACCTGTGACGCTGATGTTAAATTGATTTACAACCAAACAACGAAACTATTGCACCACTAACTCATTCGATATAAATTTCGAGTTGATGTGTGTACGTTCGAAATAGTCTAAAATATTGTCCGTCTTCCATAAATAATTTCATTCCAAAACTAGTTTTATACTATATTTTAAATATTATAACAAAAGCACTCATAATTTATTTTATTTTACAGAGTAAAATACTATTTGGTAATTAAACTTTATTTCATTTTGATACCTAAATTTAATTTTAGTTCTTGTATTTTTTTTAAAAAAAATAGTATCTACAATATTGTAGTTAATATTAATTAAAATTGGTTCAATAATTTTAATACCATCAAATATAAAATGTGAACATATTTAAAAAATTTATTGAAAAAGATTATAGTTTTTTTCTTTTTAAAAAAAAAAAGTTAAAAAAAAAAATTAATGACCAATTTTAAGGTTTTTTAGATAAAACAATTGAGGGAACAAAATGGAACAAAACTTAAAGTTTAAAGACTAAAATTGAATTTTTGAAAGTTTAGAGGCTTAAAAAAAAATAAATCTCAAAATTTAAGGAATAAAATTAGGCGGCTAAAATTCAGAAACTAAAATGAAATAAATTCAAAGTTTAAGGACCAAAATAACATTTTATCCTATTTTATATTTTAAATATAGATTTACCTTTTTGTGTTCTACTTTATAAATTTTCAAATACTATCATATCAAATTAATGATCCACCAGTGTTTTATCAACTACATTTTATTTTACTTCTAAGTGTACGAAAAAATCAACATCTCAAGAAACCTAGACTATTCAATACAACCTATATTAAAGTTGAATAACAACATTTTTTTTAAAGTGGATTGGATTATAATTTTATAGTTTTTGTTGATTTAGAATCTGACTAATTTTTTGTTCGTTTAACATCAACCCAATACAAGAATAAAAATGTATGCATCACATATGTATGTGTACGTGTAAGATTAATTAGTAAAATAAGTTCTTAATAAGATGTGTAACATGACTTTATGTATAATTGGACATGGTTTATCCTTGTTTTAATAAAATATAACTTTATGAATAGTGTTTCCAAGGAACAACCCAACCATTGAGGCTAAGGACTTCAAGATATACTTTATTGAGAGATACATGGTTCGAGACCGCTGGAAAATACTTAAACTAGAATACCCTTCGAATGTAAATTCCGACTCATGCAAGGCCTGATTCGTATCCCGATGTCATTGTTTAGAGATGGGTCAGTGGTGCCTCGAGTATAGGGGAGCGAAGCTTCAATTTCTCGATTTTCAAAAAAAAAAATGTATGGCAGCTTTTGTGTGTGTATATATACGAGCTATTAGTTGAATTTTAGAGAAGACAAAAAAAAGCAATTTACACAGTTTGATAACCCAACACAACCTAAACTCGAAATTATATGATTAAGTTGTGTTGTGTTGACAGATTGATTACCTCAAAATTTTGGTGTGTCCAAAACAGTCTTCTAATACAATTTACCCTCGCGCATGTACATCCCTACATTTAACTACTAAAATACTTTTTTAAAGAAAAAAAATATACAAAAGAGCATTTGTTATAGAGAATTTAACATCAACAACACATTCTACCTTGATCTTGCATTACATTTGCAGCACAAGTTTTAAAATAATTCATGTATAGCACATAATTTCTATCACCAAATTGAAATTCTACCGCTAATAGAAAATTTAGTAGTGATAGAATGAGTCTTTCATTGATTGAATTCTATCACCAATAAAACTCAACCAATATAGAATTCAATTTGAATTTTGTCTTACAATAAATTAGTTTTGATTTTATGCTATAGATAAAAATATTTTGCTTTTTTTTTTTTGCAGTTTTTTTTGTTAGCAAAACCCTCCTTGTTATATGTACTAAAATTAAGCAAGATATTTCAATTTCTACAACATTTTATAAATATGGCAAAATAGAGAATTTTTCAGAATGAAATATTTTATTTTAATGGTACGGGTGATTCAGCTCGATTGAAGTCTATTGATAAAAGTCAATAGATTTTAAATTAGCGACTTCAATTAATGCGATTTATTAAATTTAATGAATAAATCATACTACCTTAAAGTGTGGCTTAAAGGAAAAATCATTTTTAGACGATTTTACCTCTTAAGTCATACTCTAAATTACAAACCTGCCATCTTTTGGAATATATAAAAAAAATGCAAATACCGTAGATGTAACGGCCCAGGTTTTCATCCCGGTCCTCTAGGTATGCCCTAGGGGTATTTTGGTAATTTGGTCGGGCCGTCAGGGCCGTTTATGTCTTTTTCAGTTGTAAAAATTATTGGATGGTCTTATGTAGGATTTTGATGCTTTGTGGATGTGTTTGGGCATGGAGAGATGCAAAAGTAATATGGAGTTTTTAAAATGTGAGTGTTAAGATTCGAACCCGAGGTGCTACTAAGTCAGGTGGGTGGAGTTGCGAGTTGAGCCACAGGAAGCTATTGTTGGTCTTTCCGCGGTATGTCTTGGTTAGCTATGGGTGTTTGGGATTTTGGTGTATTTGGCTAAATGAAAAGAAATAGGTTTTATTCCCCTTTTGTTCTCCAATCCCCTTGCCGCACCCACTCTTCCTCCCTAGCCTTTACCGTGCTTTTCTTCCCCATGCCAAGCTCCGTCCATCGATCGTCGTCCCGACCAGCCTAGCAACCCAGCCGAGCAGCCCAACCGGAGAGCCCTGCCTACCCCGATCGCTTGTCCTTGTGCAGCGCCACCGGATACCAAAGACCTCATCGCCCAAGCAAAGAAGGCTTAGCAAAGCAGAGCGAAAGCGGCCCAAGCGCCGCGCAAAGATGTCGCGACGCACCAAAGAAGATCGCCGCGACGCCTAGACGCCCCACTTTGACCGCCGCCGCGCCTTCAAAGAAGAAGATCGCGTCGCCGCCGCCCGTCGCGTCGCGCGTCAGCGTTATCGCCGTCGCGCGCAGCCCAGCGCCCAGCGTCGTCGCTCGTCCGCACCAGCGCGCCCGCACTCCTACGTTCGTGCTCGCACCGCGCACGCCGCGCCGCGCCGGCGCTCTGCCGCGCGCAGCCTCCCGCCGCCAGCGCCGTGCGGCACGCCAGCCAAGCGCGCACTTGCCGCCAAAGAAGCCGCCGAGTAGTGCCAGTCTAAGGTTGCAGCGCACTGTCCGTCCGCGAACCAGCCCGTGCCTTGTTAGTGCTCCCGAGCCGAGCCCTGTTTGTTTTATTATACTTAGGCCTATGGATTATGATTATTGTTGTGCTTGTTAGGTTCTCATTAGCTAGCTCGGGATCGATTACAGCATAAGATCCTTGTGTGTAGTTGCCTCCCGACCAAGGTAAGGATTTCTTACCGGAGTTGTGTGGGCCCTACGATATAATATGTGATTGCTGTTTGTTTGCTTGTTTATGTTTATCAGCATGTTTAGCGATAGGTGCTCTGTTCTGAATTTCCGACTAGCATGATTCTCGTGTTATTTCTCATGTTAGTTCCATGCTAGGTTGTTCTGTTCTGGCATGCTCGATATCTGTTCTTGCTTCGTAGTACCATGCTAGGTTCGTTGTCTCTGTTGAGCACGTATTGGATTGTTTGTCAGATTCGTTATAGATTGGAGTTATGATAGGTAGCATCATCCGGCGAGGATGCATAACTTAACTTGCATCGTGATGAGGGACGCGACGAGGCAAGACTCGCCCCCGATCCGTCCTTAGGGTTTAGCTAACCCTAACGGCAGCCCTTTGCAATCTTGGGTGAGGGTGGCAGACTGTTAAATGCCCCAACGGTCGGGATGATGACAAGGCATTGCCTTGTTCCTGGAAATCGGCACGTCCTCAGCGTGTTCGGCCGTAGCCCTTGATTGCCACCTGATAGGGCAAGGTCTGTTTCCTGGTGTAACCTACCACGATCGGTTCCTTAGCCTCAGGTGCGGTGGTACAGGCTGACATAGTTCACGTGTCCAGGTCTCACACCCCTATGTCGGTGACACCGATCCCAGATTAGTTAGGCATGGTGGATCGGACAGGCGGCTTTGCCACTAGACCCGGCACCCCCTGGTTTGCAGTAGCATGCGGTGTGCGCACACGCTCATTACAGTGTCGACCGGAGAGCTCCTCGGGATCTTGAGTTCAATGCACCTTTCGTATCGACAGTAGATAGGCTGAGGCCGAGACTAGTTTCTCGTATAGGATCGTATCGCGTGGTGGAGTTTCCAGAGTAAGACCCTGAGATGGCATCCGAGGTTATGTGTGGAATGGATGAAAATATTGTTTGGGGTTACAAGTTTAAAGCACTAGTGAATTGAAAACTTTGTTTGAGAATTAGTGTTGGTAGAAACTTAGTTTTTTTTTATTATTAATTTTTATATTTTATTTTATATGGTAATAAAAAATGTGTTTTAAAAAGTAATCCAATTATTTGGGATGTAATTAAACTTGGTACTTACAAATTAATTTTTGAAATAATGTATGGAATTTAATTGTATGAACTTTTTTTAGAACAATTGTATGAACATCTTTTGTTAAATATTTTTGTATGCATATATTATAATAATCACATTAATGCAAAAAAGAAAAAAAAGAAGCTAATGTACAACTTAGTGACTAATGCAGTGGTTTTGGTTTGGTTTTTGTTGATTTTGTGCCAAACTGACAACCAAACCGATATTTTCGATTTTTCAAAAATTGAGTTCAAACCGATGTACAATAAAAGGCAAACCCATTGGATCAATTTTCATTTTGTTCAGTTTTTAGTTTTAGCATTATATTAAAAAAAAAAAAAAAAATCTATTTCCCCTTTCATTTTTTTATTTGTTGAATAAGAAACAATTTTATTATAAATATAAAATTACATAAAAATATCATATATTCAACACATCAAATATAAATATCCTACACTTCTATAATCATCCAAATCCAAATAAATAATGATAAGTTATATGAAAAAAAAAGTAAAGTTTGAGAAAGTTACTAAGAAAATATATTGATATTTGAAATATAAAAAAATATTCAAGAGAATTATATTTATTGGTTTAAAAAACTTTTAAAAAATCTTTTAAATAGTGGAAGGAAGACGACTATAGCGATATATATTTTGGTTTGATTCGATTTTTATTGATTTTTTAAAATGAAAATCGAAACCTATCCAATATTTTTTTTGTTTTTTATAAATTACAAACAGATATATCTATTTCAGATTGATCGGTTATGTTTGGTTTTTTTGTTGCACCATGGTGACTAATAAGTTACCGTATATATTTCTATAAATTTTGTTAACTTGTAATCTTGTGGTTATTAAATTAAATAAAATATCACACGAAGACATTATATTATTATTTTTAATTATAATTTTAAAAAAAAATCAAAATTAATTTAATGATTAATTAGTTTAAATTTGGGAATTTGCATAAGTAACACATTCTACGTCTTATATTATATTTGTGACACCATTTCTAAAATAATTAATGTATAACACATAATTTTCTATCAATGATATAACTCAACCAATGATAGCATATGCCTACTAGTGATAAAATTCAATCTGTAATAAAACTCAACTAGTAATAGAATTCTAATCATTGATTGAATTTATCCGTGATAAAATTCAATTTAGATTTTATTGCTATAAATGATAACTAAATTTGAATTTCCATGCTATAAATGAATTAGTTTTAATCTTGGTATAGTTACAAATGCTTTACTTTTTTTTTTATTATACTTGCAAAATTGCTTTTAAATTTTCTATTTCTTTATTTTAGTCCAATTTCTAAGTATGGATAATAATTTTCTAATTCAAGTAATTTTTTTTATATGCATAATAAAAAGGGTAAAGTATTTTTTGGTTCAAGTAATTTTTGTTTGACAATAGTACAACAAAATTAGAAATAATATGTTTGTGTTCTAAAAAGAAATATATGTTTGTCATATTTCAAAAAAAAGAAACTTCACAAGAGGTTTTGATCGAATTTTGTGTATTTATTTTACCAAAAAAGAAAAAGAAAATTGAAAAAAAAAACAAAATAACTCAATCCCAACCCATCCCCTCTAAACCTCCAAGGGAAATAAATTTAATATAAAATAATGGGACAAATAATGGCACGTTTAATTTGAGACTAAATTAGACAACTTAACTAAAATTTTAAATATTTAAATTTAGTTTGATGTTATTGGTTTTAAGATCGAATCCTAGTAGGTATATTTAAAAAAAAAAACTAAAATTTTAAATATGAAAAATACCTTTTTTTTTATTCATGAAAAATATCTTTTTAGTTCTAACTTTTGAATGAACTTTCTATTTAATTATTATATTTCATAATTAAACATTTTTAATTTTCACCAAATATCGACTAAAATAATGATAATAATTTTAAATTATAACAGATCGATGAAATTATTATTTTGATCTTATCGTAAATTTAATTAAAAAAAAGTAAAATGTAAATTTAAACCTATAAAATAAATCTTATTAAAATATCAAAAAAATTAAAACTAATAGAAATTACAACAAAATTTGATTTTTTGTTTCGTGGAAAAGTTACAAAGGAACATTTACTAGTCATTCTTAAAAAAAATAACATCAAAACAAATTAGCTTAACCATTCAAAATAACTACTAATTTCTATTTGTTAAAAAAAAAATCCTCATTTCAAAATCAATATTTATACAAACTCCGCTACAAAATTCTCAACTAGCTATAATTGCTCCACAAAAATTTACATTCAAACATAATATTATTACCATCCCAATTTTTAATCACTTTTAATAACTCCTCAATTTAGTAATTCAAAACAATTCTCCAATTTAATCTCTCAAAGTAATTTTTTCAATTCATAAAAAAGGAAAAAAAAGGATTTAACCCAATTTAAAAATAATAAAACACAAGATTGAACAAGAAATGCCAGCACAAAAATCCTCCAGCGACACGTGTAAGATCCATCCCAGCCAATCAGAACACAATAACCCAATTACCAAATCAACCTTCCATTCCCTTCACCCGAACCGGAAACACCGTGGGCATTATCGTAAAATAAAATTAAAAAAAAAAACAGAGTAACGGAAACCCGCCATTTTTCCCGACCTGTGAAAATTCATTTTCAATTTTTCCTCAAAGAGAGAGAATCGAGAGATGAATCGTTTAGGTTTTGTTATGGAAAATTCGATTAGGGATCGGAGAAGAAGATGATCTGATTTCAATGGGAACATTTCAGAGCTTTCGCAAAGCTTATGGCGCTCTCAAGGACTCCACCAAGGTCGGCCTCGCCAAGGTCAACAGCGATTACAAGGTTAATTTCAATATCTCCTCTATTTCCAATTCAATCCGTTCAGAAATGATCGATCTCACGTTGGAAAGAGCGGAGACTTGATAGCAATATATAAGAAAAGTAAATTATTCCTCTCATCATCAAAACTTGTTTATACGATATGTGGACTAATCCTCTCATCACCAAGTGGTTTTGATATGGATGTCCAGAGCCAGTTATTCTGTCCATTAAAAATGAAATTGAGATCTGATTGAAGATCGGTGAGCGCAAAAGAGAGGCACCATTTGAGAGGACATATTAGGATCCCACGTCCGAAAGAGAGAGGAATTCATAGCAATTTATAAGATAGGTGGACTACTCCTTTCATCATCAATTGATTTTGAGATGGATGTCTACACTATTTAATATTTCTTTGTGTTTTTCTCAATCTGAATGTTGTTCTGTTTTGGTTCAAGGATTTGGATATCGCCATTGTTAAGGCTACAAATCACGTCGAGTGTCCGCCGAAAGAACGCCATGTTCGAAGTGAGTTTTCATTTTTCCGCAATGTGGATTTTGTGTTTCGTCATTGTGAAATTCTAGGTTAGAAATTGCTTATTTGGTGTTGTTGATCTTATTCGTAGGGATATTTTCGGCAACATCCGTGGTGAGGCCTCGTGCGGATGTGGCGTATTGCATTCATACATTGGCGAAGAGATTGTCGAAGACAGGGAGTTGGATCGTAAATTCTCTATCGTTTTCGTTTCGATTTTATATTCCTATCTGTGTGTTGTGTGTTTCTTTTAGGGATGGATTTGGTATCTCATTTTGCTGAATTAGAATGTAATATTCCTATGAAATGATTGCACTAGAAACTCAAAGTTCTAAAAAAATTATGGCATTGTTGTTCATGATAGGTTGCATTGAAGACATTGATAGTTGTACATAGGACATTGAGAGAGGGTGATCCAACCTTCAGGGAAGAACTTTTCAACTATTCACACAGAGGACATATTCTCCAAATATCAAATTTCAAGGATGATTCAAGTCCTCTTGGTAAATTGCTTCACTCTTTGTGGGCTGATTTCTATGAATTTAACCATAATGCTGATTGATGATAGAAGCTCTTTTGTAATATCTTCTTAATTGTGAAGCTTGGGATTGTTCTGCATGGGTAAGGACTTATGCCCTTTTTCTAGAAGAGCGACTTGAATGTTACAGAATCTTGAAGTATGATATTGAGTCCGAACGTCTTACGAAAACATCCCCGGGGTCGACGAAGGTTTGTAATATCGAAAAATGAAGATATTAAGTTGGATATGGAAATTGGTAAGTCCTTCATATGGAAGATATCCATTCTTTAACAGGTACATAGTAGGACACGCTTGCTGAACTCTGATGAGCTACTGGAGCAGCTACCCGCATTGCAGCAGCTTCTCTACCGTCTTATGGGTTGTCAGGTAACAGCTGCTTAAGAAGGTGTTTGGATGTGGAATAATAAAGTGATTATTTTTTAGTGATTATAAATTAGGAATTATTTTGAGTGATTAGAAATTTGAAGCTGCAGTTAATAGCTCGTTTGGATGATGGCTTTTGTAGAGGGGTTGTAGACAATAACTTGTTTGGATGTGGTAAGAAATAATTAATTATTTTGAGAGATTAGAAATGAATGATTAGAAATGAGTGGTTGAAAATGAATGATTCTTTTGAGTGGTTAGAAATTAGTGATTAAAAATTAGTGATTATTTTAAGTAATTACAATAGTTCATTTGAATGTGATTGTTTGAAAAATAGTTGTAAAAGTTAATTCGCCTCTTACATCCAGTGTTTTAAAAAGCTCCAAAAGGTGTGCCTCAAATTCGAAAAAGCCCTAGGCTCAATGTTGATGTCTCGCCTTTCTAGACACGCGCCTTTTCATAAAGCCCTTAGGCGTGCAAGTCGCGTGTCTTGAAGACTTTGTTTTTTAATTTATTTAAAATTAAGTCAAACGGTAATGTTTTACTCATTTTTCTCTATTTTTTTTAATTTCAAATTCAATCAACAATTACTTCAAAATTTTATTTAGAAAAACAATTAAAACCTCATCGTCAACCTTAATCACCACTCAACTTCTCTGTTCTCTCTAATTATCGCCAATGAAAGAGTGGATGAGGTTGAATACATACTTAGCCACCGTAAGTTTGATTTTTAGGATTTTAGATTTTTATTTGAAAATAATAATTTAATGTTTCATGTTTTTTATGGGGTGACCATTGTAAAAAACTTTTATTGAAAGAGATTAATAATATACTTTGTATATATATGCATGTATGCATCTTAAGTAAAAAAAACCCGCCTTTTAGTACGCCTTAATATATTTTTAAACCACTGCTTATGTCAGAACTTTTTAAAACATTGCTTATGTCAAACAAACACCCCTTGAGGGTCTCTTCTTATACCTAAATCATGACTATTGCTATTTAATTCAGTGGACTATGTGCTCTTTTATTTTGCAGCCAGAAGGATCAGCTTACAGTAACTATCTTATTCAGTACGCCCTGGCTCTCGTAAGTAACCATGTTATCTTATACTTTTGGACTCAGCATATGAAATTAGCTTCATAAGCGTAAAAGAATTCCTAACTTTTTTTCTTATCACCAAATAATGTGGGATTCCATTTAAGTATAAATCAACAGAAAATATTTATAAATATTTATAAAACCATATAACATTGATGTTGACCTCCATGTTCTGTCTTATTACTTGGGGCTTGTTTGGCTACGGCGGGAAGGGAAAGGAAAGGAAGGGAAAGGAAGGGAAGGGAAATGAGAGTAAATAGGTGTTTGGTGGGAAGGAAAGATAAAAAAGTAAAAGTAAATTGGTGTTTGGTGAGATGGGAATGGAAGATAAATGAAATGATAGTAAATTAGTGTTTGGTGAGATGAGAAAAGTAGTGAAGTGATGTTTTTTTTTAATTTAAAAATAGATATTTAATATTTTAAATATATCATTTTATATTTATTTTATTTATTATTTAAATAAAATTTAAAATCTAATAACTTCCATTATCAAAATACTTAAATTTCATAATTGTTAAAAAATGAAACTAATAAATAAAAATAAATGGATAACATAATTTCTATTCTAAAAAAATATCATGACTTTTCTAATAAAGATTAAGTTTAGAAACTCAAAATGGAGATGGATGAGATAAAAAATAAAATAATAACTAGTTTAATTATTTTGAGTATCATATCTTAGATTTATGTAGTATAGATTTATATTCGTTTACAAAAATGTATGAGTTTAGAAAAGTTTGAAAATAATAAAATCTATATTTATATATATGTGTGTATAACAAATTGTAAATGCATACAATTTTGATAAAAGTCAAATGCATGAAATAAATATTGTTTAGAGAACATGATACATCTAAAAATAATAATAAATATTGCATTTTAAAAGAAAAAAATGTACATAAATAATATAAACATATTCAATTGGACGAGTTGGTAAAAATTGCCAATCTTATATTTTTATTTAAGAAAAAGTTGAAATTGAAATCTTAATTTTGGCAATTTAATTTTGAATAACTATTACAAAAATGTAATTATATATATAAAAATAAAAGAAGTTGATTTGAAAATTGAAAAATATAACTAAAAATTAGGAATGAAAAACTGAAATTAAATTGGCCATAAAATATATAGGGAAATAATGTTTATTTGGAAATTAAAAATAATATTAATACTACTAAAAAAAATGAAATAGGAAACTTAAATTCAAAATTTTAAAAAAAAACCTAAGGAAAATTTTAGAATGGAAAGTAACAGAGAAGGAAAGAAGAAAGTAAAAAAAAAAAAAAAAAAGTTAAACGCGCGGGGTCCACGCGCCGGGATATTTGGGCGCGTGGGACCCACGCGCTGTATTAGGCAAGGATATTTTATCCTTGTTGGCCAAACGCCGGGAAGGAACCCTTCCCTTCCCTTCCCGGCAGGCCAAACGTCCCCTTGGTGTTGAAAAATTATTCGATCTTTAACACATACCACTTAATATCGATGCATCGGAAGAAAACTAGATTCTACTATAGAGAAAAGTAATAACACAAAGATCTTATATGAACCGGACGAAGCCTACGTCCATAGGCGAAGACAACAAGAATATTCCAGTAGAGATCCAAAGACGGGATTACAAAAGAGCACACTCAAGCACTCACCAAAATCGACTTTATTTTGATATAAATATGGATCGTCTCTGAAGCTTTCTTGATTTTAAATGACCCCCAAGAAAGATCTATTTCTGTCTTGATTGAGCCATTAGAACTGTAGAGAAGGTCTATTCTTACCATCAACTGCATTTTGAAATAGTTATGCATTCATAGTTATCTAATATCATGAAAACATATGAGAATGTAACTTTATTCTTAAGTATTTTTCCAAGAATGTGATCAAGAAAAATATCAGCTGTTTTTTCCCATTCTTTTACTTTTGGGCCTTTTTTGTGTAAATATATACATTAGATAAGAGAAAGTCAATCGTTTTATTATATATGTCTGACTCTTTATGTTATGTAGGTACTCAAAGAGAGCTTTAAAATATACTGTGCGATAAATGATGGAATAATAAATCTCGTGGACATGGTAGAAATCTGCTCCATTTTATCACTAGTTTTTTACTAAACCACTGAGGCTATTTTAGGCTCCGTTTGATAACCATTTTTTTTTTCGTTTTTTGTTTATGAAATTTAAGCCTACAACAACTACCTTATTATACCTTTTTCCTTATTTCGATATCTACATCTTACCTATATTTTAATAAACAAAACTCAAATTTAGAAACAAAAGAAAGTAGCTTCCAAAAACTTGTTTTTGTTTTTGAAATTTTGTTAGTATTCACCTACTTTCTTAAGGAAATATGGATACATTGTAGGAAAGATGGACTACATGGTAGAAAATTTGAGTAGAAATAAGCTTAAATTTCATAAACCAAAAACAAAAAACCAAAAGATTATCAAACACGGCTTTATTTATTCATTATAACAGTTAGGTTTGACTTCTTACAGTTCTTTGATATGCCAAGGCATGATGCAGTTAAAGCTCTCAATATTTACAAAAGAGCCAGCAACCAGGTTCTTTTCACCTTCTGTTTTTGTTCTGTACATCAATGTATGGACTATTGAACAGCTAAAATATTGCAGTTGAAATATAGTACAGCAAAGTTAATTCTTTCAGGTTTTTCTTGTTTATAGGCTGAAAACCTTGCGGATTTTTATGAATACTGTAAGGGATTGGAACTTGCTAGAACTTTTCAGTTTCCCATATTGAAGCAGGTTCATGTTTGTTTCTTTCTCTAGATCCAAAAAGGGAGAAAATGATCCCAAATCTTAGAAAATTTTCTTACAATATTGATTTTGTGCAATCAACAGCCACCTCCATCATTTCTTGCAACCATGGAAGAATATATAAGAGAAGCACCCCAGACAGGTTCTGTTAATAAGAAACTGGTGAGAACAACTCTTTAATTCCCAAAGTTCTTAACTTGACTTTGTGGAGATAGCATGTCCATATATATGTATGCATTTGGTTTGTTTCTTTTTTTAGTACAAGTTGGGGGAGGGAGACCACGAACCCTACATAGAGGGTACTACTACTCTCAAATAAATGAGAGCCAAATATCGATTTTCAGAATCAAATCCATGATCATGGTATTAAATTGGATTTCTATCAAACAATGAAACTATCAAATCATCGTCCCTTAGGGTGCATATGGTTTGTTTGTTTGTTTGTCTTTTGTGTTGGGAATAAACCTTCCCTAATAACAGCAGGAATAAACAGAAAAATACTGAGAAATTAAAAGGAAACAACAAAATAGAGAACGCAAGAATTTACATGGAAAAACTCTAAACCGGAGAAAAAATCACGGATAGAAAGAACTTCCACTATGTGAAAAATTGCTACAATCACACCGAATTCTCTCCCCGACCCCAATTACATGAACAATCTCTTCAAAGTTTATAATACTCTCACCCTTTGCCCCACTTCCACAAAAAATACAAAAGGAATTTAATTAGAGTCAGTACATCAAACTTAAAGTGCTTCTAATTGGGATGTTTTGAAACCAAAGTTTCATGCTCATTTTATATTGTTTGGAGCACACTACTAGCTTGCATATTTCGGATGTGAGACAAATTGACTTCTAATATTTTTCCAAAATTCAGCATTTCGGGTAAAAATATTGTGCTTCTTGCTGTATGCATATCTCTAACTTCATAATTAGCGCACACGTTTTTTCAATATCTGCATTTTTGTGATGGAGAGTTTTAAGCTAGTGGTTAGTTTTTTCTAGACAAGATTTTTTCGGCATTAAATGTAGTGGTCCTGATTGCACAAAACATAAGCGAAACTGGCTACTGCAAACTTATGAAGATGCTTCTGCATTGTTTAATTAACCAAATCTTACATTCTTTTGAACAAAAGTGCCAAGCACAATATTTCAATTCCTCTCCCATATTTAAAATGTTGATGCACCTCAACATACTCTATTCCCTTCGTAGCCATCCGAAAAAAAATCTGTGAAGTTGTTAAATCATGTTTTATTTTTGATGATCCGAAAAAAACTTGGAGCTTTCCTCCTTTAAACTTGGGGCACCACTCGTCAGTCCCTAAATTTGGCAGTACAATACGTCGTAGGAACGGAAGCGATATTTCGGGTCGCTTGGAAAATTAATTCCCCCGCCACCTCGAACTAGAGATCTTGAGGGGAGCACACTCCCAAAGCTCAGGCGCTCGACTTAGGGACGACAAATCATAGTATTTTTGTTACGATGCATCGATATAGTGTTTTCTATCAGCATATTAGCTTTGATTGAACATGGAGCCTCAAGCTTGCATGTACCCTAAGATCTAAAGTTGATGGTATAAGGTTGAATTCTTCCTTTTCCAATGGTTTAAAGTTGTGTAGAGAGATGTCTCAAAGGGGTGACGCAGTGGTTGAAGACTTGGGTTTTGAGGGTATGCTCCCCTCAAGGTCTCGTGTTCGAGACTCACCTGTGACATTACTTTTTCGATGTCTTCGGTGCCTGGCCTAGGGACGGACGTGGTTACCCTTGTTTAAAAAAAAAAGTAGTGTAGAGATTACTGACATTTTGTTTAACGAGCAAGGCTCTCCAAGAAAATACAAATATCGAGTGATATCAAGCAAAAGCCTCCATTAGCATCTTGAACATTATTGACTTCCAATTACATACCTCGTCTAAGATTGTTCAAAGAAAACAAATTCCATCCATATAGTGCAGTGTCATAATTCTTGATTGAATTAAAAAGTTAGATTCTAGTTCTTGAGTGTGATGTGTAAATGATGTAGCTTGCATCATGGTTTTCATTGGAACTGTCATTTTGGAGACAGGAATACCGAGAGGCAGAAGCATTGACTCATGAACCGGAAGAACCCGAAGAAGCTGCCGAAGTCGAAAAGGAGGATGAAAATGTAGACGACGACAAACCGCTGGTGGAAACAGAGGAAGAACCCGAACAGAAGGAAGAGAACGTCGAGGAGCCTCTACCTCTACTAATAGCAACCGATGATCATACAAGTGATCTTCTGGTAAGAATTATGAAGTAGAGCATTTTCATGAAAGGCTTGTTAGCTCAACTGTCTCTGCTGTTAAACTTCCAATGCAGGGTCTGAATGAGATAAATCCTAGAGTTGCAGAACTAGAGGAAAGCAATGCTTTAGCTCTTGCTATTGTTACAAATGGTAAGTTGGCTTTCATTTGATCTATAAATTTCCCGGTTATTTTTCTTAAGCAGTTCACTGCATCTTACATATTTGATAACGATTTTATTTTTGAAAATTAAACTTTGTTTTCACTCCTTTCTCCATAATAATTTTAAAGATGTAATAACATTTTAGTTCATGAAATTTAAGTTTTATTCTATTTTGACCTCTAAACTTTTAAAATTTTAATTTTAATCCTTAAATTTTGAGGCTGGTTCTATTTTAATCCGTGAATTTTTAAAAGTCTAATTTTAGTCTTAAACTTTGAGGTTTATTAAAATTTGAAAATGTATTCACATTTTGTCTTCAATTATCTTCAAATTTAGAGTAAGAACCAATTTTAAGTTTTTTTTAGATTACATAAATCAAAATTGAATTTTTACTTTTGAAAGTTAATGAATTAAAATTGTACTTTTGAAAGTTTATATAACACATTTAAGGGATCAAATTACATTTTTACCATATTTTTTTATCCCTTAAGAAATATTTGAATTCTTTATAAATAAATTTTTTTGAAAATTACTGCCCATTTGTTTTTTTTTGTTTTTCAAAATTAACTTATAAAATATTTCTTCTTCTTTGTTTTGTCTTTTTTTTTACTTTATTTCCAAAATTCAATTGCATCGAAAACTTAAAAAAAAAATAAAAATAAATAAATAATGCCTTGTTTGATAACCATTTAATTTTTTATTTTTTATTTTTGAAATTTAAGCTTACGACAAACATTTTACCATTATTGTTTTTCTTACTTTGATATCTATATCTCCTCTACATTTGAAAACAAAGAAAAGTAGCTTCCAAAAGTTTGTTATTGTTTTTATAAAGTTGATTAGCAATTACCTATTTTGTTAAGCGAAGATTGATACATTTGTAGAAAATGTGGAATATATTGTAGGGAATTTGAGTAAGAATAGACTTGAATTCTAAAAACAAAAAAAATGAAACGGTTATCAAACGGGGCCTAAATAATTAGGAAACAGGTCTATTTTGTTAATTTTTTTAAAAGATAAGAGGTTTGAATGAGCTATTAAATTAATTTTGTAATCATGTAGGGAATGATCCATGTTCTTCAAATCGTGGTTTGAGTATGGACTTTGGCGGTAGTGGGTGGGAGCTTGCACTTGTTACCACACCAAGCAATAACACTGCTCCAACGCTCGAAAGCAGACTGGTTTTTATCTTCCCCTTCACTTTCACTTTCTCATTTTCATTCATTCTTTCCTATCCTTCTTCAACAATATACATACATACATACATACATACATTGTTCTCAACTTTGAGATTTGTGTCCGTTTGATCCATGAACTTTCAATTTTATATTAAATAGGTCTCTTGATATACAATTATGCATCTTATAGGTCCTTGGCCTATTTGACGTTTTTCAAAATTTATCTACTTAATAAAATGTCGACAATTTAGGATCCTATAATTAGATATAAAATTTTAATAAATATATATGTTAAGAAAAGGGAAACAACAATTAAGAAAAACAACAAAAAACGGCCATGATTCCCCACCTGGATGATCGCCCCTGGACCCTGATTTGCTGACTAGGCACTGAGACCCCGACTAAATAATTGTGGGGCATTATAGTTCATGTGAAACAAAACACGCTGCCTTTGGCCCCTACTTGGGTGCTCTGCCCCTAGACCATGGCTCACTGACAGGGAAGCCATATCCGACTAAATAATTGTAGGACATTATACATATATATATGCCCAACACAAAGTCAAAATTTCAGAGATCAAATTGATGCACTAGGCTTGTCATATGTCATTTTTTCTTGCTGAATAGTTGTGATGATATCTGAAAGGGAAAGAACCACAAAGAGAAGGTGTTGGAAGGGACAAACTGTATATTAATGAAATCAGTAAAAAAACAGCGTGAAGGCTACATAGCTATTTATAGCTAGGTCAAGAGGAGAAAAAGACAATACATTAAAAATAAACAGACTCAATTAATTACTAATGGGCTGTTTAACATCCCCCCGCAAGCGCAACGGGCTAGCGAGCACGGAGAGCTTGGTACGAAGTCCTTGAAATCGAGAGGAAGGCAGGGCCTTAGTAAGAATATCAGCTAATTGGTCTTCGGAGGGGACATATTTGACCACCAGTTTCCTATTCAGAATTCGCTCACGAACAAAGTGATGGTCAATTTCAATATGCTTAGTGCGTTGATGAAGAACAGGATTTGCTGCAAGATAGGTAGCACTGATATTATCACATAATAACAAAGGAACAGATGGAGTAGGACAGCCAAGTTCTTTTAGCATTGTGGACAACCAGAGCAGCTCAGCGGCACCATTGGCCCAATTAGCATTGTGGACAACTGGCCCAATCAGCATCAGTATAACAAACGAGAGAAGATGAGGATGGAACAAAACGCAACCCATGATGGAGAGAACCTTTTAAATACCGTAAGATACGTTTGACAGCAAGCCAATGAGAAGAAGTTGGAGCATGTAGAAATTGGCACACCTTGTTTACATCAAAGGCGATATCCGGGCGAGTGATTGTGCAATATTGTAACGCACCAACGATACTACGATATTCAGTTGGATTGTCAAATGCTTGGCCATCATTTAGAGACAACGATGTTCCAAACGCCATTGGGGTCAAAAGAGGTTTACAATCCAACATATTCATCCTTCTTAAGATATCAGATATATATTTTTCTTGAGACAAATGTAAACCATGAGCAGAGAATGATGCTTGAATGCCCAAAAAATACGACAAACGACCTAAATCCTTCAATTTAAATTGCTCACCTAAACGCTGCACTAGGGATGAAAGCAAATCAGAATTGCTACCAGTGACAATGATGTCATCCACATAGATCAAAATAATAAGAACATCAGCACCACTTCTTAAACAGAACATAGAGCAATCAGAACGACAAAAGAGAACACCCTATTGCAACAGACATGAACTCAATTTCAGAAACCACGTGCGGGGGCTTTGCTTCAACCCATAAATTGCCTTGTTGAGTTTGCACACATATTTCGGATTATCTCTATCAATATAACCGGGTGGTTGATCCATGAACACCTCCTCCTGTAACTCACCATTTAAGAAGGCGTTGTTAACATCGAGCTGCCGTATCGGCCAATGAAAGCTAACAACCAGAGATAACACAAGACGAACAGTGGACGGTTTTACAACAGGACTAAATGTATCAAAATAATCGAGGCCATATGTTTGTGTAAAACCCTTTGCAATCAAGCGTGCTTTATGTTTATCAATGGACCCATTTGGATGCATCTTGAGCCTGTATACCCATTTACAACCAACAAAACGATGACCAGCAGGGAGAGGGACCAATCTCCAAGTGTTGGTCGAAATAAGCGCCTGAAACTCAGTATCCATAGCAAGTTTCCACTCCGGACACGTCAACGCCTTTTTGTACGATGTCGGTTCAGAGAGTGAGAGATTGGGACTAAGAGAAGAGGTCCAAGCTTTGGGTTTAAAAGTACCAAGTTTAGAGTGGGTGAGCATAGGATGAACGTTCGATAGAGAAGGAGGAACATGAACAGATGGTAAGGAAAGCTGAAAACTAGAAGAAGAAGTCGAATGGAGAGACGGGACAGAAGGAGATGAATTGCTGGAAGAATTCGAATAAGGCAAAGAAAAAGTAGATGAATGAGAGAATGTGTTAGTGGGATGGACGGACGTGGAATGAGTTGGAGAAGGCAAAAATGGAGTGGAGGGAGGTGAGACACGTGGCAAGAGGGGGACGGTTGGATTAAAAGGGGTAGAAATTGGATTACAAAAAGTAGAAGATAATGGGATTGGCTGGGAGGGATGGGATGAAACAGAAATGTTGGGAGAAGACACTGCTGCAGAAAGGGGCAGAGTACTAGTAATGGGAAAAGAAGAAACATGTAAGGGAGGAGATGGAATTACCCGTTGGATAGAAGAATAAGGTACAAAAGGAGTTAGAAAATGGTTAGGAGAGGATTGTTTAAAGATGGGAGAAATATTTTGTAATGTCGAAAAAGGGAACTTGCACTCATAAAAAATGACGTGTCGAGACACATACAAGCACCCATTTGAGTTATCAAAACACAAGTATCCTTTGTGATTAAGACTAAACCCAAGGAGGACACATTGAGTGGAACGAAATTGTAATTTGTGCTTGTTATAAGGTCTAAGAAAGGGGAAACAAGAGCAACCAAAGACTTTGATGAAATTATAGTCTGGGTGCTTTTTGAACAACATGAAGTATGGAGAAGTATTATCCAAAACCATAGTTGGGGATCTATTAATGAGGTAAACAACAGTTTGAAAGGCAAAGGGCCAAAAAGCCAAGGGAACATTTGAATGAGCTAAGAGGGCAAGACCAACTTCCACAATGTGCCGATTTTTACGTTCAACCCTTCCGTTTTGTTGAGGAGTATAAGGACAAGATACTCGATGTAAAATTCCTTCAGTCTTAAGAAAATTGGATAAGCTCCTAAAATCACCACCCCAGTCAGAGTGAATGGATTTAATTAGGCAATTAAATTGGGTCTTTACCATTGCTTTGAACTGAAGGAAAACAGGATAGACTTGGTCTTTTGTGTTTAAGAGATACAACCAAGTAAACCGAGTAAAATCATCAATAAACAAAAGAAAATATTTAGCTCCATTAATAGAATTAACTGGGGAAGGACCCCATACATCAGAATGCACAAGTTCAAATGGAGAAGAAACTTTCCTATCATTCAACAAAAAATGGAGTCTATGGCTTTTAGCCTTTTGACAAGAAGAACAAACAACAAAGTCTAATTTGGGTGGAGCACCCATATTACAAATATGAAAAACTGATTTGATAACTTCAAGAGACGGGTGGCCAAGACGAGCGTGCCACACCGATGGAGAGACAGTTGAGACGAGGGCAGTGGAATTGGGAGAGGTTGAAAGCGACGACCATGATGAAGAAGATGACCCGAGCCTATATAACCCCTTCTCAAGACTGCCCCGAAGAAGAGGCTTCTTGGTTAAAAGATCATTCACAACAAAAAAAGTGGAATAGAATTCAACATATGCTTGATTATCTTCACATAGCTTGGAAATGCTAATTAATTTGTGAGAGATAGAAGGAGTATGAAGCACATGCTTAAGTTTAAGAGGGGTACGAATAAGTGAACGTAAATCAACAGAACCAATATTCGAAATAGGAATCGACATACCATTCCCCATTGTTACTTGCTCACTGTCGTTGTACGGTAAAGATGTGGACAAGGAATTAAGGTCTAGAGTGAGGTGATTTGTCGCACTCGAATCCATGTACCATGTATCATCAGGAACGTGAGAGGTAAAAGATGGACTTGATTGAGTCATTGCAGAGGCGGAAGCGTTGGATAAAAGAGCATGAGGCTGATGTTGAGTGGCATAAGCCTTGTACCGAAGAAATTGATAGCAAGTCGAAGCAATATGCCCTGTCTTATTACAAAGTTGGCATTGAAGGACCATCTGATCAGGGGATGGAGAGGAAGGGGGAGGTCGAATGGAAGACTTAGAACTAGTTGTGAAGGAAGTACCAGGTTTACCGAGAATACCCGATTGAGATTGAGACGGATTGCGGTTGGGGTTGGGACTTGGATTGGGAGTGAACCGAGCACCACGCTTAGAAGTTGACGAGCCTTGGAGTTGGAAACCTGCAAAGTTAGCTTGAACAGAGTTAAGGTGATCAACAGAGTTTTGTTTTTCTAACCGATATTCATAGGCAAGCAGCAGAGCCCGAACATCCTCGACTGTCGGTAGTTCGGAACGGTGTTGAACAGATGTGACAAACACATTGTACTCATATCCAAGCCTTTCAAGGATATATAAAATGTGATCTCGAAGCAGAACTGGCTCCCCAACAGAAGAGAGTTTGTCTGCAACTTCTTTTATCTTGGCTAAGTACTGAGTGACGGACAACCCGTCCTTCCTAATGCATTGGAGCTGCGATTTCAAGCTGAGAATACGAGATGAGGATGTTGACTCATAGGCCCGATGGAGAGACTCCCAGATGTCCCTAGCAGTGTTGTATGATATGATTTCACTGACTTTTTCTTCCGTTAAGGAAGAATAAAACCAGGACATGACGGTCTTATTGTATTGCTCCGAGATGACGAACTCAGGGTTGGGAAGATGATGAAGATTATCAAGAAAATGCGGTGGAGGAGGTATAATACCATCAATGAAACCTTCCAATCGAAGAGAATACGTTACATTAAGGATCTGATTCTTCCATAGCAAGTAGTTAGAATCATTGAGCTTAATGGGAAAGGAGTGAGAGACATTTGGAAAGATAAGGGAAGAAGTGAGGTTGAACTGGGGTTACCGGAGCTGGCTGTTGATACACGCCAAACGTTGGTCTTGGTGTAGAAAAGGAGGCAGAAGCAAAGGGTTGAGGATAGCCAGGATTAAGAACCTGCCGTGGAGGAGGAGGAGAAGGAAATGGGGGAAGATTTGTGGTGGAAGAGACATTTTGTTGGGCATGAGAATGGGTAAGAGGAGGGGACTGATTGGTTGGGTTTCCAAGACCAGAGGTAGGAGAAGACACTGGGACATTCGCCATTATCGAGACCTGAAGTCTAATACCATGAAAAGGAAAGAACCACAGAGAGAAGATGTTGGAAGGGAGAAACTGTATATTAATGAAATCAGTCAAAAAACAGCGTGAAGGCTACAGAGCTATTTATAGCTAGGTCAAGAGGAGAAAAAGACAATACATTAAAATAAACGGACTCAATTAATTACTAATGGGCTGTTTAACAATATCTTTGTATCTGAGTCTGTTTACGAATACGCTTACACACAAATTATGTTATCGTTAGTTCCTTTAATATGAATTGCCTACATAATAATGTTTATTGTGTTGCAAGTTTCATGTAATGAGGCACATAAGTTTGTGCTCTGTAACAGGCCGGCGGGTTCGACAAGCTATTACTCGATAGCTTGTACGAAGACGAGCATTCCAGAAGACATCTTCAGCTGCAGAATGCTGGATACGGGCCCTACGGCGAAATGACGGTGCAGAATCCATTCGAACAGCACGACCCGTTTGCAATGTCGAGCAACATAGCACCGCCCCCGAGCGTGCAGCTCCAAATGATGGCTCAGCAGCAGAATATGTTGTACCAACAGCAGCAGCAGCAATCGTTACATCCAAATGACTCTACCATGATGGTACCTTATCAACAACAACAACAAATGCAGCAACTTGATTCTTCTAATCCTTTTGGAGACCCTTTTCTTTCCTTTCCTCAAACTTCAGTTCCACCAAGGGGAAATCATAATCTAATTTAGAACCCTTTTTTTTTTTTAACTTTTTAATTTGTCTTCCTTTTTTTATAGGGGAAATATTATATTTGCTCATTTGTTAAGTTGATAAAAGTATTGTTTGTAACTAATTATTGAATAATGGAAGGTGTAATTTGGTGTTGAGAATATGAATACAAGCATCTGGTTTAAAGCAAGGATTGCATTTGAAGCAGCTTCTTACTCATGTAGGTTTTATTTGGGTTAAATTTACCAATTTAACCGAGATTTGATCATTATCTGATTTTTTTTTTTCAATTTTTGAGAATTAAACTTATTTTACCATCATTTATGTAAGATAATTCTCCTCTTTTGTTAAGAAAATATTTGAACTTTTAGCCAAAATTAAAACGAAACAAAATTTTAAAATTACTTTTAGTTCTCAAACTTGAACTTTGTTTTTTTAAATAGACATAAAAAGAATGATAAATGAAAGTTTAATTTGATAATCATTTTATTTTTTATTTTTGAAAATTATTATTTACGATCTCCCCTTAAAATCAAAAGTACAAATGGGTCAAAAGCACAATTTTAATGATATGATGCATAACCTAAGTAAATGAGATTATAGATTTATATTCTACCTGCGCCCTTAAATATTGTTGAATAAAAAATATTAAATTTTTTTAAACAATTTTTCATTTTGTGATATCTCAATATCTCTATAATATTTGAATGTCAAGAAAACTCTTAAGAAATTAATTTATACGTAATTAGTAACCGTGAATTGAACCACAAGCTTTTTATTTTTTATTGTTTTTTTTACCATTAGACTATCATTATTTCATTGTATTCATATCCGATCGCTACTCTTTAAGTAATTTTTTAAAATACAAAAACAATATCAAAATTTAGGAATTTGAAGTTGGGAATTTAAATCAAGGATACATATCAGTTATGGTTGAGTTTGAATATGCTTTAACACACTGTTCATGTATTGATTAATGCATAATTTCAACTAAAAATACGTTTAGAAACTAAAACTGTATCAGTTTCTATTAGTCAATGATTTTAATTGGCAATGTTAACTAATGCTTTCATTTAATTTGTTTATTGTATGTGCATAAGAAATCTATCTAAATTAACATGACATTACTTAAAAATAAAAAATAAATTTTTTTTTTTAACATGGCATTGAATTTTTTCCATGTCTTTGAATATCAAAAGGATATATTAAAATTTCCATTCAAAGGTTATAAAAAAAAAGACAAAAAAACTTGCCACAATAGAGAGGCAAGACTTGGAAAGAGGTTTATATATATATATATATATATATATATATGAATTACACGTCAAATTGTATTTTGAATTTTATGAACTTGGGTCAGTCTTAGGATTAGGTTAATTAACTGTGTAAATTGTGCTACTATATAAAGTACTATTGAAACCTTAACCACCAAATTTTAGAGTTCTTGATCTATTAATGACAATTATGAGTGAACTCGATCTTAAATTGATCGACTTGCATCTTGAATAGTAGAATAGACTAGTCCGAACCACGTGTTAGTTTTCTTCTCCTTCTTTATTTTTATTTATGAATCATCTCTATTTGATTTGATTTGGATTAGATCTAGAATTGTTTTTAGATTATGATACATAGATCTGGAATTTGATTCAACACATATATAAAATTAATTTCAATAATTTGTTGTGACTTTTAAAATGAATCTATGATTTGATATGATAACCTCTATGAGGGGCCTTTTTGTTCCTCCTCTCTAACACTGAAAAACAAAAAAAGATCTGCTTCTAAGAAATGAGAGGGTGAGCTTTTTTGTTTCCGCACCAACCACTTGTTAATAAAATAAAAGAAAAAAAGAGAAAAATTTTCTTTTTAAAAATTCATCAAAAGAGTAGGAAATAAAATTAAAATTTGAAATTATTCAGGAAGGTTGATATATGGGGCTAGTGATTAAAATTTGAAATACGACAACCAAACATTAAAATTCATCAATCCAAACATCGTAATCAATGATTCCAATGAATTTAAATAGGCTATTGAATTAGAAGGATTCAAATTCTAATCGAGACAACTAAAAGCTCCCTTAAATAGGTTGGCTTCATAACTATTTTTTTCTAAAATTGAGTTTATTTTCACATTATTTTTCTATATTATGAATTTTCATCTTTTTCAAGAAAGTATTATTTATAGTTAAATGGTTAAAATTCAAATGATTTATTCAATAAAGCCTAAATTTTTAAGGAGGCAAAGTTTGAAAAGTTAAATATGAGAAATTATAATTTGTGTTAAAATGGTGGTAGTTCTTTCTTTTTTTCCTATTAAATAGACAACAACGTACTAAAAAAAATAAAACATTCATAAATAAGCTAAAGTTGTCTGGTTGGAGAGAATTAGAATTAGGATCAATCTTTGTCAAAAATTTTACAAAATTATTGGCATTTATTGAAATTAGTGCACCAATCAAATAATTTCACCCAACTATGTAAAACTATATAGAATCATTAATATTTTTATTAGTAATTTAAAAAATGGCATTAGATGATACTTTTACCCATGAAATTTTTTATTAGTAATTTAAAAAGTGTCATAAATGATAAAGCTCGTTTTATGACACTTTAATAGAATCATTAATATTTTTATAATATTTTAGTATAGTTTTTTATTTTAAAAGCTAAGAAAACATGGCAAGAAAAAAAGAAAAAGAAGCGGGAATCGGGAAGCGCTCAATTAGAAATTGGAAAAAAAAATTCAAAATAGCTTAATTCTTTTTCTTTTTCTCTTGGCCCACTATGTTATCTTTGCCCTAGCTTATTTCCTCATCTTTATTCCCCTTCATCTTCTCCATCTTTTTCTTTTTCTTTCCTTTCCATAGCTTCCTATTTATCTTTTTCTCTATTTGGCTTTTACCTTGACTTTATCAACACCTCTAGCTCCGACGAAGCCCGTTGTTGTAGCCAGCGCCGACGCCCCAACAACATTAGCTGTAGAGTTTAGGTTCCACCTAACCGACGAAGAGCTCGTTATTTACTACCTCAAACGCAATGTCTGTGGAAAATCCTTCCCTTTTTAATGTTATTTCCGAGGTCTATATCTATGAGAGCGAGCCTTGGGACCTTGCAGGTATAACTCAGATGCTTCGGAACTTGTTTGATTCTTCAAATTTATGTTCGTTTTATGTATCTATTGAGCTGTTTTTTAGTTAGATTGTTGGTCAATTGGTTTTTATAGTCATTTATCTTCTCTCAGACTGTGATTTCTTACTAATGAGATTTTCCCCATTTAAAATATGGTTGTCTTACTCTCTAGTTTCAATTTTATAAAGTTTTGAAGGTCAATGATTGTTGCAGGTTTATTTATTGAGATTCTAAATCACATATTTAATGAACCAATTACCTATGCTGGTACCTAGAGTTTCTCATTTGGGTTGGGAGATTGTGATATATACTCAAATTAATTTTAAGAATTTACTATACAGTAGGTGCTCTTTTAGCGGTCTTTATTCATTTATTTTTTCAACTTAAATTTCTCTTGTCTTAGTTTATGGATTGGGACTTTCATTAATCAAACATTTATTTAGTTCTCATTTGATAACCATTTGATTTTTTGTTTTTGATTTTTGAAATTTCAGTCTATTTTTACTCTAATTTTCTTCGATGTGTTCCACCTTTCATACAATGTGTCCATATTTCCTTAAGCAAGTATGTGAATGCTAATCAACTTTCAAAAACAAAAACAAGTTCTTGGAAGCTACTAATTGTTTTTTCTTCTAAGTAAGATGAGATGTAGATATCCAAGTAAGAAAAAACATATAGTAAGGTAGTTGTTGTGGGCTGAAATTTTAAAAATAAAAAACAAAAGGTCAAATGGTTATCAAACGGGGCCTTAGTATTTTCGTTTCCTATTAAAAAAAAGTAGGGGACAAGCCGAGAAGTTTAAAGTAGAAGTTGAAGGAATTCGACAAGTTAAACATAAAAACATAGTTATATTGTTAGGATATTGTGTTGAAGGTGCTCATAGGTACTATGATTTTTGCCCAAATACTTTTGATGCCTTTTCTATTTCATCTTGCCTATAATTCTAAATATGAGACCTTATTCTAATATTTTTCATGTTTGGTTGCATTTTTAGTTGAGTTAATACTCTCATTCTAAAGTTTATTGTGGTTCAAGTGATTAGTTATTGACAATTTCAAAGGTTTGGGAATTTGGTAGCAGTCATGGACCACTGGTATTTGTCTAAAATAATTTCCTAACATTTTGAAACATTGAATCTATTAAGTTATTTTCCATAATTTATGCCATGAAGTTATAAAGATTTTTAGACCTGAAATGAGAAGTTTTCAACAGCAATGTGGTTATTATGCCTTGACAAGCAAAGAAAGAGAGATTGATTTACTCAAAAGCCAGACACATTTTCTATGCATCTGATTCAGTTTGCAGGTTTTAGACCTTAACAATTTTCATCTATAAGTTCTCGAAAGAGATAGACAATTCATTCAGCATAAAGAAACGTGGATCAGTTCTTTTTAGAGGTAAGAAATCTTCGACTTGCATTGATGCTATGGATTAGTTCTTCTTAGAGGTAATTAAGACATTCCTTTTTATATATAAAAACAATTACGACATATGCTACGTATATATATATATATATATATATATATATATATATATATATATATATATATATATATATATATATATATATATATATATATATATATATATATATATATATATATATATATATATATATGTATGTATGTATGTATATATATATGTATGTATATATATATGTATGTATATATATGTATGTATGTATGTATGTATGTATGTATGTATGTATGTATGTATGTATGTATATGTATATGTATATGTATATGTATATGTATATGCATAGTATTAATTAGACATATAACTTATTTGCTCTAGATTTTCCTGTATGAGACTATCTAATGCTGACATGGATACTATTTCGGTACGATTTGCTTTGTCTTGAAATTTTCCATTTGGGAAATGGTTCGTTGGATCTTGAAGGAAGACGAAGAACTTTTGTAAGCTGAATGCTTCTATCTTATTGAGTTATTTTTTAGCATCATAATGGATAGAATTTTCAATCTGAAGTAGGTTGCAAAGCTTTAGTTGCAAGGGAGGTAAATTTCAAACTAGCCTTCTTAGAATTTTCGAGTTGGTATTGCATCCGTTGAGGATTTGTTTTGATTTTTTTTCAAAGTTCAAACTTCTATTCTTCCAATAAGTTGCATACTTTACACTTGGTGTTGCTTGCTTGTCAACTTAGCTTTGAAAGGTATGAAAATTTAACTATTTTATTAAGTAATTCTAGTCACATTGATGATTGTTTACTATGTGTGTACAATTTTTCGTGTCTCTACCATTGGTTTTGGATAATTGTTTGTTTGTCTCAGGTACCAATACATTCTCGTAATCAATATATCTTTTATTAACTTTTGTAATTTATTTGCATACTTCCATTATAATGCTCTGCTCATGATACTTTTAAACCATCTTGCAGGAAGTTGTTCTTGGTGTTTTTGGTTTTTGGGCATGTTCGAGGTGGACAAGTTGTGACAATTAACTTTGTACTTACTATGATTTGGTTTTGTGAGTCTTGCAATGTTATGACTTTTTGTAGGGGGACAAGTCAAAGTGGAGAGGTTCGAAGTGATTTTGTATACATAAGACTTGGCTTCTTATTCCAAGTTATTCCAAGTATACAATGTTGTTATTCCAAGTTATGTGCGCTACACACTAATATATGGATTTTAACTTGATGGGATATTACATTTTCTTTCCATTTTGTGGAGTTTTTTTCTTCATTCAGCTCTGATAACTCTTAACTCTTGAGTGCGGGGATATTATTTTTCTCTTACAGTTTTTATTTATTTATTTAGAGCCTCACTAATGTTTTTCTTTGCATATCTATGTGTTTTGTTTTGTTAAACTTTTACTAATTATATGTTTCATTTGTTTACTTGTAGATTGAAAGTACTACCCTCTTTTGATTCTTCTTTATTATGAAGGTTCGCTTCTTTCATACATTTTTTTAAATTTTAACCTTTTTTTTTTATAAATATTATTTTCTTATTGATTCTAACTAGCCTTAAGTAGGTTGTAGAGCTTAAGTTGCAAAAGAGGTAAATTTCAAACTAGTGTTCTTCGAATTTTCGAATTGGTATTGCTCTTATTAAGGAATTTACTCTGATTTTGTTCAAAGTTCAAACTTCTATTCTTCCAATAAATTCTCATAATCAATGTATGTATTAAAATTTCTAATTTATTTGCATGCTTTCATTATAATATTGTGGATACTTTTAAACAATCTTACAGGAAGTTGTCGAGTTTATCAAGTAGAAAAATGAGATGTTTAGTCATTTTCAGTAACTTACTTTCTATGCAATATTTACATGTTTCTTATGCTTTAATGTAATGTAGATGGTTGAATTTCTTTTCTTATCAATAAGAAAACTCATATGTTATTTTTTTTTCTTTTTGCCAAATCTCACATGTTATTGTTAAGTAATATGTTATTACTTTTTATGCAATATTTACATGCATGTGCTTATTTTAGAACTTTATATGTTTGACCTTTACAATTATTTTTGTTGTTTTAATTGTTCTTATCTAGGTTAAATGTTGGAGCCGAATTTGACTTAGATCTATCATGAGTGGAGGTATAACTCTGAACTATGGGTATAATAACAATGTCCAACCATACATTTTTCTTCTGGTTTGTGTGATTAAGTTTTAATAGCACAACTAGTTAATGACTTATTCTTCTAGATTTTTTTTTATTGATCAACTTGTTGATGTCTCGTTTCTATATTGTTGAAGCTAATATATTTGAGAATTTGTTTATTTTCTTCTAGTGAATGCTTTGCAAGTTAAAGAGGTAAACTTTATCTACTCTAATTCCTTACAACCAATGTTTATATACATATTTCTTTGTTTCGATAAATATACTATCAACCTTTTGAATAAGGTCGTTTAAATATGGAAAACATAGCTAGAGTCAAAATTAACTTTATTCTCAGTGAAGTTCGATAGATGTATAATCAATTTTCTTCAATTTCTTTGACATTAAAATGGTGTAGGGACAGGTGATATGTATCATGATAATAGTGGAGGTATGGACATGTTGATTCGCATAGTCACAAGTATAAAAATAAATGTGGAACTTAGTTATCGTATAATTACTCAAACTTTTGACTACATTTTTTTATTCCTTTATCTTTCATTTTTTATTTGCTAGAGACAAATCAATTCATCTCAAAGAACTTAACTATAATTTCTATTATCATATCTTGTGGAGTACATGAGCACTTTACTTTTTATTTATGTTATAACATGCTTGTAATTTTTATTAATCATTTATCTCATTTAGCTACTTAGTCACTGCTGATGTTTTTTTTTAAGTATCTCATTTGCTTTCATTGTTAGTTTATCATTTCATTAGTTTATATTGAATTATTTATGTGGTATTTGATATTTGAATGCTTATTAATCTCAGATATTGCCAATGTGATTGAAGATACTTTGAAGATAGATATGTTGCGAAAACTTTTGGATTCTTATTTGCAATACAAAGGTGGATTGATCCAATAAAGAAGACACATCTTGTCCTAGTGTAACAATGAATATTTTTCAATGTAAATTTATTGATCTCATAAACAATATATATTTTTTCATTTAATATTTATGATACGTGTATAAAGTACTACCTTAATTGATATTTATATACAAATGAATATTATGAAAATAGTTTTTATATTTGATCAGAATTTAATAGTTTATATGTGCAATTATAGGAAAGAATAGGAATAATAGTTGATAATAAATATTTGTCAATGATTGAAGATATATGATTAAATGAAAATTCATATATACATATTTAGTGATTACAAAAAAATATCAATTTAAATTCTTTAATGATAAAGTTTAAGTGTCATAGATAAATTATTAACGATCAATTTTATATATCATCTATTGTTCTTATGTGACAATAAATTATTGTGATAAAAGAAGAATCGATGATTGTATAAAAATGTCATCTAAAGTGTTTCAATGATACTTATTAAGAAGTGTCATCTTTATGGAATAGATGATGTGAGATATAATGATTGTAGAAAAGTATCATCTAAAAGGTTTTAATGACACTTCTTCAAAAGTATCATCTAAAGAGAATAGATGATGTGTCATACAATGATTGCAAAAAAGTATCATCTAAGGCGTTTGTGATACTTTTTTAGAATCATCATATCCCAATTTTGTAGTAGTGATATTTATTAGAGCATTTCATTGTTGATTGGTCAATATTTTCTTAATATTTTTAGTAGAAGCGAAAAATGAATTTTTACATTTTTTTTAGTACAAAGTGCGGGAAGGAAAACCAACAAACCCTACTTAGAGGGCACAACTATTCTCAAATAAATTTGAGAGTCAAATACCGATTTTCAGGTATGAACTCGTGACCGTGGAATATTTACTTTGAGTATTCTTATTGAATACTAGAAAACTTTAACGTGCAATGCACGTGTTTATATTTTGATAAATATATTCCTTTTCAAATCACTAAGTCTTCTCTCTATTCTATTTTCAATATAACTTTCTTCATTACATTTCAATCTATTTATTTAAATTTTGTTTTAATTCTAATAATCGAATAAAATACATGTTTCTTGTTAGAAAAAATTTATAACTAAAGTATCTTTAATTTATTTTTAAGATAATAAATATATAGTAGGAGAATTGAAACTTTGAAATATAAGAAGGTATATAATTATTAATCATTTAAAAAATAGTATATAATGTTAATCGATTTCAAATTTTGGCTTTACATTTACATTCTTATAATTGTTTTTAATTTATATTCTTTTCAAATTTTCATTAAATAATACTATAAAATTGTTAATGATACAATTGATTTTTCTTTTATAATGTAAAATAATAAATTATGAAGTATTGAACTTATTTTGTTTGCCCTAAAATTGTAATTAAGAAAGTTACAAAACTTTTTAATTTTCACCATTAAATAAAATTAAAGATGTACTCATTAATTTTATGAATTAAGTTATAGAAATAAAATGATACAACTTATCATATTCTAATATTTACATTTACATTATTAAAAAAAAACATTTGCATTTACTAATTATTTATGTTGAATAGGTTAATATGAAGATAGGAATACGAAAAGAGGTTAAACAATAAGTAATAATTATATAATATATTAAATATAATAATGTGATGAAAGTTATTAAATATGAAATTAAAATAACATGCAAACTTGAATTTGTGGGCTAGGTGTAGCTGGATATGAAAAAGCAAAAAAGTGATAAATTTTAAGACATGTAAGGGCATATTTGGAATTTTAAAATTATCATTAGTGCAAATTATTAGTCTAAAAATGATTACGACCCTTAGAGTAAGAGTAAAAAACAAAGCTTTGCTATGCAACATAAAATAAATGTAATTGACCTTATAGCCCAAATGATTCCTCCAATTCCACGAACATAATAAAAAGTGATAGAATGCCGTTTATAAAATTGAATAAGACATGATATAAAGAAGTAAGCATTAGAAGAGATGAAAATTGGATAACATGTATTACAAAAGTTTTATTTGAGAAAGAAATTAACATTCTAACTAAATATAGATATAAATGCTATACATATATTTATATTGATTCAACACTTGAATCACATACAGCTTGAATGCAACAATACAACATCTATATATACTTTGAAGATTGAAAGTATTTGAGAATTTGAGAACAAAAAAAAATGCAAACAAAACATATTGGAGAGGAGGTGAGAATGAAACCTCATTTTATAATAGACTATTAGAGTAAATTACAAAACCTTTTGAATTCTAAAACTTACAAAATTGAATATGAATTCATAAATGGGAGAAAATGCCTCTTAACTCCAACTTTTAAACTTTTATCTATTTATTGAGAATGGGAGAAAATGTCTTTCAACTCCAACTTGTAACATTTTATCTATTTATTAAGAGTAGTTAATTATTATTTTTCTTAAATTTAGTCTAAAAATACATTTTTTTTATTAATGCAAAATCAACCATACTTACTTACACATTAATTCTTTTTTCTATATTTAATAATATTAATATTTATGAGTGGCATTTTTGAAATTTTAAAACAATCATTGGACATAATGGTCCAAAAATGATTCTCTACGTAACCCACACTTTAAGGGTTTTTTTTTTTTTTTTTTGAAAGAACACACTTTATGGTTTTAAGATTATAGAAAAGTTACTTCCGTATTTAATTTTCAATATATTTATGACATTTTAATAAAAATCTTTTTTTTCTCCGTTTCTTAAACCAAAAAATATATGAAGAAATTAATTTTTTTAAGTGATTGATAATTCAATGCAATAGTAATACATAAGTTCATATAATTTGTGAGATTTCTTTATCATTCTATGTTGGGATCCTTTGTTCCTTAAAAAAAATAAATAAAAGAGAGAGAGATTCTTCGTGTTGGATTTATTTTTCGACTGAATTATAAATTTGAACTCTAAATATAAAGTTTATTTCAAATTCAATTAGCAATTATATAAGAACAAACGTCAAACTAAAATAGAAAATACATGGACGGCCACAAATGAGAAATAAAAGTTGAAATTACAACCAATATACAGTTTGAAGTTATTTAGATTTAATAAAGTAGAGAAATTAAAAATAGAAGAAAAGAAACAGAATTAAAATAAAATAAAACAGCACGTGAAATAAGATGTGTAGAAACTACAAAATTGACCAGAGAAAATGAATGACTTGTACGACAAGCCACGTCTCTGCCCACGTCAGCCATGGATAATGCCTAGCTTGCTATTGCCACGTAGACCGCCGACGATATATTTATTTATTTATTTATTTATACCTTTTACTTGTTAAATTTCTCTTTTTAATCTAGCAATTTACCTTCAACAACACATTCTATATGTATTATATATTTTTAGTACAATTTTTAAAATAATTTATCTATAACACATAATTTTTTATCATCGATAGAACTCAATTTGAATTTTTTCTACTATAAATAAATAAGTTGATTGAAGTGTGTATGGTTCCTCAATTGGAATCGTTAAAACTGTTATCTTTTCTCTTTTTCCTATTGTTAAATTGTGTTATGGAATGTTAGCTATAGTGTGAATTGATTGTGTGATTAATTGACGAGCAAATAGCTAGGTAGCATCCAAAATTGGGCAACAACAAAGAGACATCACGCCAACAAGTGTGGGAGTTTTAATTTCTTTTCAAACTAGATGAACCTTTTATGTTAGTGATGTAAATTTAATGGATGTTGGATTTGAAGGGTGAAGATCTTTGTGATGCTTGACAGAATGCTGGTGTATGTACATGAGGTTTTAAGCCTACTCTAATGGTAGAATAATTATTAGCAAGGGTTAGGTTATAACCAAGATTGGAATGCTCTTTGATTGATTTATGAGTTGGAAAATGGTTAAGAGGTAGAGTTTCTAGTTGTATAATGTGCGAGTGTAATGTAGTTGAGATAATTTTTTTAACTTACAAGTGAATGAAAGATTAGACATGAGGGGTGTTTGAGTAGGCCGATTGTTAGAGTAGAGCTCTAGGTAAAGTAAGAAGTGATGAATGGGATTAAAGAAGCGTGGTAATGAGGGTGATACATCTTCGAATGGTGGACATAAAGTTCTAGGTGCGAAAAGTGATTTTAAGAGAGGTTCGCTATTTCGAGAGACTTGTAGGTTAGCTTATTTATCAATGAGTTTGTTTTATAACTTGGTTGCATTATCTGTGTTGAATGTGTTGTTAAATTCTATTGTTGTAGGTGCCCATTAGTGAGCAACCACATGGCTCATAGGCTGTTCGATAGGCTTCGTTCACTCTTCTTATATTAATGTTATGTTCCTAGGGTAGGTTGTGAATATGCAATTATTATTTTGTGGGGACTTAAATTTGTAAATAGGTGGTATCAAACATTACTCTGGTATTTACGTCTAAATAGGTGAACATAGACCTCTCCCATGGTTGTATAAAGACCTTATGAATAATAAAATGCAGGTAGTTTGCTTCCCTCTTTTGAGAGATGCCTTAGAAGGAGTGAAGTTAACTATTTTTTTTAATCTCTTCGTACTCACTATTTTATTCTCATCACACAATTATTCTTTTCGGTCCAAACAATGACTCTACTCATAATCAATACATCATATTCTTATAATAATTTTCATCATATTCTTATCTTAATTCTCATCCTCTCCATAATCATTTTCATTCTCTTTGCCCAAAACATCATCTAGGTATGAGGAAAATGTATTTTTTTTTTAAAAAGAAATAAAATATGTTGAGATCATCCTTACCTTTGTTTCATATAGTTTTCAACATCTTTATAAAATATGTTAACTACTTCTATCACAACCAATTAATTTTAAAGTAAAATCTATGTAATTTAATTTTGTATCAAAGCTCACAACTCAAGCGTGTATTTGGATCCTACCAAACTCAAAAAAATTTCATACTCAACAAAATATTTTCAATTTTTATTTTAATTTGTTTTTCAATTTTAATTATTTTCACTTGATTGTAGCCATCAATTTTATCACTATCCATTTAACTTTGAATTAATTTATGTTACAATTTAATATTTTTTTTTGTGAAATTTGTTATTCATGGAAAATTTTCTTTTAATAAATTTTTTTACAGCACATTTTATTAATGAAGATTATTGACATCCGAGAATTTTACTATATTTTTTTTTTGAGTAAAGAGAAATTTAATATCATACGATATGATATGATATAAGAATGTAACCATTTAAAAAAAAATTAAAAAACACAAACAAAAAGTGAAATATATATTCTTGTAAAAATTAGTAGAGAGAGTAATAACAGAAGAAAACAGGTCAGCAAACCAGAAATTGTTTCCCTTCAGCGCCAATTAAGAGCAAAAAAATTTCCCCTTCTCTTAATCAACAATGATGAAATTTTGGATTATCTCTCATTTCATCTCCAACATTTTCCTTCAATTTCATCATCCCTTTTGATTTTACACGTTTCCCATCTTCAATTTCTCTCAATCTTTCGTGGGGTTTTGATTTTCCCTTGATCTTCGTATCTTTCCTGATTCTGTCGTTGCAGAATTGTAGCACCCTCCTCTTAATTGCCCCTTTTGATTTGTGGGGTTTTGTGGGATTTCGTTCACATTTTGGATTATTGCCTGTAGATTCAGAATTTGGCGATTTGGGGTTGAGAAATTTGAGTTGAAATCCATGGCGTTTTCTGAAATCGGGCCTGCATTGTCCGAATTGGCTTCGACGCCGTCGTCGTCCGGCTCTGGCTCTGAGGATAAGCGGCGGTTTGTTGATCTTAGAGGTGTACGGTGGCGGATAAATCTTGGGGTTTTGCCGTCTTCTTCTTTGGCTTCCATTGATGATCTTCGTCGCGTTACTGCTGATTCGAGGAGAAGGTTTGTTTTTATGGGGGTTTCTCTTTTTATTCATCTTATTTGTTTGTTTGATTGGTTTTCTCTTGTGGGTCTTTTTTTGATGTCTGTGTAGCTTGCTTGAGTATAATGTGGCTTGGTTTTACGGATTGTTTAATATTTTTCCTGAAATTTCTTTTATCATTATGCCAAATCTGCTTGTAATTTTCCCTCGCGATTGGGGGTGGCGCAGTGCTCGAAGGTTTGGGTTTTGAAGGTACTTCCCTCGAGGCCGTAAGTTACTCGCCTATGACTTAGTTTGTAGACACCTCCATTTCCATTCCTTCGATACCCTTCGGTGGCTAGCCTAGAGATGGGCGTGATTACCTGTAGTATACCTTTTAGTAACTTGATGAAGATTTTCTATCATTCATTGAAGCTCTATTTATATGTATTCCGTTCTGGATGAATGTTCTTCTTAACTTTTTTTGATATTGAATAGTGTTCGGGCCAGCTTACAAGGCCTGACTAATCTGTTCGCCTCACTCTGTAATATTTAGTTGTCAAGAAACTTTGTAGTAATTTAACCTCCTAAGTAAGTGACAACGATTGAATTCATTCCCTCTAGTCTTTTTAAACAACTACTCCAACCATTAACCCATGATGATTGTTCTTCCTTGTTTTCTAGCCTGTCTAAATTTTCCTTGATTTATGTCCTTGTGTTTGTTATTCAAGTTTCCAAATTCAGTTTCTTTTGCAAAGTTGAGCTTATAGTTCCATACAGTGTCACAGACTACAGGGCATCTTTTGTTTGTCTGATTGAATTTCATTTACATTTCATTTTGTGGGGTACATCGTCAATAAGCTGTTGTCGGTGGCGCTGTAATTTTGACATCCCTTTTAATCGTGACGTCTCCAGCCCATTAATTCTTGAGTTTCTTTCTGAAATTTTGTTGTAGAATGTAATGATGTAAAGGAAAACGAATGTATATCAACAATGATGATCTTTTTCTTTTTAAAAAATGAACATAATATGAATAATTCTAAATCCTCTTTCTTTCCATTTTGTAATTCAAATTTTAATCATCATAGGTAACCTTTTTCTTTCTGTATTTCATTCAGATATGCTATCTTGAGAAGACGCCATCTTGTTGATCCACACATTTCCAAGGATGGAATCAATTCTCCTGATATTGCCATGGATAATCCACTATCACAAAACCCAGGTAAAATTATCCCTCCTCTTCTATATCTAATATTGTTTGGAAGGGTTCTGAATTTCAATGCCTTAGGTATTACTTGTGAAAGATACTTTTTTGTTTTTTCACTCTGTTATTTTCTAGCTCAAGTGTGAGCTGGGCCATATGATACTAATTCATGAAGGAGTACCTTACATTTCTGTTCCTTTGACATTAAATTGTTTGATGAGTTCATCTAAGTAGAATAAAAGTATTAGTATTTGCTTCTAATTGGCAACCTCCTGTACTGCAGATAGCATGTGGGGCCGCTTCTTTCGGAGTGCCGAGCTGGAGAAAATGGTCGATCAGGATTTATCACGTTTATATCCAGAACATGGAAGCTATTTCCAGACGCCTGGATGTCAAGGCTTGCTTAGAAGAATTTTGTTGTTATGGTGCCTTCAACATCCCCAGTTCGGCTATAGACAAGGTAATTTCAGCAATTTACAATGAAAAGAATAAAAATAATTCATGTTTAAAACTTCATTAATTAAAATTCAAGTACAGGCTAAAAAAATTTCTAGTTCTTCTTCTTACACCAATGATTGAAGTTCTTTTTTATATAATAGTATTGGGAGAGGAGCTATGTAAAATAATTGCTCCTTTTATGATTTTCCAATAACCTTTCCTTTCTATGAAAAACTTAAAAGCGTTAGAGAACCACGTCATTTGAAAAAACAACACCACAGGTAAATTTTTTTGTTTTTATAACAATATAAAAGAATAACAATTAAAGGATCCCTTTTCTGGCTGTGGAACATAGTGCATTTGGAGGGTAAAAAATATTTAAATGGTATGATGATGATGGATGAACATTGTTTAACATTCTCTATGATAGCAAAGGCTATTACATAACCCAAGTGTGACTTGAAGTAACTTGGAGAAACTAGTCACATAATTGGCTACTTGATAGGAATGACCTCTAAGAGGAATTAAGATAGTTATAGGGGTATATGGTCAATTAGTTATTGAGTTTTTTAAGCGTTTAATTTTAAATAGAGGCCATGGGGAGCGATGAAGGTGTCAAATGTTTAGACTATTTTGGTATTGGGTCTTGAGTGATCTCAAGAATAGAAGGGTGAGTACCTTTTTTGTTTTTGAAACAAGGGTAACCACGCCCGTCCCTAAGCCAGGCACCCGGGAGACAGAAGGGTTCAAGTACCTTAAACTTGATTTTTCTTTAATACAGGTTATTTCGATATCATGATAGATTCAGGTTCTATCACAACTGTTCTTGTTTTCTAATATTTCTAAGCTATATTCTCCTGTTCTATATTGTAGGAATGCACGAACTTTTGGCTCCATTGTTATATGTTCTTCATGTTGATGTGGAGAGGCTTTCTCAAGTGAGAAAGCTTTATGAAGACCAATTTGCTGACAAGTTTGATGTTCTTTCATTTCAAGATGGTAGTTTTAACTATAATTTTGATTTCAAAAACCGTCTGGATCCAACTGAAGATGAGCTTGGAGTTGATGGACAAATGGAAACTGTGAAAACTCTCTCAGAGCTAGATCATGAAATACAAACCATTATATTGTTGACGGATGCGTATGGAGCCGAAGGGGAACTCGGCATTGTTCTTTCTGATAGATTTATAGAACACGATGCGTATACTATGTTCGACGCTTTGATGAGTGGAGCCCATGGGGCAGTTGCAATGGCGGACTTTTTCTCTCCAACGCCTGCTGGTGGTTCCGTTTCAGGATTGCCTCCTGTCATTGAAGCTTCCGCTGCTTTGTACCATTTACTGTCACATGTTGATTCATCCCTACATGCTCACCTTGTTGAACTGGGTGTAGAACCACAATACTTCTCTCTCCGCTGGTTAAGGGTTTTATTTGGTCGTGAATTTTCGCTCGAAGATCTCTTGACAATATGGGATGAAGTATTTGAATCAGATAATAGCAAATTTGACAGAAGTGATGAACCTGAGATGAGCTCCAGCTTTGGTTTCCTTAGTTCATCTCGTGGTGCATTTATCGCTGCTATTGCCGTTTCTATGTTACTTTATCTGCGATCATCTTTACTTGCCACAGAAAATGCAACTTTATGTCTCCAGAGATTGTTAAACTTCCCTGCGAATGTGGATTTGAAAAAACTGATAGAGAAGGCTAAATCTTTGCAATGTTTAGCAATGCATTCTAATATTTCATCTACACAATTGTTGTATGGAGCTTATCACCATCAAAGCAAATCTATGGTTGCACGTGGTAGTAATGGCCGCTCGTCTGGTTCCGTTTCACCGGAAATTCCAATAAATCAAGTTCCCGTAAGTTACTGGGAGGAGAAGTGGAGAGTCTTACAGAAGGAACAAGAATCTAAACAGTGTGGCTCAAAAAATCAGAAAGCAGCCCAAAAGAAAGGATGGTCTGAAAAAGTGAGATCCCTGTATAGGACAGAATCTGATCCATCTCCAGTAAAGCTTGCTGGTGGCAAGAAGAACACTAAGTCCTCTGTTAGGCGAAGGTTGCTGTCAGATTTGTCACGTGAGCTCGGTGCTGAGGATGACATCGAAAAATGTGGGAGTGACGAAGTCCTGGATAACAAAGATGACATCTCTGTAGAAGGGGAGGTGGATGGAGAAGATGGCTGCTGCCAGAAGTACCTGCAAAATACTGAAGACAAGAGATGTTTAAGCGGGATTGCTGGCAGTGAAGAAAACTCTTCAATATTCTCCGACCCAACAAGTTCTTTCAGTGTAGGAAATGATAATGAGAACGACTTAAATGACTCGAGAAGAAGCAGCATTGCGTCAAATTTGTCCATGGATGAAAATGATGACCAGACCCATACAGCTATGGAAGGTTCACCTCTTCCGGTTTCGGATCAGCTTGAGAACATCTCTGAAAAATCTGGGTGCAATGTTGACTCTGAGGGCAATGCAGCAGTTGGGGCAAGGGAAAGGAAACTTCTTGGAAAATTTCCATGGTTTTGGAGGTTTGGCAGAAATGCTGCTGGTGAGAAGAAAGGTGGCGCTGGCGACGAGGCTTCTAAATCGAACGGAGTTGAGAGTAATCCAATACAGACTATAGCTTCACCTAAAATTGATGATGGGGCTTGTAGTACTTCTGTTAGTGGAAAAGGAGATGGTGTGGACCAGAACATGATGGGGACTCTTAAGAATCTTGGCCAATCTATGCTCGAACACATTCAGGTAATAGTTAATGTGTAAAATGTATTCAAGAAGGTTGCCTCCCTCTTAGTTTTTGGTACGTATAAAATACTTCAGATTTTGATCATCATAAATTGGTCTAGTGGTCAAGTAAGAACTTTGTTAAAATAAACACACTCAAGATTATAAGTTCAATTTATAGTGATCATTTACTTATAAATTAATTTCTTATAGGTGACCTTGACAACTGAGTATAGTAGAGTCAAACAGCTGTTCGTGAGAATAGTTGAGGTGCACGTAAGCTAGCTCAAATACTCACAATTGTTAAAAAGAAAAGTTAAAAAATAAAATACGTAAGATTTTGTAGTCTTCCTCTAGGTTGCTCCCTGAATATTTAGAATTGAAAGATTATATATTTAATTAGATTACAAATTTTAGCCCCTTTTCCATGGGAGAATTTCTTGCTCCACCCCTAGTGGAAGAGTCTTAGGCCTGAAGTTACTTCTGGATGGCTTAATGGCTCTGCTATGAATAGATAAAACTATGCAACCAAATGCTAAACTCGACTAGAAAACAAATGAATATGGTTCTTAGGAAACAAACTTTTCAATCCTTTTCGTTCGTTTGTGCATTCTTACAGTAGCCGACAATTTGTTTGACAGGTTATCGAAACCGTATTCCAGCAAGATCGGAGTCAGGTAGGATCATTGGAGAACTTGTCCAAGAACCCTTTAGTTGGGAAAGGGCAAGTAACAGCCATGGCAGCTTTGAAAGAGCTTCGAAAAATCAGCAATCTCTTATCTGAGATGTAAGCCAGCTCTGTATTAAATTATCTGTATGTACATTTTGTAATTATATTTTTTTAGTGGCATAATAAAATCGAGTTTTATCTGTACTACTCTTCCTCTTTCGATATGTCGAGTTATGATCTAAACTTTGGTCGACACGAACCAAGCTTTTGTACTGAGAAGGCATTAAGCTATAGAATATATGTATACAAAATTTTGTTCTGGTTATCTGTTCATTCTTGATTAAAAAACTTAGATTTATGAGCAGTAGGGCCTAAGTTGGTAACTTGGTATTGTTATGGTTGAAACTTGTTGCCAAATGGCTTGAGAGCATTGACCTTGTAGACAAAGCTGATTATCATCAGTGTTTGTAAATTTAGAATGAACAAAATTTGATGGAACATAGAATGCATCTACAAGCCTAATTAAGTTTAAACTATCGCTTGAAGTACAAGTTTATTTTTCTTTTTTAATGAGTAAACTTGAAAGTTTACTCCTTATTTAATTACCAGATTTAATTAGGTTAGACTAATATATTTTGGGAGAAATTGGAATGGATGTCTAGTTTAACAAAATAATTACTAATCTAGTCGAATTTGAAAATATTTGCAAATCTAGTTAAATATACGGTATTACTAATACTCATCATTATGTATTATTTAGGGTATTAATACAATATTTTGTATTATTAATATATTATTATATGTTTTTAATATAATATTATATGTTAGTAATATAGTATTATGTATTAATTATATTGTATAATTGTTATACGATATGATTATGATTGCTACTTTTTTTGCCTAGTCTTATAAATATTTTTCCAGTTTGGCCTACTCTTAAAAAGACTCCTATATTTTATCATTATTATTTTGTTTTTAAAATTTTCTTGGTAGTTACAAAAAAAAAGTATTTTAAAATAGATTAAAAAAAGGGGATTTTGCATGTATATTAAAAAAAATAAAATAATTTCATGTACAACACAATTCTCAAACTTATTCATTTGTGGTACAAAAATGATTGAAGTCTATCAGTTTGCACCGTTCAATCACTCAAAATCGATTGAGGTCTATCAGTTAAACTGATAGAAGTTTAAAGTCTATCAGTTGAACTGATAAAACTCTAAAGTCTATTAGTTCAACTGATAGAAGTCTAAAATCTATCGGTCCAACTGATAAAAGTCTAATAATGTTAGAATATGAATTTTGAGCAAAATGTGCTATAAATAAAATTATTTTTAAAAATGTGCTATAATTGTAATGAAGAAAAAAAAATATATGCTATGGAGGACAAATTCTCTTAAAAAATGTAGATGAAAAAAGTATTGTAAGTATATTTAGTAATTTCCCTAATTAGTTTCTAAATTCTAGCAATTTTTTTATCTTAATATATTTTTATGATTAAGAGATTAGAATTGTTCCAATCTTCACTCTCCAATTCTAGTTAGACCAAAAAAAATTAAAAATGAAAAACTCTAAACGTGAGCTAGTTGCTAGTCTTCAATTTCTAGGAAACATGTTTTTCTTTTTGCACATCTATAAAATGTTCTTCAAATAGTTGAGCAATAGAATGACAACACCAACATATTGAAATGTCGTTTGAGATGTTAATTAAAGACATTGACATTATACATTAGCTACATCATTCATGACTTTGATGGCATGTCAAGCTTTATTGTTTTCAATATGTTGACCACATATCTCAATCTTAGGCTATTAGTTGTTTCTCTCTTTGTATATCAGCATGTTAATTAAAAGTCATTGATGATTTTGACCAATATTAAGATAAGACTATTTAAATGTCATGTCTTGCTCGGTACTTGCTATCAACAAGAGCAGTAACTTAGTGACAATTATGTACATCCAATAACTTTAAAAAAATAATCACTATCTATCACTACAATGAATTTTTTGTTTTCTTGAAAAAAACATCCGTTATTATTAAATGAAATTAGTGTCTATAGAGCTACAACCTAACCCTTCAAATTAAGCCTTTGAAACCTATCAATAATCCATAATGGAAGATAATAATGTCAAATAAAAGAACAAGAATTGTAAACAATCAACCAATTCCATCACCTAAATTTTTTTCGTTTATTAATTTAGATTTGGCGATGTAATGCATCTTCTTTCTTTAGAAATATGACATTTTTTATGATTTATTTTTAAAACGAATTGTAAGTAGTGACATTTGTCCATTACTTATTAGTTATTACAAATAAAGAAATTCAAAAAAAAAAATAATCTAGCAATATGTATAAAATTCAAACAATTTTGCTATTTTGAAGCTATCTTAAAATTGTTAGCTATTTATGTTGTCAAATTTTAGAACTTTTTCCAAAAATCTTTAACTTGACCCATGGACCACTTAGGGCTCTTAGATGAAAAGCTTGGATTTGAATCTAAGCATTAGCAGGCCCAGCCCAATATGTGTTGATGCCTCTTCCACCCTCCACAAAGTGAAACAACAGAGAATGGATACATATACATATATATATATATATACATATATATATGTATGTATGTATATATATATATATATCAAACCTAGTTTAAGAAAGTATTTATTAGAAAATGTTAAGATTTGCAAAATTAGTATGAGAATGCTACTATTCTTTTTTTTTTTTTTCACTTTCCATTTTACTTTTTAATTCTCTTTATACAGGTGGTTGCATATAGCTCGAGATAGGGTGTAAAAAAATAAATGCGAATAATCTCGATTAGTCAACCTAAACCGTAAGGTTCTTGATTGATTTATAATGTTTCATAATGAACTTGTTGATGGGTGAGGGTTTATTTTGTTATGATTGTTTGCACGCCTAAAAAAGATTGAGAATAACAATAATAATAAAGAGTAGAAAAATAGGAGTTAGAAGCTTTCTCTCTCCAAATAAACAAGAAGTTTTCTGAGAAATACTCTCTATTTTTATCTCAACTTCACTCTAGATGCGAGAAGTCTGGGATGGTTTGACAACTAATGACATCACCTATTTATACTACTCATAAGCTTGGGCTCCAACTATAATTCAATGGCCCACATTTTTCCTTGGTGATCAAGTAAATCATGGTTTTGCCACAATTTCACTTTGGATAAGTATGAGCAGATATTTATTGACAAGTTCATATATAAGTATGAGCAGATATTTATTGACAAATTCATATATAGATTTTTTTTCAACAATGATCTTAGACAAAATGTGTTCTAAAATTCTCTTCATCATTATTAGAGCAATGATGTTCTAGAATTCTCTTCATCAATCTTAGTCATCTTAGTCAATGGTGTTCTAGAGTTCTCTCTACAATTCTTAGACAAATGGTGATTTAGAATTTTCTACACCAATCTAGAACATATGAATGATCTAGAATCTTTCTTGATCATTTAGAATAAGGTTGAATGATCTAAAATCTTTCAATATTATTCAACATATTTAACGGTTTTTTTAGACGAATGAAGATTTTTTATCAAACTTTATTAAATTCTCTTTACCATATAATTATTAAATTCAAAATTTATATTGATTCTCAATTTCTAATTATTTGATTTTCAGACTTTATATCCAACCTCTAAAGTCTAAAGTAAACCCCTTTTTGTTGGACTAAAAATATTCAATATTCAAAACTCACTAAAGTTCCTCAATTTCGCAAGTTTGTTACTTCGGTCTTCAATTTTAATTTCTTGGTTAATAAATAAAACATTTCAAACTTTATTAGGATTTCAACTGTCCAATATTTTGTCGAAATTACTCAAAAATTCTTGACAAACTCTTTATTGCGATAATGTTGAAAAGGTTCCATTAGATCGAAAAGGTCCGTGATTTGATGATTTCATTGCTCTGTGGAAATCCAATTTAATATCATGATCATGAGTTCAATTGGTTGAATTGATATTTGGCTCTATTTAAAGGTTGAGATATTTTTATATAAATAGACAAAACTTTAACAAATGTTTAAATCTTCCTTGTTTTCCATTATTTTTTATAGTAGACAAAATATTAAATCTAGAGAATCTTTTAAGAAATTATAAAAAATATCCTAACAAATTTCCTAGAGATTATCTAATAATATTTAAATATTAAATTTTGGAAATTATATTCTTATAATTTTAACATTTCCCCCTTAAGTTGGAGGTTGGAGTGTGTAACTTGCACATTTATGTTACTAAGCAAAACATTATACAATAAGATATTGAACGCCATGCATGTTATTTTATACAACACATGATGACAACATACACCGATGGACTTATATATATGAATTGTGTTATAATAGTATTCATATTGTATTCAAAGTATACAATTAATACCATTATAAGAACGAGAATAGAGTTCGTGTCTTTGACAATGGTCCAACCTAAGGCAGAATTTAAATTATGCACTTTTTTTTCTTTTTTTTTTAACTTGCTTTATAAGCTTTTGCTTTGTTTTAAAAAAATATAACACTCATACACCCTAAAAGTTGTAAACTTTTACAAACTTTTTTTCACTGTATATCTCACCATGGATCAATTTTGAAAATTGCTTTTGAAAAATTTGTAGGAACCCACAAATATTATGATGTGAGAGAGAAATGATAGCTTACCAAATGGATCTTTTTTATATAAGAAAAGATTGGGCCCTAAGCTCTTTCCATTTTTGTAACTTTTGTTTATAATTTTTTATATTGAAATAATAAAAAGAATTGAGTGTAGATGGACCTGATGTTTTCCCTTAATAGGAAAACAAGCCAAATCTATTCATATTTGTGAATTTTTAATTGTGAGAAAAAAAAGCATATCTTGAGTTTGTTTAATGAGGTGACACTAAGAGGTTGTTTGTTTAACATATTTAGGTAGCAGTAAGTTTTAGGGTTTATTAACTCTTTGAAAACTTATATTAAAACGAATTTTTATTAACTCCTCCTCATTTTTACTTTTAAAAATAATTCTCATTTCTAACTATTCATTTTTAATTATTCATTTATAACTATTCGATCATTTCTAACCACTTATTTTTATAATTCTTTTCAAATCAATCAAAATAAATCATTTTTAATCATTTCTTTTTTAACTACTAAAAATAACTACTCATCTTTAAATTTAAATCCAAACAAGGTTTTAACTCTAACTCTTCTACACAAAAATTATATTCAAACGAGTTTTTGACACAACTTTCAATTTTTTAACTCGTCAATATAATTCTTTAACCTAAATACTATCTAAATATATCAAACAAACAGCCCCTTACATTACTTTAAAACCCTACTAGTATTTTAATCAAAGCCCTTTCAAATAGAGATTCTCATGATCGAACGTGACTATAGTATTGATCTGGATTGTGACAACATCTCATCATCTCAGTCTAACTGTGGCTGATTAGTTCTGATAATTACTCTGACCTCTGCTAAGCTTTTCTTGTAGGTTTGGGTGTAGTTGGTAAGATTAGTAAGGTGTATAATCATGGGTCTCACCTACTCTCTTTCTTGTGTATTTAAGAGCTCACTTGCTCTGTGTTAAAATCAACTTTAATACAAATCTATCTCTTTCCCTTTAAACTCTTAGTTCTGTTTTGTTTCTTGGTATCAGAGCGATGGCTGATCCATCGGTGGCAAGAAAAGAACAATCTGGAAATGTTTCATCTGAGGAAGCACAGAAGAAAACAGAGGCAGAGAAAAGGACTGAGAAAGGGAAGTGGATAGCAGAAGAAGAAAGTCAAGGAATCCTCGTCAAACACCAAAAACTCGGTTGGGTATCTATCGTGCTCAAACACGATAACCTGGACATAACTCTTTGTCAAACTCAATAGAAATAATTTCTTACTATGGAAAACCATGGTGATGCCACTCCTGAAGGGATACAAAATAGATGGTCACCTTGACGGTCAAACCCCTGTCCCGATGAAATGATCGTTATTCCTCCATCTTAAGAACGATCCACAGGGAATGATGCTTCCGAATCTCGAAAGAGATGTGCGGGTCACTCTGAGACCAACTCCCTTGAAATTGGATGTACAATTCCATGACTTGAGAAATGGCAACTCGAGTTATGGGACTCAACACGGCCCAAGAAGCTGTGGGAAGCTCTTGGAAAATGCTATGGCATTCACTCTCGGTCCCAAGAAGATTACAACCGGCAAATGCTTCAACAAACTCGAAAGGGGTCGATGAAGATGGCTGAATATCTTGAGAAAATGAAGGAATACAGCGACAACTTACAGATGACTGGCAATCCGATTGGTGAAAAAGCTTTGGCATCGTATGTGCTTGCATTTGAGTGCGGATGAAGATTACAATCCAATAGTGTGTGTCCTACGAAGCCTGGAAATGGAGTGGCTGCAGCTGCAATATGAACTTATTTCCTATGAGAATCGTCAAGAGAAACTTCAATCTCTTCGAGGTAATGCTTCCTTTACTCAACCTTTAGCAAATATGGTTACTACTAACAAGTTTGAGAGCACTAGCTCTGGTGGAAACTATTCTAGTCAGAAAGGAGGGTTTTCAAATCAGGGAGGCATGCTAAATTGCTACCCTCAGGGACCAAAAAATGTTCCTTCACAAGGTTACTCAAACCAGAAAGGTAAAGGAGGTAAGTGGAAAGGTCAGGATCGATACTCTCCCTACACCACTGAAAGGTGTCAAATATGTGGCAAGATGGGTCACTTAGCCCCTGTCTGCTATTTCCGATACTCTCGAGGTCCGGCTCCAATACTCGGCGCAGCATCTCGGCCCCACCCTCGACCACGACTCTTACGCCTACCCGAAGCGCTGCAAGATGAAGGGTGGTATATGGACAGTGGTGCTACAAACCATGTGGCTGCTGATCTGAGCCGATTGAATCTCCACGGGGATTCCTCAGGTATGAATTTTATTATGGTTGGTGATGGCTCTAAGGTCCCGATCCTTGGTATGGGAACCACATATCTTCGAACTAAAGGGGTTGAGTTAGTATTAACTAATGTTCTGTATGTCCCCATGATGAAGAAGAATCTCATTAGCATATCTAAACTCACTAAGGATAATGATGTTAGTATTGAATTTGATGCTTTTTCTTGTGTGGTCAAGGACACAAAAGCAAGGACATCAGGATAATCGGGAAGCTTGAGCGGGGACTCATGCGGGTGGTGTATCTTGGAGAAGGCTGCTAAGAACGGACTTCAAGATCTTTTGGTGAAACGTGTTTTGAAGACTACCAAGTTGGTGTCCTGTGTGCTCAGCCTTTTGTTCGAAAAGATTTGACAGACAATTCTTCTTTTGCTTTTGTTGCTTGTACAAAGGGAGTGTGGCACCAAAGATTGGGCCATCCCTCTAGTAGAATTTTAGGTCAAATCTTGTCCAAATGTCAACTATCAACTAAAGGCAATGAAATGTTTTCTTTTTGTGAAGCATGTCAGTTTGGTAAAAGTCACAAACTACCTTTTTCTCCATCAACATCCAGGGCCTTCCGACCCTTGGCTCTCATTCATATGGACTTGTGGGGTCCTTCTCCAATTCCATCTACCAAAGGATATAACTATTATGTAGCCTTCTTAGATGACAACAGCAGATATACCTGGATTTATCCTATTAAAAACAAGTCTGAAACAATATTATGCTTTCAGGAATTTCAGAAATTTGTTGAACGACAACTTAATCATACTATTACAACAATTCGGTGTGACGGAGGGGGTGAGTTTAAACCGGTTATTTCATACTGCCATGATCAAGGCATTTCCATTCAGATCTCATGCCCTTACACTAGTCCTCAGAATGGTCGTGTCGAACGGAAACATAGGCATGTTGTTGAAACTGGTCTCTCTTTGTTAGCTCAAGCAAAAATGACCCTTGATTACTGGTGGGAGGCTTTCCACACGTCCACTTATTTAATCAATCGAATGCCTACTCCAGTCCTCAACAATGCTTCCCCATTTCAGACTCTTCACAAGAAACTTCCTGACTATTCGTTTATGAGAGTCTTTGGCACAGCTTGTTATCCGTATACTAGACCTTTTCAATCCAATAAATTTTCATTTCACACCGAAAAATGTTTATTCATAGGTTACCATGATTATTACAAGGGCTACAAATGCCAGAGTTCTAGTGGAAAACTGTTTATCTCACGCCATGTGCAATTCAATGAGCAAGACTTTCCGTTTACTGAATTATTCACAAAACACACCCCGCCATCGAGGCGATTCGGTGGGTTGCCACCTCTCCAATCCTGGTTTCCAGCTATACAACCGGCACTTCATAGTTTGATCCCTTCTAAGAATCCTCAATCGGGTCCAGTTGATATGGTGGGCCTGTCTGATCCATCCGTGCCTGAGATCACTGCTTCTGTTCCCTCACAAATCCATCCAGCTTCATCACCGTTGCATGTATCTCCCCCTTCAACCGAGAAGCAAACTACTTTATCCAACCTCCATCCAATGACGACTCGGGCTAAATCAGGAATAACAAAACCGAATCGTCTGTTCAGTGGCGTGGCTGAAGCAACTTCTGATATCGATTGGTCCCTTCTCGAGCCTACAAAGTCAAAGAGGCATGTTTGGTGCCTCAGTGGCAGACGACCATGGATCAGGAATTCGCAGCATTGACTCAACAAAACACTTGGACCTTAATTCCTCCTGATCACTCCAAACGATTAGTGAGCACCAAGTGGGTATACAAGCTGAAACGGGATAAGCATGGAAATATAGATCGCTACAAGGCTCGTCTGGTCGCCCGAGGGTTCCTGCAGACTCCGGGAATTGATTATGGAGAAACATTCTCTCCTGTTGTGCAACCAGCAACTATTCGCATCATTCTGACCTTGGCAGTAACTTGGGGCTGGCCAGTTCGCCAGCTGGATGTGTCCAATGCTTTTCTTCATGGCACTCTTCGGGAAGAGGTTTATACTCCACAACCGCAAGGCTACATTGACTCTCGCTACCCAACATATATATGCAAACTGAATAAAGCTTTGTATGGCCTCAAACAAGCTCCTCGTGCTTGGCATGAAGAGCTACGATCATATTTGCTAAAACTAAGGTTTGTTCAATCCCAAGCTGATTGCTCGTTGTTTATACTGCACACCGCCGAAGGGTTACTCTATTTACTTGTCTATGTTGATGATCTTTTGCTTACCGGCTCCAACCAGTCTCTACTTCATCGGATAATCACTAGTCTTCATGCCGCTTTTGCTCTCAAAGATCTTGGCCCAGTCCATTACTTTCTGGGGATTCAAGTTCATCACACTTTGAATGGGCTTCTTTTGAATCAAGCAACGTATGTTCAAGACATTCTAACCAAGCATCGCCTGCAACATCTCAAATCTGTCCCCTCACCGATGGTTTCTGGCAAGCAATTGTCTCGATTGGATGGTGACTTATTGGCTGATCCCCTACCATATCGTAGTATCCTTGGCTCTTTGCACTACTTACAGCATACTCGACCTGATATTGCCTTCTCTGTTAACAAACTGAGTCAGTTCAATCAGTCTCCTCGTACTTCTCATTGGAAGGCCTTAAAGCGTGTTTTGCGATATCTCCAGGGGACCAAACAATATGGTTTACATATTCAACCTGCTCTATCGTTGCAATTGACTGGTTTTTCCGATGCGGATTGGGCAGCCTGTCCAGACGACCGTAAGTCAGTCACCGGATATTGTGTGTACCTTGGCTCATCTCTCATTACTTGGTCTTCCCGAAAACAAGCGGTCGTCGCTCGTTCCAGTACTGAATCTGAATATCGGGCCTTGTCTATGGTGGCATGTGAGATTGTCTGGCTTCGTTCTTTGTTACAGGATCTTCGGGTGCAACTGCCTAACATTCCCATCACGTGGTGTGACAACATTTCTGCAAATGCTCTAGCTCGAAACCCTGTTTTTCATGCTCGTACTAAGCATATCGAGGTGGATGCTCACTTCATTCGGGACCAGATTGTCAATAATAAGATCGATGTTCGGCACATTCGCTCTCGTGATCAGATTGCGGATTGTCTCACCAAACCCTTATCTCCGCAGCTCTTTTGCTCTCTACGCGTCAAACTCGGACTTCAGTATCTTCCCGCTCCTCGTTTGAGGGAGGCTGTGACAACATCTCATCATCTCAGTCTAACTGTGGCTGATTAGTTCTGATAATTACTCTGACCTCTGCTAAGCTTTTCTTGTAGGTTTGGGTGTAGTTGGTAAGATTAGTAAGGTGTATAATCATGGGTCTCACCTACTCTCTTTCTTGTGTATTTAAGAGCTCACTTGCTCTGTGTTAAAATCAACTTTAATACAAATCTATCTCTTTCCCTTTAAACTCTTAGTTCTGTTTTGTTTCTTGGATTACTGGCAAACAATGAAATCATGTCCAATATGAAATTTTAATTTATCAAATCATCAAATATGAAAACAAAATTATTTAAAGTATTACTAGATTAATTATTTTTAGGATAATATTACAAAGACGATCTATTTTGTAGAATGAATTTTGTAGGACGATTCTTAAATGCCAAAAATGATGGAATATTTGTTCTTGTAAATAAGAACATTAAGGAATTGTAAATTGTAATTTCAGTACGTTATGACACTGATTTTTAAAAGGCCAATATCGCTTTCTAAAAGAGTAAAAAGAAAAAAAAATGTTTGAAAAAAAAAGTCTCCAAATTAAGTCCAACTGCTGGCACTTTGGGCACAAAATAGTGAAGTATAAGCAAAGTTATTTTTAGTGTGCAGGAAGCATTTCTAAAAATTAAAAATAAAAAAATAAAAAAAAATCCATTTATACAAAATTATCTTTAAAGAAAAGCGAATGTAAAGAACAATAATAATAATAATAAAAGTTTTGGAAACTTACAACTTATGGAGGAAATATTAGAAAAATCCTATACTTATGTAAGACTAATATTTGAATGCTTACTCATAAGGATCCAAGCTTTCCTAACCTTCTAACCAGCACATTTATGATTTCAAATTTTTCCTTTTCTTTTTGAGTTTAAGAAAATTTAAAATATAAAATAGAAATAAATAAATAAAATGTGATCATAAATGTGTCATGTAGAAGGTAAGGAGGGCTTGGTAAAGACCTAAGTATTATTTTTTATGTAATGTTCGAATTCATTTACATTTCCAATCATATTATTATTATTTACACGAGATTTTGATAGAATTCTAAAGGAGCAAACGCTACCTTCTCTCTTAGGGTGAGTTTGGAGCACCGATTTAGTTATTATAGACGAAAGGTTATGATAATCGGTGGGTTATAATAAACGGTAGGTTATTATAAATGGTATTTGAGGGGCAAATTATTATAACATGCATTATGATAAACGGTGTTTGAGGAGCTGGTTATGTAACAAAAAGTAATATATGTAAGGTGTAGATAAACGGGCACGTAGGTTTAGATAAACTGACATGTAGGTTTAGGTAACCACCGTTTATGATACACGGTGGGGCAAACTCGGCCGTTTACATAAACGGGGGCTCAAACACACCCTTAGTATTTTGAGAGGATTCTAAAAAAAACTCAAAAAAAAAACAGCATGGAGAAAGGATGAAAACTCACTTTAGAGACAACACCAAAAACTAGTCTTTCCCATGCTAAAGAGATGTCACTTCCCAAACTAAAGCACTAGACCTCTCAAATCTAAGGACACTATAAGAAACTCTTAGTTGTTGTTGTTTATATATATATATGTGTGTGTGACTATCTATATCAGCTTGCACTCATTTTGACCAATGTCACAGGACATACTGTTCGACCTTACATTATTTAGATATCAAGGAAATTCTTAGAAAATTAATTTTTAAGTAAATGATTATTATAGATTAAACTTATCACCTCAAACACCACAATGTCCTCTTTGACCTTTAAGCCAAGTTATCAAATATACATCATACTACCTTAAAGTGTGGCTTAAGAGAAAAATCATATTTGGACGATTTCACCCTTAAGGCACACCCTGAATTACAAACATGTCATAATCTTCTATTCTAATATAAAAAAAATACACATATATTATTTAAATTATTTAGATATTTAGATTTTCATCATCATATACATCATACTACCTTAAAAAAATATACATCATACTACCTTAAAGTGTGGCTTAAGAGAAAAATCATATTTGGACGATTTCACCCTTAAGGCACACCCTGAATTACAAACATGTCATAATCTTCTATTCTAATATAAAAAAAATACACATATATTATTTAAATTATTTAGATATTTAGATTTTCATCATCTAGAAGATAATATATTTTTAGCAAATCTCATAAATTAAGTTAGAAGATAAGAGAATCGGCGTAATATTCTTTATCTTTATCTTTACTACTTAAAATGTGACTTATTATTATTATTATTATTAATTATTAAAATTTAGTATCTTCAAACTAAATAAGTATAAAATCAAATGAAGATATTGAGTTTTTTTTTTCAAATTTAAAGAAGATCTTGGGTTCCAACTTTTTCTATAAATACCACAAATTTATGGTTCTTCAAAATTCAAATTACTAATAATTCTTTTGATGTTGCACAGATGTACAGATTTTGTTCGGGTTGGGAGTCTTAGCATTTGTGCACTGAGTTGTGTTCGTGGGAGCGGTTGTCGTCGAAGGTAAAGAACAATTTTTTCAATCTGTATTTAATTCGTTGTACAAAAAAATTTCTTCTTCTTCATTTATTTTTATTTTTATTATGTTTTCTTTGTGTAATTCTATTTATTTTATGTTTCAACTTTAATTTATAATTTTTTTTTAAATTTATGGAGTATTTAAAATTTTAAAGAAGTGTTTATCATATTCTTCCATTAATGAAAAGTAATTTTTTATAATTTTTTTTTTATATTATTATTATTTGTTATTATAATAAATATGACATAACATGTAATTTGTTGCTTATTATGTGATACTTGATATCATTGAAGTACTACTCATATTTTGACATACGAACTACTTAAATTTTATCAATTTTACTAATTATATAATTTTTAAATTTAAATATAAATCTATACACCATTATTATTATTGTAGAGAACAATAGATTTAATATAATATTATGTTTTAAATTAATTTATAAAAAACTTATGTTTCATCAAAGTTCGTAGAAGAGGTAGATAATAGATTTTATGAGTTTTTTTTAATCTTTTTTTCAATATTTTCTTTATTTTTTATTATTTATAAAATATAAGATGAAATAAGAAAGCACAAATATGATTTTTAAGATTTTAGAGAAGTGATGGTTTCGAGATTTTTTTTATGTTCGTAGATTAAACTAAAATAATAAATGAATGAAAAAAAAATATTGTGTATAAAGTAAGATTTTAGGATGACGAAAACTTATTTCTTAAAGAAGTTTAATTTATTTCATAATTTTCTTTAAAAATTATGATATGTATATTTTTTTATTTCACTTTTATCTTGAACTACGTGGTATTAGATTTTTAAATAAAGTAGATAATAAATATTTTACTTACTCATTTAAAATTTATATATATATATATTATTTATAAATATTTTAATAAATAAAAATATAATCTCACATGCCAGAAAAAATCTCAGCACGTTCCAAAGTTCTAGTATTAAGACGTGCTCTCAAAAGGGTAGGATTTAGTTTTAAGATTTATTAACTTCTCCTAAAAAACATATATCAAAACAAGTTTTCATTAACTCCTCATTTTTACTTTTAAAAATAACTCTTATTTCTACTAATTCATTTATAATTACTCAATCATTTATAACCACTCATTTTTAATCATTTATGTCAAATCAATCAAAATAACTCAATTTTAATCATTTCTTTTTTAAATACTAAAAATAATTCACTATTTTAAATCTAAATTCAAATAAGGTTTTGACTCTAATTCTTCTACACAAAAACTACATCCAAATAAATTTTTGACACAGCTCTCAATTTTTAATTATTCAATATAACTTTTTAACGTAAAAACTGTCTAAGTATGTCAAACAATCGCCCCCAAGTTGTTAATCCATATCCTTCCCGTAAAAGGAAAAAATAAATTTGTCAACCAATACAGTTATGAGCCGATTTAAATCAAATACTAAATTGGAAGGTTTATACTCATGCGTAATTTCCATCACATCAATCACAAAAATAGGGGGAAAATGAAAGTGAAAAAGAAAGAATATTGACCTTGGCTGTAATGATGATCAAAATAGAAAAAACTCCATGATCTTGATTTCTTTGATTTGGTTTCGTGAAGTCCAAAATAAGATCCCAATAAATTAAAGTTTAATCTAATGTAAATAATTTAGTACCAAATGTGATTGAACAAACAAAAGTCCTTTGCCTTTTTGTCCCACTTTTTTCTCATAAAATTAAATGCTGTGTCGCATTTAACTTCACAAACATCAATGTTTAATTTCCTCTTTCTAATTTTTTTTATAACAATAATAATACTTACGAGACTATTGTAAATTGCCAAAGTAAATATACTTTAATTAGTATATTCATATCCAATGAGTGAATGGTACAATAGTTTTATTAATTTAGTTGTAAACCCGTTCAATATCTCTGTCATAGGTTCAACTCGGTAATCAATATTTATCTCCCCTCCTCTAATATGCACTAAAAAAAAGAGTATATTCATGATTTGTGGCTCCGAATAAAACGAGATTACTAAAAGAACAATTAATTTTTATGTGGGGTTGTTTAGATAGTAAAGACATGTGTTTTTTCCCTTCACTTTAAAGAAGTGTTTGAGGCACTTATTGAAGAATTTTTTTTTTTAGTATAAATTAGGGGAAGGATGACTACAAACCTTTCAAAGAGGGTGCAACCACTCTTAAATAATTGAGAGCTAAATATCAATTCCAAAAATCGAATCTGTAACCATGTTGTTGAATTAAATTTCTATCTAACAATCGAATATGTTTTCATTGTTTGGATTTCCACCAAACAATGAAAACATCAAGATAAATTGTTTACCAGATTCTTAAAAAAAAACTCCAAAATCCACGGGATTCCTTAACTTTACACTAGTGCAACCAAGTGCAACCCACATAGCATCGTAAGTCGCTTCAAGCCCCTATTATGGAAATAACCATCCTAGTCCTTACATGATACTTTGTCTTCACTCACATGCATCTTAGGGAGGTTATCCAACCTAAGACTACTCCGAACTAAACACGCTTAATTGTGAAGTTCCTTAAATTGAGCAACTGAAAAGGAAAGTGCATCTTATTGGTATAGGAAGTATAAATAATTTCTTTTAAGCCCTCTCATTCAAATGTTACCTTGGTTCACTCAGGCGTCACATGTCCACCAGCGCTTTGGATCTTCCTCGAACCACATCTTACTAGGAGAGATTCGGCACTGATACCATTTGTAACGTCTCATATATACAAGACCCTAGTCTCTACCTCAAATTTTTTTTAAGTGCTTAAACTCACAACAATATGACAATTCATAAAGAAATTTTAACTTAAGGCTTCAAGAATTTAAATTAGAATTATCTTTGAACTCATCCTTGAAGGTGGTTTGTCACAACTAATGCGTTTTGATACTGTTATAGATATTTATAATATACTATTACAATATATAATTATATTTATTAATATCCATGATTATATTTACAAAAAGAATTAAATAATAAAATTTATAATTATATTTTTAGATTTGACTACTCTGACAAGTTTCTCGCTAAAATAAAAAGTTTTGGACCTACGAGCACGTGCGCCAAATTCAGATAGGACAAATTGGATAATTCACATTACAAATAATCAATAATATATATAATTTTTTCTTTTTGGTACTAGGGGAACATGAGAGAATTTTGATTCTTTCGCCCATATCTTGTTTCTAATGAGTCCATTTAGACCCAATTTAAGATTTTGTTTTATACATAAATTCGTTCAATTGTTTTTTCTTTAAATTATCATTTTGATATTGTAATTAAATGTTTACCACTAGCTAGCTTTGAAATTTAATTTCAAGCTAAATTTTAATGGTTAAACATTTTGTCCAATAAATCATAACTAGCACTACAATGATAAAATTGAAATATAAAATATTGTTGAAAATAAAGTATATAAACTTCTACAAATATCAATAACCATACAAAAATTTTACAACACCTTTCTCCCAACACCAATCTTCAAATATGGATTTTTTTTAGTACAAGTTGGGAGAGATGGGACCAACCCTGCGTCCCTTGCGCGAACAACTAGAAGGTGATCTCATTAGATCATTAGTGAAAGAAGGAAAGTCCATCTCTTCTTAATCTCCCGTAAAAATCCAAAAATAGGAAAGGAATCAGCTATTAGATTTCGCGGTGTTTTATAACATGTTGTTGAAACCTTGACTTCGTAAACTGTTTAAAGCTGCTGGGAGAGTATGCTAGTTTAAGCGTTCTCTAACGGGTTCGAACTAGAGATCTGTTAAGAAACCACATCTTGAAGTCCTTAGCCTCAACCTCTAGGCTGCTCCTTGGGACTACTCTCAAATAATTGAAGACCAAATATTGATTATAGGGTTGATCGAACCTATGTTTATGGTGTTCAATTGAATTTTCATCGAACAATGAAATCATCAGGCCAACAACTTTTTCAATCAAATATGGTTTTTTCAACACCTCCTAATTTCCAAACAAAGTACTTGCCTCCAAATCACTTCCCCCTTTTAGTTCTTTTCCCCTCCTCCAAGTCCAAACAGTTCAAGTTTTAAGATTTCACACTTTTATCATCGAATCATTACTATTAATGCTCAATTTCATTTCTCGCGTTTATTTTTCGTTAACTAGTCTAAAATATTATGATATATAATTTTTATAATTAATTCTTTTTTTTTTTTGAGAAATTATAATTAATTCTAAAGTGATGGTAATTGGTGAAAATTAATTAATTAATCATAATGAGTTTAAAGAGTTAAATTAATTGATAAAAAATAATATAAATGTCCAAAAGTGAGAATTTGTGAAAGCTTGAGTAGAAATATAAAATTTTGAACAAAAAATAATAGGGGAACTAAACTCAAAGTTTTAGTGATAAACTTATAATATTTTTAATCCTAGCTAGGGATCACATGGAAATCAATAAAAACTATACTCAAAATAAATAAATAAATAAACCATTTTTTTTAAAACTACATAGAAGTGATGTAGCCTCTACATAGAGAAACTTGTAATTCCTAAACTGAAAACAAAATGAATTTAAAGAAGATTTATGATAAGTTTTTTTCAAAAAAAAATCAAGATTTTTTGGACCCGCTTATAAGAAATTAATTTTAAGATAATATAAAGATCGGAAAAATATCAAACTTATAATCTTTTTTATTTTTTAAGTCTTTTGAACGATTATTATGTGATTTAATGTGAAAATTAAAAAAAAAAAGAGCAATTGTCATATAATAATAATAATAATAATAATAATGAAAAAAGAAAGATGAAATCAGTTGTTGATACATATTTTTTGCTAATTTAATAAATATTTGATTATAAATTTTTTAAAATTAAAGTTTGTTTTCTTTACAATATTTTTTATTTTTATTTGAAAAATGTTTGGATTCTAATTTCAAAAGTTCTTTTTTTTTAATTATCTAATTTCAAAAGTTAAGTTACTATCAAAACTTATGATACTATATTCGATATCATTCTCATTTAGTTTTTTTTTATTATTATTTACTTCTTGTTTTTTTATCATGATTTTTTCTTATTTTACTAGCTTTTTTTAAAGGTAAATTATAAGTTTGGTTCTTATACTTTAGAAAAATTTAGAATTGAACAAAAAAAGATTGTATTATTTACATATAAATAATTAATTTACACTCATATAATTTATAACGATTATAAATTACGACACGGATTAATCTTTAAATTTTATCGTACAATAAAAATTAAATTCTAATTTATAAAATCATAGAAACTAAATTTTAATTTTTGAAATTAAGAACTGAGATTGATTTATTTTCAACAATAATACCAAACTCATAATTTAATATTTTCTTAGATAAATAATTTAACATATTTTAATATTTAAATACTAAGTTTTTTTTTTTGAAGAAAAAAAAGTCACAGGGCGTGATCCCGTGATTGGCGAAGGGACGTACGGACAACGACCCATTCATGGTTCACAGATCACAACTAATTTTATAAATTTATTTATAGACTTTAACTTATTATTATTTTTCAGTAAATATTTATAATTTTATCTTAAATGTCTTCACATGTGATCAGATCATGTTTCAATTTTGTCTTCTATCTTTTTAAAGTTTTCAAGCAAATATTAAAAATAACAATCAAGTCAAAATTCCAAACAACTAATTATTTTCCTTTTTAGATTTTGTTCTCTAAGTTTCTACACTAGTTTTTTCGTCCGTGAATTTTGTTAAAATTGTAAATATGAGCAAAATATGAAATATTTAATTGGATTGAAATGTTTCACTTGTTGATTGAAGTCTTCATTTCGATGGACTGAAATTTATTAATTTTGTGCCTATCAATTAAACTTTGATTGAATAAGTTTTTGCCATATTTAATTTTTTTCTAAAATTTTAACATATGTAAAAAAATTTCCTTTATTTGTTACTCATGAAAACCCTCTTATTTTTATTTGAATTTCAAATAATCATTTATGTCCCGTTTTGATAATCATTTCATTTATTATTATTTTTCCTTTTTTGTTTTAAAAATTAAAACTCATAGATTTAATAATTCATTTTAGTTTTATCTTTTTAAAAATGAAAAATAAAAAAAAAATGTTTGATAACTATTTTTTTGTTTTCAAATATCATATTTTATTTGATTTAAAAAAAAAATTACTGTTTATTCTTGTTCTTTTCATACTTTTTTTAAAACAAAAAATTGTTTTTAAAAATTTAGTTTTATAATTTCTTTAATATTTTTAAAATTTTAAAAACAAAAACCAAATTTGATTATCAAATAAATCTGTTTTTAAAAAAGTAAAAACAAAAAACGAATTGGTTATTAAATCATACCTTAGGCCCCGTTTGATAACCATTTTATTTTTTTATTTTTGGTTTATGAAATTTAAGCTTATTTCTACTCAAATTTTTTACTATCCATATTTTCTTAAGAAAGTAGGTGAATACTAACTAAATTTCAAAAACAAAAACAAGTTATTGGAAACTACTTTTTTTTGTTTTCAAGTTTTAGTTTTGTTTATTAAAATATAGGTAAGATGTAGATATCCAAATAAGGAAAAATGTAAGTAAGATAGTTGTTGTAAGCTTAAATTTCATAAACAAAAAATGAAAAATAAAATGGTTATCAAATGAGGTCTTAACTTTTTATTTTTAGTTTTTAAAATTTAAAGAATTCTCTATGTATGATTTTATCTTTTTTTTTTTATGAAGCATATCAATTCTAACCAAATTTCATAAATCAAATAAAGCATTTAAAATCTATTTTTTTAGCTTTTAAATTTTGATTTAATTTTTAAAAACACAAGTAGAGTGTATACATCAAAGTATGAAAATCATGTACTAAAAAAAAATCATAAAAATTATGTATTAAAATAGTAGTTGTAGGTTTAAATTAAACAATTGCAAAAAAAAAAAAAAAAAAAAAAAAAATCAAATCCCACCTAAGTTGTCAGTTTTAAGGCACACAATATATACATATGTATATACGTATACATGTATATATGTACATATACACATATAGATGCCTAGTTCTGTAGTCAATCTTTGTATAATTTTTTAATCTGATTTAAATTTATGATATAACTTTATAACTATATATTTTAAAAAATACAATAAAGTTAATGGAGCCATGAAATAATTATGACAAACCAATGATGGGGTATTATTGGCTTTTTTTATAGTATGATTTAAGTTCAACAAACACACGTTTTCTCTAGCAAATACTTTAAAGTTGATAACAGTCAAAAAAGTAAAAAGTAAAAAAGAAAGAGTATGAGAATAAAATTTGCCACTAAAGAAAGGTATTTCAGTAAAATATTAAGTTTTTTTATTCAATTATATTTGCAGTTTTTTTTTTTTGTTAAAATACCATTTTGGTCCCTTGGAGTTTGTTCCATTTTTGTCCCTAGACTTTCAAATGTCCATTTTTAGTCCCTTGACTTTGTAGTTTGTTCAATTTTGGTCTCTTGACTTTGCTATTTGTCAAATTTTGGTCCATCGACTTTCAAATGTCCAAATTTAGTCCATAGACTATCAAAAAGTTCAAAAATGGTCCTTTCGTCAAATAATTTTTTTTTTCTCTCTTCCATCTTTCATCATTTCTCTTCTAAAAGTTTTATCTCTCTTAAATCTACCTCTCTAACTCTCTAATCCTCTTTTCTTCTTTTTTTTTCCTCTTATTCTCTCCTCAATCCATCTTATCAAATTATTTAACATGAGATAATTTTTCTAAATAATAATTTTCCTACTTTGATTTGTCACTTTTTGTTTTCTAAAATTCATAGTCTACCATGGAACAAAAAAGAAAAAGAAAGAAAACAAAGAAGAAAAAAAGAAAAGAAAAGAGGAGAAGAGAGGTGGATTGAAGAGAGGTAAAATTTCTAGAGAGAGAAATTATGAAAGATGAAAGAGAGAGAAAATAATTTAGGAGTGATAAAAAATTCATTTGATCAAAGGAAAATTTTTTAACTTTTTTTATAGTCTAAGGACCAAATTTGAAAATATTTGAAAGTTGAGGGACCAAAATTGGACAAATAGCAAAGTTGAGGGACCAAAATTGGACAAACAACAAAGTTGAGGGACTAAAATTGGACATTTGAAAGTCGAGGGACCAAAATGAAACAAACTCCAAAGTCGAAGGACCAAAATGGTATTTTAACCTTTTTTTTTAATATATATTTTGAGTTAAGGGCAGAATCATTTACACTCAGACTCATATTTGAGTGAAGTGAACCTCATTACAATGTCAAAGTACTCCATTTTACATTCTCAAAAAAAAACTCCATTTTAAAATATAGCGATAAAATATCGTAGTCTCATGGTTTCGTGATAATCGATTCTAACTGATCATGGATTCGATTTCAAAAATTAATATTTAAGTTTTATTTATTTTAGAATAATAAAGCTTCTTCGTAAGATTTGTGATATTTTTCTTTCCTTGTACTAAATAAAATATAAGAATAAAACTGAACATGAATTTCAAATTAGTGACTAAAAAGATCATTTTATATAAAATTTATGTTCAAAATAATGGTTAAATTCGAAAAAGGAGCAAATCAGTTTTGGGTTAGTACCTGGATTTCAAAAAAACTAATTCTTGAATTTCAGAAAAAAGGAATTTGATTCATTTAACTAATAAATATGTTCATACATAAATATTTTTTGAAAGAAAAAAAATTATCTCCCATTAGCCATCTATTTAGGGGCTAAATGGTGGTTATTTCCTAAATAAATTTGGGAAATATAGTTATTTTTTACTGATATCCTTTGTAATTTGAGGTTGGACCTTACTGAGCTGACTCTTGAAATGCTTCTATTGTGTTTGATATGTCTTTTTTGGGAAGTTTAGATCCTTTTAGTGTGTTGATATTAGCATATTGACCTATTAATTTGGGATCTTGATTTTCTATTTGTAAGATCGTCGATTATTAAGATCTTGTTTGATAATCTTTATTTGTTATTTTGATTTTTGAAATGTAAGTTTATTTTTACTTATATTTCCAACTGTGTTCCATCTTTTTGACAATGTATCTATCATGGGTGAAATTCGTGGTTAAGACTTAATGAAACTCACAAGCTTAATTACAAGTGATTAGACCTAGAAACGGGCTCGCCCCAATTCACAAGCTCAAATCTTATTCTTAGGACTATATGGAAAGACTTATGCCTGTAAATAGTCAGTTGACTGACTTAGGCATCGAGGCGGCGTGGCTCAACGATGTCCAGCTGATTATTGTTTGATTTGCAGGTATTTGTTCCAAGGAAATACAAATTCACATTCACTATTGATGTTACACCAAATTTCGACATCAACAGTATCTAATTTTCCTAAAGAAAGTAAATCCTAACCAAATTTCAAAAACAAAAATAAATTTTTAGAAAGACTTTTTTTTGTTTCTGAATTTTTATATGATTTCTACAAATATATGTAAGATATAAGATACCTAAGTAGAAGAAAATATATAGTATATTGGTTATTCTAGACTTAATTTTAAAAACAAAAAATAAAAAATAAAATTGTTATCAAAGAGAGCCTGAATGGCATGTTTGGTGTGAGTATTAAATTAATCTGAATTAACTTAATGCCTCCAATTCGTGTTTGGTGGACGGATTAAGTTAATCCCTCAAATTAAGTTAATACTTCACGAAATCCAACAATAATCCTCATATATTCTTTCTTTGCCTCGTTTTCCGAAATCATCTTTAATTCTATTTTTCAAAGAATTTATTCAACTTTAAAATTTAGATTTAAAAGTTTATTCGAATTATTTTTTATGTTTTATTTTTTTAGAATAAAATTATTTTTTATGTTTTGTAGTTTATTTAATATATAATTGCATGATTTCTAAATTTAATGTTAAATGTTAAATAAGTAAAGAAATAAATGATTCAAAAGAATAAAAAAATATATATTTGAATTTCAAAAGATAATTATTTGAATATAACAAAATTTTGTTATTGAGATATAGTATGCATCTTTTTAAATTTGGAAGGAACAGATATTAAAATATAATTAACAAATAATTTGAAATAATAGATATTAGCGACTGGGTTTTTTTAGTACTATTAACAACAGAACGGAGTTAACAAATCTTAAATTTATATGGAAAAAACTTGTATGAATCTTTTTAGATTCGTAAAATATAAAATACATTATTTTTACATTTGTAAAATATAAAATACATACATCTAATAGAATGTCAAAAAATTTGTTTTGTTATTTTTTTATGGTATTTAAAAATGGGTTCGAATTCCTTTATCCTACTTATTGTAAAAAAATTAAAAACTATATTCATTTTAAAAAGTATTAGTGAGTTTTATTAAATAAAAAATCAAATAGAACTTGTTACATGTAAATTTTCATAAAGAATTTGAATCCATTTGGATACTTTAGTTTAATTAATTGAAAAAATACTATTAAATAGTTTAATTGACTATTTTAAAATTATGTTCAATTGAAATCAATTGCTGGTACATAAAATGTCACAAAAATTGCTAAATTTTAAAACTCAATTTTCTACTTAGAATATAATTTGATTTATTATTATATACATAAGAAATTTTACTTATGTTATTTGATGACTTGTTTCTAAGTATCTAAATAGGTTTTTATGTTTCTCAATTTTTTTTTTTATTATATATTACCCTTATATGAATGTAATTTTGTTATTTCTATATTGACTACAATTTTAATTTGAATCAGTATTAATCTATAAAATGCATGAAAATTAGTTTACATTTTTATTATAACTTTCATCAATCTATTTGAAGTTTGAACTACTTTTAAAATATGAGTAAAATTGAATTTCAAACTTAATTACCATTCACAAAAATTAGAGAGTACTAAATAAATTAAATTATTTTTTAAAATTTTAAATTTATACCAACCTTATAATTAAACAACTAAATTTAAAAGATCTTTACATAATTTAAATGTCTTTCTAAATTTTTTTAATGGATATAAAATTTGTTATATTGTTTTTAATTTAATATAGATATTAAGTTAAAATTGAAATAAATAAGAAAATATATATTGATAAACATATTTTTTTAAATGAATATTATATGATTACTATTTCAAATAAATGTCATTTTGTTATTTATTTATTATGAAGAGAAAATAAATCAAAGAGTAAACAATTTTTAAGAAATGTTAAATAAAAAATCAGTTAAACTTAATCCTAGCACCAAACAACAGTCCGCTTAACTTAATTCAGCTTAACATAATATGTCCACTAAATGCAGATTAACTTAATCCTCAACTTAACTTAATATCGATTAATTTGATCTGAATCCCTGCACCAAACACACCCAAAATATCTTGATTTATCCTTTACCAATTTATTTTTAGTCCCTTTTTATGTTTTGTTTGGTCTGAATTAGAGTGGTAGAAATTAGGATAAAGTGGAAAGTTTTACTCGGTTCTACGAGTATTTTTCTCTTGGGAGAATTTGTAAAGGATGTGAATTATGTTTAATAAATAATTTGATTTTTAAAATAAAAAATCTAACATACATGGATGAAAAAGTATATTTTAACTATAAAAATAATAAGATAGAGAGATTTATCTTATTATTTTTATAGTTAAAATGTATATATCACGTATTTATTGTTCCGTAAAAAAAACAATAATTCAATATTTGAGTATTAATATATACTTACTCACTCAATAAAAACTATTGTAAAAAAAAGTATCATCTAATGATCACTGCTCAATTATTTAATTATTTAGATATAAATCAATTTATAACTAATATCATAAGTTAAAATCGGTATTTGATTCTCCTGACAAATGTACTAAAAAAAATATCGTATCTAAATATATTCCCACGTGGATTGTTGCATTTATTGTCTCGAATTTTGAAATAATAGGATAATGAAAGGGAAAGGTCAAATAGCGAAAAAAATATTTTTTTTCTTTATTATGTTATTACTTTTTTTTTCTTAAAGTTTATTATATTTTTACCTCAATACTGAATTTTCAATTGGGATGAATTTTACACCTAGATTAAGATAATTCCACTACATTTTTTTTCCTGTATGACAGATAAGTGCACACCATAGTGACATATATTAACTTTATTCATAAAAAATAATGATGTAGCAGGTTGAGACAACTTATAATAGTTCTATCAAAATAGACTTTAAGTAGGTCTTGACATATTTGAAGAGAAATAAATGGGAGAGTAACATAAAAAGTTGACAATACAATTTTAGTGTTGGAAATTTCATTTTTGTTATTAAGTTTAAATTTGTTAACTTTTTTTATACAACAATTTTAATGTTGGAAATTTCATTTTTGTTATTAAGTTTAAATTTGTTAACCTTACAGATATTAAGTTATACAAAATACAATTAGAGTTTCAATCCATATGACTCATACAAGTCTTGAAATTTATAGTTGTTTTTTTTATATACAATCAAGATTCTCAAAATTATTTAAATTAATTTATCCTTTCAAAAAAAAAATATATCCACTCTTACTATTGTTTCAAAGTGCAACGCTAAATACAAGAGTATAAAATTTAAATTTCATTTTTTTAACAAACAAAATAAGTTTAATATTTTTAAGTTTATTGAAAATAAGTTCATACTTTTAAATATATTGTAAAATACGGATAAAAATTCAATGTATATAAATTATTTAAATTTTATTTTTATTTTAATAATAAATTGATATATTTATTTTTAATATTAAAAATAAACAGATAACTTTTAATTATTAATTTTTAAATATGATATTTATAGTCCATCTCTAAACAATTGAAATTTTATAACTTTTTTTTGTTATTAAAGACGATTAAAAATGAATAAAAATATGAAAATTTAACGTGATAATATATCTATTTATTTTATTTTTTAAAATTCTAATATATTTAAATAAACATTTGATATAATAATAGTATAATTATTATAATTATATATTGATATATTAACATAATAATAATATTATAAAAAAATATACCAGACATAAAATAAGTAAATAAGTATATATATATATATAAATAAAAAGATGAAAAAAATTTAAATTTAAAAAAAAAAAAAAAAAGAGGAGAGAGAAGATGAGATGAGGAACACCTTAGGCAAAAAAAGTGTTGGACTTCCAACACCTCACCTCATATCATCTCCTCTTAAAACAAACACCTCCTATAGGATTGATTAAGGATTAAAAAATATTTTTTATAGGTTAAAGATTGAATTTAACATTCCATAATTCGCAATACTATATTTGTAAAATTAAGGTGAAGAAAAAAAAACACAAAGTAATTGAATTAGATGATTCTAAAAATTGTTCTAAAAAAAGATATTCTAAAAAATCCCCTTCATAACCTTTTCTTTTGAATTTAATTTTTTTTCCAATTTGACATATTCCTAAAAAGCCCCTAAGTGAAATGCTGAATTACAAATTTAGACGTTCTTCAATTTTTATTATTGCATTCATTTGACTTCTAAATTTTGAAAAATATTTATTAGACTTATAAATTTTTACTTTTCTCTGATAGACTTTTAATATATTCTAATTTAGTTTTAAAAAATTAATTAATTTATTAAATATTAAAATAAAATTCCATGTTCAACAAAACTTTAAACCTTTAATTTCATATCTAGTAAATTTATTATTATCATACTATTTTTTTTTTGAAAACTATTATCATATCATACTACCTTAAAGTGTGGCTTAAGAATAAAATCATTTTTAGACGATTTTACCCCTAAGTCATATCCTAAATTACAAAAATGTCATTTATTGGAATATAAATTTTTTTTTAAATAACGTATAAGATATTTACAATATCATTTAAATTTTCATAGGTAGAAGATAAGATATTTTTAACAAATCTTATAAATTTTATGGCTAAGTTAGAAGATAAAGATTTCAACCATCAAATGAAGTTATTTACAATATCATTTAAAGTTTTAGTTAGAAAATAAGATATTTTTAACAAATCTCGATTTTATTTAACATTTTATATTCTAATTAAAATAATAAATTTAATTTTCCAATCCTTTAAATAGATGTCTACATTTTGTTTACAAGATTGCTTGGATTTATTTTTCTTATTTTATAATAAGTTATGTTGGATTATTTACCTTATTAGCTTTCATCTAATTTTTCTTTTGTGCAATAATTTTTGTAGGGATTTTTTTTTTGCATAATTGTTGCATTTCAAAAAAATACTTGTAGATATGGAAAGAAAGTTTGAAGAATTATAAGATTATCATCCGAGGTTAGTGTATGAATTCTTCAATTTTAAAAGATTGGTAACAATGATTTTCTCTATATTTTGTTTTCAAACTCATTTGAAACTTTCTTTTTTGCTTGGGGTTACTTTCTTGGTTTTTTTTATAATAAAAAATTTAGTTATCTTATTTTTGTTGGATTATTTACCTTAACTTTCATCTAACTTTTCTTTTGTTACAATAATTTTTGTAGAGATCTTTTGTTGCTTAATTGTTGACTTGGAGATGTGGGAATTTTTTTTTAAAGAATGATAAAATTATCATTTGAGGTTAAAGGTAAGTTCATAGATATATACTAATAAATATATTTAGCTTATTTATATTTATAATTATAATAATGATATAACTCTTATTTATAATTCAAGAGTAATTGGTCTGATAAATTGAGAAAAAAATTAAAGAGCATCGATTTTTAAAAATCAGAGATAAAATTTTATTTTCATTCAATAAATTTTATTAAGTTTTTTTAAATAATAAAACCTATTATTTTTTAAGCTCAAAATAAATAATTAACTACTTTTTAACATAGATGTGAATTTTAATAAATTTAACTAACGTGAAAAATTGTTATAAAATTCAATATTATATTGAAATTATTATTTGATGATTTAAATTTAACCTAAAAATGTAAGAAACAATTTATATATATATATATATATAATTTATTATTTAAAAAATTATCACGTGGAACGCCGTGCTAAAATTAAAATGTCAACTAAATCAAAGATTTATTACGGTTAAAATTGAGAATTTAAAGAACTATCAAACATACGAATGAAAGTTTTAATATCTCAAATAGAAAATATGTTAAATATTTTTAAAAGTTTAAAATCAAGTAAATACAAACATGTAAAAGAAGTGACCTACTATAGAGAAATTAAGAGAAACAAACTCAATTTTTTAGAACAAAAAAAAAAAAAATACAAACATGTAAATTCATAGATTAAACTTGAAATTTAATTAAAATAAAATAATTGCAATAATGTGCTTTGGATTCCATACCATTGTGGCCATGAAATTAATTAAACGACAGAATGAGACAGTATTATTGGGTCAATATTTCATTGTTCTTTTTTACCTTTTCTTCTGAGGTTAAAATTGTAATTTCACCGCACATTTCCATGATTTTTTAGCTCAATTAAAAACTTATTTAATTGATAACTCACCTTTCATTTCGATTCAAATAAATATATAATGATGGTCAAATTACAAAAGGCAAGTAAAAAATTTACACTAGATTGGATTCACTATCCCTTGTTCAGTAAAAAAAAACAACAAAAACGAAAAATATTAATGTATATGCAAAAAAAAAAAAAAAAAAAAAATCATTAAACTTTCATATCTTAATCAATTTAGATTTTGTCATAAAAAAGTTCAATTTATATTTTAGATTAGAAAATTCATGACTGTTTTTTAAACTATGCATTAAAAAAAAATCTTGCTCTAGCATAAGAATATGTAATGACTATTTTTAAACGAAATTGTCAAAATTATTCTTGACTTAGGTGAAACCCTTTTAACTTCTAAATATTGTTGTATTAAAAAAAATTAACTCATTTAAGATATTTTAGGTCCGTTGATAATTAACTCATTCAAGGAAGTTAAAATTTAAACTTTTTTTTTAGAGAAAAATTTAAACTTATTTTTACTAACATTTTCTACCATATTGTAATAAAGTATATAAATGCTAATCAAATTTAAAATATCAAAACAAAATTTTGGAAGCAATTTTTTTCTCTTCGATATCGTTTAGTTTTAGAAAATAGAGGTAAGATACGAATTAATCATATATATATAATGAAGTAATTTGTGATCGATTATTCAAAAATTAAAAATTAAAAATGAAGTAATGATAAAAAAAAACTTTAAAAATTCAAGTCAATTTAAATTTTAAAGTTCCAAAATTTATAAGTGCTTAGTTTTTCTTTTTAATTTTTTTAAAAAAAATATAATAGCTGAAATTTTGTAGGCTACAATAAATTAAAAATATATATTGATAATTCTTTTGAGAAGTGTTTTAGAAGGCTTAGTTGTTGGCAAAGTAATTATAGTGGGTTGTTGCCTTTGTGAAACCATCATTTATTTATTTATTTTTGAGAATCGTCATTTATTTAATTTACTTCATACAAATTTTATAAATGATATTTTTTTTGAAAGTATATCCTTTGTATAAAGTGAAAAAAAGTCTATATAAAAGGTTAAAATTTTGGGGATTTTGCATGTATAACAAAAAAAGGTAAAATATTTCCATCTATAGCACAAAATTTAAAATAATTTCATTTGTAGCAGAAAATCCAAATTGACTTCTATCACTTGTTGAGTTCTATGAGTGATAGAATTCAATCAATGATAGACTCATTCTATCACTCCTTAAGTTTTCTATCAGTGATAGAAATCTAAATTGAGTTCTATCACTAGGTGAGTGATAGACTATCACTAGGTGAGTGATAGAAATAAATATGCTATAGATGAATTATTTTAAAAATTATGCTACAAATATAATACAAGAGGTACAATGTGCTGCTGATGGTAAATTCTCTAAAATTTTCATATTAATTTGATTTTCAAATTTCTCCCAAATATAACCTAGAAAAAGATTAGTGTGAGATGGATAAAGAAGGGATATGTATGAGTATAGTTTACCAATCAAAATAATCATATTTAGACACTATTATAAAAATAAATGTGTTACAGTATTTTATAGTAAATTATAATTTACGACCGAAAATGATAAAATTTACATTTAAAAGGGTGGAACTTTTTTAAAAATACATTTAAATTATGACATGAGAAAGAAATGATTAGTAATTATATTATTGATTTCAAAATCTGTATATTTGGAAAATAAGATAAGATTAATACTCTCGAGACATCATGTATCACATAATAATCATGTATTTCTTATAACTCATATCAACATCCTCCTCTTCTAATATCTCCAAATATATGTCACCAAAAACCAGCTTCCCCATTGACATACATTGTTTGTTTATATTAAATTGCAAAATAGTTTACTCATTAATTTGGATATGTTTGAGTAATACTCTTAGTATTAGTGTTACTTGTTGGCTTATTAATTAGTATAAACACTTCTTAAGTAGTATTAATGTCAATTTATGTATTAATGTGTATGGTTCAATAAGTCTTAGGTTTACTTTTAAAAAAAAAAAGAAAAAAAAGTCTTAGGTTTAGATTTGAGCTTTTATTTATTTATTTTTATATAAAGGAGGTTAGGATTTATTGTTTTTATTTATTGGTTTTAATTAGGTTCCACTCCACACCTCTCTTGTTTATTTTTTCTTTCTTTATTATCAATATTATTATTATAAGGGGTTATTTTAAACCTAAGCCAGATTGGAAAATTATTTGTGACACCGGGCAAAAAGACAATCATAATTATAGGTATTAATAATTATACAGTATTATTAATAATACTATAATAATACACACAATATTATACTAATAACATATAATATTGTATTAATAATACATAATAATGTATTAATAATGCAAAATATTGTATAAATAATAAAATAATATTGTATAATGTGTATTAATAATATCATATTTTTTATTATGATGCAAATATTTTCAAATTTACTTAGATCTACTCTTATTTAGTGAAATTAGACTATCCAACACAATTTACTTTATTATAATGACTATTCTCTTTACTTCAACCCTTTATTAATATAAAAACTTGATTAAGAGCGTGTTTTACAACTATTTGATTTTAGAAAGAGTTAGTGATATACCAATTTCATTGTTTAGTGGTAATCAAGATCAACATCACGGTAATGGGGTCAATCTTAAAAATCAATATTTAACTCTTATTTAGTTGAGAGCAATGTCCTTTATGTAGGTAAGTACAAAAAAATGTCTTTATATACAATTTGTGGTTCCCTACTTCAATTTGTACAAAAAACACATATTTGTTTTTAGTTTTTAGTGAGTTCCAACTCGAAATATTCGAATTATCTAACATAAACCATAAGGGTTGAGTAGGTTTATAATTGTATTTGATTTGAATTGAGTTATGATTTTTAAAATTTTACGAAGTTGCTCTAATCATAAAATTAAACAGAGTAGAAGATCCACAAATTTAAAACTTTTAATTGATCCTAAAAGTTTTCCTAATCAAACCCAACCCGCAGAACTACATTCCTACTTCAAGTCTATAGATTAAATATAAAAAGTACTAATAAAAAATTATAAGTGTTTTAACTTTTACTTTGGACAAAAAAAAGACTGCACTCAAATTCTGAACATTTCTAGAATAAAATATATTGTTTTAGTTTAACATGATTTAAATGAAATATATTGTTATGGTTGGAGAAATACTTCGATAAAAGAAGAGTATAATTTTAATAATATAATGTGCAACTCAATAACTACACGATGACAAGTTCGAGTTTTGAATCTTCGAATCTAAATTAAGGTCAAATTACAAATTTAATTTCTATGTGATATATTTTTTGTGAACCATACACCTTGGTTATACATTATTCCATTAAGTTTATGTTATAGTGAAAGTTAAAATTTATTTCATATTATTTTAATTGTTAGAATTAATCTACAAGAAAATAACGTAACCTTCGTTAAGCTAATTTTATAACTAATACATACGAACATTACCTTTACTGATTTGTCTAAAAAAAAATTAAAATGTGACGAATCAGCTGATAAAAATAGAAGACAAGATCAATTCTATTTGCAACCAAAGCTTTCACACACTCTTCAGTTCTTATTGGAATGGAGTGTCGAGACTCCAAAGGAAAATGGAAGAATAATCCATTATCGATCATTAGATTATTTCGATAGCCTTTTAAATGATAAACTCAGTGCTGAGATTGCAGATCGAACTAGTTCAACTGAATAAAAAAGTTAGATCTCAAACCAAATCGATTTTGATGAACCGAGGGTTTTGTTTGGGATTTGATCCAATTGACCTCATCAACAATATTCTAACCACATTATCCACACATGTCCACCATGTGTCTTTACCTCGAGCCAAACAACTTACACGACTTTTACCACACGACCCATCAATTGTTATCTTCCCATGATGACATTTGACTCTACCATTACAAGCTTCTCTTTGACGATCTCTTTGGCCACCACCTGCGACGATGATAACGAGATAAAGTTATATACGCTAACTCATACTTTATATTTCCATATTTCGTTAAATTTTTTCTTATATAAACAGAAAAGGTCAAATAAAAGAAATTCCATATTAGTAGAATTGTGATAGCAAATTTTGATATATTTGACTCTTTTGTAAAATGTGGGATATTGCAATTACCACTTCATTGTCACAAAAGATTAAGGTAAGAGAAGAAGATGTAATGTACAATTCAGTAGGCAAATGCAGAATCAAGTGATTTTGCTATCGCACGGTTGAGAAGTAACTAATCTAAAGACAATTATAAGATGTCTAAAGAAAATGAGTCTAAAATAGATCAATTTTATTGATTACGAAATATACAACTAAACGTAGTAAAGTTAGACAATTCTCGTGTGAAATTAATTTAAGTGTGAAAAACTTGTTCTACCCCTCACAAATATACAAAAAAGAGTAATAGTGTGAAGGACAAAAACTCATTACTAACCCTATTATTATGGCTGTATTCATATTCTTCCACCACCATAATATCTCAAAGGAAAATAAACCAAAATCCAAAGACAAACAAAAGAAAAATAAAAAAGAAAAATAAATTTAGGTAGCTCTGTCCCAATTGGGACACAAGCACATGCCTAGAAAAGAAAAGGCCAAAACCCCAAAATACCCTTCAACCCCAAACCAATTACCAAGGGCACCCCCGTAATTTTACTTCAACCGCCCTACACTTTTCGCGCCAATCTCTCACTACGGGTTCCCCTTTTTCTCTATCTCTCTCCAATTCCTCTAAAAATCTCCACAGTTTCAAACCCACAAAAAAAAAAAAAAAAAAAGAAAATCAATAAATGGAGTAGAAAAAATTGATGCATTAATTGACCAATCGGTCCAAGGATTTCTGAATCTGTGACTCTCTTAATGATCCTCCTCTTTGCTGGTTACCTGCTTCACTCTTCTTCTTCACTCACCAAACCCTAGCTCGATCTTTGAACCCCATCCCCCATTTCTGATCCGATCCCAAATTCGCCCTCTATGTGAATCTTCCTCGCCTTTTCCGATTCGTTTCATCCATCGCATTTCAGGGTATGTTGTACTTTCACTAAATGTCTACGTCTGTTTTGGCTTTTTGTTGTTTAATGGGCTTTCGGCGATTTGTTTATACTTTGCTTGGATTGCTTGTAAAAGTGGTTGGTGGGTTATCTTCCTTTTGGTTTTTTAATTCTGGGTTTTCTTTTTTTGGGTTTGATTTGTTTGATGAAGTCATTTTTGATTCGGTATAATGTTGATTTTCAGATGGGTTGTTTTCGAATCTGCTTTTACTGTTGGTGTTAGCTCTGAAATGTGTGTTGAGTTGCTTCTGCTTGCGTTTTTTGGATTTCCCCTTTTTCAGTCGGTGTTTTTTACTTGGCTCTGTTTTTTGTTGGTTGCCATTGGAGTTTGGAAGCTTTGATTCCTACTCTGTTTCTTGTCTTTCAAGGTTGGGTTCTTTTTGTTTTATTCTAGTTCTTTTTCTTTTTGGATTCTTCTTCAGTAGCCTTCAGTTTGTCAGTGTGAACAAAAGTTTCATCTCTGATCTATGTTTAGGTTGCTGAGAAAAATCTCCTGTACTTGCCTTTCTTGAATTGTGGGCTTACTGTTTTTTTTGGTTGCGTGGTAATTTTCCTCTAAGATATGTATAGTTCTTGTTTTGTGTATTGATTTTGAGTGGTTTTGTTCAGATCTTGTGAATTTTTGAAGTTACCTTCTGGGCACTGGAAAAATAATGGTGGGGAATTTCCATTGCACGGTTCTTGTGTTTTTGGTGCTTTTTGTTGTTGGGAAGGCGGAGATTTACATTGTTACCATTGATGGGGAACCTATTGTGAGTTACAATGGTGATCTTGATGGATTTGAAGCTACAGCAGTGGAATCTGATGAAAAGATCGACCCTACCAGGTTTCGACTGTTCAATTCTGTATTTGTTATGGTTGCTTGGGTTGTGTCTGTGTCATGTTCATGGCTAGAGTTCATAATCATGGCTAAAACTTATCTTCTAATGCTTTCCAGCTATAGAATCATTTATCACCAATTTATAATTGAGGAAAATTTTGAGCTTTTTCCGTCCTTGTTGTGACTCTTGCACGTGGAGTTATGTATTGTGAAATGTCATTTTCCAACAGGGATTTCGGTTTATTATTTTGGGAGCTGTCAAGCCTTGGTCCCATTTGTTTTGACTTGTCTGGTCTTCATGATCCGATTAGTAAGCTATAAGGTGTATGTATGTATTACACGTAATAATTTATAAAATTAGGATTTTTGTTTTTTTAAATTTATTATTGGTAATCGGAGCTTCGCCCCACTATATATCGTGGACACTCATATTTGTCTCAAGGTCCGGACTCAGGAGGCAGCCAAGAATTTTATAATTAAGTTTACTCGTGAAATTTGACTTTGACTTTGAGATCTCCGAGAGAGTATACCTAGGAGACCAAAGTCTCTACCAGTCCACCTTGGGGACAGAAGACAATTAGGATATTTGGTTTAGCTAGAATTTGACCCAATTAGTTTTATGATTTTCTAACTGGATTTTATCATGCATTAAAATATTCTCCACTCTTCATTTTTAATGATCTTACATTTTATTTTAATCGATTCAAATACATGCATACCACTTGATTATTCAAATACTATTATTGATTCTTGACATTATAGTAAACCTCAGAATTTCATCTTTACTCATAAATTATACATTAAGGGTGATATAACTGCTTCCACTTTTTAGTTTGGTCGGCTATCTTCTTTTTTATTTTTATTTATTTATATATTATTATTATTTATTATTTATTGTTATCTAGAAATTGTCTATCCTTCTCTTGATTGCTAGAATAACCGTACTGAAACTACTGTCCTTGAGACCAATACCTGTTTACTTTTAGTTTTGAAGAACTTTTACTGTACTGAAAGATTTGACCAGCTTTATGTTATTGAATATTATGCATCTCATACGTGGAAATTTCTTTCAGTGAAATTGTGACATCTTATGCTCGTCACCTTGAAAATAAACATGACATGCTTCTTGGGATGTTGTTTGAGAGAGGATCCTTCAAGAAGCTCTATAGTTATAAGCATCTCATCAATGGATTTGCAGTTGACATTTCACATGAACAGGTTAGACATAAGAAATCTTCATATTTTTTCGTACGGTTATACTAAATTCCCCATGGATTTCTTTGACAGCCAACTGATGTAAAATCAAACGGTCTCTCCCATAAAAATAGTCGAGGTTATCCGAAAGCTGACTAGCACACATAAATATAAATAGAGTAAAACTCACCTGCACATGAATGTGTATGGTAGCTCTAGATTTTAGTGATGTGGTACTGTTGGGTGCCATAAAAATTTATATACTTTTCAATATTTTTAATTATAAAATAACTTTTTGTGGCATTGAATGGTGCCACATCACGAAAATGTAAAGCTCCTTTATATATTCATGTGGGAAGTTTTACTCATATAAAAATAAAATAATAATAATAATATATCTTTTTGCATTCTCATTTGGTGTAATAATTTGTTTTTTCCCATTCAATATAGTATTTTTCTTCCTTACGTTTGTAGGCAGAGATTCTAAGACATACACCAATTGTAAAATCCGTTGAGAGGGACTGGAAGGTTAGAAAGCTAACAACACACACTCCAGAGTTCTTGGGCCTTCCAACTGGCGTATGGCCGACAGGTGGTGGCTTTGACAGGGCTGGTGAAGATATTGTGATTGGATTTGTGGACTCTGGAATTTATCCACACCATCCAAGTTTTGCTACATATAATACAGAACCTTTCGGGCCATGTTCAAAGTATAAAGGGAAATGCGAAGTTGACCCCGACACCAAGAAGGATTTTTGTAATGGAAAGATTGTTGGAGCTCAACATTTTGCAGAAGCCGCTAAAGCTGCTGGGGCATTTGATCCATCCATTCATTTTGCATCTCCTTTGGATGGTGATGGACATGGAAGGTTTGCCTTCTAATTCTTTTAAACTTTATTTGATTAAGTTATTTTTGTTATGTATTCATTTGTTTTTTTTTCACTTCATCATGATTATATATTGAACTGTGTTTGTTCTAAGAGAGACTTTTTATCCATAAATTATCAAGAAGACATTGAGGTGAACATGAACCATGCGTTTGGAATTGGAAGAAATAGCTAAGAGATAATTTGTAAAAGAATCAAATTCTTGTAATATTTTGAAGTCTCACTTACACCAAGTACTCTACTAGAAATCTTTAAAATTGGCATAGAAGCTTATTTAAAATGCTTCTGTTTTGACTTTTTACCTTCTTATTCTTTCTGATCCGAAGATGCCCCCACCTACATTAAATGAGTTGCAATATCTTTTGTGCATTTTATTATGAAGTTGAATGATATAATATATTTTTATTTTATTTATGTTTTACTGCACCAGCCATACAGCAGCAATTGCAGCTGGAAATAATGGAATCCCTGTGAGAATGCATGGCTATGAATTTGGTAAAGCAAGTGGGATGGCTCCCCGTGCTAGGTGAGGGAGATAGAAATGGCTCAATTTAAAGTAGCTGTATCATTCTCCTTCTAAATGTTTCATTTGAATTTTCTATGCATAGAATTGCTGTATATAAAGCTCTCTACAGGATTTTTGGAGGATTTGTTGCTGATGTAGTTGCAGCTATTGATCAGGTGCGTACATATAAGGACTTCCGAAAATCAATAGCTTACACCTTTACTTGTAGCTTTCTTGTTTTTGGTGTTTTCTTTTTGGAAACCGGGAAATTGGAGTTTCGCTCCACTATACCCAGGGTAACCACGTCCATCCCTAGGCCCATTTTTTTCTTTGTTTTTGGTGTTCTCATACCCCCTCCCCAAATGTATTTTTATAAACAGAAGAAATTCGTATTCTTTTATTATGTGATTTGAGATTATTTCCTCTAATGGTAAACTTATGCTCGGATGATTGAAAACAACGAACTCATGTGAACAGGCTGTACATGATGGGGTCGATATTCTCAGTCTTTCAGTGGGGCCAAATAGTCCTCCTGCAACTACCAAGATCACATATTTAAACCCATTTGATGCTACACTTCTTTCAGCTGTGAAGGCTGGTGTGTTTGTTGCACAAGCTGCTGGTAATGGAGGCCCATTCCCTAAAACTTTGGTGTCATATAGTCCATGGATAGCAACTGTGGCAGCTGCAATTGATGATAGAAGATACAAAAACCATCTGACACTTGGTAATGGAAAGATTTTGGCTGGACTTGGGTTATCGCGTAAGTTTCATCGACTTGCCCTACCGTTATGGTAGTCCAGCTTTCAAAAGAACAGTACTCGTCTCACATATACTAATTTGTTAAGATTAAATGAGAGCTCTTGTTTTGACATTAACTTGTAGTTTTATAATAAATTATCAGGGAGCGGTTTTGAGTGTCGAATTAGCGACAATACTGTCTTATTAACACCTAGCTTATTTTCCTTGTTCCTTCAGTGAGTTTAAACATAGCACTGTTGCTTAACCGAAAAGTATTTTAGCATTTAAGAATCTCATAGGATGTTAAATATCTCACATAGATGGTCTCAGTAAGTTTTGAATTCATGCTTCAGGGTTGAATCCAATGGTTTTCTTATTACTATACTCAACCCTTCGATTGTCCAATGGTATGCAATCATAGATAAATAATATCGGAAAAGTTTTGAATTCCTCTATCTCTGATCTATGTAATCCTGCAATTTGTATTTGGGTGTAAAATGTGATAATTTTCATGGTAGTTCTGGGAATATGTAAGATCTTCTGCATTGTCGAATGTAATTTTATCTTATATAGTTTCTTTTCTTATTTTTCATTGCATTGCAGATGTCAAAGGCCTTTAACGCTTTTTATATTTCAGCTTATATTCTAATTGATTCAAATAAAAAGACAGAAATGATGTAAATTTATATTTTTTTGCAGCTGCTACACATTTGAATCGAACGTACACATTGGTCGCGGCTAATGATGTGCTGTTAGATTCTTCAGTACCGAAGTACAGCCACTCAGACTGCCAAAGGCCTGAAGTTCTAAACAAACGATTGGTTGAAGGAAAAGTTCTTCTTTGTGGTTATTCATTCAGTTTTGTCGTCGGTACCGCTTCAGTCAAGAAGGTCTCTCAAACAGCAAAAGCCCTTGGCGCAGCTGGCTTTGTTCTTGCGGTTGAAAACATATCTCCTGGAGCCAAATTTGACCCTGTTCCTGTTGGCATTCCTGGGATTCTTATAGCTGATGTCAGCAAGTCGATGGTATTTTTTTATTCTTGTCTTCCGCAAATAATGTTTCTTACATACAAAAGTTTGTTGTTTTCTATGTTGCATGCTATCGCTGGAAAAGATAACATTTATGACTAATTAAATATTGTGTCATTTATAAATATACTATGGTTGACCCCAAGTATAGGATTTTCAACAACACATCTCACACAACTGATACTTCGCTTGAATCTGGAACTTATTTTGCTATTCTTTGGTGTCAGTGTCACCATATGCCTCCTTTTGTACCTATGAGGCTATGATCTCATCTCAACACCAGATATCTCAGCGGCATAGCTTTCTACTATGTTTTGCTAGGACCTATATACTTTTCATATATCAATGAAAAGTTTTTGTTTCTTGAAAAAGAAAAAACTATGGGCCTCGTAAGCACAAACCTGTGGTCTCCAAGGTATGCTCCTTTGGAGTTCCCATCTTAATCATAAAATTCCTTGTTATCTCTTGAGTTTGAACCTTGGGATGGGCGTGGATGGTTAGTTCTTTTATACCTTCTCATATATTATAACCCGCTCCCCTCCCAACAAAAAGCTTATAATTTTATTGTGTAACTTCCTCTTTGAAAACACTTGGTTTGCATATTCTTATATCTTAGTATAGAGTTCCCAAGGGGTGGCGTGGTGGTCAAACGCTTGGGCTTTGAAGGTATGCTCCCCTCAAAGTCTTAGGTTTGAGACTCACTTATAACATTAATTTGTAGACACCTCCGGTGACTCCTGATGCATGGTCTAGAGACGGGCGTGGTTATCCTATAGTGGAGTGAAGTTTGATTTCCTAATTTTGCAAAAACAATATCCATAGTATAGAACAGTTTAGCTACTCTCGATGTTTGAATTTTACCTCTGTCGTTTGTCTTTATTCTTTTCCCTCCGTATGTATTAATTATGCTTGCTTGTTCCTTCTGAATTATTATCTCGTCTACTATTTGGTGATCTCGTACTCTGGAATTTACTTATAGGATCTTATAGACTACTACAACACCTCTACACCCAGAGACTGGACGGGTCGTGTCAAGAGCTTCGATGCTGTGGGTAGCATTGGGGATGGTTTGATGCCTTTATTATACAAATCAGCTCCTGAGGTAGCATTGTTTTCTGCTCGTGGGCCCAATATTAGAGACTTCAGCTTTCAGGATGCAGACCTTCTCAAACCAGATATTCTAGCTCCTGGTTCTTTGATATGGGCTGCTTGGTCTCCGAATGGAACAGACGAGCCGAACTATGTTGGTTAGCACCATACCATCGAATCCATCTATCTCAGCATTATTATTTATTTATTTATTGTAGTAACCACCATGCTTATATCAAAGTTCGAACTCCGTAGATAGTACATCTCCAACAATAAATAAATGAAAACAGAGAATCAAAGTCAAAGCGGTTAATAGAATACGATGCAATTTTTTTTCTCCATTTGTTAGGAAGAAAGGAGATGTGGAAACTGTTTTAATTGTTTCTCATCTTCTAAGTATTCTAGTAGCGTTTAAACTCCATTTCTTGGTAAATAAAAACACCACGTTTGGCATACGAATTATTATTGGTTGATATAATTAAATTTATCATAATCTATCAGTTTAAACATTTAGCCAATTAGGTTGATTGAGATTTAACATGGTATCAAAATAAGAGGCCATGTATTCGAACACTTGTCAAGTCATTTCATTCTCATTTAATAATATTGGTTTCTACTCGGCTCGGATTTCCTGGTTTTCAAAAACAAATGATTTTTTTGTTAGACATTTTCAACTTTTTTCAAGTCTACAAGTAAGGGGAGTGTTGATTGATATAATTAAATTATCCTTATGTATGTGTGTGATTTAACATGATTCAACAATTACATATTACCATGGAACACTATTATGAACATGCTAACTGTGTTCTATTACACCTCCATTTTTTGTTTCATCTTTGAAATGAAATACTTCATACTAATTGTTTACCTCTTCCAGGGGAGAGATTTGCTATGATTTCTGGAACGAGCATGGCAGCACCGCATATAGCCGGTATAGCAGCTCTTGTAAAACAGAAGCATCCAAACTGGAGTCCTTCAGCCATCAAATCGGCTTTGATGACGACGTCAACAACAATGGACAGAGGAGGAAGACCTCTTAAAGCACAACAAATTTCTGAAACAGAATCCATGAAACTTGTACCTGCAACACCTTTTGATTATGGAAGTGGTCATGTAAACCCAAGAGCAGCACTGGATCCTGGACTCATCTTTGATGCAGGTTTGTTTTGCTTCCCCTATCTCAATTTGATGTTTGAATGATTCATTTGCTGAACTTATAAATTTTGTCTGTTAGATTTGACAGAAGGAAACACATCTTAATCCTTCTTTCTCTTGGGATAATCTAATTATTGGTTCATGGGTTTCTTTATTTTCTTTTTTGGTTGTTTTAAAACTCGGGTAAAACATCTAACTTGCAAGTTTTTAGGAAAATTGTAAACAACAATCAAGAAAACCAAGAATTAAAGAGAGTGAGACAAGCAACACGCTAGATTTACGTGATTCACTAAACTTGTGTTAGCTACATTCACGGGTAGAGGAAAGAAATTGTTTTATTTAGGAGATAAGAATACCAAAAGGTTTCACAAACGGGGTTAGGGTTGTAATTGAACTATATATTACACCTCTCATAAAACTCCAATATAACGTATGACCCAAAATACTCGCTCGCTGACCAGGGAGCGAGACCCGTACAGTGCAACATAGTTGAAGGCATTTTAACCCAATCTATTGAAAAATGCAATCAATCATTCAATTTTCAAAAGATTGTGAATTATATGTCAACATCAACCTGAGAGACTCAGTTCTAAATGAGGTGATGAGAATGGAAAGGTCCATACTGTAGTAAAAAGTGACGTTTTTTTTCTTCTGAGTTTTCCTACGATGTTAATGACACTTGAAAGTCGTTTTCGATTTCGGCATTTATGAATTGAACCATATCTTTTTCTTAGGCATTTACTGCACTTGGAGTAGTTTCCAAATGGTATGCGATTGCTCAGCTCATGTCGAATCTTTGCTAAATATCAGGTTATGAAGATTACTTGGGATTTTTGTGCACGACCGCAGGCATCAACGTTCACGAGATACACAACTATACAAACTCACCTTGCAACTTCACCATGGGCCATCCGTGGAATCTCAACGGTCCATCAATCACCATTGCCCATCTTGTGGGAACTCAGACCGTAACTCGCACAGTGACAAATGTAGCTGAGGAAGAAACCTACACAATTACTGCAAGAATGGACCCTGCTGTTGCCATAGAAACAAGTCCTCCAGCATTGACTATACTATCTGGTTCGTCGAGAAAATTTTCGGTAACTCTCACAGCCCGATCACTGACAGGAACGTATAGTTTCGGGCAGGTTCTACTGAAAGGAAGTAGGGGGCACAAGGTTAGAATACCTGTTGTAGCCATGGGGTATCAGAGATGAGTTCAATTTTGGTTAATAATTCAGAAAAAAAGGTAAAAGATTCTGTGGTTGTAATATTCTTTGTATCTGTTGGAATAAGCTGAATAGGAAGTCAGATGTAATTTGTCTGAAATATATATGTGGCTGTAAAGAATCAAATCAGAACAAAGGGGGAAGCTCCTGGTTTCTTCCACTTAAGTTTTGATTATTAATTTGTTTAGTAATACAGTTAGATTTTGCATAATGAATTTTCTTTTCCCTTTCAGATTCCTCATTCTCTGTTGGCTTGTTGCACTAGATTATGTTTGAAGATGCATGAGGGATGTAAAAATGGCATTGTGGTTTTTGAATTGGATCCTTGAATGCAATCTGTGGTCTTTTATCTTCTGTACTGATTATTGTGGAATATAGAAACCTATAGGTTTATCTCCTCTTCTTTCTTCTCTTTTTCTTTCCTCTCTTGTAAGTGAGTAAGTCAGTTGATGTGCACTCCAACTATTTTCACAGGACAGACAATATGACTCTAAACATTTGGATACTAACAAAATCAATAAAAAAATAGGTAACCAACATGAATTGAACATGTAGATTCTTAGATCTTCGAGAATTTTTTTGATTACTAAGCTTATTTAAGAGTTAATAGAATCTAGACTTCATTCAAAAAAAAAAAAAAAAAAATCTAGACTTCAAATACAAATCGAGTTGTTGTCGTGTCAACTCATATACATACTTAGATAACGATCCATCTTATCTTTTCACAACTAGAACCTAACAACAAACTTTTCTTGTGAAATAAGATAATGTCAAATAAAGTTAATATTTAATATGAAAGAACTTACTTACCAATCAAACAATAAATACTAGTGAAGAACATAATTGGTTTTGAAATAAGTGTAACTTGTGTTTAAGTGTTGATTTAATGTCTCTTTACTTTTGGTCATCTGTCTTAATATCATGTTAATTTTCATGTCATCTTACCATGAGTCAATGCCTTAAAAATGTTAAAAAGAATATAGGAAAACGTTAAAGTTTTACTTCAATAATATTCTAGATATATCTTTGTGTTTTTTTTTTTTTGATAATTAAATACATCTTTGTTTGTCATGAACTACAAAAAAATAAAATAAATTGAACTTATAATTTATTTCTATGTCAATATTATTCATTTAAATTTGAGTGTATAACATTTAGAAAGGATAGGTAGATCATAATTTATATTTTATCTCCACAATTTGACATCAAATTTATACATTAGGTAACTTGATTATCTAAATAATTTAAATTAAAAGTCGATTTCACAAAGCAAAGTAACAACAAATTATCTTTCAACTTGAAAAATTATTCAAATGCTTATATAGACCTACTTATTTAGGTTTTGAAATCTATCCCGATAATAATTTAACCGTTTCTTCATTCTGGGAGAAATTTGATTATAGTTATAAATTTTGATTTTTTGAAGTTTAATTGGTCAAAATTTTAATACAACATTTGAAAACTTAATAACTAATTGGGACATTCAAACTCATGAAATTTTTGGTCATGAGAATACATAGATTTTATTGATAAACTACACTTGCTAAAGAAACTCAATGATCATCAACAAACAATTTTTTTGCTTTTTTTTTTTATCGAGAATTTTTTTCTTCTAAATTTTTTTTTAGAAGTCCTCCATTAAACAAGAACCAACAAATACATTCAAGACTTCCCATCTATGAGACTATGAGTAGGTCCGACTCCATCGGTCAGAGTGTAACCACCATAAAGAAGAGAACTAGCAATAGTACCGATCCTTCAAGACAGCTCGATCCTCCTAATCAACGTCTTAACCGACATGAAGATTTGATAATCCAATTGGCTAGATGTAAAACCTATCAATACCCATAACAAGGGATTTTGAAGATAGACTTTGGGGTAATCACACAACCATCTCCATGACTAAGAAACAAGATCCCATTAAAGAAACCAAGAAAAGATTGACTTTCGAAGAAAAACAATCCCATTCCTGCAAGAAAGTGCCCAAACTACAAGTATAACAAAAGTTTTTATTGACCAATTCCTCACTTGAAATCCTTAACACAAATTAGTTAAATCCAACCCTAACAATACAAGCCCAAAGCTACAAGGCACCAAAAGAAAAATATTAGAATGAGATAAACATGATAAAAAAATCAGGGGGCCTAACAACAAGCCAAAAACGAAATTAGAAAAAGATAAATAGGCTAGTCCAGCCCACAACTCGACCCAACAAATCCATATATATCCATACATGATATCCGACTCCAACACCCATTGTTCTCGAACTTCTCACGCTGCTATTGTCCCATTATACATTATGACATTTGGCAACATAGGCACCCCCATCCTCTCACCTCAAGAATTCGATAGCGAACCACCATGCGCATGTGATTATTCCAGTTATCCTTGACTTTCAATATGTGGGGTGTTAGTAAAGTTTGACCAATGCCCTCTGTCTCTAACGAGTCCTAACTCCAAAACTATCTTTGTTAACAACGAACCGAACCTTCATCCTCTATCAATAGGAAATGCATCCCAGACTAACCCTATCAGAGAGAATAAACCCTCTAATCTTGGACTTATGCCTTTGGACCAGACAAACTTCTCCCTCCACATGCACCATAGCTTCATTTTCGGCCAAAACCAAATCCTAAGCTTCGGAAAAAACTTCCCCCACCCGAGATTAAAGACAAAGAAGGAAGATTTGCTCGTCTTTGAGCTCACAAACGACAACCCTCCACTTTCCGATAAGAGCATGAAGGGGCCCCAAGAATGCATCCGTAGGTGCCCAAGATGATCATCGACGATTCTTTGAAAAGAACGTCTTTGAGGTTAGAGAAATATCACTTTATCGGGAGTGAGAATTACATACTTTTAACTTACGCAAATAATTTTATATTCATTTTTTTTTAATATTTTGCTTAAAGATAAGGGAATTTTCAAAATTTAAAACTTTTCACAATTTAAAGTATAATTTTCTTCATAAACCCACAATTTTGAGATATTTACTATAATTCAGTTACTACCCAACAAAACTCATAAGTTTGGCAATGTTAGAAAAAAAAAAAAAAACAAAACAAAACAAAGAAAAAACCAAAACCAAAATCTCGTCGCCGGTCGTTGCCGCCTGTTCATGGAGGACGAATCCAAACTCTCAATCCCTTGAAACAAACCATGCTTCTTCTTTCCCACATTTTCAATCCCAAAATCCCATCTCTTCAATCCTTGATCAAAATCGGCTTCTCTCCTTCTCTCAAATCCATCAATCACTTCCTTCGATTTCTCTACCACACCCACAGATTCAACTATGTAATCCATTTCTTCTCCCAAATCAACGCCAACCAGATCAAAGGAGACTTCAGAACTCACTTGATTCTCACATGGGCACTTCTCAAATCCCACAAATACGACGAACTAGAGCGAATCTTGAAGACCCAGTTGACGGATGATTCCAGTTTTCATCGAAATCGCCTTTGGAACATGTTGATTCGAGGACTCTGTGTGGACAAAGAAGACCCACAAAGGGCATTGTGGGTTTTGCGGGATTGCTTGAGGAATCATGGTATTTTGCCTTCTTCTTTCACTTTTTGTGTGTTGATTCGTAAATTTAGTTCTCTTGGAATGATGGATGAGGCCGTTGAGATTCTAGAGCTAATGTCTGATGAGAATGTGAACTACCCATTTGATAATTTTGTTTGTAGTTCTGTAATTTCTGGGTTCTGTAATGTTGGGAAGCCCGAATTGGCTTTGAAGTTTTTTGAAAATGCTAAAGCTTTGGGGAACTTGAAACCTAATTTGGTGACTTGGACTGCGCTGATTAGTGCACTCTGTAAGTTGCATAGAGTTGATGAAGTTAGGGATTTGGTTTGTAAAATGGAGAAGGAAAATTTGGCATTTGATGTTGTTTTCTATAGTTGTTGGATTTGTGGGTACATTGCTGAAGGTTTTTTGTTAGATGTGTTCAAGAGGAATAGGGAAATGGTTCAGAAGGGAATACAGCCTGATACGATAAGTTATACCGTTTTGATACATGGACTGTCCAAGATGGGAAATGTGGAGAAGGCATTTGGGGTGTTGGAGAGGATGAGGAAATCGGGATTAGAACCAAGTTCGGTTACGTATACAGTGATTATGCTAGGGTTTTGCAAGAAAGGGAAATTGGAGGAAGCATTTTCTCTTTTCGAAATGGTTAAAGGTTTGGAGATGGAGGTGGATGAATTTATGTATGCAACTTTGATTGATGGATGTTGTAGGAAAGGAGATTTTGGTCTTGTTTTCGGTCTTCTTGATGAAATGGAAATGAGAGGGATGAAGCCAAGTATTGTTACGTACAACACTGTGATTAATGGGCTCTGTAAACTCGGGAGAACATCCGAGGCAGATAGACTATCAAAGGGCTTACATGGAGATGTTATTACATATAGTACACTGTTACATGGATACATCCAAGAACAGAACATTACTGGAATTTTCGAAACAAAAATGAGACTTGAAGATGATGGGATTCTGCTGGATGTTGTCATGTGTAATGTACTGATCAAAGCACTGTTTATGGTTGGCGCATATGAAGATGCTTATGTGCTTTACAAGAGAATGCCAGAAATTGGTCTTGTTGCAGATTCAATTACCTACAATACAATGATTAATGGATATTGTAATATTAGTAGGATTGATGAAGCAATTGAGATATTCAATGAGTTCAAGTCTGCATCATGCCATTCAGTGGTTGTTTACAATGGTATTATGAAAGCACTATGCAAAGAAGGTCTAGTAGAAAAGGCCTACGAGATCTTTATCGAACTGAACCCCGAAGTTGTGACTTTGGATGTAGGCGTGTATAAAATGCTGATCAGAGCCATTTTTGAAGAAAGAGGTGCAGCAGGGCTTTGTGAGGCAATACATGGGATGGAAAAATTGGAACAAGATGTATATAATCTTATATGTAATGATGCTATTTGTTTTCTATGCAAGAGAGGTTTCTCAGAGATGGCGACGACATTGTATTCAAGAATGATGAGAACCAGTTCACTTCTTGAAAAGAAAACATGTTATTTGCTTGTAAAAGCATTGAATTGCGAAGGAAAAACATGGATAAGTAGGCCTATTTTCAGTTACATTTTGAAAGAGTATGGCCTAGCTGAGCCCATTGTTAAGCAGATAGTTGTAGACTTTCAATGTACGAAGTTCACTCTTTCAACTTCAGAGAAAACTGAAGAGAAATTTTCAACATATATGGTGCCTGATACCATGTTTAAAGTGCTAGTTAGAGAAGGAAGATTTTTTGATGCCTATAATCTTGTGATGAAGAGTGGAAGTAATTTCTTGCTTGGTGACGTATTTGATTACTCAGTTCTGATTCATGGTCTTTGTAAAGGTGGACAAATAATTGAGGCATTGGATGTTTGCGTTTACGCCAAAACAAATGGAATAAAGTTGAATATTGTCTCTTATAATATAGTGATAAAGGGGCTGTGTGTCCAAAGTCGTCTTATCGAAGCATTTCGTCTCTTTGATTCACTGGAAAGAATAGGCTTGACACCTACCGTAATCACTTATGGGACTTTAATTGACTCTTTATGTAGAGAAGGATACTTGGAAGATGCAAGGAAGTTGTTTGAGAGGATGATCCCTAAAGGTCTTAAACCAAATACTCATATTTACAATTCTCTGATTGATGGTTTCATTAGGATTGGTCAAGTTGAAGAAGCCAATAAGCTTTTACATGAATTAGGGACAGGAGTCTTAAATCCTGATGAATTCTCTGTGAGCTCTGCGATTAAGGCTTATTGCCGAAAGGGAGACATGGAGGGTGCTCTTTCATCCTTTTTCGAATTCAAGAATAAATACATTTTACCCGATTTCTTGGGATTCTTATACTTGATAAGAGGTCTTTGTGCCAAGGGGAGGATGGAAGAAGCAAGGGATATAATGCGTGAGATGATGCAGTCCCAATCGGTGATGGAGTTGATTAACAAGGTTAATACTGAGATTGAAACAGAGTCTATAGAAACAACCCTCACCAATTTATGCGAGGAAGGACGTATCTTAGATGCCTATGTTGTTCTTAATGAAGTTGGCTCTATATTTTTCTCTGCTCAGAGGCATTCTACTCATTACAATCAACCTCATAAGTTGCATATAAATGACAAGAAATTTGTAGATTTTGTTTGTTCTCAACCCGAATCCAGCCCACGTACTCTTCCAAATATCGAAACCTTCGATGCTAACATAATTGAAAACAGGAAGCATGATAATCTAGAAAAGAGGCTTTATTTTGAGGACTTCAACTTTTACTATCCTCTACTTTCTTCTCTTTGTTCAGAAGGAAATGTTCAAAAAGCTACTCAATTAGCAAAAGAAGTTATTTGCAATTTGGACAGAGGCTAATTGTAAATAAAAAGAAATAAAGAAAGAACTGGCTTCTTTGGTAATCGAAATCCTTCCCATTAATGCGGGGGGAACGGAAAGGAATTATGTTAACCATGGGGAAAGCAATGTTCTCTCTAACCTGGTGGGGGAGGCTGATTGCATAACAGAAGCAGGCTCCATTATTTCGCTTCAAGGAGTTTCCTCTCATTAATGTGAAAAGAGTTGGATTTTCGCACAGGTACACATGATTTGTTATTATATTACATTCCTCTTGTTGAAATAGGAACTGTTAAGGAACTTTTCCCTCTATTTGTTTGGTTAAAATCTGAGTTTATGGGATTTGAATTGGTATGAGAAGGCTCAAGTTTGAGGGTTGTCAAATTAATCAAACGAAGATTATAGTAAGTAGGAAGGTGGTGTTATTTATTCGGATTTCAGTTGAAAGAAGAAGAGAATAAATCCTAGGTAGAGGATTTAGTTAACTTTTGGTAGTGATAACTGAGAATTGAATAATATCAACTTCCTATCCTCGACAAGACATATAGAACATGATCCCCATAAATTTTTTATGTTCTATAACCCAAAGACAAATTCATAAGGTTCTACACTGCATGATGTTGACTGTTTATGTTAGGTAAGGGAGAGCACATCCCAAATTTCTTTAGCTGTCGTGCAACCGGACATCTGGTTGAGTACTCTTTCTGCATCGATTCCAACAATCATGACGAGAGCAACTGATCTTGCTTCAGCCATCTTGAATACAAAGGGTGTCTGAGGCAGAGAGGTGCTCACGAATTGGGAATACCTTGTGTGGCTGTGTACTCGAACCATTGACAAGCACGCACACCATGTTAAATTGGCCGATGAATCCGTCTGCATTGGTGAAGCATCAAGCAGCCAATGGTAAGTCACTCCAAATCACTTTGTTCTTATTCTTACTCTTACTCTGCAGCCACCCATTTTTCCGTTTATGTTTTCAATTGCTTGATTTATACCTCTATTATTCATATTGAAACTAAGGTACTGCCAGATTGAATCCACATTATGGACAATGATTCCTGAATTCAACATCTTCTCAATATGTTCCTTTGCTTGTTCAAGCTCTCATTTCTTTGACAACCCATTGACCAAACCCAGTTTATGCTACATACATCATTTGGGAAACACCCTCTCTTTTGCATCTCTGATAGAAGCTCCACAACCTAATGGGGGAGAATGGGAAGGAGAATGATTTTTTTTTATTCAATCACCAAGTATCATTCTTCTAATAATCTCATTTGTCTATAACTATTTTTAATTATTTTCCTCATAATCACCTTTTATTAATTTCATAACTAGTTTTTGTTCTCTCCATAGCTACTTTTCAGTCACAACATGCATACTGACTGTTTTATTTTCATTGTAATTATTTTCTTCACCTCAAACATAAGTAAGAATTCTTCTTATAATCAATCTCTTTTCCTCAAACACCGATGGTTATTCTTTATGATAATCATTCACCTCCTTATTCTCTCTAATTTTCATGTTTCTCACAATCATTTTCTTTGTCCTATACACTTTTTTAGAGATTTTGTTCGTTGCTTGGCAAGATTTAGTGGGGAATCGTAGCATCATCTTGATGTGCTCCTCCAAGTCGTGCCCCTTGATCATCTAAAGAACATGACATTTTCATGTCTGACATTTGAGTTCTGTGAGTTTGATGATGAAGACCTTCCCACACTGCCACGCCTTCCATAGCTTTAGTCAGGAAGCTTTTCAAATTTGCTTTCATCCCCAACCAGCCTCGGCCTTCTTGTGCTTTTCCGAACTATCCAGTCCATTCTACTCGATTTCTACTCAGGTTTCCAGGCGGCATCAACATTAAGCCACTAACAATTCGCTGGATGGGGCAGCCGTACTCGCCTACTCTCCGCCATCAGCACAACAACTCTCGCCTGCAAATTGACATTCGACACATATTAAGTTTCTATGAAGTTCATAATAAATTTAAATATCATTCCATTGTGTAAAGAAGCATTAGCCTAGTTTTAACTCTGTCTCCTCTTGAGATGTCGGTTGATGCAAATGTCATGATAAGCATTAAACTTGAGATGGCTCTATGCAGCTGTAATTGAACAAGGTCGACAATGAAGCTCCGAACCTAGAAGCTAAGCTTCGGATTCCATAACAGCACGTGTGGCAGGTGCGGCGCTCTCACACTCGTCAGTAGAATAAATTATTCGCCTTTGATAAACGAGTGTTGAAGCTACTGTTAAGTTAAGGAGAGGGGAGGAAAGTAGCCCTTTTACTTTGCTTCATTTCAATCCTCTTACTTTTACTCTTTAATCAAAATTGTAAGTCGAATTACTTGGTGATAGCTTGTTTAGATTTATCGAAGTTAAGATAGGTAAAGTTTAAGACTCTATTGGGTATAAGACCTAGCTTTGTGAGTCGAAATAGAAAACAACTTTTTCGAAGCGAAAATTAACATATATCTTTGTAGGAAGGATATTATAAGTTGAGATAAATGTCAACGTTTGCTATAAGAATGCATTAATTTGAAGGTCAATGTTTATGATCGCATTTATTAACGAAAGCCATACTTTACTAACCAAGAAATAATGATAGACTCATCACATTCACACCTATCATTTTGACTAAAGACACTTGGATAAATAGTTGTGTTCGTTGAACTTTTAAATTCATATCGTGTCTATTAGATTACAAAAGTCAAATTTGTTAGTGGTCGATTTGATGTACTTGAAACCCTTTTTTTTTAAAAAAATTTGTTTTTAATAATGTGTCAATAAAATAAATATTTAAACAACTATATATTTTAGTGAAATGGGGCTTATTTTGGCTTTATTCACCACATCCCATTCCCACCAAAGTATGCATATTCTATGCATAGGCTACATCTCATCCTCATCTTAATTTGGTTTTCAATGTGTCTAAAACTAAACAAATTATTTGAGATGTGTTTGATTAAAATTTTATTTTTTAGTTTTTTATTTTAAAAATTAAATCAATGATGGATATTTATATTTTACGTATAATTTTAAAAAAAATAAATCAATATTTGAAAACAAGAAAAGGTAACTTCTTAAAATTTATTTTGTTTTTGGGAAAAGTATTTTTTAGTTCCTAGGTTGCAAGTGGTAGTTTGTATTTGGTATATATGTTTCAAAATTAAATGCTTTTTAAAATTTGAAATAATAAAATAGTAAGTTACATAATAGAATGTTAGACTAAAATAAGAATTGGATTTTTTAAATTTCAATATATTGATGAAGCGTTTATTTTAGTTATGGCATAAATTTAATTTTAAAAGAAAACAATTATAAAAGTAAACTTCAAGACTCAAAAGATTAAATTTAGCAATAAAGGTAAAAGTGTAAACATAGAAACCAAACAAAAGCTACACTACAAACTTAGGAATTAAAAATATATCTTTCTTTTAATTTTTAATTGTTTTTAAAAATTAATAAGGATTCAAATACTTTCTTAAAGAAAGATAAAACTCATAATAAAAAATTTGAGTGAAAAAAAAAAAAAAAAACTAAAAACTAAAGGGTATAAAATGGGATTTTAGATGTTAGGAAAAAGGTAAAGTTATTATTATTATTATTATATGATATGGTGGGTGTTAGGTAGGGGTGTTTACATTTTATCCGAAAACCGAACCGACCGACCAAAACCGACCGAATCAAGGTCGGTCGGTTTTTTGATAAAGTCGGTCGGAGTCGGTTAAATTAAATAATTAACCGACGGTCGGTCGGTCGGAGAATTTTCTAAAAAAATTAAATTATAAGAGTAACATCCATGGTTTTCCAATAAAAAAATATTTAGATTTGTTTTTTTTTTTAAAAAAACCCTCAACCGACCGACCGACCCAACCGACCGTCGGTCGGAATTCTCGATTCAAATTTTTTTTTCGGTTTTTATTATTAGAAAACTGATGTGTCGTTTATCGATGTCGGTTTTCTCCAAAAAATAACCCGACCGACCAACGAACACCCCTAGTGTTAGGTGAGGGGAGATGTAATAATATAGATCCAAAACTAAGGGAGAGGCAAATGAGATGTGAAACTAAAAAAAACAAGTCTTTGTTGAGATTTATTGCATTTAATTTCTCAATGTCTATATTCTATTTCTCTTTTGTTTCATTTTGGATTTGAGCAAAAAATAATGAACATATGGTGACAAGAGACCTTTGGGGGACTCTTCAATGGATTTTGACCATTGACTCCAAAAATCTCTCTTTTGATCTTATCTAATTCTTGACCTTTGGCCTATAAATTCTTTCATGCCTTTCTTTCACCTGATTCATTGCAATTCCTTCTAAAAAAACAATAATAAGAGAAGATTCATTGCAATTCAATCTTCAAAAAATGGTGCCTTTTATCTCTTTTCTCTTTTGAGATTGCTAAGTTGTTCCTTTTGAAAACTTTCTTGTGTTTTATCTTTTTAAATAATGCTAGATGTATTTATTTTCTTTTATATGAATCTAGCATTGGAAAATTACTAGTTATGCATTGTGTAATATATGTTGAATGTTTCATTATTCCCTTAAGAAAATTTTAAGAGTTTTCTTGTATATCAAGAGGTTCTCTCCATTCCAAGCTAGCTAGAGAGAGAAGAAAAAATGAAGTAAATGAATGAGGAGGTGTTTGGATGATAGTGTTAGTTTGAGGAGATATTTTGAATAGTTAAAAATGGAGAGTTGTAGACAAAAGCTCGTTTAGATGCGATTTTTATGTAGAAGGGTTAGAGACAATAACTTGTTTGGATTTGGATTTAAAATGAGTAGTTAAAAAATAGTGAATAGAAATGAGTAGTAAAAAATGAATTATTTTGAGAAGTTAAAAATGAATGATTAAAAATGAGTAGAAATGACCAACAAGAGCAGTAACTTAGCGCCATCGGTGTACACTCATTGACTATGAGGTCATGTGTTGGTTTCCCCTATCTCAAAAAAAAAAAAAAAGAAGAGTAGAAATGAGAAGTTATTTTAAATAATTATAAAAAACTCGTTTGGGATACCGTTTTTTAAAGTAGTAGTTTGTAAATATTCAATTTAAATCATACATAAATTTGACGAATAAACACTCTTGGAAAGATATAGAATGCTTGGTAAAAAATTTATGAAAAACAAATTGCATATAATAGGTTTTCTGTTTTTGATTTTTAAAACTTTTACTCAAAGAGGACTAAAATTTTAATTCATAATGTTGAGTTTTTCCCTCTATTTTTGTCACTGTTATTTTAAAAGTTTCAATAAAATTACTTGCGTTTGTTTATTTATATGGAGAATGTTCAAATTGGATGGTAGTATATATATATATTGAAATCCAAATTGGATGATAGTAAACTTACTTGATATTTAGAAAGTCAACATTAAAAAAAAAAAAAAAAAACTAAACTCAGTAAGTATATGTAATGTTGGCTTATCATAAGTCAATGATAACATTGACTAAGTATATATATTAATTATGAGTTTGATAAAATTGTACGTGGTGAGTAATTGTAGGATACGGAAGGTAGTATTGGAAGAAGGTGCAACCCAATTGTGATTGCAAGGCCAACGTCTATAGATCAGGAGGATTCAGATGCGGAAAGAGCCTCAAATCTTCTACGTCAGGCTATGACTATCATCAAGGATCTACGGCCAGGATTGGATCTCATTACACTCAAATACAAGGTTTCAATGTTATCTTCATATTTATCCCATTTATAATTGCTCGATGTCCGTCTCAAAATCGATGGATCATGAGATGAGTAACCTATATATCTTATATATTATTAGAAAGTCACCACTTTTTTTCAGGTGGGATCCTCAAGATAGTTATCCCAAAAAAGTCATATTGAAGTCATTCTTCTTTTTTTAGTCCCAATTGACTAATCTTCTCGAATATTGACTCGAAAAGTGAATATAATTATAAGTCAAATTTGTGGTTGAGCTTTAAAGGTGCAAGTGTTGTTCTCAAATGTAATTCAATTAGATGACGCTACTTCTTAAGGGGAGTCTCGTGATACTTTAGTCGAGAGGAAGATGTTGGAAGTGCAACCAATTGTCCTACTTGGAAAAGAGAGGGGAGAAATCTGGATATAAATGAGATGACAACCACATCGATTGGTATGAGATCTTTTTGGAGATTTCAAAAAACAAAGTCACGAGAGTTTATACTTAAAGTGGATAATGTCATAATAATGTGGAGGATATCAGGTAGGATACTTGTTCCAACAAGAAAAGATACATTATAATATTTAAGATCCATTTGATAACCATTCTATTTTCAGTTTTTGTTTTTATAATTTAAGCCTACAATATCATATGTTTTATTCTACATGGATGTCTACACCTTATCTATATTTGTAGAAACTAAATCAAAATTTGGAAACAAAAAAAAAAGTAATGCCAAAAGTTTGTTTTTGATTTTTGAAATTTGGTTAGGATTCACATACTTTCTTAATGAAAGTTAGATACATTGTAGGAAAGATGAAGCCCATCATAAAAAATAGGAGTAAAAATAAATTTAAGTTTTAAAAACTAAAAATAAAAACCAAATGATTATCAAACGAGACATAGAAGTTGTAGGTTTGAATCTTCCAAACTTCAAAATATTGTTCTTGTGCTAAAAAAAGATAAATAATAGATAGGGATGACACATAATTTGTTTTTGTTTATTAAAAGTTTAGTTTAATAAATTTATAATTTTAACGCTATTTAATATATTCTGTTTTATTAAGTTTTAATCATGTTTTTTTACAAGTAATTTGTTGAATTTTAAGTGTGTCTAGGTGGATAATAATCCATTTCAACTTTAGGATCATAAATTTAATTTTAAAAATCAGTATTTGACCTTTACATTATTTGATAATTATAATGCCTTTTAAGTAGGGTTTGTTATCCCATTTCTCAATTTATACTTAAAAAAGTGTGTCTAATAAATTCGTGAAGTTTTAACGTAATTACTTGTTAAACCTTTAGTAAGCATAAGTCAATGGTAATTGACACATGTACCCTCAATCAAAACTAGAGATTTAAATCTCTCTCAATATTATCGAACTAAAAAATATTGACTGATTAGGCATTTTCTCAGACACATCATTGTCTTTTAAATTGAAGTTCAAATTTGTATTTAATGGGTCCATTTAAATTTTTAAAAGAAAATCGGTGGTTGGGGTAGCATTCATATTTTAATTATAACAACTTTTTAAAAATATTTTATATATAATAAAATATTTAATATTATCGAATGGGTCGATGGTGCGATTAGTTATCTTGTTTGTGTTAATCCACTCCCACTCCACGGTCATGTTTGTAATCACCTTCCCCTAATTTATACTAAAAAAACATAATAATAAAAGATCAAATATTTAATTTGATTGAATCTTACTAATTTAAATTTTACATAGTTCAACTCTATCAATCTCACTTGATTGAAATCTATTAGTTTCACTTGTTTTTACTCTGATTAAAATCTATCGTTTTATGACTATTAATTTAAGGTGTTGAATCAATTTTTGTTATATTTAAATTTTTTCGAAAATTTTGATATGGAGAGAACTTTTTTTCCCTTCTTTTGCTAAAAATCTCCAAGTATTTTCCCCTAAAATTTGATGTATAATAATTTTTATAGGCTCCACCAAACTTCAACATACCAAAATCACATCTTCAATGCTTTGGGGAGTCAGTGTATTGTTGTGGAGAGGACATGTTGGGAAAGTGCAATGATGCTGGAAGTGCTTTGGAGAGGATGGCTGCTGTTGTGGGATGGTGCATTTCCACGACTCGCCCTCTCATTTTTGGGGCTTTCCCTTACAACCCTATACTCGGGGAGACCCATCACGTTTCTCGGGGTACCCTTAACGTCCTACTCGAACAGGCACATACCTCGTTCTCTCTAAGCACTTTTTTGTTTTGGCTTTTTGTGTTCGGTAGTCTTTGTACTTATGGTGTGATATGATTTTGAAATGTAGGTTTCACATCACCCGCCTGTTGCTGCTCTCCATGCCACTGATGAGAAACATAACATTGAAATGATATGGTGTCATCATCTTTCTCCTAAATATCGTGGTACGTATTTAATTATTCGGATATCATTTATGCATATAGTTATAGCTATATTTTTTATTACAAAAAATTAATTGCTAAAAGAGATGCCTATGTTGAGGGGACAAAGATGAAGAATCATTATTATGGCTATACTATGCCTCCATTTAATTTTTTGTTCCCCAAGAAAATATCCAATTTAATTTTGTGGGATCGTCTACATTATTTCTCTTTTATGATGTATTGAAAAGAAAATCAAGATAAAAATATATGGTCTTGGACGAGAATAAAAATGTATTCTCCGTTCTCGTTCTCATTTAACTAAAGAGGAAAAAATATCACTACTCCCTCCATTTCTGGCCCTACTAGATGTGAGTGTAGACTCGTCTCATAAAAAGAAATGAACATCACTATAATCAATAATAAATAATGTAATAACTTATTTGACACTTCTTTATATATTCTTCAAATGGTGTGTGAGTACTCGTTGAAAAATTATAAACAATTCCAAAGAAATATGAAAATAAATTGTCAATGGATCTTCCATTTGCAACATTTTTATATACCATAGATCACACCCCTATCTATATTTAGAAGTGATTTTAGGCATAGCAATGAACCTTACAAAGCATTTTTTTTTCTAGATGATTCATCATTTTCAAACATGCCCTAAATTTTTTTATCGACACCCATAGGTACGTATGTAGAAACCGAGATGTGCGGGAAGAGGCAGCTGAAGCTTCTCAACCACGGCGAGACGTACGTAATGAACTGTCCGAGTTTGATGTTCAAGTTCCTTCCAACAAAGGCCTTTGAATGGGGTGGGAAAGTGAAGATCCATTGCCAAGAAAGTGGCCTCACAGCTGAAATCTCTTACAAAGGCCCTGGCTTTTTAGGTCGCAAATCAAATAGTAGAGTCATCAATGGCAAGATCTTTCCTAAATCTTTGTCCACCAATAAGCTCTCTGATATTGATGGCCAATGGGATAGGTAACAAGTTTCAATTACCAATCTCTCTTTTTCTTTAATAGTTAGTTGGTTTCTCGATTAATTTAATCGAGATGTTAAGGTCAACATGTTTAGTACTTCAAATTTAAGGTTCGTGTCAAATAAGAGAAGAACTTACATATTTATTCATATATTGGTCACACTTACATTTTATCTATGTGACACTATTCATGTCACACAAGTGTTTTTACATAAACAAAATAACATTAAAAAAAAAAGTTGAAAGGCATCATGTAAAACATAGGTGTCACCTATGCATGAACAAGTATACAAATTCAATAAATTTCTTATTTTCAATCTTGTATTCATAAGTATTTGAAAAAAATATCTATAATTATGCAAAAATTTTATTTTATATTTAATAAAATTTTGAGTTTTGCCTTTTCTTTTTAAGTAGCTCATGTATCTTTTTTTTCTTTTTTTTTTTTTTTAAATTCATGAAATTTATTTTATGCAAAATTAAAAGATTAATGTCATATTAAATACAAAATTTAATTTAACATAATTATTAGCGTTTATAAAAAAATTGTTAATATAATTTTTATTCAACAATAATTGGAAGAAGGGGATTCGAACGTGTAATCTTTAATATTATTAAATTATATAATAAAGTGGTATAGCTCTATTTTTATTGACAAAATCTTAAATATGTTAAGAACATTCTAGGAAAAGTTGAAATTAGTTGAAAGTTCATTGATTTCTAGATACAAAATAAGTTTTAATAGACAAGTTATTACCTTTAAAAGTTTAGGTATCCATTTGACACAAGTAAAAAAATTTAGAAGCTAAATTTGTAATTTAACCCTTACATAAACAAAGGTTAAGATAGATACAATCTAACTTATTTATTGCTAAATCTTTTATTTTCACCTAAAAATTATGTGCAGAACTGTTAAACTGAAGTGGAACAATGGGAATGTGCAAGAAATATACAATGCAAATGAAGTGATTTCCAACTTAGAAACTCCTGTTGTTCTTGACCCTAAGGTGAGCCAATTTCTTTCACTTTATAACTTCATAATTTTTTTTTCTTGAATTAATTTAATTCCTTTTATGTTTTTTTAAGCGGTCATATTGTATAAAGAGAAAAATTTGGGTATTGATAAGGAAGTACCGGGTACATATTTACCATCTTCGATATATCATTTCTCTCTAATTAATCAAATCATCATCTTTAAAAATATTTTTAATGCATTTTTTATACACTTTAACAAGAATGATGCTCCTACGTTGACTTTTCATCCAACTTTCTAACAAAAGTTATACTTTAACTATAGTTTTGAAACGGTTATGATAAATCGAAGGTAGTACTAAACTTCGGAAGCTAAAAGTTGGATAAATTTAATTCTATCAACGAACACTCACACCCACTTGTGGGTTTGGAAATTTTAAAATGCCGAACAAGTCAAAACCAATATTAATTAGGGGCGAAATAACTTCACATGAGTTGAAACAGAAGACCTCCTACTTTCATATATCATATTGAATCATATCATAAATCACCATTTAACCTAAAAGTTTAAACTGATAAATTGAAGTAAATTTAGTTACATCAACAAACATTTATAACTAAGTTTATATCTTATTTATATAAATCGCGATTCGAGTTACGATATCAATGCCCTAGATTCTAATTTGGTCCAAGATAAAATTTTTGTCCATGATCAACATCCAGGGTGTTTGGGAAACAGAATCAGCTAAGGTGTGGGGGGAAGTGAGCCAAGGCATCTTGAACAAAGATTGGAAAAAGGCAAAGAAAGCAAAGATGGCAGTGGAAGAAAGGCAAAGGGAGCTTGCAAAAGAAAGGGAGTCAAGAAAAGAGACATGGGTTCCTAAACATTTCAAGGTCTCTCACTCCAAAGAAAATGGTTGGGATTGCTCTCCAATTCATACCTCTGTCCCACAAGCCCCCATTGTTGTCCCAATTTAATATCTTTTGTTGAGTTCATATATATTTATATATAGCTTCTATGGTGGATAAAATAAAAGTGTAATAAATCCCAAGTGTAAAATGTGCATCCTTTGTTTGATTTTTCTCTTTGAATAATAAAGATATGATCATCTTTGAATTTTTATGTACTAGTTGGATATTGTGTGTGTTGGTGTTTCATAATGTTGAAAATGCTATGTATATACAAAAGTTGAATGTAGGATGTTATACACATATCAAGATTAAACAAATAAACTTTATACTTTTTTTTTTTTTTTAAATAATGGGATATTTGCAGTTATAATAATAAATTTCAAAATTATTTGTAGATATAGAAAAAAAATTGACGAAGACTTGGCAAATAATTACAAAAAAAATCCCTCTAAATTTAATGACTAAATCGGAAGGTATTTTCAACTCCATAGAGATCATCCTGATCCTTATGTGAATCGAGGAACATCGGCAATTCTTATAGAGATCAACCTCAACTTCTAAACGACATCGCACAAATCCGTTTGAATCATGGCTCCAACCCTTTGATGACTCAAAAAGGCTTTCCTAAGACTCCAAAATTGTATCCCAACTTCCCTGACTTTTGATAGTTGAGATGAGATAACTACACCTGTCGATCTCTACAAGGATCAGGCCTTTGACTAATCAAGTCATGACCTCAGGCCTTTGACTAATCAAGTCATGACCTCTCTAGCTTTTGATAGTCATGAAGAGATAACTACGTTGGATCTTGCTCAATCCATACCTAATGAGGTAAAACTCACTAAGAAAAATATTTTGAAGAATACTTGCACCTAGAGAGAGGACATTCAGAACCGAGCACATTACACTAAAAATGATAAGACGACTATTACAACCAAATGTAACTTATCTCCTTAAATGTGTAACTGAAACACATTCAAATGATCAAATTAAATGACATCAGTTACGTTAGAACAACATTATTTATACTTTGACCAAGGCCAAAAGAAGGTAAGTCATGCTATACATTCTAAAGCACAAACTCATTTTACTTCTCTCTAAGAATTTTACTTGAGTGTCATCGATGTTCTAACATTGCTCCCTCACTCGTTCTCTATTTTTTGTAGGTCTTCTTCGTCCTTGATCGGTGTAACAACCTAAATTTTCTCACCCTTGTAAATAAGGTAATTTTGGGCTCCCGAGACTCTCAAAGGAGTTTTAATTAATGTAATTGACATTGGAGGGACCCAAAGGGACTTGTCTCAAGAGGGGCAAGGTTGTCTTTCGTTCTAATAGGGTCAATTAAGTAAATTAGAAGCAGAGGCATATTTTGTAATTACTTGATGCTAGAAAATAAGCCTTTAAATATACTTTTTTCTTCCATTTGTTTGCCCTAGGTCTCTCAAACACAAATGCTGCCTCTTTTCTTCCATTTTTTCCTCTCAACTACACTCTCTAGAAATATGTGTCGAGACTCTGTTTTTCGACCTCTAGCTCTTAATCGAATTCTCTCTATTGATTGCTTTAGAAATTGCGCATTGGAACCTTAGAAATGTCTTGAAATTCGTGAAATAACTCAAAGGTTAGTTGGAAATCTCTTTGTAATCATGTTTCCTCAAAAGACAACTTTAGTAGGTTAATCACGTCTAGCCAAGAAATGTGTTTGACTTTTCCCCAAGCCAGCGCCAAACCTGAGGAGTAGACTTGAGCCATACACGTCCACCCGAACCTAGCATGCACTATTTAGACTGCCACGGGTGTCTGAAGAGATAACTATATTACCGAGCAGGACAAGAGTTTCACGCGTCGCTGCCGCTGGACCCAAGCGTCGCCATTGACCGCTGCTACAAATTGTTTTTCAGAACTTCATTTATCGGGGATTTTTTATGCTTTGAGTCCATTTTTTGTAGTCTAGAGTGCTAATTCCAACTCGTTTGTGCGTTATAGGCCTAGGAATGCGATAAAGCTTGTAGGAGATCTTAAAAAGAGTTTTTCTGTGTAGATTTTTTTGATTTTGGCAAAGGCAAGGGACCCTTACCAATAGTTCGTGTTCTCATGGTTATTAAAGGAGAATGCCTACGGTAGTTGATTTGAATTTCTTGATATGATGTATTGATTGGTTATGATGCCTTTATATGAATATTGATGATGTGATTGATTTATTTAGCTAAGATAAGCATGTAAAACCTTGTTTTACTAAGAAAAAAAATATGTGACTTGATTGTGAGCTAATTCATGTTGATATCCCAAAAGGGATTAGTTGCAAAACCAATGAGGATTGCCTTAGTGTCCAAATGAGACTTGATTGTTTACACCACGTGTTGGTACGTAGGATTAACGTGACCGGGGTACGAGTATCAGATAAAGGTGTTGATTAATTTACAAGACGTTGAGCGATATCCCACTCGCAGTTAGGGCTTGAGACCGGCTGACCGGCCAGAGTACTCTACCTACTAAAGATCTCTTGATAGTATCTTAGGGTCCTTATCAAAGTTTTGGGAGTGCGTGAGCGATATCCCACAGTGGACTGTACGTGTACAACCGTTTCACTACAAGAGTATGAGTCTTGAGGGCCATCAGATTACTCTGTTTGCCGATTGAATTTCCCTTGATATAGATAGCTAAGATTTCTCAAGTGAGTTAAAGGACTCTATAGGATATTTTGGTCTTTGACATTAACCTTGGACAACTCATATGTGCTTGGGTTAGTGGACCATTCATTGTATTTTTTATAATTGATATTGACTATTCTAGATCATGCTTAAGAAGATCCAGAGCTAGGGATCCTCACTGAGTTTAATAACTCACCCCTTCTTTTTATGGGCTTCCATAGGTATTCATGGGCTCTACTCGGATGGATGATCGGGCTAGATTGATCATGGGCTAGCTGCATTTTTTTTAGTCTTATTTTTATTTTCATTCCTTCGACCGCACGAACTATGATTTAGGACATGTCGTTCATTACCGTTTTGTTTTACTACATATTTTTATGTTATGTTTTGAGTACCCTAAACTTACTCTACTTCATTTATTTTGTTGAGACTCCTAGTTGTTTTATTATAAATGAATTTGTTTTGATACATGCACATTGAGTACAAATTAAATGTTTTGAGTTCATGCATTAGGGTAGGGATCTAGATTGAGACCCTTGTTTGGTCAGATCCTTATTCTTGACAAATACAAATTTACTCTTGGTACCAACCCTCCAAAATTCAATATAAACAAGTAACCATGAAAATATATATAATTCTTGGCCATCCTGATTATAAATTGCCTAAAATTTTCTTCTACGGACCTTTATCAAAGTCCCATTACAACATTTTCTAAGTCTATTTTGATTTTTTTTGCATTCAATCAATTTTCTTCTACCATACCTATATCAAAGTCCCATTACAACATTTTCTAAGTTTATTTTGATTTTTTGCATTCAATCCATCTATTAGTAATGAAGATTTTGATTCATTTACATACATATGATAATGACATGCATAGTTTTGATGTTGAGAGTAAAAACACTATAAATATATTGAAAGTGACCATGTAATCGTGTCAAGTCTCGCTTCATTTGATTCCGTAAATTGATAAGATGCTTGGATTTTTATATATAATGTATCATATGAACACTCATTCTCTTGATTATAACTCAAATTTAATGTTATTGAGTGATTACTTTTTATTTGATGTTCTGGAATATTAAAATAAAGAAAAATAGAGTCTCCAAAGGGTAGCTCAGAGGTTGAGCCACGTGGCGTTTGAGCCATGTTTCCTCGCATCTCAAGTTCAAAACGGTTAGAAAACCTTAAAATAGAATACCTTTGAAGCATCATGTGTGTTTAGGCTATGGGACATGGTATCAGACTCTTCAGTAGTGGAGCCCATTAAAACTAAATAGTAGAAAGAGGGTGGGTTCATATAAAATGACCAAAATAAGTATGCTTAAGCTACAGTCAACCAAGTCAAATATAACCACAAAAATTTAAAAAAAAAAAATCATTGAAAGAAGTGACATACTTAAAATTGTAAAGCATAAAAAAAAAAGTTATGAATAAAATATTTTTTTAAAAAGTGCCATACGTAAAATTGTTGGAAGTTGTCCATCTATAACAATTTCCCTTTTGTCATCAATCATGATTGAATATTGTGTAATTTGAGATAGAAGGTGGAAAATAATAATTTGGTGGAATTTAGTTTTTAAATACTTTTAACAAATACATATAAATAAGAAATAAAAATCAAATTAGAAAGCAAATCGAAAGATTAAAAAAAAAAGAGAGAGGAAATAAGAAAACTAAAAAATAAAACAAATTAAAAACTATGTATCTCCAATGATATATGATTTTATAACTTAGTTCATGTTACGGACATAACTTTAATTCTTGATAATGACATTTTTTGTGGAATATAATTTTGAAAATTTTCTTCATATAGAATGGTCAATCATGATTATTCCTTTGATTTGGATATATCTGCAGACGTGGATTCCGTATTTCTTGATTATTTCCAATTTATGCCTTTCTTGATCAATTCAGCTTCATTTTTTCTGTTATTTTGTATTTTTTTTCTTGATTGAGATGTAAATTGTTCCATTTGTTGAGTTATCGTATAGATTAATTGATGAATCTCTCCGACATCTTTCCATATCTTCAACATTTGTTTTAAAATATCTTCAATATAGCCAACCCAAACAACCACAAAATTTAGACCTTATTTGATAATTATTTTGTTTTTTGTTTTTTGTTTTTTTGATTTTTTATTTAAAAAATAAAATTTTATATATTTGATAAATGATTTTAGTTTTATGTTTTTAAAAATTAAAAACTAAAAAATATGTTTGATAACTATTTTACGTATTTAAATACCCCATCTTTTTTTATTTTTTTTAATTTTTTACTCTTTATTCTTTGATTTACTCATGTTTTTTTAAAAACGAAAATAAAAAACTTATTTTTAAAAGCCACTTTTTTTTAGTTTTAGAATTTCAAAACAAAAATCAAAATTGGTTATCAAACGAATCTGTTTTCAAAATATTAAAAATAAAAATTGAAAACAAAAAATGAAATGATCATTAAACAGGACGTTAGTTGTTGTGAGTGGTGAAAAGATGTGTTATGAAAAATGGAACGACAATAAAAATAAAAAATAAATAAAGAAAAAGAAAAAATATAAAATTTACGTGATTTACTAATGATGTGTTTTAGTTACGTCTATGAACATAAAGATAAAAATTGAATACAAAATGTCAATTAAATAGAGTCCAACTAGAATTTTAAAACATTTATACTGTACACTCTAGCTCTGACCTAATACTTAAAGGCCAAAATATGAAAAGTATATGCATATTTCATCTAGATTTAATGGACACACTCTTGAGTTTCAACTGTCCCTTGGATCCCAATTGTCTAATGGAATAGCAAATCATGTGGTATGACTGGTGGAAGAACCTTTTGTGGTTGTAATATTGAAATGTGTTCACCATCACAATACAATATTCTTGGAGTGGATACCAAGTCTAAGAAGACCCTAGAATAATTACAATTTTTATTAATAATCAAATTTAGGATAATCATTTTGTATGTTTGATAACTATTTATTGGTTTTCTGTTTTTTTTTTTTTATTAAAAACCAAAAATATATTTGTTAACTGTTTTATTTTTTAAAAAAACAATACATCATTATCTTTTTTAGTTTTTAATAAATAAAATTATTTTTATGATTTTATTTATCTAATACAATTATTCCAAGAGTCAGTGGAGCAGTTGATTATCTTATATGGTATTAATCCATTTCAACTCCATAGTCACGAGTTTGAACACAAAAATCGGTATTTGGCTCTCCTATTATTGGAGAGTAGTTGTGCCCTCTATGTAGGGTTTGTTGGTTCCCCTCCCTCCACTATATACTTTTATATATATATATATATATATAAAAAGTAGAATTATTCTTGATTTAAAAATTTAATAAAACAAAAAACATTTAATAAAAACAAACGTATCAGAAAAGACACATAAAAAATATAATATAAATAAAACATTATTCATAACATATGGTCCTGACTTCTTTTTTTTTTTGATAGTGGTCATGACTAATTATTGTTGAATGTTGATTGGCAATTCAATCAATTACTTAAACAATGTAATTAAAAGAACAACTGTTTACTTAATATTTCAATTCACTAAAAAAAATTCATTAATATTTTTTTAGTTAAAATATCATTTGTGTCCATGTACTTTTAATTTTATTTCATTTTAATCTATAAATTTTTAAACATCTAATTTTATTTGATGTATTCACTAAAAAGTTTAAAATTGGTCCCTAAAATTAAATTCCAAAATTTCAATAATATTGATATTTTAATACAAACAATTAAAAAAATATAAATAAAATTTTATAATTTTAGAGACAAATGGAGAAATGTTTAAAAAAAAAAATTAACCAAAAATTACTATAAAACTAATTCTAAACTTTTTTTGAATTTACGTTATATATATTTACATAATTTATATAAAATATTATTTTCTTTGGGCGTGTTAGTTTTTTTTAGGGAGGTTCCATCCTATGATTAGGGTTCCATCCCCATCATTAGCGCTTTTTTCTTCAGAAAAACAAAATCATTTTTCATTTTTAGAATTTCTTTAATATTTAAAAAATCTTTTTAAAATTTTAAAAACTAAAAATTAAATTAATTATCAAATATAATTTTGATTTTATTTTCTTAAAACTTTAAATTAAAAATAAAAAAACAAAATTATTATTAAACCATACTTAAATTAATGAATTTAGAGAATTTGCGCTCATTCTACCTCTTGTATTAGTTTTGTAACACAATTTCTAACATAATTAAATGTATAAAACATTAGACATCTATCAATAACTATTGATAGAACTCAATCAGTGATAGACATCTATCACTAATAAGTGATTGACATCTATCAATAATGAGTGATAGAATTTAATTTGAATTTTTTGCTACAAATGAATTAGTTTTGATTTTGTATTATTGGTGGAAATATTTTACCAAAATCCATGAATTTATACCATTATCATCATGTTTATTTCAACACAATAAAAAAACAATAAATTAATGAATGTCGACATAGCCAAAGTACATCTAATTCACATAATTACTTCTTCTTTTTTGTTCTCCCCTATTATCTAGATTTTGTCAATGGTATTTAATATTATAGTTTATTAAAAGATAAAGTTCTCAAGACACGTGCTTATTGGATAGACTTTTGAGACATATTTGCCAAATATGTCTATATTAATCAAGAATGCAATTGCTTTCGTAGAAGTTAATAATGTTGAGGCTTTGAAATAAATCAATAATATTTTTAAAGCAATATTTTCTAACTTTTGATCATGTTGAAGTAGACGTACCTAGTTGGAATGCATTAATTATTACAACTCACCTTTTTTTTTTTTTTGCATGTATAAGAAAGTACATTGGATTAAGTTAATTTCAACATGTCAAAGAATTAAAAACTTAAATTATTTATTTACTTATTTGGGTGGAGAAAATCCAATTTATTTTATGATTATTGCATATTAAAATGGTTTTTTTTTTGTTTGAGTATAAATTGGGGAAATGGGGTTTACAAATACAGATACACGTTGAACTCGTGACCGTGGAATAGAGATAGATTAAACACAAAATCAGATAACCAATCGCACCACTGATCCATTCCATCATATTAAAATGGTTATGAGTTTGATAAAAACAAAAGTTTAATCTGGAACTGTATTTCATAAAATTGTCTCCGATATATTTCTAACAAGAGTAAAACTCCCCTACACATGGATGTGTAGGGGAGTCCTACAATTTGATGATGTGGTACCATTGGTGCCACAAAAATTTCTTTATATTTTATTTTTTTCATTTATACGATGATTTTTTCTGGCACCCAATGATGTCACATACTCAAAATGTAGAGCTCCCCTACACACCCAGGGAGTTTTACTCTTTCTAACTATAATCAGTATAAAAGTTTCATGAAAATTATTAAATCTCATTTTTTAAAAATACAATTAATTCTTGGCTAACATATAAACTCCCTATGGTTTAAAGAAAGTTGAAGTTTAGTCCTCAAAGTTTCAAAAACTAAAATGTAGTCTCTATGGTTCAAAGAAAATTAGAATTTAGTCCGTTTGGTTTGGAGAAAGTTAAAATTTAGTAGATATAGTTTTGAAAATTAGAATTTAGTTCTTAAAATTTTATAAAACCTAAAATATAGTTCTTATCATTTTTGTAATGCTTGAAATGATAACTTTTTTTTTGTTATGTTAGTAACTTAAACTCATAACTTCATCATTGACGTATGAATAACTAATTTTAATGTACCTAATTTGCTAGCGATTAGAAATAATAAAGACTATTTTTTAGCTTCATCAAACTATGGGGACTAAATTATAGTTTTTAAGACTAAATTGTATATTTATTCAAATCATAGAGATTAAACTTTAACTTTTGAAATTATAGGACTTAACTCTAACTTTTTTAAAATCATAGGGACTAAATTTATATTTTACCGAAAGATTGTTAGAACCCTAAATTGAATAGTTAAGATCCGTTCCATAACCATTTTGTTTTCAGTTTTTTGTTTTTCAAATTCAAGACTATAATAACAATCTTATCATATGTTTTTTCTTACTTGGATATTTACACCCTACCGATTTTCCTAAAACCAAACAAAAATTTGAAAACAAAAAATAGCTTCCAAAAACATGTTTTTGTTTTTAAAATTTAATTAGCATTCACATGTTTTATCAAGCAAAGATTGATACATTATAAAAAAGCAAAAAGTAAAGCGACAGCCCATCCTTCCAATATAGTAAGAATAAGTTCAAGATTTAAAAATAAAAAATCAAAAATCAAATAGTCATCAAACTAGACCTAAAAAACTAGAGTTTAGTCCTATGATAGATAAATAAAAAGTATGAAAATTGGTGAATACAAAATATAATGGTAAATATCGGTGAATACAAAAAAAAAAAAAACAAAATATACTAATAAATAAAAGTATGAAAATTGAAAATAAAACCCTAACATTAAGGTTAATTTAGACTATCAATTAAAATTTAATGTAATAAAAATAATTTAAAAAAGTTACTTACAAAATAAATCTAAAATAAACATTTTTTAAATAGAAAGTTGAAAGAGTCTATTTCTTATAACTTTTGTAATCCAAAAGGCTATATTGTTAATACAAGTAAACTCTCGGACTTTAGAAATTGTCAAAAAGTAAAGCGACAGCCCATCCTTCCAATATAGTAATAATCTTAGCATAATCCATCAAAATATGATACATGTATCTATAACCTTCTTCACCTGATTAATATATATATATATATATATAACCCTCTTCACCTTATTATTATTGGTTTCTCAAACAAATTCTTTTTTATTTTTTTTCCAGTTTCAATTTGGTTCTAAAAAGTTTACCTGACAAAACTCAACTAATCAACCATAACACGTCTCATAGACAAAAGGTATATAGAATTTACCATCAACAACATATTTTATCTCTTGTATTATATTTGCAAAATAATTTATCTATAACACATTGATTTCTATCACTCAACTAGTGATAGAATTCGATTTGGAATATATCACTCATAGAAATTCAAGCAGTGATAGAATGAATTTATCATTAATTGAATTCTATTACTAATAGAACTCAACCAGTGACAAAATTCAATTCATAACGAAAATATTTGACTTTTATTTTTATTTTTATGTTATAAATGCAAAATCCCCAAATTATACAAATAGATGGGTAAGATATGCAAACTAATTAAGGATCGTTGAGTTCTATGTAAGACCAGAAATTAAAAAAAAAAAAAAAAAAAAAAAAATTGGAGACGGATGATTGAGGGAAGAAAAGAAAAAGGAAATTTAATAAATTATTCGTGATAATTAGATTCATAAACATACAAATGATTATGTTTGTCTTCAAAATCTGATTGATTATTAATCATCATCGGCTTCTCCTTAATGGTGTCCAGAACCGGCCGCCACTGTCTCGACCTCGCCGCCGACCCCGACGCCGGAGCCTTCAATTCGCCGCCGCCAGCCACCACGCACGGCCGCGTCTGGCCGGTCTTCGCGGCGGACTTCGCGGCGGCGGTGAGCCTTCTGGCGATGGAAGCCAGATCGGCGGGAGAAACGTCGGGATGGAGGGTGGAGAGCGGGAGCATGAAATAAACCTTCCCAGCCTGAAGAACGGCGTCGGGGTTCAGCGCCGGGCTCCCGGCGACGGACACCAGCATCGCCGCCGTGCACAGGAAGTACTCCGACGGCGGCGGCCGCTTTTCGGCCACCTGGTGGGCCGTGATGGGGGTGGAAAACAGTTGGACGTGGCCGTTCTGATGGACCACTTGGACCTTGTCGGCGGCGCTCACGGCGGCGGACACGGCGGAGGGTTGTCGGCGGGAGAGACAGCCACCCATTTTGGTGTTTTGGTTTCTAGAAAAAAAAAAGAAATAAATTTCCTTAATTTTGAGAAAAAAAGGAAATGAATCTCCTTTTGTTTTGGAGAAAAGAAGAGTTTTTTTTTTTTTTTTTTTTTTTTTTTTTTTTTTTGAGAAAAAGGAAATGAATTTCCTTTTGTTTTGGAAAGGATAAGAAAGGAAGAAATATATAAGTAATGGAATAATGTTTATAAGAAATGGAAGAAATTTGAAGGAGTGGACTTTGGGTTATGTTTGATAGTTACTTTTTAACGAATTAATATAAAATTTCAATAAGAAAAGAAAAATTCTATGATAAAAGGCAATCTAATGTACATCCAATTTTAAGCCTAACTTATTAGATAAGGCATCCATTATTATTTTAAATTTCAATAGTTTATCAAGTAATAAATGTTGAAAAACATTTTTTTGGTCCTTGATTTTAGGTGCATTTTTTATTTTGGTGTATATATATTTCAAAATTAAAGCAATTTTATATTTTACATTTTAATAATACTTAATTTTAACTCTTAAAAATGTTAATGAATGATGTTTAAATTAATTTTAAATTTAATATATTGGTAAAGTAAATTTTACTTACATGAAATGAAATTTTTTTAAAAAAATTAAAGAAAGCAATTTAAAGGACAAACAAAAACTAAAATTAAAACATTTTTACAACACTAAAATTATCGTTAATGTTTAAAATGTTTGATTTGGTTTTGAGAATTTAAAAGTTAGAGCTTTATTTTTTTAGTATCTCGAGATTTGGTATCTCATCTCAAAGTTTGTATTTCTTGATCACAAATATTCAAATAATTATACTTTAAAGTTTATAGTCTTAACTAATTATGTTGTCTTTTAGGAACTCACGAATACATTTTCTTGTTAAGAGGCTTGTTTAGCGACTAAGATTTTTTATTATTATTTTTATTTTTTAATTTAATATTGCGTTTTTTTTCTTCTTAATTATATCATTGTTGTAAGTAAATGTTAGAATTGATCTAATGATATAAGGTTAGAATTAGATGACATGATTACTAAGTTGATAACAATTTCAGAGGATACGTGTTTGCCTTGATTTTCAATCTTCTTTTTCTTTAAGTTCTTAATGATAACCACTATGTATCATTAATCATGTCATTAAAACCTATTATCAATCAATTTATTTAACACTTAAATGAGATTACAAATTTAATCATCAACTTTGAAATTGATCAATTCTTAAATTTTCAAAATTACAAAGTTTGCTCCTAAACTTGTTAAAAATATATATATATATTACTCATAATCATATGTATTAATAATTATACGCTATTATTATATGGTATTATTAATAATAATACTATATTAATACACAATTTTGTACTAATAACATATAGTATTATACTAATAATGCATAATAATGTATTAATAATACAAAATACTATAATAATAATAAAATAATGCTATATAATGCATATTAATAATAGAGAGAAACATTCTGAATTCTCGATTTTCAAAAAAAAAAAAAATAAATAAAATAATACCATGTTTTTAACAAATATTTTCAAATTTGCTTCGATTTACAATTATTTTGTGAAATTGGACAATCGACCGCAATTTCCTAATTTAATAGTCACATATTATACTAGATATAAAACTAACATTTTAAAATTCATAAAACATAACAAATTAAAGTTTTTTTTTATATATAAAAGGGATTTTTCATTATAACAAAAAAAAAAAAATCAAATTAGAAATTGAATGAATAGTTAAATTTCGAAATAAAAATAAATCTTCTATAGCAAAAAAAAAAAAAAGAAGAAAAGAGAAAGGAAAAAAAATTAATCTCTTTAAAATAACTAAAATATCCATATTTAAAATCAAAGTAAGTAAATTCAATGAATCGAAAGCAATTAATTTAGTTAATTCAAAACATGTAATTTCAATTGATTGAATTGTTGAAAGCATGTGAGCTGAGCTTTTGGAAAGAAGAATATTTCTGAAATAAATAAAAAAAAAAACACCAAAATTTACTATACATGACTTTTTTTTTTTTAGTTTACTAAAAACAATATATATATATATATATATTTTAGAAAATGTTATGATTAAAATTACTAAAGTAAAAGTACCCATTTATAATTTTTTTTTCTAAAAAAACAATTAATTTCAAAAAGTCTTAAATTTTGTTTTAGAGATTTTAAAGATATAAATTTTAAAATTTAAAATCTAGTCGACATTTTTTGAGAATTCAAAAATCGAACATGCACAATTTTTTAAAGAGATTTTTAGGAATAGGTCAAATTAAAAAATTATTTATAATACTATGCAAAAAAAAATTAAAAAATTATAATCATAAGTAATAATAATTATATGATATTATTAATAATTATACGGTATTATTATATAATATTATTAATATACAATATTGTATTAATAACATATAATATTGTATTAGTAATACAAATATTATATTAATAATAAAATAATATTGTATAATGAATATTAATAATACGGTACATTTTAGTATGATGCAAACACTAGATTTACAATTACTTTGTGAAATTAGACTAGCCACCACAATTTCCTTTTTTTAATTTAAACAATAATACCGATGATTTTTTTTATTCAACAATATTTGAAAATAATAGATTTTTTTTAATTTAAAAATAATTGAGAATAAATTATTCGAACTTATAATTTTTTATTATTCATTATATATAATGCTAGTAGAGCTCTACCATATATATTTTTGAGAAAAATAGCATTTAAACCTGTACCCTCATGTCATTTATTATTGTCTAAATTCACTTTGATAAATAGACTCAAATTTTCAAACTTGAGAGAGAACTTGTAATATTTACAACCAATAAGTGTAGAGCTGAAAAGTATTGAAACATACAATATTAATTTTAGGTTTTTTGACTTGTTATTATATACTAAACTGAAAAATTAGAAAAACTAGTGGCTATGCTTAAAAAAGAATTGAAATATATATTAAAAGGAAAAGAAATAAGAGAATAAAAGCTTGAAATGTCGAATAGAAACAAACCTGCTTCAAAAAGGAAAAACAAAATAAAAATAAAAATAATAAACAGAGAGAAAGAAATAAGCCAAATCAAGAGAGAGAAAGAGACAGAGACGGCTATTTTGTATTTTGTATATATTTTTTTTTTTTTTTTTTTTTGAGATCTTTGTATATATTTCTTGACGTAAACTATTTTGAATTTTGTTTGATTATTGGGAGGAAATAATTAATTTTGGGGAATTTTGGGGTTAAGATTTGAAGGGGTCAATGATTTTGTTGAAATTGCGATCCAGAATTTGGAAAATTCAAGATGGCGTAGCGTTAAGCTTGCGTTATATGTATTATATTACAATACAATAATATCATTTGAATTCTTGACACATTTAAAAAAATGGTACTTTATTATTATTAATAATTTTTGTTGAAGCATATATATAAACATGGTACATTTGCCAAAATTAATACCAGGATTAAAATACTATTTTGGTCCTTTGATTTTTTGGTTTGTTCCATTTTGATTCCTTAATTTTTAAATGTCTAATTTTAATATTTTGACTTTCATATTTGTTCAATTTTAATCCTCTAACTTTAAAATATCCAATTTTAATCCATTAACTAAGAAAAAAAAAACAATCCTTAGCTGAAAAAAAGAAAAAAACCTTACCTTAAAAATTGATGAGCTCGCATAAAATAATGATAAAAAAAAAAAAAAAATCAAACTTGTTTCTCCTTCCTCTTTTAACTTATGCTCTTTAAAGAAGAAGAAACAAGTTAAATTTTTTTCTCACAAAAAAAAAGACATTTTTATGTTAAAAGATTAAAATTGGACATTTGAAAGTTAAGAACATTTAAAAGTCAATTGACCAAAATAGAGTAAACGTGAAATTCAAGGGACGATAGTATTTTAACCTAATACAATTCTCATAAAAAGTGGAAATAAACTCTTACAAAGGGCCTTATCTAAAAAATTAACCTAAAAAATAATAATCTTAAATTAGGTTAAGCAATGAGTGATTTCTATTACGAATTCTCTTCGTATGGTTAGAGGACACAACCCCTAACTTTGTAGGCAAAATCAATGATATCAATTATGATGTTACTATTCTCTGTACGATCTTGAAAATCACCTACATCCACTTAATGAATTAGATCAATTAAATATAAAATTTAGTCTCTATAATTTGATAAAAATTAAAAAAAAGATTATTACATTGTTTTTATTGACACATAAATAACTTTTTATTTAATAGTCAACAATTATAAATGATAAAGACTATTAATTGTTATTATTTGATTATGCTTAAAGACACACATGTTATGTAATAATAATAATAAGGTTATTATGATAAAATATGATTTTCACTTTGAAACTTGTTCTATTTTAATCTTTAAATTCTAAAAGTTCAATTTTAATCTTTAATCTTTAAACTTGTTTCATTTTAGTTATTCAATTTTAAAAAGTCTAATAATTTTAATCTTTATACTTAAAATTGATTCTTATAGTAAATTTGAACTTAATATGAATATAAATTGGTTAATAATGTTAATAACTTTGGAAATACGGCACATGACCTGGCTGTTCAAATGGAGGCAATCTTTTTCTTTTTTTTCTTTTTTTTAAATAGTAGAATTACACTAATTTTTTAAAATTAAAAAATAATTGAGATTTCGAAATTTGAATCTTTGAATTTATATCATAAACACATATTTAAACTAATTTTTAAGTTCACATATTTAAACTATGACCCTTGTTAACTTCATATAAAAATGACCGTTAAAAGGGTAACTAAAATTTTTTTGTTCCTAATGTTGCTGAATGAAAAAAATTGCACTATATTCATTTTCCAATTAGCTAATATTTTATTTTCAATGAAAAATGGGTCAGTTGCGCAATAATTTTATTGTTTTGTTGTGAACCAATTCAACACCAGCGTCATAGGTTCGATCCCGAAAATAACTAAAACAAAGACGGGACAATAAAAGTAAAAGATTTACCAAGAGAAAAGAATAGATCCAAAACACAAATTAACACAAAGGTCTAATAAGGATTGTCTAGTTATCAAGATAAGAAAATAATGCCTGAAAGTCTAGAAACTAGAGATATCCACATGGCGGGGTATAGTTTTATCGTCCCCATCTATACTACTCATTTTAATCACTAACGCCGCAATATTCATTATAAAAAATTATTTCCCATTTCAATCTTTTTTTAAAACTCAAAACTTAAAAAAAATGGTAGATCTAGAAATGAAAAATAAATTAAAACTAAAAAACATTAAAGTTAAAATACCATAAAAATATACCACTGTTTCCATGAGCAATAGGTTAAATTAAAAATAAATAAAAATACAATAAGAGCTTGGGTGGAGGAAAGCACCATTTTATTAGTTTACTCCCAACAAGGCAAGCCACATTTTTATAATAATTTTTTTCCCTTTTATCTGACAGCACATATTATATTGGGTCCTTCTATTCAATTAATTAAAAGGAATTCTTTCAAAAAATAAAATAAAATAAAATAATAATAATACTATTTTATAAGAAACAAAAATATATTCTAAAAAAAAAAACAATAAATAACTTAGGGGGTATTTGTTTTAAGATGAGATGAGATGGGTGAGGTGTTGAAGCCCATCACCTTGTTTGACCCAAAATGTTATTCACCTCATCTCATCTCATCTTATCTTATCTTATCTTCTCTCCCCTCTTCTTCTTTTTATTTATTTATTATTTTTAATTTTAACATTTTTTCATCTTTTATTTATATATATATTTACTTATTTACTTATTTTATGTTTGATATATTTTTATTATAATAATATTTTTATTTTAATATATCAATATATAATTATAATAATTATATTATTATTATATCAAATGTTTATTTAAATAAATTTAAATTTTAAAAATTTAAATAAATAGATATATATTATCTCTTAATATATGACGTAAATTTTCATTTTTTAATCGTTTTTAATAACAAAAAAAGTTATAAAATTTCAATTGTTTAGAGATAGATTATAAATATCATATTTAAAAATTATGTGGTTCTTTTTGAATTAACAATAAATATATCAATTTATTATTAAAAAAAAAAAAATTTAAATAATTTATACACTTTGAATTTTTATTCATAGTTTACAATAGATTTAAAAGTATAAACTTATTTTCGATACACTTTAAAAATATTGAACTTATTTTGTTTCTCAAAAAAATGAGATTCAAATTTTATATATAGTAAGAGTGGATCTTTTTTTTAAGGGATAAATTAATTTAAATAATTTTGAGAGTCTTGATTGTATATACAAAAAACAACTATAACTTTCAAGACTTGTATGAGTGATATGGATTGAGATCTATTCTACCTAATAAAAAAAACAATAAATTCAAAAATTTGAGGGATATTTTATTGTTTCTATGTAATAATTATTATCAAAATGTGACCGAGTTCTCTTTTAACTACAAAAAAAAACAATAAATAAAAAAATTTAAGGGTGTTTATGGTTGACTAGAAGTATCAATGACTAATAAGATAAATATATTTAATTTATTATTACTTATTAATTAGTGTATTTTATTAACAATTCGTTGACCTTCGGTAACTATGAATATGAATATGAATATAAATGTATAAAAAGTATAAGAAAATATATATTTTTTAAATAAAATAAAAATTGCTATCAAGATTTTATAATGACTAGTTTAACCAAATGATTTTATTTTTATTTTTTAATAAATAGAATCTTGGTATTTTTTTTTTATTATTATTTAAGTCTAACAAATCTAAAAAATATATATATTAACGAATTACAAATATTTTAGATTAGTCAAACTTTATTTTGGTAGTGTGAAATTTTTTTATCTCATAATTATATTTTTAATTAAACAATATTTAAGTATGAAAGATTAGAAACTTTTAACCTCAGGATTATTATGTCGTACATAATATCATTGAAACTATGTTTTTTTTTAATAAAAACATTAATATGATTAAGGGTGTTTAATATTACTTTTATATTACTTACATTTTGTTTATGATAGTGGTTATATTTACATACTTATTCGATTAATAACTAAATATTTGAGAATAATTATTTAAAAAAAAGAAAAAGATAAATTTTATTGTTAAAAAAAATATAATAATTGATTAAAAAAATAATAATCTTAACATCTCATCTCCTCTCCTCCATCCCAAACAAGGTTTTTCTGTCATCTCATCTCTTTCCACCTCAAACAAGATTTATCTGTCATCTCATCTCAGCCAAACAAAATTTTTCTGCTATCAACATCTAATCTCATCCTTTATCATCTCACCTGCACCCAAACACCCCATAAGAGGTCAATGCTATTGACTATGATATTTCATACACATTTGATATTAGCCAAATGAATAAATCAACTTTAATTATGGATAATTGGGAAACCACCTTCTCGAACAAGTTACGCCATGATAACCTTTCAATAATAGGACTAGGAATAGCATATGATACTGTCTAAATAAATTTAGAGAAAAAAAGATTCTAATGAATAATATTTAAAATTTCAATCAACTTCTATATTTTAATGATAAATCAATACCTGTTTATTCAGAGCATCATCAAGTTGGATTTGTCTTTTAAAATATATTTTCCATAAAGAACAGTAATCTTTTCTGCTTATTATTATTTTAATATGTGACTTCGAAGGAACGTTGATTTGATTTGATGTTACTGTTCTAGTTCTTGAGTCAAGCTAATGTATTTAGCCATAAGTTTCCAATTATAAATTTGATTTTATAAATGTAAGAAAAAAAGAAAGAAAAAAGTGTTAAAGAAAAAGGGAAAGTAAGGAATTGATGTGATGGTCATTTATTGTTCTCAAAACTAGCTTAAGGAAAAAGAATGAAGTCAATCCAATACAATTAGAGATGTCTACGGGACGGGGCCAGGGGATGACTTTCCTGTCCTCGTCACCGCCATAAAATTCAATTCTCATTTCCAGAAAAATCCCCGGTTTTTTTTTTCGGGGATCGGGGAGAGGATTCCCCGCGGGATTTTTTTACAATTTATTTTATTTTTCTTTTTTCATTTTTTTAGGATAAAAAATTCAAAAAAGTAGATTTTAAAAATATATATCTATAAATTTCAACCGTAATTTTAATTATCAAAGAAAATATTCATGTGCATAGAAAATATCATCAACAAAGATATATTTATTTGAAAATTAAATGAGTAGAATTAAAAAAAAATTAAAGAAAAATAAAATAAAATAATCGGGGCGGGGATTGGGGAATCGGGGACGGGGAGTACAATCCCCGTCCCCAGCCCCGTTTAGCCAACGAGGATTTTTTCTCCCCCATCCCTGGCCCCGTTCCCCGCCTAATCGGGGATTCCCGACAGGGAAAATGGACACCCCTAAATACAATCCTCCAAAAGAATGGAAACTTATCTGGTAGAGATCCTCTTTTCAAAAGAAAGACAACTTATTCACAAATGGGAAAGGATCCCACCATAAAAGTTTATCATTCACAATTAACTTAGAAAAAAAAAAGTTGAAGTATTTCTAAGCTTACATCAATGGAAAAAAAAGCAATTTCTCTAAAAGAAAAGATAAGCTTCTTAAACATCACCAACGATGTTTTTGAATCAATAAGGTCTTGGCAAAAAATCTCCCACGACAATGGGTACCTCAGGCCTACCCTTGACCATATACAACTATCTACACTATGTGGGTGAAACACATCTGGTCTTGGCAAAAAGCTCTCACCACCACCTGATATTAACATACTATTCCTTTGTTGTTTAGAGTCGGTTAGCTAGGTGTCCATTGGGCATTCGAGTCATTGGGTCGATATACCCCTTTGACTTTTTAGGATACCAAGTTTGGAGTTGGTATTTGCTCTATATCTTTGAGTTGATATTTGCTCTATATTTTTTGGACTAGTTGTGTTCCTAAGAAGTTTGGACTAGTTATGTTTCATTTAACCATGGTCAGTATGTCCCTAGATATTATCATTGTTTAGAACCAGATATGTTCCTATTCAGTTAAGGTTAGCGTGTATTCGTTGATTATTATTGATTTGTATTATCATCTACGATTCTTGAGAGTTGGACCTGGGAGTTTCCTACTTTAGAGCTTTTGAGCCTATGTTGACTGTTTAACTTATGATCTTGAGTTTGACTCTTTAAGCTAACTTGGTCACTTGAATAGGGGTCTGTGACCAAGGCTCACTCGTGCTTGAGATTATCGAGTGTTAGATTGTAGAAGATGTACGTAATTTCTTGTATAAATGCTTAGTTGATGTATGCATTATGTACCCTAGTCATGAGATCGTACTGAGAATTTCCAATACTCACCCTTATTGTCTTCCTCATCTAGGTACTGAGTTATATTGAGACAAGTGAGTTGGATGTTGTTGTTGGAACATAAAAGACATGTGTCTTGCATTTATTTTTTGCCTTTCTATGCTGCATAATTATTTGAATTTTACCTTGAGAATTATTTACATTTTTACCCATGCTTTACTTCAAGGAACTTTTAAATGAAAGAACATAGTTTGATTTTAATTATCTGAGTCAATAAAAATTTAATCATGCATGCTGGTAAATTCCCTAGACTTTATTTTAAATTAAGTCTTTACACTTTGTATGACAACTCATAGTTATTGATTTTGTAGATTGACTTATTGAGTAAGTTGTCGTGCCCCCATAATCTTGAATGCTTCAGCTATCGTTAGGTCTGTTGGGGATAAAGGTTTTTGCACACAATATCATTTACAACTTTACTTATCATTTATTTGATGTCTGTTAGTAGTCCTAGTTGTGGATTAAGTATTTTCTTTCTTCTAGTGTAGATCTTGATAATGTATGATAGTCGAGACACGATTAGGTAGAAGTTGGGTTTGGAGCTCTAGAAGTGAGGTCGTGACAGGTCTTGTACTACTACCAACACCTGAGGTACTAGTTGTTGAGGAACAACATACAGAGTTGCCAATGTTGTTGTCAAAAGAGGATGTGATTTTAACGTTCCTACCTATAGGAGGACCTAGGGATTTGTTAGTAACAACACTTCGTGATGTGATTAGTGGAATGCTTGTTCAACACCAAGCTTTGGTGCGGGCCAAAGTTCAGGCCCAGCTAGCACAATTTACACAAATGTTTTAGCCTACCCAATCAGGAGTTCAACTTGTCCTTCCCATTATTGCACCTATTCAAGCAACACAAGTCGTCGAGTTTGATGATAATCAAATGACTACTTGGGAAGAGAAGGGAAAGAGGTCGCAAAGAGTTCTTCCTCAATGTGTATACCCTTTGAATGAATAGAAGAGAAAGTTGGAGATTGCTAGGTCTTTATATTTTGAGAGATGTCATCATGTGGAGCTTTGCAAAGACAGAAGTCGAGACGTCCGTCTAAATATCCACATGATGCTCGTCGTCAGCCACCGTTTGTAGGAAGTGTGATAAGGCCCATTATAACCTGTGTAGAGCTCGTAAGAGAGTGTGTTTTTGTTGTGGCCATGAGGGTCACTTTGCCAAGCAATGTTGTAAAGTACCTTTCTCAGATTCTAGTAGAGACTATTCAAGTTTCTCCAGAGACTTTTTAGATTATTGTAGTGGCTAAGATGCTAGATCAGCTCAATTGTAGAGGCAAATCAAGGGGGTCACGTCAGATCAAGGTATTTTACCTGTTTAGCAACGTGCCACTTGTTTGGATGTTAATTTAGGTTTTACCCACTCATTGTTTATGCCTCCTTGCGAAGAAAACTTATTTAAAGTTGGAACAGTTGGGGTTCGACTAGTGTTTTGAGACTATATTCGGACTCAGTTGTTTGCCTTTGTGAGAGTTAGATTTGGTCAGACTTCCGTCTCCAACGAGCGGTTATTCGCTACAATCATAGTCTTATTTATGAGTTACTATGTTGATGTTTTCCTTTTTGGAGTACCTGATTGAGAATCACATCGATTTCGACCACTTTCCTTAGTTGTAGAGCTTTAGTTTGAGGTCACTGCAAAAAAGTGTTCTTAGTTGGAGATTTCAGGAGGAGCATGCATGCTAGTTGTTTGGTTATTCGTTAGCAGGAGTGGTTCCTTGAACCATAGACTTGGTTAGTTTGAAAGATGTGTTGCCTTTGAAGTTGTTGGTACTCATTTTTTCTAAGCGAAGTGTGATCGTCTGAAAATCACATAGTCATCGACTGTTGTTGCTAGGAGTGGTGCTCAGATCCTTCTAAGGTTGAGTTCAAATTCGAAAGTGGTTATGGAAGTTGTTTCCAGCAAAAAGAAGTTATGGAGGCCTTTGGGTCGTTACTTAATGGAGCTTGTTAATTATTTACTGAAGTTGTTTAAGAAGCAAAAGTTGTAGTTTTCCACGTAAGGTTGTAATTATGTTTGGAATTTGAAAGTCGATTAAGCCTTTGTTACTAGTTTTGGTGATTTGTTTTGATGGTTGCAATGAGTAATAGTGTTGTTATCTTGAATTGATGACTGAGAACCATCAATAAAGTTCATTTTTGTTTCCCTATGTAAAAGAAGCTTAGCTTAAGGTAGTTCGAGCTTTGATGTATTGCTTGACCAAAAAAAACGTGTTAGTTATGTGTTAGTTTCGTGTTCTCAACATTGTTGGGTTCTCAATTTGAGGAGCCCTGAGAGCTTGTGGTAGTTGAGGTTGTGTGTTGCTGTCCAACCATTATATGTAGTGGATGGTATTGATTAAGAATTTTATGTTGTCTTGTTGAGTTTTGAGTTTTGAGTTTTACCAGGAGTAGTGGTGATGGGAGTTTTGTTAAAACTATAAAATAGTGTCATAACAAGATCTATCCTAACACTTTTATGTGACGTTAATACTTCTTCTACGACTAAATGTATAAGTCATTTTTTATTTTTTAAATCAAGTATAGATGTCATTAATTATTCATCTATGACCAGTATACAATGTCATAAAAGAACCAATCATGACAATTTTAATTTTGAAGTTTTGAGATACTATGACTCTAAATTTTAGTCATGTAAGAGTTTTGACCGTAAATTTTAGCCTCATTTTTTTTAGTAGTGATGGTAGCCTGCTCTAAAAAAAATTATTAGGATTTCAAACCTAAGCTCAATTATATTAGGGAATCAATTAATGCACTTGGCAAAATAATATTAGGCTATTAGCCGTAAATGTCACCCAAATCATATATTGGAGAATCATATATTGGAGACTTACGCAATTGCTTTTTTATTTTTCGAAATAAAACAATAACAAAAAACAAATACCGCAAATCAAATCAAATAATTACTTTTATTAATAATTTAATTAAATTATTAGGATTCAAGGCATGTTTACAGACTACCCAAGTTTATCGAAATTTTATTTTGTAAGAAACAATTCAAAAATTAAAGGTGTAAATCCCCTAAAATGGCTACTCATTATAATGATCCCTTGTTATTCTCAAAGTTACAAAACCGAATTATCCTACATCTTAAACCATTAAGCAGTCTTCATTCAAAAGCTATAACTCTCTAGTTAACATTTTCGATATACGATCCATAACCTAAGCTCGAACGCATAAGCGTCTAACATCTCGAACACACGAAAAAATACATTCACCAAGTTACTAATATTTTGTTTTGGGAGGGGGAGGGACTAGTTTGATATGGCATTGCATATGCAAATAAGGCAAGAATGTTTGCTTTAATTAACCATGAGATTCAAGTTGCTACTACTTATGTAATGCTTATTTGCAGTCATCTTTTACAAAGTGATGACCCACAAAAATGCCCCAAATGGATTAAATAAAAAGAAGAAAAAAAAGAAAAAATTCACATCAATTCACTATCCTTGAGGAAGCAAAATCTCACACAGCTAGCTTCCTTCCCTACCTCCCTTCCTCCTATCTTCACTGTTATCAATATGGTTGCTTTGCTAAACACTGAAGAAGTGGCGTTTTTCGATTTTCTAAGCTTTTTGTCGTAAGAGCGGATGGATGCGTTCGGAGCAACAAGTGATATGATCAAAGAATATCATGTCAAAAAATTTAAGTTGAAAGCGATGAGTAGTTGGAGAAGAGGTTCAGAAGGTTATTTAGAGCTTCGGGATAGAACTTTCTTGCGAACAAGTAACACGGCCTCTGTACACCGTTCCACAAGCACGGCCATCTTTGCACTTCCTTCTGCAGAAGCTCAAATACAGAACGTTTATATATTTGTTGTTATAGATTCCATAATTCCTTACAAAAACTTACTGGAAATCAAGATTTAACATACCCTCTCGTCGCTCGTAACATGAACACTAACGTCGATGGACTGCAAGTAGAAACATCCAACAAAGTTATAGCTAAAATGTGTATATGATAGGTTTGAGCCTTGATTGTATTAGAAATATTATAGGGGTATATATATATTTTTTGAAACGAGGGTAACCACGCCTGTCTCTAGGCCAGACACCGAAAGAAATCGAAGAATTAATACCACAGGTGAGTCTCGAACTTGGGACCTTGAGAGGAGTATACCTTCAAAACCCAAGTCTTCAACTACTGTGTCACCCCTTGGGGACAATATTATTGGGGGTATTTAGGCAATTAGTTGAGAGTTAGTTAGACTTGGAGTATAGTGGTTATAAATAAGAGAGAATTGCAAGGGGGAAGGTATGCATATTTTGGGTGATTATACTTTAGGCTCGAGATGTATTTTGAAAAAGGAAGGTTCCAAATCCTAGTAAATACTTGGTTAGTTTGTATTCTTTTATCTTTTATATTTCTAAAATCAATAGTATGTTGTTCTAGATCTTCGATCCTATCAGTATCTACCTAAGGTGTCATCAATTCGTGCGCATATTTTAGAGGCCTTGAGAGTCATACCGTGATATTTTGCAGCAGTTCATAGGTAATATCTTGAGCCCCATACGACTTTGGGTGCCACTTTCTTTCAGACCAATCAACATGAGTAATTGACCAGTTTGCAATACCTCCAGGATCCGCAATCTGAACAACGAAAAAACCGACATTCGGTATGAAATGATACACAAGACTGAGATTTGGTATTTAGGTAGAGTCTTACATGGAAAAAGGTGGGCAAATAATGTTCATCTGCAATGCAATTGTGCCCCTCTAGACCTGGCTGAAATGACCAAGAAATTCTTATTACTATGTAGTTATCTTAGTTCTATAAATCAATATCCCCTATAGCATAATGAAACAAATACCCTGCATATAAGTGATCCATAGCTCTGGACCGTGAGATGTAATCATTGAAGTTGAATGTACAATTTACCTGGCAATAATCTCGAAATTTTGAGTAGTAAAGATTATCAGCCACGACAATCAAAGCATGTTGTCGCTTCATCGAGAACCACTACACAGAAAAGTTCAAATAGAGTTCGTGAAGCCACTAGAAGAATGTCATATTCCAAAAGATATGCATATATCCCAAAACATCAATTCATAATGACACGTTTAGCATCGAAGAGTTGGATGAGAGAGTGGCCGGTTCAATGACCATTCACCTCAAACTTGTAGGTTTCGAATCTGAGACCTTCAAACAAGCATACTGTGGAGACCTTAAATCTCTACCAACGAGGCTATCCATTAGGGACAAAACTACATGTACATGAATATAGAGATTGACCAAGAATGGAATCATAAGTTCATAGAAAACTATGAAGCAGCACAGAAAGAAAATGATTACTATAAACCTTTAATAGCTAAAATAATCTAGAAAGAGTTTGGACGTGTTTGGCCTGCCGGGAAGGGAAGGGAAGGGAAGGGTTCCTTCCCGACGTTTGGCCAAGAAGGATATTATCCTTGCCTAACACGGCGCGTGGGTTCCACGGGCCCAACTTTCCCGACGCGTGGACCCCGCGCGTTTATTTTTTATTTTATTATTATTTTTTTTTCATTTTCTTCTTTCCTTCTTCGTTACTTTCCTTTTAAAAATTTTCCTTCAGTTTTTTTTTTTTTTTTTTAATTTTGAATTTAAGTTTCCTACTTAATTTTTTTTAGTAGTATTAATATTATTTTTAATTTCCAAATAAACTTTATTTCTTTATATATTTTATGGCCAATTTAATTTCAGTTTTTCATTCCTTTTTTCTTTCCTAATTTTTGGTTACATTTTTCAATTTCCAAATCAACTTTTTTTATTTTTATATATATAATTACATTTTTGTAATAGTTATTCAAAATTAAATTGCCAAAATTAAGATTTCAATTTCAACTTTTTCTTAAATAAAAATGTAAGGTTGTCAATTTTTACCAACTCGTCCAATTGAATATGTTTATATTATTTATGTATATATTTTTTCTTTTAAAATGCAATATTTATTATTATTTTTAGATGTATCATGTTCTCTAAACAATATTTATTTCGTGCATTTGACTTTTATCAATAATGTATGCATTTATAATTTGTTATACACACACATATATATAAATATAGATTTTTTATATTTTAATATTATTTTTTTAATAATATTTATTCAAAAATAAATTGTTAATATTAGGATTCGAACTTGAACCATTTCTTAGATAAATAATTCAAGATAATACATTTAACCAACTCATCTATTTAAATGATTTGATTACATTTACGTGTTATATGTTACTTACTTATTTGCATATATTTTATTTCAATATGTATTAAACATTTATCATTTATATAATTAAATATATATATTTATATGACTAAACTAATTAACTTCTGATTTAATTTTGTTTATATAAAATTTATTCACATCAAATTATTTTGATTATTAATCTTTCAAATATAAAACCTAAATATTTGAATCATTTTACTTTTTATTTGATAATTTGTATGATTTACTAAATTTCAAATACTATTTAAATAGCAATATAAATGAATAAACTTTAAAATAATATTTAATCAATAAATAAATTATATATTCAATTATTATATTAAATAGTAATTAAGTTTTGATTTATTTTTTTTATATATAATTTATTTACATCAAATTATTTTGATTATTATTTTTTTAAATATGAAGTCTGACTATTTAAATTATTTATTTGATAGTTTTTATGATCTACTAAATTTTAAATAGTAAATTAAATGAATAAATTTTAAAATATATTTAATTATTATTATATTAAAAAACTACTAAATATCTACTTTTATAAATAAATCAAATAAAAAAATTACATCTCTTCCCTTCCCTGCCCATCTCATCCCACCAAACATTCATTTATTATTCCTTATCTTTTTATCCCTTCCCACCAAACATAAACTTACTCTCACTTCCCTTCCCAACTCACCCTGCCTTTGAGTTTGGTTAACAATTAACTATACTATTCATACCTGAGCACCCTTTCTGAAGTCTTTCATCTCAATTTCAGGAAACATGTGCTTTGAATACCTCCCATTTCCATGCGGACCAGGATCGTAAAAGCTGAACAACATATGATCATATGATGATAAATAAGCCATCCCATATCTAATCAATTTCGTGAGAAAACTACATCAGTCGAGTATGGCTCACCTATCCACATAGCTGATATTCGTATCGATCAAATAATGATAGATATAATCAAAATTATGCAAGGGTGCACAACTGCAATTCCAGTTTTAATAAATCAGTATCGTAAATTGGAAAAGTAATCATGGGGTTGAAGGGAGGAATTGAACTGGTTTTATCTTATGGTCACCTATCAGAAAGTAAAACAAAGTGCTGGTTATCAGAATCTTGAAGAGCATTTGCTAACAATCGTCTCTCTGCATCAACCATGGAAATTCTACCCCAAATTACCTGTATATATGATGATTTCATCAAACCAGTTACATACAAGGTATTAGCAGTTACCATCATTCTTCACAAACATAAATGTAAAAATAACAGGAAGAACATGGAAACAAAGATATCAATCATGGAAATTATGTTTTTATTCTAAAAGTTAAAGATAAACCTCATCGCTATGAGTTTCCCGACCAGCGAAGTATTTGCTTGCATGCACTGGCTTTGCCTTGGAAGCATGGACATAAACAGAGAATTTCCCTTCATGGCCCTGGCAAGAGCAGTGAATAGTTTCAGCTGAAAACATAATAATACATGTAGACTTCACTCGCTACACATTAGAGATTGACAGATGAGATTCAGATATTAACTTCAACAGATTGATCAGCCATGGTTCCTTAGAGGCTACAGCGACATCGAATGAAAATCATAGGCGTCATAATTTTAAACAATTCAACCCAACTTATTATCACATAGTAAAAAGAATATATCAGATATTCCCAATTCAACCCAACTTATTATCAACAAATCAGTATCAGCATCACAGATAAAAACAAATATAATGAGTTATCTGTTGATAAAATATAATTTCTTGAAAATCTAGGAAAGATGATGGACCGAAGTAAGCAAATATAGAAACATGCCTCGAAAAATTTATCCCAAAGCTTCTCAAAAGGCAGGGAACCAGGAGTCATAAACAAGAATGCAATTTTAGGAGTTTTTGATGGAACATATGGTGTGTTCAAAATTTCTCTAATAAGAATATGTGATGCGATCTCGGCATCACTACGTTCTCTTGCAGGTATAGGTGGGAGCCAGTCAGTAATAACCCTGCAGCCCTTGGAAGAAAATATGTAACAGGCAGCTGTGCCACTAGGTGGATAGATATAGGCACACATTAGGAACACACAGACCATAGAAACCAAGACAATAATCCATAATGGCCTCTTAGTAGTACGAGGTCGTGAACCAGGCAGAAGTTTCATGTCGCCGATGTCCAATTGCCACTTCTGACCAGTCTTCATCTAGAACAAATGCATCACTACTTCATATATTAAAAGAGTCAATTACGTCCACCACAAGGAAACAGCCCGGGCTCAGAAATTCTCCAATCAAAATTTCAATTTCAGCAATGATAAAGAATCTGCAGATTGAATATAGAAATTAATCGGTTAGGAATCGGAGAAACTATCAAAATGGTCAACACTTGAACCATATAAGCTTTAATTAGATGATAAAAAGATAACCAAGCTACAGTACAAATATCTACACAATAGCACTTATGTTTCAATTTGGCAAGTATATCAAGTTCTGTGCTGTAGTTCTTTCTATCATTTCTTGATGAAAACCAAGCTTCCACTCAGAAAAATAATAGAATACAAGCAAACAAGACAAGAAGAAATTCGAAACAAAAGGAAGTTATGAAAAATACAAAAATGGACTATAGCTGTTGAGAATAAGATATATTTAATCAACAGGCGCCAAAAAAGCATAGCTTAACTGACACACTGATGTATTAACAACCACGTTGTTTGTGGTTCGAGTCTCCCAATTCCCCTTGTACTTAAAAAAACAGGCACTCTAGAAAAAAAACTGCTGTCCAAGCATAACTTTTATCCTCATTGAGTCATTGGTACAACTACAATGTTCTGCTTCATACCAAAATAAAAGGTGAGGGTCAAAAGACAAGAGAATAATCTAACTGAAATATATAGAAACTACAATTGAGATGACAGAAAAACACTATAATTGGTCATAGAGGTGAAATAAAATTACAAAACACTCAAGTGTAAGAAATCCAAAGAGAGGCGACAAAAGCAGAACACCAGACCTAAAAAAGACCATTACAAACATTTGGAAATTCTTTCACTTTTGTTCCAACCAAATACTTCCACGAAGAGCTGTAATAGCATTTAACCATATGACTCTTCACTTCCAGAGGTGAGTATCACAAATATAGGTGATAAGTTACAATACAAGGGCCTTTTCACAAAGCTCTGGAAGGCAAAGTACACTACAAAATTTGGAGAACTTTCTGCCAAACATGGCCTGTAGAGGATCCGAGACTTTTGCTGAATAGAAAAACTTGGATTCCTACTCCATATTTTTCCATTATTATGAATTCCTCCAAAAGAAAAAAAAAAACAAAACCCAACCATAAGGAAGATTTGTAGACTGTCAGTACTTCCAAGAGCCAACTTTCTCCTAAGGGATAGAATAATTGCAGGATGGTGGGTAAGTTTTTTGATAAAGTGTGGCAAAGATTGATTAGTTCAAATATGCATTTATGTCATCTCAATTACAACAGAAACTAAAACCAAACTCATCTGGCTGGTTTTAGGACATCATTTTCTATCCTTAATTCAAAATGTCCTTGAACTGCAAGGTCAAGTGACCAAAAGGTCCAAAACTTTCACTCATCCCCTAAATAGTTGCTCTTAATCTTATCTTTGACAAAAAAAATGATGAAAAACCAAAACCACATCCTGTTCGTCCTTAATAACTCAAAAGAAAAACAACAAAATTAATGCATCATTAACAACCATGTACCGAATTTTAATCAATAAATCATAAGCCCCCAATTCATAACTAATGCTTCAATGTTGATATTCAAATCTACCATAAAGGATGATAGGAGAAATATTTTTTCTCTTCAAAGCTGACTATAGAGATTAAAATGTGGCCAACCAACCCTTCTTTTTCCTTTATCAAATAACAATAAAATAGCTACTCAATAATTCCCATCTTTTAATAGTAATATATGATAGAAAACCTTCAAACTCAAAAGATGCATTGATTAGTTGTTCAATCAACATTAGCTCACAATGTCCTCAACCATTACACATAGAACTCACACTCCTCCACAAAGTCAAACCCATTCAAATCAACAACCATCCTTCACGGTTAAAACAATTAAGCCTAATCCAAACAACCAATCAAGAGCATTAAAACTCCACCAAAATCCCAATATCTCTAATGCTCTGTTCCGTCGGTGGGTAAATACTAAATACATAAATACAATGCAATAAACCTCAAAACCTTCATTCACCCACATAAACTCGAAGCAAAACAGAGAGACCCCATATATGGAATTGAAGAAATAAAACATGGGGTGCGATTGGATTCAAAAGAGAACAAAAAAAAAAAAAAGACAAATTACCTGAGTTTATGAGCTGAGTGATCGGAATCCGACTGTGTAATCGAAGATCTGAAAGCCCACAAGCTCGAAACTAATGATAAATTCCGAGATCTAAGATGAAGATCACGACCATTTCATAACGAACCCAGAAAACCCAAGTCAGATCAAAGGAAATTAAGGCTCAAAATCGAAAAATCGAAAAATCGAAGGACCCTTTTGCGATTCTGGCTTAGTAATCGATGGGAATTGATTTGCAGAGCTTATTCGGCTTTAATCTCTCCATAATTGTCTCTCAAAAACTGTGTTTATAAAAATGGTTCTGTGAGAATGGTACTCGTTTATGGAGGGTCTGTGACTCTTCCCATCACAAACATTTCGGGGCCGGCGTTTCTTAATTAAATTTCATCAAAAAAGGAAATACTTTTTGAAGCTTTTTTTGTTTTTTTTTCTTCTTATTTTTTATTGGGCAGTGCCGCAGTGGTGGTCGGAGCGTAGATGACCACGCTCGTTACTAGCGCGTGATGAGGGATTTCTTATTCTTAATAGATTGTTGACTAAGTTATGTTATTATTATTATTTTTTTTAATTTTTGGGGAGAGAGGAGAAGTAGGGAAAGAGAATACTCTTTTGGGAGGCTATTTGTATTAGAGTTGGGAAGAACTCCTACATGTTCAAGCATAGTCGTAGTGTAGAGAGGAAGGTCATTTGTCTGGTTGTTGGGAAGGGGGTGTCAGCAATTTGAGTCGAGGAGGGAAATCTTATGCTTATTTAGGTTGAACCCTGTGTCAAGGGCTTGAAGGATTTTAGGTGTCTCGGGGGAGTATCTCTTAGAAGTTCAGAGATTTCAAGTTTGAAGTTTATGAAGAAGAAGGTGACTAGAAATCTGTTGAATGGAAGGCGGGTGAAAGAAGATCGAGACGGTACGATATGGATGTGGTGGGAAAGAAATGGTTTGTAGGAAAATACCCTTCAAGAGAGGGAAAGGTTGGACATCGTCAATAGTTGCAATTGAAGCTAGACGAGAATTACATGCTATAAAAATGTGTAAACAATGGAGATGAGTGAGGAAAGTTAGAGGAAACTACAAAAAGTGAGTTTCTTTTTTAAAAAGGGCTAAGAAAAGGCGTTCCAACTTCGTTGTAGGCGATGAATGTCAATGAAGGGGTGTATAGGTGAAATGGGGCTTTACCAGTGATAATGGTCGAGGCTCTGTTATAGAATAAGGGGAAAAATTGGTGGTTGGCGAGCTCACTTTGGCAAAAAAAACAAGCCAAACAAGTTATGGAATTTTTCCTTTCTTACATGGAGTTGTATAGAGGGTACGTATCTGAAATTTTCCTTTCATGTAGGGAGTCGTGCAGATAATGTCGTTAGAGAGAGTAAAGTAAACTCTTAAATGTATTATTAATGAGTAGATGTCTAGTATATATACACAAGAAGAGTGGCGAAACGAAAAATAACATAAATATAAAATACAATCGAAGAAGATTAAAGAGAAAAATATTGGAAACAAATGGATGGTGAAGAGATCGACTGAATGTTGATCCATTGAGATAGATTGAAGAGCAATACCTCTCGAGAGGCAACCTTCTCATTGATGAAATGATAGTCGACATCAACGTGTTTAGTATGCCAATGAAATATTGAATTGTGTGTGAGATGCTCCATCAATTGTTTAGCTATCAACGTCGAGTTTCATCAATTCATTGATATCAAAAGTCGTTCCATCTATTTCGTCATCGCGTCGCTTTGAAACTCTATCGTGCCTGAGAGGAGGTTCGATGTCAGCATTGCCGTGCGTTTGAAGTTGCTTCATTTTTTTTCTCGAGCTACAAACGCTAGTAAAGACGTGAGTTTAGCTGTGTTGTGCTGCTAATGCTTGCTAGTGCTCGTGTCCGATAAGTGAGCCATCATCAAGCCACGTTGTGGAGCTGCATTCTCGAGTTGTTCTTGCATTTATGAGTCGTGGGTTTCATCAAGTAAAACTAGCAGCAGAGAAGCCATCTCACTCCAATTTGCCCTGTGCCATAGAGTCGGGCACATGAGAGTGGATTTGCACGCTGTTCTAATCGTCACGCACCACCGTGTTGTTCCACCGTCACTGAAGCTCTATTTTGCCCATTTAGCCCCTTTGGTAAGCTTGATGCCTTAAACTCCATTTTGATAGTTTGAGATATGGGTGATTTCGGTTGGGTTTTTGTCGGTTTTGTACTAAACCGAAAATCAAACCGATATCTTCTGTTTTCAAAAAATTAATTTGATCCAATGAAGTATAGAACCATTGGTTCGGTTCGGTTTTGGATTCTATCCAATGTCCAATATTTTTTTTATATAAAAAAACAATATTTCTCATGAACAACAATTTTTAATTTTAAAGGTTGTAAGTATTTTTTAACTTATTACAAATTATTTAAGGATTTTTTACTTAAAATATGAGTGAAATTAAAATTATTAAGGTATCTTCATTTGCAAAATATATTGACATTTGAGGGATAAAAACATTCACTATAGGTGATTGATCTTCAAGACTTTAGGGAATCTTCTAAATAATGGAAGGAATATGACTTATGACTTATTATCAATATATATTTCGGTTTGATTCGATTTTTATTAGTTTTTCAAATTACAAACCAATATGTTTAACTTTGTGCTAAAAACTGATCCGATCCATTAGATTGGATTGGTTCGGTTTTTTGATTTTTTGTTGCACCCTTAGTTTGAGATGTTAGTTCTGACTAGTTTTCCTATTATCTTTCTTGCGAGTGAATTTGGCCATATCTAGACTTGTATTTACCTTGTTCGTCTTAGCTTGTGGATTCGTAAATGTAAGAGATCCAGACCCCGTGTTTGTGGTCTGTAGATATTAGCATGTGATTTACAACATAGGTATGTGTATATTGTTAGGTGTTGTGCTTTAATGGCCTAGTAGTTTTTAATTAAAGAACTTTTATTATATTCATTTGTGATTAATAAATCGTTATTAATTATTATTTAATTTTCACATTATCCTAATAAAAAAAAATTAATTGGAGTCATGGCCTTAAACCCAACGTCATCATTATGAACATGATACAAAAACAAAAATTAATTGGATTCATGGCGTTAAACCCAACGTCATCATTATGAACATGACAACTTTCAAATAGAGCATCTTTTAGGTTGCTTAGTTTGCATTATTTTAATATTTAGGTAAAGAATATATGCATTCCTAGTAGAAATACGAAGAAATAACTTAGAGAATCAGCATGCATTCTCAATGTCGCATCAAAAGCATGAATCCGCGCTTTAGCGCAATTCGCAAAGCAACAGTGCCTAATTAACGCTTTTTAGTAGGATTTCGCGCAGCATCGAGGAAAAGACAACAATGCGAACGACGACTAGATCGCGCGAAGACACAAAACCCAAAGAAGGAATTACGCTCGACAAAGTTTCATCTACAAAGAAAGAATCAGAGAATCAATTATGCAATCAAGGCTATGACAATCAAATAAATCCTGACGAAAATCATGGAATATGCATTGATGATGATTTGTACAGCTCACCTCTACTTGCAGATCACAAAATTCAATCCTATAAATACCAAAGCAAGGAGCGAAATTCATTGAGCTGGTCGGTTGGCCATAGCCGATCGAGGGACTAAAGCCATAACTTGAGTCTACTGTAGAGAAGCTAATGGTGGTGTTGTGGGAACTGATGACAAGAAGACTACATACCTTCAGTCATGCCAATTCCATTTTTTGTTTTTATTAGGAGTAGTTGTAGTATTTAAAACTTTCATATTCGTAATAAAATCGTCTGGTTTAAACTTCTATATTGTGTTTATTACTATGATGGCTACTTATGAATAGATCATGTTATGAGTGTAGGTCATTGAATGTTACACTGCTTAATGTTTATATATATATATATATACCTTGCAAGGAATCGGAGAGGAATCTCATGTTGACCCAGTATGCTACTTTAGGTTGCATGAACAGCTGTGCATCATTTAGGAAGTTAGGGATAACCTCACTAATATATATATATATATATATATATGATGGTATATTTTTAGAGTGAAAATTGCCCCACCTTATTGTTAGTGTAACAAGTGGCCTAAACAAGGGAAAGTTAAATACTATTCTTCTCCTTCACTTTATGTTAGGACCTGAAATAGCCAATGAAAGATGTGCCACAAGTTAATTCCCAAAATTATATCAAATAAACTCTTTCCAAAATAATTATAAATGTAGGTAAATTTTAAAGTATTTGTTTCTATATACTTATTATAAATACAGATATTAGAAGAAAGTAGGTGAGACTATATTTGCTCATTTATTTGAAAGTTTCCTTATTTTGTAATTGTGTTTTATAGATTTGAGTAGTATATTAAGTCCAAAGAAATGTTGGTAGTTTAAGATTAGTAAGCAAATACAAATGAGAAAATTGAATACCGGAATGGTATTCAATTTTCTCATTTGTATTTTTTTTTTTTTGTGAATACAGTTTTTTTTTTAATTATAATATAAAATAAAGTAAGAGAAGTCCAAAGTTCACTGTTGATAGTAAATGAATCAATATCAACAAAATGTAAACACATATATATATATATATATATATATATTTAAGATTATATATGTAAAATATCTCTTTTGGAAGATAGTTAAAATGTTTTAAAATACAACCTTCTATAAGATAAATTTAAAGAAATAGAGGGTTGTGTTTTTAGTTCGTCCATTTATGTTGAATGATGTCAAAAGAAGCAAAGTTTTAATAACATTTTGTACGACTGACCATTCAAAATCTTTTAATTCTAAATATTATTGAACTAAAAAAAGAAAAGTTACGTTTGATATGCAAGTCAATTAATCATATATATATATACTTACAGTCGAATTATGTGCATGTACATCGAAAGTGTGGGAATAATAAAATCAGACATAAGTTGATATTAACCTTGATTAATCCAATTAATCTACATGTTAATTCCTTAAGTGATAGTTATTTGTTATAAACACAGATACTCACATTCAATGACGTCTCTAATCAGTTTTAGTGGGTCTTTATTCTCTTGAATGGCCTCTAACATCCTTCTAGACTATTCTTTGCACCAACTCTAATCGCCTAGTGAGAAGCCTTAATGGAGAGGAATGAGAGAATATGAGCAGGCTAGTTAGAGTTTTGTTGGAATCAAAGTCTAAAAATTTAGGGTCTCTATTTATCCGACTTCTTTGCCTCCTCTCATCCATTAGGAAAAGGAAAATGCAATTAATCAACTACATTTAATTTAATTATCTAATGATTAAATCTTCTCATTAATATATCTCATATATTAATAAACTCCTCGATAAAATATTTATCCAAACTAATTAATTAGTTCAAACCATTCAAACTAAACTAATTTTTCATACCAATTAGTGTATCGACAACCGTAAGCTAGCTCAAAGACTAATGGACCTACATATTAGAAGTTAAACAAAACTTGTGAGATGAAATGAAACCCTAGGTTTGAAAAGAAAAAAGATAAAGAGTAGAGAAGAATGAGCGTGTTTTTGTCGAAGGAGGAAGAAAGGAAAAAAAATGAGTGTTTCTGACGCTTATAAAAGATGGAGGGCAATGCCACCAAAAGTAATTAATGGGGGCATATTTGTCCGCCACCGTTAACAATTAACGGTGGACATATTTATACCCGCCATATTTTCTTTTATGTTTTTTTAAAATCTTCTTAGTCTATCATCTATTCTTGTAAAGGGGGAATATGTGGCACTTTTGGTGCCACACATCTCACCCCACTTTTTTTTTTTTTAATAAAAAAGTATTAAAATGTGTGTGTGACTTCATGAGTGGGGTGCAACCCTGACTGCACCCAAATTCCCCTCTTCTTGTAATTGTAGAAGTGAAATTGTGTTACAAATATAATATAAGAGGTAAAATGTGTTAGTGAAGATAAATTTCTTTAAAATAATTTGAGTTAAATATGAGGGTAATTAGAGGAATGGATAGTTGAACTAATTCAATGAATATGTATATATAATTTTAAAGACTTTATATAAATTTTTAAATTTTATATTGTTTAATTAATTGAATAAATAAATAGAATGCAATTAACCCTTCTGCTCTTTTTATTAATTGAAAATTTTATAACAAATTTACTATAATCGATTTAAAAAATATCTCCATGCAATTTTTAAAAAAATAAAAACAAAAAACATTGAAGAGTAAAAGTCTTTAAAAAATTTCATAGGTTGATAATAATTTTAAAATTATCTATGTTTGTTGCAGAGTACTAAAAAAAACGTGGATTGTACATTCGATTCCATACCCGTCCATATTCATCAAAATCAAATTTGAGAAAGAATGTTTGCACTAAAAAAGTCATTGTAATTGGTTTTTTAATTTGTAATTCAATTAAAAAAAATGATCAGTGTTTGCTTTGCAATATAATGATAAGTAATGATCAAAACAAAAGAACTTGACATGCAGAGCTCCATCACTAATTCGATTTTGGAAAATGTGTCCGACTTTTGGGAACTGTTTGTTTGACATATTTAGGTAGGAGTTAACAGGAGGATTAATTCCTAAAAAACTTACATCCAAACGAGTTTTTATTAACTCTTATTCATTTTTACTTTTAAAAATAACTCTCATTTCTAACCATTCATTTTTAATCATTCATTTATAACTACTCAATCATTTCTAACAACTTATTTTTAATCATTCCTTTCCAATCAATCAAAATAACTCATTTTTAACCATTCATTTTTAATAATTTCTTTTTTAACTACTAAAAATAACTACTCATTTTCAAATCTTCATCCAAACAAGATTTTGACTTTTAACTCCTCTATACAAAAACTACATCCAAACGAGTTTTTGACACAATTCTCAATTTTTAACTTCTTAACATAACTTCTCAATATAACTCCTTAACCTAAAAACTACCTAAATATGTCAAACAAACAGCCCTTGACGTTGTTGGCATAAAGAATTTGTTTGGAATAAAATATCAAAAGTAATTCTTAGCTACTCCTCTCATCCTTTACGCATAAGCCTCCATTGTCTTTATTATGCTTTGTTAGAATTTGAAGAGTGCTAATGGTGAAATAGTAAAAAGGAAATCAAAAGAGATGGTGACAAATAAACCTGTGAAAGCAGGGAAGGTGTTTCAAATGGTACATTGGGGTATATACACACATGGTGACTACATCTTTTTTGTGTTTTTACGTGTTCAAATACGTATTTAGTACGTATTTTAAATTTTCATTGTACATCTTGGTGTGCACCAGTACAATTTCTACAAGAACACAATAGTTATGTATACCGCTAAAAAACTCGTTGTATAGCAAGTGTACATATCTGTCCTCCACTGTTATAATTTTACACTTTTCAAAACTGTCTTTGTAGGAGTTGATGGTTGTACTCATTTAACATATTTATTTGATAAAATTTAAGAAACTATCAATTTTGATTTGAGCAGAACACATGATAGAGTAGAGTGGAGTTTCATTGTAGACATGATTGAAATATTGAGATTCAGTAAAGCGTGGCTTAAAAAGGTACATATGTGTATCTCTTCTGTAAGGCTTGCCGTCATGTTTAATGGAAATCCTTATGTGGAGATTCGTAATCTCTTTACATTTTCTTCGTATGTGTGTCAAAGGTCTTTTAGCTTTGCTTTATAAGAAAGAAACTACTAAGGGGTAGTTGGAGTTTAGTTTGAGGAGGAGAGAAAGTAGAGTGATTTGAGGGGATGAAATCCTTATTTCAAGATTCATTTCGAGAAGAGGAGATGTTTATTTTACATAATTTTCTTTTAGTATTTATCGTATATTCATACCCATTTTATAAGTTTATTATATTATATGATTTAATGTACAAAATGTTAACAATTAAATATTACCACATATATATATATATATATATATATATATTGAGTGGTTATTTTTAGATTACCTAAATAATTGTATTATTCATGGCGTAAAATGGTTGTTTGTGCAATTCGAAGTTGGAGAAAAAATTTTCTTTTATATTTATTTTATTTGTAAGGTCTTCTTTTAATTTATAATTCAATTTCTAAAATTTCATAATTTATTTACTCGAAAACAATCAATTTAAATTATTTATCCTGGTAAATTCAAATTTTCTCGTTAGAATAATTTATTGTTAATATAACAAAAAAAAAAAAAAAAAAAAATAGTATAACAAAGTTGAAATACAAATTGATCCTCCATACTCATTGAGCCACGAACGAAGAGACTTTTGTTGAAAAGGAAAGTTCTTTCCTTATACAATATAAAATTAGACAATGACAGAGCAACATATTGGAGAAGCAAGTTAGACTCAACGTGAATTAGCATTTTCATGAACTAGCTGAAATCAACTAACAGGAAAATTCCCTCTCCCACAGAATATATAGTATATCTGTGTTATAAGAAATACTTTAGGGGCGTTTGTTTGACGTATTTAAGTAATTTTTAGGTTAATGAGTTATATTGATGAGTTATATTGATGAGTTAAAAATTGAGTTGTGCCAAAAACTCGTTTGAATGTAGTTTTTGTGTAGAGTAGTTATAGTCAAAACCTTGTTTGGATGTTGATTTAAAAATGAGTAGTTATTTTTAGTAGTTAAAAAAGAAATAATTAAAAATGAGTGGTTAAACATAAGTTATTTTGATTGATTTGAAAGGAATGATTAAAAATGGGTGGTTAGAAATAATTGAGTAGTTATAAATGAATGATTAAAAATGAATGGTTAGAATTGAGAGTTATTTCAAAAATAAAATTAAGGAGCAGTTAGTAAAAACTTGTTTGGATGTAAGTTTTCAAAGATGAGTTAATAAATCCTAATTCTAATTTCTAGCTAAAAACATCAAACAAACACCCCCTCATAATAACTGTATTTATGCACATATGTGGCACTATGGTTTTTTTTTTTTTTTTTTGAGTTTTGGTGCCACATAAATATATAATTTTTTTTCTTTTCTTTTTTTATTATCTTTATTTATAAAATAATTAATGTGGCACACCAAATGATGCCACTTATACATATAGGTCTAAAATAGTTTTCTTTTTTTCTTTTAGCATCTTTTAAAGTACATTCTTTTTTAAATTATTATTTTAATATGAAACTCTATTCGTTGGGGAATAAGGTGTAATTGAGTTTTAGTTTTTATTCGTGATAAGTATTTATGAGCAAAAATGAGTTTTTTTTTTTTTGGAGAAAAATAAGTATGAACTAAATGATTTATCTCATGGGTATCAAAATCCACCATAAATTTATATTTACCAATAATATGAAAAGAACACATAAAAGAGAAACAAATAGATCAAAGTATTTACGCCCAAGTTAGTGGAGGAGAAAGGAATTGATTGAATTTAAGGGTTAGGAGAGGAGAAGAGATGAAGATATTTCAATCGTGCAAAAAATCAAATACACGATTGAAATATCTCTCAATTCTTCTTCAACTCTTCCTCACATTCCATCAAACCTATTTAATTTTATCAAAGTTTGAATAAAACATCATTATAATAAAAAATCAATATAAAATAAAAATCTTCTATCTTAAGCATCAATTCCCAAAAAAATTTTAAAAAGTTTTTCTAACATCTTTTTTTCGAAAACATTAATTTTCAAATAATATTTTATCTTTCCAAATCACTCAACTTTCTCTCCACTTCCTCTTTCTCTTCCACTTATCTCATAACTCCAAAATTCAATCCCCCTTTACGATGGAGCCTCCTAGAAACTTCCAATTGTTTACCCTTTTTTCTTGCTCAGATAAACATAAATACCATCTCGTTTTGTAACCACCACAAGAAATTAATTGTATCATTTACTCAGTTCGATGGAACTCCCTAGCCTTTAGGTTAATAAGCTTCTGGACTCAGTCATTTTAAACTGATAATGGACGCCAAACCTACCCGAGTCTCCACATTGATATGATATTGTCCACTTTAGGCATACATTCTCATGACTTTATTTTTGGTTTAACCCAAAAGATCTTATACTAATGAAGATGTTTTTCATTCCCTTATAAACTCAAGATCTACTCTCTATTTAACCAATATGAGATTACACCACTTTATTTATATTCCCAACATAAACTTTGATTGCATCGAGAAGGTTCTCTTTAAAGTGGGGACTGTGGACCTCCGAATAGGTCAGGGTGGCCCCCAAAGTGGGGGGGAGGTGGGCTCCCGACCCATTTAGACAAGTCGGGCTGACCGTTTGCAATGACCCTTGCCACGAGTCTCCCGACATATGTTGATGGGTCATGGTGCTCCGTTAGATTGGGTTTAACCCATTTATGGGTGTAGTTGATAGTGTTCTTACAAGACCATCTTCACCATCAAAGATGCCCCCAATAAATTAATTTCGCACTATTTTTATTTTTATAAGACCTCTTGACCACTCTATAAAATTAAAATCTTAGTCAAGAAGAACTGCTAATATATTAATACTTATACTGATATATTTATGTATTTAGTCAAGCAATCAATCAGGTTTAATATTAATAAGCTATATAGATGGGTTTTTTTTTAAGTATTGTTTTGTTTGACTCGACAATGCAATAAAAAAACGAACTTATTCTTTTGTAGTTCAACTACTGTGTGATAAATTCTTTATTTTTTTTTTGAAACACTGATAAATTCTTTATTCCAATATATCGCATTACGGTTTTTTTTTGAGAATCAATATATCGCATTAACCTTATTCTCTTATCACCTATATTGTGTAATAAATTCTTTATTCCAATATGGCATTTTCCTCATTCATTATTTTTAAGAGAATTTGTACTCTATATCAACTTTTTTACCATAATTTACAATTATAACAACTTTTTAAAAATAATTCGTTTATATCAAATTCTGCATATTTTTTTAAAAATCTTTATTTACCCTTTTTGATTGAAGACTTTGATAGAATCTATCATTATCTAGTTATGGAAGTCTATCAATTTATCGGTAATTGATTCTATCAGTCTTTATTGATAGAATTTAATGAAAACCTATCAATTTACTTTATTTATTAGTAATTGATTCTATCAATCTCTATTGATAGAATCTATCAATATGGAAGTCAATCAATTTACATTTTTTACTATATGTGCAAATATTTTCATTATTGTGCTATTCATGAAATATTTTAATTTTTTTGTAATATACATGCAAAAGCCCCTTTTTTTTAATAAAATCCAAAAGTAAATTATAGGGGATTTTTGCATGTATAATAAAAATAGTAAATTATTTCCATTTATAACATAAAATAAAATAAATTCATTTGTAGTAGAAAATTCAAATTTAGTTTTATCACCAATCGGATTCCATTAGTGATAGAGTTCTATCACTGTTAGTTTTATTACTTATAAAATTCAATCAATAATAGATTCATTTGATCACAGATAGAAATTATGTGTTATGGATGAATTATTTAAAAAATTGTACTGCAAATATAATACAAGGATAGAATGTGTTGTTGCGGTAAATTTTTAAATTAAAAATATTTTATTTAGTTCATAAATAAAATATTGAGTGACTAATTTAGTATAAGATAGTAACTTACTCAACACATTATGCCCGATATGAATGGGGTTTAGTGCAAACATAATTTAGAATTGCCAATATCTAATTAAATAGCCTATAACTTTATTGGTTGATGCTTATTAGTTCAAATGGTTAGTATTTTTATCTTTAAAAAAATTGTCTACTATGTTTATAATAGAAAAAATGTTGATTATTTTGTTGTTAACAAATATTTTCTTTGGTAGTAAAAAAACACTATATAAAAAAGTTATGCCATGATTTTCTTTCGCAATCTTTCCTTTGAATGGCAATGATTGGTCTTGAGGCTTCTTATATAAACATATCCCTTGTCTCTTATGCATATACTTTATTTGTTTTGTTTTTTTTTTCTATTAAGAAAGTTTTATTTGTGAGAAATTTGTAAGTGTTGTTATTATTATTTTTTTTTCTAAATTAATTATTGGATTTGTGTAAAAATATATAGGAATTTTGAAAAGTAAAAAAGAAACCCTTAAACCTTTAAAAATCAAGTTCTGAAAATAATCTAGGAAATGTTTGGAAAGAAAGAAAAAGTAGATTCTTTTTGTGTGACTAAAAACTCGTTTCCACTAATATACTGTCTTTTCTTACTAAGGTTGTTTGCGGAAGAAAGGATAAAGATTATGATTATTTATTATTATTATTATTATTTTATGGTTGATGGATTATTAATCATTTTTCTCATAATCTTTATTTCTATATAACTATTTTTTTTATTCTCAACATAAATACAATTCATTCCAAATATTGATAAAGATGATAACTCTATCGATTTCTATATTAGTATAATATTGTCCATTTTAGATATATATTCTCAAGCCTTTTATTTTTGGTATTATAAAAAAATGTCTCATATTAATGAAGGTAGTTGTCACTACATATATAATAAATACTTTATACACTTATCTAACAAATGTGGGACAACTTTGTTTGTATCTTAACAAACATAAGTAACATTTCATCACATAATCATTGTTTTTTCTCTAAACTTGTATGATTAGATTCTCCGATAATTATTTTTTCTCATATTAATTCTTCTATACAATTATGATTCTTCCCATTCTCATAATAATCCTTCTCCAAACATCTCCTAGTTGTGTGCTAGGTTCCCACTCTTGAAAATTGAAGACTGTTAAACGAGAGTAAAAAGTTGATATATTAATATGATATGGAAAAACAAATTATTTATTTGATATTACTTTATTTTTACCAAAAACTACAGTATTTCAAACTCTTGGATAGATCAGGAACTATACTAATGTTTTTTTTTTTAGTACATATTGGAAAAGTTGACAAATACCGAATTTTGGGTTCAAACTTATGACGTTGGTATTGAACTGATTTACAATCAAACAATGAAATCATTGCACTACTGACCCATTCGACTATATTAAGGAAGAGAGACAAATATCGATTTTCGGACTATATTAATGTTTTCTTAAAACTATTGAACTATTGACCTTAAATGTTGAAGCACTTATCAAGGAGAGAAGTTTATTATCTTATAAAGAAGAGAAAAATGATTTATGATCAGGAATAACGACATGGGCAGATAATAACAAAATATCTCAAAAGAATTTTCACAGAAATAATAATCAATTCTCCTCTGTTGACAAGAAAAAAGAACACCACTTCAAGAAAAATAATACTTCTTTATTTATAGTATAGCATTATGTTGATAGTTGAGGATTAGATTTATAATCGAATTGAGGTGGTAGAATATAAATTTCAAATTCATATGACATGGTGCACCACTACTAAAATTTCAAAAATAGATGACAAACATGGCCTATCATTATTAACAAACAATGGCGGGCATCCGCCCGCCATCAATAATTTTGATATCGATTGATGGTAGGCACAAAAAGTGGCGGGCAAGGTTATGGCAAGACATTTAGTGCTCGCCACTAATACCCTTTAATGAGATTTTGGCTCGCCACTAAAATTTGTTTTCAATTTTTTTAAAAAAATCCCCACTATAGGAGTCTCGAGTAGTGTAGTTATTTTAAAATGAACATTGTGATCCCGTTTGTGCCCGTCATTAAAAGTCATTTTTACTTTATAAAAATAATGGACATATGAAGGCCGCCATGGTTTGTGACCCTATTAAACATTATTCTACTTTATAAAAAAAAAAGATCAAACGACCACCAAATCATTAAATAACTTCTAAATCATTTCTAATCCTTCTAATAATTATCTAATAATTATCTAATCCTCCTATTTCTAACCTCCTACGATCTTAAACCATTCAACAAAATCTAATCACCTCAATATAACTTTAGGCATTGACTCAATATAATTCTACTTTTGCTTTCACACAAAGTTCTTCATATTAATACAAATGTTGTCTCTCAACTTAATATAATCGATTTTTTTGATTAGGATAGACAATCCAATCTAGATCTCTATATTTTATATGATAGTATTCCCTATGGATATAACTTTTATGACTTCGCTTTTGATTTTACCTAAAAAGTCTCATACTAATGAAAATGATTGTCATTACTCATATTGGTAAGGACCCGACCCAAACTAGGGTCTAAACCTAAGTGCTTAACGCTAAATGCATGAAAATGGTGTTCGACATCTAGGGCATGTATAAAAATAAAAACCTCTTTAAAACACTGTTTAAAGGACTAGTTTGTAAAACATTAAATTTGATAAAAGAATCGTAGGGTACCCATGAGTCAAAACATAAAACACGATAAAACATGCACAACATATCATGCCCTAAATAGTTCATTGGTGCGATTTTTCATTGCTGTATAAATAAACTAATGATAAGTTCTAAGTATAAGACTTTATTACTAAAGTCTTACGTTTTCAAGTATAAGCGGTTGAAAATGCAGTAAGTGATAAGTATTTATATTTATCGTTTTCCACAGGGATTGATGTCTATAATCAGTTAATTAATCTAAGAGTCATGCAAAAAAGTAAAAACAATGAGTTTGGGATTTAGGTTTTGTTTAATGTCTAAATGTGAAGTAAAACTAAAATGCGAAATTATCTAAGTAAGGCTTGGGTTAAGGTTATGGTAAGCGTCTAGAATTTCCTAGGATAAATTGCGGTAAGTAGCAATTGCCACACTTCGCCTAACAAACGTCCGCTTCCGCTTTCGTTCGTATTAAGCCAAATTTCGGTGTGACTTAATGTAAATATTAACCGGCGCAGCGTATGCAATAATTATGCGTTTATTCCTAAACTCCAATTTAAAGTACGAAAGACTTAACACTAATCTACTGAACATGCAAACTAGCCTTAGAGGGGTGTGAATAGGGTTTCCTAAGTTTTTATAAAACTTTTTCCGAATGAGGGCCCAATTAAACAAGTTAACATACTTTTTTACTAAGCAATCAAAATAACCAAGAATACGATACAAATTAAATAGGAAATTACTAAAAACCAATTTTAAACACCCTATTTAATTATAATATTAAGATTGATAAATAATATGTCAGATAAAATTATACCAACCAAAATAAAAAATATATAAGAATAATAAATAGGAAAGAGTTAGAGAAATTGACATCGTGAATTTATAGTGGTTCGACGCACCTACTCCACTCCCTAAGCTCCTCTTGGGTATTCCACTAAAACAATGAAAACTCTTTCCAATCTTAGAGTCGAACCGTTACAACGTTCTTTTCGCGGGAGCAAAAACAAACCCGATCTTTTCCACGGCTCAAGATCAAACCGTTATAACCTCTCTTCTTGTGGATCAAGAGAAAACCGTACAATGATTTGGAAATGTAAGATCAAGATAACTAAACTCTCTCAATGAGTGGATTTACAAATTTAACTCTCACAAATCAAATCCTCACAATACAATAATTTCTTTCTCAAGTATAAGATGAAAATTGAAAGCTTGGAGAGAGCAATAGTGAAGAATTCTTTATTTTGGAGGATTGAGAAATATGAAACTTGGTGTCTTCATTTGGTGAAGAAGATGAAGCTTAAATAGACATGAATAAGCAAAGTTAGAGTAATAATAATATTATAATATTAAAAAAGTTATAGTTAGACACAAGACATAATAATATTATAATATTAAAAAAGTTACCGTTAGACACAATGTAATATAATTATATAATATTCAAAAAGTTGCATTTAGATAAACAACATATAACTTTCTTTCCATTTTAAGAAAGTTACCGTTAGACACATAATCAAATAATAATATAATAATGCACTCTTTCATTTTTATTTTCATTTCCCTTTTTCTTTTACTTTCTTTTTTTCTTTGACTTTTTAAAACGTACAAAAGTCCCATTGTCAAATATCCAAACTCGTCCCGGGCTCGAACCTGTGATATTTCAATCTCTACATAATGGATACTTCAAAACATTAAAGTTTTTAGTAAATAAATTTCAAGTTTTTTATCATCAAAATATTAATTAATTAGTTAAAATTAATTAATTTGAGATTGCAAAAAAGCCAAACAATCTCCCATTTTTTGATGATGACAAACTATACAAGAAAAATGAATTCAAAGTGGTGTATGATATAGGATATAAGCTAGATGCACAATCAACAAACATACGAAATATCAATATACTTTCATTTTTCTTATCATCTCTCCCCTTTTTGAATCAATCAAAAAGAAAAAAAAAATAAAAAAAAACTAATATAGAGATGATTTTAACTAAACATTTTCCCATTTTTTAATAATTACTAGTTTCTTCCCCTTTTGAAATCAATTTAATACCCCCCTTAATAAAGAACAAAAAGACATTTAACACATAAATCAATTATAGATGAGTATAAAGATATCAATCAATAAACTAAATATTTTCAAAGATGAAATTACTTCAAAGACAATAACAACTTCCCCTAAAAAGATAAGCAATATGCACAAGGAGGGTAATCACCAAAAGAGGATTATGAGGAGAATCAACATCAAAATTATCATATAAAGTATTACGCCCCCTTAAAACAAATAATAATCTTCTAATTATAAAAAAAAATAAACACCGAGAAGATAAAACTATTTGAGTAAATTCAAGAATAATAATTTACACAATATAAAAGTAAAATTTTGTACTTCAAATTATCACAAAATAAACCATTTATAAATTTTTAATTAAAAATCTCATTCAAGAAAAATAATTTTGAATAAAATGCTTACGCGAATCAAGAATATAGATCAATTTCATAAAATACTCCTATGAAAAAGAATTATGCAACTCTTTTGAAACTTTTTTAGAACATTTTATTCAAATGGGACAAGCAATGTATAAAATTAAACTTTGATTAGTAACTTGCTTCATATAATGAGACAAAAGCCACACAAATATTCAATATTTTCTTAAGGCAACAAAAATTTAAAGAGAGCAAATATCATCAAAACACAAAACATAGATCATGTTCAAAAAGCAACAATAATATTGAACTATAAGTATAATAAAGATATTAGCACTTTCAATCAAAATAATAGCACATTTCAACAACTATCATAATATAAGATTTCTCAAGAATTATATGTTCAATCAACCAAAAATCATAATAATACTATAAATAGATATTCAATATTTTTTCATGGTATCAATAATTAAAATAATAAGGTATTAGAAATTTTGAATAAGTTTGGAAATAATTGGCCACAACATTTAAAAATAAATAACTCAATTTATAAAAAATAAGCAATATGAATAAATGTAAAAAATATCTTCATTTTAACTAAAGACATTTAACCCAATAATCAATAAAAAGAATGAAATCAATTTCAAACATTTAAATCATTCATGAGATATAGTTTCCATAATAGATATCAATAAGAATACTTATCTCCAAAATTTAAAAATAAGTTACCAAACTAAGCAATTTTTCATTTATTAGTTTCAAGCAAGCCAAAATTGTTACTCCATTTGAATTAAATTCAAATTTGAAGTTCAAGCAACCAATTGCTTCTTGAAAGTTACACCTACAAAGAAAGTTCAATCAAAGGATTTTGGTTTCCATCTTTTGGATCCTTCATTGTTAGTAAATGTAGATTTTGGAATCCATTTCATTTTAGGTCCAACACATATAAAATTCAATTTTGGCAAATAACAAGTATTGAATGTGTGACCAATTTTGCCACGGGAATAAGAAATAACATTTGACATGAATTTCTCCTCTAAATGTGAAGCCAACCATGTTCCCAACTCCTGCACATATAACAATAAATTAGCGAAGCGTGGTTTCTTGGGCATTCAAGTACAAAAACCATTCGACATTCAAATTTTAGTCTAAAATACGCTAGTTTCATTTGCCTTTTATATCTAAGCTCATAAATCATACATGCATCGTATTTATATAAATTTCTCATCTTAATGTTATTCTAATTCTAAAATTCATAATTAATTCACAAATATCTTCAGAATATAATAAGATATCAGCCTAAATAATGCTATCTTCGAGAGCTATCATTCATGCGGAAAGAATGACTAAAAGATTCTAACATAAGAATGCAGCGGGTCCTATGGTCATCTCCAGCTCGTCTAATCACCCATCTCAATACAATATCGTAGTACCTGTGGTATTCCACAGTGGAAAGGGTAAGTTTTGCAACTCAGTTAAGGATCCCCCACATTGGGGTACATAAATGTACCAAATCGCAATCATCAATAAACAAGCATGATCAGGAACCTCGTCCTTAACCTGCACCACGCAGAGGAGTATAGAGGTTGAAACCTAAAGACCAAGAGTTCATAGGAGTCCTCTGACTCTAAGGTAATCTGGGAACCTACTCCAAGCCAAGGGATCTGCGCGAGCAGGGATACCTGTTGACTAACAGGCCCATTTCTTGCGGTGAGGGGTGGATCTGACCTGAGTCACCTAGGGCATCGTCGCCCATACAACAAACTTGGAGGGTTCCCTAGGCTACTAGTAGACGATTGTTAGGGTCGTGAGCCTAGTCGGTTGACCATCCACGAGAGTCCTAACTCAAGGGTGTCGTCCCAAGTTATAGTGTAAGCCCAGAACTTCATCGTCTACACTGGTCTACGTAGTACCTCTCTTAGTCTAGTGACTCGATCAAGCCTAATCAAGGCATCAAGAGGTGTCAAACACATGCAAGTCCACAATTGGAGCACGTGTGATCCAACATGCAATATCAATCATAGGTAAGTCCATAACAGGGGGACATGCAATCCATCATGAAATATCAAACACAAGCAAGTCCACAATTGGGGGACATGCGATCCATCATGCAATATCGAACAACAAGCATACGATAAATCATCAATAACAGTAGACATGTTGCATGCTGTCAATACAATCAATACAAGCATACGAATCACATAAATCATGCTAAAATTAGGTCAAGTAAATTAATACAAACAATCCAATACATGTATTAACCACATGTCTCAAGGAGGGGGTAAAAGGTCCCTTACCTGGCCGAATCCCCTTACACGCTCAAAAAATCCACTAGAAGCTTTAAATAGCCAAACACAATTTCGAGCCCTAAAATAAACAAATCAGTCAAAACTAGCACCTTAGACCATCAAAATTGGATCCAGAGCATCAAATTTATCAAATAGTGAAGAGCCTAGAAAATTATGCCCCGATGACTCCCAGCGGCTATGCGTGCCTCACAATCTTGGCTCGAATAACAAGGGACAGCTCGGGTCAAATCTGGTTAACATAAAAGTCAATGAGTCAAACTCACCAAATAAACTCCAATCCAAACAGTTATTATTCTCATGCCCAAACAAGCACTACACCTTTAACCAAACAGTCATTATACTACTAGCCAAACAATCCTCGAACCACAATCCAAACTAACCTTATTTCACATTTAAATGAATGTAAACTTTAAACCAAACAAGCCTAAATAGGTTTAAACCTACAACCAAACACTCTTAACCATCACTCGAATATCCTCAAGCCTATAACCAAACCGCCGTAATTCATTACTTGAATAACATAAAGCTAAAACAAACACCCTTCATCTCAACCTAAATGGCTTTAACCCACTAAACAAATAAACTTAAATCAAAACTTAAATAACTTTCAACCTTTAGCCAAACACCTATCTTCTTCTACCTTGAGACATCATCTAAATCCATTTGTCACCTTAGAAAAAAGGAAAAAGAATGGCTCATCTAAAAACCACTCCGGCGGAGCGCAGTGGCTGAAGCTTGCCGACGACACACGATGTAGCTGGTTGGACGATGAACCCCGGCGCAACCCACGGCGAAGAACCACCGATATGAAGAATCAACCTCGACTTCGTCGACACGGACCTTCAGGCTCCAAACGAACCAACTGCAACAAAACCCACGATCCTTAACTCAGTTCGCACGCGCAAATGAACCTCCAACGAGCCCACACTTGGACCACGACATCGTGACCCTCCAGCGTTGTTCTCAACCACTTGTGATGCACCCCCGACATCCCTTACTAAGATGGCGCATGCAAACCTAGCCTATACTTGTGGCTCCCAGGTGACCCACGCAACTAGCTCGATGGCGGCGACGAGGTCTTGGCGGAAACGAGAAGGCAACGACTGCTCAAATTGTTGAATGAAGGACTCAAAAGTCGAGCATTAACAGTGACCCTAGCCTTAGGGATCCTCAATCTCTAAAATGAACTTAAATATATAAATTTAAAAGACCAGAATGTCCCTTCAAATGAACTTATCAACAAAATTCTCTCTTTCATTCCAAAAAGAACTCTTTTCTTTTCCTTTTTTTTTTCTTTTCAAAACACAACAAAAGAAATTGGGTTATTACAGATTTAACAAGCTCCAAGAAGCCGTTGGGAAAAACCTTCCATAATTACCATAGAAATAAGCAGAAATATAACTGAGAAAATAAAATGAAAAACAACAAAAGAGAACACAAGATTTTGCAAGAAAAAACTCTACATCGGAAGAAAAAACCACAAATAAAAAGAACTTCTACTGTGTGAAAAATTACTACAATCATAATAAATTCTCTCTCTCGAATCTAATTACATAAACACTCTCTTCAAAACTTATACCACTCACATCCTTTGTCCCTTTCTCCACATGAGAATAAAAAAAAAATTTAACTAGAGCCAATACACCAAACTTAAACTGCTTTTTACTAGGATGTTTTGAAACCAAAGTCATATGCTTATTTTATAGTTCTTAGAGCATACCACTTTCTTGCATCTATCCAATTTCTTGCACCTTTTTGATTCCTTGCACATTTTTTATTTGGCACAATCTTCTTCTAATATTTTACCAAATACCCAACAAAATTCACCTTGTCGAGATATGTAAAGAATTTATATGCATGTGTGCAAATTTGTGGAAGTGTTCACATCACATCTCCCATCATGGCCAAACGGATGTACCGTGAGAATGATTTTCTTTCTTTCTTCAAAGGAAATTATTATCTCGTCTAGCAAGAGAAACCACGTCACCATCCGAACTCGAGCCCTTTGATAAACTTGCTCTATTAGGATAAGTCTCTTTTATGTGACCAAGTTGTTTACATTCCCATACAACTTTTCTTCTATACAAAGTCTTTCTTCTTCCCTTGATTACTTTACTTTTTAGAAATTTTGGTTGAACAATCCATGGACAATACTATATCATTATCATGGCCTAATCTTTTTTACCATAGAAGTAACCTATCTTGGTCTTCTTTTAGAATCCTTGTGTACTCGAGATTGTATCAACACATCTCTTACTTGCATTTTCCACAACTTAGAAGATTATTCTTTTATCAAATTTCTCCACGAAAATCTTTACTAGACTTATAAAGATTGGCATTTTTGCTTCAATCTTAGCAAATTTGCAAATAATGAATACCACTATTCAATAGCACGAAGCTGTAGTTCATTTCAAGAATTATTTTTTAATGTGGAAGCTCAAACAAAGTTGCAACCACAGATCATACTAAGTAATTAAACAAACTACGAACCTTAATCACTTATATCACTACTTGGAAAAAAAGAACATCCCTCGATTACTGTAGGAATAAGGAAAAATTAAATAGAAAAACGAAAAAAGATAACACAAGAATTTATGTGGAAGAACTCCAAAACTAAAGAAAAATCACGAACAAAAAGAACTTCTACTATGTGAAAAAACTGCTACAATCACAAGAAAAATTCTCTCTTCCGACCTCAATTGCATAAGCACTATCTTCAAAATTTATACTACGTACTCAAACCCTTTTTCCCACTCTCGAAGAGAATATAAAAGGAATTTATCTAGATTTAGTACACGAAGTTTAAAGTGCTTTTTGCTAGGATGCTTTGAAACCAAAGACATATGCTCCCTTGGAGCACATCACTCTCTACATCTTTTCAATTCATTGCACCTTTCTCATTTTTTGGAGCTTTTTGATTGACACAATCTTCTTTTAATATTCTTCCAAATACCCAATAGGTACAACTATGTTGGATTGAGGACCATTTTAACTATAAAAAGAACCTCGACTTGAGATGGGCTAAGGGCTTAGGCTCAACCTGAAGGTGTGGGCTAGCCCTCGAGCTGACCCGAAAGCCAGCCTTAGGTTGGCTTGGTCAAGACTATCCCAACAACTGATTCCTATAAGATCGATTCGGTAGCCGACCGTGAGAGGATTGGCTTCACTTTGATCTTTTTGTCCTCAAAAGTAAAAGTTTTTAGGATTGGTTCTTTATGGTTTGAACCTTTTTCGCTTCTAATGGTGTGAGATTAATGAGTTTTAATCAACTTCTTGGGCTTTAAGTATTGTCTTTAAGCTTCTTAGCCAAATATTTATATTGAACTAATTTTCTCTCTTTTTAGTTAGGCAAGGGAAATTATAACCTATAATTTCTTATTTAATAGGTTTAAATATATATATATATATATATATATATATATATATATATATATATATATATATATATATATATATTAAATAGATGATATTTAAAATCTTAGTTTTAAATGGTTCATGTAAATTCTTAAGTCATAAAGTGGCATCAAAATTAATAAATCCTTAAGTCATAAAGTGGCATGTTTGTCTCAACATCAAAATGAAACCGTCTCATGTATTTTTAAACTTTCAAATTGTAAAATTCATCAATCTATTAAAATTAAAAATTGTATTCACAAACCATTTGGCATCATTAGAAACAAAACATCAAACAAAATCAAACAAACTTGTCTTAGCAAGGATAGCCACATTGGCACAAAGAAATTCCATTGCTGGTGTCACAAAAGCCCTGGCCCCCATCGTGCCGCCTTCCACACTTAGCTTTACAACAATCGTCGTTGCACTCGGCGCTGCACAACCCTAGCCCGTCATTGCACCTCTTTCCGGTCCGTGGTTTTGGCCGTGCTCTACCGCAATCATAATAGCAATAACACACCATCTTGTGTCGGATGCGTTCGCATATACCGTGAGGATTTTGTATCGATTTGTGCCTTACTATGCACTTCAAGTCGCAGTCGCTTTTGCATATTCTTAGCCTTTCTCGACATCTTTTTGCGTTTACTGCAACTAAACTCGTGCCTGTTCCGGTGAAATTGATTTATTTAACATCCGTGTACTCAACCAAAATTTTTAATTCACTAAAAGTAGAAAATTTGAAACAATTATCTTTTAGTCTTGACTTTAGTTCCATGAAAACAAATTATAAAATTTAAGAAAATCAACGACTAATTAACTACACGTTCTTTCACAGACGACTAAACAATTCACACAAAATTCAACAATAGGTTATTTCTTGTAGAAGAAAAAATATTATAATTCTATAATAGGTAAACTTCTATAAGGTTTAAAATTTGATTAAGAAGTCGGAAAAATTTTAATGTTGGCAAAAACTAGTTTCCATATTTGCATGGTCGATGAAAAAAACAAATATATGGTAATCGTTTCTGTATATATTAAATATATACCAACTTTGTATTGCTTATATACTTAAATTTCACTTCCCTTTACGCATATAAATAAATTGGGTTTTTTTTTTTTTTTTAGAGTACAAGTTGAGAGTACAACTACGGTCAAATGAATTGGTATGATTATCCACTACATACTGAAATTATTAGACCACCAACTCTTTCGGTGTATAAATAAATTGGTATGATTTAGGTTCTTTTGCTATATCAACCCAATAACCGGATCAAATTTACAGTTATTCAAATTTTTAATCCAAACCCTATTTCAAAATTTTAACCCAACCTCTTTCAAAACTCTCAAGGAGAATGGAAACTGAAATTTTCCCTTAAAAAAGATTGCTAGTGATTTTTTTTTTTCAATAAAAAACCACACCATTTCTAGAAGAAAGAAAAACAAATAATAAAAAGACTCATTAGAAATTTTTATTCTTCTTAAGGGTGTAATGGCCTCAAGGTTTTTTTTTTTTTTCTTCTAAGATTGGAATTGGTAATATCTTAATTATTATGTTATATATCATTCCAATTGATCTCAACTTTTAATGGCGGGTTCAAAAGTTCTAAAAGGGATAACATTACACATATATAGCTCTAAACAAAAATAAACCAAGATAACATCATTTAGTGATGGAAATAAATTTTGCTTCGGTCAGGAGATATTCACCTTGTGACACAATGACCTACATTGGAAAAGTGAGTCTTCTACAACACATTTATAAAAGATATGAGTTACTCCCCTCATTACCAATTGGTTTTGAGGTAAAACTTCATATTCTCTCTAATAGATTAAGATTTAATCGATATCATTTAAACCTAACTAAGCGAATAAACACCTACATAAAAATTTATTTTCTTGTAATAAACAATTCGATTACCCCACAAATTTGTTGAGCAAAATTAAAGAGCTTAATGAATAATACTTACATATTGCTAGCATAAGAAGTGGGAGAAGGCAAAAAGGTAGGGAAATCTTCAACATATTAAAAGGCAAGAGGCTTTCTATAAGAACAAAGCTTGTATCTAAAATTGTGTAATGGTAATAGGGGAAGAAATTAATATATAGATTGAAAAAGAGATCATGTTTGGAAAGTTACAACTAATTATCAAATTCAATACAACAATATTATGCCATAACAATTTTCAGTTACTAGTCAACGAAACTTTTAATTGCCGGATGAAATTATTGACAGGTGATTAAATTATAAATTCCTATTTGGATTTATGAAATACCAAATAGTTTTTGTATTGCTTCGAAATTAAATGGAGTATTGTCCTTAATAAATAAAAGCAAACGCATCTTGAACAAAAAAAAAAAAAACGGAATTATATCTAAAAATGCAAATTTAATTAACTAATTAGTTTTTTTAGTAATTTGATCTTCTTCTTTTTTACATTAGTGAGGAACTATTTATTAAATGGCTAGAATAATTTTCCTAAATAGTATTAATATATTGATTTAAATCTTTTAATGGGACTGTATATTATAAAATGGATTCTAGAAGAGGTAATTTAGAAGAGGTAATTGATAAGTATCTCAACCCAACCAAGATCTCTACATCGGTATGATATTATCTTCTTTGAGCATACATTCCATGATTTTTTTTTGGGAAATCATATAAAATGTCTACTTCTCACAATTTATTTGGGGAAATGTCTAAATTAGAATATATTAAAACGCATATCTATTTTCTATTTTATAGTAGGAGGGTTAAAACTTCTATTCCATCTGTATCATTCCCAATTTAATACGATTTATAGAAATTAAAATCAACATTCTACCCACCATTTTAGGATCATGCAAAATTGAGTAAACAAAATTGACCATTCTCCCATTTTTAGGTTGTAGTTTTTCCCCACCAATTGTGCAACCACATTTCTTCATTTTCGTCTGTATCAAATTCCAGATCAACCAATTGCCTCCACCTCCATCTCTGATAGGCTAAAGAATTCCCAGGTCCATTTTTCACCATTTTTCAAAATTTTCATCCGCCTTTTTTTTTTTTTTTAAATATTTTACCCTATCACTATATTTGTTCATACTCTCATCATCAATTCCCGATCTCTATTTTCTCTATCAATTTTCAAGGGTTAGTAAGCTTCCATTTTTCTAATTATGAATAGATGTTACATTGGCCACGGTCGTCTTTAATGACAGATGGGATGCGAGAGATATTTACTCGAACTACACGACAGTCATGGTCGATATCACACACAACACTTCCTTATCCCTACTAACTCAAAAGTCAAAAGCATATCACTATATAAAGACAAAAACTCAAAAGTCATAAACATATCACTATATAAAGACGGGGCACACAAGGAAACGTCAAAGATATTGAAAGATGATAGGGATGTCTAATGGATGAACAACGAAATTGCTGGTGGCATGTACAATGACTACTGCCTCTTGACGGACATCGTCCTAATACGTACCGAGATGTACATCCTAGACTTAACTAGGGGACTACTCTGTAAGGGCAGGTGCAATGTTCCCGAACAAAGATGAATTCAAGAAGAAGAGTTTTCAATAAAAGACAGTGAGTCTAGTCCCAAACAATTTACGATATGTTGCACTCACGAGACATGTAATTGGTATATTCACGCATCGGTGTACATGAATGACAACTTGTGGGTAATTAGGAAGTTTGTTGATTGGAAGCTCGACAGAAGAGGGAGGAGTGGAGGTGAATTTTCTTTGGTATGACAGAACTTTTTCTAGTGGATAGAAGTGAAAATGACGGGAAGGACGAGCTTACCATGAGTATGTGTTACGACCGTTCGGCTCCAATATTGAAATGGGTGAAAAACAATTAAGTATTGCAGCAGCTACATGCATTTTTTACTTTTTTGTCATTTACATTATGTTTTGGGAAACTTGCCGGTAGATGTACTGACATGGACATGGTATGTACCCGCGTTCAGCTCGGTGGAAGGAATTATTTTTTTCAAAATTTAATATATTTTTAGAAAATAATTCATAATCTAATATATTTTTTTTTAAATCCAACGTAATTGTTTGTTTAAATTTTTAAATTTTGAAATCAAGATCTTTAATTATTTTTAAATTTTGTTGGTTGTTTAAAAACAAATATCATCTCTCATGTTAGTTAAAGTAGAATATTATTTGAAAAAGTTGGAAAAACAATGAGTAAGAAAATAAGATGGATATTTTGGACTTTTACATTTACACATGAATTAATTTTATATTTAAAGAAACTAAGAGTAGACATGCATTTTAATAGTTTCTAATTTAGACATTTTCTTAAATAGTTTCTTAAATATAAACATTTACCTAGTTTGCCCATTTTGTTTTTAGTTTCATCTAAAATGTCTTATACAAATGGAGATAGTTGTCATCACTTATATGTACATGATCTTCCCTCCAACTAACCAATATGTTACAACTTTATTTGCATCCTAATAACCATCCCCTTGAAGAAAGCTCCAAGAAACCTTTCGGTGGGCTTATCTTTTGTGTACAACACGTGAGGATTCAGTTCTCTCCTAGAGCACAGATCAAGCTTCCCCTCGTATAGTCAATCTGTCTGGTTACCATTCGCACTAACCTATTTTCTCCTGAGTGTAGACTGTTGGTCTGAAATAATGGATTTTTTTCCCATGAATTTGTAACCGACTAACTCCTCTCCTCCTTAGAAGGCACCAAAATCCTCTTCTCCTGAGAGTGCTCTGCCAGTGTGGTAAAGCTACCATAAATTTCCCTCTCCAGGCTCCAAATATCTTTATCCTTCAACGAAGCGATCTTCAGACATGGTATGTTTGTGGCATGACTCTCATACCAATTAATTAATATGACAACCTAAACTAGATATCTACATTGGTATAATATTGTCCACTTTGAGTATACACCCCATGAATTTATTATAATTTTCACTAAAATGCCTCATACCAATGGAGATGGTTGTCATCACTTACATACTCATGATTTTCCTCTCATCTAATGTAAGAACCCGACCCAAATAGTGGTCCAAACCCAGTTCTTAACTAGCATGCTTACAATTTAAAACCATTTTAAATTAACATTGAAACTGCTTAACAAGAAAATTCCTTTATTAAATCTGTAGAAAACATCAATTCAGTAAAACATCATAAAATAGGTCCGACCGGATATTTAAAAAGCCCATAATTAAAACAACTCTGCAAGCAAAACAGTTTCTCTAGCATGCTATCAAGGAAATAAGACTCTAAAGACAAATAGAAAGGCAGAGTGTCGCGGCTCCCATGATCAGTTAGATCCCTCTGCTAGCCGTCCTGGTGCTATCCCAAGTTACCTGGTGAAAAAACCACATAAATAAGGGTGAGTACAAACATACTCAGTAAGAATTCCCAACCGGGGTACAATACGATACATCAGTCATCTAGCACACTAGTATACATGCAAATAGTTACCAACACAAAACATTGCTAAATGAGCTAACAGGGCAAATCCGAAATCCTCGGAAGTCTCCTACTTTCGGCCTAATGATTGGCTCTCCTAGCACACCCCAAAGACATCCTCGAGGGTTTTTCTCCCTCGGCCAAATGACCAACTCAAAAGCTGATCTCAAACAGATGTCTGACACCCTCGAGGGTCTTTCTCCCTCGGCAAAATGATCAGCTCAGAAACTGATCCCAACTTAGGTGTCCTCGAGGGCCTCTTGCCCTCGGCTAGCTAATACTTGACTAACGGGAGAGTACCCGAAGTCTGACTCTAAACTGGAACGGAAGTGGTGTACTCACGAACATTAGTCCGGGGGAGCTCTCCAAACTGGCGACTAATGCGTATGCGCGCACACCGCATGCTGCTGCAACCAGCGTAAATGTAGGGGCCTAGAGACATACTAAGCGGGCCAGGTAAGCATGCCTAGGGACAGTAGTGCGAGGCCCTCGACACCCATCTGTAACAGCTTGTACCACCGACCTGAAACTAAGAACCGGCCAAGGTAGGCTTACACCGTTGGCAAGGTTCTGCTCTAGCACGTTACAAACTAGGCTTATGTCGATGAGGGTGCAAATCTGCATTGGCTGCCGGGGTGGAAGCAAAGTACGTTATGCTTCGCACGGGACCCCGACCGATGGGGACAAAGTACGTTATGTCCGCTCTTAGCCTCTAGATGATGACAAACCCTACTATTCTAACTAAGAGTACAAAGTAGTTGATTCCTGTCTAAACATACATGCTCAACATAAAAACACATAACCTAGCATGATACTACGAACTTAAGCAGGAATCATAAACATACTGGAAGAACAAACCTAGCATGACACTAACATGTACAAACAGGGCAAACATGCTAGCAAGAAGTCAAACACAAGCTGTCCTATCCACTAACATGTTCATAACAGCAAACAAGCATACAAGGCACATCATGATAATATCGCAGGGTCCACACAACCATGATAAGAAATCCTTACTTGGAAATAAGCAGAAAATAATCACAACAATAAACAACCCTCGAGTTGCAAAGTCAACTCGAATAACCGAACAAATGAGAACAACTTGCAGCAAAGGAACACACAGCAAAATCAAGAGCTACCCTTGGTTGCACGAACAAAGCTGACTCGGTGTGGATGACACAGTTGCTCGCGGGTGCGGGTGCTGGCGTGCGGCATGGACGGCGAACACGCTGGGCGAGCGGCTGTCCTCGGCGAGGCGCGCAGAGGCTGCGGCTGCGAGCTGGCGAAGGCATCGCGAAGGGCTAATTCTCGCTAGAGCGACGTGCGCGAGGGCACGAAGTGCCACTGCACTGTGGCTAGGCACGGGCGGGAGAAGGGCTGGGCGAGGCGGCGCTGCTGCAGCGTGCTGGGGCTGTCCTCGCACAGCTTCGCTGGGGCGAAACAAGGCATCGTGCGGACAAACGACAGGGGAGGCTCTCGGGCGCGAAGGGCGATGGCGGATCGTTGGTGTGGCGCAATCGATGCTTTGTGCTGCGAGAACGCACGGCTGCGCAGGGCGACCGACGCACTAGGCTGCCGAGTGGCTGGGTGGCACGATCTCGCTGTTGTAGAGACGAGCGCACGTGTGCAAAGGATGAGCAACGCTGGGCAAACAAGGGGTGCTCCTGGGTGTGGGCGTGCGAGGGCGAGCTGGGGGTCTGTGTAGCGGCAGCGAGGGGCTCGGCTGGGTTCGCTGCTGCGGCACTGGGGTGAACGGACGGGGATATTGCTGCTGGTCTCGGCTACAAGAAGAAGAACAACACCCTTGCTCGGTTAGGGTTTGTCCAAGCAACATGGAGAGTAACTCTCGGCTAGGAAAGAAGAAGAAAAGAAGACTTACTCGATTCTTAATCTTGGTTCTTGGAGAAACGACAATCGGATGAAGATGGAGAGTGGGAACGTGCGGTAACTCTTTTAGGAAAGAAAACAACGACTTCTTCTTATTTATACAACTAGGTTTGGCGATTCCCTTCCCTAGGCTTTCCCCCTTCAAGTCCCAGCTGCAACAACCTTTTTCTCTTAATTAATCCATTAATTCCAAGCCTCCAAATCCCCTCCAGGTCAAGGGTTCAAATCCCAATGAGAGCACTTTAATTTTCTTTAATTTTACAATTAACCAAACCACTTCCAAGCTTCCGAACAACCAACACAAACTTCTTGGACTTGCAACCAACAACCTATCAAGCATTGACAAAAGACAGGAATATCCCTGAAATCCTGATTATCCCCAAAACCGGTCCCGAGGGCAAAAATGACCAAAATGCCCACAAGGGTTAAAATAGCTCTAACGGCCCAACTGAACATCCGAATCATAAACCGAAAACTCCAAGGAAACCAGCATGGAAAACGGGGTCGTTACATCTAACCAATGTGAGATAACTTTGTCCTAAAATTTTGCCAAAAATCCAACAAATTCCACCTTAGCAAGATATTTAAACTATCCACATCTTCTATTGCAACATTGTCTTTTCTGATAATCATAATTCTCGATTTAGAGAATTTTATCTTACTCCACCATAAAAGTAAACCACTTGAAATCTCACATCTTAAGATTTTTCTTCTCCACATGCCCATACAACTTGTTGAAATTTATGGTGCAACTTTCAATTACTTGGTTTGCACAAGGACATTGACTTGACAATTGTGCAAGGTATGTGGTGCAAGTTACATTGGTGGCTAAATAACTTCCAAGAATAAAAAAAACAAAGTCATGAAGGCATATCCCAAAAGTGGAGATTCGGGTTGGATTGTCAATACTTATCAATTGGTAATCAAGGCATATCCCAAAAATCCAACAAATTCTACGTAGGCGAGATATTTGAAGAATCCATATCTTCTACTACAACATTGTCTTCTCTAATTATCATAATTCTCAAATCTATGAATTATATTATTCACTCCCATAAAAGTAGAGCACTTCAAATCTCACATTTCAAGATTTTCTACATGCTTTAAATGTCTTTATCCTACACTTGGTTGATTTATCAACATGGTTATGTTTGGGGCATGGCTCATAATACTAATTAATAAGTATGACAACCCAACTTGGATCTCCACATTGGTATGATGATCTTCATTTAATGCATACACCGTTATGCCTTTGTTTTTTGCTTCATCCAAAAGGTCTCATCCCAAATAAAATGATTGTCATATCACTCATATACCCATATTGAATCCTTGCTAAAATCCAAAAAATTCCACCTTGATGTGATATTTAAAGAATCCACATCTTCTATAGCAATATTGTCTTCTCTAACAATCATAATTCTCAACTCTGAGAATTATTTCACCATAAAAGTAGACGAATTGAAATCTCTGATAGCTCTCAAATATAGAGTTATTTGGACTAACATTTTAATATATTCAAATGGTATTTGTGCATTAGTTGAATGAAATTTAGAGTTAGAGTAGCATTATGATTGGAAATTGATATAAATAAGATGCATGCATGATTTAAGAGCTTAAATATAAAAGGCTAAGGAAACTAGAACATTTTAGAGTAAAATATGGATGTCGAAAGCTTTTCATACTTAAATGACAAAGACCACACGCTTCACTAAATTCCTATATCTATAAGAGTGGGAACATGGTTAGCTTTGCATTCAGAGGAGAATGAAAGGTTAGAATGCGCTAAGGGATGCTTTGGAGGATGCAGAACTGCAGGATCTTCCAATATTTGCGAGAATCAAAGGTTCGATGAGCTAAGTCGAAAGACAAAGATTTAATGCGAGGCAGTATGCAATTCTCACGATAAAAGATCCCATAGAGATGGATTAGCGGAAATGAAGGAAATTAAAATTACTTGCCAAAACAAGTAGGGTTTGTCGGAACTTTCTTCTCCAAACAAGTAATTCCTTATTCTCAAAGTATCTAACGCCTTTCCTTCCTAGTATTTGATCCCTTAGTCCCTAAGTATATCGACAACCTATAAATAGGAGAAGAACAAGAGAGAAAGATGTGCCTATTTTCGGAGTTCTTCTCCCACACTTAGGATTAGGGTTTCTGAAGCGAAGTTCGTGTTCCTGGTGACGAAGAGTCCTATTATTCAACAACTTTCATTTATAGCTTTCTTTTATTGCTTTCCAGTCTTGTTTTATGTTTATTTTCCTTTCTGCACTCATTATTAATACAATTTAGTTTTATCGTTTTATCTAATATCTATTGCTTTGATCGTGTTATTTATCTTTTTTACTTTAATGTCTAGCTAAATATCTTAGGCAAAGGTTAGGGGTCCGAGTTGTGTAGAAGCATGTACAAGGGCAAATGAAGTTGTTAATTGAAGCATGTTAAATTAGGATCTTAATTTATAGTTTAATTTCGACCGATCATCCACATGAACTAGTAAGTTTTTAATTCAGAAGAAAAGATAACTTAAGTCTAATTCACATGTTCATTAGCTTAGTGTAAGTCTTTAAACATTTAAAAAGAGTTGAGGAATAAACATTCTACTATTGCATGCGATACACTGTTTATAAAGCTACGTTGATTCGGGGCGGGAATCTCAGCGTGAATGACTATGGAAGCAAACGTTTAGTTTAAGTAAAGTATGTCGATTATTACTTACTGTTATTTACTCTAGGAATTGTTAGACCCTTCCTATTTAGATATAAAATCAATCAATCTCAACCCATTATTTTTACTTTTATTGTACAACTCTTAGATTAATTAAAATAATTGTAGACATCAATCCTTGTGGAGAATGATAAAATATAAATACTTACCACTTACTGCACTTTTGATCGCTTATACTTACGTGAATGCGATTCTAAAGCATATGATTTTATTATCTTACTCTTACACATTTATCTTAATTATATTGCACTGATCGCATCAATCTCGAATTTCAAAAATTTTCTTTTTCGTCGCATGTCGATACATCTTGCCGAAATTTATGGTACAAATTCCACCTACTTGGTTTACCTAGAAGTTCTTCAGCTACCGACATAACTTCCACCACACACCTTGCATAACTGCTAAATCAATTCTCGTGTGAAAACTTGGGAAACCATTGACTTCACATCCTCTCTGTCATGACAAAACTGACATATCATGAGGATTATTTCTTTCTTTATTCAGACAAGGTCACCATCTCCTTTCGCAAAATAGACAATGTAAGCATCAAAACCTGGGCTTTTTGACGACTTGAATTGTTCTCGTTAGGATAATTCTCTTTCATGTGACCAGACTATCACTATTCTCAACAACCTTTCCTCTGCACAAAGTATATGTTCTACACAAAATCTATCTTCTTCTCTTGATTACTTGAATTCTTAGAACCTCTTACAGAACCACCGTTGGGCTCTACTAAATAATCATTACCACTTAATCTTTTATTATAGAAGTATCACCTATTGGCCATTTCTTCAAATCCTTGTGTAATCGAGATTGTATCAACACGTTTTGAACTTGTGATTGCCACAAGCCGACAATCATCATTTCATCTTATCTATGTCCAATCTTTATCAAACTCATTCAAATTGACATTTATTCTTCAATCCTAGAAAATTTACAAATAGTGAACAACACTATTAAAAAATACCCAACTGTTGTTTGTTTCACTAATTTTCTTTTTTCTGATGTGGAAGCTTAGATGGAGATCTAACAATATAAAATTACTTAGAAATTTCTAAAACTACAAACGAGGAAAAATTCTTCCCTAATTACTGCACGAACAAGTAGAAGAATAACTAATAAAATAAAAAGAAATTTTTGAAAAAAATAATGATAACATAAGAATTTTCATGGAAAAACTCCAAAACATGAGAAAAAAACTACAGACAGAAAGAACTACTTTGTGAAAAATTACTACAACGATAATAAATTCTGCCCCATAATCCCAATTACATAAACACTCCCTTCAAAATTTATAATTATACTCATACCCTTTGCCCCACTCTCCGGTACAAGATAATATAAAAGAAATTTAGCAAGAATCAATACACCAAGCTTAAAACATTTTTTACTATGCTTTGAAACCAAAGTCGCATGCTTCTATTTATAGTGTTTGGAGTACACCACTTCCTTGCACCTTTCTGATTCGTTTTAAAATGAGCATGTGACTTTAGTTTCAATGTATCCCAATAAGAAATACTTTAAATTCCTTTTGTATTCTTTTGTGGAGAGTAGGGCAAAGAATGTATTAGTATAAATTTTGAAGAGAGTTTTTATGTAATTGAGGTATGCAATGAGAATTTATTGTGATTGTAGCAATTTTTCATATATCTGAAGTTCCATTCAAATTCTTGTGTTTTCTTTTGTTATTTTCTACTATTCATATTGTAATTAGGAAAGATTTTTCCCAAAAAAATTGAAGGTATAGAAAAGGAGAGAAATTGAAAAAGAGCAAAGCTTTAATAACATCATGTATGACATAGTAATAAAGAGATTGAAGGTTTGCATCATGAATTCATTAAACTAGTAGGGGATAGAGAGAATATGAAGGAAAAGCAATGGCAGAACTTGCATGTACCATTATATTGTTTCCTTAATTTTCCATATGTATATTATATTTAAATGAGAAAAACAAGTAAATGTTTTGATTTTCTTTTTCTTTTCTTTTTTTACATTTCCTAACTTATTTAGGGCATGTCTACAATATTTTTTACTTTAAATTTTTGTCTAAACTGAAATTAGGGGAAGTAAGATGATATTTCCATTCCCATAATGCCCTATTTTACATTTTTGAATATTAATTAAAAAAAGTAAAAATTTTGTCCCCCTAATTTAAGGAATAAAAATAAATAAATAAAAGATAAAAAAAGAAAAACGTATATAGGAAACTCTCCCCTTGATTTAAGGGATATTATATAACTACCAATTTTTTTATTATTACTTTTTATTATTTTTTTAAAAAATTTTATACCCCTATATATCTATTTTTATCAATTATTTGAATAAAATAAACAATATCTATATCCCTCAGCACTTAATATCACCCATTGATATTTTTTTTAATTCTTTTTTTTCGTTTTGCAGCATTAAATCTCACAATTGCAATAACATTCTTTTGCCGTAGATTGATCCCACTCCCACTTTCACTTTTGATTGTACTTTTATTTTTGTAGATTGGGGATACAATTATGCACTTAAGTTATTTCATGAGTGTCTTGTTGGATCTCACTATGATTGAGCCAAGACCTTCACAAGTTTTTGTTTTATTTTCATCGTCTTCTTTGTCAATGAAAGCAATGCCAATTACAATTTCTTTTAACGGGGTTTGAGACGAAACGAATGTATATTCAAATTAAAACACAATATGTGTTGACATCGTCCACAAATCGACACAATATCCCAACTTTTATCAATCCATCAATGCATGTCTTGAATTGGACGGAAGTTCGAGAGTATCTAGTCTTTCTCTTTACAAATACATGGATGAAAAAGTGAAGGGTATACCAATAACAGAATATAGAGACGTGCAGGGGATGTTCAATGAGTTGGCAAAGGGTTTGTACACCGACTGATGCGTCCTGCCTAAAATCACTACAGTTGGTATTGGTAGACATGCATATATAACCAGGAACAAGAGATGCATAAAACAGGGAACAATACATGTAAATAAACCTACATAGTAGTATATACCTATATCACCAAGGAGACAGAGACGTGCCGTGGATGTTCAATGAATTTTCAAACGGTGTGTACACCGACTAATGCGTTCTGGCTGAAATCATGACACTATGCATTAGTACACATAGGTGTATAACCAGGAACTGGAGGTACAAAAAAATAAAGAACAATACATGTAAATAGACCTACATAGTAGCATACACCTACATCACTAAGAAAATATGCTATACATGCATTCTAGTCGATTGCACAAGCATGTTAGTTGTTTTGCCCATCCATCATCACTGTGTAAGGGACAATTTGTAAATAAATTCACATTATATATTTTTATGTTTGTTACTTGTTTCAATATTAAAGTATTTATTTCTGTGGATCTAGGATATGTACTATTATGAAGATTAAAAATTCATTTCAAATCTTAAAAAAGAAGAAATAATTAACAACATACTTCTTTTTTATCTTTAAAAAAAAAATTAATTTTCCATATTTTTGGTTAAATATCTGTTTAACAATGATTTGCAATTTAGATATTAAGATTTTGTACAAGTTTGTTAGAGAAAAAACAAATTTCAAATATTTCTTTATCAAAAAAACAAAAAATAAGTAGATGGATGTTATTGTGCATTCCATATATACAAATTAATCATTAATATTCAAGATTTAAAAAAAAAACATTTATTTAGATATTATAGACATTTACTTAATATTTATCTCAAATGTATACATTTCCTAATTGTTTACTTTTCATGTGCATATTCTATTTTAATCGAAATTTACAATCTGAACATTAGTATCTTTTTATGTGATAATATTGCACACCAAAATTATTTTTAATTTTACATAAATAATTATTTATGTTGATATATATTTTTATGTGAAACAGGAAGCAAACATGTAGGTCACTTTTTCTATTCGGAAAAGATACTTATATTACGGTACGTGAGCATATAAAGAATTTAGAAAAAGAGGGGAGGCTGCAAAAACACTCTTCAATAATAGTAAAACATAGGTCACTACATTATAAAACTCATCTCTACCCATTAAATTATCAATTACTAGCTGTTTGGGTAATAAAAAGTACCAATTTCAACCAAAACTAATGAATTGATTAATTTTTCATTTCTAGATATAACTTTGTTTTTTCTTTATATTTTTCCAGATATATTTCCTTTTTTTTTTATAAAAGATATTTCCATTCAATACCTATGCCATACGAAATTACACTGGTATTTCTATCCCAATAGGAAATAATACTATTCATAAATTTTATTAGTTGTAACCTTCCAAAAATCATCTCTTTTTTATCTATATATTAGTATCCCCTCCAACAACCAAATATCATATAAATTAAAAAGCTTTGTTCTTGTCCTTAGCCTTTTAAAATGTTGAAGATTTCTCTACCCTTTTGCCTTCTTCCTTTTATTTTGCTAGCAATATGTAAGTGTTAGATGTTTTATTATTTGGTTATGCTTAATTTGTTATATGGATTGAAATCTTGATCTTAACAAATTTTCTTTCTTCTCTAAATTATATATTGATAGTTTCGAAGATTATGGGTTTATTTTGATTTAGAGTTTTGTATGTGTTTTTATTGTTATCTCCTCTAACAATTCTTGACCTTTTTTTTCAAGCTTTTAAAAAACATTTGAAAAGGTATTTTGTATAATTTTTTTTTATAATAGATCTCATAGGAGCAATTTTGTCTTACAAGTTTAGTCAAATTTAAAAAATAATTATAAATATGATCAATTTTTTTAAAAAAATAACAAGTTATTGGTATTAATAAGTATGGTCACACACTTTTTTTTAATAATACTATATATATTAATTAGGAAGTATTTATAATACATTTCTAAAGGTATTAATAATTATAAATGCTAATTCAAAAAAAAAAAAAAATCATAAATACAATTATTTTAAATTTAATAATATTTATAATTATTTTGTGAGAATAATTTATCTAGTACCATTCTTATTTTTTTATTTTTTAGTTTATAGTTATTCAAACTACCCTAGAATTTTTCACACTAAAAAACATAACTCAGCTAGTCAAACTTTGAATTTGTGGTTAAATTGATAATTTTATATAACTGTATATTTGATTTTGGGTTCATTTGTTAAGAAAACCAAAGTTGGGTTGAACCCAATCCACACCGTAATATATTTGATTACCTATAACAAGGTTGATATATTGATTATGAAATCTATGATTGTCCACTACAATTTATGTGCAGTTTTACTGTTAAGGATTGAATTCATGACTTCTTAGCTTAAGAAATTCTTGGCCACTAAATCACTCTATCATGATCGTGTTTAATTCTTCCATCTTATATTGGTTTAACTAACTTTTTTATGAAATTGAAACCTTAGAAAAGAACGGTATGGGGACAATAAAATGAAACAATATGAACTTATTTACATTCATATCAACCATGTAATTTTTTTTTTTTTGTGTAAATGACCATGTAATTTTTTTAATTTCATGCTCACTGGATAGGCACGAACCTAGCAACCGTGAATGGAGATGTATGTCAGGAAATGCTAGGGCCATGTGACACTGTATGCGAGTTTGATTGCAAAAAAAGGCACAGCCCAGACAAGAGGCCTCTTGGTAGGTGTCAGCGCATCGGACGACTCGATATGATGTGCTACTGCTATTACAACTGTTTCGATTCACTGTCGGAGCCCACCCGAGAAGCTGCACCCTGATGGGCCTAACGTTGTGCTGCATCCGATGCAACGGCGGCACAATGGCAGCATGGGGGCTTGCTAAGGCAAGCCATTTGTGTTGATGAATTGGATTATGAAGTTTGTGTTTGATTTTGTTTGTTGCTATTTTAGTAGTATTCCACATGGTTTGTTTTGTTTTTGGAATATGAAATAAGATGAAATTGTGTTACTCACATGTTTTCTTTTAAAGTGTTGTTGTGTTGCTCCATGGAGGAAGTTTCTTTGTGTGATGATTAAATTGAATTTTAGCTAGATCTATGAATTTTGTAAAATCCAAAAGTTATAAAATATAGTAGATATTTTTTTAAGAGTTTAAATAAACATACAAATCTTCGGGTGAAATAATTTTGGATTTTAAGAATTTTTATGAACAAATTAGGAAGAAGACTTTAGAGACTCGTGTGTTTGAGAGTATCTACTCTTTTTAATAACACGTGTTGTTACTAGATATTTATCAAATAATTTCATCAATTAAAGTTTGTTTCAAATCATATGTATGTATAGATATAGTAAAACAAAGGTTAAAATATCACTATTACAATTGCTCATATAGATGGCGGTCTAAAATTCAGGGATGAAAAACATGCTAGTTAATCATTAACGATTGTGGGTACATATGCCTGCTGTTAATGTGTATAAAAGGTGGGCATTACAACTTGCCGTTAAAAGGAATAGGTGGTGGCGGGCAAGCTCACTGAAACACGCGTCCTTCATGCACATAATTTAACTTTACCAATTCTTTTCTCTCTCTAATTTTTTTCCTCTTCTTCTCTTCGAGAGTTACGACCCCCTTTCTCTTTTCTTCTTCTCCTCTTCGCCATTTTGGCCATTTTTGTCCTAGGGTTTCACCATTTTCGGCCACTTTGAAGCTCACAGGGTTGAGTTTCACTTTTCCTTCAACATTTTAGCTCACAAATTTGGAGGTCAAGGTTTAAGCTTACAATTTTTGCATTTTTTCAACTTGCGGCATTTCTTCACAAATTTGGTAACTTTTAGCTCATTTATGTTGTAATCTTTTCATTTATTCACAAATTTGTGCATTTGTTGTTTTTTGTGTAAATGATAGTCATTTTCTTACAAATCTCACATTTCTTTGTTTCATTTTGGCATTTATTTCAAAGTTTTTTTGTATATTAGTTCCAATTTGTATTATAGCGGGTTTCATGCATGGTTTGAAATTTGGTAACTTTTAGCTCATCTTTGTTGTAATTATTTGTGCATTCGTTGTTTTCGTGTAAATGACATACCTTAAACTAATTATTCTAACTCATTGGTATCATTGAACCAATTTTTTTATTCATGTGGGTTGAAATTATATACTTTGATTAGATTGATAAGTTACATGCGTAACACATACTTCGACAGTGGAAATAATTATATTGATTTAGAATTAATTGAGTTAGATACTTTGTTGATATAAGTTGAGTTAGATACTTAGTTGATTTAAGTTGAGTTAGATATGTGACTCGCTCTACTTTGTTTTAAAAATTTTGTAGGTTAAGTTTCTCTAGTTGACTAGATTTCTAACATGGCTATGGATAAGTCGTGGATGTTTAAGGATCGAATGTCATCAGAATACGATTTAGAAGTTGAGATATTTATGAGCAATGCAATACCACATTCGAAAGGGTCAAATGTCGTTTGTTGTCCATGTTTGAAATGTGTGAATGCCAAGTACCAAAATGTGAATGTAATAAGAGACCATTTATTTTTTAATGAGATCGATCAAAGTTATAATACATGGATTTAGCATTGAGAATCAGTATCGAGGAAAAGAAACATAGAAAATATTCCAATAGATGAAGTCATAGATGAGAATGTGGATGGCGGATGACCCAATAGGGATGTTTGAGGCTGCCCAAAATTATTTTAACGACAAATCCCCTATATTTGAGGAAACATTAGAGGATGCCAATAAACCATTATGCCCTAATTGTGAAAATTTACCAAGATATCAGCTTTGATTAAGCTTTATAATTTGAAAGCAAAGTAGGGATGAAGCGATAAAAGTTTCTCATAGTTGTTAGAATCATTTAGCGTTTTATTGTCTACTCCTAATGAAATTTCGATATCCGCCTATTATGCGAAAAAGATTTAAGTACCTTAGGAATGAAGTATGAAAAGATCCATGCATGCATGAATAACTGTTGTTTGTATCGAAAAGAACTTGTTGATGTAGAACAATGTCTTACCTATGGAAAATCAAGATGGAAAGTTAAAAAGAATATGAAAGAAGGAGTGAAAAATATTCCAGCAAAAGTCATGTGGTATTTCTCTCCTTTTTCAAGATTTGGACGAATGTTTCAAAGTAAAGAAACTTCTAGATTATTGACGAGGCATGCGATGTACTGCCAGGTCGATGGGTATATACGACATCCAGCCGATACACTCTCATCGAAACAAATAGATGAAAGGTGGCCTGATTTTATTTTAGAAACGAGGAACCTTCATCTAGCTCTATCAACAGATGGAGTCAATCTACACGGTGAACAAAGTACTAGATATAGTTGTTGTCTAGTTATAATGGTGACTTACAATCTACTTCCATGGTTGTGCATGAAAGCGTAAATTTTTTATGTTAAATGCATTCATCTCTGGACTTAAACAACCTGAAAATGACATAGATGTCTATTTAGCTTCGTTAATCGACGATTTGAAAATGTTATGGGACACAGGCATTGAATGTTTTGATGCACATCGACAAGAACGCTTCACCCTGAAAGCTATTTTGTTATGGACCATTAATGTATGGTAACCTGTGTGGGTGTCCCACAAAAGATTATAAAACATGTCTTATTTGTGGAGAGAAAACATCATCAATTTGTTTACTTAGAGAAGGCAAGAATGTGTTTCTCGGACATCGAAAATATCGACCAATAGGGCACACATTTAGAAAACAAAAAAATCATTTAATGGAGAACAAGAATAAGGAGTCGTTCCTGAACCGCTAAGTGGTAAAGAAGTTCTTACATAATTAAATAGTCTTCAATTTACGTATGGCAAGACACAACAGCCTATAGAATCATATTGGAAGAAGCAATAGATCTTTTTCGAATTGGAGTATTGGAAACATTTTTACGTGTGACATTGTTTAGATGTCATGCATATTGAGAAGAACATGTGTTTGAATATTATAGGAACCTGGCACAACAAAAGATGGAATTAAAACGCGTGAAGACTTGGCTAAATTAAGACTTGAGTTAGCCCTAATTAAAAAGGGAGAAAAAAAAGACATTTTTACCTCCAGCATGTTACACATTATCAAGACAGGAAAAAAATGAGTGTGTGTGTAATGACCCAAGATTATAGAATTTATATGTTAGTTTGACCTTGAATTTTATTAAGGGAAATTGTAGTAACTAGACCACATTCGAAAAGTATTTGCAAATATAGGTACCCAAGTTTTTTTTTTGCAAAGTTAATTGTTTAATTAAAATTCGTAATTATTAATTTTCCATTAATACATTTTGCCCTTTATGACATTTAATATTGAATTTACGAATTAAAACACTCATTTAAAACATACTTCCCATCCTTTTAAAACATACCATATTTAATTGTCAACTCTTTTAATGCAAAAGATTTTAATTCCTTTTCTCATTTATCTCCCATCTTTCTTTCTTTTTCTTTTCTATTTCACTTTTCTTCCTCCATTCTCCATTCCTTTATTTTCGTTTCTTCAGTTTCATTCATTCTCTCTTTTCACATTTCGGTCACCATGTAAAACGTAAATTTTCGTCAACCACAAAGCTCCGATCGAACGGTATAATCATACGAGTTCAGTCCTCTTCTCTCAATAATCTTTGTTTTCCACAATATTTGTATCACGTTTTTTTCCTTATTCATCACCATTAGAAGGTTACCGTTCATTTTCAGTATAGTCGTGATCCAATATGTCTCAGATTGTTCAGTATGATATGTTTTATTCTTATTTATGTCATTTTTGTACATTTAATTCATTTATATTCTAGTATTTAGAATGTCCAAAATAATGTTTAGAAATTGAGTAAAATCATATATAGAACAGTAGTATCTCGTACTTTCCAACCCATATTGTGGTATAATTGACTATATACACATTTACAAAACTGTATAATTGAGTATATACCGTATGTTCACACGTCCTCAATTCCTATATAGCCAAAGAAATTGTATAATTGACTATATATACCGTATGTTCATACTATGCTTTTAGGTTAGTTATACCGTACATCTTTTCCTTATATGTTCATCAATCATTCCATTTGAAATTACACACAGTGTTATTTACAATGTCAATATTCCTGTTTAGAAATGTATTAAAAGTATATGTAGAACAGTATTATCTATGTACTAAAATGTCCAAGTCCAAGTATACTTGAGTATTATCTATTGTAGTTTTTCATGTACCGTTATATTACTGTATAAACTATACAAAACTCTATATATTTCATTATTTCATTCTACATATTGAATAACTTACACATACATTTAAGTTTATCATTCATTCTATTCATGTCTAATACATTTTTCGTACTCATATCACTATCCATTACATTTCCATTCCGCAATACAGTATTGTTTATGCATGTATATTATACGACTTATAATATAGAACAATATTGTTTGGACATTTTTGTAATACTATACAACTTTTCCTTATAGGTTCAACAAGCATCCCAATCCGTATTACACATAATTGTCAGTAGGATGAAAATACGATGTACCATAATGATGAAGTAGCTGAAGAGCATTGCATAAATATCGAGGAACACATTACAATATTTTTTATGTCGAACGCTTTCAGCTTTAATTTTGTAACTCATGTTACCTTTTTTTATTTACTATTGATCTCACTTTTGAATATTAATTTTGTGTGAAGTTGTTCCAACAATATGAGTCTCTATCAATTCACAAATATTACACATGTTATTTTCCAATATTTCACTATACGGTATTGTACATTCAAATTACTTGTTCGCTGTCGGAAACATATTAAATCATACTAAAAGTATCCATATCAGCAAATTAAACACTTTAAAAAAACACACAAAGTTTTAAAATACAGTATGGTACATGATATATTATGGTTGTACCGTATACACCAAGTTATTTCAATATTGTGTGGCTATCAAACGTGTTCTGATTTCAATCAACGAAATTAAACGTTCAATAGCTCATACGGCTTATTTATAAATAAAACTACCATAATCAAATAACATGTGTACATTACTAACTATAATGTATATAAATCACAACAGTACCTCTAACAATGTATTTTCGCCACGTCCTGCAATTAATGCACCATAAATTGGCAGTTTCTGGTTTGGAATGTGAGACGAATTTCCTTTTTTAAAATTTTCCTTCCCTAATGAAAAACGAATAATTTGATCGTTATTTTCAAAATTTATAAGATATTAAAAAAGGAAGATAAAATGTCTCTAATAAATGTGATTTCGGAGGATATGCTTTTCCACAATTAATGCCCATAAATTTGAGCTTTAGTTTGGAATGTGAGATGATTTTCCTTTTTTAAAATTTTCCTTCCAAAATTAAAAAATCACCAATATGAGGGTTTGATTGTAATTTGTTATTTTCGGATTTTATAATGTATTAAAACAAAATCTACTTTTGCTAATATTTTTGTAAATACCTATATTTTCAAATAGGGTCTATTTATGAAAAAATCCATTTTATTAATAGTAATATTAAAATTGAAAAGAAATATAAGAGATTGAGGGAAAGTATTTAAACTTAATTGTTTCATTCCCAAAAGAAACCCATTTAATTTTTTGTAGTTACAACCCATAGTAGAAGATAAAGGAATTTAAAAAAGAATAATTAAAAAGAATAAAGCAAATGGCTTTTGTCCTTACGGGCATCCTTGGAAAATAGTTTTCACCTTCCATTTTGGTAATAGGTCAAAATCTAGTGAAACTGTCATAAAAACTCAACCAACTAAACTCATAACCAAACAACTACTCACCACATTTTAAATGAATGGAAACCACCACCAAAACAAGTTTAACCATTATTTAAATATCTATAACCCAATAAGCAAATGGAAGGCTTTCTGTAAGGGACCCGACCCGAATGGGGCACTAAATGGGCCCTTATCCCAATGCATGCATTCAAAGTAAAGGAATTTTAAACAGACACGATTTCGGATTCCAATTAAAACAAAACATTCAAAATAACTCCTTTAAAAACTAGACAATTTCCCTGGAACCTGTCCCTGTTTCCAAGCACCTGTTCCAAGATAAATACGTTTCCAAAGTTTACTTTGATCAGAGATTTACTAAAAGCCATTCAAACCTGTTTAGATACAAAATGCTGGAATCCACAAATATTTACAAACATCCTAGGGCTCCGTGCCCGACTACATGCATTCAGGGAAAACAAAACACACGAGAGTCATAATACAAAAAAAACAGAGTTGGAAGACTGGGCCCCATGATCACAGCTCCTCCTCCTTCACCATCTGTCTCGCAACTCGATTACACTGTGGAAAAACCACAATAATAAGGGTGAGCAACGAATCGCTCAAGAAGAATCCCCAACGGGGTACAATACGATATACATGGTCATCTCGATGAGCGTATGCAAGCTATGAATAAAAACACAGAATAGAGCACATAGCTTAGCCCACACTTGGGCCTCGGATGCCAACTCAGGGTCTTAGTCCGGAATAGTATCATCACACAATCCAATACATAAGTCGCCCTATACGAGAAACAAGTCCGGCCTTAGCACATCTCATCGTCGACGAAAGGTACACCGGCTCACAATCCCGAGGAGCTCTCGATCATGGCCATGAATGAGCGTAAGCATGCACCGCGTGCTACTGCAGACTATGGGGGGTTGCCGGGTCTGGAGGCAAGCTGCCCATATCCAGTCACCACGCCTAACTAAATCTTTGGATCGGTGTCACTGACATAGGGGTGTGAGACCTGGACACGTAAACTATGTCACCAACCACCACACTTTGGGGCCAAGGAACGGTCGTGGTAGGCTTACACCAGAAGCCGCCTTGCCTTAACAGTGGCAATCGGGGGCTACCGCCAAACATGCCGAGGACATGCCGGTGCGGGGACGAGGCAATGCCAAGTCATCATCCCGACCGTTGGGGTATTTTGATGACCGCCACCTCACCCAAGATTGCGGGGCCTACCGCTTGGGTTAGCTAATCCCTCACGGGGTCCGGGGCGGAATGACTTGCTCGACGTGCTCGCCATGGATGCAAGGTACTTTATGCATCGGGCCCGGATGATGCTATCTACCGCAACTCTAACCCGCCCTAGCAATCAGCAAACAATTCCATAAAATCCAATACGTGCTCAATAAGAATACAACGAGCCTAGCATGATACTACGAAGCAAGGAAGCAGATACGAGCATGCTAGAAAGGAACAACCTAGCATGGATTAACATGAGAATTAATCAGAACAACATGCTAATCGGGAATTGAATTGAGTACCTAGCTATACATGTCAATAAACACAAACAAGCAATCAATCAAAGCAATCACATATAATATCGCAGGTCCACACAACTCCAGAAGAAATCCTTACCTTGGTGGGGACGGTTTGGCACGAAATCCTAAGCGCGAACGAACCCGAACTAGCTATCGAGAACCTATCAATCACAACAAAAATCACACAATAGGCGTAAATATAATAAAATAAATGAGGCTCGGCTGGGAGCAACTCACGAGGCGCGATTTAACGCACGAACGAGCCGATTGCACGAACGGGCGACAACGAGGCTCATTGGCGCGGGGCGCAGAAATGGGCGTAGCTGGTGCGCGACGCTAGAAGCTGACGCGCGCGACGGACGACGCGGGCGGCGAGTAGGCGCGAGGCGCGCGTACATGGTGGTGCGCTGGCGATGCGACGCGCGACGCGTAGCTGGCGAGGAGAGGCAGCGCGCGCACGGGGCGTGGCGGCGAGGCTCGGCTGGTGGTTTGCGCTGCCTCGCGCGAGCTCGGCGAGCAGGGCGAACAGAGGCGATCCGGGCGACGAGAAAACGAACTCGAATTCGAGCGATTGGAGAGGATTCGACGTTCGTTCGATTGATGGATGAGTTCCTCTACACTGCCGAGCAGAAAACACACAAATTTCCTCACTCCCTCGGCCGTGGCGAGACGGAATTGAAAAGCAGGGGAAAAACGAAGGAGAAGAAGAAAGAGAGCTTACCAACGGCGTGAGGATGAAACGCCTTCGACCTTGGGGATGGGAACTCGGTTGAATTGAAACTGGAGAAGGAAGAAATCGAGAGAAGTTGGCTGTCGGTCGGGGGAGCTCGCGAGGAAGAAGAAGAAATGGGGCGAAGGCTCGGGCGAGCTGGCCTTTTAACCAAAGCAGGGGACGAGCAGACATATATACAAGATCGCGCGATTAAGTTAACAAGCGCTTGCGGTGGCTCTGCTGGCTGAGCCCTCCGCCTAGCACATGACATGCCCCTGGTTCGATTCCTGCTCGACGCGCTATTTAATTCCTTATTTATTTTTACCTTTTCCCAAGCCCAAACGCCTTCACCAAAAATCCCGATTCTTTTTAATTTGGCTCATAATTATTTCGGAAATTTTTAATTTCAAAACCGGCCCTGTCGGCCCGACCCAAAATTACAAAAATGCCCCTGGGCCTCCCGGGAAGGCCGGGATGAATTTTCCGGGCCGTTACACTTTCATGGCTTTTGTTCCTTGGTATTTAAAATATTTTTGAAACCCTAAGGTGGGTTTCTATTCACAATCATGTTTTGCGTCGTCTTCCATGTTCCTTGGAGCTCCATCTTCACCAGGGAGAGTTTCAGGCGAGTCATCGTCGTGGGTTTCGAGCCTGTTGCCTTTGAGATGTATTCGTCGTCGCTAAAGAGTTCCGCCGATCGTCCTGGCTCCGCCATTGCAGCACGTCGAGGATTCGAATTCTTTGCCGTTGTCTTGCCTCTGTGGGTCTTGTCGTGTGCCGCCGTGCTCGTTGCGAATTCGTCATCAAATTTCAAAATTTATATTTATAAACTATTTTAATTAGAATCTCAAAAAAAAAAAAAAAAAAAAACTATTTTCATTAATATAAATATAGCATATGTATAATTTTTTTATTTTATTTCACAATTTTATTATTGATATATAGAATTTTAAAATTTTTGAATGCTTAGTATGAGTATTTATATCTTATTTTACTCAATTTATTTATAATTTGATTTAAAAAATGGAATTTGAGTGTATAGCAGCTTTTCAAACTCATATTACAATTATAACAACTTTTTAAAAATAATTCGTTTATAGAAAATTCTGCCTATTTTTTTTAAAAAAATCCATATTCTTCCATTTTTCATCGATGACTTTTAATCCCAAGTGTTCTTCTTCTTCGACTTCGACTTCAACTTCTTCGGCTTCTTAAATGTCATAAGACATACATGCCCTAAATAGTTCATGCAGAAGAATTTCAAACTAGAAATAAAGACATCAGAGTAAATGCAGCAGTATCCCAGGTGATTCTCAGCATGGTCAGCCATCCATGTAAAGTTCTGATATACCTGTGGGGAATTCCATAGTGGAAAATGTGAGTTTTGACACTCAGTAAGGATCCTCAACTCGAGATCAGACTTAAATACAATCAATAGCAGATAACACACACACATGCATCACTATCAAGATCTATATCATCAATAACTCAATAAAGTATCATTTAAAACTTAATCATTATTACTAACATCTCAATTATCATTATCTCAATCATAATGGAAAAAAAACATCTTAATAACAATGGGCCTAAACCCCTCAATGTCAATGGGCACAAACCCATTAGTAACAATGGGCACGAACCCTGTAATAACAATGGGCACAAACCCCTCAATATCAATGGGTATAAACCCCTCAATAACAACGGGCACAAACCCCTCAGTATTAATAGGCATAAACTCCTAAGTAACAATGGGCACAAACCCCTCAGTATCAACTCAGTAACAATGGACACAAACCCCTCAGTAACAATGATCATCACTCACTATAAACAATACACATGCATAATCAAAGCACTCACACATGTAAGTTATATCACTGCATACATGTTCAAAATCAGTTATCACATCAAGGTTGCATGAATAATCACTAATAAATAATTCATCACATATATCACATTGCACAGAGTATCACAAATATCAACTCATCAAACAAGCTAACATGCAATTGAATATATTAATGTATTAAACGACAGGACCTCGAGTTGAGGGTAAAGGGTTCCTTACCTTAGCTGAAATCCATGAAAAACTATAAACTCCTAAACCAACGATCTTAGAGAACCGACTATAGAACAAGGTCCAAAGGGGACCAAAGTGAGAAATCGGAGTTTGGGATACGTGGCTCGGTCAAACTTGGTCAAAGCTACTACTCAACATTCAAAACTGGTCAAACGGACCAAAATAGCTATTGGTTTGTCACAATCAGTCAAATAAACAAAGCCGGTCAAAGGAGAGGTCAAACTCTCAATGTGGCTAAAATCAAGGTCACACGACTCCTTGGATGGAGCTTCACACTTCGCCGACAATGGGGCGGATCTCGCGAAAATTTATGAATATGAACTTAAGGATTATACAAAAGAGTTCCTACTTATATGGAAAAACAAAGTTAAAATCCCTATATCATTTTGATGGATTCTATTTATTATTTCCTAATAAGGGAATACCATTTTCTTTCTCTCTCATCGACTACAATAGATGAACTCGAAATTAATCTTTCTTTGCATTTTGCTATTTCTTAAAGCCTTTGTTTAGGCTTATTGATAAACTTGTTTATCTTTTTTTTTTTTTTTCTTTCTTAAAAATCCCAACTCTATTCTTTGCAAGCCCATAACTGCAACTATTGTGTCTAGGACTTTCCTAAAACATATACAAACCTTCTAATCTCCAATATGTGTTTTTATATTAAGTTTCAAGTTTTTCAGTAGGGCGTTTTTGTTTTGGTTCTTGAATATCGATGGAATAAAACTCTAGTTTTTTAAACCATGAAAATTAAACTCTAACTTTTACCAACTATATGAACTAAACTTATATTTTACTATAATTTTTATGTAAAAAGTTCTATGATATTATCAAGTCCACAATCACATTGCAAGTTCTGTGATTTTAAAGTAATTAATTTCATTATTTTATTTTCGTTCCTTTTTTTTTACTAAGTTGTTTGTCTCCTTCAACATACTTCAAAACAAACTTGTTTGTGTTTCTAGAAATTTCATGACTTGTCCACATTAGTGTTTCTGTTCTCATTCACGATTTCTCCATTTATGCTTCTAGAAATTAGGTTGTTGAACAACCAAAGCAGCCCCTTTATTTCTCTTTCAACGTTCGTCCTTAAGGTATGTACACTTTTTTTTTTCTTTTTGATTTTGATTTTTTAAAAATAAACTTCAAAATAATGAGATTTTTTTTTCTTTTTTGTGAAAAGAGAACACAATGTGGTATATGTAAAGATAATTTGTTGACTTTTGTGTAATCTTTATAACCCATTCCTATTAATTAATGTTAGCAGATTGATACAAAAGACTCATAAGAGCTGGATCAAGTGTGTGTGGAATAGGTTGAATATGTCAAGTACCCTATATGTGAGTTGCATGAAGTGCGTGTGGAATGTGGTATTTTGTTCATGTTCTTGAATATATTTAGGAAGACTACAAACTTTGTAAAATATTTCATGTTCTTTTTTGTGTATATAGCTAGTTATGGAAATAGTTGAGCTACTTTTTGGAATGAGTATTTTTTGTGTATATTTAGAAAGGCAACTTTGAAAAATGTTTCAAAGATGAGAATGTGGTTCCATACTTTCTTTGTAATATGTAAAATATTAGTACTAAAAATATATATTCAGTTTATGTTACTTTTGTAATTTATAATTGGAATTATGTCCAGTAATAATTTGACAGGATGAACATGAAATCTAGATAAATTCAAAATGTCAACCAATACTTTCGTTGACGCTTAAAGAATGTCAATCCATGTCCATTTACTTGACGTTTTGAAACAACTGTTGACATTTAAAAAACATCAACAAAACTCTCGGTTGACGTTCTATAAACGTCAATTAAATCTTCACATGACGCTTCTAATATGTCAATCACTTATGGTCTTGACATTTTGAATATGTCAATTATATCATTGGATGACACTTTAACAAGCATCAACTATAGTAACTTTAGTGGACAGTCGATTCGTTGACGTTTTCAAGAGCGTCAACTGTACTATATAGTTGACGTTCTATGCGTGTCAACTAACTCATTTTTTGTATTAGTGCATGGGACATGAAAGGACAAGTTTAAATTTCTTTACATAATTTCCTATTTTCTCTCTCTTCCATAATTATTTTCCAAGTTTGTCCCTCGAGGACAATTACTCCCTTTCTTTATGTTCTCCTCCTCTAATCCATTATAAGATTTACAATTATGAAATAACTAAGCAATAACACTTATTTAAAAGAGTTACAATTTCTATAAATCATTATTAGTAAATTTTAAGTCTACAATCACATTAATATTAAAGCCTCTATTTAAGATTATTTTTCTTACAATTTTAAGGCTAGGTGCCCACGTCAAATACATGTGATTTATATTAAATTATGAATCACAATAGCCATTTTAATCAATTTAAATAATAAATTCTAATTTCCAATCAAATAGAAATCACCATTAACTTAAATTAAAGATTGAAAATTTTGGGGCATTAGAGTAATAGAATTAACTAGGGAAAGAACTTTATCACTCATTAAATTTTGTCGGTGTTAAAATTCAAATTGGATTCGTGTTATAAATGAATTGGTTTTAATTTTTTTCTATAGATGAAAATAATTTGCCCTTTATTTATTATAAATGAAAAATCCCCTAAATGTTTTTATAAAACAAAAGATAATTTAATTATATGGAAATCATTATTTTTTTGGGGAGTTATGGGAATCATTCAATTGCAATACTATCTCATTTATAACTTAAAATCTTGAAGACATAATACTTTTTGTATTGAATTAGAAAAGATTAGATGTTGCAACTTTCAACAACTGTTCTCTTTTTATTTATAACTTAAAAATCTTTATGGCATAATATTATTTGAATTGAATTTGATTCGACATAACTTTCCAAAACTGATCTCCTTTTTATTTATATATTAGTCTCTCCTCCAAGAACCCTATTATAGTTTCACATGAAAGTACAAGCTTTGTTCTTATCCCTAGCTTCCCTTTTAAAATGTTGAAGATTTCTCTACTTTTTTGCCTACTCCCCCTTCTTTTGCTAGCAACGTGTAAGTGTTACGCAAAAATTTCATTTTAGTTCAACATAAAGGCGATTTATTCACTTATGCTTAAATTGATATTGTTTTAGATATATGTTTTTCTTTTTTAATATCATGATTAGTCTTAGGGAACAAACTCTATATAGGTGGGACTTTGAATTAGATTCATAACAATTTTGTTCTCCAAGATCCCATCAATCGCTAGACCAATCAATGATATATGTGTATTTCTATGGTCTTAGAATTTAGATCTCAACAAAATCTTCTTTTTGTCACAAAATTATATATTGGTTTATTTTCATTTAGAGTAGTTTTATCTTTGTTTATGGGGAAATAATTGTCATATAATATTTTCCAATAAAAAAATTTACAAATAGTTAAACCTAGATTTGATTTCCTCTATAACTTTTTCATGTTTAAAATTTGTGGTCCTTAATAATTTTTTCCATCCTTTTAATCAAAGTTCAAACATTGCATTGTTGAATCTTGAAATATTTAACTTAAAAAGAAAACTATGAAATAAGAGTTTTGCTCCCTTATATCCAAGAGCACTCAAGCCTATTCACGTAAGGGAGAGATAACAAGAAATTAATTTATAATTATATTCACTTAAGAGATTCGAACTTGAAATCTCCAAGGAAGCATGCCTTAAAAGTCTAAGGCTTAATCAACAATTTAACCAATTTCTATTTTTGGATATTTTCTCAAGTCTCTGTCTAGATAAAAAATTATACATTCATTTTAATCATGTAATTCTTTAAATCTCATTGTCATGATCTAGACACGAGTCTAGCGATAGTGAATGGAGAGATATGTTCGAAAGAGTTAGGAATATGCGAAAGCGACTGCAACTTGGAATGCACACAAAGGCACAGTCCGACAGAGAAGCCTCACGGTATATGTGAGCACAACAGTCGCGAAATGGTGTGTAATTGCTATTACAATTGCGTCCAATCGGTGTCGGAACCGCTGCTCAGGAAGGTGCGACACGATGGGGCTAGAGTTGTGGAGCCCCCGATACAACAGCCATTGATGTGATGCTAATTGTTGAAGATGGCGGCCAAGGCTTGCTAAGACAAGCCATATGTGTTGGCCAGTTGGATAATAAGTTTGTGTTTGTATTTGTTTGCTTTTTTTGAAGGATAACAAATGTTGTTTTGTTTTCGGTATATGAAATAAGATGAGATTTGGTTTCTCACATGTTTGCTTTGCAAGTGGTGGGGTGCTTTTGGTGGAAGTTCATTTTTGTGATTAATTATTCTTAATTTTATATTGGAAACACATAATTAAATTTAAATTTAATAGATTGATGAATTTTATAGTTGGGTCTGGAGGTATGTTTTTTTTTATACTAGTATGCGTGCTTACTAGTTGGTCGAAGACTTGGTTTTTAAAGAATGTTCTCTTCGACTTTCCAAGTTTGGGACCTGCTTGTAACATTAATTTATAAACAAGTGGTACCTTAGATATTAGGGGAGCTAACCTTTGAAGGTCATGAAAAAAAAAGAAAGTTATAAATGAAAAGTTAAAAATATATTAGACATTTTTAATGTTCAGATTAACATACAACCTTTTTTTAATTTTTAATTTTTATATATCATTCCCATACAATGTTTGTGTAAGAATACTCTTTCCTCTCTACTTTTTGGAATCGGACATCAATTAAACTTGTCATATAAAACATCTATAAACTTTTAGATTTCAAATTTGATTCCGAAATTTATGATATCTTTGTTGAAGATTCCACCTGTGTTTTTTTTTTTTTTTTGAGAACTTGGAAGATTCCACTTTGTTTAACATTGAAATGGTTAGGACGTCAAAAAAAAAATCATGAGATTATAGATTTAATGATCTCCTCGTTTTCAATTGATTGTTCAATGTTGAACTCGTTGAAATCTAAGCAAGTATTCGGTCCATAAATTTGGATCTAACCTAAATGGTGTTAGGAATAAACAACTATACTAATAGAATCAATTATTCCCTCTCTTTTGTTCCTAATGAAAAATCAGCAAGCATATTTATGGTAGATAAATCAAGCACAACACACAAGAATTTTAACATGGAAAAACCTTTTCAAGGCGAGGAGTACAAAACCATGGACCAAAATCAAATCCCCACTATAATTGATAATGGGCAACAACAAGTTCTCTCTAGTTACAACTAGAGGTATACAACATATAGCAACTCAAGATAAACAATCCTAGCAACAAACAACATTAAACAGAGAGAAATCAATAGAAAGATCTCACAAAATTGTGGAACCGAATTGCCACTGGAATCTGGATAGAGAAGCTTTTAAAACCCAGTCCCACTGTTCAGATTGAAGAACCTCTTGTCAAGAACCCACTGTCCAAATTTCAACTCGATCCAATAGTGTAATAGCACAGAAATGCCAAAATATTGAAGCTGACCGAAACCTTTTTATTCTCTTTATTTACTTTCTCTCTCTAGCTATTGTTTCTCTCTCTAGCTGCTGATTTTCCAAGTTAGAAGCCAAGTGAAAAAGATTCACTTTAAATATGATAAACCCTAATGGGCTTTTGGCTTGTGGGCCTTCGCACTATGTGAATAAACCCAACTAATGGGTATGATTAAGATCCAACTCAAGATTGTTGAATCCAAAGAAGCACCATCTTCAGAAGGTTTGTTAGAGATGGAACATCATTCTATTTTATATGATATATCCAAACTCATTAAACACAAGTAGGTATTTGGTCCACAAATTCGGATCCCACTCAGAATTGATGAACCCAAGGATGCATCAACTTAGGCAAGCATGTTGAGAATTTAAGGCCTCACAAATTTTATAAGATCATAGAGTGTAACAACCCAACTTTCTAAAATACTCTAATGGGCTGTTACAGGTGCATGCATTTAAAATCCACAAAATCAATTTAACAATCACATGCAATTTCCAACGAAAACTCGTAAAATCATGAAACGTTGCTTATAGTTAGCAAAACATATAAAAACATGATTTAGGATCTCGATAGTTCAAAACGTAATACAATTCAATAGAATTTAAAACATAAATTTCAATACGAAGGAAAAACAATACAAAAAGGAAAATGATCACACTGTGTCAATGATCGATGCAGCTCCCAACCTAGTTTTCTCGGAATGAATCTGTACCTTAAAATGTAAGGGGTGAGTATATCGAAATATATCCAGTAAGAAGCCCCACCATGAGGTTAAGCATGCTAATAGAAACAATGTAGAAGATACGACAACTGAAGTTAAGTATCTCGCACATGCATGCCCAACCCTCGAACCGGTCACGAGAAAGAAGGTCAAACGGCAGCGTGCAAGCCGTGAGCAAAGATATAGTTAAATGCCCAGAAAACATTTGACTACTATCCATGGAGGACTAGGAGTGAGGGAAAACACATAAGTTCGCTAAACCTCGAGTTGGGACACGTCCCATACCGTGTCTTGAAGAGACATACACAAATGTCTCGGGATAGCCTAACCACTGTAAGGAACCCACTACACTACAACAACGGAGACATACACGAATGCCTCAGGTTGCCTGACCTATCAGAGATTCACCACGCTGTGCTAGTCGAGACAAACACAACTGTCTCGAGGTAGCCTGACCTACCTCAGGTACCCGCCAACTAGATCAGTAGAGACATACACAAAAGTCTCGGGGTAGCCTGGTCGATGTCAGGGACCTACTACGCTTCTGTTGTGCCACTCTAATAGCATATCATATGGAGAAACACGAATACCGATAAAGTCTCCTGACCCTATCGGGGAAGACCATGAGTGAAGGAACAACACATGATCCCTAAACCTCAGGTCGGGACATGTCCCATACCATGTCCGCAAAGACATACACAAATGTCGTGGGTAGCATGACCACTGTCACGGACCCACCAAGAGTGAGGGAAACATAAAGAATTTTTAAACCTCAGATCAAGAAAATGACATACAAGTCGTATCAGCAGGGCGTACTCGAATGCTAATAAAATCACCTTACACTATTAGGGAGAGCCACGAGTGAGGGAAACTGTAGAGTCCCTAAACCCCACGCTAGGGGAGCATCTGCTAACCCCAAACATGATGGAAGACTGACCTCCCTGCAGATAACATCCCCACAAATTCATGCAGGCTCACCGACAGGCATTCCTCTGTGCCTTCATCTGTCCTAGTGGCCTCTTCCAATAGTCTCGGGGACAAGCAAGGCATTACCGGCTCCTCCTCTCACCTATTGGGGGGGGGGGGGTAAACTAATGGAACTATGCACACAAAATTTGAGATTCCACGAGTATAAAAAAGAGATATAACCAACACTAGAGTCACATGAGATCTAGCCTAGCCTAGGCGGGTGCAACCGCCACACCCGATGTTTAGGGAACTTATGTGTTTTCCCTCACTCGTGGTCCTCCCCTGACAGTGGTCAGATGTTTTCTCGGTATTTAGCTATATTTTTTCTCATGACTTGCACACCATCGTTTGACCTTGTTGCTCGTGACCGGCCCTAGGGCCCCGCACTCATGTACTAGGCACTTAGCTTCAGTTATCGTATCTTTTAACTTGTTTCTGTTTGCATGCTTAACCCCATGGTTGGGCTCCTTACTGGGTTATTTAAATATACTCACCTCTTACAATTTTAGGTACAGATCCATTCCGAGGTGGCTAGGTTGGGAGTTGCATCGATCATGGATACCATGTCATCATTTTCATTTATGCATTGTTTTTCCTTCGTATCGAAATTTATGTTATAAAATCTATTGAATTGTATTACGTTTTGAACTATCGGATCCCGAATCATGTTTTGCGAACCACTAGAATTTCATGATTTTACGAGTTTTTTGTTGGAAATTGCATGTGATTATTAAATCGATTTTGTGGATTTTAATTGCATGCACCCGTAACACTACATTAGAGTATTTTAGAAAGTCGGATCGTTACAAGTTTGTATCAGAGGTCAGAGTCATAGATTCTGTAGACTCATGATCATGAGCAGACCAGCAGTCAGTAGGTATGTGAAGTAGGGTAAAGTAAAAAGAATGTTTTAGTTAAGAAACTGTTTGAGTGGTTTAATGTATTGCCTCCTTGTAGGTCTTTATTTGGATTTGTTTGTGTTTTAGTTTCAGCAAAGTTACCTCCTTATCGTTATGCCTTCCGAGAGAGAGTTACCCAGTGGGGGTACCTCGATCCAATGAGACCAATTCAAGAAAGAGTTTGTGGAAGCACGCTTCACCTCCGCTACCGCACCAGGACATGATCTTCATTCGTCACTCAGAGGAATTAGTTTTAAACGATCACTACCTTCGCACAGGAGATCGTAGGCCAATTTCTTTCTACATCTGATCTGATATTAGCAGGGAGTCAGTTGGGAGTGTACACTTAACTTCACGTAGCCCGCACATCTACTGTCTGGATTACGCACTTTATGGCCACACAACTTCTAGTGAGTTTGGAGCGTTCGAGAGCTCAGACTATGCAGCCAGGTACGAGCAGTATTCGAATCATACCTTGGGGTTTCCCATCCAAGAGATCACTTTGGTCTGGGGAATTCCGGTAGTGCAAAAAACCAGTTCCGCTAGAGAGATCCTAGCCAGTCAATAAGGCATTTTGGGAGAGAAGATTTCGAGTAGTAGAGGAGGAAGATGTCTCGCCGAGGCCATCATTAGAGTCCACCAGAGGATGTGTTGTAGTGCCGCAGGTGTTCGAGAGATCTTCAAGGACCATGTCTGCCCAAGGTGAAGGTGGGTTGTTGGTGTGGCAGAAAGGGCCCCCTTGCAGCACATTGCACATAGCCATTTTCCACCGGGGAGTCTTCACGTGCATCATCAGCCGTGCCAGTCATTCCAACCGAGCCTGCTCCTCAGACCGATGAGTCTGTCGTCATGTTTACAAATTCCTTGCCCTCTACGTACAGTTAATTCATGTTTGTTCGACCTTGCATTTCTTGCGTTGTGATGTGTGCCCCTGGTCTCTGATCCATGTGATCGAATGTGTTTATAGCCAACATGGTGTTGTGTGCATTCATATGTTTTCCATTGATAAGTAACCATGTTGCTTGATTTGTTGGGTGTTTAAATTGTCTCATAATCGTATACTTGGTGAATGATCGTAATGTTTTATCTGTTTTGTCGGAATCGTATTACTCTTTTTGTTGCGTGATGAGTGTATTATGCTGGTTGTTTCATAATGATCGTATTATCCTGTTTGTTCAGCATGTTCGTATCACTCTGTCTTGTTTGTTCATCATGTGTGTATCGTTTTAGTCGTTCTCATCATGATTGTACTGCTATATTTGTTTACCACAATTATATTGCTCTACTGGTGTCTTCACGATGGTATTGCTCCTTCAGTTTGTTATGGTCATATTGTTCTCATTGCTTCCTCAAAATTTTACTACTCTGTTTGTTCATTATGATTGTATTACTATATTCGTTTCCATCGTGATTGTATCGCTTTGTTGGTTTATCATGTTTGTACTATTGTATTCGTTCTTATCCTGATGATAGTTGCTCTATATGCTCATCATGATTTTGTTCCTCTGTTCGTTTGTCATGGTCGCATTGTGTTGTCTTTTCATCATGATCGTAGTGCCTCGTTGTTTTATCATGATTGTATTTCTATAGTTGTTTCGTCGAGATCATGTTGTCCTTTTGTTTCATTATGATCACATTGCCTTATTTGTCCACCGTGATTGTATTTCTCTACTAGTTCCTTGCGATTGCTTTGCATCATTGGTTCCATTATAGTTGGAGTTGGTCGAGTACGTGTACCAGACCAGCTACTAGGGTTTCACTCGGTTAGTTTTATACTTATTCGAGTTTCATGCCATGTGTGGCATAGTGTGGTTTATGGATAACCATGCAATCGCTGATTGTCTTTAAAAAAGGTCGATCTCAATCCTTCTTCTTTGCTGAGCTTCAAATTTATAGAGCGCAGGTCAAAGAATTGCCCTCATTTGTTTTGTGAGCCAAGTTAGTTTGTTGGGTTGCTGCAAGGCGTGGAGTCTTGCCCCGTTAGGTTACTTGTGTTGTGTGACTGAAGTGGAGTTTGAAAGTGGTGCCCCCGAGGCGGAGTTTCTTGTTGCTCATTATGAGGAAAATTTGTAAGGTAGTAAGTTTGTTTTGGGAAATGTGCAGAGAGTTTCTGGAGCTTTGTTTTCTCCTCTATGTGGCTAACCCAGCGGAGCCGGGCTTTTGTTTGTTTTCGGCATCGCAGCTAAGTGGGAGTTGGTTCTGTCGTTTCAGGTTCTTCATGAGTTTTAGAGCATCAAGGCCTGAGTTACCTAAAGTTCTCTTTTGTACTCAAACCTTGTTTACCCGAACTTTTTAAAAAGTAATTGTTTCGAACCTAATCGGGTAAGATATTAATAAGAAACATTGTTTTGAAACAGGAGTTGTAACCATGATGTTTTAACAATTTAAATTGAACATTTTGATCCTAATGTTTTGATGTTAGAATTGATGTTTTAAAAGACCACGATATTATTAACCTTGACGACTCAGTTTACAAGATGAGTTTTGAAATAGTGCAAAGTTCTTTTTAGTTGAAATGTTATAAACAACTGGAATTTGTAAGTGCTCTGGTCAAAATGTTTTTTTTTACCTGGATGATTTTAACAATAAGAACAAAAGTTTTAACCTATAACCGCTGGTTAATAATTTTGTGGATCTAAATAACTAGATGAGTTTAAAACTGTTTTAAAAATTTTCGTTAAAGTTGGAAATGTTTGAACAACTAAGGGTTGTTTAGTAAAAGTTGTGTGGTGGCAATAGAGGGAGGAGGGGAGATGTTTTCACCTTAATTTTCAAGGTGTTTTGTCTTAAAGTGGCTTTCGGGACGAAAGTCTCTTTAAGAGAGAAATATTGTAACACCCTTAATTTTTATAATGTCCTTTTAAGAGGTTTAATCAATTAATCAATGATGGTTGAAAATTATTTAAACATTATTTTGTTATTTCTGTCTAAACCATTTTTTTTTTCTGATTTCTTTGTGATTTTAAGAGGGGCTATTTCTATTAATATTATTTTGTTAATAGGGGAATATTGTAACAGCCTTAATTTTTATACGTCAGGCTACCCGAGGCATTCATGTATGTCTCCGCTGTTGTAGTGTGATGGGTCCCTAACAGTGGTCAGACTACCCCGAGACATTTGTGTATATCTCTTAGAACACGGTATGGGGCGTGTCCCGACCCGAGATGGGGCGTGTCCCGACCCGAGGTTTAGGGAACTTATGTTTTTTCCCTCACTCGATGTCCTGCCTTGACAATGGTTAAATGTTTTCTCGGCATTTAGCTATATCTTTGCTCAAGGCACGCATGTTCGAGGCACTTAGCTTCAGTTGTCGTATCTTCTAACTTTTTTCTGTTTGCATGCTTAACCCCATAGTGGGGCTCCTTACTGGATATATTTCGATATACTAACCCCTTACATTTTCAAGTACGGATCCATTCTGAGTTAGCTAGGCTAGGAGCTGCATCGATCATGGATACAGAGTCGTCATTTTCTTTACTGCATAATTTTTCCTTCGAATCAAAATTTATGTTTTAAACTCTATTGAATTGTATTACGTTTTGAACTATCTAGATCTCAAATCATGTTTTTATATGTTTTGCGAGCTATCAGTGGCGTTTCATGATTGTACGAGTTTTTCGTTGGAAATTGCATGTGATTATTAAATCGATTTGGTGGATTTCAAATGCATGCACCCGTATGCCATAAGAGTATTTTAGAAAGTTGGGTCATTACATAGAGCTACTCCCCTCATTACCAAATTATTTTAAGATGCAATTCAATGTTGTCTTATAATCCTAATGATTTTAATTTGGTTTCAACGATTTCAAATGTATGATAAAATGGCTAATAAGAGTAATAATCCATTAGAATAAATGTATTATGAATTAGGAGGGTGTGGGCTTGAATCCATATCTCCCCTACTTGTGGAACTCAAAAAAAGGTCGGATAAAGTGATTAAAATTATGGACTATCAAAAAATTACTACAGACAAATAGGTCAACTCGAATTTATAACGAAAAAAAAAAGACTATAGTTGCTTAAAATACCCTTTATTTTATTTTTGGAAATTGTATTCAATATTTCATTTCTTATAAATAATTACAAAACTAGCCAACAAACTATTCTTGAGCATTTATAATTTTTCTTTTAAAAATCTAGATTTAATAACTTTAATAATACCATTTTGCCCTCACCTACATTTAATTCATTTATTTTAAATATCATAATTTAGATTCTCATAATTAATAAATTTCATCTAAAAATAGCATTCCTAAACTTATTTTCATTACTTATTCTTTTTTTTTTCTTAATTTCAACTAATCAAGATATTTGTCCCTAAAATATAAATGTAAAAAATAGAATGGTCTTCTCTTCTTCCATTTATTTTTTAATTTTCCCTAATATCCTATCTTTCTTATTTTGTTTGAGATACCATTAAGGAAAAAATAATATTTTTAATTATAATATTCTTGTGTTCTCTCTTAAATTTTCAACATGTCTCTGAGTTTCTAGAACTGCAATAACAACGTTGTAATTGATAATAACGCTCTCACAAAATCCTAATTTACACAAATGTAGAAGATGAAATTAATATGGTTTATCATAGTACCACATTATAATTGTAATAACCCAATTTTAATGTGTTTAATTTGAATAAAGTTAAGTTGAGGTTCTATGTGGATTAGGGGAGCAATTTTGTAAATATGTTCAAATGGAGTGGCTTTTAGGGCTCTTGTTCCTTGGTATTTAAAGTATTTTTGAAACCCTAGGGGGGTTACTGTTCACACTCGTATTTTGCATCGTCTCATGGGTTTCAAGCCTGTCGCCTTCAAGATGTATTAGTTATCGCCAAGGAGTTCTGCCTGTCGTTGTGGCTCTGGCGCCGTTGCAGCACATCGAGGATTCGAATTCTTTTCCACCGTCCAGCCCGCCCTGAAGTCTCGTCGTGAAGTCGTCATCAAATTTCAAAATTTATACTTATAAACTATATTAACTAGAATCTCAAAAAAAAAAAACTATTTTCATAAATATTAATATAATATTTATATATAACTGTTTTATTTTATTTCATAATTTTACTATGATATATATATATATATATATATATAATTTAAAAATTTTAGAATGCTTAGTGTGGGGTTTTTTTTTATTGAGAATGTAGTGTGGGTATTTATATCTTATTTTAAACAATTTATTTATAATTTGATTTAAAAAATCAATAATGTACGTATTTATTATGAATCTTTTGTTAATTTTACTTTAAGATTCAATTTTTTTGTAAAGACCCGACCCAAAAAGGGGCTCTAAATGGGCCTTTACCCCAATGCATGCATTCAAAGTAAGGACATTATACAAATATGTTTTCGGATTCCAATTAAAATTCAAACATTCAGCATTCAATCAGAAATCAATACTGCTTTATATGAAACTCATCTCTCTGTCTCCAAGCACCTGTTTCAAGACAAATACATTTCCAAAAGTTTACTCTGATCAGAGATTTATTAAAATCATTCAAAACCTTCTCAGATACAACAATGCTGGAATCCACAAAAACATTGAGAAAACATCCTAGGGCTCCGTGCCCGACTACATGCATTCAGGGGAAATAAAAAAGGCAAAGAGTCATAATATAAAAATCAGAGACAACAGCAGGTTCCCATGATCACAGCTCCTCCTTCAGCCATCCTGTCTCGCACCTTGGTTACCTGTGGAAAAACCACAAAATAAAGGTGAGTAACGAATTACTCAGTAAGAATCCCCAACCGGGGTACAATACGATATACATGGTCATCTAGCCGAAAGATATGCAAGCTATGAATATAAACACAGAATAGAGCACATAGCTTAAGTTCACACTTGGACCTCGGATGCCAACTCAGGGTCTTAGTCCGGAATAATCCACCACACAATATGCCCTATACGAGAAACAAGTCTCGGCCTCAGCCTGTCTACTGTCTATACGAAAGGTGCACTAGCTCAAGATCCCGAGGAGCTCTCCGGCCGGGCGCCAGAATGAGCGTAAGCGCGCACCACATGCTCTCGCAGACGCTGGGGGTGCCGGGTCTAGTGGCAGCCGCCTGCCCAGTCGATCACCATGCCTAACTAAATCTCTGGATCGGTGTCACTGACATAGGGGTGTGAGACTTGGACACGTGAACTATGTGAGCCTGAACCACCGCACCTGAGGCTAAGGAATCGGTCGTGGTAGGCTTACACCAGGAAGTCGTCCTTGCCCTAACAGGTGGCAATCAGGGGCTACTGCCGAACACGCCGAGGACGCGTCTTTACCGTGGGGACAAGGCAATGCCAAGTCATCATCCCGACCGTTGGGGCATTTAATGACCGCCACCTCACCCAAGATTGTAGGGCTCACTGGTAGGGTTAGCTAAACCCTAACGGGGTCCAGGGACGGAGTACTACCTCGTACGTCCCTGCCATGGATGCAAGATACTTTATGCATTCGGGCCGGGATGATGCTACCTACCTACACTCTAACCTATCATATCTATAACATACAATCCAATCCAATACAATCCAATACGTGCTCAACAGATACAACGAACCTAGCATGATACTACGAAACAAAAACAGATACGAGCATGCCAGAACGGAACATCCTAGCATGGACTAACATGAGAAACAACATAAGAAATCATGCCAGTCGGGAATTCAGAACAGAGCACCTATCACTAAACATGCTGATAAACACAAACAAGCATACAAATAGCATCACATAATATATCGCAGGCCCACACAACTCCAAAGAAGAAATCTTTACAGCGGAAGGCAACTACACACAAAATCCTAAGCTGCGATCGAACCCGAGCTAGCTACCGAGAACCTAACAAACACAATAATAATCACAATCCATAGGCCTAAATATAATAAAATAAACAAGGCTCGGCTCGGGAGCAACTCACGCGGCACTACCGACACGCTGGACGGGGCAGCAAAGACGGCGAGGTCTGGCTGGTGGGCGCAGAGGCTGCACGCTGGACAGGCGCTAGGGCGCGCGGCCGCCCGCGCATGGACATGGATGGGCGCTGGCTGCGCTGGCGCATGGGCGAAGCGCGACGCGATGCGATAGGGCGCGGCGATACTGCGCACGGCGATTCGGGCGGCCGCGACGGGCTGGTGCGCATGGCTGTGGGCTGGGCGGCGATAGGGCTGCTCGGGCGATCCGGGCGGCTGGCCGCGATCTGGGGCCGTGCAGGTCAGGCGCGCGCTGCTGGCGCGCGCTGGCTGAATTTCTTTGCTCGACCGACGACTTCGGGGTTGCAAGGGAAGAAGAAGCTCGGCAAGGAACTTGGGAGAAGAAGGTTGGGCGGCCATGGAGTTTGGAGAAGAAGACCCAAAACCCTATTTTCTCTTCTTTTAAACAAACGCACCAAAACTCCAAAGACCCAAGGGTAACTAAGATATAACGCGGAAAGAGTAATAATAACACCTGGTGGCTCATTTGGCAAGGCTCTCCTCTAGTACACAAGGCCACCCTGGCTCGAACCTTGGCTGCAACACAATTTTCCTTTATTTTTACTTTTGCATCAAACCTTGCTCAAACCCATCCAATAATTTTAGCAACTAGAAAATGACATAAACGGCCCTGACGGCCCGACCAAATTACCAAAATACCCCTAGGGCATACTTGGAAGACCGGGATGAATACCCCTAGGGCATACTTGCAAGACCGGGATGAAAACCTGGGCCGTTACATTTTTTTCTTATAAAGAAGTATTCAGGTTAGAAAAGACAAACTTTTGATAATGATTATAATATATATAAATTTAACTGCTTGCTACATTTTTTAAAAGATATATATATATATATATATATATATATATATATATATATATATATATATATATATATATATATATATATATATATATATAGAAACAAAAATGTTTAACAAACAAATTTTTTTCTGTTTCATTTTTTTTAAAAAAATATATAAATAATTATTAAACAAGATAAAGAAACAAGAAATAGAAAATAAAATCATTACTAAAGGAACCCTTAATTGTTAATTCTTAACTTGGATAAATTAAGAGAGATTTTTTTACATGGTAAATTCTATTCTTTATATTAATTGTTAATTCTTTATATTAGATGGTAAATTCTATTCTTCTATTTTAATTATAATAATTTTTCAAAAATATTTAATTTTATATTAGATGGTAAATTCTATTACTAAAGAACCCTTAATTGTTAATTCTTAACTTGGATAAATTAAGAGAGATTTTTTTACAAGTGGCAATAAAAAAAATAGGAAATAAATTTTATATCAAAATTTTAGAAAAAATTTGAATATAGAAAATTTTATTGATAGCCACAAAACTCATACCCTTTTTCTTTTGAGATCCAAAACTCATATATTCAATCAAGTGAAAATACTTCCATAAAATTAAATATTTTTGAAAAATTATTATAATTAAAATAGAAGAATAGAATTTACCATCTAATATAAATATTCTCAAATAAATATTAATTTCCAATAAAACTAACTACATAACAAAATTTAACATCTTATAGGCCTAATTTCGATTATTTATTTTTACACACATATATTTATATTCAAAATATATTTCCACTTGATTTTTAAGATGTGCAAAAATTTTTTTGTTAATTTACCTCCAAGAACGAATTGATAAATTTTTTGGAATTTACTACCAACCACACATTCTATCACTTATATTAAATTTGCAGAACAATTTCTAAAATAGTTCATCGCACATGATTTTAATCCACGGCAGTACTGAATCAATGATAGTCTGAGTCTATCATTAATTGAATTAGATCAATAAAAAAATTAACTAGGAATAGAATTCTATTTGTCATTAAATTCTATTGATAGATTTCAATTTAGATTTCCTCCAACATAAGAATTAGTTTTGATTTTGTGATACCATTTTTTTTAATATAAATGCAAAATCTCTAAATTTTTTATATAAAAAAAAGGATAATTTAATTACACAGGGATCATTCTTTTTCCTTTTATTTTTTTGGGAGTTATGGGAGTAATTCAATTGCAATACAATCCCATTTATAACTTAACATCTTTAAGGCATAATACTCTTTGTATTGAATTAGATTAGAGGTTTAAACTTTCAAAAACTGTTGTCTTTTTATTTATAACATAAAAATCTTTATGGCATAATATTATTGAATTGAATTAAATTCGACAATGTAACTTTTGAAACCGATCTTCTTTTTATTTATATATTAGACTCTCCACCAAGAATCCTATTATAGTTTCACATAAAAACAAGCTTTGTTCTTATCCTAAGCTTCCCTTTTAAAATGTTGAAGATTTCTTTACCTTTTTACCTACTCCCCCTTCTTTTGCTAGCAACGTGTAAGTGTTATGCAAAAACAATTCTTTCTAGTTAAACAAAGGCGATTTATTCACTTATGCTTAATATGATATCATTTAGATATATGTTTTTTTTCTCATATTATGTACATGTTCGGCCGATAAACTTACATGCATCTTGATTAGACTTAGGGAACAAACTCTATATAGGTGAGAACTTTGAATTAGATTCGTAACAATTTGGTTCTCCAAGATCTCATCAATCACTAGACCCACCAATGATATATGTGTACTTTTATCCTTCTTAGAATTTAGATCAAAACAAAATCTTCTTTTTTTGTCACTAAATTATATATTGGTTTATTTTCATTTCAAGTAGTCTTATCTTCTTTTATGGGGAAATATTTGTGGTATAATATTTTCCAATTGACAAAAATTTACAAATAGTTAAAACCTAGTTTTGATTTCCTCTATAACTTTTTCATGTTTAAACTTTGTGGTCCTTTATAATTTTTCTATCCTCCTAATCAAAGTTCAAACATTGCATTGTTGAATCATGAATCATTTAAAATTTTTTTTTAAAAAAACTAGGAAATAAGAGTTGTGCTCCCTTACATCCAAGAGCACCAAGCCTATTCACTTAAGGGAGAGATAACAAATTTAACAATTTGAATTAGAACTTGAGATCTCCAAGGAAACGTGCCTTAAAAGTCTGGATGCTCAATCAAAAATTTAACAATTTCTATTTTTGTATATTTTCCCAAGTCTCTTTCTAGACAATAAAATTATATACACTCATTTTAATCATGTAATTCTTTAAATTTTATGGTCATGGTATAGACACGAGTCTAGCGACAGTTAGTGGAAAGATATGTTCTAAAGAGCTAGGAATATGTGAAAGCGACTGCAACTTGGAATGCACACAAAGGCACATCCCGGCAGAGAAGCCTCACGGTATATGTGAGCACAACAGTCGGGAAATGGTGTGTAATTGCTATTACAATTGCGTCAAATCGGTGCTGGAACCACTGCTCGGGAAGGTGCGACATGATGGGGCTAGAGTTGTGGAGCCCCAGGTGCAACAACCATTGATGTGATGCTAATTGTTGAAGATGATGTCCAGGGCTTGCTAAGACAAGCCATATGTGTCGGCCAGTTGGATAATAAATTTGTATTTGTTGCTTTTTTGGAAGCATAACAAATGATTTGTTTTTTTTTTTTTGGTGTATGAAATAAGATGAGATCCAGTTGTTCACATGTTTTCTTTACAAGTGATGTGGTTCTTTTGGTGGAAGTTCTTTTGTGTTATTAATTATTATTAATTTTGTTTTGGAAACACATAATTAAATTTAAATTTAATAGATTGATGAATTTTATAGTTGGGTCCGGAGATAAAATTTAAGTTTAATTGATTGAAGAATTTTATAGAGCCCAGAGGGATGGCTTTTTTTATTTTATTTTTATTTTTTAAATACAGGTTCAAGGAATGTCTAGGTTGCCAAAAACTTGGATTTTTAAGATATGTTATCTTCAACTTTATAATCTCAATTCTAAATATAATTTATACAAGTGGTGTCATGAAAAAAAAAAGAATTTTATAATTCAGAAGTTAAAAATATATTAGACATTTTTAATGCTCACATTAACATACAACTCTTTTTTTTTTAAATATCATTAATATGCAATGTTTAGAATATTAAGGAAAAATTATTTTATGCACACTAAGATATTATATAAACAAATTAAAAAGACTTTGAAGTCTCATATGTTTGAGATAAAATACTCTTTCGTATCTACTTTTTCGAATTGGGCATCAATTAAACTTGTCATATAAAACATTCATAAACTTTTAGATTTCAAACTTGTATGTGTTCCCAAATTTATGATATCTTTGTCGAAAATTCCACCTTATTTCACTTTGAAATGGTATGGACGTCTAAAAAAAAACTTTATAAGATAATAGATTTATTGATCCCCTTATTTTCAATTGATTTTTAGATGAAATTTTCTAAACTCGTTATATTATATAGTATGTAAACTTGTTGAGGTCTAAGAAGGTATTTGGTCCACAAATTTGGATCTAACCTAAATGAAAATAATTCGTATCCAACTCAAGATTGGTGAATCCAAAGAAGTACTATCTTAGGAGGGTTTGTTGGAGATGGAATATCATACTATTTTATATGATATATCAAAACTTACTAAACACAAGTAGGTATTTGGTCCACAAATTCAGATTCCACTAAGAATTGATGAACTCAATGATGCATCATCTTAGGCAAGCATTTTGAGATCTTTTGGTCTCTCAAATTTTATAAGATCATAGAGCTACTCCCCTCATTACCAAATTTGGTAATTATTTTAAGATGAAATTCAATGTTGTCAAATAATCTTAATGATTTTAACTTGGTGATTTCAAGTGTATGATAAAATGGCGAATAAGAGCAATAATCCCCTAGAATAAATGTTGATCATGAATTAAGAAGGTATGGCCTTCAATCCATATCTCCCCTACCCGGGGGACTCAAAAAAAAAAAAACAAAAAAGGATAAAATGAATAAAATTATGGGCTAACAATAAAATACCACAGACAAATAGGTGAACTCGAATTTATAACGAAAAAAATGAATATAGTTGCTGAAAATACCCTTTATTTTATTCTTGGGAATTATATTTAATATATTATTGCTAATAAATAATTACAAAACTAGGCAACAAACTATTCTTTACCATTTCTAATTTTTCTTTTAAAAATCTAGATTTATAACTTTAATTTACATAATTAGATTTAATAACTTTAATTTATACCATTTTACCCTCACCTACATTTAATTCATTGATTTTAGATATCATAATTGAGATTCTCATCATTAACAAATTTCATCTAAAAATTGCATTCCTAAACTTATTTTTTCATTAACTATTCTCTTTTTTTTTTTTTCTTAAATTCAACTAATAAAGATTTTTTTTTCCTAAAATATAAATGCCAAATATAGAATCTTCATCCTCCCATTCTTCCATTTATTCTTTAATTTTCCCTAATATCCTACCTTTTTTATTTTCTTTGAAACGCCCTTAAGTCGAACAAAAATAATACATTTTTATATAATATTCTTGTGTTTTCTCTTAAATTTCAACAACAACATCATTGTAATTGGTGATGACACTCTCACAAAATTCAAAATTCTAACTTGCACAAATGTAGAAGATGAAATTAATGCAGTTTATTTTAATACTTTATTATAATTGTAAGAACCCAATTAAATGTGTTCAATTGGAATAAAATATAGTTGAGGACCTATTTGGAATTAGAGGAGCAATTTTTTAAATAAGTTCAAATGGATGGGCTTTTAGGACTTTTGTTCCTTGGTATTTAAAGCATTTTTTAATCCCTATGGTGGGTTACTATTCACACTCATGTTTTGCGTTGTTTTCCCTATTCATTGGAGCTACATCTTCACTTGGGAGAGTTTTAGGCGAGTCATCGTTATGGGTTTCGAGCCTGTTGCCTTTGAGATGCATTTGTCGTCGCTAAGGAGTTCCGCCGGTCGTCCTGGCTCCGCCGTTGCAGCACGTCGAGGATTCGAATTATTTGCCACAGTCTAGCTTCCATTCTTATCGTGCGATGTCGTGAAGTCTCGTCGCGAGTTCGTCATCAAATTTCAAAATTTATATTTATAAACTATTTTAATTAGACCTAAAAAAAAACTATTTTCATTAGTATAAATATAGTATTCATATATGACTGTTTATTTTATTTCATAATTTTACTATTGATGTATAGAATTTTAAAATTTTAGAATGCTTAGTATGAATATTTATATCTTATTTTCATCAATTTATTTATAATTTGATTTAAAAAATGGAAATTGACTGTATAGCAACTTTTCAAACTCAGATTACAATTATAGCAACTTCTTAAAACTAATTCATTTACAGTAAATTCTGCCTTTAAAAAAAATCCCTATTCTACCCTTTTTCTGAGTAGCTTCAAACTTGTTTTCTTTTTAGATTTGACAATGTGGTTAAGCTTCCAATAGTTGTTTTTCAATTAAGACTAGTGGACTTTTGGTAGATAAAGTAATGAATTTTGAGAATTTTTGTGACGAACCCGACCCGAAACACGGCCCTAAACCGGGGTTCTCACTCAACATGCAAGTTAAATATGATAACAACGCGGTTTAGTGCTCATATTTAAAAACCTTTCAAAACATATGAGAAGGGGAACCCTTAAAACATAACCAACAATTTACATTTAAACAAACCAACGAAGTAAAACAAGTCTGGCCAGTGTTTATAAAAGCATACAATACAATTTAAATGACTTTTTAAAAATGTTCCCTAGGACTCTGTCCATCTACATCTTTGAATAAACAATGCAATAATAAATGACAGAGTGCCGGCAGCTCCCATGATCAATCAGCTCTCTCCGCTAGCCCTCCTGGTGTTGTCCCAAGTTACCTGAAAGATAAATAAGGGTGAGTATAATCATACTCAGTAAGAATCCCCAACCGGGGTACAATACGATACATCAGTCATCTAGCACCTCAACATGCAAGCAAACAACTATCAACACAGATCATAGCTCAACGAGCTCATAATGCAAGATCTAGAGTCATCGGAAGTCTCCTACTTCCGGCCTAATGATTGGTTACCCTGACCAATCCTGGGACATCACCGAGGTCTCTTTCACTCGGGGGATTGTTCATCTCAAAAACTGATCCCAAGGATGTCCTCAAGGGCCTCTTGCCTTTGCTACTAATCTGGACTTACGAGAGAGTACCCGAAGTCTGGCTCTAAACTGGAAGGAATGGTGTACTCACGAACATTAGCCCGGGGGAGCTCTCCGAACCGGCGACTAACGCGTGTGCGGGCACACCGCATGCTGCTGCAACCGGCGTAAATGTGGGGGCCCAAGGACAAACTACGCGGGCCAGGTACGCATGCCTATGACTCGGAAGCGGTGTCACTGATCACCATGCTGGCCAAACAACTGAACCTCTCAGGTTCCAAAAACTAAACGGCCTACTCTTACTTCACAAGAAGCCAGAGAACCACAAGGCTTGCCTAAAGCCTTAACGAAATACAATCAAATCACCAACTAGCGACTGATCCAAAAGGCAAACTTTTCCAACTAGGCACGCGCTTACAACACTTAAGCAATCATCTTAAGGAGAAATCGCCGAACCAAAGGCAAGGGGCACCATCCTGGTACACCCGATGGCTAACACCACTCGCACGAGCTGAAACTTCAGCTACGGCCAACCCTAAATGGCAAAATCCAGGCACAGGCTCCACTCGGCCAAGCCAACAAACTGGAGCCTCTCAACGGCCGAACGCAAACTTTTCCATGCAAACCTACTAGCAACTGGCCAAAGAGAACATTGCCAGGAAGGAAACAACCAACATTCCTCTCATGGAAATCTCGGGCTGCAAGGACCAAACCATCACGCAGCCACTAGCAACACAACACCTTGAGGATAGCAACTCAAGGGTTTAACCAACCAATGCCACGGCACCTCTGTGCCAACTCACTCAACTGTGTCTCAGCTAAACGCCAACTACGAAAGCACAATAACTAGGAACAAAGCCCGAGAAAGGCTTGCTCAGCAGAAACTCAAACCAAGCTCATAACGAGCAAAGCTCTCCTCCAAGCTACCACTCAACTTTTAAGTCCAACTGGCTACTCAAAGGACTTCCTTCTTTTAGCTTAGGCCTAACTCATCTTGCGACTAGAAACTCCACACTCGGAACATCGCAAGGAATACGAACTGACGAGGCTATCTCCAAAGATAATACTCGAGGCTGGCATCCATGGTGCAACTCAACCCCTATAGAAACTAGGGGTTCTTCAAACCCCAAAGAACCAACAACTTTCCAGCAAAAGCTCAACTCTTAAACTGGCTGGCCTCCGCCCTTGCGGGGACAAACAACTTTTTGCTTGCTAACAACACCATGCAGGGACCCTCTAGCTGGGCTAACCACTGCGCTACTCTGATCCACTAGACAACTCAAGAGCTACGCTGACTCCTTCTCAACGGGAACGATTCCCTAGCAAGCGAACTCAGAAGGGCAGCGAACATCACACACGCTCGCTGACTAGCTCAAACCCAAGGGCAACAACAACCAACTCTCTTGGAAGCAACACCCAAGGGAAACTCAACTGATTGGGCCACCAACCCAGAACTAACAGAACTTACTCAACCGCCGAGGGAGGGGTCAACTCCCAAAACTTCCTGACTAGGAACAAGTCCTCAGGGCAACGCCCTCTTGCTCGAACCGAGCTAGCTTTTGAAACAACAAGAGACCTAAATCTTGGTCAACACCAAGCTCCAACTAGCCATCACACCGGAACCAATCCGGACTCTACTCCAAACAAACACTAGCTTGCTAGTCTACCAAATCTGCAAGCAACTCACCCAAGGAACACTGCCTGGGTCTGACTGAGCTCTAGAGAGGCTCTCCACAACCTAGGGATCCTCCGATCACCCTCCGACACACACGGTCGTCAAACGATCTAACAGACAACCGGCTACATGGGCACAATCCTCTCCAGCATCTCAACTACGCTGGCCAACTCCAACTTGAAAACCAAGAGGACCGAAAATGCTACAGAATGCGTCATCCTCCTACTCAAGCATCAGCCACATCATACCTTCTGCCCAAGGTAAGGATCCGAACAGCTCTCTTAGCCATGACGATCAGAAACTGCGCGGCTTTGCTACCACCGCTCTTGTTCAGTTCCAACTGAACTCTAACCAGGCTAAGGACCAACTATCAAAACTTGCTTAAACAACAACCCAGCTACGAGCACGACATCCTTACAACCAAAGCTAGGACACTTGCCAAGAACTAAAGCCTTGACACCTCAAAGACTGAGCACTGGCTCCTCAACACGAACCTCTCGTGGTTCTCCAAACTTAAACCACGGAACGAGCTACACAAAAGTACACCGGCATGTACAGCTCCAACTTGATTCCTTAAGATCCAATGCCAACAAGGACTCTCACACAGGGCAACTTTTGCCTCCAACAGAGCCACTACTAACAAGGGAGCAACAAGAGTTCAAACCCTCTCGGGGCCAACTCACCACGAAAAGCCACATTGGCCAACTCACTCTTACAAGAGCATATCCATACCAAGTAATCATACCTCAAACCAATGTGCCCACTAAACGTGCTCCGATCAACCATCCAACTCATGGCACTAACACTGGATCAACCTCGCATCCTCGATGCCAACACTACCCATACTAGGGTAACTCAAAGGGTAGCCGAATCATACTACCATCAATCTGGCTCACAAGCTCACAACACAGGCGCGAGAACTCGAACGCGCTAGCTCTTAACAGCCTACAGCATACTTTGGTACCCAACTCTCGGTGACCCTGAAAAGCTCCTACTTTCCCTCGAAAACCTCATACTTATAGTCCTCTGACTACCACCGAGCTAGATCTCTTATGCAACCCAAACAGGTGCAACCTCGGGAAATGGGTACAAGACTAGCGGGGATGCTAAACTCTGGGCGGCCATGGAACCACCTGCACAAAAGTGCCAACTAGCCTGAATCTAGGCCTCCTCTCAAAGCTTGGTGCCAACAGGCACTACATCCTTTACAACACAAAACAACCCTAAACGAGCTTTATGCCCCTCTGAGGATAGGGAAGGTCACACTCCAAGTGACGGGGCAATGGCACTCAGCACAAGAGTCCAAACACTCGAGTAGCCTAATCTCTGGCATCTCACCTAACAGACATGCCACGGCCTACTCCTGCATCCCACTCGATGCTCAATAAAAGCTCAGGCCAACTCCTGCATCCCACTCGATGCTCAACAAAAACTCAGGCCAACTCCTCGGGTGGCAACAACTTGTTCCACACTTGGAATATCCAAATAAAAATAGTGCTCCACTCTACTAGCTCGCTGAAATCCACATACGGATTAAGCCCTGACAAGCAAACTCCATACTACACCCTGGCTACGAGGGTACTAAAAGAACTGGCTGTACCACGACAACAGGCTTGCAAGGGGGCAAAGATGTCTCTACATCTGCCTCAAGCCACTAACACGGCAACTTGCCAATCAATCGGGCGACTGGTGGAGACTCTGCTAGTCCACCTCTCACAAGGACTTCCACCACCAATCATGCTGTACCCAAACAACACAGACGGCACATCTCGCCCCTCACGAGCAATGCAGGCATCCCAACACACGGATGCTAAACTCAAACCTGGCCAACCGCTTTACTGCTAGTAGCAGGACTTTCTAAAACATCGAGCTCTACAGGCTTCCACTTGCCAAACTGGGCGGCTCCATCAACGCCAACAAACTCATCTGCATAAACCTGCTGATCATGCCCTCCTAGGAACCTCTGAGGCTACAAGAGCTACTGGGGGGGTAACTGCTGAAATACTCTGTCAGCTGGGCTATCTGTGCTCGGGACTAATCACTACGCGCTACAATCTGCGCCTGGGTCTTCGCTCTCTGATAGCTAAAGACCTGCCATCAAATCTCTCATGGCTGGAGCACACTCTGATCAAGGAGTCACACTCTGAGGCGTGCTAGCCTCTACCCCCTCCACTTGGCAACTCAACTGCCAGGGCCAACTCTGGCCTACGGGCCTAAACAACCCTGGGACGCGGCCTCAACATCAACACGATCAGTCCAACTCCTCGATCGGACATGCCAAGCATCTTGCTCCTCTGAGTGCGATCAACATACTAGCGATCTGCACAAAGCACCTCCACCCTCTCACTAGGGGAAAACCAACAACTGGGCCACAAATGGCCTACGGGAGTCTAAACTCTGCCTCCCTCGGAGTGTGATCAACATACTGGCGATCTACACAAAGCATAAAAGCTGGCCCACACTAGGGCTCTCACTGCTCATCAAACTGCTCGCACTGCGGAAAGTTGACATGATGGCGCTCTAAGCCCAAACCAACAACGAGTCAGAACCTGCTCGTCTCCGCTCCACAACACTACACAAGGCATAAAAGATAGATGAAAAGTATTGTAAATTCTTAACCCTTAGCTTAATGAACTCAGACAAACCTGACGGCCGTGGAGTGCTGATGATCATGGGAACAACAACCTACAAAGCAGGTTAGTCTACAGAATCTATGACTCTGTGCTCTGATACCACTTGTGACGAACCCGACCCGAAACACGGCCCTAAACCGGGGTTCCCACTCAGCATGCAAGTTAAATATGATAACAAGCGGTTTAGTGCTCATATTTAAAAACCTTTCAAAACATATGAGAAGGGGGAACCCTTAAAACATAACCAACAATTTACATTTAAACAAACCAACGAAGTAAAACAAGTCTGGCCAGTGTTTATAAAAGCATACAATACAATTTAAACAGCTTTTTAAACAATGTTCCCCTAGGACTCCTGTCCATCTACATGCTGAATAAACAATGCAATAATAAATGACAGAGTGTCGGCAGCTCCCATGATCAATCAGCTCCCTCCGCTAGCCCTCCTTGTGTTGTCCCAAGTTACCTGAAAGATAAATAAGGGTGAGTATAAACATACTCAGTAAGAATCCCCAACCGGGGTACAATACGATACATCAGTCATTTAGCACCTCAACATGCAAACAAACAGCTATCAACACAGATCATAGCTCAATGAGCTCATAATGCAAGATCTGGAGTCATCGGAAGTCTCCTACTTCCGGCCTAATGATTGGTTACCCTGACCAATCCTGGGACATCACCGAGATCTCTTTCACTCGGGGGATTATTCAGCTAAAAAACTGATCCCAATGATGGACTCATGGGCCTCTTGCCCTTGCTACTAATCTGGACTTACGGGAGAGTACCCGAAGTCTGGCTCTAAACTGGAAGGAATGGTGTACTCACGAACATTAGCCCGGGGGAGCTCTCCAAACTGGCGACTAACGCGTGTGCGCACACACCGCATATTGCAGCAACCGGCGTAAATGTGGGGGCCCAAGGACAAACTACGCAGGCCAGGTACGCATGCCTATGACTCGGAAGCGGTGTCACTTATCACAGTAGTGCGAGGCCCTCGGCACTCATCTGTGCAGCCTGAGCCACCGACCTGAAGCTAAGAACCGGCCAAGGTAGTCTTACACAGTTGGCAGGGTTCCGCTCTAGCAGGCTACAAACTAGGCATACGCCAATGAGGTAGCTAATTCTCATTGGCTGCCGGGAGGGGGGAGAAAAAGCGACGTACGTTATGCTTTGCTCTATTTCCGACCTGTGGGGACAAAGTACGTTATGTCCGCTCTCAACTCCTGAAGCAATGTACGTTATGCTTCGCTTTACTCCCGACTGGTGGGGACAAAGTACGTTATGTCCGCTCTCAGCCTCTGGATGATGACAAACCCTACAACTCTATCTAAGAGTACAGAGCAAATAAATGATTCCTGGCTAGCAAACAATGACCGACATCAATCACATTTACCTAGCATGATACTACAAACTTAAGCAGGAATCATAAGCATGCTGGAAGAACAAACCTAGCATGGCACTAACATGTAAAATCAGGCAAACATGCTAGCAAGAGATCAATCAAAGCTGCCTATCACTATCATGCTCATAACAGTAAACAAGTATACAAGGCATATCATGATATATCGCAGGGTCCACACAACCACGGTAAGAAATCCTTACCTGGAACAAGCAGAAAACAATAATTACAAATCATCAAGCAACGCTCAAGCTTCTATGGAACCCGAGCAGCCTAAACATCAAATAAAACACCCCAATCAAATCAATAACCAGCAGCCAACAAATCAGGGCCCAACGAAGAAAAGACTCTGGATGGCACGGCAAGCTACAGGGGCGTGCGACTCGGTGCGGCTCGATGCGAAGGTGGTGGCACGGACTGGGCACGCGGGGCACTGGCGAGGTGAGCGGACGCGGGGCACGGGCGACACTATGCGACCTTGTAGTGGTCTGGGCGAGCAAAATTTGGGACGGCACTGGGCCTTTGTCTTGTCGGCGAGGCGAGTGGAGCTCGGGCTGGCTCGGGCTTGGGCGAGCTGGGCGGCCAGGGTTGGGCGAGCTAGGGGCTGGCTCGGGCTGGGGGGTGAGGGCTCGGGGAGAGAGAGAGAAAAAAGGGAAAAATGGGAATTTTCGGGATTTAGAAAAATAAAAGGGAAAATGGGAAATAAAAAGGAAAATGGGGATTTTCTTATTTCTTTTATTTTATCCTTATCCAATTTTATCCTTATCCAATTTTATCCAAATTTAAATAAGCCTTAAAATCCTTAAAATCCCATTTCCCGGCTTCCTCCTTCGAGACCCGACTGAAGCAACCTTTTCCAATAAATAAAACTCACTTAAATCAGCCTCCCAAATCAACACTAAGGGCCCAGGGCTCGAATCCCAAAGGAAACACCCAAACAACCATAACTTTGCCCAGAACCCAAATCACAACCGAACTTCCAAACGAATAGCCCAAACACCTCGGGACTCGCAACCCACAACAAACAAGCCTCGACAAAGGCAGGAGCTGCCTCGAAACCCTGAAAATCCACAAATCCTGCCCGGGGAGCCAAAAGACCCAAATACCCCTAAGGGTCAAAACAGCTCTAACGGCCCAACCGAACAACTGAATCTGAACCGAAAGCACCTCGAGAACCGGAATAGAAAACTGGGCCGTTACAATTTTGGGCTGTTGATTCTTAAAGAGTTGAATTAGATGCACCTAGATCTTCTTTACTTTTATCTATCTTATTGGATTATGGTCAAAGTTCTTATCCTTTTCACATTTTTTAGGATAAGGATGTAGATTGGTACCTAACTTTAGTAAAGGAAATTAGCATAAAACATTCATTAGTGGTTGATATTAAGGATTTTTGTTTAGAGATGACATTTAGTAGTGTTGTTAGCAATACAAATTTGTTGGGTTCTTCCTCAACAGTAGATGAAGATAATGATGATGCTACTTTCAATGTCATTAAAGATATTCAATTTGATTGTGTTTTTAACATAAAGGATGTATTTGCTAGCAAGGAAGTGTTGTGTAATTGTTTCAAATACATGACTGTAAAAAATAATTTTGAGTATAAGACTCCTAGATCCAGTATTAGATCAGTTAAGTTTTAGTGTAGCGAAGATGATTGTCTTGGAATGTTAAGGCATCTCGTTTCAAGAACAGCGATTTATGAATCCTTAAGAAGTATCTTTCTATTCATAACTATTCTTTGAATAGTATCCACACATCTCATAGGCAAGCATCATCAAGTTTAATTGGGGAACCTTTAAAACAAGATGTTAGGTTTAGTTCTTTCAAAAGTTTGACTCCGAAAGAAATTAGGACTAAAGTGCGTTCTAAGCTTGGTGTCAACGTGAGTTATCATAAAGCATATAAGGCTAAAGAATACATCTTTAAGTTGTTGAAGGGTAATGCAGCTGACTCCTATGCCTTTATTCCCAAGTTTTTTAATAAGTTAGAAGAAATGAATCCAGATTAGTTTAACTGATTGAACTGTATCACACATTATTGATTGTGTTTTATCAAATAGTAATTGAATTCTATCAATCTCTATAATTGAATTCTTAATGTGCATTATGTAGGAACATACACAACATTTGAAACTAGTGACTAAGGAAATTTCAAATATTGTTTTATGGCCATGAGTGCATCTATTGAAGTTTGCGAGTTGTGTAGGCCAAATATTTCTATTTATGGAACTTTCCTGAAGGGAAAATTTGGAGGGATTTTGTTAACGGCTTCAACTATGAATGGTAATGATCAAATGTTTTCGCTTGCTTTTAGTATTGTAGATTATGAGAATGACGCTTCATGGCTTTGTTTTTTTTAGAATATGAAGAAATGTTTTAGACATCCTGAAAATTTAGTTTTCATGTCAAATAGGCATAATTTGAGTATTCCAAAGGGATTTTTGGTTGTGTATCCTGACGTTAAGTATTGTGTTTGTGTGCAACATTTGCTAATGAATATGAAGTTACAATTCAAAGGCGGCAACGTGATAGACAAGATATTTAAAAAGTGTGTGAAGGCTTATACAGTTGAGGATTTTAAAGTTAATATGAAATTATTGGAGTCTAACATCCTACTATTCGTCAATATTTGTTCGAAGTTGGTTATGATAATTGGGCATGAGCATATTCTAGGGAAAAAAGATATAGAATGATGACTTCGAATAGTGCTGAAAGCATAAATTCTCTCCTTAAAAAGTCTAGAGATTATCCTGTTGCAATGCTTCTTGAATATATTAGAGTCACATTGCAATTATGGTTTTATGAGCAAAGGAAAGCTGCGTCTTCTGTGACTACAATTTTGTCTACTTAGGCTGAAAAGGTTTTATGAAAAGCACATGATGCATCTAGAACTTTCAAAGTAAGGTGTCGATTGGTCTATCAGTTTGTGTAGTTTTTGTTTTACTATCTGCAAATATTGATGGATAGATATTGTAGGTTGATTCAATCAGTCAGTCAGAACATAAAGTAATTGATGAGGTTAATCCGTTTTTGGTTAACTTGGATACTGGGTCATGTACATGCCATGTTTGGGATCTCAATGAAATTCCATGTTTTCATGCCCTTGCTGCTATACGTGTACTAGATTTGAATCATTATACTTTCGTGTTTGAACTTTATTATTCTAATAAATTGGCTGCAACTTATAGAGGTTTAGCTCGTCTAATTGTGAATCATCTTAGTTGGAACGCTATAATTGTTGATGTCAATACTTTACCTCCAATTACGAAACGCCAAGCTGGCGAACCTCGAAAACAAAGGATACCTTCTGTAGGTGAAGCAAGGAGTTACATAAGATGTAGTCGTTGTCATCGAGTTGGTCATAGTTGTAGACCTTGTAAATTTCCTCCCACTTTACCATGATGTTCTTATTTACACTTTGTTCTGTTGTACGGAAACATAATGATTGTTCCAACATGAAGTGATATTATATGATGTACTGTTTGTTTCAACATATATGTTTGTTGCATATAAAATATTTCTAGTTGTCTTCTATAAATTGTTATAAGTTATTCATTCTATCATTCTCTAGTGATGAAAGTCTGTCATTTTACTATTGATTGCATCAACTTCTCATTCAAAGGTTTTAATTAGATATTTCAGTGATTAATATATCTAAAGATGTTCCATTGAGATGTCCCAAACAAAAAGACAAATTGAAAAAGACTTTTCAAAATGGTTATTTATTAGTAATTGATTCTATCAGCCCCTAATGATAGAGTCTATCACTTTACTATTGATTGAATTAACTTATCATTCAAAGGTTATAATTAATTTTCAAAATGCTTATATGTCAGTAATTGAATCTATCAGCTTCTATTGATAGAATCTATCATTCTCTAGTGATGGAAGTTTATCAATTTACTATTGATAGAAGTCTATCACTTTACTATTGATTGAATCAACTTCTCATTCAAAGGTTTTAGTTACTTGTTTCAATGATCTATATGTCTAAAAAAGATGTGTCATCGAGATTTTCTAAACAGAAAGTCAAATTGAGAAAGACTTTTGAAAATGTCTATTTATTAGTAATTGATTATATCAGCTTCTAATGATAGAGTGTATCAATCCCTAGTGATAGAAGTCTATCAGTTGTGTAAGAACAGATAAATGTAACAATCCTGGTTGTTTACTATACTTCTCTCAAACCTGCATACAAATCTTTAGCTATAAATTCAAATGCAAATTAGAAATCCCAAACAAAGTCAAGTAATCATCTAAGAGTCAAGTAATCATTTAAATGTCCATTGCAATGTCAAATTGCATAAAGAACTATGTAAAAGATGTTTCTAAAGTTTATATAAAAATCAATTTTCTAAACTGAGAATCATGATCTATAAAAACAAAATAACAAGTGTCCATTGCAAAAAATAAATAAAATAAAATAATTGTCCAGAAGGTACTTCTATCAATCTTCATCCATTTGTGTAATTTTCAAATTTTCAAATTAAAAGGTGCTTTCACATTCAACCTTGGAGAATGCCTTACTGAAGGAGAATTTGGTGATAACGCTTGGCATTTTTTCTTTGGAGAATTTTTCTCTATAATTTCCAATCATTTGTTAGCTTCTGATGCTTCTTTTAGTCCCTTTCCTCTCGTTTTCCTTTGGTTTATAATTTTAGCTATCGTTTCTGCTGATTCATTCTCCAATGTTTTTTTCGTTGGCCTTGTTTGCCTTTTTTTTTTCCTTCCAACACCAACCTTAGGTCGATGTTTTGTGAAACTTGCAAGTATTACAAGAATAATTTGTTGATGAGCATTCTATTGACAATGGCAGGATATTTAAAACACAAGTGCAGTCAACCTTACCTCATTTTTCCCTTTTCTATCATTTGACTTTATTTTTTCTTTTTTCAACATCCAATAAAGCCTTTTCTTCTTTTATCTGATTCTTCTATTTGTTCATCATTCTCCTATTCATTCACTTATGTTTCTTTTTCCTTCAATTAAGCATTACAAGTCAATCATTTAACTACGAACAGAAGTCAATCATTTAGCATTACAATTCAATCATACATTACTCAGTACAAGTTCAATTGATAGCAATTTTCAAATCAGTAAATCAGTTAAACTTATAGAATTTGAATAGAAAAACAGATATTCAATCTAAACTACTTAAATCAGTGATAGAATTCAATCATTTGTAAGTGATAGAAGCCAATGTGATTGACTTCTATTAGTTAAACTGATAGAACTCAATCTGATAAAAATCAATCAGAGAATTTAAATAATGACCAGACATTGCCTCACTCATTTTGCATAAGTAAAATTTACCTTTGGAGCTTCTAGTTTATCTTCCTCTTCAGCAACATTCCCATCAATATCTCTCAAGTTCTAAAAAAAAAAGTTATTGAACATAAAGACAGATAAATGAATTGGTTGAAATTAAAAATTAATTTTTATTGGTACCTCAGTTGCATAAGTAGTTGCATAATCAACTACTTTATGAACATCTATCATAGTCTATTTTTTCTAAACTGATAGCGGGGGGAACATCTTTTATGTTTGATTGTTGCTCTTGTGAAGACTTTCCAATATTTTCCTCCATTAAGTTGTTTATGGTCTTCAATAACTTATCTAGTCCAATTCTCAGCTCTTCTTGGCCATTTGATAACATTTGTTGTCCAAGTCTCAACTCCTCTTGGCCTTTTCTCAAATCTTCTAAAACATTCCTCATTGAAAATTATCTTCCTCCTCAATGTATTTTTGTTTTCAACAATCTTTCATCATTCAACTTCTTTTTTTCTTTCTCTAGTTCTTCAATTTCCTTTAATTTATTGTCTTCCTTCTCCAACTTTTCTTCTTTTCCTTTGTCTTCTATTTCAATTAGAGATTGGGTAGTCTCAAATTGAAGCTCTTCTTTTATTTGTATCAAAGGGTTTACAGAGAACTATTTAATAAAAAAGGAAGTTATGAAAATGATCTTCAATTATTATTCTGTTGATTGAATTTAATCAGTTATTATTGATTGAACTCAATCACCATCATTTGATTGTATTCAATCAGTTTTCAATGATTGAATTTCATCACCTTCATTCGATTGAATCTATCAGTTTACAGTAATTGAACTCAATCAACATCATTTGATTGAATTAAATTAGAAGTTGTTATTGAATTGAATTTTGGGCTTACCTCTGAAAACTAAGAAATGTTTTCCTTCTATGCTTCCCACACTTCCAAACAGTTTATTTCCCATCCAATAATTATTGGCCCTCGTTTTTCTATTTTTCTAGTTGTTCCCTTTTAAGCCATTAAATATATCACTTCAATGGTCCAAAATATTAGGATGAGGGGAAAACCTTGGAGGGAAATTGATGCACCATTTGTTGAATATTCATGGAAATACTCAATGGTGAAGTTAAAGCACTCTCTACCCCATGGATATGTTTGAAACTTCTCTTCATCATCAATCAATTTGAAATACCTCGAGTTAATTTTGTTATGAGGTTGACGAGGGAGAAGTAAACATTCCAATAGGTGTAAGTTTGCAAATTTAACTTTGAGTTTTTCAATTGTGAAATTTACTTTGGACATTAGAATGAAGGAAATAACTAATTTGTTTCTATCAACGGATGATACATTTTTTAAGAATGTTTGCCTTATCTTTCATAATCTAGGTCTTCATACACTTCTTCTATTGGGAACTTTTCACAGTTTAACCCCGTTAATATGCAAAAGTCCCTCGGTTGAAATTTTTTGTCTTCTTTGTTAAAACATTAGTCTTCTTTGTCTTTGGAGGCTCAATCAATAGTTTTACCAATTTCTATTTTTGTATATTTTCCCAAGTCTTTGTCTAGACAATAAAACTATATAAATTCATTATAATCATGTAATTCTTTAAATATCATCATCATGGTATAGACACGAGTATGGGGATAGTGAGTTGAAAGATATGTTCGAAAGAGCTAGGAATATGTGAAAGCGACTGCAACTTGGAATGCACTCAAAGGCACAGCCTTGTAGAGAAGCCTCATGGTATATGTGAGCACAACAATCGCGAAATGGTGTGTAATTTCTATTACAATTGTGTACAATCAGTGCCGGAACCGCTGCTAGGGAAGGTGCGACACGATGGGGCTAGAGTTGTGGAGCCCCCGGTGCAACATCCATTGATGTGATGCTAATTGTTGAAGATGGCGGCCAGGGCTTGCTAAGACAGGTCATATGTGTTGGCCAGTTGGATAATACGTTTTTGTTTGCATTTGTTTGTTGCTTTTTTGGAAGCATAACAAATTATTTGTTTTGTTTTTGGTATATGAAATAAGATGAGAATTGGTTGCTCACATATTTTTTTTTCTAAGTGTTGTGGTGCTTTTGGTGGAAGTTTATTTGTGTGATTATTTGTAATTAATTTTGTTTTGGAAACACATGATTAAATTTAAATTATATTTAATAGATTGATGAATTTTATAATTGGGCTCTGACGAATGGCTTTCTTTTTTTTATACTGGTCCGAAGGATGGCTAATTGGTCAAAAACTTAGGTTTTTAAGATATGTTCTTTTTTACTTTACAAGTTTGAGATTCGCTTGTAACATTAATTTGTAGACAAGAAGAACTTTCGATATTAGGAGAGCTAATCTTTGAAGGTCATGAAATAAAAAAAAAAAATTAAATTGAAAGTTAAAAATATATTAGACATTTTTAATGTTCACATTAACATAAAACATTTTTTTATTTTTTAAATATCATTAACCTACAATGTTTAGAATATCAAGGAAAAATTATTTTATGGACACTAAGATGTTACATAAACAAGTTAAAAAGACTTTAAAGTCTCATATGTTTGAGTTAGAATACTCTTTCATTTCTACTTTTTTGAATCGAGCATCAATAAACTTGTGATATAAAACATCCACAAACTTTTAGATTTCAAACTTGATTCCCAAATTTATGATATTTTTGTTGAAGATTCCACCTTGTTTCAGATTGAAATGGTTAAGACGTCTAAAAAAAACAACATAAGATTATAGATTTATTGTTCTTTTCATTTTGAATTGATTTTTCAAGGTTGAGCTTGTTGAAATCTAAGCGGGTATTCAGTCCATAAATTTGAATCTAACCTAAATCAGTATAATTTGAATCCAACTCAAGATTGGTGAATCTAAAGAAGCACCATCTTAAGAAGGTTTGTTGGAGATGGAGCATCATACTATTTTATAGGATATATAAGAACTCATTAAACACAAGTAGGTATTTGGTCCACAAATTCGGATCCCACTCAGAGTTGATGAACCCAAGGATGATTTTCTTAGGAGATCATGTTGAGAATTTTAGGTCTCACAAATTTTATAAGATCATAGAGCTACTCCCCCATTACCAAATTATTTTAAGATGAAATTCAATGTTGTCTAATAATCTTAATGACTTTAATTTGGTTTCAACAATTTCGAAGTGTACGATAAAATAGCCAATAAGAGCAATAATCCACTAGAATAAATGTCCGATTATCTATTAAGAGGGGTATGGGCTTAGAATCCACATATCCCCTACTCATGGAACTAAAAAAAAAAAAAAGTTTGATAAAGTGAATAAAATTATGGTCTAACTAAAAAATACTATAGACAAATAGGTCAACTCAAATTTATAACGAAAAAAAATGAGTATAGTAGCTGAAATTACCCTTTATTTATTTTTTGGAATTGTATTCAATATATGATTTCTTATACATAGTTACAAAACTAGGCATGTTCTTTTGCATTTCTAATTTTTCTTTTAAAAATCTAGATTTAATAACTTTAATTAATATCATTTTACCCTCACCTACATTTAATTGATTGATTTTAAATATAATAATTGAGATTCTCATCCATTAACCAATTTCATCTTAAAAATAGTATTCCTAAACTTATTTTTCATTAATTATTTTTTTTCAACTAATCCAGATTTTGTTTCCTAAAATATAAATGCCAAAAATAGAAACGTTTTCTCCCTTCTTCCATTTATCCTTTAATTTTCCCTAATATCCTAACTTTCTTATTTTCTTTGAGACGCCTCTAAGTCTGAAAAAAATAAAGAAGTTTTTATTACAATATTATTGTGTTTTCTCTTAAATTTTCAGCATGTCGAGAGTTTTTGGAAGTGCAACAACATCATTGTGATTGGTGATTATATTCTCAAAAAATCTTAATTTACACAAATGTAAAAGATGAAATTAATACGGTTTGTAATAACCCAATTTTAATGTGTTCATTTGGAATAAAGTGAAGTTTGAGGTTCTATGTGGAATTAAAGGAGCAATTTTGTAATATCAATGGGAGCCGGAAGGGAGATATTATTCCAACGAGAGGTTTGCACCAAGGTGACCCTCTTTCTCCGTATTTATTTTTATTATGCACTGAAGGTTTGTCTCGTATTCTTAGCTGGATGGAAGACAGAGGAGAAATTACAGGTATTAAAGTGGCTCGCAGAGCACCCTCCCTTACTCACTTATTTTTTGCAGATGATTGTTTCTTATTCTTTAAAGCAAATCAGAAGGAAACATGTAATATTTTAGAAGCCCTGAGACTATACTTAGACTGGTCAGGAGATAAACTATGAAAAATCTGCAATTAGCTTTAGCCCTAACACAAATACAGATACTATTGATATTGTGACACAGATGCTTCAGGTTAAAAAGGTTGATTTTCATGTGAAATATTTGGGCATTCCGGTCTCGTTATGCTCATCCAAGCAGATATATATTTTAAATTTCTAAAAGATAAACTTTGGAAGACTATTTTTGCTTGGAAGCATAAAAACTTTTCTGCCGGTGGCAAAGAGGTGTTGATTAAAGTTGTTCTTCAGGCTATGTCTACTTATTCCATGAATTGCTTCAAAATTCCAAAATCAATTATCCATGACTGCCATAGAATTATTTCAAGATTTTAGTGGGGTGATAATGACTCTAGAAAGAGAATTCATTGGGTGAAATGGAAAAGGGCTTGTATTTCTAAGAGGGGTGGAGGGTTGTGTTTTAGAGATCTTGAACTATTTAATAAAGCTCTCATAGCAAAGCAAAAGTGGCGGTTGATTATGAATCCTGATTCTCTTTTAGCTAGAGTTCTTTATGCTAAGTATTATCACTCCTCCTATTTTCTTGATGCAAAAAAATCAAGTAATAGTTCATTCACGTGGAAAAGCATCTTGTGGGGCCGCGAGCTCCTTTCGAAGGGGTTACGGTGGAGAATTGGTAATGGACAAAAAGTGTGTGTTCTAACTGACAATTGGATTCCTTGTGTTCTTTCTTTAAAGCCGATCTCAACTTTTGGTATTGATCAACGAATAAATCAAGATGGGAGTTGGAATGTGGGAAAAATAAGAGACTTATTTTGTGAGGAAGATGTGGGAAAATTTTTAAAGATTCCAAGGCCTAGAATCATGGGGGAAGATATGTTGGTTTGACACTATGAGAAAGATGGTTTATTCACCATTAAGTCAACACATTAGCTAGCAACTCAGTTGAGAGGAGACCCTTCTCCTTCGAATGACATGATTTTGTCAAAGTGTTGGATTTTTCTATGGAACTCACATATACCCAGTAAGGTAAAATTTTTAATTTGGCTTCTTTTCCTTAATTATGTTCCTGTGCAGATAAACTTAATTAATAGAGGAATGGAAGAGGATTCGATTTGCAAACAATGCCACAAGCTTGCAGAGACAACTTTTCATGCTATTTGGGCGTGCAAACATGCACAAGACTCTTGGAGGGGTTCTCCGTTTCTGCACTATGTTCCAAACCATGTTACAGAGGTGGCAGACTTATTTTGTTGGTTTTATGGAAAGCTTCAGTCAAAACAAATGGAAGAATTTATGATCATGTGTTGGAGGATTTGGAACTGCAGAAACATGGAAGTCAATGACGTTTTTAAGCCCAGTGATGCTACTAATCAAAAGACCTTTTATTTGCCTGCTTATGATTGGGATTATTGTAAGCAATATCTTCTTGATTTTCAGTCAACAAACAACTTTTTGACTCATAGGATGAAGAAGCCCAAAGTACCTGATAAGTGGAATCCCCCATACGCAGTAAATTTTAAAATTAATGTTGATGCAGCAATTAATTGAGAGGATCGTCGAAGCAGGCTTAGGATGGTGACGCGAAATTGGAAGGGGGAGGCCATGGCTTCTTATTGTTGTCAGATTCTAGGGATTATAGATTCTGAGATAGCGGAGGCAACGACCGTACGTAATGGCATGGACCTTGCGATGGATCTCGGATTTCAAAGAATTGAAATGGAGACGGATGCTTTGCGTGTGGTAAATCTTCTCAACAACCAAATGCATTGTCGATCGGAAGTTGGAAGGCTTGTCGAAGAGATAAAAAGCTTAGCGAGAAACTTCTTGTTTGTGAGCTTTGGGTGGTGTGGACGAGATGCGAATTCTATTGCTCACAAGTTAGCTAAGATGGAAGCTTTTGAGAATGAGGAACAATTCTGGATGGAAGAAATTCCAGAAATGTGCAGAAGAGATTATTTGTGCGAGTTGGTGAAGGATTTCCGTCCAAGGGTGTGTGACGGGCTTCAACTTTAATTTTATTTTAATTTCTTTTCTACTCCAAAAAAAGAGAGCAATTTTGTATATAAGTTCAAATGGAGGGGCTTTTAGGGCTTTTGTTCCTTGGTATTTAAAGCATTTTTGAAACCCTATGGTGGGTTATTGTTCACACTCATGTTTTGCGTCGTCTTCCCCGTTCCTTCAAACTCCATCTTCATCGGAGAAAGTTTCAAGCGAGTCGTAGTGGTGGGTTTCGAGCGTGTCGCCTTTGAGATGTATTCGTTGTTGCCAAGGAGTTCCATCCGTCGTGGTGGCTCCGTCGTTGCAGCATGTCGAAGAATTGAATTATTTGCCACCGTCCAACCTTCGTGGGTCTTACCGTGCACCGCCGTGAAGTCTAGTCATGAGTTCGTCGTCAAATTTCAAAATTTATATTTATAAATTATTTTTAATTAGAATCTAAAAAAAAAAAACTATTTTCATTATTATAAATATAGTATTTATGTATAATTGTTTGATTTTATTTCATAGTTTTACTATGAATGTATAGAATTTTAAAATTAAATGCTTAGGTATAAATATTATACTTTAATCAATTTATTTATAATTTTATTTAAAAATCTATAACATACGTATTTATTATAAATGTTTTTTGTTAATTTTACCTTAAGATTCATTTATTTTCTTATAAAAAGTATTTGTATTAGAAAATGCATACTTTTGATAATGTGATTATAATATATATATAAATTTAATTGCATGCTACATTTTTTAGAAATAAGAAATGTTTAGCAAACAAGTTTGTTTTTGTTTCTTTTATTTTAAGAAAAAAAAACAAAAATAGTTATCAAATTTCTCATTTTAAAAAATTAAGAAACAAGAACTAAACCAACCTTTAATTGTCAATCCTTGGATAAATTAAAAGAGATTTTTTTACAAGTGGCAAAAAAAACAAAAAATGGAAATAGATTTTACATCCAAATTTTAGAAAACATTTCAATACCAAATTTTATTGATAGCCACAAAACTCATACCTTCGAACATACTTACATCTAATTAAATATTTCATATTTAAATATTTAATATTATAGGTAAGTCTCAAACTTTGGAACTTGAAGGAAGCAGAATTCCAAAACTCAAGTTTTCAATCACTATGCCACATCTTGGAGACAAGAGAACTTTTATTTTTTAAAACAAGAGTAACCACATCCGTCTCTAGACAAGGCACGAGAGACATCAAACAAGTGAGTTACGAACTCACGACATTGAGGAGAGCATACCCTCAAAACCCTAGTTTTCAACCACTGCATTGTCCCTCGGGGACGGGATAGAACTTTATCCCCCATTAAATTTTAATAATTAAATTCAATTTGGATTTCTTATTATAAATGAATTAGTTTTTTTTTTTTTTTTATAGATGAAAATAATTTTCCCTTTATTTACTATAGATGCAAAATCCCCTAAATTTTTTTATAAAACAAAAGATAATCTAATTAAATGTATTAGAAGAAGGAAATGAAATGGGCAAAAGAATGTATATTCATTGATGCCAGAATAATGGTTATTTATACAAGGTTTGTATATAAGAACTAAAACTAACTCTAACAAAATAACAAACTAACAGATTTACAGAACTAATTTTCCAATTCTCTAATAATTATTCTAATAAAATGGGAATCATTATTTTTTTTTTGTGAGTTATGGGAATCATTCAATTGCAATACTATCTCATTCATAACTTAAAATCTTTAAGGCATAATACTTTTTGTATTGAATTAGATTAAACGTTGCTACTTTCAAAAACGGTTCTCTTTTATTTTTAACTTAAAAATCTTTATGGCATAACATTATTGAATTGAATTTTATTCGAGGACGTAACTTTCAAAAACTGATCTCCTTTTTATATATCTATTAGTCTCTCCTCCAAGAACTCTATAATAGTTTCACATAAAAGTACAAGCTTTGTTCTTATCCTTAGCTTCCTTTTTAAAATGTTGAAGATTTCTCTACCTTTTTTCCTTCTCCCCCTTCTTTTGCTAGCAACGTGTAAGTGTACTTACGCAAAAAAATTATTTTTAGTCCAACAAGAACAATTTGTTCACTTATTCTTAAATTGATATCATTTAGATATATGTTTTTTTTTTCCATATCGTGTACATGTCCGACCGCTAAACTTACATACATCTTGATTAATCTAAGAAACAAACTCTATATGGGTGGAAACTTTGAATTAGATTCATAACAATTTGGTTCTCGAGGATCCCATCAATCACTAGACCAACCAATGATATATGTGTACTTTTATCCTTCTTAAAATTTAGATTTCAACAAAATCTTCTTTTTGTTACTAAATTATATATTAGTTTATTTTCATTTAGATTTGAGTATGTGTGTAGTTTTATCTTCGTTTATGGGAAAATAATTATCATACAATATTTTCCAATTGACACAAATTTATAAATAGTTAAACCTAGTTTGATTTCCTCTACAACTTTTTCATGTTTAAAATTTGTGATCTCGATAATTTTTCTATCCTTTTAATTAAAGTTCAAACATTCGATAATCATAAATTATTTAACTTAAAAAAGCATACCTTAAAAGTTTTGAGGCTCAATCAACAATTTACCAATTTTTATTTTTGTATATTTTTCCAAATGTCTGTCTAGACAATAAAAGTATATACATTCATTTTAATTATGTAATTCTTAAAATTTCATCTTTATTGTATAGACACGAGTCTAGCGACAGTGAGTGAAAAGATATGTTCGAAAGAGCTAGGAATATGCGAAAGCGACTGCAACTTGGAATGCACACAAAGGCACAGCCCGACAGAGAAGCCTCACGGTATATGTGAGCACAACAGTCGCCAAATGGTGTGTAATTGTTATTACAATTGCGTAAAATCGGTGCCGGAACCTCTGCCTGGGAAGGTGCAACACGATGGGACTGGAGTTCTGGAGCCCCCTGTACAACAGCCATTGATGTGATGCTAATTGTTGAAGATGGCGGCCAGCGCTTGCTAAGACAACCCATATGTGTTGGCCAAGTTTGTGTTTGTATTTGTTTGTTGCTTTTTTGGAAGCATAACAAATGATTTGTTTTGTTTTTGGTATATGAAATAAGATGAGAATTGGTTGCTCACATGTTTTCTTTCAAAGTGTTGTGCTGCTTTTGGTGGAAGTTTATTTGTGTGATTAATTGTTATTAATTTTGTTTTGGAAACACATGATTAAATTTAAATTTAATAGATTAATGAATTTTATAATTGAGCCCCCAAGGATGGCTTTCTTTTTTTCTTTTTTTTTATACTGGTCTTAGGGATGGCTAGTTGGTCAAAAATTTGGTTTTTTAAGATATGTTCTCTTCGATTTTATAAGTTTGAGATTGACTTATAACATTAATTTATAAACAAGTGGTGTCATGAAATAAAAGAATTTTATAATTGAAACATTAAAAATATATTAGACATTTTTATTGTTCACATTAACATACTGTTGGGTTTTTATTCACATTGTGAAGGCCCATAAAATAAAGCCCATTAGGGCTAAGTGTTTTAAAGTGCATTTTGTCACTTTGGTAGAAATAATACACAAGAACACAACAAAGGGAGAGCTGGAAATCAGCAGCCAGAGAGAGAAACAACCTAGAGAGAGAAAGTAAATAGAGAGGAAAAGAGGTTTCTGCCCAGCTTCGATATTTTGGCGTTTCCGATCGATTGCACCGTTCGATCGAGCTGCAATTTAGACAGCGTGTTCTTGACACGAGGGTCTTCAATCTGAACGGTGGAGATCGGATTTAGAGGTTTCTACAGCCATATTCCAGTGGCGATTCGGTTCCACATTGTTGTGAGATCTTTCTATTTATCTCTCTTGATTTGTGTTGTTTGTTGCCAAGATTAGTTTATCTTGAGTTGTTATGTGTTGTATACCTCTAGTTGTAACTAGAGAGAACTTGTTGTAGCCCATTATCGATTATAGTGGAGATTCGACTTCGGTCCGTGGTTTTTTACTCCTCGCCTTGAGGAGGTTTTTCCACGTTAAAATCGTTGTGTTGTGCTTGATATTTCTACCATGCTATATGCTTGCTGATTTTTCATTAGGAACATAAGAGAGGGAATAATTGATCCATATTAGAATAGTGTTTTATTCCCAACAAGTGGTATCAGAGCTCCGAGGTTGAGTTTATTTAGAGGCCTTGTGTTAAATATGGAAAAGAGTCATAGTGGTGGTAGAATGGTTCTTTTGAATGGATCAAATTATCAAGTTTGGAAAAGAAAAATGGAAGATATTTTATATGTCAATGATTTATATCTTCCCGTATTTTCACTAGAGAAGCCGGCTGATAAAACCGATTTAGAATGGGAAATATGTCATAGGAAAGTATGTGGCATGATTAGACTTTGGGTCGAAGAGAATATTCTAAATCATATTGGTGAAGAAAATCATGCACGGACTATATGGAACAAGCTTGAGTCTTTGTATGCCCCGAAAACTGGTAATAGTAAATTGTATTTGATTAAGAAAATGATGGCTTTAAAGTATCAAGAAGGAACGTCTATGTTAGATCACTTGAATACATTCCAAGGTATTATTAATCAATTAGCTGGAATGAGTATCAAGTTTGATGAGGAAATACATGGGTTATGGCTTCTTGGTTCATTACCAGATTCATGGGAGACTTTTAGAACTTCCTTGTCGAACTCACCCGAATGGTGTACTAAGTATGGACTTGGTAAAAGCGTTGTATGTAACGAAGAGATGAGAAGAAAGTCACAGGTTCTTCTTCACAATCGATGTACTTATTATGAAAGAAAGGGGAGGAGAATACGAGCAAATGTCCGAAAAACAGAGATGAAGCAAGAGCAAAAGTGGCGGTTTTCTAATGTTGAATGTTTCCATTGTGGCTTGAAAGGTCATATAAAGAAGCATTGCGAGAAAAATGAAGAGAGAAAGTAAAGTCGATAAAGGTAAAGAAAAAGTGACTGATGATGATGCGCACCGGATTATCTGCAGCCACCAGAAGAATTCTTCGTTATATTCGACGGTGATAGTGTAAACCTTGCTACTCTGAACAGAGCGGTTGGGTGATTGTGGTGGTGCCTCAATTCATGCTACATCTAGGAAGGAATTCTTCACATCCTACACATCTGGTGATTATGGTAGTGTTAGGATGGGTAATGATGGATTAGCAAAAGCAATTGGCATAGGAGATGTGCATTTGGAGACCAAGAATGGTACTACCTTAATTTTGAAAAATGTGAAGCACATCCCTGATATTCGCATGAATTTAATCTCCACAGTAAGCTAGATGATGAAGGTTTTGTAATACCTTCTGTAATGGTACGTGGAAGCTTACTAAAGGCTCAATGGTGGTAGCAAAGGGGGAGAAGTGTTCTTCATTGTACTTTATGCAGGCAAAGACTACTGATTGTGATATCAATGCAGTGGACAGTGAACAGAGTGTTGAGCTTTGGCATAAAAGACTCAGTCATATCAGCGAAAAGGGTTTGATGATTCTAGCCAAGAAAAATCATCTTTCTGGGGTAAAGAATGTGTCCTTGAAGAGATGTGAGCATTGTTTAGAGGGAAAGCAAACAAGAGTTTCTTTTAAAGCATCCCAACCTTCAAGAAGACCAGAAGTACTTGACATAGTATATTCTGATGTGTGTGGTCCGATGAAATAAAAAACACTTGGAGGTGCGTCCTACTTTGTGACGTTTATAGATGATCACTCAAGAAAAACTTGGGTTTATACCTTGAAGTCCAAAGATCAGGTGTTGCAAGTGTTTAAACAGTTTCATGCCCTTGTTGAAAGAGAAACTGGTAAAAAGTTGAAGTGCATCAGGACCGATAATGGAGGAGAGTATATTGGACCTTTTGATGAGTATTGCAGAAATCATGGTATTCGACATCAAAAGACGCCTCCTAAGACTCCTCAGCTAAATGGGTTGGCTGAGAGAATGAATAGGACATTGGTGGAAAGAGTGAGATGTTTGCTTTCATGATCCACGATTAGCCAAAATGTTTTGGGGTGAAGCATTGAATACTGATTGTACATGTTTGAATCTCACACCATGTGTTCCTTTGGGAAATGAAGTCCCTAACAGAATTTGGTCAAAGAAAGACATATCTTATAGTCATCTTCGCGTCTTTGGTTGTAAAGCTTTCGTTCATGTTCCTAAAGATGAGAGATCGAAGCTTGATGCAAAGACAAGACCATGTGTGTTCCTTGGCTATGGTCAAGATGAGTTTGGCTACAAGTTGTATGATCCAGTGAAGAAAAAGCTTATTAGAAGTCGAGATGTTGTGTTTGTTGAAGACCAAACCTTACAAGACATTAATAAAAGCGATGAAACAGAGTCGAGATTAGTGATGATCCGATTGACTTAGATATGATTCCTTTGGCACAACCTTCTACTACAGATTGAGAATGAAATTCATAATGATCAGTTTGTTAATTCAGATGAGATAGAAGGTGATGAACATGTTGAGGTAGATGATGATATTCAGGAACAATTGTCGAAGTCAAGAAGTTCCTATAGATGTTCCACTCGGAAGGTCTATCGGAGAGATCGTCGTCGAGTACCAACAAGATATTCTCACTGATGAATATGTGTTATTGGTCGACGGGGAGAACCTGAGAGTTATGAAGAGGCTATAGAAGATGAGTACAAAAGAGAATGGATTGATGCAATGAAAGATGAGATGAAATCTTTACATGAGAACCACACTTTTGAGCTTGTTAAATTGCCTAAAGGGAAAACCGCCTTTGAAAAATAAGTGGGTTTATCGAGTGAAACAACAAGAAAGCACCTCAAGACCGCGTTATAAAGCGAGACTAGTTGTTAAAGGGTTTAGTCGAAAAAGGGTATTGACTTTGATGAAATTTTTGCTCCAGTTGTTAAGATGTCTTGATTCGAGTTGTTATGGGTTTGGCGGCTAGCCTTGACTTAGAAGTTGAGCGGATGGATGTTAAGACTGCATTTCTTCATGGAGACTTAGATAAAGAAATCTATATGGAACAACCTGAGGGTTTTGAAGAGAAAGGCAAAGAGAAACTTGTGTGCAAGTTGAAGAAAAGCCTTTATGGATTGAAACAAGCACCGAGGCAATGGTACAAGAAGTTTGAGTCAGTTATGGGGGAGCAAGGCTACAAAAAGACTACTTCTGACCATTGTGTCTTTGTACAAAAATTTTCTAATGATGATTTTGTGATACTATTGCTTTATGTTGATGACATTTTGATTGTTGGCAGGAATGTTTCTAGAATTGACAGGTTGAAGAAACAGTTGAGCAAATCCTTTGCCATGAAGGATTTGGGACCAGCAAAGAAGATTCTTGGAATTCGAATAGTTCGAGATAGAGCATCCAAGAGGTTATATATGTCACAGGAGCAATACATAGAGAAAGTGCTTGAAAGATTTAACATGGACAAAGCTAAAGTTGTTAGCTCCCCTCTTTCCAGTCATTTCAAACTGAGTAGCAAACAGAGTCCTTCTAATGATAAAGAGAAGGAAGAAATGAGGAAAGTCCCATATGCTTCAGCAGTTGGGAGTTTGATGTATGCCATGGTGAGTACTAGACCTGATATTGCTCATGCTGTTGGAGTTGTTAGTCGATTTATGTCCAATCCAGGAAAACAGCATTGGGAGGCAGTCAAGTGCATCATGAGATATTTGAGAGGCACTTCCAGTTTGAAGTTCACATTTGGAAGTGGAAAGCCCTTGCTTACTGAGCTATCTTGATTCGAGATATGGCAGGAGATCTAGATAACCGACGGTCTACCGGGTTATTTGATGACGTTTGCGAGGTGGTGCGATGTCTTGGCGATCAAGACTACGAATGCGTTGCACTTTCTACTCTGTACGAGAATATATAATCGCAGCAGAAGCGTGCAAAGAGATGTTGTGGATGAAGCAGTTTATACATGAGCTTGGCTTCAAGCAACAACGGTATGTGATATTCTGTGACAACCAGAGTGCTATTCATCTTGGTAAGAACTCTACATTTCATTCCAGAACTAAACATATAGATGTGAGGTATCACTGGATTAGAGATGCATTGAATGATGACTTGTTTGAGCTTGAGAAGGTACATACAGATCATAATGGGTCTGATATGCTGACTAAGAATCTACCAAGAGAGAAGCTTCAGTTTTGTTGTTCCGCTGCGGGAATGGCAAGTTCCTCCACACAGTGAATAGGGGGAGATTTGTTGGGTTTTTATTCACATTGTGAAGGCCCATAAAATAAAGCCCATTAGGGCTAAGTGTTTTAAAGTGCATTTTGTCACTTTGGTAGAGATAATACACAAGAACACAACAAAGGGAGAGCTGGAAATCAGCAGCCAGAGAGAGAAACAACCTAGAGAGAGAAAGTAAATAGAGAGGAAAAGAGGTTTCTGCCCAGCTTCGGTATTTTAGCGTTTCCGATCGATTGCACCGTTGGATCGAGCTGAAATTTAGACAGCATATTCTTGACACGAGGGTCTTCAATCTGAACGGTGGAGATCGGATTTGAAGGTTTTTACAGCCAGATTCCAGTGGCGATTCGGTTCCACATTTTTGTGAGATCTTTCTATTTATCTCTCTTGATTTGTGTTGTTTGTTGCCAAGATTAGTTTATCTTGAGTTGTTATGTGTTTTATACCTCTAGTTGTAACTAGAGAGAACTTGTTGTAGCCCATTATCGATTATAGTGGAGATTCGACTTCGGTCCGTGGTTTTTTACTCCTCGCCTTGAGGAGGTTTTTCCACGTTAAAATCGTTGTGTTGTGCTTGATATTTCTACCATGCTATATGCTTGCTGATTTTTCATTAGGAACATAAGAGAGGGAATAATTGATCCATATTAGAATAGTGTTTTATTCCCAACACATACAACTTTTTTCTTTTTTAAAAAAAAATATCATTAATATACAACATTTAGAATATTAATGAATTTTTTTTTTATGGACACTTAGATGTTACATAAACAAATTAAAAAGACATTAAAGTCGCATATGTTTGAGATGGAATGCTCTTTCATCTCTACTTTTTCGAATCGAGCATCAATTAAATTTGTCATATAAAGTATCCATAAACTTCTAGATTTCAAACTTGATTCCCAAATTTATGATATTTTTGTTGAAGATTACACCTTGTTTCACATATTGAAATGATTAGGACGTCTAAAAAAAAGCTTCATAAGATTACAGATTTATTGATCTCCCCGTTTTCAATTGATTTTTCAATGTAGAACTCGTTGAAATCTTAGCGGGTATTCGGTCCATAAATTTGAATCTAAATTAAATGGGTATAATTCGGATCCAACTCAAGATTCATAAATCCAAAGAAACACCATCTTAACGAGGTTAGATGGAGACGAAACATCATTCTATTTTATATGATATATAAGAACTCATTACACACAAGTAGGTATTTGGTCCATAAATTCGGATCTCACTCAGAATTGATGAACCCAAGAATGCATCATCTTAGGTGAGCATGTTAGGAATTTTATGAGTCTCACAAATTTTTTAAGATCATAAAGTTATTCCCCTCATTACCAAATTGCTTTAAGATGAAATTAAATGTTGTCTAATAATCTAAATGATTTTAATTTGGTTTCAATGATTTTGTGTGATAAAATGCATCCACTAGAATAAATGTCTGATTATGAATCAAGAGGGTAGGAGCTTGAATCCATATCTCTTCTACTTGTGGAACTCAAAAAAAAAGTTGGATAAAGTGAATAAAATTATGGACTAACAAAAAAAAATACTACTGACAAATAGGCCAACTCGAATTTATAACGAAAAAAATGAGTTTAGTTGTTGAAAGAACCATTTATTTTATTTTTGAGAATTGTATTCAATATATCATTTCTTATAAATAATTACAAAACAAACGACAAACTATTATTTTGCATTTCTAGTTTTTCTTTTAAATATCTAGATTTAATAACTTTAATTAATACCATTTTGCCTTTACTACATTTTTTTGCCTTTAATTACTACATTTAACTCATTGATGTAAGATATCATAATTTAGATTCTCATAATTAACAAATTTTATCTAAAATTACCAATCCTAAACTTACTTTTCATTAATTATTCTTTTTTTTTTCTTAATTTCAACTTCTAAAGATTTGTTTTTCCTAAAATATAAATGTCAAAAATAGAATAGTCTTCCCCCCTTCTCCCATTTATCCTATCTTATTTTCTTTGAGAGGCCATTAAGTCCGGAATAAATAATACGTTTTTATTACAATATTTTTGTGTTTTCTCCTAAGAGTTTAGCTTCTCTGAGTTTTTGGAAGTGCAACAACATTATTGTAATTGGTAATGACCTTTCACAAAATCCTAATTTGTAAAAATATAGAAGATGAAATTAATACGGTTTATTATATGACCATATTATAATTATAATAACCCAATTTTAATGTGTTTAATTGGAATAAAGTGAAGTTGAGGTTCTATGTGGAATTAGTGGAGCAATTTTGTAAATAAGTTTAAATGGAGGGGCTTTTAGGGCTTTTGCTCCTTGGTATTTAAAGCATTTTTTAAACCCTAAAGTGGGTTACCGTTCACACTTGTATTTTGCATTTTGTGTCTTGAGCTCCATCTTCACCAAGGAGATTTGAGGCGACGTCCAGTCTCCATGGGTCTTGTCGTGGGCCGCCATGAAGTCTCGTCGCGAGTTCGTCGTCAAATTTCAAAATTTGTATTTATAAACTATTTTAATTAGAATCTCAAATAATTAAAAAAAAAAAAAAAAACTATTTTCATTAGTATAAATATAGTATTTATATCTAACTATTTTATTTTATTTCATAATTTTACTATGGATATATATTTTTAAAATTTTAGAATGCTTAGTATGGGTATTTATATCTTATTTTAATCAATTTATTTATAATTTAATTAAAAAAAACTATAATATACATATTTGTTATAAATCTTTTGTTAATTTTAACTTAAGATTCTTTTTTTTTTATATAAAAAAGTATTTATCCTAGAAAATGAAAACTTTTGATAATGATTAGAATATATATAAATTTAATTGCATGCTACATTTGTTAAAAGAGGAAAGAAAAAAAAACAACAACAACTAGAAACAAGAAATATTTTACTAAACAAGTTAGTTTCTTTTTTCTTTTTACCGTTATCAACACATTCTTATTTTTTATTTTAAAAAATTAAGAAACAAGAAATAATAATAAGAAACAAAAAATAGAAAATAAAATCGTTACTAAACTAACCCTTAATTGTTAAATCCTAACTTTGATGAATTAAAAGAGATTTTTTTACGTACTCAAAAAAAAAAGAGAGATTTTTTTTCAACTGGCAAAAAACAAAAAAATGGGATAAATTTTATATTGAAATTTTAGAAAAAAAATCAATATAACAAATTTTATTGATAGCCATGAAACTCATACCTTCAATCAAGTGAAAATACTTTCATCTAATTAAATATTTCATATTTAAATATTTTTTAAAAATGATTATAATTAAAATAAATATTCAGAAATAAATATTAATTTCCATTAAAGCTAACTAAATAACAAAATTTTACATCATATAGACCTAACTTCGATTACTTTATTACACACATATATATATACAAAATATATTTCCACTTAATTTCTAAGATATGCAAAAACAAATTTATTAATTTACCTACAAGTATGAATCGATAAATTTAGGGTATTTACTATCACATTTTACCTTTTGTATTATATTTTCAACATAATTTGTAAAATAATTTATCTATAACATATATTTATTGGTGGTATTACTCAATGAGTGATAGAACTAATCAAGGATAGAACTCTATCGCTCGTTAAATTTTATTGATGATAGAATTCAATTTGGAATTTCCGATTACAAATGATTTAGTTTTGATTTTATACGATAGATGAAAATAATTTACCATTTATTTATTATAGATCCAAAATCACCTAAAATTTTTATAAAACAAAAGATAATTTAATTACATGGGAATCATTCTTATTCTTTTTCTTTTTCTTTTTTCTTTTCTTGGGAGTTATGGAATCATTCAATTACAATACAACATCTCATATATAACTTAAAATATTTATGGCATAATATTCTTTGTATTGAATTAGATTAGACGTTGCAAGTTTCAAAAACTGTCATCTTTTTATTTAGAACATAAAAATATTTATGGCATAATATTATTGAATTGAATTTGATTCGACGATGTAACTTTCCAAAACTGATCTCCTTTTTATTTATATATTAGACTCTCCACCAAGAATCCTATCATCCTTAGTTTCACATAAAAGTACAAGCTTTGTTCTTATCCTAAGCTTCCCTTTTAAAATGTTGAAGATTTCTCTACCTTTATGCCTTCTCCCCCTTCTTTTGCTAGCAACACGTAAGGGTTATGCAAACAATTCTATTTATTCTAATAAAGGCGATTTATTACTTATGCTTAAATTCATATCATTTCGATATATTTTTTTTTCCTCATATCGTGTACATGTCCGGCTAGTAAACCTTACATGCATCTTGATTAGTCTTAGGTCACAAACTCTATATAAGTGGGAACTTTGAATTAGATTCACAACAATTTGGTTCTCCAAGATCCCATCAATCACTAGACCAACCAATGATATATGTGTACTTTTTATCCTTCTTAGAATTTAGATCTCAACAAAATCTTCTTTTTGTCACTAAATTATATATTGGTCATTTTCATTTAGAGTAGTTTTATCTTCGTTTATGGGAAAATAATTGTCATATAATATTTTCCAATAGACACAAATTTACAAATAGTTAAACCTAGTATTGATTTCCTCTATAAATTTTTCATGTTTAAAATTTGTTCTCCTTGATAAATTTTCCATCATTTTAATCAAAGTTCAAACATTGCATTTTTTTATTGTTGAATTATTTAACTTAAAAAAATAGGAAATAAAAGTTTTGCTCCCTTATATCCGCAAGCACCCAAGCCGGTTCCATAACGCTTACTTGGAGAGATAACAAGAAATTAATTTTTAATTAAATTCACTTAAGAGATTCCAACTTTGAGATCTCCAAGGAAGCTTGCTTTAAGAGTCTCAAGGCTGATCAAACAATTTAACCAATTTCTATTTTTGAATATTTTTCCAAGTCTCCGTCTAGACAATAATATTATATGCATTCATTTTAATCATGTAATTCTTTCGTCATGGTAAGACACGAGTCTAGCGACAGTGAATGGAGAGATATGTTCGAAGGAGCTAGGAGTATGCGAAAGCGACTGCAACTTGGAATGTACACAAAGGCACACCCCGGCAGAGAAGCCTCACGGTATATGTGAGCACAAAAGTCGCGAAATGATTTGTATTTGCTATTACAATTGCGTCAAATCAGTGCTGGAACCGCTGCTCGAAAAGGAGCAACATGTTGGGGTTAGGGTTGTTGACCGCCAGGTGCAACAGCCATTGATGTGATGCTAATTGTTGAAGATGGCTGCCAGGACTTGCTAAGGCAAGCCATATGTATTGGCCAGTTGGATAATAAGTACGTATTTGTTTTAGTTTGTTGCTTTTTTTGGAAGCATAACAAATGATTTGTTTTGATTTTGGTATATGAAATAAGATGAGATTTGGTTGCCCACATGTTTTCTTTTCAAGTGATGTGGTGCTTTTGGTGGAAGTACTTTTGTGTGAAATTTTAAATTATTTGATCGATGAATTTTATAATAGGCCCCAAGGGGATGACTTTATTTTTTTGGTACTAGTGCGAGGGATGGTTAGGTTGCCAAGAACTTGAGTTTTTAAGATATGTTCTTTTCGATTTTATAAATTTGAGACTCAGTTATAAATATAATTTATAGACAAGTGGTTTCTTAAAAAAAAAAAGAATTTTATAATTAGAAAGTTAAAAATATATTAGACATTTTTAATGTTCACATTAGCGTACAACTTTTTTTTCAAAAAAAATATCATTAACATGTTAAGAATATTAAGGAAAATTTATTTTATGGACACTAAGATGTTACATAAACAAATTAAAAAGACTTTAAAATCTCATATTTTTGAGATAGAATACTCGTTCGTCTCTACTTTTTTGAATCGGGCATTAATTAAACTTGCAATATAAAATATCCATAAACTTTTAGATTACAGATTTTTATGTACAAATTTATGATATCTTTTTTTGAAGATTCCACCTTGTTTCCATTGAAAATGCTTGGACGTCGAAAAAAAAAATTATAAGATAATAGATTTATTGACCACCTTATTTTCAATTGATTTTTAAATGAAACCTAATGTTATTTTATACAGTATCTAAACTCGTTGAAGTCTGATCTACAAATTTAGATATAACCTAAATGGGTATAATTCGAATCCAACTCAAGATTGGTGAATTCAAAGAAGTAACATTTTAAGAGGGTTTGTTGGAGATGGATTATCATACTATTTTATATGACATACAAAAACTAATAAAACACAAGTAGGTATTTGGTCACAAATTCGGATCCCACTCATAATTGATGAACCCAAGGATGCATCATCTTAAGCAAGCATGTTGAGAATTTTAGGTCTCACAAATATTATAAGATCGTAGAGTTACTCCCCTCATTACCAAATTATTTTAAGATGAAATTAAATATTATCTAATAATCTTAATGATTTTAATTTGGTTTCAACGATTTCAAAGTGTATGATAAAATGACTAATAAGAGTAATAATCCACTGGAATAAATATCTGATTATGAATTAAGAGGGTACCTTGAATCCATATCTCCCCTGCTCGTGGAACTAAAAAAAAATGTTGGATAAATTGAATAAAATTATAGGCTAACAAAAAAATACCACACACAAATAAGTCAACTTGAATTTATAACGAAAAAAATGAGTATAATTGCTGAAAATACCCTTTATCTTATTTTTGGGAATTGTATTCGATATATCAATTTTATAAATAATTACAAAATCACCCAACAAACTATTCTTTTGCATTTCTAATTTTTCTTATAAAAATCTAGATTTAATAACGTTAATTAATATTATTTTACCCTCACCTACATTTAGTTCATTGATTTTAAATATCATAATTGAGATTCTCATACTTAACAAATTTCATCTAAAAAAGCATTGCTAAATTTATTTTTCATTAATTATTCTTTCTTTTTTCCCTTAATTTAAACTAATCAAGATTGTTTTTCCTAAAATATAAATGCCAAAACTAGAATTGTCTCCTTACTTCTTCCATTTATTCTTTAAATTTTTCCAATATCCTACCTTTCTTATTTTCTTTGAGATGCCATTAAATGTAGAAAAAATAATATGATTTATTATAATATTCTTATGTTTTTTTTCTTTTTTTGAGAATATAATATTCTTATGTTTTCTCTTAAATTCTTAGTATGTCTCTGAGTTTTTTGAAGTGCAACACATCATTATGATTGGTGATGACGCTTTCATAATATCCTAAGTTGCACAAATTTAGAAGATGGAATTAATACAGTTTATTATAAGACTGTATTATAATTGTAATAACCCAATTTTAATGTGTTTAATTGGAATAAAGTGTAGTTGAGCTTCAATGTGAAATTAGGGGAGCAATTTTGTAAATAAGTTCAAATGGAGGGGCTTTTGTTCTTTGGTATTTGAAGCATTTTTGAAACCCTAAGGTGGTCCTCCATACCTTCGCCGGGGACATTTTAGGCGACATCTTGCCTCCATGGGTCTTGCTGTGCGCCACCATGAAGTCTCATAACGAGTTCGTCATCAAATTTCAAAATTTATATTTATAAACTATTTTAATTAGAATCTCAAAAAATTAAAAAACTATTTTTATTAGTATAAATATAGTATTTATAGATAACCATTTTATTTTATTTCATAATTTTACTATATGTATAAAATTTTAAAATTTTAGAATGCTTAATATGGGTATTTATATCATATTTTAATCAATCTATTTATAATTTGATTTAACAATTCTCAAAAAAAAAAAAAAATTAATGTACACATATATTATAAATCTTTTGTTAATTTTAACTTAAGATTTTTTTTTTATAAACAAGTACTTATGCCATAAAATGTAAACTTTTGATAATGATTAGAATATTTATAAATTTAATTGCATGCTACATTTCTTAAAAGAAAAAAAAAGTGGAAACAACAAATGTTTACCAAAGAAGTTTGTATCCATTTTTTTTTTTTTTTTACAGTTAATACATTCTTCTTTCTTATTTTAAAAAGTTAAGAAACTAAGAATTAGAAAACAAAATCGCTACCAAACAAACTCTTAGTTGTTAATTCTAACTTTTTGGATAAATTAAGAGAGATTCTTTTACCTACTAAAAAAAGAGAGATTTTTTTATAAGTTGCAAAAAAAAAAAAAGATAAATTTTGTTTTAAAATTTTAGAAATAATTTCAATATAGCAAATTTTATTGATAGCTACAAAACTCTTTTTTTTTTTTAAGAGCCAAAACTCATACCTTCAGTCAAGTGAAAATACTTCCATCTAATTAAACATTTCATATTTAAGTATTTTTTGAAAATTATAATAATTAAAATAAAGATGTTAATAAATGTTATGAAATAAATATTAATTTCCATTAAACCTAACTAAATAACAAAAGGGCAAATTAGGTAAATGTTTAAATCTAGAAAATTATTTAAGAAAATGTCTAAACATTTAAAATGCCTGTTTACTTTTTTTTTTTTTTTAAATATCTTATTAATTATTGGGTAAATGTAAAATACTCATCTTAGTTTGATTTTATTTTTATTTTCAATTATTTCAAATAATATCAAATAATATTTATTTTTAAACAAATATAGCTCGATTAAAAAAAAATAAAGATGTTGATTTGTTTTAATTAACGTGAGAGATAATATTATTTTAAGAAATAATTACGTTGGATTTTTTTTAAAAAAATATTAAATTCTAAATTATTTTCTAGAAACATATTAAATTTTGAATTTTTTTTCCTTTCACCTAGATGAAAATACAGGTACATATGATGTCCATGTCAGTACATCTGTCTCTTAGGTTTTCCCAAAACATAGTGAAAAGGACAAAATAATAAAAAAAGTATCTGCCACCACAATGTTCCCCTCGTTAAGTCTGGGATGTAAACATGTTTGGACGATGTCCGCCAAGAGACAACGTCACTATGTATACTACCAGAGAACCTGTTGTACATCTATTGGACGTCCTTGTCATCCATCAGTATCTTCGACTTTTTTTTGTGTGTCACGTCCTTTGTACAGTGATATTCTAATGACTTTTAAACTTTGGTCCAATGCTAATTTTTCCTTGATAGATGATTATCAGTAGGGATAGGGAGGTGTTGAATGTGATATCAACAAGGACGGTATTGTAGTTCGAGTAAATATCTCCCTCATCCCAACTCCCATTAAAGACGACCACAACTAATATCCATTCGCAATTAAAAATTGCCAAAGAAGAAGATAGATCGGGAATAAATGTTGGGAGTACGAACAAATATAGTGATATGGGGATTCGGTGCACACTTGGAATTGGTCAATGAAAAATGTGAAAAATGATAGAAAAATGAAACTGTCAATTTGTTTTGTCAATTGGTGATGGAGGTTTCCAAATCTTTATGGTTTAGATAGAGATTTCCAATTAGATACAAACGAAAAGTGGATTGCGTAATTATGAGGGGCGAAACAACATTCTAAATTGGTGTGGTAAATTTGTTTATTCAATTTTGTAGGAATTCCTAAAATAGTTGGCTACAAAACTAATTATAGATTATTGATTTTAATTCGTACAATATGTATTATGTGGGAAGGGTATAAATGGTATAAATATTTTATCCCTCCTCCCCTAAATTAAAAATTAGACATCTATTATAATATTTTCTAATTTAAACATTTTCTCAAAAACTTTATGCAAAGTAGACCATTTATATGATTTCCCATAACAATATTTAACATCTTATAGACCTAATTTCGATTACTTTTTTTTACACATATATATATTTCAACTTAATTTCTAAGATATGAAAAAACAAATTTATTAATTTACCTACAAGTATGAATTGATAAATTTAGGGGCATTTACTATATACGGTACAATTTTACCTTTTGTATTATATTTGCAACACAATTTCTAAAATAATTTATCTATAGTACATGATTTCTATTCGTAGTACTCGATTAGTGATAAACTGATTGAATTCGATCAGTGATACAACTAACTAGGGATAAAACTCCATCACTCATTAAATTCTATGGATGATAGAATTTAGTTTGGATTTACTATTACAAATTTGATTTTATACAATAGATGAAAATAATTTACCATTTATTTATTATTAGATACAAAATCCCTTAAATTTTTTATTAAACAAAAGATAATTTTTTTTTTAGTACATAGTGGGGAAGGGGGACCAACAAACCCTAAATAGAGGCACAACTACTCTCAAATAATATGAGAGTCAAATCGACTCGTGACCGTGGAGTTAAAATGGATTAACACCAGACAAGATAACCAACTGCGCCACTGACCCTCGGTAAACAAAAGATAATTTAATTATATGGGAATCATTATTTTTCTTTTTTTTTTCTTTCTTCGGAGTTAGTGGAATCATTCAATTGCAATACATTCTCATTTATAACTTAAAATCTTTATGGCATAATACCTTTGTATTGAATTAGATTAGACGTTGTAACTTTCAAAAACTGTTATCTTTTTATTTATAACTTAAAAATCTTTATGGGATAATATTATTGAATTGAATTGAATTTGACAAGTTTCCAAATCTGATCTCCTTCTTATTTATATATTAGTTTCTCCTCCAAGAACTCTATTATAGTTTCACATAAAATATTATAACCTTTGTTCTTATATCCTAAGCTTCCATTTTAAAATGTTGAAGATTTCTCTACCTTTTTGCCTACTCCCCCTTCTTTTGCTAGCAACATGTAAGTGTTATGAAAACAATTCTTTTTAGTTTAACAAAGGAGATTTATTCACTTATGCTTAAATTGATATCCCTTCGATATATATATATATATATATTTTACCTCATAATGTGTACATGTCCGGCTGGTAAACGCCTTAGATGCATCTTAATTAGTCTTAGGTCACAAATTCTATATAGGTGAGAACTTTGAATTAGATTCATAACAATTTAGTTCTCCAAGATGCAATCAATCACTAGACCAACCAATGATATATGTGTACGTTTTATCCTTCTTAGAATTTAGATCTCAACAAAATCTTCTTTTTGTCACTAAATTCTATATTGGTTTATTTTCATTTAGAGTAGTTTTATCTTCGTTTATGGGGAAATAATTGTCATATAATATTTTCCAATAGACACGAATTTACAAATAGTTAAACCTAGTCTTGATTTCCCCTATAACTTTTTCATGTTTAAAATTTTTGGTCCTTGATAATTTTTCCATCATTTTGATCAAAGTTCAAACATTGCATTTTTTGAATCTTAAATTATTTTACTTTTAAAAAAAAACTAGGAAATAAGAGTTTTGCTCCCTTATATCCCGGAGCACCCAAGCCAGTTCCATAACCCTTATTAGGAGAGATAACAAGAAATTAATTTTTAATTAAATTCACTTAAGAGATTCCAACTTGAGATCTCCAAGAAAGCTTGCTTTAATAGTCTCAAGGTTGATCAACAATTTAACCAATTTTTATTTTTGAATATTTTTCCAAGTACTTTATATACATTCATTTTAATCATGTAATTCTTTCATCATGGTGTAGACACGAGTCTAGCGACAGTGAATGGAGAGATATGTTCGAAAGAGCTAGGAGTATGCGAAAGCGACTGCAACTTGGAATGTACACAAAGGCACACCCCGGCAGAGAAGCCTCACGGTATATGTGAGCACAAAAGTCGTGAAATGGTGTGCATTTGCTATTACAATTGCCTCAAATCGGTGCCAGAACCACTGCTCGAGAAGGTGCCATATGATGGGGCTAGGGTTGTGGAGCCCCCGGTGCAACAGCCAATGATGTGATGTTAATTGTTGAAGATGGCGGTGGGGGCTTGCTTGAAACAAGCCATATGTGTTGGCCACTTGGATAATAAGTTTGTGTTTGTTTTTGTTTGTTGCTTTTTTGGAAGCATATATAACAAATTATTTGTTTTTTTTTTTTTGGTATATGAAATAAGATGAGATTCGGTTGCTCACTTGTTTTCTTTCCAAGTGCTTTGGTTCTTTTTGTGGAAGTTCATTTGTGTGATTAATTTTTCTTTTAGAAACACGTGATTAAATTAAAATTTATTAGATTGATGAATTTTATAATTAGGCTTTGAGGGATGGCTTTTTTCTATACTTGTCCGAAGGACAGCTAATTGGTCAAAAACTTAGGTGTTTAAGATATGTTCTTTTTTATTTTAGAAGTTTGAGATTCGCTTGCGATCTTAATTTGTAGACAAGTGGGTCGTAGATATTAGGATAGTTAACCTTCGAAGGTCATGAAAAAAAAGAAAAGAATTTTATAAAATGCAAAGTTAAAAATATATTCTATTTTTATTGTTCACATTAACACACAACTTTTTTTTTTTAATATTATTAACATACAATGTTTAGAATATTAAGGAAAAATTATTTTAAGGACACTATGATGTTACATAAACGAGTTAAAATGATTTTAAAGTCTGATATGTTTGAGATAGAATGCTCTTTCGTTCTACTTTTCAAGTTGGCCATCAATTAAACTTGTCATAAAAAACATCCATAAATTTTTAGATTTCAAACTTAGATTCCCAAATTTATGATATCTCTGTTATAAAATTATAGATTTATTGATCTCCTCATTTTCAATTGATTTTTCAATGTTGAAGTTTTTGAAATCTAAAACAAAGGGGAATTGGGAAAAAAGAGATTCATACCGTGTTAGTCCGATGGTTCTGGAAAGCTTGCACTGAAAAGGGTTTTTAGGCCTTTACTAGAACCATTTTATTAGAGTTTAAATATGTATGAACAATATCATACATAAACAAAGAAATACAAATTGATTCACATGAGATTTACAAAATAGAGAAACAAGCAAATAATCAAAGAATTAGAGAAATACAACCTTAAAGAAGAGATGAATCAAGAAAGAGTTTGAATCCACATTTCTTCTATCTCGCACAATGCTTCAAGAATCTTCAATGAGATCTTCCAAGAAAAATTCTCCAAGAATAAAACTCAAATCGAGAGCCACCTTGAAGTTTCCGGAATCTTGATGATGGAGGCCGAAATGCATGCCATCGAGATTTCAAAAATACACTAGCGGCATCGTCACGTTGGAGGCGTAATGACGAAAGAAAGAATTAAAAAATGGGCTAGGAGATTTGTGTGCCAAATGGAGTAAAACATTTTCTCTCTCTAATTAAATCTCTACCATAAAATCTCTAATTTGCTTTCTCTCTCTAACTTTACCAATAAGTGGTAAATATGGATATGACATTCTAAATCCCCCTCTTTTGCTACATAGCATCAATGGGTATTTATAATGAATAAAAGATAACAAATAAGAATGGTTTTACTAGATCAAATCTAATTAAAACCACAATAACTTGATTATTCAATTAATATTCTATTAATATAAACTTTGACTATAAAACAATTTTAGCTAAAATGTAGAAGTGGCTAAAATTAAGCAATAAATTTAATGTTTCTATTTAATTCAATTAGTAATAAATCTAGGTTTAAAATAGTCACAATAAGATTCTTATTTAAACCAATTACTAATTGATTCTTTATTAGTTAATATTGAAACCAAATATCACAAGGTTGAAATGAGACGAAAATAATGAAGCATAAATTTAGAAAAAGTTGGAAGTTTTTATAAATTTCATATTTTTTTTAATAATAAATACGGAATGATGATAAATAGTATCTAATAAGGAGTGTATGGATTTAATTGTCTAATAAAACGAATTAAGTAATTTACTAATAAAAATTAGATTTACTAATATTGTGTTTGGATCGTATGAGGGAAGTAACTCATATCTCTTATAAAAATGTTGAAGAATCCTCATCTTTCTAAATGTGAGATAATTGCCACAAGGTGAATATCTCCAATATGCCTCCTCAAGATGGTGGTCATATTGGGAAGACCATCTTGAATTGGATCTGAAATTGTGGACCTAAATACTCACTTTGACTTACTCTCCCATGAGTCAAACCCAAACTTTTTGTGATCAAATACATGGATGGGTTTACACCCGCTTAGATTTTTAAGCATTTTGAGTTTTGATCGAAGTTTGAGAGTCATTACCCACATTGAGCTATGATACCATATAAAATTATGTTAAATCATCAACTAATCCAAAAGTTTAAGTTGATGGATTTGGGTAAATTTAATTATATCAACATCACTCTTCTCACTTGTGGGTTTTGAAATTTGAGAAATGCCGTGCAAGTAGACTTCAATTTTAATAGGAGATGAAATGACTCGGCAGGAGCTCGAACTCAGGACTTTGTCTCTGAGTAAGCCAAAGCGAGTATTTCAATCCACAAATTGAGATCCAATTCAAGATGGTCTTCTCAATATGGATATCATCTTGAGGGGGCAAATTGAAGATACTCAGTTTGTGACAGTTGTCCACATTGAAAAGATGAGAATTTTTCAACATCTTTAAAAGAGATATGGATTACTCTCCCCCTCTTTAACATCTAATATTATTTTCTAAACTTAGTTTAGTTCTAAAAAAACTGTTTTTTAATGACTTCTAAACATCAAATCCAAAGTTAAATTAGAATGAAAGATTAGCAAAAAAAAAAAAAAAAAAAAAAAAAGAAAGAAAGAAATAAGAAACGCCAAAGACACTTCCATGTGACAATACTCATTCGATGTCTTTGCTTCCTAACCTAGGGACGGGCGTGGTTATCCTTATTTTAAAAAAAAAGAAGAAACCCCAAAGCCTAAACTAGCAATATTCAAATGAGGAGAGGTGATAATTATTTGTTATAGGCAAAATCTAACCACCGTTGAACTTAATCTAAGCCATAAAATTAACCTTATTAAAATTAAAACTCAAAATTAGAATGAAAGACAACCAATATTGCAAAAGTTACACATATATAACCAACAATCAAAAGATTTATATTGATACAAATAGAGAAGCAATGAATAAATTTAAAAAGACATATAAATTAGGTCATTCCTTCCATTGATGACAAATTATTACTTCATTTAAAAAAAGGTATGATATATCATTTTTTTTTTTAATGTAAGGTGCATATAAACACAACCTAAAAAGTTCCCAAAAAACGATCTAAGAACTATAGCATGCATTGTCCTCTCAAACAAATCGATCTGAGTCAAAGATACCGATAGGAGCTGCACTATTGTTCTTTCAAGGAGATTCTTCCACGACAATTGGTAAAAAATTATTGAAGTTGTGCGAGCGTCGATTCTCGAATTTGAACCTGTGACATTGATATTGAACTGGTTTGGAACCAAACAATAAAACTATTATGCCACTAACTCATTCGGTGTTAAAATACCATTTTAGTTCCTCTCTAGTTCTATTTTGATTCATAAACTTTTAAAAGTTCAATTTTAATCTTCGCATTTTCAAGTTTGTTTCATTTTGATATGTAAATTTTCAAATGTTTAATTTTAGCCTCTAAACAGTTTAAAATTGGTTACTATAATAAACTTTAATTAATATCAATTAAAACTTGTTTAACAATTTAATAATTTCAATACAAGTAAAAACAAAATGGGAACATATTTCTAAAATTTATAAAGAAATATAGTTATTGTTCTTAGAAAAATTAACAAGTTTTTTTATTAAGTTTTTTTTAAGTCTAGGAACTAAAATGAACATGAAAGTTCAAGGACTAAAATGTAATAGATTTGAAAATTTAGAAATTAAAATAAAACAAATTTAAAATTTAGAGACTAAAATAGAAGTTTTGAAAGTTTAGGAATTAAAATGGAACAAAGTTTAAAGTTTACCGACCAAAATGATATTTTAACCAACATCTTTTTTTAATAGTACAATTGTCACTTTGTTTAATTGGAGATTCATTCCAAACCATTGTTAAGGAAAAAAAACTAATTATTCTTAAATTAATGACAAGAATTGCTCGAAATAATAATAATAATAATAATGAACAAGAAAATAGTTAGATATACATAAACTCTTACATGCATGTATCAAAAAGTCTTTTTGAATAACTCAAAAGACTTAACTACGAATTAACAAAATATGATTACAATGCAAATGGAAGGGAAAGATGGATAAAGGCTAAGAAGAAAAAAGGAAAAAAAAAAAAATAAAAAATAAACTTCTTGCATGAATGAGAGAGCTCTTTGCTTAATATACTCTAGAACTTAAAAAGAGAAAGCCACACAAAGTATATCAATGCTACAAGTAATGGCCTTCCACTTGTACTCTATTCCCTCACAGTATTACCATCATGAATGTCAATAGTAACATGTTTTGTGGAATATGGTTTGAAAGATTTTTTTCCATGTTTATGCTTAGTTTCTCTTAAAAGAAGCATGCTGTTTAAGATGACCAATAGGCAGGTACCGACATCGGTGAGGACGGCCGCCCAGATGAGCGGATGTCCACCGATTGCCAAGCCGATGATTGCGGTCTTCGTACCTATCGACAAAATGACATTTTGAACTACTTTTGCATGGCATTTCTTTGCTAGTCTGATGGCTTTTGGAATTTTTCTCATGTCATTTGATGTTAGGATTACATTCCCAGTCTCACTGGCTAATGCTGAGCTTGAAACCCCCATTGTTATACCAATATCAGCTGTGGCAAATGCTGGGGTATCATTTGAACTATCTCCAACCATGGCAGTTGGTCCATCCCTTTTAAATTCTTTTACGATACGTGCCTTCTCCTTCGGTAGAAGTTCGAAATGGATTACATCGAGCGCGTTCCCTAGCTGTAGATAATATGCATCATTAAAAGATTCATGTAAGACTTGCAAATCAAATTTCAAGAGTTCGATTCGTGATAAACGAAAAATATGAAGCAAACCTTTTGTTGGGCATGCATGGCTGCTGCCCTACAATCTCCAGTAAGCATGGCTGTTTTTATACCAAAACTCTTAATTTCCTCAATCCCCTCTTTAACTCCCGATCGACACGCATCCGAAAGACTGAAGGATCCGGCTAGCGTTGCCCCACAAAATACATATCCGACAGTCTGCCCTTGTTTCATTTCCTTGTCTAAGTTCGGAACTGAGTAAAACATGTTTGGATAACATTTTCAAGAGATTTTTGGATAAAAGTTTTAAGAGGTGAAAAGGTTTGATTAAAACAAAACCTGTTTTGCAGCCAGCTCTAAGAGCAATTTTTCTACTTCCAATGTAAATATTGTTCCCATCTATTTTTCCATGAACACCTTCTCCTGGAAAATTCTCGAATTCATCGACGTTTTTGGGTTTAATATCGACTGAAAGGAGCTTTCCATGGCTGATAAAGGCAGCTGCCATTGGATGACTTGATTTGCTCTCAATGCTTGAAATCCTAATTTATTTACAAAGTTCAATCAATAAACTCTCATTTCGAACTTTTTTTCTTATTGTCTTTTTGAAATATAATATCATATCAATAAGTTCAAAATTGCTATATTCATTTGATGTAATGCAAAATACAAACAGCCTAGATCTCCAAATTATTATGATATTGTCACTTTGAGCATACATCTTTATGATTTTATTTTTTTGTTTTACCAAAAATGTCGCATACCAAAGAAGTGGGTTGTCATCACAAGATTTATAACATTTAAATGTGTCAATTATTAATCGTATGAATGTATTTGCCATCAATTATATGCCCTAACCCATGTTGTTTTAATATTATCAAGTTAGGATCTTTAAAAAATAATAAACCATTAAGTACACCAAAAAATTTGAAACATTTATATATCATAGATTGTTTTTATCCAATGAAATCAACATATTTATCGTAAAATTAAAAACTTTGATAGGTCATGTCAAACCTACCCAGATCTCCAGATTGATATGATATTGTCTACTTTGGGTATGCACTCTCATGACTTTTTTTTCACCCAAGAAGTCTAATACCAATGGTGACGTTTGTCCTCCTTTGTAAGCCCATGATCTACCCCTTATTTAACCAATGTGGTATTACTCTTTATTTGTATTCCCAACAATCCTCTCATCGAACAAAGTGCCGCATGCAAGAGTCTCCCTTATATATAGTCATTTTTTTAATTATATTTGAGACCACGTCCTTAACTCAAACCATGATTCCTTTCGAATTACACTTGAGAAAACCGAAAAGCCCAACCACATATCTACTCGATTTATGTTTGAGTGCACAGTAGCTACCCCTTACTAAGGCAACCATTTCAAAAGCACTCCTCACTATAAAACTTGTTTCAGAAGCACTCCCACTCTGGAGTGAACAGATATTCAATCACGAGCATATTCAGAAGCACTCGCACTGGAGCACACATTGGGAGACTCAACCACAGATTTTCATCTTGACTATTTCACATCACATCTTGAGACTCACAAATCTTTGTTTCATACTTAAGGTTATTCCGATATGACTAAGTTAGGAAAAACCGTTTTGATACCACTTGATAAAGGATGAAAAACCTACCCGTATCTCTACATTGGTATGATATTGTCCATTTTGGGCCTAAACTCTCATCACTCTGTTTTTTGTTCACTTAAAAGGCATCATGTGAATGAAAATGTTTTTCCTCCCTTATTTAACAAACGTAGAATTATACTTTGTTTGTATTCCTAACAAACTTGCAAATCAGATCAATTACTCAAAATAAACTCGTGAAGCTTATTACTATATCAGGAACTAATGAATTCTTTAATGAATTTACCTGTCATGTTTTTTAGTCATTTAGTTACAACTACATGATCAAAATGAAAACTTCAAAAGATTAGAGATAAGAATTGAAAACTATAGCAAACATGAAGAAATAAATAGAGAAGTGTTTGTGTAATTTTACCAATGAAGCAAGGTGTGCAAGCTGATATCATCTTGTAGTGTTCGAATATCTCTAACCACAAATTCACCTCGAGTGATTGTGCCAGTCTTGTCGAATGCCATAACCTTAATCTTTGCAAGAACTTCAAGGTGGTTGCCGCCTTTGATTAGAACTCCAGCCATGGCTGCCTTCGTGACTGCGAAAAATGCGGCGATCGGGGCGGAAAGGATTAGGGCGCAGGGAAATGCACTAACTAAAACAACAAGAGCTAAGTGAAACCAATGGCTGAGATTGTGAACTCTCATTGCAGCTGGAATGGCTGCAAGACAAGCTGATATGACAAGAACAACTGCACAAAAACATGAAGAAAAGAAGGAAAGTCTTTTAGTTTAAATGCCATGTGAATATATATATATAGATATACGTGTATAGATATAGATATACTTATCATTATTACTTTATTTTGAAGATGATATGGTTTTGAATTAATCTTGATCCTAAAAGAAGATGAAATATGATTAGAAGGGATGATATAAAAAAAAGTCTTATTTTGGTTTCTAAGTTTCAATAAACAGACTTTAGGAGTTGAGATTCAATTATTCAAAACTTTAATTACATAGACTGTATTATTATCTTTAAAAGTAAAAAGATTTTCAACAAGCACGACTAAAATGGAATGCGAGGGGAAAATTGTCCCCTTAAATTGTTTAGATAATCGGAAACTCCTATGAAATGGGTATCATTACCATGTTCGTTTCGTAGTGATCGAAGAATATTGGGTACCGTGAAATTTTCGACAATCCTAAAATTCCCATATGAAGGGCATGGACAAGATCTAGATGCCCTTTTGATTGGTGAGTTTGCAAGATTTTCACGATAAGGGAATCTTCTATTGACGATTTTGCCCTTCTTTTTTTTAAAAAAATATATTTATATTTATCAATTTTCTTTACTTATCTATTTTAAAATATACATATGCACATACATACATATACGTATATAATTTGAATTGTTTTTTATTTTAGATTATCAAAGATGGTTACATTTAAAAAAAATTACAATGTTGATACTATTTCTTTCAAAATTTTATTTATGTTGATTATATAGGTATATATATAAAAGTCATTAAAAAGTACCATTTTTTTTAGAACCATTAAAAAGTACCATTAACTATACAATTATTTTCAAAATTTATAATTCATTTAGGCATGAAATTAAAATTTAATATAAATAATTATGAGTATAAACTAAATTTATTTTAATGCAAAAATATATGAATATTATATGAGCATTCTTGGAATATTAGGTAAATTTACGTCATGTCAAGTACGATTTCTACAAAAGAAACACAATTATCTAAATATTACCAAATTTTCATTAAAAAAATCTTACAAAACAAACATAGTCATCCAGAAAGTCAAACATCTATGATTTCGCATATCTAAGATTTCGGGTATTAAATGATTTCATTTATCCTGATTATCTTAAATTAAACAGACCTTTAGTTTTTCTTTTTGAAACAAAAAAAAGAAAAAAAATTCATAATTCTTAAAATAGTTAAATTTTACACCATAGAGTTGCATTGGAAATGATATCTTCCCATATGCCTTGCCCTTTTTCCTTGTTGAATATTCTAGTGCAATTATGCTTGAGCCATACACACCATGCAACTTTATGTACAATTTCAATTCAAATCTAAAATCATATGATTTTAGATTTAAAAGTTATATTAAAAGAAAGTCAAGATTTTGAAATTTTGTCTCGCCTTCTCAAATTTTATATATGGAAAATGTAGAAACTATTTGAACTATTTTCAAGACCCATATGAACTATTTTTAAAACTCTAAAAAGGGACCAATTGGAATCTCAAATTATTTGAAAAAAGAAGTATAATTTTTGCTAAACTTACCTGGGGTGTAATATTTTGCACATTCTTCAATGAATCTCTGAGTTTTGGATTTGTTATTTTGAGCTTCTTTTACAAGCTCACCCATTTTTGCACCACACAATCCTCAGCTACAACAGTAGTTTGAACACTGATAAAACCTTTAAAAAAACAAAAAAAGAAAAATCAATGAAAATACCTAATAGAAACCTTTATTATGCCCTTATATAATAATATATAAAAAAAAAAAAAAAAAAAAGCAATTTTGTCTCTTGTGTTAAGACTAAGACTTAACCCTTTATGGAAAGAGTTGGTAGTTTGATGGTTTTAGTTTTTCGTAGAAAATCAGTTTAGCACCATGATTAGTGGGCTGATTTGTTATTTTAAACTTAGGAATTAAATTGGATAAAACTATTTTGTTTAGATTTTAAGTTGATTGAATTTTATAGAAAGATAATTGGCAATATTTTAAGTATTCTAGTTAAAAATACAAATCCTTTCAAAAGAAGTACGAATCTCCAACATTTTAGATACATGTTATAGATATTTGAGAGACTTTTTTTTTTTTTTTTAAGAGAGATATTTGAGGGACTTACTGGTTAAATTCAAAAAATAATTATAAATATGATTATTTTTTTAAAAAAATAGCAACCATAGTCATTGATATTAATAGTAATATTATATTAGTAATACATAATAATGTTTTATTAGTACATATCGGGGGAGGGGGGACAAATACCGATTTTCGGGGTCTAACCTCTAACGTTGGTGTTGAACTAGTTTACAACCAAACAATGAAACCATTGCGCCACTGACCCATTCGGTCATAATAATGTATTAATCATACATATATTGTATTAATTAATATTTATAATACAATATTAATGATTAAATATGCAAATATTTTAAAATTTGCCAATATTTGTAATTATTTTGTGAGAATAGTCTATTTGGTATAATTTCCCAACTAATTTTACATTTTAAAATATCTATTTTGTCTCCTTCCTAATGTGTCGGATGAATAAAGTATCTTCATTGCTAAGTTAGAAGGAAGATTTTAGGTATATAAGGAGGGGATAACGCCTCCATTAATGTAAGACTATTTTTGGTGATGACTAAAAATAAAGCCATGAAAATTCTCAAAGGAGACAATAATATATCAATTTGGAGGATTTGTGGTTATTCATTGTCTCTAACATAGTCAGACAAAGTGGGATCCACAACAAAAATAATAGCTCGACAGCATTAATATATACACAACTCTAAAAAGTTATAGGTTGAATCTCCCACCTCGGAACGTCATAGAATTGATGAAAAAAATCAAAACAGAACAAAAAGAAAAGTGCAATTTGATATTTGAAAAGAAATCATTGACCAATAGATAAAAGGATTCTATTTAATTATTGGCCATTTGTGCAAAAACCAAAAAACTCATCTCTTATTCATCTTCTTCTTTCATCCCTTGGAAAACGACGAACACACAGCCAATTGACGCTTGCCTGCTTCCACTCTTTGATTGAATGCATAGAAACCACAATTTTGATCTATAATTTGAAATATAAACCCAAAATTTTGTTCATTGTTCATTTTGCAAACATTCTTGAAAGTTATTGAACTCAAGAACAATATTATTTTTAGCTCGAAGGAGAGGCTCATGAACAAACCTTATCATTACTCGATGTGAGGAAAAACCAACCATCTTATTGTGGTTTTGTGGCTAATATGTGATTAGTTGATTTTTTATATTTATTATTAGTATTTCATATGTGGTTCTTATTTGGTTAGATTTTATGGATTTAAACGTGAATGATTGACTACTAATGAGTTAGAATTATGTATGGTTAGATAAGTAGTGTTGAGGTTAAGAGTTGTAAATTATGGGATTCGAGCTAAGTTTGAGGCGTGATACCGGGTTTTGGATGGTGGTTATTATAGTTATTGATATTTATTTACTTGTATGTTGGAATTAATTAAGTTTGCCGAGGATCTTTATCGATATGTATTCGATTTTGAGAGCTTGAGTATGAAATTTTAATGAGGAGAATATTATGAAGATTGTAGTTATGAGAATTTAAGTACAGGAGATTAAGGCTAGAAATATCATGAGGGTTGATGTTAGTATTGGAACAGGAATTAATTATGCTTAATTGGATTAAGTGGGTTGTAATTAAAGACTTTATGTTAAGTATAAAGAGTTAAGAGCATCTTGTTTGCTGATACTGGAATAAGAATTTCATAGATGAAATAATATAGTATAATATAGACTTGTGGTGTATACTGATTATTTGGAATTGTCGATCCATTTTATTAATTATATAAACTTGTTGGACACTATTTATATTGTGACTTATAATCAGATTTGTTGGTCCATGATATTGATTATATAGATTTGTGTGTGCTAATTATTCAAACTTGTTGGTCCATGTGATATCGCCTACTTGAATTAGCTAATTCTTGTAGATGCTTGGTAGATTTATTGATCCCACTCTCTCATAATCCCAATGAAAGAATATATATCTAATATCCATATAGCGAGCTAGCTAGTGGGCTCTTATAGGAGGATTTATATCCTAATTAGTTAGGGTTAGATGCTTATTACGATTTTCATATTATTTATATGTAACATAGTTGTAGCTTCTTAGTTGAAACCATGTGAACTAAACTCTAAGTTTCTTAAAATCATAGGAACTAAATTTATATTCTACCCTAGAAAATATATACGACCTAGTAACCATGAGGTTACATATTCGAATTTTCCTTCCCAATTAAAATAATAATGAGAAGAAGAAGAAGAAAATGTTGATAAGAATAAGAAAAAGAAAAAGAAGATCATTGTACAACAATATAATAAAATTGAACTTGTTAGCTTTAATCTAATTTTCATTATAAACCTCATTAGGTAGTAGAAGCAATGTGCAACTTAGCCAAGCCACAAGTACCCACCCTTGTTTCAAACTTAAGCATCTAACATCACATTTGAAAGTTTCAAATTGTAGTGAAGAATCTGAGGATCACAGTGAAAATGAAGATATTGAAATGCTTTTATAACCCCAACTTCAATCCCAAGTCTCACTTCCCAACCTAATCTAAACTTCACTCTCTTTAACTTTTTTCAACAAATCCTATAGGTTCTCTATTCCCATTCCCCAACATAAGCCCTTAAGCTCATCAAATTCCTTTGCCTCAAATTCCTATGTCTTGTAGTACATCCCATGGAGGCTAGACCTCAGAAGCCGATTATCATTTCTAAAGACCAAGTGGAGAGTTTTGGTTTCAAGGATTAGATTGAAGTTAATAGCAAGACTAATAGGTTATCAACTAGTTTTAAATTTTGAGCAAGTAATTATTTACGAGAATTTGAACAGTTAATCATGAATGCAAGAAGAAATTGCACTTAATTATAATATTGGAAATCGGTGTTCAGAGCAAGACTAACAGGATGTCTAAAAACTGATTAAACTAGCATGAACAATTCATTCTTCACAAGATGATGAATAAAAAATCATGAATATAAAAGAAGAAATTTCATTAAAAAAATATATATCGATTTGTAGGCCTCCATTAAAGTCCAGAAACTTGATTTGAAACAAAAATAGAGAGAAAAAAAAGAAGAAGAGTACCTCAAGTCCCACTTGAATAAATGAATGGAAAAAACATACTTAAGCAGAAGAATCCTTCCATTGTCGTTCGAGAAAAACGCTTCTCTTTTGTTCTACGAAGAAAAACATCAATGAAATTATAGAATCAATACATATTGAACTTCATTAGCTCACTAGCTCTAGAAGAGATACTTCCTTATGGCAATAAAGATTGTGAACAATCAACTCCATGAGGCAACTAACCTGTACCATCGAGACCACAAACTCACCACAAAAACCCGAGACATGTTCAGTAATTAATGTTTCACGAAACACCTCACAAACCATAATAAGATTTTTGTAACACTCTGCTCTTGTGAAATTTCATTCTTCCTTCTTTATTGAATAATATATATATAACTTAGAACAAGCAGGGACTTATACAAGTTCATACATGCATAACTAGGACCTTAGTGGTGCCTATACACAATAACTATTTAGCATCCTCAAGATTGAGTTTCCTAAATTTAACAAGAGAGTGTATAGCTATTTGAGCGTCTTAAGCGACTCATTATGTCTTACATAGTGGTGCCTATAAGAAAGAACCTAGTAGCTACCAACATCAAACAAGAAATTAAGTATTAATTACTTATTTAATAATAAGTTCTCATCTATGGTGTAGAAAGTTCAACAAGCAGCTCAACAATTCAAGGATAACTTGGTAGCATTTTCCTTAAACCTGCATCATTTTAAGCAAATATACCATGGGAAAGAAAACTTACGCACACCAAAGCATTCCACGAGGCGATATCTGGTAGCGGTATTTCAACGAACACCTTCCGTGCAAGATCAAGATCTCTAAATTTTCCATAGGCATCAAGCAACATGGTCTATAGAAAAATAAACATCAAACCTAAATCACAAAACCTATGAATGAAACTGCGTGGTTTCAGAACAAGTCAATTCACGAGCTTAAGCTTTGAGAGCAAAAGAACAAAAGAGAGCATCAACTTTGTGAAACCCATTTGAGGAAGCAAATGATGTATTTTAGAAAACGACATTTGAGGGATTAGAACTTGGTATGGCACCGCGAAGGACGAAAAATAAGGATGGCGTGAGGGAGGTCGATGAAGAAGAAATTGGCGCAATGCTTGAGAAGCTTGGTGAGAGATGAAGAGAAGTGGAAATCGCCATTGGTGATGAGATTGGCTTGAATACCTAGCCTCCTCACAATCTTCAATTCACCACAAGAAAAGGTGAATAAGATGAAGGGAATGGAAGAGTGCGTGGTGGACTGAATGACAACAAAGGAGTCTCTGGAAAAATTGTAAATGCAATCGTGCCCTAGTTATTGCGACTCTTACCTTTTCTTTTAATTAATTGACGTTGAAAACGAGTCAACACATTTATTTTACAGTTGACACGCACACAACATCAACTAAAACTAAGTATAAAAAAATAAAGTTCACATACGCGTGTTTTTAATTTAGTTGACGTTTTCTCATGTAAGAGGCATTTTAGTTGACATTTTAAGTTCAAAACGTCAATTTTAAAAAATATCAAGCGTCAACTATAATGATTTTTGTAGTAGTGAAAGGATATTTATTCACTTATGCTTAAATTGTGATATCCCTTCGATATATGTTTTTTTTACCTCATATTGTGTACATGTCCGGCTGGTAAACCTTACATGCATCTTGATTAGTCTTAGGACACAAACTCTATATAGGTGAGAACTTTGAATTAGATTTATAACAATTTGGTTCTCCAAGATCCAATCAATCACTAGACCAACCAATGATATATGTGTACTTTTTATCTTTCTTAGAATTTAGATCTCAACAAAATCTTCTTTTTGTCACTAAATTATATATTGGTTTATTTTCATTTAGAGTAGTTTTATCTTCATTTATGGGGAAATAATTGTCATATAATATTTTCCAATAGACATGAATTTACAAATAGTTAAACCTAGTTTTGATTTCCCCTCTAACTTTTTCATGTTTAAATTTGTGGTCCCTTATAATTTTTCCATCATTTTAATCAAATTTCAAACATTGCATTTTTTGAATCTTAAATTATTTAACTTTAAAAAAACTAGGAAATAAGAGTTTTGTTCCCTTGTATCCAGGAGCACCCAAGCCAGTTCCATAACCCTTATTAGGAGAGATAACAAGAAAATAATTTTTAATTAAATTCACTTGAAGAGATTCCAACTTGAGATCTCCAAGGAAGCTTGCTTTAATAGTCTCAAGGCTGATCAACAATTTAACCAATTTCTATTTTTGAATATTTTTCCAAGCATCTGTTTAGAAAATAATATTATACATTCATTTTAATCATGTAATTCTTTCGTCATGGCATAGACACAAGTCCAGCGACAGTGAATGGAGAGATATGTTCGAAAGAGCTAGGAGTATCTTGGAATGTACACAAAGACACACCCCGGTAGAGAAGCCTCACGGTATATGTGAGCACAAAAGTCACGAAATGGTGTGTATTTTTATTACAATTTCGTCGAATCGGGTGGCAGAACTACTGCTCGGGAAGGTTCCATATGATGGGGCTAGGGTTGTGGAGCCCTCGGTGCAACAACCATTGATGTGATGCTAATTGTTGAAGATGGTGGCCAAGGCTTGCTTTAGACAAGCCATATGTGTTTTCCAGTTGGATAATAAGTTTGTGTTTGTTTTTGTTTGTTGCTTTTTTGGAAGCATAACAAATGATTTGTTTTGCTTTTGGTATATGAAATAAGATGAGATTCGGTTGCTCACATGTTTTCTTTCCAAGTACTTTGGTGCTTTTGGTAGAAGTTCATTTGTGTGATTAATTTTTATTTTAGAAACACGTGATTAAATTAAAATTTATTAGATTGATGAATTTGATAATTAGGTTTTGAAGGATGGCTTTTTTTTTATACTTGTCTAAAGCACGGGTAATTGGTCAAAAACTTGGGTATTGAAAATATATTCTTTTCGACTTTAGAAGTTTGAGATTAGCTTGCAACCTTAATTTGTAGACAAGTGGGTCTTAGATATTAGGAGAGCTAACCTTTGAAGGTCATGAAAAAAAAGAAAAGAATTTTTTAAATGCAAAGTTAAAAATATATTCCATTTTTAATGTTCACATTAACATACAACTTTAGATGGTTGTAATTTAAAGACTTTATGTTAAGTATAAAGAGTTAAAAGCATCATGTTATGCTGATATTGGAATAAGAATTTCATAAGATGAAATAATGTAGTATAATATAGACTTGTGGTGTATACTGATTATTTGGTATTGTCAATCCATTTTATTAATTATATAAACTTGTTAGACACTATTTATATTGTGTCTTATTATTCGGACTTGTTGGTCCATGATATTGATTATATAGACTTGTGTGTGCTAATTATTCAAACTTGTTAGTCCATGTGATATCGCCTACTTGGATTAGCTAATTCTTGTAAATGCTTGGTAGATTTATTGGTCTCATTTTCTCATAATGTGGGCTAGTGCACTAGTAGAAATTCCCCTATAGATGGCGGGCACAAGCCCGCCATCAATGCTTCTGTCATAGTAAGTTGTCGGTGGCGGGCAGGGAAAAGATGGTCGGCACGCCCGCAACCAATATTAACACTTACAAAGGCGGGCCCTGCCCGCCATTAATACTCTTCAAAGGCGGGCATTCTTGCCCGCCATTAATGTTGTTTTATGTGGTATTAATGTTGTTTTATGGCGGGCATTTTTTTTTAAACCCCCAACAAAAGGAATCTCAGGTTGTTTTTAAAAAATGGTCAATTATCGGGATTTTGATGGTCAATCATCGGTTGTGCTAGCCATTAAAAGACATTATCTTTATAAAAAAAACAAAAAGATCAGAAAAATACAAAGTCCGCCATTAAAAGACATTATAGCTATAATTTATTAAAAAAGACATATATTGTACCCGCCATTAAAAGTTATTATACTTTATAAAAAAAAGGGAATATAGAGGCAGTCAATTCTAAACTTTCTAATAACTATCCAATCCCCTATTAAACTCTAGTTTTTAACGAAATCAATCACCCACATACACTAATTTATATGGAATTCTAACTTCTAAACATATATGCATGTGTTCTTAACATAATAATATATATGCACACGAAATTTCGGCAGCATGACGAGGCAATAATGCGATCGCAAAAAATTTCACCTGTTATATAACAAAACTCTCCACCTGTATATGAACATAATGAAAAATCCAGTCCACACCAAATGCATATAGCTATTCAATTAACATTTAAACTACAACTAATTCATTCCTCCATACATAAACACTAATTTTGTATCATATGTCTACCTATGTACTCTGCTCATTCAACTCGTACCTCATCAATATCCGCTTGAGTGAATGTATTTGGGCCAGTCTTGAACTACAAAGTATTAAGACATAAATAAAAACACCAAATTAGTATATGTTATATATGATGATATTTAACATGTAAATAAAACTTACAAGTCTCAATACGTGCGTGGATGTGTTGTATATCATCTTTCGTATGAATATTTGGACATAGAATCCGCATACTATTGATCCAATTTGTTGAGGGCACTAGGTGAAAAAAATAGTTACATATACTTAGTAAACGATAATTGATCAACATCACAAAAAGAAGGACTATAAACAAACGAATTTGATTTAACTTTACCTTCACCCATTTCCAATATAATTGTTTCGGCCTCAAATTGTGTCTTAAATGCCAAACTCGGTAAGCACTATATTAATAATTCTAAACATTAGGATGATTAAATATAAATTCAAAGTCCAAAAGTTTTCTATTTAGAAACTTACGAAGTTATGATTTGGTATAAACTCTCATGGACCGGATTTTCGCCCAACGAGTTGAAAATGTACACCGTATGTTCCGCAAGAATGATGACGACCAAAATCCAATGGTGTCTATAGAAATTAATTAACCAGTATTGATTTTGATATAAACATAATCATAAGTATTAAAAATCCAAAATGTAGAACACATACCCAGTATTGAAGGGAAAAAATATTCGCTGATTCATATCAACCAACGTGTTAAACTTATCAACTACACGTTCAACTCGTTCTTCTAGATTTTGTTTCGCTTAACCATTGCAAAATCGTCACCGTCTACTAGTATGTAGTTAGCTAGTATCTCTTTATCGCAAATTTCCCATATGTAACTGAAATAGAATATGGAAACGTTATTAGAGTAGTATGCGAATATAATATTTGAGGAAGAAAAAAGTTTACTTACCCGATGTAACAAAGTATGGAAGTATATCCAATTTCTTCAATATTACAATATTCCAAAATCTCGTCTTGTGCAATATAACAATCGAGAAGAAAATCGGTTATGGTAAGTAGGATATGTACTAGTCCACCAACACCCAGTTGATCTCTAGCGTAGTTACGTACTAGCTTGATCATAAATGGAACGGTCGTGTTTGATTGATGGGATTGCGAATCTGAAACTGTCTTCTTACTAGTAGCAGATATAGACTTCTTACTAGTCATTTTTTTGGGTTTAGATGGCTGACAATAAACATTTTCGATTATTAGTAAAATAGATGTGTTACATATTAAATTATTATAATGTATGATTATATATACCTCCGTTGTTGCAGTATGTGTCTTAATTAATGATTTTGGCCATGGCATGAAAGTGTTCCAAGCTTGTCTGAGGTATTGCATCTCCTCGTTTAAAGGGATGGGCAAGTATAGGTCATCGTTGCCTTCAAGTATCAAATTGATCGTGACACGCGCTTTGAATTTCCCCAAAGGCATACCATGTATCCTATCAGATAAGTCGCTCGATTCAAACAATGTACCAATGACAACAATGTCACCTCCGTCACCTCCATGTTCAACGGCTAGTTTACATGTCGTACCCTTTAAAAAAAGAAAAAAAATCATAATTAACGTACAATGATTCAACTATATTATTAAAGTTCAATAATATAATACTTACTCCTCCGAAATCAAATGGGACATCATTAGGATGATCAATTTGTTCTTCAACGATGTCGACCCCTTGAAGAATTTGATTTTCTTCCCTTATGCCATCTATGTTGCTTCCCTCACACGGAGAGTTAAAGCGTTGAGAGAAATCTACTTGAGAGTCTGGTTGAGTTGGTCGTTGACCCATCTTCGACTTCGGATGAGACATCTTAAAGAAAACTGATGGAGTTACAAATCGACCTGCTCCTCTAACATGCCCAAGATGTTCCGACGTTCCCAATGCTTCGGCCAAAATATCTTGACCTTCATTTGTACGTTCCAAGTCATCCTGTAAAAAAAATAGTTTAGATTCACATTCAAAGAGTTGAACCCACCAATATACAAAAGAAATGAAACAACTTACAATTTTTTCGACCGTTTCAATTGTGTCTTCGTCGACGTACTCTTTATTCTTTCCCTTTCGAGCTGCTTTCGATAATTCAGCACGGCCTGAGGGATTACTTTTGATATCTATATGCTACAATTAAAATTAACAACACATGAGATTTAGTAAAGTAGAAAATACATGATGAGATAGGGTAGATAGTTTCTTACTAGTTCATGACCGAGTTGAGCATATCCCTTTCAAGCCGTACGATGATGATACTTTTGTTTAGCTTGCAATGCTTTTTTCTCATCACTTTCTTTCTGTATAACATATAATTATATGAATATATTGAAGGTTATAGACATTACACTCATAAAAAAATAGTTACCTTGAAGTTTTCTGACAATCTGATGTCTACAAACTAATCTCATTGCTTCTGTGTGATCACAGTGTATTTAACAGGTGGTGTTCTTAATCTCTCCGGTTGGTCTAGAAATGGTTGGATGTACTTCTTGTTTAGATTATATGTAAATGTTTGAAACTCCGTCGATATACACATCATGACATTATGTTTGGACATAGGATCAACTTGAAACGTCATCTGCTAACAATAGAATAAGTTAGATTAATAATTTAGTATTGAAATACATAATGAAATTTAGATGATATGTAGTTACCTCTAAAGAATCCTAGATCAACTCTTTTAGTGCATTAGGAACAACATACCAATCTTCGTATGTGATATCTATTTGGGCCCTAACACACATACCAATATAACTACGCAACTTGGTTGAAGACTTACCGATATCTTTCCCCATTGAGTTATATTGTACAGTGCGACGCTCTCCTGCCATCCGGTCTTGAGCAAGCTAGCGTAATACTGTAACTCCTCTGGTATATCGATTTCGAGAAGTCCGTCTGGCATTGGGAACATCATTGGCATGATCGCTATTCGACTGAGACATAATGTAAACCTGCATAAGAAAGAATTTATGTTAATTACAAATAGAAAAGATTATATAAAGAATATGAGTTAAATAATCACAAATACAATAACACAAACCTATTTATTAATCCATATACCATCACAATCACTTCTAATATAGGTGTCTGAGTCATCATCAACAATATTAGGTAGGGATTTTATGATTTCATCATGCCCGTGTTCTACAACTATTCTCCGTGAAGGCATTAGCACCACCGACCAACGAGGGTTAATTGGATCTTTTATGTAGAATACCTGTTTGGCTTGAGTGGCTAAAATGAAGGAGTCAGATTTATGTCCAATGCGATTAAGGTCTATGGTCGTAAATCCCATGTCGTCTACTTTAATCCCACCATTGTTTTCAACCCAATCACATTTGAATAAGACGACTTGAAAACTATTGTAATCAAACTCCCAAATTTCTTGTACTATGCCATAAAAGGTCATGTCTGACATGATTGGATTTTTGTCTTTCGAACTAGAAATTTTCATAGTTTGAGCTGTTATCATAACTCCACTGTTTTGCACACTTCTAAGATCATCGCATTTTTTTGTGTGATATTGAATACCATTAACCATGTAACTTTCATAAGTGGTAACTTCTGAACGAGGTCCATGTGATATCCACCTTAATGTAGATGATATAGATTGTATTCGAACCCCTATAGCCAACCCAACACGTTCACGCAACTAATTGCTAAATGTACGATTATGTTCATCTTGAAGCCATTTTTTATTTTTTGACTTAGTAGGATTCACTTTAGACAACATTTCCATGTGTTGATCTATATATGGAAGCACTTCATCTACATTATGAAGTATATACATATGTGCTTGATCAATCATACTTTAGTTGGTGTTTTGTAATTGGCGGCAGATAATGGTCGATCGATATTTGAATCTATCATTTTGTTCGATAATCGCAACCCTATTGATTCAACCCCTTGTAAAAATTCAGAACAAAACTCTATCGACTCTTCCAATATGTAATTTTCTCCAATGCATCCCTCCAGACGATTTCTATTTCGAACATAACCTTTCAAAACTTTCATATATCTTTCAAATGGATACATCCATCTCAAATAAATCGGTCCACAAAATTCAATCTCTCTTACAAGATGCACCACAAGGTGAACCACGATTGTGAAAAAGGCTGGTGGAAAGTACTTTTCTAATAGGCAAAAAGTGATCACTACATCATCCTGCAATCCCTTCAACTTAGATGAATCGATCGACTTACTACATATAGCTTTGAAGAAGAAACATAGCTGGCAAAACACCCCGAATTGCTACAGGTAGCAATTGTTGCATCAAAACATGATGATCATGCGATTTAAGCCCATAAAGTTTCAAATCAGTAAGCAAAACTAATTTACTTATGTTGGATGAATAACCTTCATGCACTTTAAGTTTAGATAAGCTTTTACACACACTCATCTTCTCTTTTCTCGATAGTGTGTAACATGCTGGAGGCAGGAATGTCTTTTTATCTCCATCCTTAATTGGGGCTAACTCAAGTCTTAATTTAGCCAAGTCTTCGCGAGTTTTTATTCCATCTTTTGTTTTTCCAGGAATATCAAGTAGGGTTTCAATAATATTCGAACACACGTTTTCTCAATGTGCATGACATCTAAACAATGTCGCACGTGAAAATGTTTCCAATACTCCAATTCGAAAAAGATCAATTTCTTCTTCCAATAAGATTCTGTAGGTTGTTGTCATCTGCCATACGTAAATTGAAGACTATTCAATTGTGCAAGAATCTCTTCACCACTTAGAGGTTCAGGGGGTATTCCATATTCTTGTTCTCCATTAAATGTTTTTTTTTGTCTTCTAAATGAGTGCTCGATTGGTAAATATTTTTTATGTCCGAGATACACATTCTTTTTTCCACTAAGTAAATAAATTGATGACGTTTTTTCTTCACAAATAGAACATGCTTTATAACCTTTTGTAGTACACCCACACAGGTTACCATATGCTAGAAAATCATTAATGGTCCACAACAAAATAACTTTGAGGGTGAAGTGTTCTTGTCGATGGGCATCAAAACATCGAATGCCCTTGTTCCATAGCATCTTCAGATCGTCGATTAACAGAGCTAAATAAACATCTATGTCATTTCCAGGTTGTTTGGCTCCTGAGAATAATGAATTTAACATTAAGAATTTACGCTTCATGCACAACCAATGAGGTAGATTGTAAGTAACCAACATAACTGGCCAACAGCTATATCTAGTACTTTGGTCACCATGTGGATTGACTCTATCTGTTGATAGGGCTAGGCGAAGGTTTCTCGTTTCTCCACTAAAATCAGACCACCTTTCATCTATTTCTTTCCATGAAATTGTGTCGGCTGGATGTCGTATGCACCCATCTCGCTGGCGGTCCATAGCATGCCACGTCAACAATCTTGCAGTTTCTTTACTTCGAAACATTCGTTCAAATCTTGGAATAGGAGAGAAATACCACATGACTTTTGCTGGAATATTTTTCACTCCTTCTTTCTTATTCTTCTTAACCTTCCATCTCGATGTTCCACAGGTAGGACACAGTTCTGCATCGACAAGTTCTTTTCGATACAAACAACAATCATTGATGCATGCGTGGGTCTTTTCATACTTCATCCCTAAGGTACTTAAAATCTTTTTAGCATAATAGGCGGATATCAGAATTTCATTAGGACTAGGCAACAAAATATTCAATAATTCTAACAGCTCTAAGAAACTTTTATCGCTCCATCCATACTTTGCTTTCAAATTATAAAGTTTAATTAGTGTTGATATCTTCGTAAAACCTTTACAGTTAGGGTATAATGGTTTCTTGGCATCCTCTAATGCTTCCTCAAATATAGGAGATGTGTCGTTAAAATAATTTTGTGCAGCCTCAAACATCCCTATTGGGTCATCCACATCTTCATCTACAACATCATCTATTGGAACACTTTCCATATTTCTTTTCCTCGATACTGACTCTCCATGCCAAATCCATATGTTATAACTTTGATCGATACCATTACAAAATAAATGGTCTCTTATGACATTCATGTCTTGGTATTTTGCATTCACACATTTCAAACATGGACAACAAACGACATTTGACCCTTTCGAATGTCGTATTGCATTGTTTATAAATATCTCAACTCCCAAACTGTATTCTGGTGACATCCGATCCTTAAAGATCTATGACTTATCCATAGTCATGTTAGGAATCAAGTGAACTAGAGAAACTTAACCTACAATTATTTTAAAATAAAGTAGAATCGAGTCACGTATCTACTTCTAACTTAACTTAAATCAAACAAAGAATTTTAGCTATTTCAATTCACTAAACAATACAATTATTTCAACAAAGTTAAGTCTCATACATATGTAAAATCTAGCATACATGAATCAACCTAATAATATAAGAAATGCACAAAAACAACAAATGCACAAATTTTCAACAAAGTTAAGTTTGATGGCTATTATTTACACAAAAACCACAAATGCATAAGTTATGAAATGCCAAATTTAAACTTAAGCAACTTTGAAACACATACCTAAAGAAACAAAAAGAGACATTCAAGAAAATGGTTTACATTTCTCACAAAATGCCCAAATTTGAAACAAGTTATTAAATGCCAAGTTAGAACTTCTAAAAGCAACTTTGAAACACATATCTAAAGAAATAAAAAATAAATAAATAAATAAAAAGACATTCAAGAAAATGGTTTACATTTCTCACCAAATGCCCAAATTTGAAACAAGTTATGATATGCCAAATTTAAACTTCTAAAAGCCACTTCAAACACATACCTAAAGAAACAAAAAAAGACATTCAAGGTTTATATTTCTCACAAAATGCCCAAATTTGAAACAAGTTATGAAATGCCAAATTTAAACTTCTAAAATCAACTTTGAAACACATACCTAAAGAAACCAAAAAAGACATTCAAGAAAATTGTTTACAATATTTCTCACAAAATGCCCAAATTTGAAGCATATATGTAAGAATACAACATGCAATGTTAAGAAATGAGCCAAAAAAAAGTAAAACAAAGTTAGGGGAGAAAGTAATTACCAACACTATGGAGAAATGAGAACAAAATGGCGGCGGCGGTGAGAGTTTGTTGAAGAAAGCGGCGGCGGCAGTGAGGGTTCGTGGAAGAAGGCGGCAACGGCAGAGGTATTTTTGGTCAAATATGAGAGAAAAAAAGGAAGGAAGCGCGGAGAGAAAGGGTTTGGTCGAAAGAGAAAAGGAGGAAGAAAAGAAGAAAGAGAAAAAAAAAAGGTTTCGGTGGCGGGCAAGGCCCGCCACCAATTATCAAAGAAGGCGGGCCTAGCCCGCCATCAATAAGAAAGGATGGCGGGCCTAGCCCGCCACCAATAAGCATGATGGCGGGCCTGGCTCGCCCGCCATCAATCATCCGTGTTTTCATTTTTCCTTCTATTTTGGCCCGCCATTGATAATTGAATTTCTACTAGTGGTGAATCCCTATAAAAGAATATATATCTCATATTCATATAGCGAGCTAGTGGGCTCTTATAGAAGGATTTATATCCTAGTTAATTAGGGTTAGATGCTTGTAACGATTTTCTTATTATTTATATGTAACGTAGTTGTTGCTTCTTAGAATTTCATTATTGCTTACTATCTTTATTTGCTTTAAGCATGTAGCTAGTAATTGCTTGGTAAGAATGTTTGTTATTTAATGATAGGGGTTATTCCATTATTAAGGGATTACCATAGGGTTTCCTTACCGAGTCTCTCAAAACTCATCCTTTATATTTAACATTTTTTTGGAAATCTAGAGAAGGTCGTGGTGGTTAACTGAGATAAAGTTTAGAAGATCATGAGCACTGTCGATAGTCTTTTTATTTTCGCATTAGTTATGGAGTTTTATGTTTTCCTTATTTTTCGTAATTTTTTAATAAATCTGCCTAACCTATTATATGAGGATCACCGCCTACACAATTTTATTATTATTTTAGTGTAAAATATTTATTTTGCCCAAAACCTCTCATCTTGTTAGTTGTATCTATTTTAAGAAAATTGTGCATGCGTGGTAATTACTGGTAGGGTTCTCCCCATTTTCAATAAATTGTCTCTTCGATTCTAGAGTTTTTCTATACTACACTACCTATTGGGGTTTTTTTATCTTGTTAGTTGTACCTATTGGGGTTTTTTTTCTATACTACCTATTACTTTGTCTACCTTATATTCTTCCTCCAATTCCAATTTGAGTTGTCCTTTCATTCTCTTATTGGGGTTATTTTAACTCGATTTCATTCACCTCTTCAATCCTGTCTTCTTTATTTTCTTCATTCTTTTCTTTTGAGACCCCCGTTACTATATCAATCATCGAGACTTGTTCTTTTCCTTCTCTTTTTGTTGGTTCTGTATCTGATGGCAATTTTTCCCGTGGTCTTTGTTTCAACTCATTTTTTAGTTGTTCCATTTGAATTTCTAGATTCCGCATAACAGATTGCTAGCTATGGATTGTTGCATCATTCTTTGTTATATATTCTTTAATCAAACTTACCCATCATGCCCTAAGGATATTTTGCTGCATATTGTTTCTTTGATAAGGCAGATATTGTTGCAGTGTTATACCCTTGATTGAATTGGGATTTTTTATTGGATTGATTGTTGAATCCAGCAAGATTTCTTATTATTCTTTGTTGTCCTTGCTGGTTATAACCTAAATTCATATCTTTGACAAAATTGCCTTTGTCATCCTATGCAAAGTTAAGATGATTTTTCTAGCCAAGGTTATACGTATTGGAATACGAATTGTTTTGTATCTTGTTCTGTGCATTGTTAATGTACATCATTGAAACAGGATTATATGGGGAGATACTGTTGATAAAATTACTCGATCTTCACATATATCACTTAATATCGATGCAGCGAAAATAAACTAGATTCTAATTATGGCAATAGCTAAAAATAAATAAATGGAGTACATAAAGAAAAGCAACAATAACACAAAGATCTTACGTGGTTCGGACGAAGCCTACATCCACGGGCGAAGACGGCAAGAATATTCCACTAGAGTTCCAAACGGGATTACAAAAGAACACACTCAAGCGCTCACCAAAATCCCAATACACCCAAATATTTGAACTCACCAAAAATTAATTTCTAGATGCCATTAGAAATTAATATAAAAGAAATTTAAAATAAGAATTATAGAATTTTTAATTCTTGTTGTGCTTTAAAACATAAACTATATATGTGTATATATAGTGAGTGGGGACGGTGGAAGCAACAAAATTCCCGATGTGGGAATTTAATTAAGCATCACAACAAATACCATAATTATGGTTTGCTCCACATGTTGAGCAACCCTACACACCAAACTTATTTGTAAAATTTTGCACATTATTTGATTTTTGCAAAGTAGAAACATTAGCAGTGCTATTTCCTTGTAACTCTTTTAGCATATTGGCTATTTATTCCATCTGGGCATTCAAAGCTCTTAAAATTTTGTCTTTTTATCTCTAGAGTTTAAATTGTTCTGTGAAATGTGCTCTAAATTTTGTGGGATTGATTATAAGTTGTTTACAATAGTGCTCCATTTCCTTAATCATCAATAATGAACTTGCAATTTTCTTGTAATACATAATAAAAATGCTCTAACTCAACACATAAAGGTAGACCATGGTGTGAGCATTTTCTTAACAAATCTTTAAAACGCTCCAACGTTTTTGTTATCGACTCTTTATCCTTTTATTCAATATTCATGAATTAATTCCTAATTTTTACCGTTTCTAGTTGGAAGGAAAAACTTGATTAGAAATTCTTCAGCTAAACTATTCCATAAAAGACAATGTATCTAACCATGTCCTACCTTTGAAATAGTGTGGACATCCATCTCAAAACCAATTGATTATGAGAGGAGTAGTCCATCTACCTTTTAAACACTTGGAGATATCCTCAACTTATCAATGTGGGATTCTCAACACTACCTTGTGGGGCCCCATTTATGTCAACGGCCGGGTAGGTTATAATAACGCAACCGATGTTTGCCCCACCGTTTATTATAAACGGTAGTTACCTAAACCTACGTGTCCGTTTATCAAAATCTACGTTCTCATTTATCTAAAGCTTACATATATTACTTTTTTTACATAACTAATCCCTCAAACACCGTTTATCATAATCCATGTTATAATAACTTACCCCTCAAACATCATTTATAATAACCCAACGTTTATCATAACCCACCGTTTATTATAATCTTCCGTCTATCATAACCAAACTGGTGCTCCAAACACACCCAAGGGAGTATGAAAATAAACGAAGTTTCAATTCATGTCTTGATAGGTTATGAATTTTAAGAATGATTGACATACATTCGTAAAGGCAAGAAGAGGTAATGGTAAGGATCTTCGATGGCTAATTCGTGGAATCGACCTATAGTTTGAAGCATTTGCAACATAACTGGTTTAACTTCAAAAGCACTTGATCAAATATAAAGTATAATAGTTACTCTTTGAAGTTCTTCCACATTAGGATTAGTATAGATTGTAGTGACTCATTCCCTATCGTTTTAGCATTTGGTTTAACAAAATTTGATTTCCAATTTGCAAGTTTGGGTCATTGTTTCCTATACCTTGATTACCTTGAGCATTAACATCATTTAGATTTGAGCTGTTCATATCTGGATTTAGACCTGCCATCCTTACCCTTTTATCTCTTGATTACTGGATATTGGTTCATGTAGACCTAAAAGCAATAAGAAAACTCTGTTAGCCTTGACAATGTTAAGCACTGCTCTAAAACAAAATAACTAAAACCAATATTTCAGTCCCCAAAAATGGAGTCAAAAATTTGTTGCTTAAAACCATGTTGGAATATTTATAATAATTTAGTGACACAAAGAAAAAACAATTATTAAGAAATGTTCGAGCATACAAAGTTAATGCAGCAAGTGATTAGTAATATAAGTCATCTCCATACGAATTAAATGATTATTTTTATCTTCTCAAATTGCATTTAGAGTCAAGTACATTATTAAAGGAAATATTTTGGGTTTTGGGTTTTAGTATTTCAATAATTAAATGTTAGATAAATCTTGAAGTATAATACTGGCAATTAAATAATTAAATGTTGGATAAATGCTTAAATAAAATACTTTAGTGATTAGAAATATAATGATTCTCACAATGGTTAATAACATGGTCGAATTAGAGATTTTATGTTATACAATTGCAATATATTCATTTTTATGATTATGTGGTGAAAAACAAATTATTCCTACTTATGTCTAAAGTTTTCTCTCACAGATCATTCAACATAGGATCGATGAACTTAAGTTATATATTCTCCTAAACATTAAATACAAGTAATAGGACATTAGTATAGTGACTATCTCTAGACTCTTCCTAAATAGGAGATGTGGAAATAAACTTAATAAACATGCATTGATTTCTGGACCTATCCCACTTTTTTTTTTTTTTTTGAGATACCTATCCCACTTTCTCAATAATGAATAGAACAGGGGAGATTAGGAACTACAACATTTGAGGTTTACTGCGAGCACTTTTTGTTGCGAAAAGTATTGCTTTCCGTCGCGAAAGCCTATCGCGACAGAAATATTTTCATCAATTCCGTTAGAGTAGCCTACTGCAACTAAAATATTGCTTCCGTTGGCCAAGGTCTCCAATTCGGTTGGGGAAAGGTTCCATCGCGGTAGGATCCTACTGCGATGGAAATCCGTTACGATAACTCAAAGAACCAAACCAAACCCAATCAAATACTAAGGAGCTGAGTTGGATTAGACAAAATTTTGAGTTGTGTTGGGTTAAAAAAATTGAAATTTTAGCCAGTTCAGTTCAATTCCGAGTTCAAGGGTTGGATTTTCGGTTCAATCCCAACCAAACCATATATAATTAAGTTTATTATAAAATTATTATAAATGCGTTAGCATGGTGGTTGTAATACAGGCCTTACAGACAGAGGAAACAAGTCCGGGCTTGATAAGAGGTGCTACTTTTGGTTTGTATACAATTTTTTCTTTATACATTAAAAAATATATTAATATTTAATACATACCTTTCTGTAAAGAATATATTAATATTTAAATTTTTCGTTTTAAGTTTCCCTCGCTACCTTTTGTAATTTATTCATTAAACCAAAATAATATATTAAATATATTTTAAGGTTTTATTTTTTTGTTACCTCCCTCATCGCTTTTTCTTTCTTTTTGAAAAGTCTCTCCCTCAATGTTTCACATTTTGTTATTGTTTCTTGCGATTATTTAGACAAATATATATTTAGAACATTCTTCCATTGGCATCAATCTCCTATTTTGCTATTTTTTTCGTCATCAATCTCTTCGTAACTCTAGGTTTAAACTTCTCATACATAGTATTCATATTTTTATTCATTGGCATAAATTTTTTGTTCTTTATACGACACTTTAACAGTCTAAATTTCAATCCAACCTAGCTATCGTTGTAAAACTCTAAAAAGAAGCAACTATTGAAATCCATGGGCCTAACCCAACCAAACCCAAAAATATCTAGGGTTAGGATGGGTTTGGTTGTCTCTATAATTAGGTTGGGTTGGGTTGGAAAAATGACCAACCCAAAAATTTCGGTTGGTCCAAAAGTTTCCCTCACCCCAACCCAACTCATGTACACCCCTAGTGGACATATGTGGTTTCTAAGACGACACATCTCAAGATTATACTAACATACTCATTAGAATTCAACATCGATCCTTAGATCATAAGGTTTTACAAGCAAAGATACTTCATAATACTCTAATCCTCCCCATGATAATATTAGCACATTCTAGAGTAAAGAGAAACGCAAGTAAAGAAAGAAAACATCTTCATTTAAAAGAAACTTAAATTGTCTAACAATGGTGATAAAAAAGAAATGCAGAACAAATAAAGGAAAAACTAATTAAATTACTGGTAAAGCGTAAGTAAAGGTAAAACATTAGAAAAGCAATCAAATGTGTTGTCAATAGAGCTTCTTGAAAAGTAAAACCCAATAGCCGCTAAGAATCCATATTGTTTGGTCGAAGGAGAAAGGTTTCATAAATAGTTTCTATTATGAAAACGGCAATCAACAATCGATAAACGAAGATATGAAAATAGATAACGATAAACATGAAAGACGAAGAAGAAACAATGCACAGAGTTTACATGGTTCACCAAAGTTGTATTGGCTAGTCCACGGGCAAAGAGAGGCAGAGTTTTATCATGGAGAACGAAATTACAGAGTTTACAGAATGAATGTCATATTACGGCTAGGGTTTAATTCGAGTTTATGTAGGCACTCTCATTAAACCCTATTATAGAATGCGTAAGCATTAAATAGAAAGCAGATGTAGACGCGCGCTGCAGAAACAGAATGCTGATGCGCAAACACATGCGAAACGTGGTGCAACAATGTGCTGCAATGCGATATGCATTTGCACGCGGGATGTGCTAAGTGAATGCACATTCACTTAAGCGAGACCCTTACTTACTAATCACAGGGCATCAATGCGTTCAAGGCATAATACAACAAATCTCCAGCTTGCCTTGAACTCTTCTTCAGATGCAACAGATTTGTACCAACAGTATACCAGATGTTCCTGACGAATCAGATGTATACGAAACACGCCTACCAGACTCAGATGTATTCCAGATTTAGATGAATACTAGATTCAAATGTATACCAAATGTACAACAGACTCAGATGCTTCTCTCTGCCTCAGATGGTCCCCTAGGAACCTTAGAAACTATAAACGTTTAGCAAGTCCAAGCGTCCAAGCAATGCTGGAACTTGCCATGCAGCACTGCCTTGGTAAACATATCTGTAGTGCCTACTTTCAGAACCTTTATCCTTTTCTCATTTTATAGAAAATGATATCACACATCTCTGCGCTTAGTTCTTTCATGGTGAACCTGAACCTTCTCAAGGCATATAGCACTTAAACTATCGCATTACACTACTATCGATCATGATGAAGATCAAGATCAAGATCACCAACTAGTCCTTTCAACTAGATTCTCTCTTTAGCAACTTCTATCAAAGTCATATACTTTGTGTCAGTTGTAGACAAAGTCACTATAGGCTGCAAAGTAGCCTTCTAACTCACAATAGAACCACCTAAAGTGAAAACATAACCAGTCATTGATCTTCTACTATCAACATCCCCAGCATAGTCAAAGTCAGAATAATCCGTCACTAAGCATTGTGTCTCATTCCCATAAACAAGACCAACATCAGATGTACCTCTAAGGTAGCAAAAAATCCTCTTCACAGCCTGTCAGTGTTCTTTTCCAAGTTGGCCCATATACCGACTGACAACACTAACAGCATGGGTGAGGTAAGATCTAGTGCACATCATAACATACATTAAACTACCAATTGCACTAGCATAAGGAACGCGAGACATGTATTCCTTCTCAGCTTCAAATTGCGATGTGAGTTTTAAGGATAACTGAATATTAACAGCACTTGGGGTACCTATAGGTTTCGTTGATGACATACAAAACCTTGACAAAGTTTCTGAATATAACCCTTCTACGACAAGAAGAGTTTCTTCTTTTCCCTTTCCCTATAGATTTTCATACCCAATATTTTCTAAGCAGCACCCATATCTTACATTTTAAACTCAACACTCAACAAATTTTTCAACCTCTAAATATCAAATTTCAACTTAGCAGCTATGAGCATGTCATCTACATACAGAACAAGATAGATCATCGAACCATCTTTGCACTTGTCGTGATACACACAACAATCATACAGACTTCTATTGTAGCCAAGCTCAATCATAAAGTTGTCAAACTTCTTGTACCACTACTTTGGAGATTGCTTCAGTCCATACAAGGACTTCCTCAGCATGCATACAAAGTCTTCTTTTCTAGAACACTGAAATCCCTCTGGTTGGGTCATATAAATTTTTTCATCGAACTCTCCATGCAGAAAAGTTGTCTTCACATCTAGTTGCTCAAGTTCTAAATCCTGATGTGCCACCATAGCTAATAGCACCCTGATAGAAGTGTGCCTGACTACTAGTGAGATTATCTCATTATAGTCAACACCTTCCCTCTGAGTGAACCCTTTTGTAACTACACGAATTTTATACTTTAATCCCTCGATAGGCAATATTCCTTCCTTTTTCTTGAAGACCCACTTACAAGTCACAAACTTCCTTTCTTTTGGTCGTTTGACTAACTCCTAGGTCTGATTCTTATCCAAATATGTCATTTGATCTCCCATTCCAGCAAGCCACTTCTCTGACTCACAACATGAAACGACTTTTTTATAGGTAGACGATTCATAACTATCTACCTCTTCAGTGACCTATAGTGCATAAGCAATCATATCCTCAAAATCATATCTCGATGGCGCTTGAACACCAGTTCTTCTAGCTCTGTCAAGAGCTATACTCAGATTTCTAATTTCCTTACTAGAAGATTCACCAATGGTATAAGTTTCTGTAGCAGGATCAGGCTGATCAGTAAGCAACTCTAACTGATTAGTAGGCATATCTAACTCATCTGTAGCATGTTGATCTAATTCTCCACCTTGGTGCTGTAATTCAACTCTGTCTGAACTTAATTCCAGCTCCACCTGTTTATCAACACCACTAATTTTCCCTGCAACTATGGACTACACAATGGAGTTACATATAGAGTTCTCATCAAAGGTAACATTCTGGGTGATGATAACTTTGTTGTCAGAAGGGAACCATATTCGCTATCCATTAACTCCACTGCCATAACCTACAAAAACATCCTTTTTGGCTCTAGGCTCTAACTTTCCTTCACTTACATGATAATAAACATTACAACCAATAACCTTTAACAAAGAGTAATCTGCAGGCTTACTAGACCATACCCCATATGGTGTTTTACAGTGAATACCTGTATGAGGCTCACGGTTGATTAGATAGCACGTTATATTTATTGCTTCTGCGCAGAATCTTCTAGTTAACCCAGCATTAGAGAGCATGCATCTTGCTCTTTCTAGTAAAGAGCTACCCCATTTCGTTGAGGTGTGTCCCTAATTGTATGATGTTGAACAATTTCTTCATTTTTGCAGAATTCATTGAATTCAGAACTGCAAAATTCAAGGTCATTATCAGTTTGAAATCTTTTTACCTTCTTTCGTGTTTGATTTTCCACGAGAACCTTCCACTCTCTAAACTTCTTGAAGGCTTCATTTTTGTGCTTCATCATGAAAATCCAAGTCATTCTTGAAAAATCATCAATAATAAACAAAAAATAAATACATGCTACCTCCAATTGATTCAACTCTAGAAGGACCCCAATAGTCAGCGTGGATATAATCAAGTGTACTCTTGGTACAGTGGACTCCCTTTGGAAACTTGTTGCGGCATTTTTTTTCAAAAATACAGTGTTCTCAAAATTCTAAATCCTACACTTTATGTTCATATACGGAGGCTGAATAACCTTTGCGTCAAAAGCAACTTCTTGGTCAAAGACTTCGTCATATACAGACTCTCGAGCTTCAACCACAAACCGGCAACCTTAACTTGATATGCGACTTCAATGATGACATATAGAGAGCGCATCTTAATCTGCTATAAATTGAAACTGCTCCTTCCAGTAAAATTTTCAACTTTCACGTTAACACCAGAAATTTTCGAATTGATTGCTGAAAAATAATGATTGCGGAAATTCGAACCCTAGGCTTTGATACCAGATTGTTATGAAAACGACAATCAACAATCGATAAAAAAATATATGAAAACAGATAATGATAAACGTGAAAGACGAAGAAGAAACAACACATAGAATTTACGTGGTTCACCAGTGTTGTGTTGGCTAGTCCACGGGCAGAGAAGGGGCGGAGTTTTATTAAGGAGAACAAAATTACAGAGTTTACAGAATGAATGTCATAATACGGCTAGGGTTAATTCGATTTTATATAAGCACTCTCATTTAAACTCTATTATAGAATGTGTAAGCATTAAACAGAAAGTGGATGTAGACGTGCGCTGCAGAAACAGAATGTTGATGCGCAAACACATGTTTAACGTATTGCCGCAATGCGATATGCGTTTGGACACGGGATGTGCTAAGCGAATGTAGATGCATTCACGCAAGCGAGACCCCCGCTTACTAATCGCAAGGAATCAATGTGTTCAAGGCATAATACAACAAATCTTCATCTTGTCTTGAACTCTCCTTTAGATGCAATAGATTTGTACCAGCAGTATACCAGATGTTCCTAACAAACCAGATCTATGCAAAACACACATACAGACTCAGATGTATTCCAGACTCAGATGAATACCAGATTCAGATGTATACCAAATGAGACGTCCGCTTACTAATCGTTGGGCATCAATGTGTTCAAGGCATAATACAACAATTTCCTTGTTCTACACGTTCCAACATCCAAAAGTTATCAACATTCTTATGTAATTACAATGCTGAATAAAATGATGATCAATAATTGAGATTTGTCTATCAGATTTGTTTCCCCAAAGATAGCCTATATCTCTAGAATTTGCTTAAGTATTTTAATATCTAACATTATCCTTTCCATATTTGTGCACATGCAAAAGTATTTGCTAACAAGTTTTATCCGACATTATCATTTTGATATATGTTCTTGAAGATAATATTTGCTAACATATTTAAATTCTTTCTTATTAAACAGGTGCATTAAACTGCATTATTCGTTCTTTAAATTCTTCAACTGTTGTGATTTTTGCTGCAACAACAAACTAGATTTGCCATAATTTATATGAATTGAAAATTACACTAAATTTGGTGCATATAACACACATTCATGCATAAAATCAATTTAAATTCCACATTCATAACCTTCAATATATTTTAGAATTTCTTATCATAAAAGCTCATTAAATCATGGCAAGTTCTCAGTTCAAGTGAGGTTTTAATGCTAAGAGAATGCTTTACAACACAAATAACTCTCTTATTGTGATTTAATAGCGATCAAAATACCTTATTGGAGAAAAGCCATGGATAAAGAGATAGAAGCATTGGCGAAGGCGCAAATAAGGTCAATAGTACCATTACCTACAAGACATCACAGCACTACTACAATTACAAGAATAGATGGCGGACTAAAAAGATTGTAAAAAAACACGGATGAAAAGATGGTGGGTTAAATTTTTTTAAAAAGTCGGACTTTTGGTGGCGGGCAATGCCTACCACCAAAGATGAGCACTGTTAATTGTTAACGATGGCGGGCAAATATGCCCTCCATCAATTACTTTTGGTGGCGGGCTGTAATATGCCCGCCATCTTTTGTTAATGACTTTTTTAACCAAAATTTCTCGCTTCGATTTCACCTCTTCCCGCTTCTCTTTCTTCTCTTTAAACATGAACCCTCTTCTTTTTTACTTCTTCTCCTTTCTTCGACAAACTCTCTTCGAAAAATAACCATTGTACGCAATGTCGCTTGTGAGTGATCTTTCATTTCATCTTCATTCATACATTTTTTATTGTTTTTGTTGTTGTAGTTGTAAAGCATTCATTATTATTGTAGTGTGGATTGTGTATTGTGATTTATTTCAATTTCATTTTCTTTCTTCCAAAAGTCGTATCATAGGAAGAAAATTGAAGTTCGAGAACTTGGATTTTATTTTCATCTTGTTGCAGGGGAGATTGTTTTGGTCTTAGAGGAGCTCCTTGATGAAGTTGAAGTAATTCAAGAGTATAAAGAAGCCAAACTTGTAAGATTCATTTTCTTTATTTATCTTACCCATCCATACTTGACATATCTGATGTGTTATTTTTTTTTTTGTAGTTTTCCTTTAATTTTTGAAGATTTGAATTTTAGGGTTCTATGTTTTCTCTTGATCTTTGGTGGATTTTTGTTCTTTTTTGTGCTATTGTTGATTTTATTATTGTTTTTGTGTTGATTTAAGTTTTTTGTTTAGTTGTTCTGTTTTTTTTTTAAGTCTTTGAATGATTGTTTAATTTTGGGTGTTTTGAAGATTTGATTGAATTTGAGAAATGGAGGTGTCGATTTCTCCGTAAAATACTGAAGTGGTGGTAGAGATTATGAAACTGCACAAATCTTTGCGTGTCTTCCTGGAATTGATGAGGTTGAAGAAGCAAAGAGTTTTGATCAACAATATTTTAATTAGAATAAAATAGTATTGGTAGCGGGTATTAAGTGACCGCCATAATAAATCATTGGTGGCAGACATTTTTTCGTCTGTAATAATAATGTATTGGTGGCGGGCATTGGCCGCCACCTTTTGTGCCCGCCATCGCTTGTCTTTAATGTCAGCAATATTGATGGCGGGCGAAATGGCTGGTCTCGCCCGCCATCAATACCCAACATTCTACTAGTGCAGAGTCTAAAGCAAATAGGTAAATCGTGTGAAGTACAACTCAAAGGAATTAGTCAAAAGATTCAAGGTGCATTTGGTCGGAAAGGAATGCAACCAACTTGAAGGAATCAACTATTTAGACGCCTTTTCACTAGTTGAAAAAATTTTCAAAGTGAAGATTCTTTTATCTCTCTATATCTTACCAAATGACAGTGATCGACATTCACTATGCATTCCTAAATGAGGAAATGTTCGAAGAAGTATACCTTGCTCTTCCTATGGAATATTACATGAATCTGTAGAGCAAAACAAAGGTGTCTCTAGTATATAAACTGCATAATTAAGTCAGCGTATGACTTGAAGCAAGTTTCTAGTGTTAGGAGTTATGCCTTAAAAGCCTTGTACTTTGTAATTAAAGAACACTTATTGTATTCAGTTGTAATTAATAAAGAGTTATTAATTATTATTTATTTTGATTTAATTTTCACATATCCTAACCAAATGCATTTACTAGATTAATGGCGTTAAACCCAAGGCCATCATTATGAACACTTGGATAAGTAGGTGGGACATACAAGTCTATCTACATCCATGTCGATGACCTAAACTCATCTACAACTTATAACTTAGGTTGGGCGCCTCGTCCTAGTGACACTGTTGTACGACCTTTTTTGTAATAGTTGCAGACAATCTAATCCTAGTTATTCATGTGAAAACATGTTAGTGGGGTGCCTATGAAAAAAAGTTTTGCATAAGAATCGGACATGAAATATTTTATCTTTCTAAATAATTCTGTTATAGACGTTGATAAACATTTCACTAAGAATATTATATGCTATTATAATCTCAATCCTGAGTGAGTTGTAAACTTCTCCTTGTGAAAACGTCTTTTAATATGTTTGGGTGAGAGCAGTCAATCAACGTTGTTCAATAAGCCTCTTCTCGTAGTGAGTAGCTAGGAACGCAATGTCAAAAGAAGGAATTCGCCTTTTCCCTATTGATGAGGAAGTAGAGGAATTTTTCTCTTAAAAACTGATACGAAGGCTTGAATAAAAGGTACCCGCTTTTCATTGGCTTGAGAGGAAACTCGATTATGGTTGAACTATAAATAGCTTGTTCATTAGACGAGTCAGTGGAACTTAAGGAGAAATAATTAATTATAAAGGATAAAATGGTTACTAACCAAGTTGTGAATTATAAACGACTCATGAAGGATAATATGATAGATGACTGATTATATCCGTAGACAAAACGTGTCCTACAGTGCGAAAGAGATTATGCACAAGCTTTTAGTGGAATAAACATGTTGTGTCTAACGAATAAAGATTGGATCTCTGGTCATTTAGCTTTCAAACTATAGATCAATTAGTCCTCGAGCTAGCTCACAGTTATCGACCGGTACACTGATAGGTATGTAGAATTAATTTGAATGGTTCAAACTAATTAAATAATATGGCGGACATATTGTTTTTGTTCTTCTTTTTACCATTTAGTATACTCTAAATTTCATATTGTTCTTCATTAAATAAAATAAGTTTGTAATAAAATTGGTTGCCATGTTTAAAAATTCTTGGATTGAGAATGAATCTGTTGGAACACATGATACGTTTTTTATATTGAGTGTATTATCTCTTTGTTTAGTTGGAGATTGACTGCACACCACTGTTGAGGAAACTAACCTTAAAAAAAGGGGATTTTGCATGTATAACCAAAAATGTTAAAATATTTCTATCTATAACATAAATTCAAAATTTATTCATTTGTAGCACAAAATTTAAATTGAGTTCTATTAGTGATAGAATTCAATCAATTATACACTCATTCTATCACTGTTTGAATTTTCTATCAGTCGCAAAAATCTAAATTGAGTTCTATCACTAGTTAAGTGATAGAAATCAATGTGCTATAGATGAATTGTTTTTAAAATTATGTTGCAAATATAATACAAGCCCTTGATGGTAAACTCTTATATGCATATACCAAAAAGTATATTTGAATAACTCAAAACACTTACCAACAAGTCTTTCAAAAAAAAAAAAAACACTTACCTATAAATTACATTAAACAAAATAGGACAACAATGCATAACAAGGAAAAAGAGGGGAAAGACCAAAAATAAAATAAAAACTATGCATGAATGAGCATTTTGCTTAAAATACTCTAGAGCTTAGAAAGAGAAAGCAATAAGTAATGGCCTTAGCATTTCTTTCTCCTTCAAACTCCAACCATTAGTTTCTCATAATAACTTTTATTTGTGCTCTACTCTCTCACAATTGGCACTTTCATGTATGTCAATGGCAACATGATGTGAATGGCAATTACAATTTGATTTATCCACTTTCCTTAAATAATTTGCATTATTCTCTTGCTCTAGTGGTTTTTTCTCACATTGATTTGAATGGTTGTGATCAAATTTATGTTCGTTAAGATGATGAAGCCCATGATCCTTTTTCTCAGAACAAGAATGCTTATGATCATGATTCTCTAGGCTAGGAGATCGATGATCGACGACATTGCATCTATGATTATCGTGATGATGATTGTGACGATGAGACAATCGACCATCACCACCATTGCATCGTCCATGTTTCGTGGAACATGCTTTGGAAGATTTGCAACATTTCTTTCCATGTTTGTGATCAGTTCCTCTCAAAAGCAACATGCTGTTCAAGATGACCAATAGACAAGTACCGACATCGGCAAGAACCGCAGCCCACACAAGCGGATGTCCAGCAATTGCCAAGCCGATGATTGCGGTTTTTGTTACTATGGACAAGATGACATTTTGCACTACTTTTACATGGGATTTCTTTGCTAGTTTGATGGCTTTTGGAATTTTCCTCATGTCATTTGACATTAGGATCACATTCCCAGTTTCAGTGGCTAATGCTGAACCTGAAACCCCCATTGATATGCCAATATCAGCCGTGGCTAATGCTAGAGTATCATTTAAGCCATCTCCAACCATGGCAGTTGGTCCTTCCCTTTTAAATCCTTTTATGATATTCGCCTTCCCCTTCGGTAGAAGTTCGGAATGGATTATGTCGAGCGCATTCCCTAGCTGTAAATATAATGAATTGTTAAAAGATGCACGTTAGAGCTTAAGTTAATAAGTTAGAGTAAATCAAATTTAAAGAGTTCGATTCGTGATGAAATAGGAAGCAAAACCTGTTGTTGAGCATACATGGCTGCTGCACTACAATCTCCAGTGAGCATAGCTGTTTTTATACCAAAACTCTTAATTTCCTCGATCGCTTCCTTAACTCCGGATCGACACGCATCTGAAAGACCGAAGGATCCGGCTAACGTCGCCCCGTAAAATATATATCCAATGGTCTGCCCTTGTTTCGTTTCGTCGTCTAAGCTCGGAACTGAGTAAAAACATGTTTGGATTACACTTTTTTAAAGAGGTTTTTTAATAGAAGTTTCAAAAGGTGAAAAATGTTTATAAAAACCTGTTGTGCAACCAGCTCTAGCAGCAATTTTTCTACTTCCAATGTAAATATTGTTCCCATTTATTTTCCCATGAACACCTTCTCCTGGAAAATTCTCGAATTCCTCAACGTTTTCGGGTTTTATATCGATCGAAAGGAGCTTTGCATGGTTGATAAGGGCAGCTGCCATTGGATGGCTTGATTTGCTCTCAATGCTTGAAACCCTAACCAATAAAAAATTTCATTTCAAACTTTTTTTAATGGTCTTCTTCAACATAATATCATATCATTCAGTTCAAAAATTGCTATATAAATGTGCAAAAACAAATTGTTATGTAACTGTTTCAAAAAAAATTGCTAGACATAAAAACAAAAAAAAAAGAGTTAAGGATCTTACTGATATGAATATTGATGGGACTGAACATACATTTATCAATTGAATTTCATTGGGAAGAATCGAACCTTCACCCTATCGATAAGGTATTAAGTGATTTGAAAGAATTATAACTTTAGATTGTTTTCATCCGATAAATAGTCATAGTTATTGCAAAATTAAAAACTCACTGATCACATTAATTACTCCAAATAAACTCGTAGGGGGTTTTGTTTGACATATTTAGGTAGGATTTAAGTTAAGGAGTTATATTGAGTAGTTGAAATTTGAGAGTTGTGCCAAAAACTTGTTTTGATGTAATTTTTCTGTTGAGGAATTAAAGTCAAAACCTTTTTTAAATGTAGATTTAAAATGAGTAGTAATTTTTAGTAGTTAAAAAAGAAAATATTAAAAATGAATGGTTAAAGCTGCGTTATTTTGATTAATTTGAAATGAATTATTAAAAATTAGTTGTTAGAAATAATTGAGTAGTTATAAATGAATGATTAAAAATAAATGACTAGGAATGAGAGTTATTTAAAAGTAAAAATGAGGAGGACTTAGTATAAACTCATTTGGAGGTAAATTTTCGAAGAGAAGTTAATAAATCATAAAACTAAATCCTAACCTAAATACGCCAAACAAACAGCCCCGTACAAACTCACTGCCATATGAGAGGAATTGATTAATTTTTTAATTAAATTAACATGTGATCTTATTTTATCATTTAGTTCCATGATCAAAACAAAAATTTCGAAAGAAGAGAGACAAAAGTTTAAAACTAGAGCAAACATGAGGAAAGTATAGAGAAGTTCTTGGGTAATTACCAATGAAGCAAGGTGTGTAAGCTTATATCATCTTGCAGAGTTCGAAAATCGGAAACCAAGAATTCACCTCGAGTGATTGTGCCAGTCTTGTCGAATGCCATAACCTTAACCTTTGCAAGAACTTCAAGGTGGTCACCACCTTTGATAAGAACTCCGGCCATGGCGGCCTTCGTGAGTGCGCAGAAAGCAGCGACCGGGGTTGAGAGGATTAGGGCGCACGGACATGCACTAACTAAAACAACAAGAGCCAAGTGAAACCAATGGCTGAGATTGTGAACTCTCATTGCAGCTGGAATGGCTGCAAGACAAGCTGATATGACAAGAACAGCTGCAAAAAAACATGCAATAGAAGTAAGGAAAGTGTTTTAGTTTAAATGCCAAGTGATTGTTTTGATATTTATTTTTAGAAGATATGGTTTTTTTTAATCTTAATCCTAAAAAAGATGAGATATGAAAAGAGGGAATGATATGGGAAAAAAGGTCTCATTTTGGTATCTAAACTAGTCAAAATTTTAATTTTCATAGAATGTGTCATTGTGCTATCAAATTTTTGTTATTATTTTTGTTAAAGATCTCACACCAAAAAGTACTCTTTCATTGTCAATTGATTGAGCTCATAAATTCAAATAAGTATTCAGTCTAATAAAAATAAAAATTGAGATCCGATTGAAGATTGATAAACACAAAAGAGGAACACCATCTTGAGAGGGTATGTTAAGAATCCTACACCAGAAAGTACTCCCGCATTACCAATTGATTTAGACATAAAATCTCATATTATCTAATAATCTTTTAAAGTAAAAAAGATTCTTGAAAAGCACAACTAAAATAGATAGAATGAGAGAGATAAATTCACTCCTTAAATTATTTGTTTTTGTGGAAAATGATACTTCATCGATATTTATGAGTATACCATAAGAACGAATATTGTGGGATTAAAAGAAAGCTCTAATTTAAGATTTTATGCATCACAAAGTTGAAATTGAAAATAATATCTTGTTGAATATGAGAAATATTTACATTTACACCAAGTAGTTATTTATGTGGCAAAATTGAGCCATTAATTCTTCTCCTTTTTCTTTTAAAAAATTATTCCTTAAAATTAAAAATAAAATTAATGACTAAGATTTTGCCACATAAATGACTGCACGAGGACTAAAGTACTAATATTTTTCTTAGTATTATGCTTCAGCACACACACCATGATTTAAGATTTAAAAGTTGTATTAAAAGAAAGTCAAAGATTTTGAAATGAGTGCAATTTGGGTGCAGTCATGCTTGCACCCTAGAGATGATGTTACCTATGTTTAAACCACACTTTTTTTTTTATTAAAAAAAAACAAAAGTGAAATACGATGTGTGACACCAAAAATGCCACGTAGGTGACATCAGGAGTGCAGTCATACCTCCAAATTGCACTCTTTTGAAATTCTATTTCACCTTTCTCAAATTTTATATTTAGAAAAATTTAAGAACTATATGGACTATTTTCAAAATATCCATATGAAATATTTTTGAAACTTTAAGAAGGGGCCAATAGGAATCTCAAATTATTTGGAAAAAGAAGTATAGTTTTTGCTAAACTTACCTGGGGTGTAATATTTTGCACATTCATCAATGAATCTTTGAGTTCTGGATTTGTTATTTTGAGCTTCTTCTACAAGCTCAGCCATTTTTGCAACCGCACAATCCTCTGCTACAACAGTAGTCTGCACAGTAATATAACCTACAAAAGAAAAAATAAAATCAATGAATATATAGCTGTACAAAAAAAATCGACAATCCAAGCAATTTTGACTATCCAACCAAAACCATAAGAGTTGAATTGGGTTATAATTTTCTTTAGCGATTATGATTTTGCAATTTTTGTTGGGTTTTGTTGATTCTCGAGTTGACCAATTCTTGGCTCATAATTTAGTATAGTACCATGCATTTTTCTTTATTTTTCTTTATATATTTACCAGCTAATAGTCAAGTCTTAAATACAAAAAAGAAAGTTTAATATAACTCAAGAATTTAATCTAAATTGACCAACCTAAAAATTTCGGTTGGTCTAAAACAAATACTCTTAACTTAACTCAGATCATCTACATCTGTAATGAAACATCTCATAGAACACTTTCTTGTACACTAGTATAATTGTACAAAAGGAAAAAAACAACAATTTTGTCTCGCCTTAAGTATCACATTGATCTCAAACACAAACAAAAACCGGACATAAAGAACAAAGACTTTTGACTTCTCGACCGTATTTGAGTAAAAAAAATGTTGAGTTTTGATGTTTAGAGAACACTAATCTATCTAGAATGACGTTTTAAGTGCGAAAATATGTTTATAGAACACGAAAAATAGTATGTATATAAATATGTAATTACCATTTAAGTTGATGGTACCCGCCCAAACAATGGAATCTTTTTGTTTGGGAACTGGGAAAGATTCTCCAGTCAAAGTTTTTTCATCAACTTCACATTTTCCATCCACAACAATCCCATCAATGGGAATAGCTTCACCAGCCTTCACAGCCAAAATAGTGTTCAATTTTACATCTTTGGAATCCACAACCTCTCCACTTTCAGCTATGGTTGCTTTTTGAGGGGCTAAGCTCATTAATGAGGACATTGCAGCATTGGCCTGTCAATAAAATGTTTTGATTATTTAATTTAAATGGCTAACTCTTTTCATTGTTGTTTCACAAAATTTAAAAGTATTTTTGAATTGGTGATCAATTGGGGTAATTACCTTGTGGCTTGCTAGTGTTTCAAGCCATTCAGCAATGGAAAACAAGAAGACTATACTCCCAGCCTCCATGTAGTCATTCAATGCAATTGTCCCCACAACTGCCAAAATATTTATTTAAGTTCTTAGTTTAAGATAACAAAGAGATTTAAGATATAGTTTAGTAAATTATTTTATTTTTGGTTTGAATTTGTGATTTTATGTTTATCTAGTTTGTGTTGTTATATACATCATTAACTAAATACAACATGAAATGTTTAATTGAATATTAGAGACAAAAATTGTACAAAAAGGTATTGTTGTGTATGTGAAAATGACAGTCGAGTTAGACTTTCGCTGATAATTATTTAGTCTCTCTCGTTAGACACCTATCTGGTTTTTGGCTTTATATTTTTAAAAATTAAACTTTTTTTTCTCTGATTCTTTACTACAAATTTCATCTTTTCTTTTTCTTAAAAACAACATCTTTACTAAGTAAACCAAAAACCATGTAGGTCTCTTTTTTTTTTTATTTGAAACCAAAAAACCATGTAGTTCTTAATTTTATAAACATTATACCTTTTTTGACAACAACCTTGTATAATTTTTAAAAAATTGGCAGGTTTCAATTTCTTTTTAAATTATTTCATAAAAACATCTAATCATTGTATACCAATAAAACTTTCAAGTTTCCTACTTAACATATATTTTTAACAGATAAAAAATCATGGAGCAGCTAGTGATTAAGAGAACTTTTGGAAATTAGGAGATTAATCTATTCATGATGGCCCATCTACTTAGGAACTAATTTTTTATGGATTTCTATAACATCTAAATGTTATAGAGTCAAATATCATGTTCCATGACATTAATCGAGATGCACGCAAAGTGACCCGAAAAGTAATTAATATCAAATATATATGTAATGGTCTAGTGATCAAGAGATTCTAAGACTAAGTTTCCTAACTTTTCAATGCCACACATACGATATATTAAAAAGTATTGACATTCAATTCAAAATCAATTGATTATGAGAGAAATAGTACACCTATCTTCTAAATATTTAGTAGACTTTTTATTTTTTTGAATGTGGGACAATAGTTAGATTCTCAATAGGATACACAAAAAAAATCATATCAACCTAAAATAACTTTTAATCTTTAATTAACAAAAATGCATAAAAAAAAACTTTAAAAAGAAAGGAAATGAGGGTCAACTTTACCAGCAATAACAGCAAGAATGTTGACATCGATTCTAAGGTGGCGAATGGCAGAAATAGCCTTCAAGAGAATCGGAAAGATGCCGGCGGCGACGGCAGCGACGGCCAGCCACCGCAAGGGGTGGTACAAATACTTCAAAAACGACGCCGTTAGAAGCAACCCACTGGCTATTGCAAAAGGGCTTGGCCATTTCTTCTTCCTAATTAATCCCTTTCCATTTATTTGTACATTTGCCTCCAATCTTGCTTCATTTAGAGCTTTCACTATCAAATTTCAATAAACAATATATCAAATTTTGCTACAAACTAGTTAATGACCATTTGTGAATACATATTTAATATTGTTAAGGATATAAAAAAATTGGATTTATGTTTTATTCTAATATAATCTTTAAGTTGAGATATATAACCAAATATATGAAATATTTAACTTAATTGAAGTGTATCAGTTTCAATTTATACTTTATTGCTGTTTATCCATTTTACTCTTGATTCACCTAATTGAGCTCTATCATTTTTGTGGCTATCAATTTTCCGCCAATCTTACTTCATTTAAAACTTTCACTATCAAATTTTGCTACAAACTAATTATCATTTGTGCATGGATATTTAATATTATCCAAGGATAAAAATTGGAGTTATGCTTTATTATAATTTAATCTCTAAATTGAGATATTTTGAAGAAAAAAAATCGTTTTTCTTTTTTCTTTTTTCTTTTTTTTTACAACTTTCTTGTTTTTAAATAAAGAAAAAACATAGGTAAATTATTTTCTTGTTTCTTACAACAATTATGTTATATTTAGTATATATCACCTTGTCAAAGAAACTTGATTTTTTTTTTTTAAAAATCTGAAAATTAGAAATAACAAAATAAAAATAGTTGTTAAATATTTTTATTTTTTTGGTGATATTTAAATAATATAAGAGCCAAATATCGATTTCCGGGCTTAAACTCATGATTGCATAATTGAAATGGATTAACAGCAAACAAGATAATCAAACGCGTCATCTCATTCGATCATAAATGACTACTTCTATCATTATTGATTAACTTTGATATGAGAAGCTCATGCTATTTTCATAAAAATTCATTATGAATTTGCCTTTCATGAGAAGTCATACTATTCTAGTTCAATACTAAGAATTGGATTATTCTTTCCTAAATTGGTACTTTTCTTAAAATACAATATTAGAGTTAAGGACCACCAGGTCACTACCAATTTTATATTGATAAATTATCTATGAAAAAAAAAATCTTCTTCACTACGTTTCTTAAGATCATGAAAGTTTATCTCAAAATTATAATAATAAATAAATAAATAATCATGGAAGTCGAAAGTGAAAGTGTAACACCCACTTTTTTTTTTATCCAAATTAGAATATTCTTATTCTCAAATAAGATGAGGGTTAAATATCGATTTTTAAAATTAAAATTCGTGATCATGGAATTAAATTGGATTACAATCAATTAACTAAGGTCTCGTTTGATAACCATTTTGTTTTTCTTTTTTTTTTTATGAAATTTAAGCCTACAACAACTACCTTATTATATCTTTTTCCTTATTTAGATATTCAACATCTTACTTATATTTTAATAAACAAAACCAAAATTTGGAAACAAAAAAAATAGTTTCCAAAAGCTTGTTTTTGTTTTTGAAATTTAGTTGATATTCACCAACTTTCTTAAGGAAATATAGATACATTGTAGGAAAGATGGAACACATGGTAGGAAATTTGATTAGAAATAAACTTAAATTTCATAAACCAAAAGCGAAAAAACCAAATGGTTATCAAATGAACCTAAGTAAACACACTAACAAGCCTTTCAAAAGTTTGTCAATCTAATTTCTTCATCATTTAATTAAGATTTAAGCCAAACTTTTAAAGCAAAAGTTATGTAGTAATGATTTTTGAGGTAAGAGATTTGTTCCCTCCTCTACCAAAAGCAAAAAGAATGCTGAATTTTAAATTTAGTCTAAAATGTTGCATTTACAAAATTGTGGAGAATTTCAAAAGTGTAATACTTTTGGGGGAAAAAATTGATGTTTGATTGGAGTGTAAAAGCTCAAAAACATGTCTACAAATTATCATATTTTTCTCCCTTTAATAATGACTTTTTTTTCTCAAAAAAAGAAAAAGGCCCATTTGAGTTGCGTTTGTAATTTTTAAAAATAAAACCTCTAAATACTCGACGCTCATTCATTAATTTCATAGTCTTGTTGTCTATTTTTTATCTATATTTTTTTAAAACTAAGTCATCACTTGAAAACTAAAAATGTAAGCTAACAAAAATTGAGTTCAATTGGTTTTTATCTATATTTTTTTAAAAATAAGACATCACTTGAAAATTAAAAATGAAAACAAGTTAAAATTCTTAAATCCAAAAAACAAATGATTATCAAATAGGTTTTCAAAAACTTGTTTTATTTTTTGAATTTAGTCAAAATTTCTAATCTTTCTTAGAAAAGAAAAATTATTGTAGTGAAGTTGAGAAGAAAAAATATATAATTTTCAAAACCAAATAATTGTCCCTAAGAGACAACCTTAGAGGTTTGAAATTTCCATGATATACTTACTTATTTTGAGGTTCCACATTTGAAACTCGTAAATATATTTAATTAAAATATCTTTATTAACTTCTGCGTCGCTATCAATTGTAGTTGGAGTCAACTACTCATTTAAATGGCTATATATACGTCCGTGACTCTAATTTCTCGATCATCATAAAAATTAAAATGAATCAAGTTTAAAGACTAAATGAAACACAATAATACCATCCATTGTAAAGAAAGGAATGATGGAACACAAAATTAGAAAAAGAAACATACCAATTTGGAGCTGGGAAATGAGGAGAGAATCATGGACGACAATAATAGTTCTTGTAGGGACAATGACAGTGATGTCTTTGATTCCTTCGAGGGGTTTGAGGATGTTTTCAATGAGAGGGATTTCAGATGAGCAACACAATCCCAACACATCAAAATGGCTTCTTTGCAACTTGTTTTCTCTCATCACTTTCTTCTTCTCCATTGCCTCCTCAGCCATCTTTTTTTTTTGTTCTTCTTCCCAAATAAATATTATAAATTTTTAAAAAGAGGAAGATTATGATACAAAAAAAAAATGTATAGTGTAAATTTTTATTTTTATAAAGATTTTCGAATTCGACTCTAACTAAAAATGATGTTATATTCACCCTCTCATAAAGTTTGAAAATAAAAAAATAATATTTTTGGAAATGATAGGAGAAATTCATATATGTATCAGATAAGAGATATATACAACAAAAAAAAAATATTATAATGCCAACAAGAGCGATACTCTACCGGCATCTTGTATAACCTAGTAATCATGAGATTACAGGTTCGAAACCCCCTTCCCCACAAATATTCAAAGAGAGAGGGTTTAAAGACAAAGTTTGGCTAAATCAAAAGAAAAAACAAATAGGAATTAAAAGCAAAAAACTTGTTAAAGTTTAAATCCCCTTGAGAGAATGACAAATGAAAAAGAAAATAATACTATTTGTTTACTATTAGGATAGGAAACAAATGAGTTGTAAATGAAAAAGAAACTTCTATCAACTCAAAATTAATTCCAAGACAAGAGTGAGACAAACCTTAGAGGAAGGCTAAGGCACAATGCTTGAGTGAATTTGTGGTGAATGCAAGAGACGAACAATTTCAGTCACCTTAAGTAGAAGAAGGAATCAATGGTGGAGGGCTTCATAAGGGAATCATTACCAAACAATAAAAAAAAATAATAATAATAATAATAATAAAGAATAATATAAAAGTATATTCAAAAGAATACAATGCCATAGAATATTATATTAATTAATAAAAGCTTTTTGCATTCTATATCTTTGAATATAATTTTGTGTGTTCAATTGGATGAGAGACAAGCATTAGTGGAAAACCCACATCATCTTTGCCAAAAGGAATTTGGAAACCACATGGGATTCCACCTAATGTCTTGTTTTTCTTAGCCCTTATGGCTTGGCCTATATAACAAGCACATGAACATTTATATGCAAATGGAAAAAAATAAAGACAGATTACTTTTTTTTATAGCTATTTGATGTTCTTTTAAAATCACTAACTCAATAAATATATAAAGGATTCACAACAAATATATAAGATATAATAAGTTAACCATAAATATGATTTCTATTATGGATAAATTTAGGCCTAAAAGATTGGGTTGCTCAAGGTGAAGTTCGACCGATAGACAGAGGCCCAAGACCAAACGAGGAAGGCCAAAACTACTTAAGACGTTGGTGCTCAAATCGAACCCACATAGGGCCCACAGGGGGGCTCGAAAGCCACACAGGCCCCGCTGGGGGTAAAAGCGACGCCACCCCCGGCAGGTCTGGAACATACTCGACCTTCAGGCGGATCGGGCAACCTATAAGAGGTAAGTCAAAAGATTAATGAGGTAAGTAAAAAGATTAATGAGGTAAGTAGTTTTGGGCTTCCTCGTTTGGTCTTGAGCTGTTGTGTAGTTCACATATATGCCTCTATCATCCCAAATACCGTTGAACGCAATAGTTAAGGGTATAGGATTTATAGTCTGATTGCGGAGGTGGAAAGAAAGAATGAATTTTTATTACAAATCAGAATGATCAAGACTTTTAGCTCGATCGGGATTGAGTTTTACTAGATAGATGTTTTATGTGAAACGACTTAAATGTTTCCCGGCAACTCTTGATTGATCGTGATCTTCAATTATTTTTTGTATTCTGGTAAAGTAGAACGTGGTTTCCATTTTTTTTTTTAATCCCCTCCCCAAATCTTAGTATTTTAAATTTGGAATATTATTTGGTTATGCTTGGATTTAGGAAGAAATCTATTTTATTATTGTTTTTTTTTTTAAGTGAAAGATCTAAATGGAAAAATAACTAAAAGGTAATTTGGAGATAAAAATATTTATCTCTCCTCCGATTTTTTTAGCCATGCATTCAAAATCCAATACATAAAATACATGACCTCTAATTTTTGCTTAAACTTAAGTCATTTCCTACCATTTCCCTTTAAAATATTTATAAGTAATTTCTCAAACCCAAAGAAGTTGATAAGTAAGATAAATTTTATAAATATAACAAAATATTAAATAAATAACTTAATTTCATTAATTTATCTTTAATTTTTACTATTCCTAAATTACTAGACTTTTATTTGGTCTTTTGAAACCCTTGTTTACTTTTGGTCTTTAAAGTTCTACCAATGACTTTTTTCTTTTGGTATGTGAACTTTTTAAATCTCAATTTGAGTTTTCCATCTTTTGTTAAACTTTTCATTTAGATCATATATCACAAAAATATTAGGCTTCAATATTATTGACAACGTGTGTAGTGTATTTTAGCCTTTATTCATTCTTTATTGTATATTCAAATTATTGCTACTACGTCAAAAAAATAGTTGCTCAGCAATATTAATGTACATCCAATTATCAAGAGGTCATGATTCGAATCCGGCCTATACTCTTAATTATTGTAATCTCAAAAAAAAACTAAAGTTTAACTCCAAATATATAAAATAATAAAATAGAATGGTGAATCAAAATTGAAGTCCAAACTATTTGACATTCATTTGAGAGCAATAATATTCTCTTTGTAGGGTTTGTGATCCCCTTCTAATGTGTACTCAAAAAAATCCAAACCGTTTATGAACAAATGAAAGTAGAGAAAGGTTAAGTTTTCTTACTCTTTCTTTTGACCAATTGTTGAAGATTTCCATGAAAGAAAAATGTATATATTGTTCCTATTATTCAAATATTTTAGACCATGTTTTTAGTTTTTGTTTTTTCAATCTAAAGGAAGAGCTTCAAATCTTTGATCTCGATTGATGATATTTGTATTAACAAATTGAACTATGTTCAAATTACACTCTTAAGCTTTTGCAAATTTTAATTTCAATTTTGCATTTGAATAGAAAGTTGCTAATGGGGGTACTTTATGTTAGGAGTAAATTGAGTTTTGAATTAAACAAAAAAAAACATTAATCCGTATAGTCGAAAATATAACATTTAATGTAGGGTTTGTAGTCCATCTTCCAATTTTAATTTTTTTAAAAATAAATTATAATTAATTTTTAAAATCTAAAGAATTAAAATTAATTACGTCACGTTTTATAACCAGTTTTATTTTATTTTTAAAATTTAAGCTTATAAATGCTACTTCCATTTATTCTATTCTTTGTTTTATCAATTACTTTTACAAACAATTTCAACATAAAAGAAAGTGAGAAGTCAAGGGAAAAACAAAACACTAAACCCTAGAAAGCATCAAATGCCTTTGATAAAAATGAGTGAAAGAAAGAAAATATGTAAAGCCATTCAACCAAATTAAAAGAGAAATATTTTTCAAAAAAAAAAATTAAAAGAGAAATGAACCAACTTTTGAAAAGAAAGGCTTTTTTCTAGTGATGAGACAACATTATATTATTATTCGGATTTAAATTTAGTGTTTTCTTTTGATCAAGGAATCTTGTTTGTTTTTCTTTCTAGCTAATGAATGTCATAATTAATTATAGACCATGTATAGTTTTTGTGGAATTTGGCATAAAATATTGGTTGATTTTTGTATATAGTGATTGCTCGATACCAAGGACATATTTTATTTTCTGAATAGTTATTTGGATATTACCCTTGGTATTAATATTATTTTTTTTTTCAAATACCAATTTTTAATAATTATATTCCTTGCCAACAAAAAGGAAAGTAACTTGTCTCAAAAAAAAAAATGTTTAGAGAGAGAAGTTCTTACTTCTCTCTTCTTCTCCAATGAGGGGGTTTGGGAGGTGCCCCCTCAGTTTAGGGAGTTTTTACCTCAGAATCGGGAGGTTTCGGGCCTCAGGTCGGGAAAGGAAAGACTTTCAGAGTGGTGGTTTTGGGCAAAATGAAGTTTTCGTTGTGGTTGACGATGGAGGAGAAGACATTGCTATCTGGTCTCGTCGAAATCTGTACCGATCCTCGTCGATTTAGGGAGGGGAGAGTCATCATCGTTGGTCACCGGTTTCCTACTCAGGCTCGGCGTGGTCTGAAAAAAGGGAGATTGGTTAAGGCATGGCTGCTTCTTCGAAGTTGTGGCGCTGTCTCTGAGGTTTGAGGGGTTCTTTTAAGAAATCTGTTGAGGTTGGTGTGCACTTGTCTGATGCAAGCAGAAGATCTGTCTTCTTCTGCAAGAAAATTTGGGAGAAGAATAGTTCCATTTGATAGGGGGAAGAGGGGTAGAGTGTGGTTGGGGAAGACCAAAGTGGAAGAAATAAAAAAAAATTATTCGTTGGAGGGGAAGGATCGGAAAGAAGAGGTTGACGACGGCGAAGGTTCCAATATGTTGATTGACGACGAAGAGCGTTGGGACGTTCATAGGGAAGTGAGTAGGCCTCGACACCTGTGTAGTGACCTCTCTTTTCAGCCTCAGAGCACTTGGCTCGAAACCCGTACAGATGGAGAGCATGCACAGATCAAGGAAATGGGATGGGGCAGTCTCCGCAGGGGCTGTTCTGACCCGATTTAAGGGTTGTTGGGTCGGGCCGAACCTGACGTTTTATGCTTTCGTTGTCGGGTCAGCAAGCCAAGCCAAATTTTTCCATGAATCGGGCGATATAGTGGCCCAAAAAGCTACTTGTGTTTTTGTGGATCTATTTCTCTGTTGCTTAAACATAGGTCATGTAATTATTCTTCTTCACTGGTCTATCAATGTCTTATCCCCAGTTATGTTAAGGGTTGGTTGTTGTTGCAGCTGACTTTTAGTTTTAAAATCCCATGCTTTTTACTTCTTAGGGTAATGAATGAGCTTATCGATAAAGGATTGGTTACGTGGGAGGAAGTTTGGTGGTCTCAAGGCGAGGAAGGATTTTTTATAGATACTTCTTTGTTTCTTTTAGTTTTGGTGGGATCTTATTCTTCAGTCATCGAAATGTTCATCAGATTATTCCCCAAAACTCCTCAAAAGTCAGCCGAGTTGGCGTTGACGAGGCCTCAAAGGCTTTTAGTGTTGGATTTGTTCAATCCGGCATTAAGAAAAGCCAACAAGATTGCTGCAATTATCTTCTGCTGGGCTAATGTTATTGTGAATGCTTCTTTTTGTTTTTACTGTATTTTGGTTGTTAGAAGGGGCTTTCCCTATGCTGGGTTTCTAGGCTGTAACGGAGGGATTTCCCTCAGATTCTAATGAATGGTTCTTTGTTTTCAAAAAAAAAAAAACACTTGTCTAAAAAAAAAAACAAAACAAAACAAAAAGGAAAGTAACGTAGAAATAGCTCAAAGATTTTTTTTTTCCTTAAAAAAACGTTCATAGATTAACACCTTTACTTTTTTGGCATTTTAATTTGGGTGTTTTTCATAAATAGACCGTATTTGAAAAGTAATTGCAAATATAGGTATCTACAAAAATATTAGCAAATATAGATTTTGGTTTAATACATTATAAAATCTGAAAATAACAAATTACAATCATATCCTCTCATTGGTGGTTTTTTAATTTTTGAAGGAAAATTTTAAAAAAGGAAAATCATCCCACATTCCAAACAGAAAACGCAAATTTAGAGGCATTAATTGTGAAAAAACATATCCTCCGAAATCACATTTATTAGAGATGTTTCATCTTCCTTTTTTAATACCTTATAAATTTCGAAAATAACGATCAAATTATTGGTTTTTCATTTGGGAAGGAAGATTTAAAAAAATGAAATTCGTCTCACATTCTAAACCAGAAACCGTCAATTTATGGTGCATTAATTGCAAGACGAAAGTGGCGACAATACATTGTTAGAGGTACTATTGTGATTTACATACCATATAGTTAGTAATGTACATGTTGTTTGATTCTTGTAGTTTTATTTATAAATAAACCGTATAAGCTATTGAACGTTCGGTTTGGTTGATTGAATCAGAACACGTTTGATAACCACACAGTATTGAAATAACTTGGTATATATGGTACAACCATAATATATCATGTATCATACTGTATTTTAAAACTATATTTTTTTAAAAGTGTTTAATTTGCTGATATGGATACTTGTAGTAGTGTGATTTAATATGTTTGCGACAGCGAACAAGTAATTTTGAATGTACAAACTTTTGATTGTACAATACCGTATAGTAAAACATTGGGAAATAACATATGTAATATTTGTGAATTGATAGAAACTTGTACTGTTAGAACAACTTCACACAAAATTACTATTCAAAGTGAGATCAATAGTAAATAAAAAAGGTCTTGTGGGTTACAAAATTGAAACCAAAAGCGTTCGGCAAAAAAAAAACTGTAATGTAAAATCATCATTGAGTGAATACGTTCCTCAATGTTTATGCGACGTTCTTCAGCTACTTCATGATTATGGTACATCTAATTTTCATCCTACTAACCATTATGTGCAATACGGATTGAGATGCTTGTTGAACCTATAAGGAAAAGTTGTATAGTATTACAAAAATGTCCAAACAATATTGTTCTATATTATAAGTCGTATAATATATATGTTAAACAATACCGTATTGCGAAATGGAAATGTAATGAATACTAATATGAGTACGAAAAATGTATTAGACATGAATAGAATGAATAATAAACCATAAATGCGGGTACCGTGTAAGTTATACAATATGTAGAATGAAATAATGAAATATAGGGGTGTTCATTAAAAAGTTAGAAACCGATCCGACCGACCAAAACCGATCGATTTGACGTCGGTCGGTCGATTTTTATGAAAGGTCGGCCGGAGTCGGTTTTTTCACTCCAAAACCGACTAGTCGGTCGGTCGAAGAAATGAGTAGTGAAATATCTACAACATTATGATTTGACATAGCATTAGTTTTTGGGCAGTGCATTTTTCATTTCCAAAGCCATTATAATTACTATTGGTACTGATATATTTGAAATACAATCAAATACTTTTAAATATATTGATTTTTTTTCAAAATCGTGTTGTCAGTAGCATTAAATGTACTTTTTGATATATATATTTTTTTATTATCCTCGCTCTTCCATTTCATTGTTATCTTTTTTTATCTTCTGAAACTCTCTCTCATTTTCTCTCCTTTTCTTCCTATCTTCTTCTTTTGTATTCTCTTCTTCTATCTACATCTCTTCTTTATTGCTTGATATCTTTTTCTTTCTTTTAAAGGTTTTTACTTAGTTCATCAAAATTCAAATAACCGACCAAAACCGACCGACCGACGGCATGTTTAGCCGGTCGATATTTTCCACTTATTGAGATAGTCGAAATCCGACTGACTTTAACCGACGTGTCGGTGATCGGCGTCGATTTTCCTTCAAAATCGATTCCGACCGATCGATGAACACCCCTAATTAAACATATAGAGTTTTGTAATAGTTTATACAGTAATATAACGGTACATGGAAAACTATAGTAGATAATATTCAAGTATACCAAAACTTGGACATTTTAGTACGTATATAATACTGTTCTACATATGATTTTAATATATTTCTAGACATAAATATTGACATTGTAAAGAACACTATGCGCAATTTCATTTGGAATGATTGATGAACCTATAAAGAAAAAATGTATAGTATAACTGTAAGGGACCGACCCGAATGGGGCACTAAATGGGCCCTTACCCCAATGCATGCATTCAAAGTAAAGGACATTTAAACAGACATGATTTCGGATTCCAATTAAAACAAAACATTCAAAATAACCCCTTTAAAAACTAGACATTTGCCCTGAAACCTGTCCCTGTTTCCAAGCACCTGTTCCAGGATAAATACATTTCCAAAGTTTACTCTGATCAGAGATTTACTAAAAGCCATTCAAAACCTGTTCAGATACAACATGCTGGAATCCACAAATATTTACAAACATCCTAGGGCTTCGTGCCCGGCTACATGCATTCAGGGGAAAACAAAAACACACGAGAGTCATAATACAAAAATCAGAGTTGGAAGACTGGGCCCCATGATCACAGCTCCTCCTTCAGCCATCCTGTCTCGCAACTCGGTTACCTGTGGAAAAACCACAATAATAAGGGTGAGCAACGAATCGCTCAGTAAGAATCACCAAGTAGGGGTACAATACGATATACATGGTCATCTCGATGAGCGTATGCAAGCTATGAATATAACACAGAATAGAGCACATAGCTTAGCCCACACTTGGGCCTCGGATGCCAACTCGGTGGCTTAGTCCGGAATAAAATCATCACACAGTCCAATACATAAGTCGCCCTATACGAGAAACAAGTCCCGGCCTCAGCCTGTCTACTGTCGACGAAAGGTACACTGGCTCACAATCCCGAGGAGCTCTCCAGTCGGCGCTGTAATGAGCGTAAGCATGCACCGCGTGCTACTGCAGACTATGGGGTTGCGAGTGCGAAGGCAAGCTGCCCATATCCGATCACCACGCCTAACTAAATCTTTGGATCGGTGTCGCGACATAGGGGTGTGAGACACGGACACGTAAACTATGTCGGCTGAACCACCGCACTGGGGCCAAGAAACGGTCGTGGTAGGCTTACACCAGAAAAGCCGTCCTTGCCTTAACGGTGGCAATCGGGGCTCCGCCAAACATGCCGAGGACATGCATTACCGCAGGGACGAGGCAATGCCAAGTCATCATCCCGACCGTTGGGGCATTTAACAGTCTGCCACCCTCACCCAAGATTGCAGGGCCTACCGCTCGGGTTAGCAAATCCCTCACGGGGTCCAGGGACGGAATGACTTGCTCGACGTCCCTGCCATGGATGCAAGGTTCTTTATGCATCGGGCCGGATGATGCTATCTACACTGTAATTCTAACTCCCCACTAGCAAGCGAGCAAACAATTCCATAAAATCCAATACGTGCTCAATAAGAATACAACGAGCCTAGCATGCTACTACGAAGCAAGGAACAGATACGAGCATGCCAGAAAGAAACAACCTAGCATGGATTAACATGAGAATTAACCAAGAAATCATGCTAACCGGGAATTCAGATTGAAGCACCTAGCTACACATGTCAATAATCACAAACAAGCAATCATTCAACAATCACATATAATATCGCAGGGTCCACACAACCCCGGTAAGAAATCCTTACCTTGGTCGGGGACGGTTTGGCACGAAATCCTAAGTCGCGAACAATCTCGATTTAGCTCACAGGAACCTACAATCAACACAAAAATCACACAATAGGCCTAAATATAATAAAACAAACAAGGCTCAGCTCGGGAGCAACTCACGAGGCACGACGAACGCACGAACGAGCCGATTGCACGAACGGGGCAGCAACGGGGCTCGAAGGGCGCGCTGGGGCGCAAAAATGGGCGCGTGGGCGCGTTGGAGTGCGCCTGCTGGGCGCGCGCGCGCGGATGAAGCGCTGGCTGCTGCTGCGCGCGCGATGCAGGGCGAAGCAGGCGTGGCTCGTCTGGCGCTGGCGATGCAACGCGACACGAGGGTCGGGTGAGTGCTGCGCGCGAGCTCGGGACGAAGTGCGGCGTGGCTCGGCGGCTGGGCTGCTACTGCGCGCGCGCGACCGGCGAACCAGGCGAACAGGGGCGATGGAAAGGAAGCTCGAATTCGAGCGACTGAGGAGGATTCGACGGCCGATTTCTTGAAGAAGAACTCCCCTACACTAGCTGCACAAAACCCATACTTCAAATCGCCTCAACTCGGCCGATGAGCGGAAACGACACTAGGAGAAGAAATGGATTCGGAGGAGAAGGAAAAGAGAAGAGAAGAGAAAGGAAAGCTTACGGAGGGAGACGAGCGGCGAGGAGCTCTGGCGAGTCGAGGTCGGCGTGGGGGAAGGAAAATTCGCGAGAAAAGCCAGTCGGTCGGGGGTGATCGCGAGGAAGAAGAAGAAGAAGAAAGGTGGGGCGAAGCTCGGGCGAGCTGCCTTTTAAAGCAAAACAGGGGACAAGCAGGCTTAAATAATAGAACGCGCGTTTAGATTAACAAACGCGCGCGGTGGCTCGGCTTGGTGTTGTGCCTCCGCCTAGCATGCGACACTACTGGTTCGATTCTTGCTCGACGCGCTATTTAATTCCCTATTTATTTTTGCTCCTTCCCAAGCCCAAACGCCTTCACCAAAAATCCCGATCCCATTCAAATTGACTCGTAATTATTCTGGCAATTTTAAATTTCAAAACCGGCCCGACCCAAAATTACCAAAATGCCCCTGGGCCTCCCGGGAAGGCCGGGATGAATTTTCCGGGCCGTTACAATAGCTAACCTAAAAACATAGATGAACATACGGTATATACTCAATTATACAATTTTTTCGGCTATATAAAAATTGAGGACGTGTGAACATACGGTATATACTCAATTATACAGTTTTGTAGATGTGTATATAGTCAATTATACCACAATATGGATTGGAAAGTACGAAAATACTACTGTTCTACATATGATTTTACTGCATTTCTAAACATGATTTTTGACATTCTAAAGACTGGAACATAAATGAATTAAATGTACAAAAATGACATAAATAGAAATAAAACATACCATACTGAACAATCTGAGACATATCAGATCACGACTATACTGAAAATAAACAGTAACCTGCTAATGGTGATGGATAATGAAAAAAAACGTGATACAAATAATGTGAAAAACTGAGATTATTGAGAGAAGATGACTGAACTAGTATGATTATACCGTCCAATTGGAGTTTTGTGGTCGACGAAAATTTACGTTTTACGTGGTGGCCAGAATGTGAAAAGCGAGAATGAATGGAACTGTAGAAACAAAAATGGAGGAATGGAGAATGGAGGAAGAAAAGTGAAACGGAAAAAGAAAAGGAAGAAAGATGGGAGATAAATGAGAAAAGGAATTAAAGTCTATTGCATTAAAAGGGTTGACAATTAAATATGGTATGTTTTAAAAGGATGGGAAATATGTTTTAAATGAGTGTTTTAATTCAAAAATTTAGTATTAAATGTGATAAGGTAAAAATGGTATTAAAGGAAAATTAATAATTACGAATTTTAATAAAAAAATTAATTTTGCAAAAAAAAAACTTGGGCTCCCATATTTGCAAATATTTTTCGAATGTGGTTTAGTTACTACAATTTCTCTTTTAATTTTCAATCCAAATCTTACGATAAATACATTGTTTGTATTTAATTTTTTGTCAAATCCTTTATCTTGATATACTCCATTAACTACACCCATTTAGTCTTTTAAGCCTTCCAAAATTATGTTATTTAATTGTTGAACTTTAAAATGGGTATTCATTTTCACTTTGTATCTAATAATTTTTTTAACTTTAAAAATGTTAAATAAATTCTCAAACTTTTAACTTTTATCTCTAATAAACCCATGATTTATTAAAAAAAATAAAAAATAAAACAAAATAATTAAGGCTTAACAAATCTATTTCAAAACTATTTTATGCATATACTTTCTATTTTCGTTAATAAAAATAGTACCCTAACCATCATCAGGTGATTTAAGTTAGAACATATGCTAATTGTGTCAAAGTCAAGGACCGAGCACCCCCTCTGTCTAGTGAACATTCCTCTGTATTTGCACCTGCCTAAATGTCTTGTTGTATTGATTATGTGTCATTGGCTTTAATGTCCTTTCTTTCTCTCTGTTATTGCTTGCCTTTAAATGTAAACTGTTGGTGGTTGAATCCTTTATTGAAAACTAAACACAAAAAAGTTCGTTTATAAAAGATTGAAAGGGTTGTATGTGAGTTTAGCATTACATTTCAAAATTGAATTTGGTATCAGAGCGAATCCATGGAAAACGTCGAAAGATCCTCCTCCTTTCAGACTCCTGAACATCAAACCCCTCTGAATCAATCGCCTTCTCTTCAAGAACCTTAACCTATTGATTTTCGCAGACCAGATGGGTCTATAAGGATAACCTCTAGAGGTAGTCAGATGGAACTCCCAACTTTGCAACATTGCTCAACCAAGTTGATTCTATCAAGATGGATACAACCAACTTTAGGAATTGAAAAAATGTGGCGATGTCCATTCTGAGAAGCTTGAAGCTCGATGGACATCTAATAGGACAAAGTCTTCCACCGAAGTCTACAATTGAGATTCCACCATGTCCTGAAGAACGTGAAGGCATGACGATCCATAATCCTAAGTACGACATTTAGGTGCAAGTCGTTCAACTCCTAGTTGGCTTGTTGTATAATCAAATTTCATGGAAATTGCCATCCAAACTCCCATCTGTGGCTCGGCTATGGAACTAAGGAACACTTACTGGAGTTTTATGGTTTCAGACATCCGCCCAGAAAAGACTATTTGAGAAGAATGATCCAATCCACCAGAAAATGGAGCATGAAAATGGCGGACTACTTAAGTCTAATGAAAGGGTATGTTGAAAACTTATCTCTTGTTGGTTCACCTGTTGAAAACTCCTATATGTTTGCTGGTCTTGACGAAGAATACACTTCCTTTATGGTAGTGATGTTGAACACTCCCATTTCTTGAGTGACAGTTCAAATCAACTTCTTACCTTTCAAAATAGACAAGAGCATCATCAAACCTTGAAAGCAGCAATTGTTTTCATCAATCAACCGACTGCCCTCTATGCTTCTTCAAACTAGTCAAAGAAAGTGAACTATCAACAAATGGAGAATCAGAATAGGAATATTGCTCACACAAATTTCTTTCGAGGTGGTAGGGACTGAGGCCGGGGTAAGTGGCATGGAGGTAGCAAACCTACTTGTTCACATTGTGAAAAATTTGGACATACGCGTGATCAATGCTATTATAAGAATGATAAGAACATAATTCCTCGAAGGTATACAAAGGATCACGGGCAGTCTTCAACAAACACAACTCAAGGAACTTCAATGACTCTTCAACCTCAGCTATGATAGGCGCACCCGAGCATGTTCAAGATAATGTCTGGTATCTAGATAGTGGAGCAAGTAGTCATCTGACTGCGGACATGAAAAAACTTCCGTTAAAATCTGAATTCACGGATAAGAATCAAGTGACTGTTGGTAATGATAGTCAAATCTCAATTAAACATATTGGTTGTTTTGCTCTCTGCTTGAATGAACGAAATTTAATTCTTAATAATCTCCTATATGTTCTTGATATCAGTAAAAACTTTAAAAGTATATCTAAATTGACTATGGAAAATGCCATGACCGTTGAATTTCATGATTCTTTTATATATATATATATGTATGTATATATATATATATGTATGTATATATATATATATATGTATATATATAAAGGACAAGGTAATAGGGAAGGAGCTGCTGAAAGGGAGAATTAGAGATGGTCTATATCAATTACTAGCTTTTGGAACTCGGGATCAATGCGAAGTGATCAAATGTGAAGGGTCTAAGCCTCTTTATGCTTTTGTAGTTGTTGTGTCTGATGTTAAACAGTCAAAGTCTGTTGTTATGACAGCAACTGGTAGCATTTTTCCTTCGTTTGTACGAGGGATGTATGACATAATAGATTAAGTCATTCCTCTTCACGTGTATTGTCTCAGATTATTAAATATGTACAAATCTCACTGGTCTTAATAGAAAACTATCTTTCTGTGAAGCTCGTCAGTTTGGGCAATCTCATTAACTTCCATTTCATCTGCCTTCTTCTCATGTTAATCATCCTTTAGACTTGATTCATACTGATTTGTGGGGACAGGCACCCATTGAATCCAATAATAATTGCAAATACTATATCAGATTATTAGATGATCTGTAAGGGACCGACCCGAATGGGGCACTAAATGGGCCCTTACCCCAATGCATGCATTCAAAGTAAAGGACATTTAAACAGACATGATTTCGGATTCCAATTAAAACAAAACATTCAAAATAACCCCTTTAAAAACTAGACATTTTCCCTGAAACCTGTCCCTGTTTCCAAGCACCTGTTCCAAGATAAATACATTTCCAAAATTTACTCGATCGAGAGATTTGCTAAAAGCCATTCAAAACTGTTCGGATACAACATCTTTGGAATCCACAAATATTTACAAACATCCTAGGGCTCGTGCGCTACATGCATTCAGGGGAAAACAAAACACACACGAGTCATAATACAACAAGACAGAGAGTTGGAAGATCTGGGCCCCATGATCACAGCTCCTCCTTGACCATCTGTCTCGCAACTCGGTTACTGTGGAAAAACCACAATAATAAGGGTGAGCAACGAATCGCTCGGTAAGAATCCCCAACCGGGGTACAATACGATATACATGGTCATCTCGATGAGCGTATGCAAGCTATGAATAACAAACACGAGAATAGAGCACATAGCTTAGCCCACACTTGGGCCTCGGATGCCAACTTCGGTGGCTTAGTCGGAATAATATCATCATACTGATCCAATACATGAGTCGCCTATACGAGAAACAAGTCCGGCCTCGGCTGTCTCATCGTCGACGAAAGGTACACGGCTCACAATCCCGAGGGCGCTCCGGTCGGCGTTGCCAATGAGCGTAAGCATGCACCGCATGCTCACTGCGCACCATGGGGGTGCCGGGTCTAGAGGCAAGCCGCCCATGTCCGATCCACCACGCCTAACTAAATCTTTGGATCGGTGTCACCGACATAGGGGTGTGAGATGCGGACACGTAAACTATGTCGGCTGAACCACCGCACAGGGCCAAGGGCGGTCGTGGTAGGCTTACACCGAAGAAGCCGTCCTTGCCTTAACAGTGGCAATCGGGGCTACGGCCGAACACGCCGAGGGCGTGTCGATCGCCGGGGACGAGGCAATGCCAAGTCATCATCCCGACGGTTGGGGCATTAACAATCGCCACCCTCACCCAAGATTTCGGGGCCTACCGCTCGGGTTAGCTAATCCTCACGGGGTCGAGGGGCGGAATGACTTGCTCGACGTCCCCCGCCATGGATGCAAGGTTATTTATGCATCGAGCCGGGATGATGCTATCTACACCGCAATTCTAACTCGCCCTAGCAAATAGCAAAGCAGTTCCATAAAATCCAATACGTGCTCAATAAGAATACAATGAGCCTAGCATGATACTACGAAGCAAGGAAGCAGATACGAGCATGCTAGAGAGGAACAACCTAGCATGGATTAACATGAGAATTAAACGGGAAAATCATGCTAATCGAGAATTGAGAATAGATTACCTAGCTACACATGTCAATAAACACAAACAAGCAATCAATCGGCAATCACATATAATATCGCGCAGGTCCACACAACTCGGTAAGAAATCCTTACCTTGGTGGGGACGATCGCACGAAAACCTAAGTGCGAACTATCTCGAACTAGCTACCGAGAACCTATCAATCACAACAAAAATCACACAATAGGCCTAAATATAATAAAATACGCGAGCTCGGCTCAAGAGCTACTCACGCGAGGCGTGATTTAACGCACGAACGAGCCGATTGATTGCACGAACGGGCAGCAACGCGAGGAGCCATTGGGCGGCGCTGGGCGCAGAAAATGGGCGAGCTGGGCGTCTTTGGTGCGCACGCTGGCTTGGACGCCGCGACGACGAGGCGAGGCGGGCGGGCGGCGCGAGCGCGCCTTGGCGGCGATGGCGTCGGCGATGCAGCGCGGGCGTAGGAGAGAGGACGCGCGCAGGCACGGACGGTGAGCGGCGAGGCTCGGCGGATCGGCCGCTTGCGCGCGCGAGCTCGGCGAAGCGGGCGAACGAGGCGTCTGGGCGACGGAGAAAACGAACTCGAATTCGAGCGATTGGAAGGATTCGACGTTCGTTCGATTGATGGATGAGTTCCTCTACACCTGCTGAACAGAAAACACACTAATTTCCTCACTCCCTCGGCCGGCAGGGACGGAATTGAAAACAGGGGAAAAAACGAAGGAGAAGAAGAAAGAGAGCTTACCAATAGCGTGAGGATGAAACGCCTTCGACCTTGGGGATGGGAACTCGGTTGAATTGAAGCTGGAGAAGGAAGAAATCGAGAGAAGTTGGCTGTCGGTCGGGGGAGCTCGCGAGGAAGAAGAAGAAGAAATGGGGCGAAGGCTCGGGCGAGCTGGCCTTTTAACAAAAGCAGGGGACGAGCAGACATATATACAAGATCGCGCGATTAAGTTAACAAACTCGCCCGGTGGCTCGGCTGGCTGAGCCCTCCGCCTAGCACATGACATGCCCCTGGTTCGATTCCTGCTCGACGCGCTATTTAATTCCTTATTTATTTTTACCTTTTCCCAAGCCCAAACGCCTTCACCAAAAATCCCGATTCTTTTTAATTTGGCTCATAATTATTTCGGAAATTTTTAATTTCAAACCCGGCCCTGTCGGCCCGACCCAAAATTACCAAAATGCCCCTGGGCCTCCCGGGAAGGCCGGGATGAATTTTCTGGGCCGTTACATGATCACTCAAGATTCACCTAGATTTTTCCTTTAAAATAGAAGGGAGATTCAATAACTATATTTTGGCAATTCAAAGCACAAGTTGGAAGTGTTTATGACAGAAAGATTAAGACAATACGTTGTGATGAAGGAAGGAAGTTTAAACCTCTTCTCACCTTTGCCTCTGAGGCAGGCATATCTATCCAACTAGCATGCCCATACACATCAGTTCAGAATGGCAGAGTTGAAAGGAAACATGAGCACATGGTGGAAACCAGTCTCACTGATCTCCTTGCTCAGGCTCATCTGCCGCTTACCTATTGGTGGGAAGCCCTTTTCACGAACATTCACTTGATTAACTGGCTTCCTTCATCGACCATCAAGGAAAAACTGCCATCCTTCAAAGCATAGAAATTTCCTTAAAATTAAGGGTTATGAATTTGAATCTTCCACCTCCCATTATAATTGAACTAAAAAGGAAATAAGTTCAACTGACATGAAGTTTGCCATCATAATCAAAAAGTTATGCTTTCAATATGTACACATATATTTCTCGGTTTCGAAAATATATATACCCACATATTGATAATCTGTGCCAGTAAAAAATTATTTTAATTTTTAAAAAGTTCAAAATATATTTAGAAGGGTGAGAACCAAAGTAATAGAGATTATGAAAATGATAAAACTAATATATTAGTTAAATCTTTTTATTAAATTATATAAGCATATTTATTAATTAGAAAACTTTGGAATGATAAATAACACTGCTATTTACTTTTTTATTGGGGTAAAGATGCCAAAAGAATGGCTACTAAAATTAGTTTTATTCCGGTTTCAAATATATATATATAGTTTTATTCCTTCATTTTTCTTTTATAAATTTATCGTTTTATCAATAGAATTGCGTCTCCTTTTCTCTCGAAGAAACAGAGTAGAATATTTGTAAAATTGATTTAAAATCTTCTTTGTTTTTTTATTCCTTAAACTTATGTTAGAATTTTTTGTAACAAGAAAAAAGAATAAGTTATCTGGATCATTTTTTTTTGTATGAATGTTAAAAAACTATATATTTTCTGCTAAATTTTTAATAATAAGCATATATATTGTATATATAATATCAAAAACTTTGTGGCAGTTAGAAGTGTGGCCAATGGATTAAATATACCCTTTTGCAATTAAAAATGTTATATTCCATTCTCTTTATAGAATTGGAATATTTTATTTCGACATTATGAGTATATATGGAACTTCATTCTTGTTTGATCCATCGCCTACATTCCAAAATAGCACTTTTCAAAAGTGCACATTTGACTATTGATTAAAGTTCGTTTTCTTTTAACGTAGGTACGTTTGATAATTATTTTGATTGTGATATTTTTTAATTTTTTTTTGATAAAGTATTATGGATTTCAATCTTCCCACCTCGATTATGTACTTAAAAAAAATTGTAAAATATTATTATAGAAATAAATTCTATACTATTTTCTACTAATAAAGAACAAATACTTTTTTTTAACTGATACAAGATAAATTCTAAGAAAAATTATATTTTTATTCCATAGATTGGGATCTAGTTTCAATTTTCTCCATATATATTAATTTTTTATCATTTTTTTAGAGTGATACGAGATCAATTTTAGGTAAAATTATATTTTCAGTCCTTAGATTGAGATTTAGTTTCAATTTGCTCTCTACTAAGATTGAATATTTTTATCCATGACATTCATGTGTACCTTTTTAGTTTACTTTTACTCTTATTTTCTTCTAAAAATTAAAGTCACATGAAAACTAAATTAATCACTTTATCAATATATTGAAATTTAGAATAATTTTAATCATCATTTTAATCAATATTAAATCATATAACTAAATATTTTGTTATTTTAAAGATTAAAAGTGAACATTATTAAAATATCATTAATAAAAATGTTTGATTTTAAAACTAAGATCACCAAATTAAAACTAGAAAAGAAGAAATTCCTAAATTCTACTTGCATTAAAAAGTAACTAGTGGGGGAATAGTGTCCACAAGTCACGAATGGATTAATTAAATCTTGTATTAAACAATAACAAAACAAATCGTGACAATTTTCAATTATTATTTATTTTGTTAGAGTTGATTCGATTCGTTTTCTTTCTTTCTTTTTTTTCTTCTTTAATTAAACCCTAGTGGCCAATTATTGAAACAAATAATTGTAAAAAAGCCAAAGTTTGCAAGCCCTTGTTAAAGGCATGCTTATGTGTGATTTGTCAAAAGGTTATTGTCCCCTTGTCATCTCTTAATGCCATATTGATAAATTTTCCACTATGCCATATGATTATTTGCTTCTCAACACTCCTTTGCATGGTTATTGGAAGCCCAGCCCAACTCAACTTTTCCAATCTTTAGCATATTCTTCCAATTATTATATGTTTTAGTGGTCTTGTACAAACTAATATTTTTACACATAATATAATTGCATGATGCTAAATGTATATCTTCAAGGATATCATCAAACTAATATTTTTGCACACTAAATATAATTGCATGATGCTAAATGTATATCTTCAAGGATAGTATATAATTGAAATTTTAATTGAGTCCTTTCACTTTCAAATTTTATAGTTAGTGCTAAAAAAAACTTCTTAATCAAAGCGTCAAACCAACACAATCAACTTCCAACGCAGAATTAATATCAGTGGAGAGATTCCTCCTCCAAAAAAATAAACATATTCTCAATAGAGAAACAAAAAGCCTTCAACAAGAAAAACCAACAGAAATTTTTATGTTAATTAAGCAAGTCAAGAACCCTATCACAAAACCGATTACAATAAGAAACTCTCGCAATGCCAAGAGAAGCAATAAGTTGCTTAATATCAATAATTATATTGCTGAATTTGGAAATATCTAAAGAGTCGTCATGAATCCTTTGAATAACCTTTAAAGCATTAGACTCGACCAATATAAAAGGTAAAAATGAACTTTTGCGCCTCTCTCAAACTCTTGAGCTTGTCCCTCGTAACCATGCCTTCGAGAGCTTGAACATACTTATTCAAAAAAATGGATCTTCACTCGCTAATTTAGGATTTCTTTTCCAGTCACGAAGCATCCACCTTATACCTCCCGAGCTAGAGCTTGAATTAACACGATTTCCTTTTTCGTCATGAACCACCCACCTAATGGGTAGTCCTTAAACTAATTTACATATTTTTAAAAAAAAACATTAGGTTAAAAATTACTTTTAATTCTTCAATTTTGATTTCTAACAATCTATTTTGTACTTACAATTTTTTTTATAAAACAGTAAGATCTTTAATATTAATGACGATTTGAACCTTAAATTCACAAAAGTTTAATCTCTATGTAAATATTTCATCAAATTGAATGTTGATTTTTATTATTTAACTAATAAAATCTGTATATTAAAAACATATTGGCTTCCTAATTACTTTATTGATTTACCTATGTGAAAAAGGATGTCTCATTTGAGTAGAGAAGGGGTACATGAATAAATTGTAACCACATTTGAAGGAGAGAGATCATGAGAATATGAAAGTGATCGATAAGAAACACTTATATGAATTGATAGTTATACCTATATAACATCGTGCATGATCAAACTGTTGAGAAAATTAAACACCCCTAATTATTGTAGGAATAAACAAAAATAATCAGTAAAAAGAATTAAAAGGAAAAATAATACAAGAGAACACATAAATTTGTATGAAAAAACTTCAAAATCGGAGTAAAAACTATGGGTCGAAATAACTCTACTATATGAAAAGTTAATATAAAAGGAATTTAAGTATATCAAGCTTAAAGTGCTTCAAACTTAGGATGCTTTGAAACCAAAATCACATACTCCTTTTATATTGCTTTGAGCATACCACTTCTTTGTGTCTTTCAATTTCTTGCACCTTTTCAATATGAGACAATCTTCTTCTAATATTTTTCTAAAAATCCAACAAATTCCTCTTTGTAGAGATATTTGATGTAAGGGACCGACCCGAATGGGGCACTAAATGGGCCTTTATCCCAATGCATGCATTCAAAGTAAAGGACATTTAAACAGACATGATTTCGGATTCAAATTAAAACAAAACATTCAAAATAACCCCTTTAAAACTAGACATTTTCCCTGAAACCTGTCCCTATTTCCAAGCACCTGTTCCAGGATAAATACATTTCCAAAGTTTACTCTGATCAGAGATTTACTAAAAGCCATTCAAAACCTGTTCAGATACAACATGCTTTGGAATCCACAAATATTTACAAACATCCTAGGGCTTCGTGCCGGCTACATGCATCTGGGGAAAACAAAAACACACACGAGAGTCATAATACAAAAATCGAGTTGGAAGACGGGCCCCATGATCACGGCTCCTCCTTCAGCATCCGGTCGCGCACCACGATTACTGTGGAAAACCACGAGAATAAGGGTGAGTAACGAATTACTCGGTAAGAATCCCCAACCGGGTACAATCACGATATACATGGTCATCTCGATGAGCATATGCAAGCTATGAATATAACACGAATAGAGCACATAGCTTAGCCCACACTTGGGCCTCGGATGCCAACTTCGGTGGCTTAGTCGGAATAAAATCATCACACATCCAATACATAAGTCGCCCTATACGAGAAACAAGTCCCGACCTCACTGTCTCATCGTCGACGAAAGGTACACTGGCTCAAGATCCCGAGGAGCTCTCGGTCCGTCGGCCATGTAATGAGCGTAAACATGCACCGCGTGCTACTGCGAACCATGGGGGAAGTCTTTGGGGTCAGAGGCAAGCCGCCCATGTCCATCACCACGCCTAACTAAATCTTTGGATCGGTGTCACCGACATAGGGGTGTGAGACACGGACACTTAAACTATGTCGGCTGAACCACCGCACCGAGGCTAAGGAGCGGGTCGTGGTAGGCTTACACCAGAAGCCGCCCTTACCTTAACAGTGGCAATCGGGGCTACGGCCGAACACGGCGAGGACGTGCCGACTATCGAGGACAAGGCAATGCCAAGTCATCATCCCGACGGTTGGGGCATTTAACGATCGCCACCCTCACCCAAGATTGCGGGGCCTACCGCTCGGGTTAGCAAATCCCTCACGGGGTCCAGGGCGGAATGACTTGCTCGACGTCCCCCCGCCATGGATGCAAGGTTCTTTATGCATCAGCCCGGATGATGCTATCTACCGCAATTCTTAACCGCCCTAGCAAAGCGACAAACAATTCCATAAAATCCAATACGTGCTCAATAAGAATACAACGAGCCTAGCATGCTACTACGAAGCAAGGAACAGATACGAGCATGCCAGAAAGGAACAACCTAGCATGGATTAACATGAGAATTAACCAAGAAATCATGCTAACCGGGAATTCAGATTGAAGCACCTAGCTACACATGTCAATAATCACAAACAAGCAATCAATCAACAATCACATATAATATCGCAGGGTCCACACAACCCCGGTAAGAAATCCTTACCTTGGTCGGGGACGGTTTGGCACGAAATCCTAAGTCGCGAACAATCTCGATCTAGCTACCGGGAACCTATCAATCAACACAAAAATCACACAATAGGCCTAAATATAATAAAACAAACAAGGCTCAGCTCGGGAGCAACTCACGAGGCACGACGAACGCACGAACGAGCCGATTGCACGAACGGGGCAGCAACGGGGCTCGAAGGGCGCGCTGGGGCGCAGAAATGGGCGCGTGAGCGCGTTAGAGTGGCGCGCACGCTGGCGCGCGGACGCCATGACGGCGGCGCGGCTGCGCTGGAGAGATGGGCGGAAAGCTTCAGGCTGTCAAGGCGCTCGCGCGCATTGCACGACTTCGGCGAGCGGGGGCTCAGCGACGCGTAGGCTGGCGAGGACGCGCGCGCGCGCGGGGCGGTGAGCGGCGAGCTCGGCGGGCTGGTCGCCGCGCGCGCGAGCTCGCGAACAGGCGATCGGGCGACGAGAAAACGAACTCGAATTCGAGCGATTGGAGAGGATTCGACGTTCGTTCGATTGATGGATGAGTTCTCTACACACCTGCTGAACAGAAACACACAAATTTTCTCACTCCCTCGGCGTGAGGACGAAATTGAAAACAGGGGAAAAACGAAGGAGAAGAAGAAAGAGAGCTTAACAGCGGCGTGAGGATGAAACGGCTTCGACCTTGGGGATGGGAACTCGGTTGAATTGAAGTTGGAGAAGGAAGAAATCGCGAGAAGTTGGCTGTCGGTCGGGGGAGCTCGCGAGGAAGAAGAAGAAGAAATGGGGCGAAGGCTCGGGCGAGCTGCCTTTTAAAGCAAAACATGGGACAGACAAGCATAAGGACAAGATCGCGCGATTAAGTTAACAAACGAGCGCGGTGGCTCTCTACTGGTGTGCCCTCCGCCTAGCATGCGACACGGCCCTGGTTCGATTCCTGCTCGACGCGCTATTTAATTCCCTATTTATTTTTGCTCCTTCCCAAGCCCAAACGCCTTCACCACAAATCCCAATTCTTTTCAAATTGACTCATAATTATTCCGGCAAATTTAATTTCAAAACCGGCCCTGTCGGCCCGACCCAAAATTACCAAAATGCCCCTGGGCCTCCCGGGAAGACCGAGATGAAATTTTCGGGCCGTTACAATACTCCCCCTTACAAGACTTTCGTCCTCGAAAGTCACTTAAGATTGGAACAACTCGGGATATCGCAATCTCATCTCATCCTCCCGTTCCCAAGTGGCTTCCTCTAAACTCGACTCCTCCACCGAACCTTTATCACCGGATTTCACGACACGCAGTTGTCTTTGTCTCAAAGGCAAGAATTCCCACCCGCTTTTCCTCAAGCTCAAATCCTCATTCGGTTGCAAAGGCTCAAAATCCACAATGTGTGACGGGTCCCGCACGTCTTCGCTCAACATCGATACATGAAATACACCGCAGTAATCCGACAATGACGGAGGCAAGGCTAATCGATAAGCAACCCGGCGATCCTCTCCGGGATTTCAAACGGACCAACAAAAGCGGGGCTCGGCTTCCCACGCTTGCCAAACCTCAAAACTCCTCGCATTGGTGCGACCTTCGAGAATACATGCCGACCAACCTCAAACTCCAAATCCCGACGTCGAACATCGGCATAACTCTTACATCGCTCCGCTTCTAGGTCAACATACGGGCTCTAATCTTCTCGCAGACGGCATCATTGGTCAATTGCAAAGAACTCGGGACCCAAAACACGCCTATCACCAACCTCTTCCCCGAACACGGGGAGATCGCAGCGCTTGCCATACAAAGTCTCGAATGGAGCCATCCGAATCGCCGATCGATAATCGTTGTTATATGCAAACTCCATCGAATCTGAGCATGGTCCCAATCGCGGAAATCCAACACACAAGCCCTTAACATATCTTCGAGAATCGGTTCACCCTCTCGGTCGACCATCGATCCGAGGGTGAAAAGTTGTCTTTGAAATCGCACTCGATTACCTAAACCTTCTCGGAGCGCTCTCGAAGCGAGAAGTGAACCTCGAATCACGGTCCGACACGATACTCACAGCACACCGTGATAGCGAATGATCTCGCTCTAAAAAGCAGTGCGCCCATCGCTCCCACGGTATAAGTGTCTCTACGGGAATGAAGTGTGCGCTCTTAGTCAAACGGTCAACTATCACCCGGATCAAAGTGAACTTCCTGAGTCCTCGGCAAACCCGAAATGAAGTCCATGGAGATTTCTTCCCATTTCCATCGAGGTACACTCGGCCGGCCGCAATAATCCGGCTGGTCTCTCGCAGGTGCCTTCACTTGGCGACAAGTGAGACATCGATCGACAAACTCCGCAACACCTCTTTTCATACCCATCCACCGAATGTTCGCTTAAGATCTCGATACATCTTGGTACCCGGGGTGCCAAGCAAACGGAGAATTGTGGGCCTCGAGAGCAACTCTCGCTGCAAACCGGCAACATCCGGAACACACATCCGGCCTCTGTACGTCAGCCCACTGTCTGGTGAATATACAAAATCAAAGTCGCCGTCAACACTGACTCTGTCAACCAACCTCTTAAGTGCAGGGTCACTCAGGTGACTATCAATAATCCGCCGCCTAATCGATGGTCGGATCATCAATCGAGCTACTCTGCAAGATAACCTCACCAAAGAATATCGCAATCTCGGCCGCTCGAACTCTCTCGCAACTGGTGGGAACTCGTGATCAAAGCAGAGTGCGACGTCTTTCTACTTAATGCATCGGCTATAACGTTGGCTTTACCGGATGGTACAGAATCTCGCAATCATAATCTTTCACTAGCTCTAACCATCTTCTCGCCTCATGTTCAACTCTTTACGGTAAAGCAGATACTTGAGGCTCGGTGATCGGTAAACATCCAACCCGCTCACCGTATAGATAATGCCTCCAAATCTTGATTGCAAACACCATCGCCGCCAACTCCATATCATGAGTCGGATAGTTACGCTCATATGGCTTCGGTGACGGAAGCATAAGCAATGACCTTCCCGTCTGATCATCAACACAACCCAACCCGAACTTGGAAGCATCTGTAAACCACGAAACCACCTGTCCCTCCCGGATCGCCAACACAATGCTGTGAAGTCAAATCGCGCTTGAGCACGGCAAAGCTCTCATCACACCTACCGCCCCAAACAAACTCGACACCCTTCCTCGTCGGACGAGTGAGGGGCGAGGCTATGGCGGAAAAATCTTAACAAACCGGACGGTAGTAACTCGCCAAACCTAGGAAGCTGCGTATCTCAGAATCAAGTCGGCCGCCCACGAACTCACGGCCTCAATCTTTGCAGGATCCTGACTATACCATCTCTCGAGACTATATGACCTAAGAAGGCCACTTGTTCCAAACAGAACTCACATTTGGAAAATTTCGCATAAAATTTGGTTTTTCCTCGAAAGGTCATCAACACTTTCCTCAAATGCTCTGCATGATCCTTTCTCGGTCCTTGAATAGATCGAATATCGTCAATGAACACAATGACGAAGTTGTCCAAAAATTCTTTGAACACCCTATCCATCATGTCCATGAACGCCTTCTTTGGTGCATTTGTCAATCCAAACGACATGACCCCAAACTCGTAGTGCCCATATCTAGACACGAACGCTGTCTTAGGAATGTCGGCGTCCCTAATCCGCAATGGTGATACCGGATCTCAAATCTATCTTGGAGAACACGGAAGCTCCTCAAGGTCGATTGAACAAATCATCGATACGGGGCAGCGGATATTTATTCTTCACAATCACCTTATTAAGCTCACGATAGTCAATGCATAGGCGCATCGAACCATCCTTTTTCTTCACAAACAACACAGGCGCTCCCACGGGGACACACTCGGGACGGATGAATCCTCGATCTAACATCTCCTGCGGTGAACCTTCGCCTTTAGCTCGGTGGCGCCCATACGATCACGGAGCCTTCGAGATAGGGAGGGTCCCCGGCTCGAGCTCAATCGTGAAGTCAACTCTCTCTTCGGGGAAACCCGGTAATTCCTCGAGGAACACGTCGGCAAACTCCCGCACAACCGGCACTTGATCAAGCGATCGGTGAGGGACGGCTCTCTCGGACAATTTGGCTAGGTAGCCCCAAGCTCCATGAGCTAGCAAACGACGGGCTTTTCACGATTGACACCATCGGCGGGCAAACTCCACCCTGGGCTCCACGAAACTTGAAGTTGGGCCGACCCGCGGCACGAACACTACTTCCTTCCGGTGGCGGTCAATCAATGCGTGGTTAGCGGCTAACCATTCCCTACCAAGAATCACGTCGAAACCACTCATGGGTAGAACTATGAGCGTAGCCACCAAAGAACTCTCCGGATATCTCGATCCGGCCATCCTTAATCTTATCTTTAGCTAACATATTAACTCCCGAAGGAGAGTAGCAATGAGATAATTCAAAACCTAGAGGCTCTAATCTCAACTTAGCATGCTCAAAGAAACAAACAGCAGATACAAACGAGTGCGTAGAACCAGCAGTCAAACAAGACAAATGCACAATGATCCAAAACAAGAAGCGTGACTCGCCCGCTGCGGCATCTGACGCTCGGCCCCTGACGGTTCGTAGCAAACACGGCCTGCTGCTGCTGCTGCGCAGACATTTGAATCGCCATAGTGGTGATCGCAGAAACGGATCGTATGACCCTCTCTTCCACATCGAAACACCGCTGGCCCGGTCGACAAGCTCAAAGTGGACTCTTCCACAAGTGGCACAAAGGGAACTCGCTCGGACCGCGCCTGGCGAGGTTGAATCGGGCCGGCATCCTCACGCCGATCCGGTGCCGAATCGCCCTTGGCGACGCGCGCGCCGCCCTCGAACTCAAACCTCCTCTTACGCCCCTCTACGGTGGGACGGGGCGCGCTGCCGAGGCGGCGCCGGCTCGCTCGGCAGGATATTTCCCATTGTAAATAGTGGCGGTGAACCGCTTTAGCATAAGTGATAGGCTGTGGCTCTAACATCCCGAGACACACCCCGCCTCGCACTGAGAAATGAACTTTCGAATTTTCAACTCGAGTGGTCGCTATCAGTGCGGAGCAAAATAGCCATACTCAGAAAACTTCCTTTCGTATTCCTCAATAGAATCGTAACCCCGCTGCGCAGATTCCGAAAAGCGCTACCATCTTCTCTTGAGCCTCATCGCTAATATATTTGACCTGAACTCCGACTTAAAGAACTCCTGGGTGGCGGGTGGAGACCCGGTGGTCTCTCACTCAAGGTGGACTCCCACCACCATCTAGCTACGCCCTAACGCATGGGTCGCACACCTCGGCTGTGCACATCGGGGCACACCATAATCGGGAAGGTGTACTCCAAATGGGCAATCCATCATCATTTGGCGATAAAGCGCCACCGTGGCGTCAAACTTATCGGGTTCCACTTTACGAAGTCCTTCAACCATTTACCAAGTTCATCGGCACCTTCTCGCCACTTCGCCTCAAAGCACTGGCTCCGCGAGTGAAGTCTTCTTTGCGCCTGTTGAAACAAACGAGTCACCGCTCGATCCGAGCTCGGGACTCTTCCATTGTGGCCGCCAATAAAGCACGGGTCTCGCGCCTCCGGCCACTCAACAGTCAACCACCATAGACCTCATGGAATTAGCAAATTCTCGCTCCAGAGAGCGATCTCCACGCGCCATGATCGCCTCAATGCCTACTCGGCCTCAACCGGGGAGCTACAGGCGGAATGCTATCCGTCTCGGCTTGGGACGATGTCCTGCGGTGTCGATCCGATCCTCGACACCTCGGCCTCTTCTCGGGCGTCCTCTTCCGGTAGCGAATGGTAAGCGGCATCTTTGGCGATCTACACCGAAACCAATAACGAGTCGAGAACATGCTCGTCTCCGCTCCACAAAGACTACACAAGGCATACACTAGATGATGTGTATTGTAAATTCTTAACCCTTTTTAAACAACAAATAGTAAACTTAGGCGCACTGATGACCGCCTGAGTGCTAGTGATCATGGGAAAATGACCTACAACAACAACAGGTCATACTACGGAATTTATGACTCTAAGCTCGATACCAAGCGTAAAGGACCGACCCGAATGGGGCACTAAATGGGCCCTTATCCCAATGCATGCATTCAAAGTAAAGGACATTTAAGCAGACATGATTTGGATTCCAATTAAAACAAAACATTCAAAATAACCCCTTTAAAACTAGACATTTTCCCCTGAAACTCGTCCCTATTTCCAAGCACTGTTCGGGATAAATACATTTCAAAGTTTACTCGATCGAGATTTACTAAAAGCCATTCAAAACTGTTCGGATACAACATCTTTGGAATCCACAAATATTTACAAACATCCGGGGCTTCGTGCCCTGCTACATGCATTCAGGGAAAACAAAACACACGAGAGTCATAATACAAAAATCGAGTTGGAAAGATGGGCCCCATGATCACGGCTCCTCCTTGTGCATCCGGTCGCGCACCACGATTACGTGGAAAACCACAGAATAAGGGTGAGTAACGAATTACTCAGTAAGAATCCCCAACCGGTACAATACGATATACATGGTCATCTCGATGAGCGTATGCAAGCTATGAATATAACACGAGAATAGAGCACATAGCTTAGCCCACACTTGGGCCTCGGATGCCAACTCGGTGGCTTAGTCCGGAATAAAATCATCACACGTCCAATACATAAGTCGCCCTATACGAGAAACAAGTCCGGCCACCGCACATCTCGTCGACGAAAGGTACACCGCTCAAGATCCCGAGGAGCTCTCCGGTCGGTGGCACTGTAATGAGCGTAAACATGCACCGCGTGCTACTGCAGAACCATGGGGTGCCGGGTCCAGAGGCAAAGCGCCCATGTCCATCACCACGCCTAACTAAATCTTTGGATCGGTGTCACCGACATAGGGGTGTGAGACACGGACACTTAAACTATGTCGGCTGAACCACCGCTTTGAGGCTAAGGGAACGGGTCGTGGTAGGCTTACACCGAAGCCGCCTTACCTTAACAGTGGCAATCAGGGCTCTGGCCGAACACGCCGAGGACGCGTGCCGACTATCGGGGACAAGGCAATGCCAAGTCATCATCCCGACCGTTGGGGCATTTAACGATCGCCACCTCACCCAAGATTGCAGAGCCTACCGCTCGGGTTAGCAAATCCCTCACGGGTCCGGGGGCGGAATGACTTGCTCGACGTCCCCGCCATGGATGCAAGGTTCTTTATGCATCGGCCGGATGATGCTATCTACCGCAATTCTAACCGCGCCTAGCAAACAAACAAACAATTCCATAAAATCCAATACGTGCTCAATAAGAATACAACGAGCCTAGCATGCTACTACGAAGCAAGGAAAAGATACGAGCATGCCGTAAAGGAACAACCTAGCATGGATTAACATGAGAATTAACCAAGAAATCATGCTAAGCGGGAATTTGATTGAAGCACCTAGCTACACATGTCAATAATCACAAACAAGCAATCAATCAACAATCACATATAATATCGCAGGGGTCCACACACCCCGGTAAGAAATCCTTACCTTGGTCGGGACGGTTTGGCACGAAATCCTAAGTCGCGAACAATCTCGATCTAGCTACCGGAACCTATCAATCAACACAAAAATCACACAATAGGCCTAAATATAATAAAACAAACAAGGCTCAACTGGGGAGCAACTCACGAGGCACGACGACGACATACGAACGAGCCGATTGCACGAGCAGGGGCGCAACGGGGCTCGAAGGGCTCGGCGAAGGGCGCGAAATGGGCGCGTGAGCGCGTTAGGTGCGCTGCTGGCGCAGGCGCGGGCGCGGCGACGATGCGGCTAGCTGCGCGCGCTGAGAGAGATGGGCGAAAGCGAAGAAGCTCGGGTTGGGCGCTCGCTGGCCTGGCACGACTTCGGCGGCGAGGGCTCGGGCGACGCGACGCGTAGCCGGGCGAGGACGAGCGCGGGCACGGGCGGTGGCGGCGAGGCTCTCGGCGGGCTGGGAGCGCTCTGCGCGCGAGCTCGGCGAACGAGGCGATCGGGCGACGAGAAAACGAACTCGAATTCGAGCGATTGGAGAGGATTCGGACGTTCGTTCGATTGATGGATGAGTTCCTCTACACTGCTGAACAGAAAACACACAAATTTCCTCACTCCCTCGGCCGGCAAGGACGAAATTGAAAACAGGGGAAAAAACGAAGGAGAAGAAGAAAGAGAGCTTACCAACAGCGTGAGGATGAAACGGCTTCGACCTTGGGGATGGGAACTCGGTTGAATTGAAGTTGGAGAAGGAAGAAATCGCGAGAAGTTGGCTGTCGGTCGGGGGAGCTCGCGAGGAAGAAGAAGAAGAAATGGGGCGAAGGCTCGGGCGAGCTGCCTTTTAAAGCAAAACAGGGGACAGACAAGCATAAGGACAAGATCACGCGATTAAGTTAACAAACGAGCGCAGTGGCTCAGCTGGCTGTGCCCTCCGCCTAGCATGCGACACTGCCCTGGTTCGATTCTTGCTCGACGCGCTATTTAATTCCCTATTTATTTTTGCTCCTTCCCAAGCCCAAACGCCTTCACCACAAATCCCAATTCTTTTCAAATTGACTCATAATTATTCCGGCAAATTTAATTTCAAAACCGGCCCTGTTGGCCCGACCCAAAATTACCAAAATGCCCCTGGGCCTCCCGGGAAGACCGAGATGAAATTTTCCGGGCCGTTACATTTGAAGAATCCACATCTTTTGCTGCAACATTGCCTTCTCTAACAATTATAATTCTCAACTATGAAAATTATCCCTACTTTCCCATAACTTGAAATCTCACGTTCCCAGATTTTTTTTTTTTTTCTTCATTACATGTCAATACATCTTATTGAATTATCTAGAAATGTTTGGCCAACAACATAATTTTCCACATATATCTTGCATAACTTCCAAGTTAATGCCCATGTGAAAATTTATGGAGTCATTGACATCACTTCCTCAACCTTGTCATAGCAAACATACCATGAGGATGATTTCTTTTTTTTTTGTGTTCCTTTAAAATAATTCACCAAGGCCCTTTGACGAACTTGTTTTGTTAAGATAATTGTTTCTCGTGTGACTAAGTTGTCCAAATTCTCAACGACCTTTCTTTTGTACAAAGTTTTTTTTCCTTCTTTCAAATATAATGTCAGCTACAAATGATAAATCCTCTTGTGAAGTAGGTTCATCACGCTTCAGCCTTCTTTCTTCTGATAAAAGTTTACTAGTAGCCTATGAAAATTTAAAAACATTTTTCTGTGTTAAAATTGGCTTTTTATGTTTATAAGAAAGGATAACGAATAAGATAAGCGTCAATGTCATCTTATCCTCGTCATGTATCATCACACCAATCAAATCCAGCTCAGAGACAACTTCATTGAGAGCACTTTGCCTAGAACACCGCTTCAAGCTTCTATAAGAGCTTTTTGGTTGTTGATATATATTACATGCAAATTGAAAGAAAAACAACAAAAGAAAAAATGAAATTCACGTCAAAACTCAAAAACTAAAGAAAAATACCACGGACAGAAGAACTTGAGAAAATTTGCTACATTCACAACAAATTCTCAATTTCCACTCTTTTCAATAAAAAAAATCAATTTCCACTCCAAGTGCATAAACATCCTCTTCAAAACTTACACTACTCACACTTTTGTGTTATTCTCTTTCAAAAGAATACAAAATAAATTTAACTTGAATCAACAGCCCAAGCTTAAAGTGTAACGGCCCGGAAATTTCATCCCGGTCTTCCCAGGAGGCCTAGGGGCATTTTGGTAATTTTGGGTCGGGCCGACAGGGCCGGTTTTGAAATTGTAAATTGCCGGAAAAATTAAGAGTCGATTTGACTGGGATCGGGAATTTTGGTGAAGACATTTGGGCTTGAGAAAAGGTAAAAATAAATAGGGAATTAAATAGCGCGTCGAGTGAGATTCAAGCGACGTGTCACTGGGCGCGTTTGTTAATCTAAACGCGCGATCTAATACATATCCCTTGTTTCGTGCCTTCGGATTTAAAAGCCAAAAATCGCCCAGCCTTCTTCCTTCCCCATTTCTTCTTCTCTTCGCGAGCTGCTCCTTCGGCCGACTGGGTCCCTTGCGAATTCTCCTCTCGGCCCGATTCGATCGAGCTCCCTCTCCCAATTTGAAGTCGCTCCTTGTCTCGGCCAGCCGGTAAACTTCCTTCTCCTTCTTCTTCTTCTTCTTCTTCTCCTCCGATTCCATCAATTCTCCCCTGTTTCCGAGTTGGCGATTAATGGCCGAGAGAGAGGCGAATTTGTGTGTGTGAAGTTTCTGTGCAGCTAGCCGAGAAGGATTCGTCCGTGAAGAAGCCCCCCGTCGCCGGAATCGGGCCAACTCCCCGAGATCGTCGCTCCTCTGTCGCGCGCACCACCTGGCGCCAGCGCGCGAGCCCTCGCCCAGCTCCGTGTCACACCGCACGTCGTCCCAGCCGAGCCACGCCCGCACGCCCCTGTGTTGCCGCGCGCCCATCCGCATGGCGATCGGCGCCAGCTGCAGGCAGCGCAGCAGCGCGCCACGCGCCAACCAACCACTTTGCTTTGCCCGTTCGTGCGTGCGTTCGCGCCTCGTGAGTTGCTCCCAGTGAGCCTCGTTTATTTTATTATATTTAGGCCTATTGTGTGATTTTTGTTGTGATTGATAGGTTCTCGGTAGCTAGTTCGGGTTCGTTCGCCGCTTAGGTTTTCGTGTCAAATCGTCCCCGACCAAGGTAAAGATTTCTTACCGGAGTTGTGTGGTCCCTGCGATATATTATGCGATTGCTGATTGATCGCTTGTTTGTGTTTATTGACATGTATAGCTAGGTACTCAATTCTGAATTCCCGATTAGCATGTTTTTCCTGACTAATTCTCATGTTAATCCATGCTAGGTTGTTCCTTTCTAGCATGCTCGTATCTGTTCCTTGCTTCGTAGTATCATGCTAGGCTCGTTGTATTCTTATTGAGCACGTATTGGATTTTATGGAATTATTTGTTGTTTGCTAGGGAAGGTTAGAGTTGCAGGTAGATAGCATCATCCGAGCCTGATGCATAAAGTACCTTGCATCCATGGCAGGGACGTCGAGCAAGTCATTCCGTCCCTGGACCCCGTGAGAGATTAGCTAACCCAAGCGGTAGGCCCTGCAATCTTGGGTGAGGGTGGCAGACTGTTAAATGCCCCAACGGTCGGGATGATGACTTGGCATTGCCTCGTCCTCGGCAGCCGGCATGTCCTCAGCATGTTTGGCAGTAGCCCCTGATTGCCACCTGTTAAGGCAAGGACGGCTTCCTGGTGTAAGCCTACCACGACCATTCCTTGGCCCCAGGTGCGGTGGTTCAGGCTGACATAGTTTACGTGTCCACGTCTCACACCCCTATGTCAGTGACACCGATCCAAAGATTTAGTTAGGCGTGGTGACTGGATATGGGCAGCTTGCCTCCGCACTCCGGCAACCCCCATAGTCTGCAGTAGCACGCGGTGCATGCTTACGCTCATTACAAATGGCCGATCGAGAGCTCATCGGGATCTTGAGCAGTGTACCTTTCGTCGACGATGAGACAGCCGAGGCGGGACTTGTTTCTCGTATAGGGCGACTTATGTATTGGACTGTGTGGTGATATATTTCCGGACTAAGACCCTGAGTTGGCATCCGAGGCCCAAGTGTGGGCTAAGCTATGTGCTCTATTCTATGTTTATATTCATAGCTTGCATGCGCTCATCGAGATGACCATGTATATCGTATTGTACCCTGGTTGGGGATTCTTACTGAGTAATTCGTTACTCACCCTTATTGTGGTTTTTCCACGGTAACCAAGTTGCGAGACAGGATGGTGAAGAAGGAAGGATTTGTGATCATGGGGTCGATCTTCCAACTCGATTTTGTGTTATGACTCTTTGTGTTTTATTTTCCCCGAATGCATGTATGTGGCGAGACACACTGAGCCCTAGGATGTTTTCTGAATATTTTGTGGATTCCAGCATTATTGTATCTAGACATGTTTTGAATGATTTTAAGAAATCTCTGATCGGAGTATACTTTGGAAATGTATTTATCTTGGAATAGGTGCTTGGAAACAGGGACAGGTTCCAGGGAAATTGTTTAGTTTTTAAAGGGGTTATTTTGAATGTCCTATTTTAATTGGAATCTGAAATCATGTATGTTTAAATGTCCTTTACTTTGAATGCATGCATTGGGGTAAGGGCCCATTTAGTGCCCCATTCGGGTCAGTCCCTTACAGTTGGTATCAGAGCTCAGAGTCATAAATTCTGTAGTTTGACCTTTTGTTGTAGGTTGTTTTCCCATGATCACTAGCACTCCGACAGTCATCAGGTACGCCTAAGTTTGCTATTTGTTGTAAGAAAAAGGGTTAAGAATTTACAATACCTGTCATCTAGTGTATGCCTTGTGTAGTGTTGTGGAGCGGAGACGAGCAGGTTCTGACTCGTTATTGGTTTGGGTATAGAGCGCCATCATGCCAACTTCCCGCAGTGTGTGATGTATGTTGTGGCTTGTTGTGGTATCCAGGTAGATTCGGATTCCCTGGGACATCGTTCCAGAGGGAGGTAGAGATTGGACTCCCATAGGCCAACTGTGGCCCAGTTGTTGGTTTTCCCCTAGTGAGAGGGTGGAGGTGCTTTGCCTTGGAATGCCACTCCAAGAGAGGAGTTAGGCGTGGTTGTCTTTGATGTGGATGTTTGTGGAGCAGGTCCCCGTGTGGACTAGCCTGGGTAGCTCAAGTGTTGATCTTGAGCCTTGTTAGATTATTTGGTTGCCCAGAGAGTGGTTGCAAGGTAGGTAGCCTCGAGGAGGTTGATGAGGCATCTTTGTGCTTCTTTAAAGTGTTAGTAAGCCGGAACCCTGTGGTTAAGGGTGCAGCAAACAGTGTTCCCTTCGGACTGGATCCGTTGGTGGTTTCCTCAGTTGTTTGGTAGAATTGAACACTCTTTCTTTTGGTAAGCCCTAGAGTAGGGCTAGTTGCTGCATGTTGAGAGAGCCGGCCAGAGTTTGTTGAGCATCATGTGGAGATGCAAGAGTAGGTTGTGAGCCTTCAGCTTGATGAGATGCCTTAGGCATGGTTGTTGGAGTTGAGCCCTTGTATGCCGAGCCAGAGTTCGTGTCACTTGAGGTTGTGACCTCGTGGCCCCGTTGGTAGTAAGATGTGGATTTGGTAGTAGTGGCACTCGAGGTGCATTGGTTGGTGTGCCACTTTGGCACTAAATCTGGTTCAGGCCTGAGTTTTGCATGGGCATAGCAGATGGTTCTATGCCGTTCGGAGTTTAGCGTACTTCTTTAGCCTTGGATCCGTTTATGGTAGCTGCACCTGTGTAGGTCGTGAAAAAGGGCTAGTTCAGTGGTAATCAAAAGATTTCAAGCGAAAGGATGTTCGAGAGGAGCCGGAGCCTTTTCCCAGTGTTACTGGAGGTTGAGTAAGTCAAGCTGGTTGGCGGTTGGTAAGTGTTAGTGCGCATGTATCTCACGCTAGTGTTAAGGCCAAGAGATCCTTGTGGTTGGTAGTGCGGTCAACTACCTTCGAGTGCCTAAATCTCAGGAGAGTTGAGCATCGTAGAAACAAGTTGGGTCCAGCTGAGGGACCATGAGTTGGATGCTTTATGGGTAAGCACCCTTGGTAGAGGCATGACATAAAGTAAGTTTGGTTTGACATGGTTATGCTTTGGTAGAACAAAGTTGCCACAGCTTCGAGCATCGTGTGGAGATGGAACTTTGGGTGTTCCGTTGATTGGTTGTATCTCTGCCAGGAGCTAGTGTGGCTTTTGGGAAAAGCATTTGTTAGCCTTGGATCGCTAAATGAAGGTTGGGAGTTGTGCACACAAGTGTGTTTTGAGTGGTTCGTTCTGTGGCGAGAGTTTCAGATCCATGTAGGGTTTTCTTGGGGATCTGGTGCTCAGTTCTTGGAAAAGTTGGACTCCAGGTGGATGTTGTAAGGCTTAGTGAGGTGGTAAGGATACCATGCTCGTGGTATCAGGTTGTTGCTTAGGTAAGATTTGTTAAGTGGACCTAAGCTTGGTGGGCGGATGTTCTTATTGATCGTCATGACTGAGAAAGTTGTTCGGACCCTTCCTTGGGTAGAAGTTATGTTGTGGTTGTCGTCTGAGTAGGAGGATGACGCATTCGGTAGCGTTTTGGGTCCTCTTGGTTTCCAATAAGTTGGAGTTGGCCAGCATGGTTGTGTTGCTGGAAAAAGGAGTTGTTGTTGTTCAGGCAGTTGGTTGTAGGCCGTTAGTTGGCAGTGGGTGTCGAAGGTGGTCGGAGAACCCTAGGTTATGGAGAGCCTCTCTAGAGCTCAGTCAGGCCAAGTAGTGAGTTGCAGTTGGCAAGCTGGAGCCGTGTAGTTCGTAGCCTCGGGGGAATTGCTGGCAGTCTTGGTAGCCTAGCAAGTTAAAATTTGTTTGGAGTAGAGTCCGGATTGGTTCCGGTATGGTGACAAGTTGATGCTTGGTGTTGACCAAGGCGTGGATTGGAATTGCTAGAAGTCAGTTTGCTCGTGGGGCGAATGGTTCGTGCCCTGTTGGTTGTCTTCCTGCTTTCGTGAAAGTTGAGAGTTGCCCCGTGGTATTTGGAGGTTCGATTCGTGGTGGACCCCCTGTTACCCCGTGAGAGCTTTGCCGAGCTCAAGCGCATTTGACTTCAAGCACGGTGTTGGCGATCCGGAAGAGGGCGGGTGGTTTCGTGGTTTACTGCGATGCTTCCAAGTTTGGGTTGGGTTGTGTGTTGATGCAACACGGGAAGGTCATTGTTTATGCTTCCCGTCAGCTGAAGCCATATGAGCAGAACTATCCGACTCATGATATGAAGTTGGCGGCAGTGGTGTTTGTAACCAAGATTTGGAGGCATTACACCGTATGGTGAGCGGATCCGGATGTTTACCGATCACCGAGCCTCAAGTATCTGTTTACTCGAAGGAGTGAATATGAGACAGAGGAGATGGTTAGAGTTAGTGAAAGATTATGACTGCGAGATTCTGTACCATCCAGGTAAAGCCAATGTTGTAGGCGATGCTTTAAGTAGGAAGACGTCGCACTCGCGCGGTGTTGTTGAGTTCCCAGCCAGATTACGGAGAGAGTTCGAGCGGGGTGAGATTGCGATGTTGTTGGGTGAGGTTACTGCCAGAGTAGCTCGATTGACAATCCGACCATCGACTAGACAATGGATTATTGATAGTCGGTGAGTGACCCGCACTTAAGAAATTGGGTGACAGAGTTAGTGCTTGATGGAGATTTTGACTTTATGTATTCACAGACGGTGGGTGACGTGACAGGAGGCGGTTGTGTGTTCGGATGTTGCAGGATTGCGAGCGAGTTGCTCTCGAGGCCCACTGATTCTCCGTTTGCTTGGCACCCGGGGTACCAAGATGTATCGAGATTTTAAGCAGACATTACGGTGGATGGGTATGAAGAGAGATGTTGCGGAGTTTGTCGATCGATGTCTCACTTGTCGGCCAAGTGAAGGCACCCAGCGAGAACCGGTGGTTTATTCACCGGTGAGTGTACCTCGGTGGAAATGGGAAGAGATCTCCATGGACTTTATTTACGGTTTTGCGAGGACTCTCAGAAAGTTCTCTCGATTTGGGTAATAGTCGATCGATTGACTAAGAGCGCACACTTCATTCCCGGTAGAGACACTTATACCGTGGAGCGATGGCGCGATTGTTTTTGGAGCGGATCATTCGTTATCACGGTGTGCCTGCGAGGATTGTGTCCGACCGTGATTCGCGGTTCACTTCTCGTTCGGAGAGCACTCTAGAAGGGTTTAGGCATCGAGTGCGATTTCAAAGATGACTTTTCACCCTCGAGCCGATGGAGCGATCGAGAGGGTGAACACAGCACAGCTTGTGTGTTGGATTTCCCGGGTAGTTGGGACCAGTATGTGTATCTGATGGAGTTTACGTATAACAACAGTTATCAGCCGACGATTCAGATGGCTCCATTCGAGGCTTTGTATGGTAAGCGTTGCCAATCTTCTGTGTTCTGGGAAGAGGTTGGTGATAGGCAGGTTTTGGGTCCCGAGTTGCTGCAGTTGACCAATGGTGCCGTGCAGAAGATTAGAGCTCGTATGTTGACAAACTCAGAGCGCATGAGAAGAGTTATGCCGATGTTGGCGTCGGGATTTGGAGTTTGAGGTTGGCCAACATGTATTCCTAAAGGTCGCATCGATGCGAGGTGTTTTGAGGTTTGGCAAGCGTGGAAAGCTGAGTCCCCATTTTGTTGGTCCGTTTGAGATTCTGAAGAGGATCGGCAGGGTCGCTTATCGATTAGCCTTGCCTCCGTCATTTTCGGCAGTGCACAGTATTTTTCATGTTTCGATGTTGAGGCAGTACGTGCCGGACACGTCGCACATTGTTGATTTTGAGCCTTTGCAGCTGAATGAGGATTTGAGCTTCGAGGAGAAGCCAGTGGGGATTCTTGCTTTTGAGACAAAGACACTGCGTAATCGTGAAATCCGGTTGGTAAAGGTTGATGGAAGAGTCGACCAGAGGAAGCCACTTGGGAGCGGGAGGATGAGATGAGATTGCGATCCCGATTGTGCTCAATCTTAAGTGACTTTCGAGGACGAAAGTCTTATAAGGGGGGAATATTGTAACGGCCCGGAAATTTCATCCCCGTCTTCCCGGGAGGCCCAGGGGCATTTTGGTAATTTTGGGTCGGGCCGACAGGGCCGGTTTTGAAATTTTGGTGAAGACATTTGGGCTTGGGAAAAGGTAAAAATAAATAGGGAATTAAATAACACGTCGAGTGAGATTCGAGCCAAGGACGTGTCGCGTGCTAAGCAGGGGGCGCTGCCAGCCGAGCCACTAGGCGCGTTTGTTAATCTAAACGCGCGATCTAATACATATCCCTTGTTTCGTGCCTTCGGATTTAAAAGCCAAAAATCGCCCAGCCTTCTTCCTTCCCCATTTCTTCTTCTCTTCGAGAGGTGCTCCTTCGGCCGACTGGGTCCCTTGCGAATTCTCCCTCTCTAGCACCAGTTCGATCGAGCTCCCTCTCCCAATTTGAAGTCGCTCCTTGTCTCGGCCAGCCGGTAAGCTTCCTTCTCCTTCTTCTTCTTCTTCTTCTTCTCCTCCGATTCCTTCAATTCTACCATGTTTCCGAGTTGGCGATTAATGGCCGAGAGAGAGGCGAATTTGTGTGTGTGAAGGTTCTGTGCAGCTAGCCGAGAAGGATTCGTCCGTGAAGAAGCCCCCCGTCGCCGGAATCGCGCCAACTCGCCGAGATCGTCGCTTCTCTGTCGCGCGCAGCAGCCCGCCGAGCCGCGCCGCGCACCGCCTGGCACCAGCGCGCGCGCCCTCGCCCAGCTCCGTGTCACACCGCACGCCGTCCCAGCCGAGCCACGCCGCGACGCCGTGTTGTTTGCGCGCGCGTCGCGGGCGCGTCGGCGCCAACGCGCGCGCAGCCCGCGCCGCACGCCCGGCCCACCCTGTTTGCTTCCCCGTTCGTGCAATCGGCCTGTTCGTGCGTTCGTCGCGCCTCGTGAGTTGCTCCCGAGCTGAGCCTCGTTTATTTTATTATATTTAGGCCTATTATGTGATTTTTGTTGTGATTGATAGGTTCTCGGTAGCTAGTTCGGGTTCGTTCGCCGCTTAGGTTTTCGTGTCAAATCGTCCCCGACCAAGGTAAGGGTTTCTTACCGGAGTTGTGTGGATCTCGCGATATATTATGCGATTCTTTGATTGATTGCTTGTTTGTGTTTATTGACATGTATAGCTAGGTACTCAATTCAATTCCGATTAGCATGTTTTTTCCGACTAATTCTCATGTTAATCCATGCTAGGTTGTTCCTTTCTAGCATGCTCGTATCTATTCCTTGCTTCGTAGTATCATGTTAGGCTCGTTGTATTCTTATTGAGCACGTATTGGATTTTATGGAATTGTTTGTTGTTTGCTAGGGAAGGTTAGAGTTGCAGGTAGATAGCATCATCCGGGCCTGATGCATAAAGTACCTTGCATCCATGGCAGGGACGTCGAGCAAGTCATTCCGCCCCTGGACCCGTGAGGGATTAGCTAACCAAGCGGTAGGCCCCGCAATCGTGGGTGAGGGTGGCGATCGTTAAATGCCCCAACGGTCGGGATGATGACTTGGCATTGCCTCGTCCTCGGCAGCCGGCATGTCCTCAGCATGTTTGGCAGTAGCCCCTGATTGCCACCTGTTAAGGCAAGGACGGCTTCCTGGTGTAAGCCTACCACGACCATTCCTTGGTCCCAGGTGCGGTGGTTCAGGCTGACATAGTTTACGTGTCCAGGTCTCACACCCCTATGTCAGTGACACCGATCCAAAGATTTAGTTAGGCGTGGTGACTAGATATGGGCGCTTGCCTGCCGGACCAGCAACCCCATAGTTCTGCGCAGAGTACACGCGGTGCATGCTTACGCTCATTACTGCCGCCACCGGAGAGCTCATCGGGATCTTGAGCCAGTGTACCTTTCGTCGACAGTAGACAGGCTGAGGCCGGGACTTGTTTCTCGTATAGGGCGACTTATGTATTGGACTGTGTGGTGATATATTTCCGGACTAAGACCCTGAGTTGGCATCCGAGGCCCAAGTGTGGGCTAAGCTATGTGCTTTATTCTATGTTTATATTCATAGCTTGCATACGCTCATCGAGATGACCATGTATATCGTATTGTACCCCGGTTGGGGATTCTTACTGAGTAATTCGTTACTCACCCTTATTGTGGTTTTTCCACAGGTAACCAAGTTGCGAGACAGGATGGCTGAAGGAGGAGCTGTGATCATGGGGCCCAGTCTTCCAACTCTGATTTTGTGTTATGACTCTTTGTGTTTTATTTTCCCCTGAATGCATGTAGCAGGCACTGAGCCCTAGGATGTTTTCTGAATATTTTGTGGATTCCAGCATTATTGTATCTAGCCATGTTTTGAATGATTTTAAGAAATCTCTGATCGGAGTATACTTTGGAAATGTATTTATCTTGGAACAGGTGCTTGGAAACAGGGACAGGTTCTAGGAAAATTGTTTAGTTTTTAAAGGGGTTATTTTGAATGTTCTGTTTTAATTGGAATCCGAAATCATGTCTATTTAAATGTCCTCTACTTTGAATGCATGCATTGGGGTAAGGGCCCATTTAGTGCCCCATTCGGGTCGGTTCCTTACATAAAGTATTTTAACTGAGATGCTTTGAAACCAAAACTACGTACTTTCTTACAACTTCTTGATTCGTTGCAACTTTTAGATTTTACTTTTTGTGAAAATCTAAGGATCAAAATGAATTATAAAAAAAATAATTAAGAAATTAAGAAATTGTTGTTAATTTTCTATTTATTATATCTTTGCCAAAAAAAAACTCTAGTAAAATTAATTTTTGAGTCACACGTGGCTTCAATTTCAAATCAACAAAAGGCATCATGTGAAACTTGGTTAAAGGATCCTAAATGTTCGAAAGCTTAAATTTATATATCATTTTTTATTGTAAAATTTATGTATCATAATGAACGTGAGTTTTAACAAAACGGCTGAAACTTTTTTTAAAATAATAATAATAATTTATTATTCCATAATATGTCTATTACTTATTTTAAATTTAATTGAAACGGATCTCTATTATTTAAATAGTTAGAATGTTTTGAGTTTAGGAGCAAAAGTATACAAAAAAGTTGGACTCCAAAGACAAAAGGCTTCCATGGTTTGTGGAGTGGGCAGGCAGTGGAACAAATTTGAACTTTATGAATAAACAAATGGAAACCCTTTTTAATGATAGGGACTTTACTCATGGTTTATGAAGTCTAATGACTTTATTTAAATTATATTATATAAATAGACATGTCGATAGTTATATAATATTATAAATCGATATATCGAAAGGGTCAATGGCTTAATAATATCATTATTTGGTTGGTAATCAAGTTCAACGGTACAAGTTCGATCTTTAAAATTGATATTTGGTTGTGTGAGTTGGAGGCGACCCAAGTGGTGTCGAAAATGATGTACATGTAAGCAATGCCCATATACATCCACTAATAATTTACATAGCTTATATTCTAATAGTGCAATTTTGAGTAGTGGTTCTTCTGTATAGGTGGTTGATTCTTCTGATTGGCTCATTAGCCACATTAAAATGGACATATCTTGCTGGCTTTCTCATGTTTATAATTTCTTAATAAGAATGGTTACTACATTTTCAAAAATTTTAAGGATAAACCAACCTTCGACAGATTTTTACATTAGTATGATAGTGTCTACTTTGAATATAAGCTCTCATGGCTTTATTTTTTGTTTTACTAAAAAAGTCTCATACCAATGGAAATGTTTGTCCTCTCTTATAATTCTCATATCTACCTTTTAATTAATCAATGTAGAATTACATTTTATTTGTATTTCAACAATCCTCCTCATCAAAGCACACGGTAAATATTAGATTGTTATGAATCACGTAAACAACAATAAAAAAAAATTAACGAAAACGTGATATAAAGATCAACAGATTGATTTTTATGTGGTTTCACTAGTATTGTATTAGTTACGTCTACAGACATAAGAGAGAAACAATTTTATTATATTGATAAAAATACAAATGTTTGAACAAACAGAGCTAGGATTTTAAGAGAGTTTATATAGTGCACTCTCATAAAAATGAGTTTTATTTGGATCTAATAAGATTAGTAATGTCTTAACTAATAAATAAATTTTATTAAAGTTATATGTAAATAATAGTTGACTAATTTTAGTGCAAATTTGGGGAGGGAAAATAAACCTACATAAAGGATACTATTACTCTTAAATAAGAGAAACAAATAACGATTTTTAAGATTGAATATGTGATAGCGGAGTTGAATTGAATTAAACTTGATTTCATAGTGATAGTACTCATAAATTAAAGGTGATATAATCCATATCTTAAGAGAAATGGGCTATCCAATTTCAACTCCACTTATTCAATGAAACTAAGCCACTAACAATGAATTTTTCATTATAAAAGCCTTAGAATGTTTATAGAGACTTTGCGATATTTCAATCATAATTTTACAACTTTAATCTCACCCTCATCCTTTAATCTTTCTTCAACCAATAGATTTGCATATGGCATTGGGATCAACAAATACGAGAGGTGAATCTAATTGAGTTGGATTCCAACTCTAAATCCACCTAACAATACTCTAATGTTGCTGCTCATGGTCAAAAAACACTCAAATGAAGATTAATCTTTTTGTAATGTGCCAAATAAGTATTAGGCCAATATGAAGAGAATATTGTGGAAGGTAGGAAAATACCAATTCTCTCCATTTTAGATTCTTATAGTTTTGTAATTTAAATACATTAAATTATTTTCTATATTATAGGTTATTATTATGTAGAGAAATATAAATTAAGAAAGATACATTTGGCTAAAAATTGTTATAGGTCAATATGATATAAAAGTCAAAGTTAGAGCATAAAAAAGCTTTAAAATACTCTGGTGGAAAGTCAAGTCAGATAAAGAGCAGAGAATTGTATTGTGATGTGTGGAAAAAACAAACAGAAACAAAAGGAACTAAAAATAATGGGGTAAGCAAAAACGTGGATGGTGGGTTAATTTTATTATTTGATGATATTTTCGTGTAATACTACATTATTGGAGAGCAATAGAACCTTGTTTGATCTATATTTACATTGGATTAAAAAGATCATTTTGTCATTTAAAAAAAACAATAAATTCGAAAACAGAAACTTAAAATTGGTTTTTTTTGGTAAATTTGTTACTTTTTCTTTTAAAAAAATACTCTCTCCATGGAAAATTCTAACCATTTGTGAATTATGGTCATAGCATTATTTCTCTCGATTGAAGATCATTCATGTAATTTGCATGCTTCTTACGTACTTTTCATGAATGATAATTATCTTTCTACAAAAAATTAAAGATCAAAAGGTTGTGAGTTCAATCCATGGTGACAATTTACCTAAGAATATATGTCTCATAAGAATAGTCGAGGTGAACACTTACGAATACCAAAAAAAAAATGTATTACCAAGTAGCTTTGCAACAAGTAATTCAAATTAGTTTTAAGATGATTGTCAAATTAGACTTAATCAAACTTTGATCATAGATATTAATGTAGTTTTGAGGCTGATCCGCAAGCACAAGTTCAATGGTTGCTTTTGTATAAAAATTAGTAGATCTTATAAGTATTTATCTTTCATTAAAAGAAATAAATGAGTTAGGAAGCTGATTTAGAACTTACTGCATATCAACAGAATAATAAATGCATATTTATAACTGGCTGAGATTTTTCTTGTCTTCTCGGCTTACTCAAATCAAGAAGATATATAGTTCCATCTTGACAGTATTTGGATGTTATGCTTATAAAAAAAAAATAGAAAGATGATTAAGAACTTAATCACAATCAAACTCTTTCATCATTAGTAGATTAACTCTAATTAAATTTGTTACATTTACAATGTCTTGATCTTGTGTCACTACTACAATGACAAGAATAGATAGTGGGCTAAAAATTTGATTTCAAAAAGACACGGATGATAGATGGCAAGCGCCTTTTGGTGGCAGGCTTACGTTTTGATGGCAGGCAACGCCTGCCATGTTTACCTTCCTTCCACCAAATGTCCTACACGGGCTTCCAAAAAAATTTCTTTTTTCTTTTTTTCTTTTTCCTCTTTGACAAACCCTCTTCTCTACCCCTTTTCTCTTTCTCTTCTTTGACAAAACCTTTCCGCCGTCGTTTTTAGCAAAACCTCTTCGCTACCACCGGTTCTTCGACAAAACCTCTTCTTTGTCACTTTCTTCGACAAATGCTCTCTGCTGCCACCACTTTTGGTTTTCATTTCTCCAAATTCGAAGCTCACAAATTTGAAGCTTTGGGCATTTATTCACAAATTTGGTAATTTATCAGTCCCTAAATTTTTTTCAAGCTCTTTTTAGCTCATTTCTTCACAAATGCATGTCGTAATTTTTCCATATATGTTTCAAATTTGTGCATTTTTGTTTTTTGTGATAAATGTTAGCCATTTTTTTAAGTCATTGTTTGTTTCGTTTGGGCTTTTGTTTCAAAGTTACCTTAAGAGCTCAAATTTGGGCATTCGTTTGTTTCACAATTTTGGCTAATATCTCTACTTTGATTAGATCGATAAAGTTGATTTACATGTGTGACACCTTCTTTGACGTTAGAAATAATTGTATTGTTTTAGAATTAGTTGAGTTAAATTCTTTGTTGATTTAAGTTGAGTTAGATATGTGACTCGACTCTACTTTGTTTTAAAAAATTTATAAGTTAAATTTCTCTAGTTGACTAGATTTCTAACATGATTAAGGATAAGTCGTGTATGTTTAAGGATCAAATGTCACCAGAATATGATTTAGAAATTTAGATATTTATAAACAATGCAATACGACATTCAAAAGGGTCAAATGTCATTTGTTGTCCATGTTTGAAATGTGTGAATGCCAAGTACCAAAAAAGATGGAATAAAAACTCGTGAAGACTTGGCTAAATTAAGACCTGAGTTAGCTCCAATTAAAAAGAGGGAAAAAAAACAGTCTTGTCTCTAGCATGTTACACACTATCAAAAAAATGAGAAAATGTGTGTAAAAACTTATTTGAACTTAAAGTGCCTGAAGTTTATTCATCCAACATAAGTGTAAATACTTGACCCAATCTAGGTCCCTACTACACATGCATGGGCTTAAAACGTGACATTCAGGTATGATCATTAAATTTAATAAAGAAAACATTTGTTTATTAGATCTCATAACAGAAAAACATCCCAAGTATAGAAAATAAAGATAGTTCAACAGGGTACCCCAATGAAAACATTAAAACAGATGAATCCAAAGTTATAAGTACCATGCTTCAAATCTAGTTCGTGTGGAAACGAGAAAGTTCAAAGAAATGAAAAAAAGACTCAAAAAAAAAAACAACACTCATCTCATGGTCCTTCAGCATCCAATCAACCATCTTGGTATAGTGCATGAGTACTTATGGACAAACCACAAAAGAAAAAGAGATTTTTGAATATTGGAAGAAATAGGTTATACTATCATACTCTGTTACATCGGGTAAGTAAACATTGTTTTTGCAATTATTATACGTGTTTTTCCTTGTTTAATAACGTCTTTGCATTCTGTTTCAGTTACATATGAGCTACTTATGATCAAGAGATCCTAAATAACTACTTACTACTAGATGGCAGCAATTTTGTAACGGTTTTGGAGAAAAAAAATGTAGAAGACAAAATTAAAGGTTTAGCTAAAAGATTAGGCATGTTGGTTGATTTCAATCAACGAGTATTTTCTTTTTTTGGAAAACCGAGAAATCGGAGCTTCGCTCCCCTATACTTGGGGAACCCTAGTCCATCCCTAGACTGTGGCACCAGGATACTTCGAAGGATATTCTAGTTTAAGCGCTTTCCAGCGGCCTCGAACCAATAATCTTTCAAGGAAGCATACCTTGAAGTCCTTAGCCTCAACCGTTGGGCTACCCCTTGGGGACAATCAACGAGTATTTTTTCCCTTCAATACTGGGTATGTGTTCCAAATTTTGCATTTTTTATACCTATGAATTATGTTGATATCATAATTTTAATATTAGTTATATTGTATAGGCACCGTTAGATTTTGGTTGTCCTAATTCCTGTAGAAAATACGATGTATGTTTTCAATTCACTAGAGAAAAATCCGCCCAATGAGAGTTTACTCCATATTGTAAACACGTAAGTTTTTAAATAATAAACTTTTTAATATAGTGTCTTGATTTCCATAAATCGGTAGACACTATATTAATAATAAACCAAATAGCCCCTACATCAAGGTTTCAACTTTATTAATAGAGTGTCTACCGATTATGGCAATCAAGACACTCATTTCCAACTAAAAAATTAAATTGGATAAGAGTGAAGGTAAATGTGAATCAAATTCTTTTGTTTGTCTTTTTTTTGTCATGTTCAATTATTTGTATTAAGTATGTAACAATTTTTTTCACTAGTGTCCTCAGCAACCGGGATCGATAGTATGTGAATTTTACGTCCAACTATTCATACGGAAGATGGTATACATCACATACAAGCACATAACCAAACTTGTAAGTTTTGTTTATGCATTCATGTTAAATATAATCATATATATATATATATATATAACCTAAACTAATTTTGTGTTTTTAATTATATGTCTTAATATTTGTAGTTCAACGGCCCAAAATCGTTCACTCAAGCTAAGATTGATGAGGTACGAGTAGAATGGACAGAATACATAGGTAAATATTTATATTTACTCTTTTTTTTAGGTATGGAGAAACAACTTAGTCTCATTTATTGCTTAATATCTTCAAAGTTGTAGTTTAGATATTAATTGAATAGCTGGATTACTGATGTACATGTACATATTGTCTGGCGGGACAAAGTCATCTTTATTGCATAACTGGATTGCATTTATTTATTAATATCTTCAAAGCTGTAGTTTAGATGTCAATTGAATAGCTGAATTATTGATGTGCATGGTAGTTTCTAGAGGGAAAAGTCTCATTTATTGTATAACTAGATTGCATTTTGTTATATACAGGTGAAAGTTTATTAAGTACAGCTGATTTTTTTTTTTATTGGAATTGCATTACTGTGTCGTTATGCTACCGAAATTTCTGGTGCATATACATTCTTATGTTTTTATATATATGCATGTGTTTATGTTGCAATGATTTAGAAGATAAGAGTAATTTTGTTTATACACCATGTGTGTTTAGAAGTTAGAAATGGGGGGATTTGATAATAATTAGAAGATTTAGAAGTTGTTTAATGATTTGGTGGTGGTTTGATTTTTTTTTTTTTTTTAATAAAGTAGAATGACTTGTAATGGAGGGCACAAACGATGGCGGGCTCCATATGCCCATTTTTTTATAAAGTAAAAATGATTTTTAATCGCAGGCACAAACGGGACCACAATGTTCATTTTAAAATAACTACACTACCCGAGACTAAGGCCTTTTTAAAAAAAATTGGAAAATATTTTTAATGGCTGGTCAAAATCTCTCAGTAAAGGGTATTAGTAGCGGGCACTAAATATCTGCCATAACAAAGAATTAATGGCGGGCTCAAATAACCCGTCATAACAAAGTATTGGTGGCAAGCGCTGCCCACCACCTTTTGTTCCCATGCATCCACCATAACAAAGTATTGGTGGCACGCATTGTGCCCGTCATCAATTGTCTACAATGTCATGACTATTAATGTGAACGGGCACCCACTATTGTTTGTTAATAATAATGGGTCATGCCCGCCATCTAATCTTGAAATTCTACTAGTGTGCCAGCATAAAGCAGAGCGTAATTTCTAAAAAAAAATGAGTTTCTCATGTATCTTATGATGACTGTTAAAGGTTCACTTTTGGGATGGTTAGAAAAGGAAGTTATGGATGATTTTAAAGAGAGGGGAATTTATTTTCATCAAAAATGACATTTCTAGAGATGTGGAATTTGTCTTTCGACTTATCATAGTATAAGTAACATTGTAGCGTAAGGGGTAAGGGATAGTTCTTGGTTGTAATTTATTGAAAAACCTACCACACTAGTCAAATTTAGAAAATAATTATAAATATTGTCACTTTAAAATATATATATATATATATATATATATATATATATATATATATATATATATATATATATATATAACTATAATCATTGATATTAATAGGTATCATCACATATTTTCTTAGTAATATTGTATTAATATGTATTTATAATATCGTATAAAAACGTATTAATAACTAGCAAATATTTTAAATTTTATCTACATTTGTAATTATTTTATAAGAGTACATCCAGTACAATTTCTCTAATTTATTTGTGTTGTAGGGTCTAAGCATAGGAAAACGACAACAACCGAACACCCTAAAATAACATGAGTGGGTAACCTATTAATCAAGAAAGCGATTGTAGATAAGGGAAATGACCAAAATTTTAAAGGTATTATTAATACGTTAGACTTGGACATTGGTGAGTTTGTTGTTTCAACAAGGTGTTTGTGTTCATTGTCTTTGCTTGCAAGAAAAAGTTCTTTAAACCATTATTTTCATACCACCAACTTTAGCCTCACTTGACAAAGCATTTTCAATGTAAAAAAATTAAATGTGTAGCAACTACAGTAACTTCACACATTTATAGCATATTGGAAACAACCAACAATATCAAATATAATTATCAATTATAGAAACATAGTAATTATATCTATTGATTGAGACTTCTGAAGCAATGCCTCATACATCACTATGAGGAAGAATTAATGGAGCATGAGTAGTTGAAACAGATAAAAGAAAATTGTAGTGAGGCCAAGTAGTAGAATTTAAGCAAGTAGAAGACCATTTCTTAGTTAATAAACAAAAAAAAAAAAAAATATGGATGGCCTAAACAATTATGCAAATCTATATCATGGACTTGTTGAACACCTATTTTAGCTTGAATACTAGAGTTATTGTGGTGTCTATAATCGAGTAAATGGTTGGGTAGATTTACAAAGAGTTATTATAAATAATGAATTATTATAAATTATGTTTGAGATGTAAGTTATTATAATATGAGATTATGATAAACGATGTTTTGAATACATATTTATAACAAGGAAGATAAAATAGTTATTCTCAAAACAAGGCATACATTACGTGAAATGTCGATGCAGGTTATGAAATCCGTGGCTTGGATTTGGATGAACCTATCAATTATTATAACCAATTGACCAAATATGGTTTGGGTTATAATAATTCAAACACTCAATTTGCAATGCAACTACATTTTAAAAGTAAGACGGGTTCTATTTGGTTACAATGTATCTATATTTCCTTAAGAAAATAAGTGAATACTAACCAAATTTCAAAAACAAACTTTTGAAAACTACTTTTTTTTGTTTCTGAATTTTGGTTTTGTTTAATAAAATATAGATAAAATATAGATATCCAAATAAGAAAAATGTATAACAAGGTAGTTGTTGTAAGCTAAAATTTCATAAACAAAAAACGAAAAACAAAATAACTATCAAACAGGATCAAATGTGAAGAGCATACGATTTGGACAGATGTTTGGGTGTATGCCAACTCTTGAAAGAAAATTTTCCAAACTTTTTTTATGTATCAAATTGAATAAGGATTTATGTTGGAATGTGGGACTAAATTGATTTGGAGGAATACAAATTTGGTGCCCTAAACCAGCTAAATTTTGAAGCCTCAGCACAGACCATAAGCTGCAAAGGAAGAATATGGGTAAGTAGCCCTTCTTCAACATGTAGATTGGGGATATAACTTCAAATTTGAAAGACAAAGCTAAGGTACATTGGTACAAGCAGTGTTTTAAAAAGCGCAAGGCGCACTAAGGCGCAATGGCCCTCTGGAGCCTGAGGCGCAAGGCGCACCAAAAGGCGAGGGCTTTTTTACTTAAGGCGCACTATATAAAAAAACACACAAAATTTATATATATGTGTGTATACACAATAAAAACATTTTGCATGGACATAAATGAAGTTTTAACCAAGAATAATATATAAAAACATACATAATATTCAACTATCAACCTTCACACGCTTCGAATGACCTAGTACGGGGATCTGAAATACAAAAAGCGCAAAGGAAAATTAAAAAGCCCACGAGGCGCGTGCCTTTTGGCGCCTGGGGCTTCACGTAAGGCGCCATAAGGCGCGCGCCTTATTATACGCGCCTGGCCTGGGACAATTAAGGCGCAAAAGGTGGGACTTGAGCCTAGGCGCGCCTTTTAAAACACTGGGTACAAGTGCATTTTGGGTCCTCCTGTGGCAATTGAGGAAAGAAAGAATGCAAGTACCTTGTCAGATCTCTTTGTGAAGATTTCATGATACACAAACTTCTAATTCCTAGAAGTTGATATTACTTTTTTATTTTGTTTCTTATCTAACTAAAAAGCTCTTAAATAAACAATAGATAGATCCATGAAGGTAATCAGAAAGAAGATTTCACACACAATTTCCAAAAGAACACATCTAATTCTCAATCATTTAACAAAGGTCAGTAAGCAAAATTTCATGTCCTTAACAAGACAGTAACTAATCTGGCAAATTCAAGTAAATGCATAGACATAATTCCCTGAAGAGAAAAAGGTTGAGTGCTTAATATCATGGGATTGATGAAAAATAACAAGTACTTGTACCAACTAATCAAACAGTGATAGACCAAGATCTTCATCATCACTCTCTTCCTTCACTTCTTCCTTCTTCTCAACTGGGGCTTCTGCTGCTGGTGCAGCTCCTCCGGCAGGGGCAGAAGCAGCAGCACCACCACCGATGAAACCACCACCACTACCACCGCCAACGATCACCTGTACTAATAAGGTTTAGGATAGGCACACATAACAATAAGCAGATACTAGAGATCTCATGAACAGAGTTTGAAACACCCTAAACATGAACCAACTTCTATATACTTTGCTAACTCAAAAAAACCCACAGTATTAGATTTTTCTTATTCAAAGTCCAAAGTCTAAAGTCATATGTAAAAGTTAGGGTGATAGCAGAATCAAGTCACTCATCAATGACCTTACTTTTTGAAACAAGAATAACCACATCCATCCTTAGGTCAGGCACCGGAAACATCAAAGGAATAATGTCACAAATGAGTCTTGAACCCAGGACCTTGAGGGGAGCATACCCTCAAAGCCCAAGTTTTCAACCACTGCGCCATCCCTTGGGGACTCATCAATGAACTTGCTAGAAATATGATTTCCAATCAACAAATCGGAGGCTTATCAGTTAAAAAACTTCTAATAACAATAATTGCTTAGCGAATTACATAATCAAGACCCGTATTCGCAATTGTACAACATGGAATCACACGATATAAGATTTGCCTAATTCGAAGTCTAAATTCAATGTAAAATTAGGGTGAGTGCAGATAAATTATAATCGATCAAGAAACTCATCGATAAACATATTAGAGATATGATTACCAAAAATGGAATATAACATGGTGTAAGTTCATATATTTAGCACGAATTGAGGTCTACGGTTAAATAAAATTCTAACGATTGCTTAATGGATTTTTTTTTTTTTTTTGCATCCATGACTCCCAAGCCAGCTTGCACACATCTTCCTATTACATTTAACTGTCAAAGAAACCTAATATTAATCTAAGTTCCAACTTCATCATCGATTATATAATCAAAACCCCATACTCGCAATTGTACAACATCAGCCTACAGATCAAACAAAAACTGACACACACATCAAAAAGGGAAAGCAAGACAAAGATAATCTATCACCGAACATTGAAGGAGAAAGAAATGCAATCAATTAAATAGAGACAGTAAGAATTCAAACATTGATAAGCAATCACATCAGATCGAGAACAAACAAGCAACAAAACCAAAAAGAATTCAAATAACCCACTAGAAAAATCGAAAATTTGAGAGAAAAGAACGAATACCTGAAAAACGGCGGAGGTGGGAGTGATGTAGGAGAAAGATGACTGAACGGCGCCGGAGGAATCGGCGGAGAGAGCTGTCTGAACGAGTGCCCTCTGAAGCTCATAGGTGGAGGCGGCGGAGCCTTCGAGGTCGCCGGAATGCTGCTTGGCGGTCCATTTTCCACCGGCGCTCCGGCAAACGAAGGTGAAAACTCCCATTGTTGGATCTAAGAATTGGGATTATGGTTGAAGAAAAATGAGAGGCTCTCTTTTCAGCGGCTTCGCGTTTCGTTTTTATTTTGTGAGAAGAAACCCTAATTCCATTCAAATTGACTGTTTTGCCCTCGTTCCTTTTCGTTGATTTCGATTGAGTTTGAGTTATTGCCCTTTTGGGAAATTGTGTTTTAATTAGATTTGTTTTTGGGTAAAATATTTTCTCTTTTTTTTGTATTTTGAGTTCTTTTTCCTTTTTATAAATTTTAAGGAAATTCACTCTCACTGGTGCATTTTCACTCTTCTCATATATTTGGAGTTTAATTTTTAAAATAATTCATCAACCATTGGAGTATAAATAGATCAAACTTCAAATTAGATAACTAATCGTGTCACCAAACCATTCAATTGTTTTTATATTTTATTACTATTTAATGGAAGTTAACTTTAAATTGAGTCTTAAAATATGTAGCGTTTCAGTTACACATTTCAAAGAGAATTACACTTTTCATGCACGGATCCTTAGATCATTTTTTTAGTTGAGTTTTACTCTATTTGATGTGGATTGAGTGATCTGTATGATGTAGTTCAAAGTCCAAAGTTGAACTCGATTTGGAGGACTCAAGAATACCTCTTGCATTAAGTGTAGGATCGGTATGACAACCCTAGAGGGGGGTGAATAGGGTTTCTTTAAACTTTATGAAACTTTTTCCTAATGTGGGCCCAATTAAACAAATGAATTTACTTTTTACTAAACATTCAATTTAACCAAGAATACCATATAAATTAAATAAGAAATTATCAAAGACCGATTTCAAGCACCCTATTTAATTATAATATAAAGATTGGTTAAGAATATGTAAGATAAAATTATAACAACCAAACAAAACATATAAGAGCAATTAATATAATATAACAATAAATTAATTGCAAAAATAAAAGAAGTTAAGGATAGAGAAATTGACACCGTGAATTTATAGTGGTTCGGCGCACCTACTCCACTCCCCAAGCTCCTCTTGGGTATTCCACTAAAACAATGAAGACTCTTTCCACGGCTTAGAGTCAAATCGTTACAACGTTCCTTTTGCGGGAGCAAGAACAAACCCGACCTTTTCCACGGCTCAAGATCAAACCGTTACAACCTCTCTTTTTATGGATCAAGAGAAAACCGTACAATGATTTGGAAATGTAAGATCAAGATGAACAAACTCTCTCAAAGAGTGGATTTTTACAAATTTAACTCTCACAACTCAAATCCTCACAATACAATAATTTCTCTCTCAAGAATAAGATGAAAATTGAAAGTTTGGAGAGAGCAACAATGAAGACTTCTTTATTTTGGAGGATTGAGAAATATGAAACTTGGTGTCTACATTTGGTGGAGAAGATGAAGCTTAAATAAACATGAAGAGGCAAAGTTACCGTTAGACACAAAACACAATAATATTATAATATTCAAAAAGTTACCGTTAGACACAAGGCATAATAATATTATAATATTCAAAAAGTTACCATTAGACACAAGACATAATAATATTATAATATATTCAAAAAGTTACCGTTAGACACAAGACATAATAATATTATAATATTAAAAAAGTTACCGTTAGACACAAGACATAATAATATTATAATATTCAAAAAGTTACCGTTAGACACAAGGCATAATAATATTTTAATATTCAAAAAGTTACATTTGGACAAACACATAAAAGTAGTATAACAATATATAACTTTATTTCCCTTTTAAGAAAGTTACCGTTAGACACATCCTCAAATAATAATATAATAATGGATACCTTTGTTTTTTTTTTCTATTTTGCTTTTACCTTGACTTTTTATAACACAAAAAGAAATCTCAAATGTCAAACATCCAAGGCTTCACATGTCGCTCTTGGATTGGCCAATTTTTGCTACGTCATCACATCGGGATTTACCATTCAAAATCTTTTAGGCCATAACTTTTTCATCTTAACTTTGATTTGAGTAATTCAAAATGCGTTTGAATTATTATTTCAAGTTCTACAAAATGTATACTTCAAAACACTATATTTGTTGGTAAATAAATTTCAAGTTTGTTATCATCAAAACATTAATCAATTAATTAGTTAAAATTAATTAATTTGAGATGGCCAAAAAGCCAACATTAAGCATTGATGTTGCTGATCTTAACCTTTGAAAGGTGCCGAGGCCAATTGGCGGTGCAACCCAATCCCTTAAAGGGTGATTGGATTTAGGAGTTGAGAGAGGTGAAAAGAGGAAATTATCTAACTTCATGTTTGCTTTTTTGTACATAACAATCTATCTTAATTCCTCTCCAACTCCTCCTCACATCTCAACAAACATGAGTAATCCTATAAAACATCAAATCAAACTTTATTATAATAAAAATTAATTAAAAATTTTCTCCCTTAAACACCAATTCCCAAAAACAAAAAATCAAACATCTCTTTTCAAAACACAAATCCCAAAAAATAATTATAACATCTCCGCTTCAAAACATCAATTTCCAAACAAATACTTCATTTTTCCGAATCACTCCACTTCTTCTCCATTTCATCTTCCTCTCCTCTCTTCTCCCAAACTTCAAAATCTAATCACCCCGAAGAATGGTTAGGCTCATTTCTTAATGGGATCGGCACAGCTCGACCCCTTAAGGTGGTAAGGCCATCTCTTTTAAGGAATCGATGCCCTCCCCCTCAATTCCCTAAAGGATCAATGTGCTTCCGCCCCTTATGAGATCAGGTTCTCCTTAACTCATTCTTTCTTGGATTGGACTTTTGCTTCTTAGTTACCTTCTTGATTTGAATGTTTGGTAACTCAAATTTCTTACATGATAATTGCTTCCACTCTTGAATTTTAATAATTTTTTGGAAACCAAGAGTAAAATTTCGTTCAGAATAATTTTCCTGAATAATAGATGAGCTTGATGTTTACATTTACTTTTTTATTTGATATCAAATTTGATAAATTGATAACAACTTGGATACAATGAAAAACAAATAAGCTGAAGGGATCGACTTTTTTGTTTCTACAAATATGACTACATGAAATATACCTCTTCTAGTTTTATTGTTGTAATGGAATGTCCTTTATTAATAATAAATTTTCTAGTGTTCTGCGTTCCATAGAATGGGACGAGACTTTTCCATTTAGGCTTTCCAAATTATAGGCACCAAGTCGGACTACTTTCGTGACTTTGTAAGGTCCCTCCCACATTGGACCGAACACTCCATGGTCCAAATCTTTTGTATTGGACATGATTCTACGAATCGTAAACGTATGGTATCTCTATGTCTCTGTGATATCCAGATTCTTCCACCCATGTCCCTTTTAGATCTTCGAGTTTAACTTTCACCTCTAATGTAATAGATAGCTTGAAACATAAATGTTGAAAAAGTAATGTTAACAAATCATCTCCCATTATGTATAATAATAGTGTGAGGTACCTCAACTTGACATATGATACTATTCCAAACAAAATTAGTGATTTTCTTTTATGTAATGGTAGTTAAAGCTTTGACCTTTGTCCACTTGGAGAAATAATCAACCGGTACTACAACCTAGTTTTTCATTTGCCCAACGATAAAGGTTCTATTAGGTTTATTCCCTTGTGAAAAAGGTTAAGGTCATATCACACTAGTAAGGAGTTTAGGTGGTTGTTTCGGTATGAGGGCAATTTTTTGACATCGATCACAAGAACGTGTATAAACATGCGTATCTTCTAGCACGGTTGACCAGTAGTATTCTTGTCTAACTATCCTTTGGCCAAAAAAATGGTGGCCCCAAGTGATTTCCACTTGCCTTTCATGTATCTCTCTCATAACATAATTAGATTCTTTTGGATTCAACATTTAAGTAAAGGTTAGGAATAATCCAATAGCTTGTTTGTTGTTCTAAGGGCTTCTCATTTAGAGGTGTTGATTCCACTGTGAAATCAGCTACTATTTGCTCCGTCATAGCATCCTATATTTGTGTTTAACGGTAGATTGGTTAGCATTCTGATTTTATGTGTTTGAAAATACAACCTTAATCGTCTTGGCTTTGTCGCCAAAGGACAAAACAAGTTTTATTAGTTGTAGATACTACGTTTTTGCACTTACCGTTGCTTCGAAAATTTATTTTTGTATTTAATATATTTATATTGGACATATACTGTTGTAAATTTACCTCAATCCATCAGCTTAAATTTTTGGATTGATGGGTGGTTTAACATAAATCATCATGGTATCAGAACAGTTCAAATCCGTGTCACGTCGTTTCCTCCCCAATTAAAATTAAATTCCAAAAATTTGTTTTTGTTTTTGAAATTTAATTATCATTCACTTACTTTTTAAAAGTAAGATTGATACATTATAGGAAAGATGCAACATATTATAAGAATTTTGTATAGAAATGAGCTTATATTTCAAAAGTAAATTGTAATCAAACTAGTCCTTAATTCTTCCCTTTTGAATTTGATCAACGCCACCAGTAGAGTTTGATAAATGTTAGTGGCAAATAATATGAATTAATTGGTTGAACAAAATAATATTTTATCTGATCTTAAAATATTAGAAACTAAATTTATTTTAGAACATATAATATTTAAACTAATAAAAAAAATGTTATTCAGATTCAAAAAAAAAAAAATGTTATTTAAATTAATGTGAAATTACACAAATGATGGTAAGGACATTCTTGGAGTATCATGTATTTTTTTTATTTTAGTACATATCGAAGAACGGGGACGAATATCAATTCTCGCAATTAAACCTGTGACTCTTGTGTTGAACTAGTTTACAACCATACAATGAAATCGTTGTATCACTGACTCATTAAGTGAGCATGGTGAGTATCGTGTAAATTTAAGACATTTATAAATATGATTCCTAGCACTATCCACTATCTTTTTTTTTTTTACCAAAACATACATTTATGCAAAGATATTAGACATCTACAATAGCAAGCATCCATGATATCTCAAACATTTAAAGAAATAGTTAGATCTCGTTTGATAATTATTTTATTTTTAGTTTTTTATTTTTAAAATTTAAGCAACAATTATTATCATACCATATGTTTTCTTCTACCTAAATATCTAGGTCTTACTTTTATTTATATAAATCAAACCAAAATTTGGAAACAAAAAAAATAACTTCCAAAAGTTTGTTTTTATTTTTTTAAATTTGGTTAGAATTCACATATTTTATTTTTTTAAAAAAGTTAAATAAATTGTAGGAAAGATGGAGTACATTACAGGAAATATGAGTAAAAATAAGCTTAAATTTCAAAAACCAAAAATAAAAAATCAACGCCCCGTTTGACAACCATTTCATTTTTGGTTTTCTATTTTTGTTTTTAGTTTTTTACAAATAGGTTCGTAACCAATTTTGGTTTTTGCTTTTAAAATTTTAAAAATATTAAAAAAAATATTAAAGAAATTCTAAAAACTAAAAAATGTAGCCTTTAGGTTCCTTTTTTATAACCATTTCGTTTTTGTTTGTTCGATAACCAATTTTAGTTTTTATTTTTAAAATTTTAAAAATATTAAAAGAATTTTAAAAACTAAAAAAGTAGCTTTCAAAAACATATTTTTGTTTTTGTTTTTACATAAAAATATCAAGAATAAATAGTAAAAAACTAAAAAAATATAAACAAAATATGATATTTAAAAATAAAAAACAGTTGGCAAACATGGTTTTTTATTTTTAGTTTTTAAAAATAAAAAAAAATAAAATGAATTATCAAAAAAAAAAACTAAAATGAATTATCAAATATATATAGTTTTATTTTTTAAAACAAAAAACTTAAATCCAAAAATAAAAAACTAGAAAGAAAAAATGAAAAACGAAATGGAAAACAATTTTTTGTTTTTTTTTTTTAAAGAGTATGAAAAGAACAAAAATAAATAGTAAAAAATTAAAAAAATTCAAATAAAATATGATATTTGAAAACAAAAAATAGTTGTCAAACATAGTTTTTGGTTTTGCATTCTTAAAATCATAAAATAAAATGAGTTATCAAATATAAACGGTTTTTATTTTTTAAAACAAAAAACCAAAAACAAAAAATGAAAAACTAGAAACAAAAAACAAAAGATGAAATCATTATTCAACGGGCCCAAATAATTATCAAACGGGGTCTTAACCATGTCAGTTTCTTTAAATGACCAAAATATTATGAGTTAATATACCTTCCCCTTAATTATAATTAATTATAATTTAACTAAAAAAATAATCGGCAGATTCCAATATTATCGTGATTCAAGACATCTTTTTCTCCTTCAAATTCTTAAATTTGAATATAGGCACATTTTTAAGTATTGGGTTCGAGTCCCCCATCTCAAATTGTTGTAATCTAAAAAAAAATATATCTTTTTTTCTTCAAATTCTTAAATTCGAATATAGGCACATTTGTAACTATAAAAAAAACATCCCACCAATTAATCATAATTTTTTAAAAAGAGGAACTTGATATTTTATAGATAAAAAAACCATTATTTTATTTTGGCAAACATGAAGCAACAATTTGAGCTGTATGACCATGTATGATTGAGGCTGATTACCCCTTCTCTCATCTTTTATTAATTTGCTTTTCAAAACTTATCCTTACAAATGCATTTTTTTAAAAGTAATTACAGTAGGAGGAACTGATATGAATTCACAAGCTGTTAAATACATATTTTATATAACTTAAAATTAATTAGAAAATTTACCAAACTAGTCAAATCTAGAAAATAATTATAAATATAATAACTTAAAAAAAAACAATACATATAACTGTTAATATTAATGAACTTTCTCATATACATTTTTATATTTAAATATTAATGAATATTTATAATAAAGTATTAAAACGTATTTTAAAATTTACCTACATTTATAATTACTTTACCTGAAGAACACGTTTACAATTTTCCTAAACTATATTATGTTTTTCTTACAAAAACAATCAATTATTTTCGCACGCAAAAAATTAAAAGAAATCAAATTTTTATTTTTTAAAATCTACCCACTAAATAATAAAATAATATGGAATATGGTACCATAAAATCATTCATTAATTTAATAGATTTCATATATCAAATTTCATTATAAAGTTTTGAAATCTTATTGTTTTAAATTAAATTATCACATTTCATTTGCATAATTTGAATTATTCGATCAGGGGACAATATAAGATGCCAATTATATTACTAGCTATTTCTCAAAAAAAAAAAAATTATATTACTAGCTAGCTTGTTTAAAAAAAAATAGGGTACTTTTCTTTCTCAAAAAAAAAAAATAGGGTACTTTTCCGTATACTTTTGACTATTTTTATTTTCTAGGGCAGTTTATAATTGTATTATTCTATGGTTATCTTATTACTATTGTATTATTCTATGGTTATCTTATTACTTGTGTTTGTTTTTTTTTTTTTTGTAGAAAAGAGTGGAGCGATTTAGTATGGAGTGGAAAGAAGTGGTTAATAGTAGTAGGAGTGATTTCGGTTCGGTTTTTGTCGGTTTTGTACTAAATCGACAACCGAACCGATATCTTCGGTTTTCAAAAAATGGATCTGATCCAATGTCCAATAAAGTGTATAACCATTGGTTCGATTTTTCAATGTCAAAAAATGGATCTGATCCGATCCAATGTCCAATTTTTTTAATATATAAAAATAATATTTCTCATATAAAAAAGAAACTTCTCATAAACAATTATTTTTTTAAAGGTTAGAAGTATTTTTAACTTATTCAAAATTATCTAAAGATATTTTTTACTTGAAATAGAAGTGAATTAAAGAAATATTAATTGAAGAAATATGACTTTATATGAATTATTGAAAATATATATTTCGGTTTGGATCGGTTTTTAATGGTTTTTTAAAACAAAAATCGGAACCGATCCAATATTTTCGGTTTTTTCAAATTATAAACCGATATGTCCAACTTTATGCTAAAAAAGATCCATTGAATTGGATTGGTTCAGTTCGATTTTTCGGTTTTTTGTTGCACCCCTAAATAGTAGTCTATAGTGGTTAACTACTCGTTTGAGGATTGAGATTAATAGTGGTGAATAATGAACTACTTGTTAGGAGATTGAAGTTAATAGTGGTGAAAATGTGGTTATATATATATATATATATATATATAATTAAAAGTTTATAAATTTTAATTATCCACCTCAATTGTTGTTGTTGTTGTTTTTTTTAGTACCACCCAATTTTTGTTAACTGAACTTAAAAGACATTTTTATAGTTGATCATATTTGTTTTAAAAAATATCAATTTTATATTTTTCTACTAAACATATGAGCAACATGAATAAAGCAAACAATAATAAATTTTAAAAATTTAGGCTAAATTTACAATTGAATAGACTGTTAAAATGTGAATTATTAAAGAAATAGTATGTAACGACCCAACTTCATGAAATACTCTATTGGGGTGTTACGGGTGCATGCATATTAAAATCCTCAAAACCAATTTGTTAATCACATGCGTTTTTCCAACAAATCTCATAAAACATGAAAACGATACTAATAGTTCGAAAACATATAAAGTTCGGGATCCCGATAGTTCAAAACAAATACGGTTCAAAAGAGTTTAAAACGTAAAAACATATGGTTTGACACAAGTAAACGATGCAGAAAAGAAATGTCAACACTGTGTCCATGATCGATCCAGCTCTCCCAGCCTAGCCACCTTAGAATGTACCAATACCTGTAAGGGGTGAGTATATCGAAATATACCCAGTAAGGAGCCCCACCATGGGGTTAAGCATGTAAACAGAAAACAAGTTAGAAGATACGACAACTGAAGCTAAATGTCTCACTCATGTGTGGCCAAATAAAAAAATACATAAATAAAACTTCTTTCCATTTAAATTCATAAACCCTAATTTAACTTTAAAACTCTAAATTCCATAACCCAAAATAACTTTTGCATTTTAGCATTTATTACTATAAATTTCTAAATAACTTATCAAAAGTGATTTATAGCTTAAATCTCATGGATCATTAAATAATATAATTAGTTTGAGATTTATTAGCCTATTCAATAAAACACTAACTATACTTAAAAATTATCTATAGTGTTATAATATTATAAAAATAAATTCAATAAAAACACTTAAATGATTATGAAATTAACTAGGGTGTTACATAGTAAAAATATATTTACGTGAAACTTGTAAAGATACATTATTCTAGAAAAATAAAGAAATAGAAACTACTAGGATATTATGGTCTTCTTGTTTCAAAAAAAAAAAAAACAATCATAGTCAAACTTATGATATAATTAATACTCATTATACGGTATTGTTTATACATAATACTATATTAATACAAAATATTGTACTTATAACATATAATATTGTATTATTAATATCCCAAATTATATTGTGCAATGAATATTAACCATACCGTATTTTTTATTATGGATGCAAATATTTTCAAATTTGATTAGATATTTTGTGAAATTGGACTATGGAGCACAATTTCCCTTTAGTCTACGTACTTCTAATTTTATTTTGATTCTTTTATTTTTAAATGTCAAATTTTAATTATTATAACGATAATAAAGCTAAAATTTAGTATTTGTTGTTAATTTATTACTATATTTCATTTGTAAATTTTTTCTTATTATTTTTTCAAAATTTTAGATATATGGTTACATCAAATGTTTTATTAAAAAAATGAGGTTTTTTTATGAATTAAAATTATTATTCATTGATAATTTTTTAATGAAATAATTCACTTTAAGATCGAAATTTCGAAAGTAGAAATAAATTGGATTACAACCAATCTATCAAGCCAACACGCTATTTACTTTTTTGATAGAGTTAAAATTATTATTATAAAGAAATATTTAAACATTGATATTAGCCAAGATTAAAAGATAAATTTGATGAAATTTAATGTGAGATTTAATAAAAAAAAAATTTGTTAAAAAAAATAGAGATTTGATAGAGGCTTTGAAGAGTGGTTGAAAGGGAGTTGAAGAGTGGTTGAAAGGGAGTTGAAGAGTGGTTGTTTCCTACAAAATACAAAGAGGGGTTGTTATGGACAAACAGACCCTAAAAATTATAATTTGCTTAATGTTTTAAAATAATCTTTTTTTTACAGATTCAAACCTTTGTTTAATATAGTAGATTAGGCTTTTATATAAAAAAAATGTAGTAAATTACAACTCCAAAAAATAATCACATTTTTACTATGAATCATGTTCGTATTAGTTAGGTCAATAAGAGTAATAACTCAACGGTAGCATTCTAAAATTAATAATTGAGAGGTCTTGAATTCCAATTCTCTATCACTAATTGTTATAATCCCAAAAAGAAAAAAGAAAAAAAAAGAGAGAGAAAGAGAAAGAAAAAAGTAAAGTTAAAATGTAGTCTTTTAAGGTTGAGTCTATTTAAATCCTAAAGTTTTATTTTTTTTAGATAATATAATTCCTAAAGTTTAGAATATTTAATATATCTAAAGAAATGTAAAAATATTTAATAGATCCTTAATTTTTCAATTATCCATATCTTTGAATTTTTTTATTTTTTTTTATTTTTATGTGCATAGTGAACTCTTGACGTATTCATCATTTCTGTAAAATCTATAAACCTACATATAAAATTCAAAGTTTAAAATTTCATCGGACATAAAATTCAATTTTAAAATAAATTAACATTTTTTAAACATGTTAAGGCTTAAAAGATATTAAATATAAAATTGAAAGTTTAAGTATATATCAAAAGTAATACCGAATATGTTAATGACGCAATAGTTTCATTATTTGATTGTCAATCAGTTCAATATCAAAGTTATTGGTTCGATCCCGAGAATTGGTATCTGTCCCCCTCCCATAATATGTATTAAAAAAAAAGTATATCAAAAGTAATTTTTATGAACATTTCTTTTTAATAGAGGTGTACATGATATGAGTTGGAGCAAGGGGAAGAAATATAATTTACTACCAAATTTTTTGGTTGGTTATTCTGTCAACCCATTTAACTCTTTATATTAGATTAACCCAACTCGATCTTGTAATTTTTGGATTGGGTCGGGTTGCGCTTTTTTTTTTTCAGATTTAAACTCATAATTCGTAAATAGGTTATTTATCTTATTAGTGTATATGTTTTACAATTATATATTTTTTTAGAAGTCTTACAAATATGCCAAACACAAACCTTATTGATTCATCTTATATACACATAGATCTTGCACATACATACATAACATTCTTAGTTTGGATTTGTTAAATTGAACAAGGAAAAATTAATCAATCTGACAATTGACCCAGCTGAATAAAAACTATAAATTTATAATCCAACCCTAAATAGGGCAGTTCGAATTGTTTGGGTACCCCTACTCTTTTAACGTGGGAATATTAGTGACTAAATTTATAATTATTAAAAAAAAAATTGTTTTCCTTCCAACATGACTTCGTAGATTTTTTTTTTTTTAAAATGAATTCCTTAAATTTAATTACACAAAAAAGGGTTGTCCAAAAATGATCGTTAAATAGTGGAATCGAAGTTGAATGATTAATTAAAATAACGCTTCTGGATTAAATTCCTCTATAGAACAGATCTATCTGTCATATACTAAAATAAAAATAAAAACTAATTTAAAAAATTGAATTTTGCACAAACACCCCCCTGCAGATATTGATACAATCACGTTTAAACTTTTAATTTCAGCAAATATTGCAATTACCATCTTAAAATTTGTTAGTTTTACTTTTTACAATTTACTAATTGAACTTTAGTAATGGTTGCAAACGACATTTTATTACTTTCTTAATTTCATAGCGTTAATTGCGTACATTTGATAAAATTCAGAAACTTTTTACTCCAACAAAGGTATATGAATTAATTGATCAAAGGGTAAATCAGAAATGTGGCATTTATGATTTGAGAAAAGTTACACTTTAGTTCATGTAATTTAAAAAAATTAAGATTTAATCTCAATGATTTAATACTAAAATAGTGTTTGCATAAGTTAAATACATGGATCCTCACTATTTTCTCCATAAATGAGGCGACCTTTTATGTTCCATTAAACTCACAATTTCACCAAATAGATAGATAATTTCAAAGTACTTTAACTCAGAATAACAATAGCTATTTTTAAGTTTTATTAATTTATATGACCAAAAATTCTAATTTAACTTTCTTAAAATAATATAATTTATCTAGATGAAACTAAAGTTCAAATATTTGATTACAGCATTTATTAAAATTGATGAAATTAAAAGAGATGGTAATCTTCGTGGTAGTCATCCATCTAGAAAAATTTATTTGACATACAAATATTTTAAGATCAGATAAAATATTTTATGACAATAGTTGAGATGCGCAAATTAATTCAGATCATCACAGATATAAAAAAAAACAATATAGTAATAGTTAAAATTAAAATAAAATGATTATCAAGATTTCCAGTTCATTTGTGATTGTTTGTTCTTCTTTGTGTTGCAGTTAGTGATTAGCACGCCTTGGCTTCATCATTATTCCCTCTTTCTTTGACTACAAATTCTCCTTTTGGGTTTCTTTCTCTCTCTACATTTCTACTTCTTTTCCTTTCCTCTCTCTCTCCTCAAAACCTTCAACATTTTCTCTCTCCCAAAGTCTTTCTTCTCTCTCTCTCTCTCTCTCTTGTGCGCTGTGAAAACAAAAAAAAAAGTGGGAAACAGTATTGTTTGTATGATTCTGATCCTCTGTCTGGATCTGGGTTTTTCCATTCCCGATTTTCTTCATCGGGTACTCCCAATTCCATCTTTCCTTTCTGTTCATCTTTGAGGTTTCAATTCAACTTGTGTTTATAGCTACTTTCTGGATTATGGGTGCTTTTCTTTGTGGGTTTTTGTTTATGGGAATTTGGTCATCTTTGAATCGTTTTTTGTGTGTATTGAATATTTGATCTGATCGATTGATGGGTTTTCTGGGGTTGTGTTTTTTTGTCCATTGGTTTTGTTGGACCTGTTCTGTGGCTTGGTTGAGCTCAATTCTGTTCAAATTGGAGTTGATTTGATTCTTTTTTGGCTGTATGTATTGTTGTTGGGAGTTGGAGATTAGCGGATTAGCGTTTAGTTTTGCAGTTTTTTTTGGTGGAGTTGTGAATTGAGGGTTTTAGCTATTGTACTTTGAGATGATTGGAAATAACTTTGATCTTGAATTAAGATTGACATGGAGAATTCTAGAGGAGTGCTTAGGTTGTATATTATATAGGTGTCTATGTTTTTATATTGATTATTGAGGTGAATTTCCTTCATCACTTAAGCCTTTGACTTGTTCTGTCTGATTTTTCTTTTTATATTCATGCTTACATGCACCTCAACTAATTTCACGAAATAATAATCTGTATGTTTGGGTGTCTATAAGTTCGTAGATTTGGCGACCATCATGGATTTAACTCTCTTTTACTTAGTTCTCCAAAACCCTTTTGATCACTAGACTAGTACATGATGGTTTGTTTGATGTCCGAGTTGACCGAGTTGTTTGATGAACTTTGCTGGAAAAGACTATTCTGACTTCTGAGGTTCTATAGTTTGTTATTGTTGCTTTTCACATTCAGATATAGATCGAGTGTGGGAGTGCTCTTGGGAGAGTGTTCTTTAAAATCTATGACACAAACCTTTCAATTCTAAGAATTGGGTAGGAGCAAACTAGAGGGGGAACTTAATTTTGGAGTTTTTGAAATGTCGAGTTTCTCATCGAAGTAATCGGTTGATTAGTTCCTATTTGCGGGCTACTTGTACTATATCTTTGAATTTTGCTCGTTTCATAATTCTCTGGTTTGTTATTCAGGGTGGAATTGCTGTGTTTCTGTAGTGGGAAATAATACAGAACTACAACTTAAAGAACAATATGGCTGTCTCCATGAGAGATTTGGACCCAGCTTTCCAGGGAGCAGGACAAAAGGCGTATCCTTTCTGTATAAGGTTTTGAATTTTCTGTGTTTGATATCAACATTATGTACCTAAAAATATCCAATCAACTATATTTCCAAAGACTGGCTTAATAAATGAAACTACAGACTGAAACTAGATCTCTATTCCTATGACTTCACATTTTGTTCCTTGACACGTCTAAGCGGGCTTGAAATATGGCGCATTGAAAACTTCAATCCTGTTCCTGTTCCTAAGTCTTCTTATGGGAAGTTCTTTATTGGTGACTCTTACATTGTTCTTAAGGTAAAGAATGTGTTTTAATTCGATAAATAGTAAACATAGACTTCCAAGGTATGTCAGAGATTAGTTCTGTATGTATGGATCTTTTTCTGCCTAAGAAGCATTATAGTCTACTGCATGTGTTTGGAATTCTTGGGAAACAGATAAAGATTATATGCTCAACTTGTTGAATGTCTTTTAACTTGTCTTATTGGTACATAAATATTAAATGTAACAAGTGGCTATATTTTGCTACAGAATGATTAGACATGAAAGGAAAGATGAATTTGGATTATGCATGAAATGTGAAACAAGTCAAGAGTTTTGATTGTTATTTATCTATTACTAGAGTTGTGTTGTATTCACTAAGAATTTCAATGTTGTAGCACTTGGCATATATAAGGCCATGCTATATATTCTTCAAAAATAAATAATGACTATCACAAAATTGAAAGGAAAACAACTTCTAGAAAATAGTTGACCAAACATGTTTTTTCTGTGATTCTTAGTATTGGAAAATAGAAAAAAAATTTAGAAACAATTTTTGAACAGTCCTTTAGTTTTGGGTGTACTTTTATTTTGTTGTTGAAGACAATGTGTCTGAGAATGAATGTTTTTATGTTTTAACGTTTTTGTGCAGACAACCTCCTTAAAAAGTGGCTCCTTGCGACATGATATTCATTACTGGCTTGGTAGGGATACCACTCAGGTAAAGTACTAATTACACCATTAAAGTACTTTTGAACATCCATTTCTTGCACAAAGTTTTAACTTAAGTGACTCATTTGTACACAGGATGAATCTGGTGCTGTTGCCTTCAAGACGATTGAACTAGATGCAGCGTTAGGTGGACGTGCTGTACAATATCGGGAGGTTCAAGGTCACGAGACAGAGAAATTCCTGTCCTGTTTTAAACCATGTATTATACCTCAAGAAGGTGGATTTGCATCTGGGTTCAAACATGCCGAGGCTGAGGAACATAAGACTCGGTTGTTTGTGTGTAAAGGAAAACGTGTTGTCCATGTGAAAGAGGCAAGTTCTCTTTTCTGGGTTAGGTGTTATTGGGTTTTTTTTTTTAAATGAATGCTAAGTTTTCTGGAGTTGTGGTGACAGGTTCCTTTCAGTCGATCTTCACTCAATCATGACGATATTTTTGTTCTAGATACCAAGTCTAAAATTTTCCAGTTTAATGGTTCGAACTCGTCTATACAAGAGAGGGCAAAGGCATTGGAAGTTGTTCAATACGTTAAAGATACATATCACAATGGAAAATGTGATATTGCTGCCATTGGTAAGTTAACGATTGATCTGTGAGTTGGAAGTGAAAGATGAACATTGAGGAATATCAGTTTGTGAGTTAAACTTTTTGTAGAGGATGGAAAGTTGATGGCTGATCCTGAAACTGGAGAATTTTGGAGCTTTTTTGGTGGCTTTGCTCCACTTCCAAGGAAAACAACTAGTGATGAAGATAAGCCTGTTGATTCACATCCAACTAACCTATTTCGGTAATCTATTATCTCCCTTTTAGGTTCTGTTTGTCTTGTGATATCTGTGACAATGTGTGTTTGCTTCAGCCAGATTTGGAAGATCCTTCAACAGTAAATAATGTAATGGGGTATCTTTATGTCCCCAAGGGATGGCTTAGTGGTTGAAGACTTGGGTTTTGAAGGTGTGCTCCCCTCAAGGTCCCAAGTTTGAAACTCACCCGTATCTCCATTCCTTCGATGTCTCCTGGTGCCTAGCCTAGGGACGGACGTGGTTATCCTTATTTCAAAAAAAAAAAAAATTGGGTGTCGTTATACACACACATATCTCTATGCTGTCCTAAAAAAGTTGCAGAGGTTTTAAGAAAAAGCCTAAAACTAAATACATTTGACTTTCCATTGTAAATTGGTAACCATTTATTGTGTAGTTCTAAACTCTGTTTCTGTCTCTGAAAGCTGTATGTTTGCTTTTAAAGAATTGAGAAGGGGGAACTGGAACCTATCGATGCTGGATCATTGACAAGGGACCTGCTAGAAACACCGAAATGCTATATTCTAGATTGTGGATTTGAAGTATTTGCATGGATGGGAAGAAATACCTCTCTTGATGACCGAAAGAAGGCGACTGCAGCTGCCGAGGTCAGCTCACCCTATACTGTCAAATCGATTTTACCTGTGTAACATGACAATACCATATAAATTCTTATTAACTTGTGATGTTGTTAATTGAACAGAAACTGGTGCATGGACCTGATAGACCAAAATCACAAATCACTTGCGTGATTGAAGGTTTTGAGACGGCTACATTCCGATCTAAATTTGATTCATGGCCTCAAGTTACTAATGTAGTGGTATCAGAGGATGGTAGAGGAAAGGTTGCAGGTTAGGAAGTATAAAATTAAAAAAATATATATCCATTGGTATTGTCCACACATAAGTTTTATCTATATTGATATCTTAATTTCATTTCTTATGTTTTGGTTTTTGGTGTCTTTTTTAGCTCTTCTGAAGCGTCAAGGTGTTAATGTCAAGGGTCTTTTAAAAGCTGATCCTGTAAAAGAAGAACCTCAGCCATACATTGATTGCACTGGGAACTTGCAGGTGTGGCTTCTCAATCTCCTCTCACAGTTGTTTAAGGAATTTTCGAGTCCATTTATTCTTGATTATTTTTACTATTTTTCGAGTCTGTTCCTTTTTTTGGAGCTCTAACTCAATAATTTTATTTTAGTGGCTTCTATTCTTCTTTTTCTCTCTGTCGTCCATCTGCCAATTTCAATTAATTAAAAAGGAATAAAAGGACCAGATTCTTTCTTTCTTTCTGTTTTTGTATAAGTGACTCAAATATCATTGAAGGACGTTTACGCAGAGGATGACTAGAATTAATGTAGGAATATATTTTTCTTTGAGAAATATAATGGAATTTCTGATATGTGTCTTAATCAGGAATTAGTAATCTACTGATTTTTAAAAAAAGAAATTGGTAATTTACTCAAAATCGATCATTTATTTTTTAGGCATTCTTGATCTTTTTCTGAGTTAATTTGTAAATTAGCTAACTGTTTTCTAATATGGCCAATGGTTCTTGTTACTCGTTGACACAGGTTTGGCGAGTTAGTGGCAATGAAAAGATTCTCATTCCTGCCTCTGATCAGTCCAAATTTTACAGTGGAGATTGCTATATCTTTCAATACTCATATCGTGGAGACGATAAAGACGAATATCTTTTAGGAACATGGTTTGGGAAGCAAAGCGTTGAGGTAATAAATGCTCTATAAGCTTCTTTAATTCCCTCAACCTCAAGAAAAAATTGAATCGCCGCAAAATTTAAACTTGCTCATCAGTTAAGCATTTAATGACTATTGGCTACAATTACCAAAAGAGTTAGGTGGCATATTAGCTTGATTGATTGGTTGTAATCCAATTCAACTATATGGTCACAGGTTCAATCTTAAAACTCGGTATCTGATTCTCATCTTATTTGAGAGCAGTACTACAATCTATATAGGGTTTGTGGTCCTTCTCTCCAATTTAAACTAAACAAAAAAGAAGAGACTATTGGCTAATTGGCTATACTTAAATATGATGGCTGTGAGAAGTTAAAAGTTGTAAATTAGTGATATGACATATGTAAAATTTGAACTTGGGAAGTAATGCTTTAACTGTAATTTGTTATGTAACTTATATTAGGATATCCGTGCTATGCTATCAATTGTATTGTTTCTTTAAACTCCTATCCTTAGGTTTATAGTTTGCCTTAATCAAGAATTTGGGACATGATCTATTTTATTCATTAATTGAATCTTGCATCTTAGATTTCATTTATCTCTTGTATTCTCTCTCCTTATGACAGAGGAGATGCAAGCAAGAGGTCATCCTGGATATGATGATCTTTTAATTGGATGTTAATGAATTTTTTTGTAGATTTTATGATTGCTTACTTTTTATACTGTTCTGGCTCAATATAGGTTTGGAATTTGCATAGGAGATTGGTAAGTTGGTTGATATAATCAAATTTACCTCAATCCACCAACTTAGGTTTTAGGGTTATCGGTGGTTTGACATAATTCAACAAGTACTTTTTCACATAATGGGCACAATGATGAACCGTTTTAGTTCTTTATGTATCTAGTGTTTTTGCCCTCATTCCTACTATCTGATATACAATTAGGATAAAAAAAAATTTATGCATCTCCTTCAGGAAGAAAGAGCTTCAGCAATATTGCTGGTAAACAAGATGGTTGAGTCATTAAAGTTTCTTCCAGTCCAGGTAGATTCATCACTTGGATTTTATTGTCAATTGAAGTCAGTCATTTCCTTAATGTGCTATTGTTTCTGATTCATTTCTTTGTATTCTAGGCACGCCTTTACGAAGGGAATGAACCGATACAATTTTATTCAATTTTCCAAGGGTTTGTTGTCTTCAAGGTCTGTTAGATTCAATGTGCAAGAAAGTTGTAGGAGAAATCTTATTTTCCTTATTCCATATCTGCACATTTTGATTGACTGAAAAATAATCTGATGAAAACACTTTTAGGGAGGCCTGAGTAAGGGATACAAAAATTATGTTGCGGAAAAGGAAATTGAAGATGAAACTTACAAAGAGGATGGGATTGCATTGTTTCGAGTACAGGGCTCTGGATCCGAAAATATGCAAGCAATACAAGTTGACCCGGTTAGTACTTTTCCTGAAGTGGCTTAGCCTTTCTGTATGATAATCCGTTAGTTCTTTAGTCATTCACGCTTATTAAGGTATTTGGATCTTTTATACATACTCCTCATCACTCTCCGTCACAAGTTTAGATACTAATCTGAATTAAGAAGCTCAGTGTATAAACTATTAATATCAACTACAGAGAAAATCAGATACTAATTTGATCTAGCAATACCAACAAGAGAGGAAATGGCATTCTAGAGTTTAAGCATAAGACCTTTTGTTTCGATCACTATACACACAGCTCAAAGCTACATTGGTATCACGTTGGTCTCTATTGAACCTAAAGCTTTAGTTGAGAGGTTAAGATTATTTATCTTTAAATATACATACAATACATATATATACATACATACAATACATTGGTCTCTATTGAACCTAAAGCTTTAGTTGAGAGGTTAAGATTATTTATCTTTAAATATACATACAATACATATATATACATACATACAATACATATATATACACATATACATACATATATATGAATCTTTTTTTTTTAAGAAAAAATCTCATCATAAATATAAAATTACAAGGATGGGAGAACCCCAAGCCTGGTCTTTTTATATATTATTTTCTTAGCTTCCCCCATTCTTTTTATCCTTTGTCAGGTTGCATCGTCTTTGAATTCCTCTTACTGCTACATATTGAATAGCAGTTCCACTGTCTTTACATGGTCTGGAAGCCTTACAAGCTCGGAAAATCAGGAACTTGTCGAGCGATTGCTGGATTTGATTAAGGTTCTGTAGTTTTCTCTCCTTAGAAACAGAGTTAATTACAGAGCTTCTTGATAAGTAGGCTTTGATTACATATATTTGATCTATGTCCCATTTCACATCCATATGCATTTATTTGGTGAGCTATACCAAATCTTCCATTTTGGTAAATAAGTCTTGCGAGTTCGAGTTTTGTATAACAAGTTAGGCTATAATATTTACGGTGTCTTTAAACATTTTGCCTATTGTTTTATCTTGCAACACTTTCTTACTCATTTCTTACATATTTTCCGATTGTCAGCAGTCTAATGTACAGTCCAGACCTCAAAAAGAAGGTATGGAAGCTGAACAGTTCTGGAGTTTGCTGGGAGGAAAATCCGAATATTCTAGCCAAAAAATAGGACGAGATGTTGAGAGTGATCCTCACCTATTTTCATGTACCTTCGCTAGAGGTTCGTATAATTCTTGCTGCTAGTTGAAATTTTAAACTTTATCTTGGTACTCTTCAATTCTAGTATACTTTTAAATCTGACCCCTTTTCCTTTGGACTTTTTAATGATTGGCCATGATGAACCTGTAGGGAATTTGAAGGTACGTCCTTTTTCATGTTCTAGTCCATAAATTGCATATAATTTTTTTTTATTTTATACTTACTGAATTTGTGGAGAAATAGATGTGTTTCTATGATGTCCTATTTTTACTTTAGTTTGATTCTTTGTTTAATAGTCGGGGGGGGGGGGCTAAGTAGTGGGAGTCTCACCCGTTATATTATGCCCATGGCTTGCTCTTACTAATCTCGAAAGAGGAACACCTATCCCAAGGTCAGTTCTTGAAGAAAAAGAGTTAAACCATCAAGGAGTCAAGAGAATCTTAGAAGAGATAGGTTTAATTCATGTTGGTCACCTTCCTAAGAATTAATTTTCTTCTAAATTCTTTAACAACCAAATATTGTAAGATTTAGGCAGTGGTCTTGTGAAAATAATCGAGATGCGTGTAAACTGATGCAAACACTCACGAACAGTGTTTTAAAAAGCGCAAGGCGCAAAGACCCTCTAGAGTCTGCAAGGCGATGGGCTTTTTACTTAAGGCGTACTATATGAAAAAACACAAAAAACTTATATATATATATACATATACATATATGTATGTATGTATGTATGTATGTATGTATATATAAGCGTGTGTGTATACAATAAAAACACTATAATATATAAAACATACATAATATTCAACAACCAACCTTCACGCACTTCGAATGACCTAGTACAAGGATCTAAAACACAAAAAAGAAAAAGAAAATAAAAAAATCCCACAAGGCGCACGCCTTTTTGCGCCCGGGACTCCACGTAAGGCTCCATAAGGTGTGTGCCTTATTACACACACCTCGCCTGGGACAAGCGAGGAGGTAGAGGTGGGACTTGAGCCTAATCGCACGCTTGGACACGCCTTTTAAAAGACTGCTCACGAATATTAGAAGAAAAAAAAAAAATCAACCTAGAGCTTAAACCCAAAACTTTGGAGCATCTTCAAATATCTTAAGCAAAGATGCCAAGTTAAAGATACTCACTAGAACAGTCCTTCGTTCTTGATATCTATGTATTTTATACTATAGCGTTACTGGATGTCTTATATCATACAAAATATTAACAAGCAAGTGATGGTAAATAACTTGTGTTTCCCCCTCCCTTCCGTGAGAAATGGGCCTATTTGTGGCAAGCGTGCGTCTGTGTCATCTTATGGGGTCTTTAGGGGAAGAGAAACCGTAAAATTTTTGAGTTGAGAGGTCAAGGTCAGACGTGTGGATCTTCATTAGATTCTATTTTTCAAGTACTTTTCTGAGTACTTTTGTAATTATTCTTTAAACACTATTACTAGATTGGAGAAGACCATTCTTATAAGGTCTCCCATTTTTTTAGGGCTCTGTTTTTTGTATGCCCCTTTGGTTCTTTATATCTCCTTTAGTTTTATTCTCAATGAAAGTTTGGTTTTCTATCCCAAAAAAAAAAAAAAAAAAACTTGTCTTTCCCAAGAAGGTTGAATAATGTGAAGTTTTGCAGGTCGTAGAGGTACACAACTTCGATCAAGATGATTTGATGACCGAAGACATGTACATTCTAGATAATCACTCAGAGATATATGTATGGGTTGGCCAGCAAGTCGACTCCAAGACAAGACTGCTAGCTTTAACTATTGGAGAGGTATGAATAATGCATTTCTGCACAGTTCTAGTAATCTTGTAACCTCAGGGGACAGGTAAGGCAACATAACATATTACCTTTAAATGATCTCTCCTCATTTCATCTGCATCGATGTCACCAGTCCTATGTCCTTTTCATATCTTGGGGATTAATATCATCAGTATCATGTCTTTTTCATCTGGAGTCTGATACTATAAGTTTGCAGTTTGGTTCTCTCATCATTGTCTTTGAAAGTTTTTGGTAAACTTTTCAACCATCCTTGTTATTTTCATTATTGATAATTTTCTTTTTATGGCAACAGAAATTTCTTGAACATGATTTTCTGTTGGAAAATCTATCTTCTAAAGCTCCGGTGTACGTTATCACGGAAGGAAGTGAACCCCCTTTCTTCACACGCTTCTTTAAATGGGACTTCGCAAAATCTTCAGTAAGAATTCGACAATTATTCTAATATGTATGCCTATAAAAGATCTTCAATATATTTACAATTTCAATCGTGAACAGATGCATGGAAACTCATTTCAAAGGAAACTTACAATAGTCAAAGGCGGGGGCACTCCTACTGTAGATGTAAGGCTTCTTCTATCAAATAGTTTCACTTCTTACCTCCCTGATTATGCCTTCCCTTGATTATCTACTGGTCTTTATTGCCTAATCCATTACGACTTGACTTCCCTATTACTCAGAAACCAAAGCGGAGAACGCCAGTGTCATATGGTGGGAGGTCTGCAGTGCCGGACAAATCACAGCGCTCTTCTAGGAGCATGTCGTTTAGTCCTGAAAGGGTCCGTGTAAGGGGGAAGTCTCCTGCTTTCAATGCACTGGCTGCTAACTTTGAGAACCCTGGCGGAAGGAACCTTTCTACTCCACCCCCAATTGTTAGAAAGATCTACCCAAAATCCGTGACCCCGGATTCAGCGAAATTGGCTACTGCAAAATCTTCAACGATAGCAGCCCTTGGCGCTAGTTTTGATCGGCCACCACCTGCTCGCGAAGCTATTATACCGCGTTCAGTAAAAGGTATGGCTCGATTTATAAATTTGTGGAGGCTATTTCCTGGAATTTGTAACTAACATAATTACCTTATGCTGTGGTGTGAAGTGACTCCAGAGCCTCCCAAACCTAAACCAGAGACTAATAATAATGATAAGGAGGTTAAGGAGGAGGAAAAAAACTCAGTGACAGTCAAAATTGAAACTCTCACCATACAAGAAGATGTGAAGGAAGGTGAGGCTGAAGATGAAGAAGGCCTCGCAATATATCCATACGAACGTCTAAGAACTACATCAACCGACCCTGTTTCAGACATTGACGTGACAAAACGAGAGGTAATAATAAAACAGTTATGTTTCATCTCGAGTCTAGATTCTTATTATGATCTTTTCTGAGATGTTTAAACTTTCAACTATGCAGACTTACCTCTCATCAGAAGAGTTCAGGGAGAAGTTTGGAATGACTAAAGAGGCCTTTTATAAGTTGCCAAAATGGAAACAAAATAAGCATAAAATGGCAATTCAACTATTCTAACCCTTCTTGAATGGTTTCCTTTGATCATTTCATTCAGTTTCCTGCAGTTATATAATAGTACCAGTGGTAGTTGGCTTTCTAATCTATATATGCTGTTAGATCTAAGGAGCCTTCTGAACTGGTTGAACTCAACTGGTAAGGAGTGGAAGGGACAGCTTCAGTACATTTTTAGCTGCTTCTGTTGCCCAGAGACTTGTGTTCATGATTGATGGACGAAAACTCGAGTTTTGGTTTTTGCCTGCAGTCGATTGAAAACATCTTTAAATTTTTTTTTCTGTTATTTATTAAGTATTTGGTGTTCATTTTAATCCTAAAGCTATGTTGTGAGCTTGCATTTTTTCTTCTTTTTTTCTACTTTTGAACATATGTTTAGTTTTCAGTTTTATTTTTTCATTCAATTTTTTTTCAGGAGAGCAATTAGGTGGTCTGCAATTTAGTTTTCTTTTATTTGCATTTCTTGAGGATGTACAACAGTGTGTACAGCAGAGTGTAATATTTTAGATGATAATAAACTTATAAAAAAAAAAGTGTGATTTTTCTTCTCTGTTTCCCTCTAAATTATCTAACCCTCCTTCATTTCCAAAAATATGCTCTGTATTGTTTGTGGTGGATGTTTGATATTTCAGGGTTATCATCTTCAACAAGAAGTGACCAAGAGGGCAAGTTGATCCAGTCTGAGGTATTTTTTAAAAAAATTTCTTTTAATAATTATTAGTATACTAATTATTTAGCTTGCTTATGGAGCCATTGTCTTCCCCATTTCTTATGTAATTACAATCATCCAATCATCATGAAATGACTTAATGATTAAGAAAGTAGACATTTATTTAGGAAATTTCTTTATGGGGTTTATTGGCATTCAATTATTATAAGATCAGGAGTATGTTCTATAGAAAAAAAACCTCCTTACCACTTTGATTACTCAAGGGACAAGATTCTTGTAATTAGCTTGAATATAAGCTACTTTTCCATACATAAAAAAAAGTTCACCTTTACTTAAAAGAAAAAGAAAAGTAGAGACCTAAGATAGGGGCATTATATAATTTATTTTGAACAATCGGCCAATTGGTTGAAAGGATATTCTATTTTAAGCACTATCAAAATGTTTGTATTGCTAAACAGCCGTTAGCGACTGCCATTATATAATTTTTTGAAACAATGATAACCACGTCCATCCTTAGGCCAGGCACCGGAGACAAACTGCCATCATATAATTGATTACTTGTAGGTGCCATTTTGACAAAACTTTATGACAAAAGGCAACTCCCCTCTTGATTCACACACCCCTAATTCAATCATTACTAAATCCAGATTCAACAAACACTAAATTAAAAAACATAGATAACATTGAAAGGGGGGAAATTAGACTTAACTGAAGAAGGCGTAGCGGAAATCAAGACTTCGATCAACATTTGAAGCAAGATTCGAGCAAAGTGATCACAGGATCCTACAAAGTAAAAAACCAGAGAATTAAGGTCAGAAATATCCGCAAATTGAGATATGAAATCAAATTAAAAAGAAAAAGCAGCGGAATCGTTGTGGATCGAAAACGAGGTGAGATTCTCTACGCGTTTTTGGATAGCGAGTGAATCGGAAACTTCTGGACCCTAATTTCGTCCTCTTCTCTAAACGGAACCGATCCCAAAATAGATGTGGGGATTCACAATGCTAAAAAAAAACTAATACTGATTTTTTTCCTTTTCTTTTTGGTATCTCGGAATTACGAGTTTTGCTCCTCTATATTCGAAATCCGATAACGAGGCCTAAGGTTCAGAATCACGAAAGATGTGCAAATTATTAAAGTTCTAACTCACTTGAGAGTTGTGAATAAAGCAGTAGTTCAAGCGGCATCAATGTACACCTCATGACCTATCGTTCACGTCAAACCTCTTTTTTTTTTTTTGATATCGTAGTAGATCTTTGTTTTTATAAAATAATTATAAAAGTAGACAAATTTTTAAGTAATTGTATCATAGTTATTGATACATTTTAATATGATATTATAAATATTCACTAATATAGTATTACTTATATAAATACTCATCCATACATGTACTCAAAAAAATATTCATCATATGATAATTTTATTAATACTCACCGACTATATTTACTATTTTTTAAATGGACCATGTTTGTAATTATTTTCTAGATTTGATTAAACTCCTCATATTCCTTGTAAATGTGTTGAAGAATCCTCACATTATCAATGTGGGATAATTGCACCACAAGTGAGTACCTCCAACATGCTCCCTCAAGATGACAACCATATATTGGGAAATGTCATCTTGAATTGGATATGAATTTATGGCCGAAATACCAGCTTTGGCTTACTCTTTGCCCACTTTGGTGGGGTCCATACCCACTTTTTTTAATTTAAAGCATTTTTGGGTCGGATCGGAATTTGGGAGACCAATAACCCACATGAGGTCTGATACCATTTTTTTATTATTATTATTATCTTAAATCCCATAATTAGTTAAGTAAAAAAAAAAAATCAAATTATTCTGTTCCTTGTGGGTTTGACTCAATCTAGTATTTTAGGTTATAATTTAAATATGCATGTGATAGAACTAGACAAGATCTTCCTAGAATATTACCAAATTGTCTCTCGAAAATAATTGATGTATAAGTAAATTTCTAACAAAATACATAGAAGTGACATGATATAACATACAATAACCAAAAGTCTACAAGCATCAATTCTACCTCAAATATCGTTAATTAAAAAGAAATCTAAAAGTACAGCATATAACATCGACTAAAAGATTAGATTTTAAAATCACTAACCATATATGTGTATTTTTCTTTTTTGAGTTCAAATTGAAAAGGTGCTACAAACAGTTATAGAGATATATTGTGCTTCAAATAAGATATAAGTCAAATAATAATTTTTTAGAATCAAACTTATAAATGTAGAATTGAATTAAGTTACAATCAATTAACCAAATCAACATGTCATTATCTTTTTCGATCATATCATATAATTTCCTGTTTTTGAGAACATCATACCATAAAAAATTGAGTCTTCATTAACCTAACAACAGAAATTAACAAATTATTAATTTAAAAAAACACATAAATTAATAAATTATTGCAAAAAAGAAAAAGGAAACAATAAATTATTCTAACATTTCTATAAGATTATTGAAATAGCAATCATCATGAGGAGTATTTAAGTCATGCCCTGACCTAAAAAATAATGCCAACCTAACATAATATAAATCATATTTTATTTTTCAAGTAGAGTTAAAATGGATCAGCATCAAGACAATATAACTAATTGTACCACTGAACTTCGGTAAAATAAAGTAGAATGTGGTTTATATATAATTATGAAGTGAATATTATTTTTTAGGTTATATCAAGACATAATTTAGATATTTCTCAAAATTTGAAAAAATAGAAAATGAAAGTGACAGTTGTCAGCTACCAGGTCAGGTAAAGATCCGATAAAATCACAAATTTAATTTTGAAGTCAGCGTAGCGTAGAAGCGAGGCATGTAAATCAGCCGCAATGCCAAAAAACAAGCAAAATAACTGTAAATAATCGAAAAAATATATATTCAAATTTAATAACAGCAATTATAATTTACACAACTCAATGTTATATGAATAAATAATCACGAATAACACACAGCCAAAACTAAATTATATTTCGACTTCTGGAAAAAAAAAAACTAAATTATATTTCGTTCTTTTTCTTGGAATAGTATATTTTGGCCTTGAGCTTATTTTCTTTAAATTTATTTTAATCTCTCTTTTTGTTCTTACACCTTCTGCTATTAAAAAATATATAGTACAATTTGATGTCAAAAGTTTTGTTTAATAATTATTTTATTTTTTATTTTTTATTCTTAATTCTTAATTTTAGGTTTTTTATTTAAAAAATAAAAATCAGGTATATGTTTGATAACTTTTTTTAATTAAAAATTAATTTTTTTTTATAACTGTGTTTTAATTTTTTTAATAAAATAAAATAATTGACTTAATAAACTTAAAATTTGAACTTTATTTGTGGCAAGTTATCACTTTTTTTAGTATTTTTCAAGAAAAAAAAACTAGTTTTTGAAGTTACTTTTTTTTTAGTTTTTAAATTTTCTCTTAACATTTTTAAAGGGTTTTTAACATTTTAAAAACAAAAGAACAAGATTGATTATCAATCAAATTTAGCTTTAAAAGTTAGGGACGGCCCGTGGTTACCTTAATTCAAAAAAAAAATTAGCTTTAGAAGTTTAAAAAATTTAAATACTAAAAACAAAAAACAAACCGTCCAAGATATTACATCTTCCCATCTTCAACACTCCTAAATATTGATTAATTGTTTTTTTACTTTTACCAAAATAAACATGATTGAATTAGTATAAGATTTGTATTTGATGGCTTCGATGTTGGAGATACCATAAACTCATCTCACATATTGTCAATAAATAAAATAATATCTTTTCAAAAAAAATAAAATAATATATATAGTTCTTATACTTTCCTATTTGTTGCATAAGCTCTCAATGGATAAACCATCGTTCATCATTTAAAACGTCGATGATTATCACAATTTTTTGTTGTTGTCGATTTTAAATTATATAATTTCTTTTTACAAATATTCATTTATAGTGTAATTTTGGGCATTTTTTACATATTATAATTCTACTCTTTACAGTCTTTTGATTAAAGACTGTTTGCCACCATAATTGAAAACTATTTGTGATGTTTATTGTATTGATTGAATATATTACGTGCACTGATAAAAAGTTGTATGTTTCTGTAATTGAAGTCAACTAATACAATAACTTTTTCATCTTTTTACTAGATTTTTTTTTGCTGTGTACTTTTCTTTTTCTCTAAAAAAATTGTTATTCATACAATTTTGTTTAAATTTTTTTACTATACATAAAAGTTTTCTTTATAATACTATATGTTAAATTGTAGATTTAATCTATGAATTTTGATATTTGAATTTTCAAAATTATAAAATTAGCCATTTTTTAAAAAGGGTCAATAGACCAGATAAATACAAAATTGAATATATAATAATTTCGTTCTTTATCAAGAACTTATTCTACACAAAGTAAAAAATATTCGGGAACTTATTAAATATAAGAAATTTATCTTCTTTTTTTTTTTGAGAAAGAAATTTATCTAATTTTAAGATTACCAAATAGATTAAACTTCAACATCGACATAATTGTTCTTTTTTGACGAAATGCACACAAAACTTCCAATTTAAGTTGTTGGTACAAAATATCAATCGACCTATATTAGGCACTTCAAAAACCATAATAATATTTCTCAACAAGAGCATAGTTTAATTAATGTTTTCTTTTTAAAAAAAATTCCAACAATTAAGAGGGTAAGATTTGAACTTGTGACCTTCAGTTATGTCACCTCACGGTTACTCGATCATTCAAAATGTCATTCAATTTCTTCTTCTTTCGGCTAATCAACCATGTTTATGAGCTAGTAATGAAAAAAATTATGACTTCCAACCATATTCAAATGTTTGAATTAATGTAAAAAAAAAGTAGAATTCTAATGACATCATGAATGATTTATGGCTTGGTTTGAAACGATACTGTTTCTCGTTTTCTTGTTTCTTGTTTCTCGTTTATTTTCTTTTTTAATAAGTAACAAGAATGTGTTTGATAATTGTTCTTGTTTTTGTTTCTTAAAAAAACAAGAAACATAAACAAAATTTGTTTGATAGCAATTTCTCGTTTCTTGTAATATAAATTAACAACGAAGTTAATACATTATTTCTCAACGAGTCATTCGTGTCAAATAATATTACTCAAATATATGACAATTATATCACTATGAAAATGGTTTGCTATTAAAGGAACAACGAATATATATAGAGGGAAAGAAGAAGAATAATTTTTTAATCAAGAATGTATCCATATATTAAACGGGTAAATACAATTATAAAAAAGTGTACATTATCAATCATGTTAACTCAAAACTAATTCAATTGTAGATTATCAACAAATATTATACATGTTCAATTAAAAAAAAGGAAACAAATAATATATATATATAGGAAAATATTAAAAAGGAAAAAAAAAAGTGAGAGGGGGCTTGAACCCTGTAATGGAGGGTGAAATTGAGTTGGCAAATAACACCTATAAACCAAACATTCATTTTGCTTCAAATAAAGCGCGTTATAAATATGTTATAAATATGTAAACAATGTATGTATAAATAAGATACTATACAAAGTCTAAGTTACAATATTTTATTTTTATAAAAAAAAAAACACGCTTTTCTTTATTTGTTTATATATTTATGAGATATGCATTGGGTTTTTTTTATATAAGAAATATGAGATTAACTCAACTTGATAACTCAACCCAACCTGAAACTATATGGTTAAATTTGTTAAGGATCTTTTATCAGAAAAAGTGAAAACCTCATAACAAGACACAATAAATATGAGTTACTCTATTCATGGCCGATTGATTTTGAGGTAAAGCCTCATATAATCTAATATGGTATCAAAACTCATTAAATCTGAGTATTCTGTGGGCATGGGTTGGAACCTCATATAATAACCTACATTCTCAATTGATGAAAGTTTGACATATTAAAATTCAAATATTTGGAAAGCTAAATTATTTAAAATTTATATTTTTTAAGGACCATAGGTATTTTTGAAACTTTTTAAAGTTCAGGGCTATTTTTGAAACAAAACCTTAACGGTTTCCATCCAAAATTAACGGTAAGAGTATTTTTGAAACGTTTTGTAAAGTTCAGGAGTACTTTTGAAACTTTTGAAAGTTCAGGGATAAGTTTGAAAAAAATGTGATAGTTTGGGGGCATGTTTGATACTTTAGCCTAAAATAAATGTCTAAAAGATTAAATATGACAAAAATAAAATAAATACTTAAAATACAAATGACTTTTATGACTTTTAGGCCCCGTATGATAACTATTTTATTTTTCGTTTTTTGTTTATGAAATTTAAGCCTAAAAACAACTACTTATTATACCTTTTCCTTATTTGGATATTGTAACGGCCCAGGTTTTCATCCCGGTCTTCCAGGTATGCCCTAGGGGTATTTTGGTAATTTGGTCGGGCCGTCAGGGCCGTTTATGTCTTTTTCCAGTTTCCAAAATTATGGGATGGATTTAAGTAGGAAATTGGAATTAAAAGTGTAGCGATTGGGTTTCGAACTCAAGTGCCCTGGAAAGATAGTTGGGTGTCCTTGCCAATTGAGCTTCAAGGTGTTTTTGATAATCTTTCCGTACCACTTTATAATTCGCCTTGGTTCAAGGGAGTTTTGGTTCATTTGTTTAAAAGAAGAAAATTGGGATTTTGAGTCTTCATCACCAAGTCTCCTTTGCCGACCCAGCCTTTCGCCCAAGCTCTCCCTCCCAAGCCCAAGCTGAATTCTTGCTCTCTTGCAGCCCCGAGGTTCGATCGTCTTCCCGGTAAGGTTCTTCTTCTTCTTCTTCTTCTTCCCCTTCTTCGTTTTAGCACCCTTGCTGGCCGAGAGTGAAGAGGTGTGTGTGTGTGGGTGTCTTGTGCAGCTAGCCGAGAGGTCGCCAGCTCCATCGCGCCCAGCTCGCCCAAGGTCGCCAGCTCCATCGCGCCAGATCGCCCAGATCGCCATCGCTAAGTCGAGCTCGCACCGCTCACCGAATCGAGCGCTTTGCCGCGCGCCAATATTGGCTGCCCCAGCCGCCAGCGCGCTGCGCGCGCCTCTCGTCCGCGCGCGCCGCGCGCCCGTGCCGTGCCATCTCTCATCCTCGCGCTTAATCAGCGGTAGCCGCGCACCGCACGCCGCGCCATCGTCGTTTGTCCTTTCGCAGCCCAGCGGCGCCCAGCCCCGTGTCGCCGTGCCGTGTGAGTGCTCCCGAGCCGAGCCTGCTTGTTTTGTTAAATTTAGGTTATGGTTTGTAATTACTGTTGTGCTTGTTAGGTTCTCGGTAGCTAGCTCGGGTTCGTTCGCAGCTTAGGATTTTGTGTTTAGTCGCCTCCCGACCAAGGTAAGGATTTCTTATCGGAGTTGTGTGGGCCCTGCGATATTATATGTGATTGCTGATTGTATGCTTGTTATGTTTATTAGCATGTTTATTGATAGGTACTCTGTTTTGAATTCCCGACTGGCATGACTTCTTATGTTGTTTCTCATGTTAGTCCATGCTAGGTTGTTCCGTTCTGGCATGCTCGTTATCGGTTCTTGCTTCATAGTATCATGCTAGGTTCGTTGTATCTGCTGAACGTATTGGATTGGCTGCTGTATCTGTTTATAGGTTTGAAATTAGGTAGGTAGCATCATCCGGGCCGGATGCATAACGTAACTTGCATCCACGATAGGGACGTACGAGACGGTGCTCCGTCCCTGATCCCGTTAGGGTCTAGCTAACCCTAACGGCCGCCCCGCAATCTCGGGTGAGGGTGGCGGATCGTTAAATGCCCCAATGGTCGGGATGATGACTTGGCATTGCCTCGCCCCCGGCGATCGACACGCCCTCCGCCGGCGTGTTGGTCAGAGCCCCTTGATTGCCACCTGTTAGGGCAAGGACGGCTTCTCGGTGTAAGCCTACCACGGCCGGTTCCTTAGCCTCAGTGCGGTGGTTCAGCCGACATAGTTCACGTGTCGTGTTTCACACCCTATGTCGGTGACACCGATCCGTAGATTTAGTTACGCATGGTGACCGGACATGGGCCGCTTGCCACTAGACCCAAAGCACTTCATGGTCTGCGAAGTAGCATGCGGCGCGCGCTTACGCTCATTACAAATACGACCGAGAGCTCCTCGGGATCTTGAGCTAGTGCACCTTTCGTATCGATGCGAGATGTGCCGAGGCCGGACTTGTTTCTCGTATAGGGCGTATCATGAGGTGGATTATTCCGGAGTAAGACCCTGAGTTGGCATCCAAGGTTTATAAGCGGATTTAAGTTATGTGCTCTATTCTGTGTTTATATTCATAGCTTGCATACCTTTTTGCTAGATGACCATGTATATCGTATTGTACCCCGGTTGGGGATTCTTACTGAATAATTCGTTACTCACCCTTATTTTTGTGGTTTTCCACAAGTAACCGAGGTGCGAGACAAGATGGCTGAAGGAGAAGCTGTGATCATGGGAACCAGCTGTCAAACTCTAATTTTGTGTTATGACTCTTTATGTTTTTATTTCCTCTGAATGCATGTAACCGGGCACGGAGCCCTAGAATGTTTTCTGAATGTTTTTACGGATTCCAACATTGTTGCAACTGTTGAAAGTTTTGAATGCTTTAATAAATCTCTGATCAGAGTAATCTTTTGGAAACGTATTTATCTTGAAACAGGTGCTTGGAGACAGGGATATGTTTCAGGAAAAATTGTCTTGACTTTGAATTTAATGTTTGAATGTTTTGTTTTTAATTGGAATCCGAAAGTCATTCCTGTTTATTGTCTTTAACTTTGAATGCATGCATTGAGGTAAAGTCCCATTTAGAGCCCCTTTTGGGTCGGGTCTTTACAGATATCTACATCTTACCTATATTTTGATAAACAAAACCAAAATTTGTAAACAAAAAAAGTAGCTTCAAAAAATTTGTTTATGTTTTTTAAATTTGGTTGGTATTTTCCTACTTTCTTAAGGAAAGATGGATACATTGTAGGAAAGATGGAGCACATGCTAGTAAATTTGAATAGAAATAGGCTAAAATTTCATAAACAAAAAACAAAAAATAAAATGATTATAGATGATGATCAGATGGGGCCTTAGTTATTAATGTTTTAATTAATATATTGAATATTTGAAATTCGATTCTTTCTTTTCTTTTCTTTTTTTTTTTTAAAAAAGAAATTTGATTCTTTCTAACAAACTTTTGAAATTAATTTTTTAAAAATATAGAAAATTAGTTAAATATATTATTGATTCTATTGGTTAAAAGAAACTAATGTGTAGATATATTTAAAACTAATGTTTAAACAAAAATAATAGAAAAATATCCTTTCACACGTGTAAATTAAAATATAGTGGGATTTGATCTCTTTAATCGAAAATGACAAAAAATCATTTGGGATTTGATGTTAGTATATACTCATATATACAATCAGATTTGGTAGCTAGTTTCAACGACCTTGTAACCTGTTACAAAAGAGGTCATTACTGGTATATATATGCATCCCATATCGATGCAGCTCCATAAATTTGTACATACTTGTATTCCTTCTGAAGCTCTCTTTAGCATGGAGTATACAAGTTGTCTGTATGAAGTCAAATCTTTACGTTTTAAAAAAAATTAAAAAAAAAGAAAATCTCAAGTGATTTAAATGAAAAATCTTCCCTATATCTTCCAATAAAACAACCAAGCCATAGAAATCTTAAGTCTTTCTCATGATTCCATTTGCTATCTTCTTAATGAACGAAATTCAGAGTCATACTCCATTGAATGCAAACATGAACATGGTGGCTTCTATTGTTGTGTTTGTGTTCTTATTCCATGGACTTGAATTTTTATAGGTTTAAAGGACTAAAATTGATAGATGATGGGAGTGGCATAATATAATTAGAGATGTCCACGGGGCGGGGCGGGGCCGGGGAATGGCTTCCCCGTCCCCGTCCCCACCACTTAATTTAATCTCCGTTCCCGGAAAAATCCCCATTTTTTTCGGGGATCAGGTCCCTGCGGGAATTTTTTTCAATTTTTTTTACATTTTTAAATATTTTTTTGGATGATCAGCGAGAACTGCTGGTCTATTCCCACCATCCATCTAGTTCAATTTGGTTCCTATATTTTAATTCTTTTTTACTATTATACTTCTATTTCAATTCCAATTCATATTTTAATCTTGTTTTCTTAAAAAAATCTCATAATTTATAATTAAATTAAACTAAAATAATTATTCACTTACCAATAAAAAGTTTAACTAACATATAAAAATAAAAATGAAAGTAAGAAAAATCAATATTGATTCGGTTCGATTTTTATTGGTTTTTATAAATAGAAATCGATCCGATCCAATAACTTCTGTTTCTCTAAATAAAAATCAATATGTCCAATATTATGTGAAAAATTCGAGTTGATCCAATAAATCAGTTTGATTCGATTTGATTTTGTCGGTTTTCGATTTTTATTATCACACCTAGTCTTTGATTTGGGGATGTGGTGAAATTTTATTAACTAAATAATACACGAAATTAGTAGACATTTCCTGTTTGATTTCCACAAAAACCATTTCTCTTATTATATTACAATAAATAATTTTGATTTTGACAAGGAATAAAAGACAAAAAAGAAAAAGAAAAGAGTTTCACGAGATTCCAAGATTTGCAGCGACTTGATTGGTAAGAATATAAAGTGTAACGTTATTTCTTTCATTACCGATTGATTTCGAGATGAATGTAAAATGTTTTCTAATATTGATGATACTGTTTTTGGTTTCCAACTTTTCTGATCAAAACCCCAACAACAACGACAACACTATAAACCAAAATTCAAGCTCAAATCTACAGATTAGCAAAAACCCCACTGGTTCTTCAGCGATTCCCGATCTGAAAACGCGATCAACAACAAGAAGAACACCACCGACGCCGAAGAATTCCGATAAAGGGTTCCAAATGAGCGGCGAAAAGATTGTAGCAGGAGCTTCTGCGGGTTCTTACGAGATCGTTAAGGGCATCAATGGTCTCGACAAAGTCGTTCTTCGAGATCCACGTGGTTGTTCTGCTGAGGTATTGTTTAGGGATTTGAATGAATTATTGAAAAATTAGATGATTGGTTTAGGATTTAGTTAGGTTGGTTTTTTTTTTTGTGAATTTCTTTGATGAAATGTGGAATTGATCTGATTTTAACCAAGTTTGTTCGATTTTGATCCATGGAGTGGAGGATCTTAGTTTGGTGGATTCTAGGGTTGAATTGTATTTTCTCTCGGCTTAAAACTTTGTTGATCTGAGTATCCCGGTGCCACAATCTAGGGATGTGTCAGTGGTGCCCAAGGACAGGGGAGTGAAGCTCTGATTTCTCGATGTTCATGAAGAAAAAAAAAAGGAACTTTGTTGATCTGGTTTTTGTATATGTATTTCTGCATGTCATGAGGTTATTGAATCCTTCTTCGGATTCTCGTTTTACGTATGTGACATTTCCGATCTCTTATTTTCACGCGCATCAAAGATTTTTGTTGATGTAAAGAATTCTAGGAACGTGATATAGCTTGAATAAATTTTTCCCAGAAGGGGTTGGGAAACTGCAGAGAAAGCAATCCTGGGATCATGAAAGCCCATTAAGTCTTCTTCCTCTTCATTCTAAATCCTATGTTATTTGTTACTCAATGAAGTTTTTGTTGCGAACAAGAACAATAGTTGAGAGGTCATGGGTTCAAATCCCTCCACTCCTAGTTGTTGTTTGAACTAAAAATATATGAAGTTTTAGTTCTTCGTTACCTTTCTACTCAGTTCCACAATTGCATTTTTCCACAGTTTTATTCAAACTTGAGCAGATATTTCTTTTTTTGTTTCTTTATGTGGCTTTTGATTAATGTTTGTTCTACAATCTATTCAGGTCTATTTATATGGAGCCCACGTGACATCTTGGAAGAATGACCATGGTGAAGAGATGCTTTTCCTTAGCAACAAGGTGCTACTGAATTTTCCTTTTGGATTATTTTTACCAACTGATTCATTCTTATTTTTTTTACAAGCTCAAATTCCTCACTATATAAGGGATGAAAGATGTTTGGTAGTTGGATGCTTATCAGTGATAAATAATAGAAGAGTTCTTGGTTAGAATAATTCAATGAATGAAACAATTTTTTTTTCTCATCATTCATGGAGTGTACTCTTCACATAAATTCTCTTTTAATGGAGGTTTTTAGGGTAGCTCATTGGTTTGATAGCCATATTTCATCCTTTCAGCGCGGAGTTTATGTCCCATATTCCCCTGCCCCTGTTTATTGTGTAATGTAATATCCCCATAAAAAAAACTAAACTCATGTAATCACTATGCAGTTTAGATTGATCTCCATTGGAGGTGTTACTTGGTGGTGGCCACCTCCAACCCAACCATTAGTTTGTGACCCGTTTGGGTTGTCCTTGAGTGTCTCTTGTTTCTTTCTAAAAAATAGTTTTAAAAGAGTTCAGAGAACTTTCAATTAATATTTTTTGTATTCTTTTCTAACTTCCTCAATATCATAATTATCATTGGTGTACACTATTTCATGTTAAACCTTATATCCTTGATACCATTTCCATGCATACAAATTCTTATTGTTTATGATGTACAGTTTAGTCTTCTAAATTCATAAAGTAAGATGAATTTGAAAATTTCTGTTTATTTGAAACCTGATTATTTTCTCTGACATCTATATGTTATCCTTGGCAATTGCAAGAGCTTAAGGTTGTATCTATGCTTAATTTCATCATTGTCACAAGTTTCTTGTAATTTCAGGTTGTTTTATCAAAATGATTTAATGAAATGTATTGTTACTGTGCAGGCCATTTTCAAGCCTCCAAAACCAATTCGTGGAGGGATTCCATTATGTTTTCCTCAAGTATGTGCTTCTTTGCAAGTTTAATGCATAGAATGGATCTTAGGTTGATTTCATCACGTTTCATGATAATTATGCATTCATTGCAGTTTTCAAATCTTGGTCCTCTTGAAGGACATGGATTTGCTAGAATCAGATTTTGGAGCATTGAGGATAACCCACCATCTCTTCAAACGAATACCTCCGGTAAGACTTTTGTTGATCTAATCCTAAAGCCCTCTGAAGATGATGCACGGGTTTGGCCACATAGGTAAACTGAAACATGCTTACTTGCATTTATACCTTGAAAATTTTCTTATCGGGTTCATGTAGCTTTACCATTTCAATTACTTAAAAAATTTCATGCTTCAGTTAGTAATATTGTTCTGTTACTAAATTGTAGTTACGAGTATCGTTTGAGGGTAGCTCTAGGACCTGCTGGAGAGCTATTGTTGACATCACGTGTCAGAAATACCAATGCAGATGGAAAGCCTTTCACCTTCACATTTGCTTATCACACTTACTTTTCTGTATCTGATATAAGGTACTAGCAACTTGACCTTATAATTGTTTGGGTTTTCTAATGGTTGATAAGGTGCTCAGTTTTTATCTAAGAAGGTAGAGTGATGGTATAGGGAATACAAGATAGCTCATAACTGTTGATTGTTTTCTATCATCAAGATTTAGATAACGCTTTCTCTAATCTCACTTCTTAATCTTGCTGAAGCTGAATTCCCTTCTCTAGCCATCCATGTGTTTTTATCATCAAAATTATGCAATTTTTGACTCCTTGTTCATCGGAAGGATTTTCTTGTAATTGTTGTTGTTGTTTTTCTTTAAATCTTTTGTGCAACCTTACTTTCCCCTAGTCTCCTCTTTGCAAGGTGAAAGTTCCCAAGTCAAATCTTTTGGTAGGCATGTTTTATTGGATAAGGTGAACAGGATGAATTGGATTTAGAGGCATTCGTCCTTTTTGTTGGGCATGCATATGCGCATTATCTGCAAGCTGAGAGTTTCGGTCATGTGCTTTGGAGATGATAGTTTGCCTCTTTGATTTTAGAGCCTCTTTTGGAGTAGTATAGGGTTCTCCATAGTAGAGGTTGGTGGTTTATGGTTCACAAAGTTCTTTTAAATATGTCCTGGTGGGACAAGGGTCGGCTCCTTTGGAGGGCCAGTTTTCTAGCCATATTAAGGAATGTTTGGATTGAGATCAATAATAGCATTTTTGGGAGGATGGAGAGATCTAGTCTAGTGATGATCTCTGTTTTCTGTGTCTTCCTCTACTGTTAGTATTTTCAGCAAAGATTTCTATGTGAAAAATTAGCTAACAAGGATAATTAAAATTTTCAAATAAATTATTCTGAACAACTTACAAATCTCCTAGAGAGCTTTTTTTTTTTACTTTCTTATTGGCCGAACAAAATTAAATAAAATTTGTGTAAGAGTAATTCAAAGCTCGTTTATCTTGTATCTAAAAGAGATAGTTGCCAATGGCCAGTGAAGTTCGAGTGGAAGGTCTGGAGACCTTAGACTATCTTGACAACCTGCAACATAGAGAGCGTTTCACTGAACAGGGGGATGCTTTAACTTTCGAATCAGAAGTGAGTTCAAGTATTCCAATTCTTCTTGTTATGTTAATCATTACATTGTATTCAAGAAATTTTCTTTTGGTGCTCGGGTTAAATAGGTGGACAACATATATCTTAGCACTCCAACTAAGATAGCAATTCTGGATCATGAGAAGAAGAGGACTTTTGTAGTTCGAAAAGAAGGACTTCCAGATGCTGGTAAGAAATTCCCAAGTCTTGTTTTTTCTTTTTGTTTTCCTGTTTGATTTCCATAAACGAGAGTACGAGACGTACAATAGCCTCCCCACTGATTATCATCATTCATAATGGGGTTATTGATCCTTTTACTGGCAAGATATCTGGGAACTACTAGTGAGAAGACAGCTGGAACGATGAATCTGTAAGGTATCTGATACCGATCACCCGCGTAGCAGTCAGAAAAATGCCCAAGAACAATGAAATACTTAATATAGGTAATCCTTAGGAGATATGCTCATTAATAGTTTCAAGATAAAAGGGAAAACAAGCAAATAACATGTAACAGGATAACCAGCAAATTCGAGGGCGCTGACCTCTCCTCCAAGGCACTTTGCCTACAAAGTTCTCCACACACTAAGGACCCTAAGAGTCCTATTGATAACCAAGATGCTCCTAACTAATTACCATTATACCCCTAATACATTTTTACTAGTCTCTTAACCTATACAATTCATGACTTTTGGATTTGACCCTTGAGTCTGCTATCTTTGGTTTTATGAGAAGATGCGTTATCTGTAAAAGGGTAGCTGAATCTCAAGACCACATATCATCCTCACGGTGACCACTTTATAGAACATGCTTTTCCCTCCCTTCGGCTGGTGCTTTTCTTTGTCCCAAAGAATTCAGCAAATACTTACTCTCTCCTCATTGGTGCGCATAGATTGAGAGAAACAATAGGACTTTTTTAACCCAACACAGAATTCCTGTCTTATTTGTGCTTATAGGAAGCTACTTTTGTAACCCTCATTTGCCTTGGATGCTTCCATCCGTTTTGAGTATATCATTACTTTTATGAAGTTATGTTCCACTTTTAAAAAGAGATAGCTAGACACGAAGTGCTGCATCTCTAGTTTTCGCCAAAGGCCCAAAACCTTTTCTATAAAAAGTCCACCCGAAATAAATCCTGTTGGAATTTTGATCTCCACTCAATGTATTTTTCCTTGTTTCATAGACAAAACTAAGGACGGGAATTACAAAAACGATTCTCAATTGGCATAAATGTGCACAAATCAAAATTACAAAACATTTTAGAAGCATACTAAGTAGCAGCAGAGAATTTGATTAGATCGGGAAATGAGTCCCAACTAGATTCGTCCCTTGAAACATTCGTTTGTTTCTTTCCTACCTAAGTCACCATTGAAGAGTCACCACAGCATAGGACCGAATGAGTTAGCACGACCATTAATGAAGGTACTGGAAAAGAGCAGCTGAACTATTCTTAGGGAATTGATATTGAAAATTTTGAGGAAGTCACCTCAGAAAGCTGCAGGAAACAGGCAAGTGATGAAAAGGTGTTCATCCTCCATATCAATTTTGCTCGTAAAACGCCAGTTCGAATACATCATGGGTCTAGGTAACTTCTAAAGAACTTTTCAGGAAGAATTCAGCCTTTTAGGAAGACCAACATATTTGGGGACTTTGGCTTTTCAAGGTTTGTAAAATGTTGGCTGAGGATGGGTTAATTCTCAATAATGTCTGGTCCCAAGGGTTCAACAGAGAAGACTCTAATGCCTTTGAGATAGACAGACTTTGGCCTACAATAAAATTTGAGGCTAAATCCTTCATTAGAATTTTAGCTGTTCAGATGTTCTTGACAATTCCTTTAACCTAAGAATCAATGCATGTTAAAAAAGCTTTTGTTCTGATTTTGTAATTTTATTGGTGCAGTGGTCTGGAATCCTTGGGATAAGAAAGCAAAGGCAATGGCTGATTTTGGAGATGAAGAGTACAAGTACATGCTGTGTGTGGAGGCTGCTGCCATTGAAAAGCCTATCACACTGAAACCTGGAGAGGAATGGAAAGGAAGACTGGAACTTTCTGCTGTTCCTTCAAGTTACTGTAGTGGACAACTTGATCCTCAGAAAGTCCTCCATGGCATATGAAAAATCCATCATTCTATTTTACTTCAGATGTATCAGGTACGAGTTTTTTTTGGCGTTCGATATTTTACTTTGCTTGGCAGTGAATATTTTCAGCGAAGTCTTGCTCTGTAAATAAGGAAAAGAAAAAGGAAACTAAACAGAATCTGAAAAATCGGCATTCCATCTTTGAACGTTCAAGTGTAAAAAAGTTAAGCACCTTTGTGCACATTGCTTCCCTTTTTTGAGTTCGAGGTGAGAGGATTTGAATGCAAAAAAAACTTGTATTTACCGCTTTGGGAAAATCGACTAGTTTTTCTTTCCAAAAGTACTTTTAGGGGAATCTTAGAAGTGATTTTAGAATGATTGAGATTACTTCCAAACATGTTTTTTCATATTTTTGGAATTTTTAAAGCACTTTTGATATCTAACCAAGCAGTTTGAAAATTTTGAAAGCGTATTTATTCAGTAAAAAAATATTTATGATGCTTTCTGAATCTCATTTGCAATGACTTAATCATAATCCGTTTTTTTAGAACAGTAACGATATTTGGAGGTTGGGGGATTCGATGAATACATATCAATTACCATTGAGATAATCCCAATTTGACCATCATAATCTTTTGATACTCTATTTATGCACTGTAGATCTCTCCTAACTTCTCTTTGCTTCAAGCATGACAGTACTCAAATTGATGCATCTATAATTTTGAAGAGTTAAAGTTTATTCTTCATTCTTGCAGGTAAATTGTTTTAAATAACTAGTGGATCTAGGCAAGACAATCTGCCCTCTCTTTTTCTTATTTATTTTCCATATTTTGGATTGGAAGATAGATTTTGGAAAGGAGAGTAGAATGAAACAGTATGTGGCTTTTTCTGGATGGCTATGGGTTTATATATTGTAAGGAATCCAGCATGTGTCTGAACACATATTAGTATATCTTCTGGTAAATGGTTATTTACAATTTCCATTTTGTCATAAATTCAGGTTTATCTTGATTGTGTCTGAATGTTCTGTGATGATTTGGGTTACTCAGTTTATTTAAATAAAGAAAAGGGCCTCATTTCATAGGGGTCCCTTTTGAAATTTTGCCATTTTGAGAGTGAGTTGATTATTGGGCCAATTAGACTGATGATTTGATGTTTATAATGGTATTTATCATGGATTTGAAGCTTCACAATATTTTAAAGAAAAGTGGATTATGTCTAATTTTATGGGACTTTTGTTCTCCATGACATATTTTTGTAACACGTTTTTAAAAATAATTCATTCATAGCACATTTTGCTCAAAATTTCTATTCTATCATCATTAGACTTCTATCAGTTCAACTAATAGACTTCAACAATTGTAATCTCAAAAAAAAAAAAAAAAGACTTCAATCGATTTTGAGTGATTGAATAATGCAAACTGATAGACTTCAATCGTTTTTGTGTCTTAAATGAATAAGTTTGAAAATTGTTCTATATATGGAATTATTTTATCTTTTTTAATATACATGCAAAATCTCCAAATTTTTACCAAAATTGTTGTAGCTTGATGGCAAGATGATGATGGCTGGCTCAAGGTCATCCACACGTCTCAGGTTTGATCTGTCTTGGTATAAAAAAAATCTCCAAATTTTATGCTGACATTTTTTTTGTATCAAAGATTGTATAACCTGACAAATTTCTGGTCTAAAAAGTTACAAAAGAGAGATTTTATGGAGGCAGTGAAATGTTTGTTTCCTCTTTTTATTGTTTCGGTTAAAATTATGCTTTTTTTAGTACTGTTAAAATTATACTTGAAGTTACCAAGATCCGTAAATTTATCTTTTAAAAAATTGAATAATTGAAAAATTTAATAATCTATTAGATATAAATTTGAATTTTAGGTGTAGTAAAATTGTAAAATAATATATATATACTTTAAATATTAATAGGTGAGATTTTCTAAATTGTAGACAAGCATGTGAGATTTTTTCCTTTGTCGTTGGTTTATCGATATTATTTTGTTTGAATATTTCAAGAGAAGATATTTGGAAAATCTACTAAAGATATTTGGAAAATCTACTAAAAAAATGAAGTAGTTGACCATTTATTTTTTGAATGAAGCAAGACTAATGTGAGGTATTTATTCTTATGAAGATATATGAAGATATTTACAAGAATGACCATTTATTTTCTAAATTGTATAATAATTTTTTATTTTTTTGTAAAGCAAGACTAATGTGAGGTATTTTGGAGATGAAATTATTTTCTTACCTAATTTTTTATTTAGACATTTGCTTAAAGTCTGAAACAAACTAGACATTCCCTAAATAAATTTATAAAATTTATTTTCAAAATCTAAAAGACACGTTCCTACTTTTTCACATTTTTAAATGAAATAAATATGATGACTTTTCATCTTATAAAAATTAAATTAAAAATAAGTGTGAGATTCATTTTTGTTTGCAGCCATGTATAGCTAGAGAGGCAATATTATCATTAAAAATTAACCAATGCAAACCTCTCTCTCTATATATCGTTTTTTTTTGAGATATTACTTTCCGTGTTAGATTTAATCAAAATAATTTCAAATTTAGCATAATTTTGTAAATATTTCATTTGTAGCAACTTTTTCCGTTTTAAATATGTATTTCCTATTCTACCTCAAGGAAACTCTCAATTGTTTTAAAAAATCAAAATCATTCAAAAAATTGTCTTAGACAAATCGTATTTGAGAAATTAAAAGAATGCCAAAAAAAAAAAAGAAAAAAAAAAAGAAAGATCTTTTTTGTTGTACGGTCGTGGTAAGTAATTCAAGTGTGTAGTGTAACAAGTTTATTTGTTGTAAATGAGATTTTAAATAGACAAATACTATTGAGGAACATGGATTCAAATATTTTAAAATTTTCCTTCATTTGTAATTATTTTGTGAAAATAACACATCCATTGCAATTTTCATAAATTTTTTTTTTTGCATTCATTAACAAATTGATTGAAGTGATATTTTTGGTCTTTTTAAGCCTACCGTTTGTTTTTTATGCCCCAAATGAATTAGTTTGGAAACTGATTGAAAGCTATCAGTTGAAAATTGATCGAACACTATCAGCTGAAAATGATTGAAAGCAATCAACTGAAAGTTGATAGAAGACAATCAACTAAAAATTGATAGAAGGCTATCGCCTGAAACTAATAGAAAGGCTATCGCCCGAAACAGATGGAAAGTTCAAAGACCGATTAAATACAAATCTCAAAGTTTAGTAATTAAATTACATTTTTTTATATTTATTTTTCAACATATTAAACTCAAAACAAGGATTCCTATACACAAGATATCGAAGATGATTTGAATATATGAATTTAAAAAATTGCTAATGAGTGAATTTCTCATTTGCATTTGCTCTTCTATTTTGAAGTTAAATTATACAATAGTAACGTGAAATGAATAAATGTTTTATTATTATATTAATAGGGTTAATCTACAAAACATAACTAATTCTATCAATGATATTGTCAATGACATGTTTGAACCGAGTGTTGAAAACGTTTGTTGCATTTCAAGCCTTCTTAGGTAACATGCAAAAGTTCATTATAAGTTGTGTTTAGAGATTTATAAACCCAAATTTGAAATAGTTAAAAGAAAAGTGTATCATATTTGGATATTTGGAATATTAAGAAGCTAGAAACCTAAATAATCTCTTAATTAAGAAGTCGATCTTACTTTCAAAGTGTAGATCAAATATTGACAAAATTAATCTAATTTTAAACCTAAATTTCTCACGCCTAAGAGTTGAAATGCGGCGACTTCCGGCCAAACAATAAGAACACCCTAGGGGCAACAATTGTTTGTTGCTCTTCGATGCTTGAGATAAGTGAGTTTGGTTGATATTTTATCCATACTATTAGAAAAATACTCGATTAGAGGATCTTTAAAATCTTTATTTTCAACGGTCCAAAATAACTAATTTGGTTTAGTTTTCATCCAAATTTCATTAAAAAAAAAAACTATCGGACAAACTTCTGCTTCTACTCTCGAGCCTTAAAATGAGTTAAATTCGCTTAATTATTGGTCCAAGAGAAAAAATTAGTGCATAGAAGGATCTTACACTTTGAAACTTAAATTAGTCGCTAGAAGGCACACACTCTAATCAACTGAGCTATTCCAACACTTTTATTGTTTATTGCTCTAGGGACAATAATCGTTTGTTGCTCTTCGATGCTTGAGATAAGTGAGTTTGGTTGATATTTTATCCATACTATTAGAAAAATACTCGATTAGAAGATTTTTAAAATCTTTATTTTCAACGGTCCAAAATAACTAATTTGGTTTAGTTTTCATCAAAATTTCAATAAAAAAAAAAAAACTATAGGGCATAAAAGGAATTTACACTTTGATTAAATCACTCGCTAGAAGGAGGGCTTGAACCTCCGTCCTTGTGGTTAACAGCCACACGCTCTAACCAACTGAGCTATTCCAGCACTTTTCTTGTTTATTGCTCTAGGGACAATAATCATTTGTTGCTCTTTGATGCTTGAGATAAGTGAGTTTGGTTGATATTTTATCCATACTATTAGAAAAATACTCGATTAGAGGATCTTTAAAATCTTTATTTTGAACGGTCCAAAATAACTAATTTGGTTTAGTTTTCATCCAAATTTCATTAAAAAAAAAACTATCAGACAAACTTCTGCTTCTACTCTCGAGCCTTAAAATGAGTTAAATTCGCTTAATTATTGGTCCAAGAGTAGTGCATAGAAGGATCTTACACTTTGAAACTTAAATTAGTCGCTAGAAGGCACACGCTCTAACCAATTGAGCTATTCCAACAATTTTATTGTTTATTGCTCTAGGGACGATAATCGTTTGTTGCTCTTCGATGCTTGAGATAAGTGAGTTTGGTTGATATTTTATCCATACTATTAGAAAAATACTCGATTAGAGGATCTTTAAAATCTTTATTTTCAACCGTCCAAAATAACTAATTTGGTTTAGTTTTCATCAAAATTTCATTAAAAAAAAAAAACTATTGGACAAACTTCTGCTTCTACTCTTGAGCCTTAAAATGAGTTAAATTCGCTTAATTATTGGTCCAAGAGAAAAATAGTGCATAGAAGGATCTTACATTTTGAAACTTAAATCATTCGCTAGAAGGAGGGTTGATATTTTATCCATACTATTAGAAAAATACTCGATTAGAGGATCTTTAAAATCTTTATTTTGAACGGTCCAAAATAACTAATTTGGTTTAGTTTTCATCCAAATTTCATTAAAAAAAAAACTATCGGACAAACTTCTGCTTCTACTCTCGAGCCTTAAAATGAGTTAAATTCGCTTAATTATTGGTCCAAGAGTAGTGCATAGAAGGATCTTACACTTTGAAACTTAAATTAGTCGCTAGAAATCACACGCTCTAACCAACTGAGCTATTCCAACAATTTTATTGTTTATTGCTCAAGGGACGATAATCGTTTGTTGCTCTTCGATGCTTGAGATAAGTGAGTTTGGTTGATATTTTATCCATACTATTAGAAAAATACTCGATTAGAGGATCTTTAAAATCTTTATTTTCAACGGTCCAAAATAACTAATTTGGTTTAGTTTTCATCAAAATTTCATTAAAAAAAAAAAACTATTGGACAAACTTCTGCTTCTACTCTTGAGCCTTAAAATGAGTTAAATTCGCTTAATTATTGGTCCAAGAGAAAAATAAAGCATAGAAGGATTTTACACTTTGAAACTTAAATCACTCGCTAGAAGGAGGGCTTGAAAATCCGACCTTGTGGTTAACAGCCACACGCTCTAACCAACTGAGCTATTCCAGCACTTTTATTGTTTATTGCTCTTTGATGCTTGAGATAAGTGAGTTTGGTTGATATTTTATCCATACTATTCGAAAAATACTCGATTAGAGGATCTTTAAAATCTTTATTTTGAACGGTCCAAAATCAAAAAAAAAAAACTATAGTACAAACTTCTGCTTCTACTCTTGAGCCTTAAAATGAGTTAAATTCGCTTAATTATTGGTCCAAGAGAAAAATAGAGCATAGAAGGATTTTAAACTTTGAAACTTAAATCACTCGCTAGAAGGAGGGCTTGAACCTCCGACCTTGTGATTAACAGCCACACGCTCTAACCAACAGAGCTATTCCAGCACTTTTATTGTTTATTGCTCTAAGGACAATAATGGTTTGTTGCTCCTCGATGCTTGAGATAAGTGAGTTTGGTTGATATTTTATCCATACTATTAGAAAAATACTCGATTAGAGGATCTTTAAAATCTTTATTTTGAACGGTCCAAAATAACTAATTTGGTTTAGTTTTCATCCAAATTTCATTAAAACAAAAACTATCAGACAAACTTCTGCTTCTACTCTCGAGCCTTAAAATGAGTTAAATTCGCTTAATTATTGGTCCAAGAGTAGTGCATAGAAGGATCTTACACTTTGAAACTTAAATTAGTCGCTAGAAGGCACACGCTCTAACCAACTGAGCTATTCCAACAATTTTATTGTTTATTGCTCTAGGGACGATAATCGTTTGTTGCACTTCGATGCTTGAGATAAGTGAGTTTGGTTGATATTTTATCCATACTATTAGAAAAATACTCGATTAGAGGATCTTTAAAATCTTTATTTTCAACCGTCCAAAATAACTAATTTGGTTTAGTTTTCATCAAAATTTCATTAAAAAAAAAAAACTATTGGACAAACTTCTGCTTCTACTCTTGAGCCTTAAAATGAGTTAAATTCGCTTAATTATTGGTCCAAGAGAAAAATAGTGCATAGAAGGATCTTACACTTTGAAACTTAAATCACTCGCTAGAAGGAGAGTTGATATTTTGTCCATACTATTAGAAAAATACTCGATTAGAGGATCTTTAAAATATTTATTTTCAACGGTCCAAAATAACTAATTTGGTTTAGTTTTCATCCAAATTTCATTAAAAAAAAAACTATCGGACAAACTTCTGCTTCTACTCTCGAACCTTAAAATTAGTTAAATTCGCTTAATTATTGGTCTAAGAGAAAAAATTAGTGCATAGAAGGATCATACACTTTGAAACTTAAATTAGTCGCTAGAAGGCACACGCTCTAATCAACTGAGCTATTCCAACACTTTTATTGTTTATTGCTCTAGGGACAATAATCGTTTGTTGCTCTTCGATGCTCGAGATAAGTGAGTTTGGTTGATATTTTATCCATACTATTAGAAAAATACTCGATTAGAGGATTTTTAAAATCTTTATTTTCAACGGTCCAAAATAACTAATTTGGTTTAGTTTTCATCAAAATTTCATTAAAAAAAAAAACTATTGGACAAACTTCTGCTTCTACTCTTGAGCCTTAAAATGAGTTAAATTCGCTTAATTCTTGGTCCAAGAGAAAAATAAAGCATAGAAGGATTTTACACTTTGAAACTTAAATCACTCACTAGAAGGAGGGCTTGAACCTCCGACATTGTGGTTAACAGCCACACGCTCAAACCAACTGAGCTATTCCAACACTTTTATTGTTTATTGCTCTAGGGACAATAATCCTTTGTTGCTCTTTGATGCTTGAGATAAGTGAGTTTGGTTGATATTTTATCCATAGTATTAGAAAAATACTCGATTAGAGGATCTTTAAAATCTTTATTTTGAACGGTCCAAAATAACTAATTTGGTTTAGCTTTCATCCAAATTTCATTAAAAAAAAAAACTATCAGACAAACTTCTGTTTCTACTCTCGAGCCTTAAAATGAGTTAAATTCGCTTAATTATTGGTCCAAGAGTAGTGCATAGAAGGATCTTACACTTTGAAACTTAAATTAGTCGCTAGAAGGCACACGCTCTAACCAACTGAGCTATTCCAACAATTTCTTTGTTTATTGCTCTAGGGTCGATAATCGTTTGTTGCTCTTCGATGCTTGAGATAAGTGAGTTTGGTTGATATTTTATCCATACTATTAGAAAAATACTCGATTAGAGGATCTTTAAAATCTTTATTTTCAACGTTCCAAAATAACTAATTTGGTTTAGTTTTCATCAAAATTTCATTAAAAAAAAAAACTATTGGACAAACTTCTGTTTCTACTCTTGAGCCTTAAAATGAGTTAAATTCGCTTAATTATTGGTCCAAGAGAAAAATAGTGCATAGAAGGATCTTACACTTTGAAACTTAAATCACTCGCTAGAAGGAGGGTTGATATTTTATCCATACTATTAGAAAAATACTCGATTAGAGGATCTTTAAAATCTTTATTTTCAACGGTCCAAAATAACTAATTTGGTTTAGTTTTCATCCAACTTTCATTAAAAAAAAAACTATCGGACAAACTTCTGCTTCTACTCTCGAGCCTTAAAATGAGTTAAATTCTCTTAATTATTGGTCCAAGAGAAAAAATTAGTGCATAGAAGGATCTTACACTTTGAAACTTAAATTAGTCGCTAGAAGGCACACGCTCTAATCAACTGAGCTATTCCAACACTTTTATTGTTTATTGCTCTAGGGACAATAATCGTTTGTTGCTCTTCGATGCTTGAGATAAGTGAGTTTGGTTGATATTTTATCCATACTATTAGAAAAATACTCGATTAGAGGATCTTTAAAATCTTTATTTTCAACTGTCCAAAATAACTAATTTGGTTTAGTTTTCATCAAAATTAATTCGCTTAATTATTGGTCCAAGAGAAAAATAGTGCATAGAAGGATTTTACACTTTGAAACTTAAATCACTCGCTAGAAGGAGGGCTTGAACCTCCGACCTTGTGGTTAACAGCCACACGCTCTAACCAACTGAGCTATTCCAGCACTTTTATTGTTTATTGCTCTAGGGACAATAATCGTTTGTTGCTCTTTGATGCTTGAGATAAGTGAGTTTGGTTGATATTTTATCCATACTATTAGCAAAATACTCGATTAGAGGATCTTTAAAATCTTTATTTTGAACGGTCCAAAATAACTAATTTGGTTTAGTTTTCATCCAAATTTCATTAAAAAAAAAAACTATCAGACAAATTTCTTCTTCTACTCTCGAGCCTTAAAATGAGTTAAATTCGCTTAATTATTGGTCCAAGAGTAGTGCATAGAAGGATCTTACACTTTGAAACTTAAATTAGTCGCTAGAAGGCACACGCTCTAACCAACTGAGCTATTCCAACAATTTTATTGTATATTGCTCTAGGGACGATAATCGTTTGTTGCTCTTCGATGCTTGAGATAAGTGAGTTTGGCTGATATTTTATCCATACTATTAGAAAAATACTCGATTAGAAGATCTTTAAAATCTTTATTTTTAACCGTCCAAAATAACTAATTTGGTTTAGTTTTCATCAAAATTTCATTAAAAAAAAAAAAACTATTGGACAAACTTCTGCTTCTACTCTTGAGCCTTAAAATGAGTTCAATTCGCTTAATTATTGGTCGAAGAGAAAAATAGTGCATAGAAGGATCTTACACTTTGAAACTTAAATCACTTGCTAGAAGGAGGGCATGAACCTCCGACCTTGTGGTTAACAGCCACACGCTCTAACCAACTGAGCTATTCCAACACTTTCATTGTTTATTGCTCTACGATGCTTGAGATAAGTGAGTTTGGTTGATATTTTATCCATACTATTAGAAAAATACTCGATTAGAGGATCTTTAAAATCTTTATTTTCAACGGTCCAAAATAACTAATTTGGTTTAGTTTTCATAAAAATTTCATTAAAAAAAAAAAACTATTGGACAAACTTCTGCTTCTACTCTTGAGCCTTCGCTTAATTATTGGTCCAAGAGAAAAATAGAGCATAGAAGGATTTTACACTTTGAAACTTAAATCACTCGCTAGAAGGAGGGCTTGAACCTCCGACCTTGTGGTTAACAGCCACACGCTCTAACCAACTGAGCTATTCCAGCACTTTTATTGTTTATTGCTCTAGGGACAATAATCGTTTGTTGCTCTTTGATGCTTGAGATAAGTGAGTTTGGTTGATATTTTATCCATACTATTAGAAAAATACTCGATTAGAGGATCTTTAAAATCTTTATTTTGAACGGTCCAAAATAACTAATTTGGTTTAGTTTTCATCCAAATTTCATTAAAAAAAAAACTATCAGACAAACTTCTGCTTCTACTCTCGAGCCTTAAAATGAGTTAAATTCGCTTAATTATTGGTCCAAGAGTAGTGCATAGAAGGATCTTACACTTTGAAACTTAAATTAGTCGCTAGAAATCACACGCTCTAACCAACTGAGCTATTCCAACAATTTTATTGTTTATTGCTCAAGGGACGATAATCGTTTGTTGCTCTTCGATGCTTGAGATAAGTGAGTTTGGTTGATATTTTATCCATACTATTAGAAAAATACTCGATTAGAGGATCTTTAAAATCTTTGTTTTCAACGGTCCAAAATAACTAATTTGGTTTAGTTTTCATCCAAATTTCATTAAAAAAAAAACTATCGGACAAACTTCTGCTTCTACTCTCGAGCCTTAAAATGAGTTAAATTCGCTTAATTATTGGTCCAAGAGAAAAAATTAGTGCATAGAAGGATCTTACACTTTGAAACTTAAATTAGTCGCTAGAAGGCACACGCTCTAACCAACTGAGCTATTCCAACACTTTTATTATTTTTTGCTCTAGGGACAATAATCGTTTGTTGCTCTTCGATGCTTGAGATAAGTGAGTTTGGTTGATATTTTATCCATACTATTAGAAAAATACTCGATTAGAGGATCTTTAAAATCTTTATTTTCAACGGTCCAAAATAACTAATTTGGTTTAGTTTTCATCAAAATTTCATTAAAAAAAAAAAAACTATTGGACAAACTTCTGCTTCTACTCTTGAGCCTTAAAATGAGTTAAATTCGCTTAATTATTGGTCCAAGAGAAAAATAGTGCATAGAAGGATCTTACACTTTGAAACTTTAATCACTCGCTAGAAGGAAGGCTTAAACCTTCGACCTTGTGGTTAACAGCCACACGCTCTAACCAACTGAGCTATTCCAGCACTTTTATTGTTTATTGCTCTAGGGACAATAATCGTTTGTTGCTCTTCGATGCTTGAGATAAGTGAGTTTGGTTGATATTTTATCCATACTATTAGAAAAATACTCGATTAGAGGATCTTTAAAATATTTATTTTCAACGGTCCAAAATAACTAATTTGGTTTAGTTTTCAACCAAATTTCATTAATAAAAAAAACTATCGGACAAACTTCTTCTTCTACTCTCGAGCCTTAAAATGAGTTAAATTCGCTTAATTATTGGTCCAAGAGAAAAAATTAGTGCATAGAAGGATCTTACACTTTGAAACTTAAATTAGTCACTAGAAGGCACACATTCTAACCAACTGAGCTATTCCAACACTTTTATTGTTTATTGCTCTAGGGACTATAATCGTTTGTTGCTCTTCGATGCTTGAGATAAGTGGGTTTGATTGATATTTTATCCATACTATTAGAAAAATACTCGATTAGAGGATCTTTAAAATCTTTATTTTCAACCGTCCAAAATAACTAATTTGGTTTAGTTTTCATCAAAATTTCATTAAAAAAAAAAAAACTATTGGACAAACTTCTGCTTCTACTCTTGAGCCTTAAAATGAGTTAAATTCGCTTAATTATTGGTCCAAGAGAAAAATAAAGCATAGAAGGATTTTACACTTTGAAACTTAAATCACTCGCTAGAAGGAGGGCTTGAAAATCCGACCTTGTGGTTAACAGCCACACGCTCTAACCAACGGAGCTATTCCAGCACTTTTATTGTTTATTGCTCTAGGGACAATAATCGTTTGTTGCTCTTTGATGCTTGAGATAAGTGAGTTTGGTTGATATTTTATCCATACTATTAGAAAAATACTCGATTAGAGGATCTTTAAAATCTTTATTTTGAACGGTCAAAAATAACTAATTTGGTTTAGTTTTCATCCAAATTTCATTAAAAAAAAAAACTATCGGACAAACTTCTGCTTCTACTCTCGAGCCTTAAAATGAGTTAAATTCGCTTAATTATTGGTCCAAGAGAAAAAATTAGTGCATAGAAGGACTTACACGCTCTAACCAACTGAGCTATTCCAGCACTTTTATTGTTTATTGCTCTAGGGACAATAATCGTTTGTTGCTCTTTGATGCTTGAGATAAGTGAGTTTGGTTGATATTTTATCCATACTATTCGAAAAATACTCGATTAGAGGATCTTTAAAATCTTTATATTGAACGGTCCAAAATCAAAAAAAAAAAACTATTGTACAGACCTTGTGGTTAACAGCCACACGCTCTAACCAACTGAGCTATTCCAGCACTTTTATTGTTTATTGCTCTAAGGACAATAATCGTTTTTTGCTCCTCGATGCTTGAGATAAGTGAGTTTGGTTGATATTTTATCCATACTATTAGAAAAATACTCGATTAGAGGATCTTTAAAATCTTTATTTTGAACGGTCCAAAATAACTAATTTGGTTTAGTTTTCATCCAAATTTCATTAAAAAAAAAACTATCAGACAAACTTCTGCTTCTACTCTCGAGCCTTAAAATGAGTTAAATTCGCTTAATTATTGGTCCAAGAGTAGTGCATAGAAGGATCTTACACTTTGAAACTTAAATTAGTCGCTAGAAGGCACACGCTCTAACCAACTGAGCTATTCCAACAATTTTATTGTTTATTGCTCTAGGGACGATAATCGTTTGTTGCACTTCGATGCTTGAGATAAGTGAGTTTGGTTGATATTTTATCCATACTATTAGAAAAATACTCGATTAGAGGATCTTTAAAATCTTTATTTTCAACCGTCCAAAATAACTAATTTGGTTTAGTTTTCATCAAAATTTCATTAAAAAAAAAAAACTATTGGACAAACTTCTACTTCTACTCTTGAGCCTTAAAATGAGTTAAATTCGCTTAATTATTGGTCCAAGAGAAAAATAGTGTATAGAAGGATCTTACACTTTGAAACTTAAATCACTCGCTAGAAGGAGGGTTGATATTTTATCCATACTATTAGAAAAATACTTGATTAGAGGATCTTTAAAATCTTTATTTTCAACGGTCCAAAATAACTAATTTGGTTTAGTTTTCATCCAAATTTCATTAAAAAAAAAACTATCAGACAAACTTCTGCTTCTACTCTCGAGCCTTAAAATGAGTTAAATTCGCTTAATTATTGGTCCAAGAGTAGTGCATAGAAGGATCTTACACTTTGAAACTTAAATTAGTCGCTAGAAATCACACGCTCTAACCAACTGAGCTATTCCAACAATTTTATTGTTTATTGCTCAAGGGACGATAATCGTTTGTTGCTCTTCGATGCTTGAGATAAGTGAGTTTGGTTGATATTTTATCCATACTATTAGAAAAATACTCGATTAGAGGATCTTTAAAATCTTTATTTTGAACGGTCCAAAATAACTAATTTGGTTTAGTTTTCATCCAAATTTCATTAAAAAAAAAACTATCGGACAAAATTCTGCTTCTACTCTCGAGCCTTAAAATGAGTTAAATTCGCTTAATTATTGGTCCAAGAGAAAAAATTAGTGCATAGAAGGATTTTACACTTTGAAACTTAAATCACTCGCTAGAAGGAGGGCTTGAACCTCCGCCCTTGTGGTTAAGGGCCACACGCTCTAACCAACTGAGCTATTCCAGCACTTTTATTGTTTATTGCTCTAGGGACAATAATCGTTTGTTGCTCTTTGATGCTTGAGATAAGTGAGTTTGGTTGATATTTTATCCATACTATTCGAAAAATACTCGATTAGAGGATCTTTAAAATCTTTATTTTGAACGGTCCAAAATCAAAAAAAAAAAACTATAGTACAAACTTCTGCTTCTACTCTTGAGCCTTAAAATGAGTTAAATTCGCTTAATTATTGGTCCAAGAGAAAAATAGAGCATAGAAGGATTTTACACTTTGAAACTTAAATCACTCGCTAGAAGGAGGGCTTGAACCTCCGACCTTGTGGTTAACAGCCACACGCTCTAACCAACTGAGCTATTCCAGCACTTTTATTGTTTATTGTTCTAAGGACAATAATCGTTTGTTGCTCTTCGATGCTTGAGATAAGTGAGTTTGGTTGATATTTTATCCATACTATTAGAAAAATACTCGATTAGAGGATCTTTAAAATCTTTATTTTCAACGGTCCAAAAAAAAAAAAAAAAACTATTGTACAAACTTCTGCTTCTACTCTTGAGCCTTAAAATGAGTTAAATTCGCTTAATTATTGGTCTAAGAGAAAAATAGAGCATAGAAGGATTTTACACTTTGAAACTTAAATCACTCGCTAGAAGGAGGGCTTGAACCTCCGACCTTGTGGTTAACAGCCACACGCTCTAACCAACTGAGCTATTCCAGCACTTTTATTGTTTATTGCTCTAAGGACAATAATCGTTTGTTGCTCCTCGATGCTTGAGATAAGTGAGTTTGGTTGATATTTTATCCATACTATTCGAAAAATACTCGATTAGAGGATCTTTAAAATCTTTATATTGAACGGTCCAAAATAAAAAAAAAAAAACTATTGTACAAACTTCTGCTTCTACTCTTGAGCCTTAAAATGAGTTAAATTCGCTTAATTATTGGTCCAAGAGAAAAATAGAGCATAGAAGGATTTTACACTTTGAAAATTAAATCACTCGCTAGAAGGAGGGCTTGAACCTCCGACCTTGTGGTTAACAGCCACACGCTCTACCCAACTGAGCTATTCCAGCACTTTTATTGTTTATTGCTCTAGGGACAATAATAGTTTGTTGCTCTTCGATGCTTGAGATAAGTGAGTTTGGTTGATATTTTATCCATACTATTAGAAAAATACTCGATTAGAGGATCTTTAATATCTTTATTTTCAACGGTCCAAAATAACTAATTTGGTTTAGTTTTCATCCAAATTTCATTAAAAAAAAAAACTATCGGACAAACTTCTGCTTCTACTCTCGAGCCTTAAAATGAGTTAAATTCGCTTAATTATTGGTCCAAGAGAAAAAATTAGTGCATAGAAGGATCTTACACTTTGAAACTTAAATTAGTCGCTAGAAGGCACACGCTCTAACCAACTGAGCTATTCCAACACTTTTATTGTTTATTGCTCTAGGGACTATAATCGTTTGTTGCTCTTCGATGCTTGAGATAAGTGAGTTTGATTGATATTTTATCCATACTATTAGAAAAATACTCGATTAGAGGATCTTTAAAATCTTTATTTTCAACCGTCCAAAATAACTAATTTGGTTTAGTTTTCATCAAAATTTCATTAAAAAAAAAAAAAACTATTGGACAAACTTCTGCTTCTACTCTTGAGCCTTAAAATGAGTTAAATTCGCTTAATTATTGGTCCAAGAGAAAAATAGTGCGTAGAAGGATCTTACACTTTGAAACTTAAATCACTCGCTAGAAGGAGGGCTTGAACCTCCGACCTTGTGGTTAACAGCCACACGTTTAAACCAACTATGCTATTCCAGCACTTTTATTGTTTATTGCTCTAGGGACAATAATCCTTTGTTGCTCTTCGATGCTTGAGATAAGTGAGTTTGGTTGATATTTTATCCATACTATTACAAAAATACTCGATTAGAGGATCTTTAAAATCGAAAAAAATAGTGTGTAGAGAGAGGGATCTTACACTTTGAAACTAAAATCATTCGCTAGAAGGAGGGCTTGAACCTCCGACCTTGTGGTTAACAGCCACATGCTCTAACCAACTGAGCTATTCCAGCACTTTTATGGTTTGTTTCTCTAGGGGCAATAATTGTTTGTTGCTCTCGATGCTTGAGATAAGTGAATTTGGTTGATATTTTATCCATACTATTAAAAAACACTCGATTAGAGGATCTTTAAAATCTTTATTTTCAACGGTCCAAAATAACTAATTTGGTTTAGTTTTCATCCAAATTTCATTAAAAAAAAAAAAAAAAAAAAGCTATTGGACAAACTTCTGCTTCTACTTCGAGCCTTAAAATGAGTTAAATTCGCTTAATTATTGGTCCAAGAGAAAATAGTGTATGGAGGGATTTACACTTTAAAACTGAAATCACTTGCTAGAAGGAGGGCTTGAACCTCCGTCCTTGTGGTTAATAGCCACACGTTCTAACTAAATGAGCTTAGAGATGTACATGGGGCGGGGCGGGGCGGGGCCGGGGAATGGCTTCCCCGTCCCCGTCCCCGCCACTTAATTTAATCCCGGTTCCCGAAAAAATTCTGGTTTTTTTTTTGGGATTCCCCGGCGGGGCACTGGCGGGGATCGGGTCCCGCGGTGATTTTTGCAAATTTTTTTTTTACAATTTTTATATACTTTTTTGGACCATATTTTTAAATAATTAGATTTTCTTAGAAAATATTTATAAATTTCAACTATAATGTTAATTATTAAAGAAAAATACTTATATGCATGGATAATTTCATCAAAAAATATATTTTTATTTGAAATAAAAGAGGTATAGTATAGAAAAAATATTAAAAAAAACAAAAATAAAAAGTAATCGAGGACGGGGAATACATTCCCCATCCCCGGCCCCGATTAATCCACGGGGAATTTTTCCCTGTCCCTGGTCTCGTTTCTCGCGAGGAAAGCGGACATCTCTAACTGAGCTATTCCAACACTTTTATTTTTAGTTTTGGTTGATCTAATAATAAAATTTTGACACTAGTCTGGAACGATACAGTTTTTTTAGAGAGATATTGTAACGATGTAGTTTATATGCTCATATTAACTTGTATATTTTAATTTCTAAATTTTCGTATAAATCTCTATCTTAAAAAATGTTGTTAAAATCTTCTAAAAAAAAAATGTTGTTAAGATTAAATAAATTTCTTATATATGTTACTCGATCAAATAATTATGAGTGACAAAACAAGGATGCTTATACACAAGGTATCAAAGATGATTTCGATTTATGAGTTTCAAAAGCTATAAAATAAGTGAATTTCTCATTTACGTGTGCCCTTCAATTTTGAAGTTAAATTATATGATAGTAGCATGAAATGAATAAATGTTTCATTATTGTATAATAGGGTTGTTCTACAAAACATATTTAATTCTATTAATTATTGTCAATGACATGTTTGAACTTAGTTATGAAAACGTTCGTCGCATTTCAAGGCCTCTTAGGAAACACACAAAAGGTCATTATAAATTGTGATTGCAGATCTATAAACCCAAATTTTAAACGTTTAAAAGAAAATGGTATCATATTTTGATCTTTTGAAAATTAGGTAGCTAAAAATCCAAAGTCTTACTTTCAAAGTTTGGACCAAATATGCAAATTCATCTAATTCCAAACTTTGATTTCTTAAATCAATCCATATAACTCAAAGCGATTAGTTACATTAGTATGAAACGATGTTGTGGTCAACTAATTAGGACTAATTAGACTATTTAACTTGACGTAAGAAACACTACCATGCCTATCTAATCAAGTTAATAGTAATTTAGAGAACCTAAGGTTGCTTAGGAGCTTTGTCGGCTATTTCGATAAGGTCGATTAGGTAGAAATTGGTGGATAATTTATTTCATTAGGTTGTCTATGATAAGATATAACATTGTTACTTGTGTTTACCTCGATTTTGTGCCCAAAGTTTAATGAATATATATCCTTTACTTTTATTGTTTTAGTTATTTTATCTTTATTCTTCCAAATCCTCCCATAATTTCGTATCCTCAAATAAGAAAATTAAAAAGATTAGAAATTGAATTATTTTGTTCCCTATGGTTCAAACCGGTCAAACGTTAAATACTACAAATATTTAACTTTAGATTGTAGCTTATAAATGTATTTGATAGACCCGTTGACAAAGTCTCGTCGAATTGGGGGTTGTTACAGGGAACTGTCAATGGTTTGATTTCTTAATTTTTATTTTCTAATAATAAGTTTGGTTTTTTAGAGTCTTAACCTGTTTATTTTAATGACTAACAATTTTTTATATTTTGGAAAAGATGTCCTAAAGAAAAATGAGGTAAGTGTTGTAAATTTATAATTTTTGAATCTAAACTTTATTATTTTTCAGTTGGAATATAGGCAAGCATACAATAAGATCTCATATCATATGCCTACACCAACAAATATCATGGCGAGTCTTACATGAAAATCTCAAGGTCCTTAGTGGGATCATTTTTATAGATGCCAAGAGTAGCAGCAGAATCTCGATCAATCAATTTTGTCTTTAAAAGATATAATAAATTTATTGACTCAAAACACAATAGAGTTTTGTAAAGAAACTCAAGTCATGCTATGATCATGGACGGCGAGATCAATTTAATTTTAGCTATATGGATATCAAAGAGAACAACAAAGTCAATACTTTGAGGATATCATAAGACTGTCTCACGCCCATTTACAAACTCAGGCTTCCAATTCAGGTATATTGTCTTTAGAAGATATTTTTAACACTATCACTAACAATACTCTTCAATTCCAACTGATCATTACAATAAAGGTTGTTTCTTTTTATTTTTCTTGTCTTAATTTTTCCATTTTTAAAGTCCCTTATAAAATACAAAAAAACTAGCATTTCTTAAGATTGGCCGATGTTGAAGATCCTGTTGAGTGCAAGAGACTTTATTGATTCAAGAAAGAAGGGGTCTAAGAAGTGGTAGAATTTTTATATGCCCTAGCATGAACCAGTCGAGGAATCAAATATAAAAATTTGCGTCATGCGTTTAAATTTACTTGCTTTCATTTTTATTTATTTATTTTTCTTAGCTTAGTTATACATTTTCTATTTTGTAGGAAATAAAATAACTTAAAGATGGAAAACACATCATCCTTCAATGTGGCGACATATATCCACCACAACTTCAAGCTTCAATTACAAGAGAGTTTTTATATTCTCTCTTATTCTTGTTGTGGATTTGTTTATAATGAGTATGTAGAGATTTATTTCCAAATTTGTGCTTAATGTTGAAGTCCTCGAGCATCTGAATTCATACTAATTATTTATCTATCTTTTTTTGCATGTATAAATCATACACATTTGTTTTATTTTGAAAACCTTGAATTTTTCTTCATGTTCTTGAATGTCTAAGTTTTTATTTTTTTTGAGTCTCTCAAGTTTTTGAAAATCTTGAGGGTTCGTTCACGTACTCTAGGATTTCCATGGGATGGGTATCTGGATTACCACGTTTATTTAGCAGGAGTCATAAATATCTCCGACATCTTGAGATGTCGGGCATCCTAGGACGCCCATTTGAGATACATTTGGATGCCCTCCTACAACACGATTTTTAAGATTCCCATGTATAGGGCATCCCGAATGACATTTTTACTCTTATTATTTTTTAAAATTATATTTTATCAATTCATATCATTTTTTTTTCCATATTTTGTGAGTGGTTTGTAGCTTAAAATAAAACAATATGCTCTTTTTTAGTATATGATTATTATGATGTATTAACAACTAACTATACATAATTAATTTTTTTTATATTTTTCAAATATAATTGTCAACTTTTTTATATTTAGTGAATTTTATTGCTTATTCAACTAATGAATTTATTTTAGTTTTTTAATTAAATAAATTTATTTTAAAATATAATATTTAAATTAATAAAAAAAAGTTATATAAATTTTAATTATATAAATGGGGTTTTTGTATGTATATTACAAAATGGATAAAATATTACATGAATAGCACAATAATGAAAATATTTGCACATATAGCAAAAATTGTAAATTGATTGACTTCATATTGATAGATTCTATCAATAAAGGGTGATAGAATCAATTACTAATAAATAAAGTAAATTGATAGACTTCCATCAGATTCTATCAATAGTCTATCAATAAGAACCGATAGAATCAATCACTGATAAAATTGATAGACTTCCATCACTAGAGAATGATAGATTCTATCAAAAAGGTAAATAATTTTTTTTTAAAAGTGGAAGAATTTGCTATAAAAGAATTATTTTAAAAAATGTGCGATAATTGTAAACTGTGGTAAAAAAGTTGCTATACAACGCAAATTCCCTATATAAATTAGTGTGTAAATTAAGTTAGGAGGGCATTTAAGACATTTTCATAGCAGTTTCTCAGATACCTATGAAATTATTCCTACAAAACAAACATGGCTATCTAAGAATGCCAGACATCTGTCATTTCGGGTATCTATGATTTTGAATATCCAGATTACCAGAAAGTAAACGACCCCTGAATATCTCTTAAGTTATTAGGTTGAATTTTAAAGCATGATAAAGGCGAACATGATTAGTGTTTTTTTAAAAAAATTGATATGATGGTGTCTCATTTATTTGTTGGTTGAAAATGTGCAAGGTTTAATGTACCAATTCCAAAGAGATTTTTAGACTATGAGCACATTATATTTTGAGGATTCTGCATGTATAATAAAAAATGGCAAAGTATTTCTATCTATAGCAAAAATTCAAAATTAATTCATTTATAACAGAAAATTCAAATTGAGATATATCACTAGTTGAATTCTATCAGTGATAGAATTCAATCAATGATAGATTCATTCTATTACTACTTAAGTTTTCTATTAGTGATAGAAATCCAAATTGAGTTATATCATTAGTTGAATGATAGAAATAAATGTGCTATAGATGAGTTATTTTAAAAATTCTGCTGCAAATATAATATAAAATGTAAAATTTGTTGTTGATGCATTTTAAGACCATTTTTTTTTATTGATGCTTTAATACAATTAAAACAATTAGGATAAACCAATTTTCAGACTCTTAAAATGCTCATTTTTGAGTTATTCCATAAGTTAAACACTTTGAGCTTTTTTCTCATTTTTTCTTTATTATAGCACATCATATTTAGTCTAAGTTATCTCATTTGTTAGGCTCAACCATGCACATTTTTCAAGACAGGAGGAAAATGATGTATGGTAGCTAATGGTTGTGAAGAAAAGAAAAAGAAGTGGCGGAAAGTGAAAAAAAAATGCGTCGAAAAAAAATATTGTCTTGAACAAAACAAAACAAATAAATAGTTGCACATATTTGGGAGAAAATTTTGACAAAAGAAATTCATTTTATTCCTCCGGAATTCTTAGTAAAAGAAGAAAGTGTGGGAATGCAAGGTCTTGGGTAGCGTGTTTTGTGTTTGTTAGGTAACATTGCTATCGTGCAAGATTATCTCTTGATCAATAATCATAAAAATGTTGGGAATATTAGGGTAGGAACATGCATTTAACGCGGCGGAAGCGTGTGAATAATAAAAAATTGCCTTTGATCTAATCTTGTGGGTCTTTATGTTGAGCATGATCAACTATTCCCCGTGGAAAAACTTGAACTATCTCGATTTTCAACTTATGAGAAATGTTACTCTAAAAGTGGGTGGGATGAGAATGAAAGCCTTCAAGTCTTCCTATTTATAGTGGAGTGGTGGGAGTTTCAACTTACACCTTTCTAATGTGGGACAAATGCATTATGCATTTTTCCCATTTGATTTTTCCCATTTAATTTTCGAAAAATCCATATTTTGTTTTATTTATTTTAATTGATATTTATCCAATAAATTTCAATTCAATAATATATCCAATATATTATAAATAAATAAATATCTAATTAATGTATCAAATATATTAATTCTCTACTTTAATAATTATCCAATAATTATTAACCCAACTAATATGTTCAACATATTAATCAATATTCTCCATTTAATAATTATCCAATAGTTATTAAACCAATTAATATGTCCAACATATTAATTTATTGTGATCTCTTAATTAAATAATTATTTTATAATTAATTTATCAAATAAATTAATTTCTCCTTATTAATATTTCTTCAATAAATATTAAATTAATATATCCAATATATTAATTCGCAAGCTTAATAATTTAAACTTTATGCTCCTATTAATTATGTCTCACATAATTAATATGTGAATTTGAACTCTTCAAACTCACTCTCTAATCAAACAGTGTACCAGCAAGTATGAGTTAGCTCGGGGATCGGTGGACCTATAGGTTGAAAGCTACAACGACCTGGGATCCGATCCTTATTCTTTAACATCAGACTTATTCTACTAAAGGTCTGTGCTGAACTCTTTCGCACTATAAGACAAGTAAACGTCCTCGGATATAATCGGTCATCTGTCATATGATTCTTCACGAGCTTGTTCGTAATTCATAGTTGGGACAATAAATCCATTCTACCCTGTGATTACATCTTTCTCCTTAAGCGCCATTGATTCCTCTAATTAACAAGTGTTTATAGTCCAACTATAAATCAATGTCCTCTCGGGCCAATGAGAGGTAGGATTTCTTTGTCCAAGCCCCGAAATCAGTTCTTAAGGGAACAACTTTACATCTTCCTTAAAATTCGGGAAGGCATGAATTCCTTCTTGTGATATTGCGTTCCCAGCCACTCACTACGACAATCCCCAACGTGGAAGGCTTATTGACTCAACGCTGTTTGACTGGTCTCACTCATGTACATCAAATGACGCTTTCATAAAGTAGGAGTTCACAACCATTCAGGATTAAGATCAAATCGACATACAGTCATCCTTAGTGAAGTAGTTGATACGATTCTATAACGAAATTACTAGATCGATCATAAAACTTCTGGTCTCGTCTTATTCAAAATCTCTTTTCTGCATAGGCACCCCCCACTCACATGTCTCCACATGAATAACCAGGATCAGGTTGTTTCAACCTTTGCAAAGCAGGCCGGACCAACAGTGTCACCAAGACTTAGGCCCCAACCTTAGTCCATATAATATAAACGTTTTAGGTTATTGACTTGGAACTAGATCCACTTATATGTCTCACATACTTGTCCAAATGTACATCCAAATAACCATGAGAATATCGCTATTAATCTAATTAATGCGATAAAGCTGAACGACATTTGTATATTAAATACACAATTAATAAAAATAATAACCTTTATTAATAACTGAAATATAGCATTAAACGTCTAACATTAAATGCTTGTTCTTTAATTACAAACTACTAGGCCTTTAGGGCACAATCCCTAACAAAAAACACCTCGATTTTCTTTCTACCATCCCTTAACTAAGCCTCATTGCAACCCTTGTGAAGTTCCTTTGATTTTTGCATTTAATTCATAAAACACCTGTTGATGGAGATTTGATTCATTTCCAAACCTATGATGATAACATGCTATGCTTTGATTTTGAGAGTAAAAGCACCTAAACACCTTGAGTATTGAGTGAAACCATGGGAGGTGTTAAGCCTTGATGCATTTGATTTTGATGAATTGATGAAATGCTTGAGTTTTATAACCTATGAATGCTCGTACTTTTGATTGTCACTAAAATTCAACGTTGATGTGTATTTGATTTTATTGATGTTTTTATTATTAATTTTTTTTTTAATATTAAGAGAGCCTAAAATGGAGTAAAAATGAGATTTTGTTTGTCGATTTAACGCTTGCTCGAGAACTAACAAGATTTAGGTTAAGGGTATTAAATTCAAACTAAAATACACTTTTTGGGTAATTTTAATGATCTTAACAATTTACCACCTAGATCAAATAAAACATAATTTCTACGATTGACAATTTTGGCCAATCAGAAATTGCCAAATAATTTGCAAATAACTCCAATTAAATATTGGGCGAATTATAAATCCATAATTATCCCATAATTAATTGAAGTAAAAGTTGGTTTGTTTGGAATTTAGGCTCAGAGTTAGTTAGGCCTAAGCCCATGTACTGGACCCAAATATTCACAAAGCCTAAGTCCAATGATGAGACCCAAAGACTCATAAGGTTTCAACCCAATGGTCAAGCCCAAAGACCTATAAGCCACAATTTTAAGAGTTAGGCCAAAAGGCTATAAAGCCCAAGCTAGCCCCATGAGAACTCTATAAATATAAAGTTCTCCCTCATTCGCAAATGACCTCGACTTGGACCCTTACTTGAGAGAATTCAGAAACTCAGAAACTTCAAAGCATCAAGTCAAAGAGAATTCAGAGATCAAGCTTCAGAATTCAGAATGCTCAACGACAAAGTCTCCAACAAATCGATCGTCTCCTCACTAGATCAACAAATAAAAAACTGCTTATACAAATTGATTGACACGTTAGAGACCGATCATCGAAACAGACCAATAAGTCAGAGACTGATCATCCAAACAGATCAATAAGTCAAAGACCAATCATCCAACACATATCAATAAGTTAGAGACCAATCCAAGTTAAAGATCAACAAGTTAGAGATCGATCCAAATTAAAGATCAACAAGCTAGAGATGATCATCCAAACATATCATTAAGTTAGAGACCAATCCAAATTAAAGATGAAAAAATTAGAGACCATTCCAAATTAAAGATCAACAAGCTAGTGACCGATCATCCATGCAGATCAATAAGTCAGAGACCGATCCAAAGATCAATAAGTCAGAGATTGATCATCCAAGCAAATCAACATAAGTCAAAGACTGATACAAAGATCATAAGTTAGAGACCGATAATTCAAGGATCAATAAGCTTACAAGTCGATCCAACATCAACCAAGTTAACTTTGAGAATAAGCTGGCAACCCTCAAGGAAAATCCAATCTCAAGAACAAGCTGCGAAGCCCTCAAAACAAGTCAACTTCAAGAACAAAGTTACAAAGCTCTTAAGAAAGCCAACTTCTAGAATAAGCTATAAAGCCCTTAAGACGTATATGAGAGAGAAAGAATCAAAGGATAAATATTAAAATTTGTACTTCACACTCGCACATATTCAAATAAATACAAATCCAAATTCCTTATTTACACGTATCTCATTTATACTAATCTCCAGAAATCTCGCGTGAACATTTACAATTAAACATAATATTCAATTAAATTAGAGAGAAAACTATACAAATAATTAAAACTTAGCGTCATGTGAAATGATACTCAAAGCATGACTAAATTGAAGTAAAATATTATGAAATCTAAGTCTAAATAACTTAATATCTACAAGTTATCAAGCCCCAATATTTGTTGTCCCAAGTAAAGACATCCTAAATACAAGTGGGAATAATAACAATAACTCAATCGACATAAGTGTTTACGGGATCAAATGCACACTAAAACTGAGCTTAAATTATTATTGGCTTAGTGGTAGTTGAAATTTGTCATGATTTGAACAAAATTACATTTTAAAATCTTATATTAAAAACTGTCCAAAATTGTTATGCTGCTTGGGCTATCCAACATGTGGCTCTTACATTTCAACATTCCATCCACAAAATCTCACTAAAACTCTTCTTCTTCTACTAAACTCATCTTCATCACCAAAAACCCAATCCCAAAATCTTGCCCTTCTTCAGAATCGCAACCCCAAAATCTCCATTGAAGCACACACTTCAAAAATGGCGTAAAGAGCTCTTTACATGACACCTTACCGCTCGCATTTCAATGGCGGCCGCTCTCTCAGCTCGAGCTCACGGCCTCACCCCAACTCCGCCTTCTTCATCCTCTCGCCGAATTTCGGCTGCCCATTTGCCGCTCTTCAAGGTTTGTTTCTAATCTTCGCCGATTTCGTTCTTCGTTTGTGCGATTTTTGATTATGCGATTCTTCGGAACAGAGTCCGTTCTTCAGCGGCCAGTTTTGCAGTGGCCGATTTCTGCGATTGAATTCACATTGCACTCTGAGGCGACGTATAGGAGGTACCATTTTGGATTTCGCTTTTTAGATGAACCCTAACGAAATTGCAGATTTGGCTATTATTTGTTGTTGATGTTTTTTCTTGTAAATTTGTAGTAAATTCTTAGAACTAGTGTGCAATTTGGTTTGTGCCAATTTGGTGGAGCTGTTCAGGAGTTCATTAAGGAAATGTTAATTCAATATCAAAATTGCTGCTATTCATTCTAATACTAAGGCTCTATTTAAACTATCAATCCTAGGGGTCAAAAGTGTCATAAGTAACCGAGAGGTGATGAGTTCGTTCCAGGGTGGCTGTCTGCCTCGGAAATAATTTCCTACGGATTCCCTTGACATTCAAATATTGGATTGTTAGACGGTATGCCATGAAAATAGTTGAAGCGCATGTAAGTTGGCGCCGGATAATGTATATAGTATGTAAGAAACTAAAACATTTTCGCCTAAAAAACAGTTTAACACGTTAATTGTAAATCATCATGAGGTGCGTAAAGGCATTTAGAATTGTGGAATTGTTAGATAAAATGAGTTCAATCCAGGGTGGTCACCTAATTAGAATTTAATTTCTTACCAGTTTTCTTGACAAAAAAATGTAAAAGGATCAGATGGATATAAAAGAAACACACTAATTAACAATTCTCTAACTCACTACATCATATTCTCTACATTGAGATGAATTTTTACTCCAATTTGGTTGGATCTTTTTTTTTTTTTTTTTTTTTTGGGTTTTCTGTTGCTTAGGGAGTGTGGTATCACCCAGTTGTGTTCTGCCATTGACTGAGGAAAATGTAGAGAAGGTGCTGGATGAGGTAAGGCCAAGCCTGATGGCTGATGGAGGGAATGTTGCTTTGCATGAGATAGATGGGCTTGTTGTGATATTGAAGCTTCAAGGGGCTTGTGGCTCTTGCCCAAGCTCAACAATGACACTCAAAATGGGGATTGAAACCAGACTCAGAGACAAAATTCCTGAAATTTTGGAAGTTGAGCAGATCATGGACACTGAAACTGGACTTGAACTCAATGAGGAAAATGTTGAAAAGGTTAGACTCTCAATTCAAACATCTTCATAGATAAGCATAGAACTATTTTTTTTTTTCAATAACTTGACTGACTGAAGAAACATACCCTTGGTTAATATAATTAATTTACTACCACAACCCGTCCCCAAGGGGTCGGTCGTGCAGTGGTTGATGGCTTAGGCTTTGAAAGTATGCTCCTCTCAAGGTTCCGAGTTCGAGTCTTCCCTATGACAATACTCCTTTGATGCCTCTGGTGCCTAGCCAGCTTAGACTTTTAGATTGATTGATGGTTTAACATAACACTTTCAATCTTATCAATGAAAATGTTCTTGTTTCTTATAAAAAAGAAAGATAATATGAGGTTTCTGTAAAGGTATCGATACCTTTTCGGGTTCCAGAATACTTACCGAATATTACCAAACATAAATGACTAGGAAATAACAGTATGAAACCTCAATATATCATATATAACGTTCATAATCCAGCAATTACTCCATTACAAACTCCAATAGCCATAACTAGATACAATATAGAAGATCAAAGGATAACAACAATAAAATACGATAGCTAACCGGTGATGTTCGAGAGCCACCGGAACCACTCCTCCAAGTCCTCTAAACCCTTCCTGGTCTTATTTATACCCTAAAGGATCAAACCACAATCTCACAAAAACCCTATTATGGAATTACCCAATTTGCCCTTTCTAGCATGTTGAATGGAATGGGAGTCCTGACACTTTCATTTCAAAACTAATTGGTAGGAAGATTTTAAAATCCTCAACACAATATACTAATGAAGTATAAATAAAAGACGAATCTACCTTCATTAGAGATAAACCTTAAACGAGTATAAAACAACCATAATTCAAAAAACATGATCACCAAAATCCATCTTAAGAGTCTAATACCAATCCATAGAAGCTGTCAAGGTGCACATAAGTTAGTACGTAGTAATTGTAAATAAAAAAAGAAAAAAGAAAAAAGATTAGCCCTTCCTAATTTTTTCATTTATGTTTCTAGTATGGTTGCTATACTAGAGGAAGAAAATGAATCATGAGAAATTGTTTGTTTGTCAGCTACTTGCAGAGATAAGGCCATACTTGGCAGGCACAGGAGGCGGAATACTGGAACTTATAGAGATAAAAGATTATGTTGTTAAGGTGCGGCTGAGCGGACCGGCAGCTGGTGTTATGACGGTTCGAGTTGCTTTGACACAGAAGTTGAGGGAGAAAATCCCAGTCATTGCAGCTGTTCAACTTATAGAGTAGCAGCAGCTTTCAAATGAAAGGTCAAGTTTTTCTTGCTCATATACTCATAGATGGTGACTTAAAGTTGTAACTTTTTTTTTTCCTTCTCTTTCTCTTACTTTTAATTTACAATTGTAATCTGGTTTGTGAATGCTGAGAGTAGAGAATAATTTATTTATAGGGTTCTGTTTGGTTGGCATTCTCATTTCTCTGTTGATGCCATTGTTTGGAACGTATTTCTTTCACATTATATTCTGAATTATTGAGAGAAACAGAGGAGTGTGCAAGAGAAGGTTGAACAAAGGAAAAAAAAAACAATTCCATTGCCGGGAATCGAACCCGGGTCTCCTGGGTGAAAGCCAGATATCCTAACCGCTGGACGACAATGGATGATTTTGATTCTCAAGTGTATAAGCTCTATTCTATAGCTTCATGTTACAAATTCATTACCCTTCCAAGGCATAAAAAAGTATAAGCACATTTTCTTTTTTTGAATTCATAAAAGCACATTAAATATGCGAAGCATTGCATATTGTTCGATTCTTTATTAATAGAAAGGAAAAAAAAACATTGTCTGACGAATCTACCCTTTAACACACATGTGAGAATTCTTCAAATTTGCAATACTTATCTTTTTTTTTTTTTTTTTTTTTGAGTACAAAATTTGCAATACTTATCAAATTTTAGGGAATTGTTGAAATTGAAAGTTCTTAGTGGCTACAAACTCCATAATTTATGGGTAATTTGTGCAATTTTCCTATTTTTAAAAAGCTTTTTAAAATAATATTTTGTATAAGTTAATAAAAACTTGAGAAATTGTGATGAATAATCCAATTTCACAAAATAATTATAGATTTAGGTGAATTTGAAATGTCTGTATTCATAATAAAAAATACAGTACGGTTAATTCTCATTATACCGTACAATTTAGGGTATTAATTCAATAGACTATGATTGCTATTTTTTTTTTTTGCCTATTATTGTAAATACTTTTCCAATTGAGCCTATTCCTATAAAAAAACCCCTAAAAACATTTGTTGGTTTATTTTTCTATATCAATTCATTTTCAAATAAGTAATTTTTTGGGATTTTGCATGTATAATAAAAAATAGCAAAATATTTTCATCTATACACCATCAAAACTAATTCATTTATAGCAAGAAATCCAAGTTAATATCTATCACGAATAAAAATCAATCAGTGACAGAGTTCTATCACTGGTTAGTTCTATCATTGATAGAATTCAATTAGTGATAGACTCATTTTATTGCTGGTTAATTAATCTATTGCACATGATTTCTATGTGTGGTAGAATTCAACAAACAATAAAATGAGTCCTATCACTGATTGAATTCTATCAATGATAGAACTAACCAGTGATAGAACTGTGTCACTAATTGATTTTTATTCGTGATAGATATTAACTTGGATTTCTTGCTATAAATGAATTAGTTTTGATGGTGTATAGATGAAAAATTTTCTATCAATATAATACAAGAGGTAAAATATGCTATTGAGGATAAATTCTCTAATTTTCAATACTGATATAGATTATGAGAAATGAAAAATGCTTTAGTCAAAAATAGAAACAAAATGAGGTACAAAATATGTTCTCTTGGAGAAGAGATGAACAATAAACTACAGACCATAGTGGCTTGTAAAACTATTTCATAAAAAATCTACGGCTTTTAGCACGACTAGGCTAAATATAGAAAGAATTTGCAAAAATATTCACTTAAAGTAAATTTAGCAAAATTGTTAACGGCGTTTAAAAAAAATCATTTATAGTAAAAAAGACACAAATGATTCCTCTTCCTCCTTAAATCAACTTTTTAAATAAAATCTTTCAACATTGTTGATTTTTTCAATTTTCGTCTAAATTGCTGCTAATAAATTTCACCAAATCATGGTTGTTTTTTTTTTAAATTTTTTTTGTCAAAATACTTGAAAACTTTTATCACGTATTAATAAATAAATATAAAATTATGGATTAACGTTGTTTTTGTGGTATTGATCATCTTATGTATAAATACTATATTTTTTTTATAATACCATATTAATAACTATTTATAATATAGTATTAAAATGTATTAATGACTACAGGTGCAAATAGTTTAAAATTTACGATACTATTTATAAATACAATATTATTACTGTGGATTTATAAATACTGTATTATATAAATACGGTATTACTTTTTTTATGAATACCGTATTTATTTATATATATACCGTATTTATTTATAATTAATACATTCTTTTTTATAAATATAGCACTTATTTATAATTAATATAGTATTTATCTTTAGCTCCGCCAAAAAATTAGGGTTTCAAGTTGCCTTTTGCCTTTGATTATTGTGAAGGTTAGAGGTGCGATGATAACTGTAACGGCCCGAAAAATTCATCCCGGCCTTCCCGGGAAGCCCAGGGGCATTTTGGTAATTTTGGGTCGGGCCGGTTTTGAAGTTTAAAATTTGCCGAAATAATTGCGAGTCAATTTGAATAGGATCGGGATTTTTGGTGAAGGCGTTTGGGCTTGGGAAGGAGCAAAAATAAATAGGGAATTAATTAGCGCGTCGAGCAGGAATCGAACCAGGGCCGTGTCGCATGCTAGGCGGAGGGCACAGCCAGCCGAGCCACCGTGCTCGTTTGTTAATCTTTGCGCGCGAGCTTGTATATATGCCTGTCTTCGTGCGTTTTATTTAAAAGCCAAAATCGCCCGAGTTCGCTCCCGTTTCTTCTTCTTCTCCTTCTTCGTGAATCCTCTCGACCGACAAATAACCCCCTTCGCCATTTCTCCTCGCCAACTCCAATTCGCGGAGTTCCTCTCCATCTCAAGGTCGGTTTCCATTCCCGAGCAAAGAGTAAATCTCTTCTTCTTCTCCTCTCTTCCTCTTTTCCCGTGAGTCTCTCTCTGTTAGGGGCTTCGCTTCCCGGCCGTGTTGAAGTGAATTTCTGGATGGGTTTTGTGCAGCTTGCGTAGGAGAGCTCGTCCAACAACTATCGGCCGTCGAATCTTCGCCGATCGCTCGAATTCGAGCTTCCTTTCCATCGCCCCTATTCGCCTGTTTCGCCATCGCGACGCGCGCAGCAGATGCACCACCCCGCCGAGCCACGCCGCACTTCGTCCCGAGCTCGCGCGCGTCCTCACCTGGCCTCGGGTCGCGTTGCATCGCGGCGCCCGGGCGTGCACGCGCTCTGTTCGCCCTCGCATCGCCGCGCGTCGCGTTCGCGCGCCACTGCAGCGCGCCGCGCACCCACGATGCCCGACCGCGCGCGCCCCAGCGCCAAACCGACCCGTTGTCGCCCGCGTTCGTGCAATCGGTCCGTTCGTGCGTTAAATGCGTGCCTCGTGAGTTGCTCCCGAGTGAGCCTCATTTATTTTATTGTATTTAGGCCTATTGTGTGATTTTTGTGTTGATTGATAGGTTCCTGTAGCTAGATCGAGATTGTTCGCGACTTAGGATTTCGTGCCAAACCGCCCCCGACCAAGGTAAGGATTTCTTACCACCGGGGTTGTGTGGACCTCGCGATATTATATGTGATTGTTGAATGATTGCTTGTTTGTGACTATTGACATGTGTAGCTAGGTGCTTCAACTGAATTCTGTTAGCATGATTTCTTGGTTAATTCTCATGTTAATCCATGCTAGGTTGTTCCTTTCTCGCATGCTCAGATTCATTCCTTGCTTCGTAGTATCATGCTAGGCTCGTTGTATTCTTATTGAGCACGTATTGGATTTTATGGAATTGTTTCTTCGCTTGCTAAGGGCAAAGTTAGAGTTGCGGTAGATAGCATCATCCGGGCTCGATGCATAAAGTACCTTGCATCCATGGCGCGGGGACGTCGAGCAAGTCATTCCGCCCTCGACCCCGTGAGGGATTTGCTAACCCGAGCGGTAGGCCCCGCAATCTTGGGTGAGGGTGGCGATCGTTAAATGCCCCAACCGTCGGGATGATGACTTGGCATTGCCTTGTCCTCGATAGTCGGCACGCGTCCTCGGCCGTGTTCGGCCGTAGAGCCCCGATTGCCACTGTTAAGGTAAGGCGGCTTCTGGTGTAAGCCTACCACGACCCGTTCCCTTAGCCTCAGTGCGGTGGTTCAGCCGACATAGTTTAAGTGTCCGTGTCTCACACCCCTATGTCGGTGACACCGATCCAAAGATTTAGTTAGGCGTGGTGGATCGGACATGGGCAGCTTGCCTCTAGACCCTGCACCCCATGGTGCGCAGAGCACGCGGTGCATGTTTACGCTCATTACACACACGACCGGAGAGCTCCTCGGGATCTTGAGCGAGTGTACCTTTCGTCGACAGTGAGAAAGCCGAGGCCGGACTTGTTTCTCGTATAGGCGACTTATGTATTGGATCAGTATGATGATTTTACTCGGACTAAGCCACCGAGTTGGCATCCGAGGCCCAAGTGTGGGCTAAGCTATGTGCTCTATTCTCGTGTTATATTCATAGCTTGCATACGCTCATCGAGATGACCATGTATATCGTATTGTACCCGGTTGGGGATTCTTAATGAGTAATTCGTTACTCACCCTTATTTTGTGGTTTCCACATGTAATCGTGGGCGCGCGACCGGATGCACGAAGGAGAAGTCGTGATCATGGGGCCCAGTCTTTCCAACTCGATTTTTGTATTATGACTCTCGTGTGTTTTTGTTTTCCCCCAATGCATGTAGTGGGCACGGAGCCCTAGGATGTTTGTAAATATTTGTGGATTCCAAAGATGTTGTATCCGAACAGTTTTGAATGGCTTTTAGTAAATCTCTCGATCGAGTAAACTTTGGAAATGTATTTATCTGGAGCAGTGCTTGGAAACAGAATGTGTTTTGTGGAAAATGTCTAGTTTTTAAAGGGGTTATTTTGAATGTTTTGTTTTAATTGGAATCAAATCATATACATTTAAATGTCCTTTACTTTGAATACATGCATTGGGATAAGGGCCCATTTAGTGCCCCATTCGGGGTCGGTCCCTTACAGCTTGGTATCGAGCTTAGAGTCATAAATTTCGTAGTATGACTGTTGTTGTAGGTCGTTTTCCCATGATCACTAGCACTGGCGGTCATCGTGCACGCCTAAGTTTACTATTTGTTGTTTAAAAAGGGTTAAGAATTTGCAATACCTGTCATCTAGTGTATGCCTTGTGTAGTATTGTGGAGCGGAGACGAGCATGTTCTGACTCGTTATTGGTTTGGGTGTAGATCGCCAGCATGCCAGTTACCCGCGCCGGAAGAGGACGCCCGAGAGGAGGCCGAGGTGTCGTGGATCGGATCGACACCGCGCAGGACATCGCCCCAAGCCGAGACGGATAGCATTCCGCGCGTGTAGCTCCCGGTTGAGGCCGAGTAGGCATTGAGGCGATCGTGGCGCCGTGAGATCGCTTCCTGGAGCGCAATTTGCTAATTCCATGAGATCTATGGTGGTTGACTCGTTGAGTGGCCAGAGGCGAGACCTGTGCTTTATTGGCAAAGACAAATGGGAAGAGTCCCGAGCTCGGATCGAGCGGTGACTCGTTTGTTTCAAAGAGGCGCAAAGAAGACCCACTCACCGCAGAGCAGCCAGCCTTTGAGGCGAAGTGGCGAAGGTGCCGATGAACTTGGTAAATGGTTGAAGGACTTCGTAAAGTGGAACCCGATAAGTTTGACGCCACGGTGACGCTTTATCGCAAACAGATGGATTGCCCATTTGGAGTACACCTTCCGATTATGGTGTGCCCCGATGTGCAGAGGCCGAGGTGTGCAAAACCCATGCGTTAGGGGCGTAGCTAGATGGTGGTGGGAGTCCACCTTGAGTGAGAGACCACTGGGTCTCCACCGCCACCGGGAGTTCTTTAAGTCGGAGTTCAGTGGTCAAATATATTAGCGATGAGGCTCAAAGAGAAGATGGTAGCGCTTTTCCAGAATCTGCAGCAGGTTCTCGATTCTATTGAGGAATACGAAAGGAAGTTTTTGAGTATGGCTATTTTGCTCTGCGGTGATAGCGAATGATTTCTCGAGTTGAAAATTCGAAAGTTCATTTTCGTCCGAGGCAGGGTGTGTCTCAGGATGTCAGAGCCCTGGCCCCTATCACTTATGCTAAAGCGGTTCAGCTGGCCACTATTTACAATGGGAAATATCCTGTCGAGCGGGCTGGCGCCGCCTAGTGTCGCCGCGTCTGTCCCGGTGTAGTGGGGCGTAAGAGGAGGTTTGAGTTCGCAGCGGCGGGCGTCGCCAAGGCGATTCGAACCGGATCGGCCAGAGGATGCCGGCCCGATTCCAGCCTCACGCAGGCGGTCCGAGGCGTGTTCCCGCATGTGCCACTTGTGGGAGAGTCCACTTTGGAGCTTGTCAGACCGGGCCCAGGCGATGTTTCAGATGTGGAAGAGAGGGTCATACGATCCGTTTCTGCGATCAGCCAGCTATGGCAGTCCAGCCTGTGCAGCAGCAGCAGGGCCGGGTGTTCGCTACGAACCGTCAGGATGCCGCAGTGGCATGTACGCTTCTTGTTTTGGATCATTGTGCATTTGTCTTGTTTGACTGGTTCTACGCGACTCATTTGTATCTGTTTTGTTTCTTCGAGCATGCTAAGTTGAGATTAGAGCCTCTAGGTTTTGAATTATCTGTTGCTACTCCTTCGGGAGTTAATATGTTAGCTAAAGATAAGATTAAGGATGGCCGGATCGAGATATCCAGGAGAGTTCTTTGGTGGCTACGCTCATAGTTCTACCCATGAGTGGTTTCGGCGTGATCCTTGGTATGGAGTGGTTAGCCGCTAACCACGCATTGATTGACCGCCACCGGAAGGAAGTAGTGTTGGGCCGCGGGTCGGCCCAACTTCAAGTTTCGTGGAGCCAGGTGGAGTTTGCCCGCCGATGGTGTCACCGTGAAAGCCCGTCGTTTGCTAGCTCGTGGAGCTTGGGGCTACCTAGCCAAATTGTCCGGAGAGAGCCATCCTCACCGATCGTTGATCAAGTGCCGGTTGTGCGGGAGTTTGCTGACGTGTTCCTTGAGGAATTACCGGGGTTGCCCCCGAAGAGAGAGGTTGACTTCACAATTGAGCTCGAGCGGGGACCCTCCCTATCTCGAAGGCTCCGTGATCGTATGGCGCCACCGAGCTAAAGGAATCAAGGTTCACCGCAGGAGATGTTAGATCGAGGATTCATCCGTCCGAGTGTGTCCCGTGGGAGCGCCGGTGTTGTTTGTGAAGAAAAAGGATGGTTCGATGCGCCTATGCATTGACTATCGTGAGCTTAATAAGGTGACGATGAAGAATAAGTATCCGCTGCCCCGTATCGATGATTTGTTCGATCGGCTTGAGGAGCTTCCGTGTTCTCCAAGATAGATTTGAGATCCGGGTATCACCGATTCTGCGGATTAGGGACGCCGACATTCCTAAGACAGCGTTCAGGTCTAGATATGGGCACTACGAGTTTGGGGTCATGTCGTTTGGATTGACGAATGCACCAGCAGCGTTCATGGACATGATGGATAGGGTGTTCAAAGCATTTTTGGACAGCTTCGTCATTGTGTTCATTGACGATATTCTGATCTATTCAAGGACCAGAAAGGATCATGCAGAGCATTTGAGGAAAGTGTTGATGAATTTGAGAGGAAAACCACTTTTTATGCGAAATTTTCCAAATGTGAGTTCCGTTGGAACAAGTGGCCTTCTTAGGTCATATAGTCTCGAGAGATGGTATAGCTGTGGATCCTGCAAAGATTGAGGCCGTGAGTTCGTGGGCCAGGCCGACTTCGGTTACCGAGATACGCAGCTTCCTAGGTTTGGCAGGTTACTACCGTCGGTTTGTTAAGGATTTTTCCGCCATAGCCTCGCCCCTCACTCGTCTGACGAGGAAGGGTGTCGAGTTTGTTTGGGACGGTAGGTGTGATGAGAGCTTTGCGTGCTCAAGCGCGATTTGACTTCATTGGTGTTGGCGATCCGGAGGGACAGTGGTTTCGTGGTTTACAATGATGCTTCCAAGTTCGGGTTGGGTTGTGTGTTGATGCAAAGACGGAAGGTCATTGCTTATGCTTCCGTCGTCACCAAGCCATATGAGCGAGAACTATCCGACTCATGATATGGAGTTGGCGCATGGTGTTTGCAACCAAGATTTGGAGGCATTATCCGCATGCGGTGAGCGGATTCGAGATGTTTACCGATCACCGAGCCTCAAGTATCATTTACCCGAGCAAAGAGTTGAACATGAGGCGAGAGGAGATGGTTAGAGCTAGTGAAAGATTATGATTGCGAGATTCTGTACCATCCGGTAAAGCCAACGTTGTAGCCGATGCCTTAAGTAGAAAGACGCCACTGACTTTCAGATCATTTGAGTTCCCAGCCATTGCGAGAGAGAGTTCGAGCGGGTGAGATTGCGAGATTCTTTGGGTGAGGTTCTCGCCGAGTAGCTCGATTGATGATCCAAACCATCGATTAGGCAATGGATTATTGATAGTCGGTGAGTGACCCGCACTTAAGAGGTTGGTTGTGAGAGTCGATGTTGACGGCGACTTTGATTTTGTATATTCACCGCATAAAGGTGACGTCTGAGGCCGGATGTGTGTTCCGGATGTTGCGAGTTTGCAGCAGAGTTGCTCGAGAGGCCCCTGATTCTCCGTTTGCTTGGCACCGGGGTACCAAGATGTATCGAGATCTTGCGAGACATTCGGTGGATGGGTATGAAAAGAGGTGTTGCGGAGTTTGTCGATCGATGTCTCACACATCGGCAAGTGAAGGCACCCAGCAGAGACCACCGGATTATTTGCACCACCGAGTGTGCCTCGGTGGAAATGGGAAGAAATCTCCATGGACTTCATTTCGGATTTGCCGAGGACTCAGGAAGTTCACTCAGATCCGGGTGATAGTTGACCGTTTGACTAAGAGCGCACACTTCATTCCCGGTAGAGACACTTATACCGCGGGAACGATGGCGCGCTGCTTTTAGAGCAGATCATTCGCTATCACGGTGTGCTGTGAGGATCGATTCGACCGTGATTCGAGGTTCACTTCTCGTTCTCGGAGAGCGCCCGAAGGGTTTAGGCATCGAGTGCGATTTCAAAGATGACTTTTCACCCTCGCACCGATAGTCGATCGAGAGGGTGAACCGATTCTCAAGATATGTTGAGGGCTTGTGTGTTGGATTTCGGCGATTGGGACGAGATTCAGATCTCGATGGAGTTTGCATATAACAACGATTGCTTATCGGCGATTGAGATGGCTCCATTCGAGGCTTTGTATGGTAAGCGTTGCCGATCTCCCGTGTTTCGGGAAGAGGTTGGTGATAGGCGTGTTTTGGGTCCCGAGTTCTGCTCGCGATTGACCAATGATGTTGTGCGTAAGATTAGAGCCCGTATGTTGACAAAATCCCGGAGCGCATGAAGAGTTATGCCGATGTTCGACGTCGGGATTTGGAGTTTGAGGTTGGTCGGCATGTATTCTCGAAGGTCGCACCAATGCGAGGAGTTTTGAGGTTTGGCAAGCGTGGGAAGCCGAGCCCCGTTTTGTTGGTCCGTTTGAAATCCCGGAGAGGATCGGTCAAAGTTGCTTATCGATTAGCCTTGCCTCCGTCATTGTCGCGATTGCACGTGTATTTCATGTATCGATCTTCGAGGCAAGACGCGTCTTCGGACCGTCGCACATTGTGGATTTTGAGCCTTTGCGGTGAATGAGGATTTGAGCTTCGAGGAAAAGCCGGTGGGAATTCTTGCCTTTGAGACAAAGACAACTGCAGAATCGTGAAATCCGGCTCGTAAAGGTTCAGTGGAGGAGTCAGAGTTCAGAGGAAGCCACTTGGGAGCGGGAGGATGAGATGAGATTGCATTATCCCGAGCTGTTTCAATCTTAAGTGACTTTCGAGGACGAAAGTCTTGTAAGGGGGGAGTATTGTAACGGCCCGAAAAATTCATCCCGGCCTTCCCGGGAGGCCCAGGGGCATTTTGGTAATTTTGGGTCGGGCCGGTTTTGAAGTTTAAAATTTGCCGGAATAATTGCGAGTCAATTTGAATAGGATCGGGATTTTTGGTGAAGGCGTTTGGGCTTGGGAAGGAGCAAAAATAAATAGGGAATTAATTAGCGCGTCGAGCAGGAATCGAACCAGGGCCGTGTCGCATGCTAGGCGGAGGGCACAGCCAGCCGAGCCACCGTGCTCGTTTGTTAATCTTTGCGCGCGAGCTTGTATATATGCCTGTCTTCGTGCGTTTTATTTAAAAGCCAAAATCGCCCGAGTTCGCTCCCCGTTTCTTCTTCTCCTTCTTCGTGAATCCCCTCCGACCGACAGCGAACCCCCTTCGCCATTTCTCCCTCGCCGACTCCAATTCGCCGGAGTTCCTCTCCATCTCAAGGTCGGTTTCCATTCCCGAGCAGCAGGTAAACTTCTCTTCTTCTCCTCTCTTCCTCTTTTCCGGCGAGTCTCTCCCCTGTTCCGGGGCTTCGCTTCCCGGCCGTGTTGAAGTGAATTTCTGGATGGGTTTTGTGCAGCTTGCGTAGGAGAGCTCGTCCAACAACTATCGGCCGTCCGATCTTCGCCGATCGCCGAATTCGAGCTTCCTTTCCATCGCCTCGCCTCGCCGCCTGTTCGCCGCCGCCGCCGCGCTGAGAGCAGACCAGCCGCCGAGCCACGCCGCACTTCGTCCCGAAGCGCGCGCGCTCGTCCTCACCAGCCTCGGGTCGCGTTGCATCGCCGGCGCCAGACGCGTGCGCGCTCTGTTCGCCCCGCGCTCGCGCAAGGCTCCGCGCGCTCAACGCTGCAGCAGCGGCCGCGCAGACCACGCGTGCCCACGCGCGCGCGCCCAGCGCGCCAGCCACCACCCCGTTCGCTTTGCCCGTTCGTGCAATCGGTCCGTTCGTGCGTTAAATCGTGCCTCGTGAGTTGCTCCCAGTGAGCCTCATTTATTTTATTGTATTTAGGCCTATTGTGTGATTTTTGTGTTGATTGATAGGTTCCTGTAGCTAGATCGAGATTGTTCGCGACTTAGGATTTCGTGCCAAACCGTCCCGACCAAGGTAAGGATTTCTTACCGGGGTTGTGTGGACCTCGCGATATTATATGTGATTGTTGAATGATTGCTTGTTTGTGACTATTGACATGTGTAGCTAGGTGCTTCAATCTGAATTCCTGGTTAGCATGATTTCTTGGTTAATTCTCATGTTAATCCATGCTAGGTTGTTCTTTCTCGCATGCTCGTATCATTTCCTTGCTTCGTAGTATCATGCTAGGCTCGTTGTATTCTTATTGAGCACGTATTGGATTTTATGGAATTGTTTCTTCGTTTGCTAAGGGCGAGTTAGAGTTGCGGTAGATAGCATCATCCGGGCTCGATGCATAAAGTACCTTGCATCCATGGCGGGGGACGTCGAGCAAGTCATTCCGCCCTGGACCCCGTGAGGGATTTGCTAACCCGAGCGGTAGGCCCCGCAATCTTGGGTGAGGGTGGCGCATCGTTAAATGCCCCAACCGTCGGGATGATGACTTGGCATTGCCTTGTCCTCGATAGTCGGCACGTCCTCGGCGTGTTCGGCCGTAGCCCCCGATTGCCACTGTTAAGGTAAGGGCGGCTTCCTGGTGTAAGCCTACCACGACCCGTTCCCTTAGCCTCGGTGCGGTGGTTCAGGTGACATAGTTTAAGTGTCCGTGTCTCACACCCCTATGTCGGTGACACCGATCCAAAGATTTAGTTAGGCGTGGTGGATCGGACATGGGGCGGCTTGCCTCTGACCCGGCACCCCCATGGTCTGCGCAGAGCACGCGGTGCATGTTTACGCTCATTCTGGCGCACGACCGGAGAGCTCCTCGGGATCTTGAGCCGGTGTACCTTTCGTCGACGATGAGGCAGCCGAGGCCAGGACTTGTTTCTCGTATAGGCGACTTATGTATTGGATCAGTATGATGATTTTACTCGGACTAAGCCACGAGTTGGCATCCGAGGCCCAAGTGTGGGCTAAGCTATGTGCTCTATTCGTGTTATATTCATAGCTTGCATACGCTCATCGAGATGACCATGTATATCGTATTGTACCCGGTTGGGGATTCTTCTTGAGTAATTCGTTACTCACCCTTATTTTGTGGTTTTCCACAGGTAATCGTGGCGCGCGACCGGATGCCTGAAGGAGAAGCTGTGATCATGGGGCCCAGTCTTCCAACTCTGATTTTTGTATTATGACTCTCGTGTGTTTTTGTTTTCCCCTGAATGCATGTAGACGCACGAGCCCTAGGATGTTTGTAAATATTTGTGGATTCCAGCATGTTGTATCCGAACAGTTTTGAATGGCTTTTAGTAAATCTCTACGATCGAGTAAACTTTGGAAATGTATTTATCCCGAAGCAGTGCTTGGAAACAGAACAGTTTTGTGGAAAATGTCTAGTTTTTAAAGGGGTTATTTTGAATGTTTTGTTTTAATTGGAATCAAATCATGTCTGTTTAAATGTCCTTTACTTTGAATACATGCATTGGGATAAGGGCCCATTTAGTGCCCCATTCGGGTCGGTCCCTTACAGTTGGTATCAGAGCTTAGAGTCATAAATTCTGTAGTATGACCTGTTGTTGTAGGTCGTTTTCCCATGATCACTAGCACTCCGGATACCATCAGCACGCCTAAGTTTACTATTTGTTGTTTAAAAAGGGTTAAGAATTTGCAATACACTGTCATCTAGTGTATGCCTTGTGTAGTATTGTGGAGCGGAGACGAGCATGTTCGACTCGTTATTGGTTTGGGTGTAGATCGCCAAAGATGCCGCTTACCCGCGCGGAAGAGGACGCCCGAGAGGAGGCCGAGGTGTCGAGGATCGGATCGACACCGCAGGACATCGTCCCAAGCCGAGACGGATAGCATTCGCGTGTAGCTCCCGGTTGAGGCCGAGTAGGCATTGAGGCGACTGCGGCGCGTGAGATCGCTCTCTGGAGCAGAATTTGCTAATTCCATGAGATCTATGGTGGTTGACTGTTGAGTGGCCGAGGCGCGAGACCTGTGCTTTATTGGCGGCCACGGCGGGAAGAGTCCCGAGCTCGATCGAGCGGTGACTCGTTTGTTTCAAAGAGGCGCAAAGAAGACCCCACTCGCGAGAGCCAGCCAGCCTTTGAGGCGTAGTGGCGAGAAGGTGCCGATGAACTTGGTAAATGGTTGAAGGACTTCGTAAAGTGGAACCCCGATAAGTTTGACGCCACGGTGACGCTTTATCGGCGGCCGAGATGGATTGCCCATTTGGAGTACACCTTCACGATTATGGTGTGCCCCGATGTGCAGAGGCCGAGGTGTGCGACCCATGCGTTAGGGGCGTAGCTAGATGGTGGTGGGAGTCCACCTTGAGTGAGAGACCAGCTGGGTCTCCACCTGCCACCTGGGAGTTCTTTAAGTCGGAGTTCAGGGTCAAATATATTAGCGATGAGGCTCAAGAGAAGATGGTAGCGCTTTTCCAGAATCTGCAGCAGGGGGTTCGATTCTATTGAGGAATACGAAAGGAAGTTTTGAGTATGGCTATTTTGCTCGCGGTGATAGCGACCCGAGTTGAAAATTCGAAAGTTCATTTTCAGTCCGAGGCGAGGTGTGTCTCGGGATGTCGAGCCACGGCCCCTATCACTTATGCTAAAGCGGTTTGGTGGCCACTATTTACAATGGGAAATATCCCCGCCGAGCGGGTGGCGCCGCTCGATGCCGCGTCTGTCCCGGTGTAGTAGGGGCGTAAGAGGAGGTTTGAGTTCGAGGAGGGGGGCGGCGCGCCAAGGGCGATTCAAGCCGGATCGGCGTAGGATGATGCCGGCCCGATTCCAGCCTCGCCAGCAGGGCGGTCCGAGGCAGGTTCCCGCATGTGCCACTTGTGGGAGAGTCCACTTTGGAGCTTGTCAGACCGGGCCCAGGCGATGTTTCAGATGTGGAAGAGAGGGTCATACGATCCGTTTCTGCGATCAGCCAGCTATGGCGATCCGTACCCGGCTGTGGCAGCAGCAGCAGGGCGGTGTTCGCTACGAACCGTCGAGGCCGCAGCGTCGCGGATGCCGCAGTGGCAGGTACGCTTCTTGTTTTGGATCATTGTGCATTTGTCTTGTTTGACTCTGGTTCTACGCACTCATTTGTATCTGTTTTGTTTGCTGAGCATGCTAAGTTGAGATTAGAGCCTCTAGGTTTTGAATTATCTGTTGCTACTCCTTCGGGAGTTAATATGTTAGCTAAAGATAAGATTAAGGATGGCCGGATCGAGATATCAGGAGAGTTCTTTGGTGGCTACGCTCATAGTTCTACCCATGAGTGGTTTCGACGTGATCCTTGGTATGGAGTGGTTAGCCGCTAACCACGCATTGATTGACCGCCACCGGAAGGAAGTAGTGTTCAAAGTGCCGGTCCGCCCGACTTCAAGTTTCGTGGAGCCCAGGTGGAGTTTGCCCGCCGATGGTGTCACCGTGAAAGCCCGTCGTTTGCTAGCTCGTGGAGCTTGGGGCTACCTAGCCAAATTGTCCGGAGAGAGCCATCCTCACCGATCGTTGATCAAGTGCCGGTTGTGCGGGAGTTTGCCGACGTGTTCCTCGAGGAATTACGGGGTTGCCCCGAAGAGAGAGGTTGACTTCACAATTGAGCTCGAGCCAGGGACCCTCCCTATCTCGAAGGCTCCGTATCGTATGGCGTCAGCCGAGCTAAAGGAACTGAAGGTTCAATTGCAGGAGATGTTAGATCGAGGATTCATCCGTCCGAGTGTGTCCCCGTGGGGAGCGCCAGTGTTGTTTGTGAAGAAAAAGGATGGTTCGATGCGCCTATGCATTGACTATCGTGAGCTTAATAAGGTGTGATGAAGAATAAGTATCCGTTGCCCGTGATCGATGATTTGTTCGATCGCCGAGGAGCTTCCGTGTTCTCCAAGATAGATTTGAGATCTGGGTATCACCATGGGCTATGCGGATTAGGACGCCGACATTCCCTAAGACAGCGTTCGTGTCTAGATATGGGCACTACGAGTTTGGGGTCATGTCGTTTGGATTGACGAATGCACCAAAGCGGCGTTCATGGACATGATGGATAGGGTGTTCAAAGCATTTTTGGACAACTTCGTCATTGTGTTCATTGACGATATTCCGATCTATTCAAGGACCGAGAAAGGATCATGCAGAGCATTTGAGGAAAGTGTTGATGACCTTGAGGAAAACCAGCTTTATGCGAAATTTTCCAAATGTGAGTTCGTTGGAACAAGTGGCCTTCTTAGGTCATATAGTCTCGAGAGATGGTATAGCCGTGGATCCTGCAAAGATTGAGGCCGTGAGTTCGTGGGCCAGCCGACTTGATTACCGAGATACGCAGACTTCCTAGGTTTGGCGAGTTACTACCGTCGGTTTGTTAAGGATTTTTCCGCCATAGCCTCGCCCCTCACTCGTCCGACGAGGAAGGGTGTCGAGTTTGTTTGGGACAGTAGGTGTGATGAGAGCTTTGCTGTGCTCAAGCGCATTTGACTTCACTTGATGTTGGCGATCCGAGAGGGACAGTGTGGTTTCGTGGTTTACAGCCGATGCTTCCAAGTTCGGGTTGGGTTGTGTGTTGATGCAAAGACGGAAGGTCATTGCTTATGCTTCCCGTCACCAAGCCATATGAGCAGTAACTATCCGACTCATGATATGGAGTTGGCGCAGTGGTGTTTGCAATCAAGATTTGGAGGCATTATCCAGACGGTGAGCGGATTCGAGATGTTTACCGATCACCAGAGCCTCAAGTATCATTTACCCGCAAAGAGTTGAACATGAGGCGAGAGGAGATGGTTAGAGCTAGTGAAAGATTATGATTGCGAGATTCTGTACCATCGGGTAAAGCCAACGTTGTAGCCGATGCCTTAAGTAGAAAGACGCCGACTCATCAGATCGAGTTTCCAGCCCAGATTGCGAGAGAGAGTTCGAGCGGCCGAGATTGCGATATTCTTTGGGTGAGGTTCTCGCCAGAGTAGCTCATTGATGATCCAAACCATCGATTAGGCAATGGATTATTGATAGTCACCGAGTGACCGCACTTAAGAGGTTGGTTGTGATGAGATGTTGACGGCGACTTTGATTTTGTATATTCACCGCATGTGAAACGACGACTGAGGCGGATGTGTGTTCCGGATGTTGCGAGTTTGCGAGCAGAGTTGCTCTCGAGAGGCCCTGATTCTCCGTTTGCTTGGCACCCGGGGTACCAAGATGTATCGAGATCTTAAGCGACATTCCGGTGGATGGGTATGAAAAGAGGTGTTGCGGAGTTTGTCGGTCGATGTCTCACTGTCGGCAAGTGAAGGCACCCCAGCAGAGACCACCGGATTGTTGCAAACACCGAGTGTGCCTCGGTGGAAATGGGAAGAAATCTCCATGGACTTCATTTCTGGGTTTGCCGAGGACTCGAGGAAGTTCACTCAGATCCGGGTGATAGTTGACCGTTTGACTAAGAGCGCACACTTCATTCCCGGTAGAGACACTTATACCGTGGGAACATGCTGGCGCGCAGCCTATTTTTAGAGCGAGATCATTCGCTATCACGGTGTGCCCTGTGAGGATCGATTCGACCGTGATTCGAGGTTCACTTCTCGCTTTCGGAGAGCGCCCGGAAGGGTTTAGGCACCGAGTGCGATTTCAAAGATGACTTTTCACCCTCGCACCGATGGTCGTCGATCGAGAGAGGTGAACCAGATTCTCAAGATATGTTGAGGGCTTGTGTGTTGGATTTCCGGCGATTGGGACCAGATTCAGATCTCGATGGAGTTTGCATATAACAACGATTATCGATCGGCGATTCGGATGGCTCCATTCGAGGCTTTGTATGGTAAGCGTTGCCGATCTCCCGTGTTCGGGAAGAGGTTGGTGATAGGCGTGTTTTGGGTCCCGAGTTGCCGCAGATTGACCAATGATGTTGTGCGAGAAGATTAGAGCCCGTATGTTGACAAAATTTCAGAGCGCATGTAAGAGTTATGCCGATGTTCGACGTCGGGATTTGGAGTTTGAGGTTGGTCGGCATGTATTCTGAAGGTCGCACCAATGCGAGGAGTTTTGAGGTTTGGCAAGCGTGGGAAGCCGAGCCCCGTTTTGTTGGTCCGTTTGAAATCCCGGAGAGGATCGGCCAAAGTTGCTTATCGATTAGCCTTGCCTCCGTCATTGTCGCAGAGGTGCACGTTGTATTTCATGTATCGATGCCGAGGCGACGCGTGCGGACCCGCCGCACATTGTGGATTTTGAGCCTTTGCGGTGAATGAGGATTTGAGCTTCGAGGAAAAGCCGGTGGGAATTCTTGCCTTTGAGACAAAGACAACTGCGTGAATCGTGAAATCCGGCTCGTAAAGGTTCGATGGAGGAGTCGAGTTCAGAGGAAGCCACTTGGGAGCGGGAGGATGAGATGAGATTGCATTATCCCGAGCTGTTTCAATCTTAAGTGACTTTCGAGGACGAAAGTCTTGTAAGGGGGGAGTATTGTAACGGCCCGAAAAATTCATCCCGGCCTTCCCGGGAGGCCCAGGGGCATTTTGGTAATTTTGGGTCGGGCCGGTTTTGAAGTTTAAAATTTGCCGGAATAATTGCGAGTCAATTTGAATAGGATCGGGATTTTTGGTGAAGGCGTTTGGGCTTGGGAAGGAGCAAAAATAAATAGGGAATTAATTAGCGCGTCGAGCAGGAATCGAACCAGGGCCGTGTCGCATGCTAGGCGGAGGGCGGCCACACCAAGCCACCGTGCTCGTTTGTTAATCTTTGCGCGCGAGCTTGTATATATGCCTGTCTTCGTGCGTTTTATTTAAAAGCCAAAATCGCCCGAGTTCGCTCCCCGTTTCTTCTTCTCCTTCTTCGTGAATCCCCTCCGACCGACAGCGAACCCCCTTCGCCATTTCTCCCTCGCCGACTCCAATTCGCCGGAGTTCCTCTCCATCTCAAGGTCGGTTTCCATTCCCGAGCGGCGCAGTAAACTTCTCTTCTTCTCCTCTCTTCCTCTTTTTCGGCGAGTCTCTCCCCTGTTCCGGGGCTTCGCTTCCCGGCCGTGTTGAAGTGAATTTCTGGATGGGTTTTGTGCAGCTTGCGTAGGAGAGCTCGTCCAACAACTATCGGCCGTCGAATCTTCGCCGATCGCTCGAATTCGAGCTTCCTTTCCATCGCCCTCGCTCGCCTCGCTCGCCTCGGCCACGCGCGCCAGCAGATGCGTTCTGACCAGCCGCCGAGCCACGCCGCACTTCGTCCCGAAGCTCTCGCGCGCGTCCTCACCCAGCCTCGGGTCGCGCATCGCATCGCCAGCGCCCAGGCGTGCACGCTCTGTTCGCCCTCGCATCGCAAGGCTGTCGCGCTTCAATGCGCGCAGCAGCTCGCGCACCCACGTGCCCACACCTCGCGCCAATGCGCCAGCCCACCCCCGTTCTTTGCCCGTCGGTAATCGGTCCGTTCATGCGTTCGTGCGTGCCTCGTGAGTTGCTCCCGAGCCGAGCCTCATTTATTTTATTGTATTTAGGCCTATTGTGTGATTTTTGTGTTGATTGATAGGTTCCCTGTAGCTAGATCGAGATTGTTCGCGACTTAGGATTTCGTGCCAAACCGCCCCGACCAAGGTAAGGATTTCTTACCGGGGTTGTGTGGACCCTGCGATATTATATGTGATTGTTGAATGATTGCTTGTTTGTGACTATTGACATGTGTAGCTAGGTGCTTCATCTGAATTCTGTTAGCATGATTTCTTGGTTAATTCTCATGTTAATCCATGCTAGGTTGTTCCTTCTCGCATGCTCGTATCTGTTCCTTGCTTCGTAGTATCATGCTAGGCTCGTTGTATTCTTATTGAGCACGTATTGGATTTTATGGAATTGTTTGTCATTTGCTAAGGGCAAGGAGTTAGAGTTGCGGTAGATAGCATCATCCGGGCTCGATGCATAAAGTACCTTGCATCCATGGCGGGGACGCCGAGCAAGTCATTCCGCCCCGGACCCCGTGAGGGATTTGCTAACCCGAGCGGTAGGCCCCGCAATCTTGGGTGAGGGTGGCGATCGTTAAATGCCCCAACCGTCGGGATGATGACTTGGCATTGCCTTGTCCTCGATAGTCGGCACGTCCTCGGCGTGTTCGGCCGTAGCCCCCGATTGCCACTGTTAAGGTAAGGGCGGCTTCGGTGTAAGCCTACCACGACCCGCCTCCTTAGCCTCAGTGCGGTGGTTCAGCCGACATAGTTTAAGTGTCCGTGTCTCACACCCCTATGTCGGTGACACCGATCCAAAGATTTAGTTAGGCGTGGTGGACTGGACATGGGCAGCTTGCCTCTAGACCCAGCACCCCCATGGGTCGCAGAGAGCACGCGGTGCATGTTTACGCTCATTACAGCGCCACCGGAGAGCTCCTCGGGATCTTGAGCAGTGTACCTTTTTCGACGAGATGACAAGCCGAGGCCGGGACTTGTTTCTCGATAGGGCGACTTATGTATTGGATCAGTATGATGATTTTACTCGGACTAAGCCACCGAAAGTTGGCATCCGAGGCCCAAGTGTGGGCTAAGCTATGTGCTCTATTCTCGTGTTATATTCATAGCTTGCATACGCTCATCGAGATGACCATGTATATCGTATTGTACTTCCGGTTGGGGATTCTTACCGAGTAATTCGTTACTCACCCTTATTTTGTGGTTTTCCACTGTGTCGTCGTGGCGCGCGACCGGATGCCCGAAGGAGAAGGCGTGATCATGGGGCCCAGTCTTCCAACTCGATTTTTGTATTATGACTCTCGTGTGTTTTTGTTTTCCCCGAATGCATGTGGCAGGACACGAGCCCTAGGATGTTTGTAAATATTTGTGGATTCCAAAGCATGTTGTATCCGAACAGGTTTTGAATGGCTTTTAGTAAATCTACGATCAGAGTAAACTTTGGAAATGTATTTATCTGGAGCAGTGCTTGGAAACAGGAACAGTGTTTGTGGAAAATGTCTAGTTTTTAAAGGGGTTATTTTGAATGTTTTGTTTTAATTGGAATCCGAAATCATGTCTGTTTAAATGTCCTTTACTTTGAATACATGCATTGGGATAAGGGCCCATTTAGTGCCCCATTCGGGTCGGTCCCTTACAATAACAAACAAAACATGAAGAAATCGAAGAAACCCCACTAAAATACAAAGAGATCCAAAGAAAATTGTCGGAATCGACGAAAAAACCCAAAGAAAACACTAGAAGAAGAAGAATGGAAAATAGAAAAAGATGGTCGAAAAAACGCCGGAATAAACAGGGAGAAGACGGGTTCACCTTGGGACTTGATTATAATGCAAATATTTTCAAATTTAACTGTAATTATTTTGTTATAATAGTCATACATTACAATTTCCCAAAAAAAAAAAATCATCAAATTTTAAATAAAACATGACCTCCATAGCAGTTCAATGACAAATAGCATTTGTAAATTTTTTTTTTTTTAAAATATTTGATTTGAAAAAATGAATTAGACGAAATTAAATAAAAACAATAGTTTAAAACGTAATTGTTTCAAAAAAATAATAAAGACTTAACAAAAGTGAAAAAGTAAGATTTGAAAAAAAAATCATAAATTTCTAACTACATGGCAAAGTAGCAGTTCGTCACGTGGCCACCATAGCATTTCAATCACAAATACGATTTGCAAAAAATCCAATGCCTCGAAATATTTAGTTGAGGGTATAATAGGTATTATGAAAGAATATTATTAATTAAATTTAAAATAAAAAATAAATTTACAAATACTTTGAAATAATGACTAGATTTGTAATTATTTTCCTAAAAGTGGCTATCTCCTACAATTTTCCAAAAATCTATTAAAGCAAAAGCTTTCACAATGTTGATACCACAAATTTGTAAGATGGAAAATCAGGTTGAGATTGAACCGAAATTAGGGTGAACACATCCGTTAACAATTATAGGAATCTAATTGACAGACTTATGTAACTTAGAGTAGTTAAATATTAGGGGAATTTTCATACATAATAAATAAAACACAAAATAATCGATGTATAGCATCTTTTTAGAAGAAATCCGTGGATAATAGAAAATTCGAACGGGCCTAATAAATTGACAAAAAAGCTTACGTGTTTGATAGCTTTCATCAAGACAACAATAATAGTCTTAAATTGATGCACATATAACTTTCGATCAATGTCATAGATTCATCAATAATTGTGGTAGATAATATTCAATCAGTATAATAGATAATTTTCAATCAAAAGGTAGTGAATGATAAAATTGAAATATATAAACAACGCTTAAAATTCTCCTATGAATAAAATATTTTTAAAAATATACTATAATTAAAATAGATTACAAAAAAAAGTTGCTGCCTAAATAAAATTTCCTAAATATTATTAAGTAGCTAGCTCTTTGGATTTTTTTGTGATTGAGTTACCAAATTCAGAGGGTTTTGATACCAAATTTAGACAGCCATTGTTTGGATGTAAAAAGTTTTCGTTGCCGGGAATTGAACTCAGGTCTCTTAGGTGAAAGCCAGATATCCTAACCAATGAACGACAACAGATAATTTTTTTTATTTAATGTATAAGAAAAATTTAATCCAATCTAGTGGTTTCATTGTATGGTGATGGGTTCAATCTTGAAAATTGGTATTTAACTCTCATATTATTTGAGAGCAATAATGTCTTGTATGTATGGTTTGTTGGTCCCCCTCCCCCAATTTATACTAAAAAATAAGAAAAGAAAAACTTAATCGATTTTAGAACCATTACATAAAAAATCAATAAAAGCAAATGCTTTCTCAATGTTGATGCCACATATTTGTAACATAGAAAATCATGCTAAGATCAAACGAATTACTGTGAGTATAATTATAGAAATATAATTTATAGATTTATGTGTAATTTAAAGTAGTTAAATATTATTAAACATGAGATTTGTACTTATATTTTGGTAAAATCAATGGAAAAGTCATTTTCTATGGGTTTAACAATATCTTATTTTAACTAAATGAGTAAGTGGCGGGATTGGTTATCTGGATTGGAGTTAATCCATTTCCACTCCACGGTTAGAATCGATATTGAAAAACAATATCTCAATTTAAAAAAGATGAGTTCACAAATAATTTTTTATGGGTTTAGTGGTAATTTTTGAAGAGAAATTTTCTAGGTTTGCAGTTAATTTTTGCACAAAATTTTAAGATTGTTATATCAAAATTTCAACAAAATTTGAGGTGGAGCGTTTTGATGGGAGGGGTGATTTTTCTTTTTGGAGGAAAAAAATGCGTGCTCTCCTAATCCAACAAAGAGTGTCTAAGGCTCTTCATGATCCTGAAACGCATCATGAGACAATGATAACAGGTGAAAAAAAGGAAATGCTAGAATGGCCTAGAGTACGATTATCTTATATCTAGCGGACAATGAGACAATGTGTTAAGGCAAAGTACATGCTGCAAATACAACTTTGGATGCATGGTCTAAATTGGATAGCTTTTATTTGACTAAATCCTTTACTAATAAGTTGTATTTAAAGTTTTTCGGTTATAAGATGGATCCTAGCAAAGATATACAACAGAATCTAGACGAATACAACAAGATAACACTTGATCTGAATAACATTGATGAGGTAATTTCAAATGAAAACAAAGCTATTATCATGTTAATTCGCTACCAAAATCTTATAATGGAGTAAAAACTACAATCAAGTATGTAAAAATAGTCTCTCCATGGATATTATACTTAATCCCTTAAGCTCTAGAGATTTAGAAATGAGAAAGACAAAAAGGTAAAGAGAATGAAGTTCTCCTAGTCAGAGATGGAACTGATGAAAAGCCAGCTAAAGGGAATAACATTCTTGAAAAGTTGATCAGAAAAAAGTGCTTCTATTGCCACAAGGAAGGGCATATTAAAAGGATCTGCTATGAACTCAAGAACAAGATGAGGAATGAAGAAGAATCACATATTGTGAATGTTTCTGATGGGTATTGACTCAGCTGAGGTTTTGACAGTATCAGAAGTAGGTGTGATAGGTGACTGGATTTTAGACTCAAGGTGTTCATTTCACATGACACCCCACAGACATTGGTTTCAAGAATTTGAGAGCATTCATGACGATAATTTTCTTCTTGAAAACAACCAAGAATGTATTGTTGAAAATATTGGTTCAATTATCGTTGAAATTTGGCAGTCTGACAAACCCATTGACTCGTTAACACCATTTATTGTGTCCACTTCAGAGAACATAGTCCTGATCGAAAGTGCCAATGAAGCTTCCCTTGCATGCAAGTCACAAACTGCTAGAAGAAGATTTTTTAAAATGTCACTACTACAAAAATGAGGTATGATGATTCTAAAAAAGTGTCACAAACGGCTTAGATGATACTTTTTTGCAATCATTGTATCGCACATCATCTATGTTCTTTAGTTGACACTTATTAATAAGTGTCATTAAAATATCATAGATGATACTTCTTTGCAATCATTGTATCGCACATCATCTATTCTTTTCAGATGACACTTTTTTGTAAGTGTCATTGAAATATTTTAGCTGACACTTTTCTGCAATCATGAATTTTTATTTGATGATACTAGTTTTTTGTCACCAATAAGCAATATATGACATATAAATTAAGTCATTAATGTATTATCAACGACACCTAAACATTATCAATAAATATTATTTATTGACACTTATTTTTAATCATCAAATAATTAAACATGACTCTTTATTTTAATCATATATCTTAAATTTATGACAAATATTTATTATCAATTTATATTATTTCATAACGCTTGTTGTGTCTATTTGCAACCTTTTTTTTGCTATTAACTATTATCATACATACATACATAATATTCTTCAAGAAAAATAACTTCACCAATAAAAGACTTGTCAACAAATAAAATTTCATTAATGACTTAAAATATTTGTATTGAACAAAATAACAAAAGGACAATAATATTACACTTGTGATAAATGTTCACACAGTTTTTTACAACAAAAATAACTAGTAAATGATGAGTGCATTTCTTCACCGCTTCATCCTTTGAGTGTGTTCATGCAAAACCTAAGAAAAATTGAGTTTCAAACAACCTTCACAATTACATATTACTTAACATTAACATATGAGCTTTCTTACGAATAAGAAAAGAGCTTCAAGCAAGAAAAGAAAATTTAAGTAATTCTAACGAGTATGCATGAATAAATCTTTCATAACCTTAAGCAAGAAAAGAAAATGAAGAAAAGAATGAAGCTTACATCAAAATTTGAACGCTTGGAGGCTTCAATACATGTCTTTTCCCTAGCCTCTTTATTTTCATGTCCATATTCCCTATAAGCATCAAACCAATATATGTTTCAGCTTCAATATAAACCTAAATATTCAAACAGATGTGCCTATATGTTAAAAACTAAAATAACCTTAAGGAATTAGAGTAGATAAAGTTTACCTCTTTAACTTGCAAAGCATTCACTAGAAGAAAATAAACAAATTCTCCAATATATTAGCTTCAACAATATAGAAATGAGACATCAACAAATTGATCAATAATAAAAAACTAGAAGAATAAGTCATTAACTAGTTGTGCTATTGAAACTTAACCAGAAGAAAAATGTATGGTTGGACATTGTTATTATATCCATAGTTTAGAGTTATACCTCCACTCAAGATGGATCTAAGTCAAATTCGGCTCCAACATTTAACCTAGATAAGAACAATTAAAACAACAAAAATAATTGTAAAGGTCAAACATATAAAGTTCTAAAATAAGCACAAGCATGTAAATATTGCATAGAAAGTAATAACATATTACTTAACAATAACATGTGAGATTTGGCAAAAAGAAAAAAATAATAACATATGAGCTTTCTTATTGATAAGAAAAGAACTTCAACCATCTACATTACATATAAACCAAAGAAGTTCTTTTTTTAAAAGCATAAGAAACATGTAAATATTGCATAGAAAGTAAGTTACTGAAAATGAAGACTAAACCTCTCATTTTTCTACTTGACAAACTCAACAACTTCCTGCAAGATTGTTTAGAAGTATCCACAACATTATAATGAAAGCATGCAAACAAATTAGAAATTTTAATACATACATCGATTATGAGAATGTATTGGTACCTGAGACAAACCAACAATTATTCCAAACTCCAACACATTTTCACCCATTTGATTGAACAAAAACATTAATATATATATATATATACACACACACACACATAGAAGACGTACCCATTTCAACTAGCTTCTCTATCATACCGTGGCTGCCTATTCAGAGTTCTTGCAGCTAGAAAATCCAACAAAACTCATAGAAAACACATCAAATTCAAGGACTAGAAGAATTGGGCAATCGACAAATAATAGAGTGAAATCAAAAGTATCTACAGCTTTATAATGGAAGCATGTAAATAAAATAGAAAAGTTAATTCAAAATTTCAGCAACATAACGACACCCCTGTGACTAACCAAAAAAAATAAGTACACCTGTGTTAACAATGAAAATCATATATAATCTACCATGTGGCTTCCTTTGCTGCAGGGTAGCCACAATTCACATAAAATATGCATAATTGTAAAGTTTAAATTACTTACCTAAGTGTAACGTCACGTCCTTTATCTCCTGAACTGCTCCATCATCTCTCGAAGCTTGCTGTAATTTTCTCGAGATTCATCTCTAGTCTTCTGTAGATATCGTGTTAATCTTTCCCTAGACTATAAACTCAAAATTCACTACTACAATAAATAGAAGCCAAAATGAAAATAAATAAGAGCAATGAGTCTTACTTAGTATTTCAACAACCAATTTTCTAGGTCACAATATATAAGAGCAATGAGTCGAGCCGCGAGCATCTCTTTAAGAAAAACCTCATAGCTTCAAAAGGATACACCACATGAGACATATGGTTTGGTGATGAGGCTTGGAAAAGAATGCAGAGTTGGTGATTAAACATAAATCAAGAAAAGTAAACCTAAAAAGCAACATATAAAATGATGTTTGACAACACAAAATATGGGGCAAAAAAAATTGCAACTTAATGTTACCACTAACCAAAAGTTGAACTACAAAATGACACTTACTTCAAGAGCCGCTGCTTTGGCAATAACGATACTTCTTGGATAGTTTTATGGTTGACCTTTTACTATATATACATAGAGCATTGAACTTTTTTATTTTCATTAATAGATAAGCTAAAATAACTCACTAAAACTCTCGACCAACAAGAAAGAAGAAAAGCCCGAGAATAAAACCATTTCAACACCAACCTCTATCGTATTTGTGTCATTCTTTTGATCCCTAGAGATGAGAACTGAAGAATGAAATGTCATTAATGTTGCTTTTAAAAACACATCAAAATGAATATACAAAATGAAATATCATTAGTGGGTAAAATATGAATCTATTAAACAACACTCTACTAAAAATATTATATGCAGAAATCAATTCTACATTTGGTGTAAGGCTATAACAATAAAGAAAAAAAAAACAGTATCCATAAACTGCCGAATCCTCGCCATTTTCTTCAATCATCTAAGGAAAATGCTCATATGTCCCATGACAATAAATTTATTGACTTTTTTTTTTCTCACATCTCAATATTCTTGAAACTAATTTACTACCATCTTATCTACTATAAGTTATCCTCATTATGTTCAATGTATGTGAATCAAACAATGAGAGAAGTATGTCGCACTGTTTACCGGTTTGCAGCTAGGCTTGGGGTAGGCACATGTATCCTGAGCATTGGGGATTAGAGCAAAAGGGAAGATAATCGCTTACCAAACCAATCAATAATTTCAAATAATTATCAGCTATTGATTGAGATCAAATGTTAATACAAATAATCATTTTGGGGGAAGGGAAATTGATATATCACTTTACCTCTCAAAATTTAGAGGCCAGTTCTTTCAAATCATTGATTTCTTCTATGAGTTTGAAAAAAGCACAATCCAAAGAAGTGGATAAGCCACTTTACCTCTCAAAATTTTGAGGTCAGTTCTTTCAAATCATTGATTTCTTCTATGAGTTTGAAAAAAGCACAATCCAAAGAAGTGGATAAGCAGGTTGAAAATCTCAATTAATCTTAGCGACAAAGTCCAATTCAAAGAGTTTCTCCTTCACAAACAAGTAAATTAAAGTAAGCAACAACAATTTATTATAAAATCTAACATAAAAAATTATAAACAAAATAACATAAGAAATTACCTCATAATCTACTTCTTTTTCTTTTCTTTTCTTTTCTTTTCTTTATTTCTTTCTGTACATGTGTGTTTTAAGGTTGAAAATGATTTCCTTCTGTACATGTGTGCTTTAAGGTTGAAAAGGGCATTTTTAGTCACTTATAGTTGAGTTCTTTTTCAATTTTATTCATAATCTTGTAAAAATTTTAATTTCATCTTCATCAAGTCTTTTCAATTGCTAAATCTTAACATAAGAACTTACAAATCATGATTGATCTCAATAGAAACATTGAGATTATAGGAAAAAACCATGAGAAGTAACTCAGAGTTGTCCGGTAAAGAAACTTACAACAGACATTCTTAAGCAATAGTGAAGTTATGGAAATTAAAAAGTACAATTTGAGTTGTGATATTAACATCAAATTAGATTACATAAGTCTAATGTTAGGGAAATCTAATAAAAATGCTATGATAAAATTTACCCTTATAATTCTTTGCCTAACAAAATCAATCTTCATGATATACGGGAGACTAAAGCACAACCTCAACATGAAATACAAAAAAGGATTGAACAATCATAGAAACCTTTACAGTTAGAAAGTAATATATTATTTTGTGAATTTAGTTCTAAAATATAAACTCTTGCATAAGAAAAGTCAATCTTTAAAGATGAGCTCACAGAAATTCACCATATGTGCATGTACAACTTTGAAACCTTCATATTTATCTTCCAATCAATTTCATGGATGTTCCTACAATACAAATTTAACTTATATGAGAACCTTAAAATCATATAACAAGGGCAATAGAAAATGTGTAAAAAAAATAATACATAAAAATAGAAAACATGATTAGTTCTAAGGTTTAGAAAAAAAAAAAAAAAAAAAAAAAAAACAAAAAATTAAGAACAAATACCTTTTAGTGTAAAATTTTGAGACTATGAAACTCTAAAAACCGATGGAAAATATCCCCAAGCTTTTGGTATTCCCCAAAGTCCTTATAAGCAAATAATCACAAAAAAAACATGGTTACTCTCTTAAGCTTTTATCCATGACCGCATTTTAAAGAAATTTCATATAGAAAATAGTTGAAGTCAAAGAGCCTATAAAAGGTAAGATTCAAACAACTTAAAAAACATATACACATAAGCTAAATGCAACGAAAGGAAAACATGTCAGTCAAGTAAAGGGATCAAAGACACTAGCATCAAAACCAGAAACAAATTTGAAAAATGATAACCAATAGTCGTTAAAAATCATAATACAACCGCTATCAATAAAATAAGAGTACAGATAGTAAGGAAAGACATATTTGTAATCATAAGTTGCTAAAAATATTAGGTGAAAAAGACACAAAAAATTGTTAATGGAAGCGTCAACTCCACTCAACTCACTAGGTTAAAAATAAAAAAGCAACGATTCTTAATCAACAAGTACAAACTTAAAAAGAAACAAATTATTATATTTAAGATAGATAAAGAGATTACTCCTATTTATATTTTTAGAATTTTAGTAAGAATTTAGATGTTTCTCTACTAAAATGAAAGCAAAAAGATTATGAGAAAACAAAAGATTTAAAACTAAAAAGACCAAATATTGACACACTCATAACCATAGAAACAAAATTTATAATTTAACCTATAATATATGGAAAGGCACAAACTAAGCAACAAAGAAACAGATGTTCAAAATTGAAGCTCAAAACCAAAATCCCTAAACGAAAGAGCCAGTGAGCTGAAAGAGGAATGCACAAAGTCGTACATTTTAGTTGAAAACCCCAACAACAAATCCCAACTCAAAACAAATCTCAGCAAAAAAATGGAAGCTTGAAACCTTAAATCAAAACAGGTAAATTCCTAAAGGTGTTTACTCAATTTCACTCCAGCCTTATAAGTCCATAAACAAGAAATAGACACATCCACAATTCCAAGTTAGAAATAAAAAATAAAAAAAAGAAAGCAAAATTGAGGGGAATAGAAAAGGAGAGGAAGTGAAAACCAAGTAGAGTGAGTAAAATTATTTCATACCGGATCAAAAATTGGGGGATTGAGATCCATGGAGAACAGATAGTAATAGAAATAATCAAGAGTGAGGGAGTGTTAATTTTGTGAGCATGGAGATCACGTGCTACCGTCGTTGACGCACGTGCTCAAGAATACATGGCAATTGAGGTTGTGTGATCGCGGAACTCGACGACAAAGGAGCGCAGCTGGTCTAGAGAGGTTAGGGTTTTTCCAAAGGGAAAGGCAGAGGAGAATCGGGATTGGAATTTGGTTAAGAGAAGAAAAAAATTGAGCGCTTTTTCCCCTCTTTTTTACGCCAAACAAAAATAGTGGCAAAATTAAGTTATAAAAAAATTATAAAAATTATAAAAATAATATATCTGTCTTGTTATTATTATTTTTTTTTTAGCTCTATCAAAATATATTAATTATTTTTAGATTTATTTTTGTAGAAATGTTTTCATAATTTTTTTTTTAAAGATTTAGACCGATAAATCTAACAATCAAATTTTTTATGACAATTACAAAATTGTCATGTATAATGTAAAATCATCATTAAAATATTAAAATTTTTATGACAATTATTAATTGTCATGGAATTTTTATTCCTTACAAGTTATCAATCCTTTAGTTCAAAATTTGTGGTTTTTGTTTCTATGACAGTTTTTCGAATTTTTATTTATTTTTTGGTTTAGTGAACTGTCATAGAATGTAAAATTTGTAGTAGTGAAGGAAGAAGAAGAAAAGGGGAAAGAAAAGAAAAGGAAAAAGAAAAAGGAAAAGGGTAAGTGAGTTTTTTTTTTTATATATATATATATATATATATATTATTTAAAACCCCACATGGGATTTTCAAATAACCCACTTATTGTTTTTTAGTTTTAAAATTTAGGTGATGTTAAAGTATTGTAAAAAAAACTAAATTGATGAATAATTTATAATAATACAAAAATGAATTAAATATTTTAAAATTTTCATATTTTTGAAATACAAAGAAATGGTTATTTTAACTTCAGTTTTAAATTCCGAATTTTTATATTTTAAGTTTTTAAATCAAACACAAATTTATAAATTCTTCTTAAAGTTTTTAAAAATCTCAAAATTTACAAATTAATATTACTATACGAAAATTATTATAAACTAAAATTAATATAAGAAAATGTTGAGAAATTTACTCATTAATTGATGATTCTAATAAAGTGTCATATAATGCGAGTTAATCGATGATTCTAATAAAGTGTCATAAAACGCGTGTTTTCATTTATGACACTTTAATTGCATTTTCTTCATAAATTTGGTTTGGGATAAGTATCATCTATTCCCATTTTTTAAATGTTAACAATCGTAGAATGATCAATGGTGGCAAAATTATTTCTAAATATGCTAAAATGAGTCGAGCTCAAGTAACATCCCTCATACATACAATTTAGTAACAAAAAAAGGTGATTTAGTAACAAAAAAAAATTACAAGTTTGAGATCCTTTGTCTTTCGATATATATATAACATTTAAAAATATAAAAATAATACTTATTTTCTAAATTGAAAATTAGTTTTATAAATTAATGATTCTAAAAAAGTGTCATAAAACGCATCTTTTTACTTTATGATACTTTTGTGTAAGATGATTATAATAAAGTGTCATAAAATGCGTGTTTTATTTTATGACACTTTAATTGCCCCTTCCTCTTGAATTTGGTTTTTCATAAGTGTCATCTAATCCCTTTTTTGTAGTAGTGTGTAAACATTTCTTCCTAGCTTTTTTTTAAGTGTTTCTTGACTATTGATCGTGTGTCTTCCTCTATAACCCATACATATCCATGCGAGTTAATATGATTTGGGTGTGACCGAACTTAAAAATAAAAATTAAAAATAGGAGGGATTAGTCATCTGATGGGTTGTTGGATCCACGTTGGGTTTTAAGGCTCGTTTCTTGAATATGGAAGAGCTCTTCTATTTGTTCAAAGAAAGCATAATTCATCTATTTACACACCGAAGATTGACGTCGATACCTAGAGCTTCGGTTGAAAATTTTGCCTCCCAAACCCCCCGACCAAGTTCAATTGAAACGTCTGACTCTAGAGAACGAGTCTCATTTGAAAGCCCTCCACAAAGTTCCCCAAAAATTCCAAAGCGGGGTTCCGTTTAGAGATGTCCACGGGCGGGCGGGGAGGGGAATGGCCGGCCCGCCCGTCCCGCCATAAATTCAATCCCGTCCCGGAAAAATCCAGTTTTTTTTTCGGGGATCGGGAGTGGGATTTCAGCGGGGCATCAAGTGGGATCGGGTTCCTGGGGATTTTTACATTTTTTTTTTTATTTTTTCATTTTTTAAAATATTTTTTGGATAAAAAATTCAAAAAATTAGATTTAAAAAAATATATATATATCTATAAGTTTCAATTATAATGTTAATTATCAAAGAAAATACTCATATGTATAGAAAATATCATCAACAAAGATATATTTATTTGAAAATTAAAGAGTAGAATTAAAAAAAATATATTAAATAAAATAAATAAAATAATCGGGGACGGGGAGTACAATCCCTGTCCCTGGCACCGTTTCGCCAACGGGGATTTTTTCTCCCCCATCCCCGGCCCCGTTCCCCGCCCCGTTAGGGGCGGGTCCCCGGGGGGACCCGGCCCCGCGGAGAAAATGGACATCTCTAGTTCCGTTCACCACTTGGAGCAACTTCAGCGACTTTTTTCGTCTTCGATGACGCTTATATCTAAGTCACGGAGTTCCATTCGATTCTCCCCAAAATTTTCCTAATGCAAGCTTCTAATAAAAGTTGTTAAAGTGGATCGACAACATTGATTTAAAGCTGTTAGCTTCCAACATAGAATTCTATAACTTAAAAAGAGAACATTTTCTCTCACCCTCTACATTTTCTTTTTAGCCATGGATTTAAATGCTCATAATTATTTTTTAAAACTAGCCATTTCCTAACGTGTCTAAAAAGAACAAAAAATATATATATAAAAAATAAAAAACTAGGGTTAGGATTTGAAGGGTTGGGCTTCAAGTGCATTTATTTACCTAAATACCCCACCCTTTCTTTTAACCCAATTTTCCCTTTTTCATTTTAAAACAAAAAATCCAAAAACCTTTAAAATAAACAATTAAGTCCTCAAGTCAAAAGTCCCAATAAACCGAAAATTAAGTGAAATAATTGAAAGTCTAATTTTTCCTCGAAAAATGTCCAAATTCACTTGAAAAGACATATTTATCCCATGTTTAGAGACATCCTTACACAACTTCCATAAACAAATCTCGTAAAGTAAGCATTCAAACATCCAAAATGTTTTTGTTTTTGGTGAACGAAGAAACTTTCATTGACATGAATTATGTCCCACACACTACAAAATAATAATTCTGAAGAAACAATATCTAAAATCCCTTTCGAAAAAATCTTTGCCATAAAATAGATTTATTCGATAAACAAGATCTATATTTACGACGAACATGCAAATGTCTAGTCGTCGATATTCTTAGATAGATCTATAATTTTCGATCACATCGGAATTCCATGCAAACAAACCGCGTCGAAACGATACAATAAATTCAAGAAATAGTTAGGATGGGCCTATTAATCATATCATACCATATCTAAAATAGGGCTTACAATTGAATGCAGCAGGTGAGATGTAACATTATTACAATGAAGTGTGTGTACTAGTTTTTTTCACAGTAAAAATGTGGCCACCACTCAGCACATGCATTTCTTTGCCAGCCCTAAATCATTGAAAGACTTTGTTTCCACCTTTGGCTCTTCCCTTGAAGTCCCAAGTGGAAAATAAATATTGGGATATTTTTAAATCAAGCCAATTTAATTATCAAATGTTTCTAAGCCACAATTTGCAAGGCCATGCATGACCCAGCCTTCTAACGCATTTAAGAATTCGGATAACTAAGACTTCATTTGATAAACATTTAACTTTTTGTTTTTAAAATTTAGGCCTATAGCAATTATTCCATCTAATGATTTTTTTTAATACACATGTCTTGCCTATGTTTTAAAAAAGAAAATAAAATTTGAAAGCTAAAAAATTTAACCTCAAAAAACTTGTTTTGGATTTTAAATTTAGTTATGACTCACGTATTTTTTCAAGTGAAGATTAACATTTTGTAAAATTTAGTTATGACTCAAGTATTTTTATGAAGAGAATCAGAGATGAGAAAAAGCACAAAAATACTCGACGCTTAATTTAGTTACTTTTCTGTATGCTCTATTTGGTTAAAAAAAAAAAGAAGATGCACGTGTTTTGATAGAGGGAGGGAAGAGGGGTTGATGAAGATGATTAAGTTTTATTTTTATTCTTTTTTATTGCCACATCATCCATTTTTAACCATGGTTAACTATTTTATTTTTTTAATTTAAGGACTACTTTTAAACTTTTAAGAAAGTTCAAGGACTAAAATCAAACTTTTGAAAGTTCAGGGACCAAAATGGAAAAGAAATGATAGTTCAGGGACTATAATTGGACTTTTGAAAGTTCAGGGACCAAAATGAAACTTTCTTGATAGTTCAAGGACTAAAATGATATTTTAATAACAAAAAAAGAAAAGAGCAATACCTAATCAACGAAAGGATGCTAAGACACTTGATCCAAATAAGTTTCCTCCCAATATGAATGATGAAGAAGACAATTGAGATGCCTTAAATTGCTTATAGTACTATGATATTGCATCTCGCTGATATTGTGTTGCATAGGATAAACGTAAGTGAACTTTGGAATAAATTGAATACTTTCCATATGTCAAAATTTTTTACCAATGAAATTTATCTTAAGGGGAGGCCTTTTGGATTTCGTATGGATCACTCAAAGGATTAGATGAGAATATTAATGATTTTTATAAAGTTTGTGAGAATTTGATAAATTCTAGTAAAATTTTGGATAGTGAAAACCAAAAGTTGTAATACTCCTTAATTTGTATAAAATGTGTTTTCTTATGGATTGGCCAATAGCTTTTTATTTAGTGTTTAGTTTTTCTGTGTGACTTCTTGTTCATGTATGAGTCTAGGTTTCTCATTTATTTTTGGGTATTGATTTGTTGGATTTTTGGCCCTATCTCAAATTAATTAATTTTAACTAATTAATGTTTTGATGATAAAAAACTAGATTCTTACTTACTAATAATTTTTGGAGTTTTGAAGTGTTTAATATGTAAAGTTTTGGAGAGATGACTCCAACGCATTTTGAATCGTTCAAATCTGAGTTTAAATGAAGAAGATATAGACAAAAGAAGATTGGAAGACAAATTGCATAGGACAAAAAAAAAAGAAGAGATTTTCTTTTCCTAATTGTTTCCTAACCAAAACTCTTTCCAACTTATCTTCATTAAATTCTAGCCATATACTACATTTTTTCGAAATCCAATGGCCACCATTCATCATATCTTCATCAAATCTCATCCGTCGATCTTTTGCCCTAAATCCATTGGACACCTCTCATTTTCTCTCCATGAAATACATTGCCTCAAGAACTAAATTTCCACCAAATCATATCATTCTAAAAAGCTCAAAAAATTCTCATCTCATCTATTTCATACATTCACTACAAGGAAAGGGGTCTTTGGCGACGGTCTACAACGTCGCCTAAGGTCAATAAACCGTCGCCAAAGCCTTATGCGACGGTAAATGAACCGTCGCCAAAACAGTCGACAATACCTCGTTGGAAGAGCCTTAGCCGACGTTTTTGTATCACCGTCGTCAATTCAAATGTTATATGACGGTTTTACCAACCGTCGGTTATTGAAACCTTAGCCGACGTTCTAAAAACCGTCGGTTAAGGTCTTTTTGACCGATGGTTTTGCACGGTTAAATTATATTTTATTCGATGTTTCAATAAAACGTCAGATAAGGTTTCTTTTTCGAACACATGAATTATTATCATTCAACCACAAAACCAATTTAAAAGTAAACCAAATCACATGGAATAAAAATTGCGAAATTTATAACAACCTTATAAAAAATACAAAGTTCTAAAAAAAAAACAATGTTCGCATGTCAAACTACAACCACAAAACCAAAAACCAATGTTCTAAAAAAAGGGTAAACGAGACGTTGTAGCTTCCTTGTCCTTAACCACAGTTCGTATGACATCTGCAAAAATGAAATGAACTATGAGTTAGCTAACAAAACACTTCGAAATTTGAAATTTGAAATTTCGGAAGCATAATAGCACCCCTATGACTAACCGAAAAAAATTACACATGTTTTAATCATGAAAATCATATATACGTATATATACATATGTATGTATATATGTATATATGTATATCTACATATGTATATCTACATATATATGTATATATGTATCTATGTATGTATATCTACATATGTATATGTATATGTATGTATATATAGATATATGTATGTATATATAGAGAGAGAGTCTACATTGTGGCTACCTTTGCTGCAGAGTAGACATAATCCACATAATATAGGCATACATGTAGAGTTTTAGTTACTTACGTAAGTGTAACGTCACGTTCTTGATCTCTTCAACGACTCCATCATCTATCGAAGCTTGTTCATGCCTTTGCAAGATTCCTCTCGAGACTTCGCTAATTCCACGTGAGTCAAGGCGAGTTCTTCTACTAATTTCTTCCTTGCTCTCTTTCAAAATTCAACTGTGTCTTAAGCGTCTGGACTTCTTCTTGAAGTTGTAACTCACGCTAAGAAGAAATAGATTCACTAACACTAAAACTTGATATAAATGGTTACCCTCATCTTTAAGCTCATCATAACAAATTTCTTTCGTCTTCACTTACTTCCATTCCAACTTGTAAATAGCAAACAACTCATCCATTTTAGTTTCATAGGTTCAGAGAAATTTTAAACTTCAAAGAACAGAAATCAAAATGATAACGCACCCACATCTCTCTATTTTTTAAATGCTAATAATAAGAAATAAAAATGGTAACAACTTTCTACACCCAATACATCACAAAACAAGCCCTTTCTACAGATCTTCAATAATAGACAAATGCAATAAAGCCACAAATATGCAGAACAAGCCATAATAAGCGCAGTGTAGTTTAGCTAACAAATGAAACTTTTTCTTCAAATCCTCATCTTAGAAAAAGATTGGATATTTTCAAACTAAAAGTAGCTTAGTTTAACTTAACTTTCACATACTATCAAAAAAAAAAAAAAAAAAAACCTCTTTTCTTCATCTACTTCCTTAGCTATGAGCCATTAGTCCAACCTATATATCTAATTGTACTTATATTTTAAAAACCAAACCAAAATTTGAAATCTAAGACCTCTTTTGACAACTATTTTGTTTCTTGTTTTTAAAATTAAGTCTACAACAACTACTACAATTACGAGTAAAAAATGATTTCCCTCAATTTTAAGCTCATTAACCCAAGATATAACTCAACCAATAGTTCTTTTCTATTCCTTTGCATTTCACATGTCTCAATCAAGAACTCAAAACATATTTCATAATTTCAAAACAAACACAAGTAAAGCCATGAAACCTACAAAGGCAAAACTATCATCAAGGTAAAATAACATCCAATCATTAACAACAGTCACAAAAATAACAAACCCACATCACAAATCGCAAAAATCATATGCAAGAATCAAGTAAATTAAAAACCCTATTCCCCAAATACTAACAACACAATCTCCTCGGCCCTTCTTCAATTTTCATCTCTAAAACCCTTCAAATTCCAAAATCAGAACCAAAATCGAACAAAAAGAATCAAAATTTTACAAATCAAAGAAACAATTTGATCGAAATCGATTTAATACCAATTTGGGCGAAAATAGAGCAACTGCGGAGAAGAAATTAACAGGGCGGAGAGAAAGCACTTACGATGGAGAAACGATTTGGTGGCAGTGGAGTGCAACGACGGCGGTAGAACGCAGCAGCATAACGCAACGGTGGAGCGGGCAACAGAGAAGAGAAATCGGGAGCGGCGTAGGCGAGGGAGGAAGAAAAGAGAAAAAGAAAGTTTCTATTTAAACAGAATCTTAACCGAAAGTTTTTAAACCAATTGTGGGCTAAAGCCTAAAAACCGTTGGCCATTATTTCAAAAAATAAAAATTCACGCAAAAATTGAAATTTGGGGGAAAATGGAAAATAGCCGACGTTTGTGAAAAACTATCGATTAAAATATATATTAACCGACGGTCTCAAAAAACCGTCGGTAAGTGTTTTTTAACCGGCGATTTCACAACCGTCGGATAAGCCTCTTTTTGGCGATGATTAAAAAATCGTCGGCTAATACAATATTTCTTGTAGTGATTCTTGAATTAACACATTGCAAATTTTGTGAAGAAGTTGTCAACGCTAAACTTGTGTTTTTGCCTACGAGAGGTACTTTGTGAAAGTTAATTTTTTTTTTTTTATTTGGGCTTTGTATTAAGGTGTGGGTATAACTTGGGTTGTGAGAAAATGTAATTGGTTTAATCCTTAACAAGTAAAAAAGATTTGAGTTTCTGTTTAGCCTTAAAATAAAGAGGGTTAGAGTGGTTTAATCTTGAACCCGATAAAATGATTGAGGTTTCTCTTTAGCCTAGGAAAAATTGGATTTTGAAGGTTTGGTTCTCACCAGCAAGAGAATCATGCATATAGTAAAATACCCAAGAAGAAGTCTTGAATGAATTAGAGATTCCCGAACCACTATAAAATTTTGGTGTCTCTCTTTTTCCTTCTTTTACTTTCTTCTATTTAATTCTTGCATATTAATATTTTATTGTTGTGTGATTTTAGTTTAGCAAGTTTAAATCATAAAGATTATTTTTAAAGAACTCTATTCACCCCTCTACAATGTTGCCTTTCTATCCTACATGATTTAGTGCCATGTGTTTTCATGATATATTGGCAGGAGAGTGAACTAGAATTTATGTTTAACGTTGTTTTTTAAAGTTGAGATTTTTATAGATCATGCATTATGACATTCGAAAGGGTCAAATCTCGTTTGTTGTTCATATTCAAAATGTAAGAATGCCAAGTTCTCAAATGTGAATGTAGTATGACTTCCTATTAATGCATAGTCACTACTACAATTTTGACATTCTATGACAGTTAGTTTAACCTAAAAATTTTAAAAAACATAAAAACTGTCATAAAATGTCTAAGAACACGCATATTGTAGAAAAACATATCACTTTTAAGTTATTGAAATTTTATGACAGTTACTAATATTTTGATAATTGTCATAAAACAATTGTAATGACATTTTAATGACTGTCATAGAAATTTTTATTTTTAGATAATAACATTTCATATTTTCATAAGATTATGACAATTTTTGAAATTGGTATAGAAAATAATATTTATAAATTTATAAATTTTATTTTATTTTTTTTATTAAAATCAAATCTAAAATCTAAAAAAAGAAAAATAAAAAGAAAAAAAATGACCTTTTTAGTTGAATAAAAGGTCATTAAAATATAAAATCAAGAGATTTTGGTTTGGTTTATTTATTTATTTTTAAAAAAGAAAAGAAATATCAAAATCCCTAATCCATCCCTTCTTCTTCTTTATTCTTCTTCTTCACCCACCCAACATTGCCGCCGCCGTGTTTCGCCATTGCTCTTCGTCGCTCACTCGAGGTCGTCGCCGCACAGACCTACCCGCAGCACTCGTGTTGAGTCATCTCTGCCCCTACGCGCACGCACACCTCGCGCGGACGAGCAATGAACTCTACTGCTTAATCCCGCGCCAGCAGCCGCTCCGTGTTGCTCCAACCGCACACACCAGACCCCACCGATAGCAACCCATGGCCACGTAGCACCTCGACGACCCCTGCGCACATGTCCCCTACCTGCGAGCATCCCCCAATCGCATCCCAGATTTGCCCCAATGGCCGTCCGTGCCACGCCTCGCGACCTGCTAGCGTTTTCGTTGGTTTTTCCTGGCTGGTGTGAGTGTGGGTAAGATTTCTAACCTGGTCCCATGATTAATTACTTGTGGGTTCTAGTTGTTGATTAATGGTGGTCCTGGTTGGGTTGTTGTTTGGATTTTGTTGATAGGTTGGTCTGTATTGTTCTTCGAGCCTTGCAAGATTGGGACAGTCGTGGTTACTCCTAGTTTTGGGTAAGTTTCGAAGTCGAAAATCGTTGGTTTAAGGTTCGATATTGTTGTTGAACTTGGATTTAAGTGGCTTATTTTGGAGGTTAATTGCTAGGTTGAAACTTGCTTATGGATTAATCTATTGTTTGCATCTCAAGGAGTGTTTTCTTAGTTGTTCTATACTGTTGAAACAGGTAAGGATTCTCAAGGAGCTTGTAGTGAAAGAGATGAGTTGCTTGTTGTTAATTAGAAAGTGTTGATTTAATGCTCGGGTTTATAAAAAACCCAAAGTTTAGAGATTTATAATGGTTAAAAAAATTGTTAAACAAGTGGTTTGTTCTGAAATTATTACTCTTATTTGTAGTACTCTTGTATGTAGGAGGTTCGAGACAGGGCAGTATTGGGCTACACAACAAGTGATCCTCTCAACAATAGGTGGGTGGATTCAATTTGGTAAGGTTTATTGGGTGTTTTTCTATGTTGGTTGCTAATTGCAAGTTGTGGAATGAAGTTTCTATATGAATTTATAGCTTATGATTGGGGTATTTAGGAAACGTGTTGGTTATGGATGTTAATTAATGTATATGAGGAGTGTGTGTGAAGATGTTGTAATGGCTGTTAGTTAAACTTCAAATGTGCAGGTTATGTTGATATTAATAAATGTTGAGAAGAGAGATTCTTCTTGAGTAGGAGGCAAAGAAATGTGTGCATATTAGAGGGAGTTAAGAAAGAGTTGGATTGTTGTAAATTGTAACGACCCGACCCGAATGGGGTTCTAAATAGGCCGTCACCTCAATGCATGCATTCAAATCTACAGAAAATTTGCAAGATGGTATTTGGATTCTAAGTAAAAACTAAAACATGAAAACATCCATTTAAAAATCAACATAAATTCTGAAACTCGTCCCCTGTTTCCAAGCACTGTTCCAAGACAAATACATTTCCAAACATACTCGATCGAGAGATTTATTTAAAACATACAAACTTTACAACAATGCTAGAATCAGAAAATACATTGAGAAAACACCCTAGGCTCCGTGCCCAACTACATGCATTCAGAGGACATTTAAATCATAAACATAAATCTCGAGAGTTGAACAACGGGTTTCCATGATCACAGCTTCTCCTCCGGCCATGGTCGGGCGTGGCTGAAGCGCAAGAATGGGCGCGTGGGCGCTGGGGGCGTGGCGCTGGCGCGATCGCTGCCTTGCGAGACCTTGTATTGGGAACGGGGGCGTGGACGGAGCGCTGGTAGGCTGCGCGCGGCGCGCGGACACGGCGATGACCCGCGCGCGGGCGAGCGACGGCACGGCAGCGGCGCTGGCGCGCGCTCGCGAGGACGGGCTGACGGCGCGAGGGGCGCAGCGCGGGAGCGATCTGGCGAGGGCGAGCTTGGATCTGGCGCTCGGTGCGACGACGCGATCGCGATCTCGATCGGGTTGGCGACGCCTCCGACGACTCGACACGGGTTGCCGCGACGACGCAGATCCGGCGCGTATGACGGACGATTTCTTGGCCGAGGCGGATCGGGCGCGCGAGCGGTGGGGCTCGGCGATGCTCGAAGCAGCCGGGTCGCTCGGGTGACGACTGGTAGCGCGGCCGGGCGAGGGCGACACGAGCAGTGCAGTCGGGCGCCGAGTGGTGGGGTGGCGAACCAAGGGGGTGGCTCGGGCTAGGAGGAGGGTGCTCGGAGAGAGAGAGAGAGAGAGAAAATGAATTTGGGAAAAATAAAAGAAATAAAGGAATAAAAAGGAAAATGGGAAAATAATAGGGAAAAATGGGATTTAAATTCCATTTTCCATCCTTATCCACTTAAAACCTCAAAATCCCATTTCCCGGCTTCCTCTTTCGAGACCCGACCGAAGAAATCTATTCCAATCAATAAAACTCGCTAAAACCAACTCCCAAAATCAACACCAAGGGCAGGGCTCGAATCCCAAAGGAAGCACACAACCAACCATCACTTTGCAAAAATCCCAAATCACAACCGAACTTCCAAACAACTAGCCCAAACATCTCGGGACTCGCAGTCCAACCCAAACAAGCCATGGCCAAGGCAGGAGCTACCTCGAAGCCCTGAAAACCACAAATCCTGCCCGAAGAGCCAAAGGACCAAAATACCCCCAAGGGACAAAACCGCTCTAACGACCCAACCAACAACCGAAACTTGACCCGAAGGCACCTCGAAAACTGGGATAGAAAACTGGGCTGTTACAATACTCCCTCCTTTAAAGACTTTCGTCCTCGAAAGTCCTAAGATAAAATGACTCGGGAAAACTCAACTGAACCAGCCAACTGAACTTCTCGGCCAACAACACCAACCTTCTTCGAAAACCAAACCCTCTTGGGTTCTCAAAAACTCAAGGCCACAATGCCATCCAGACTGCCAAACACTGAACTTTCCAGATTCCAAAAAAAACCAAACGGCCTACTTTTACTTCACATGAGGCGAACCACAAAGCTTGCCTAAAGCCTCAGCGAAAAGCAAACAAATCACCCATGGCGATTGATCCAAAAAGGCAAACTTTTCCAACAAGCACAAGTGAAACTTCACCACGGCCAACCCTAAATGGCCAAAACCGAGCATGAGCTCCACTCGGCCTAGCCAACAAACAGAGCCTCTCAACGGTCGAACACAAACTTTTCCATGAAAACCTACTAGCAAATGGCCAAAGAGAACATTGCCGTGCAAGGAAAGCGACCAACGCTCCTCTCATGGAAATCTCGGCAGCAAGGACCAAACCCTCATAGGGCTACCAGCAACACAACAGCTTGAGGAGAACAACCCAAAGGCTAACCAACCAATGCCACGGCACCTCTGTGCCAACTCTCTCAACTGAGGCTCAGCTAACGCCAACTGCGAAAGCACAACAACAAGAAGCAAAGCCCGAGAAGGAATTGCTCGTGAGAACTCAACTCAAGCTCATCGCGAGCAAAGCTCGCCTCAAGCTACCACTCAACTCTTAAGTCCAATCTGGCTACTCAAAGGACTTCCTCCTTTTAGCCAAGGCCTAACTCATCTTGCGACTAGAAACTCCACACACGAAACATCGCAAGGAAAACGGACCGACGAGGCTATCTCCAAGGATAACACTCGAGGCTGGCATCCATGGTGAAACTCAACCACCATAGAAACTAGGGGTTCCTCAAACCCCAAAGAACCAACAACTTACCAGCAAAACTCAACTCTTCTTGGTGGCCACCGCCCTTATGGGACAAACAACTCTTGCTTGCTAACAACACAAATGCAGGACCTCTCATCTGGTGTGCCGATTGCTGACTACTCGATCAACTACACAACTCGGGAGCTAATTTGAATCCACGCCAAACGGAAACGACTTTTCCCAAAAGCAACTCTGAAAGGCGTGAACTCCACACACGCTCATTGACTAGCTCTAACCCAAGGCAACATCAACCAACTCTCTTGGAAGCAACACCCAAGGGAAAACTCAACCAATCGGATCGCTAATCCGAAACTAACAAAGACTTGCTCAATCGCCGAGGAGGGGTCAACTCCCAAAACTTTCTCGACTAGGAACAAGACCTCGTGGCAACGCCCGGCTAGAACCGAACTAGCTCTCAAACAACAAACGAACCAAATCTTGGCCAAACACCCACAAGAGCGAACAACCTTTACTGCAGCCTCTAGAACACCATCCAAGAGTCTGCTTTACTGATCAAACGACTACTTCCAAGCAGCCAACAAACTTTTCCTTCAAGCTAGCGCTTCCACCATCAACTCCAAGACCAAGGGAGTAACCTGACAACTCCCCGAAGGAAACGGCTCTTACAAGCAGACAACCAAAGGACAGAGAGCTCCACATACGCTCACTGTCTTGCACCACTAGAGCAACAACATCTAAATCTCACGGGGCAACAACAGGGGTCCATCTCAGACTGAACCTCCAAAAGCCAAACGGGGCAACTCAACATCTTAGAAACAGGAAAACAACCAACAGGGCACGAACCATTCGCCCCACGAGCAAAACTAATCTCAAGCAACTCCAATCCATACCTTGGTCGACACCAAGCATCAACTTGCCACCACACCGAAACCACTCCGGACTTTACTCCAAACAAACACTAGCTTGCTAGTCTACCAAGACTGCTAGCAACTCCACCGAGGCTACAAACTACACACCTCCAGCTGGCCAACTAAACTCACTACCTGGGCCTGACTGAGCTCGGGAGAAGCTCTCCACAACCTAGGGTTCTTTGACAACCCTCGACACACACTGCCAGCAACCGATCTAACAGACAACTGCCTGAACGAACAACTCCAACTCCTTGGGAACCTAGAGGACTCGAAACGCTACAGAATGCGTCATCCTCCTACTCAAAGCATCGGCCACAACAACTTCTACCCAAGGAAGGATCCGAACAACTCTCTTAGCCATGACGATCAGAAACCACGCGGCTTAGCTACCACCGCTCTTGTTCAGTTTCCAACTGAACTCCAACCAACGATCACAAAAAGATCCGCCAACCAAGCTTAGGTCCAACCCAACAACACTTGCCTAAGCAACAACCTGATACCACGAGCACGGTATCCTTACCACCTCGACTAAAGCCTTACAACAACCACCTGGAGTCTAACTTCTCCAGGAACTGAGCACTAGATCTCCAAAGCAAACCCTACCTGGATCTTGAAACTCTCGCCACGGAACGAACCACACAAAACACACTTGTGTGCACAACTCTCAACCTTCCTTTAGAGATCCAAGACTAACAAGCGCTTTTTCCAAAAGCAACGCTAACTCTGGCAATGATACAAACAATCCAAGGAACACCAAAAGTTCCATCTCCACACGATACTCGAAGTCGAGGCAACCTTGCTCTACCAAAGCATAATCATGCCAAACCAAACTTACTTTGTACCAAGCCTCTACCAAGGGTGCTTACCCCTAAGGCATCCAAAACCTCTCGCAAGGCATCACTCATCTCGCCTCAAAAGCATCCAACTCGCCTCATAGGCATCCGGCTCATCCGATAAGCATCCAACTCATGGTCCTCATTTGGACCAAACTCGCATCTACAATGCTCAACTCTCCTCGATTTAGGCACTCGAAGGTAGTTGACCGCACTACCAACCACAAAGAAAATCTCTTGGCCTTAACACTAGCGCGAGACTCAAGCGCACCAACATTTACCAACCGCCAACCCGCTTGACTTACTCAACCTCCAAGAACATCGGGAAAAGGCTCGGCTCCTCTCGAGCATCCTTTCGCTTGTAGTCCATCGACTACCACCGAACTAGCCCTCCGCACGACCTAAACAGTGCACCGCTTATAAACGGATCCAAGGCTAAAAGAGTGCACTAAACTCCGAACGGCATAGAACCATCTGCTATGCCCAAGCCAAACTCAAGCCTCAACTGGACTTAGTGCCAAAGCGGCACACCAACCAATGCACCTCAAGTGCCACTACTACCAAAACCACATCTTACTACCAATGGGGCCAACAAGGTCACAACCTCAAGTGACAAGAACTCTGGCTAGGCATACAAGGGCTCCAACTCCAAAAACCATGCCTATGGCATCTCATCAAGCCGAAGGCTCACGACCTACTCTAGCATCTCCACATGATGCTCAACAAAACTCTGGCCGGCTCTCTCAACATGCAGCAGCTAGCTCCACTCTAAGAGCTCACCAAAAGAAGAGTGCTCAACTCTCCCAAACATCTGAGGAAAACACCAACAGATCCAATCCGAAGGGAACACTGCTCGCAGCACCCTTAACCACAGTGTGTGAAACATCTTGGGTCGCGAACAACAACACTTTTTACAGGAGCACAAAAAAATGCCTCAACAATCTCTCGAAAGGTCGCCAACTCTGCAGCCTAATCTCTAGGCAACCAAATAATCTAACAAGGCTCAAGATCAACACTTGAGCCGCCTGTGCCTGGTCCACACGGGGACTTGCTCCACAAACATCCACATCAAGACAATCATAGCTATCTCCTCTCTTGGAGTGGCACTCCAAGGCAAAGCACCTCCACCCTCTCACTGGGAAAACCAACAACAGGGGCCACAGTTGGCCTAAGGGAGTCCAAGCATCGCCTCCCACGGGGACGATGTCCGGGGCATCCGAATCAATCTGGATACCTCAACAAGCCACAACATACATCACACATTGCTGCGGGAAGTTGGCATGATGGCTCTCTAAGCCCAAACCAACAACGAGTCGAGAACTCGCTCGTCTCCGCTCCACAACACTACACAAGGCATACACTAGATGACGTGTATTGTAAATTCTTAACCCTTTTTCAACAACAAATAGTAAACTTAGGCGCACTGATGATCGCCGGAGTCTTGATGATCATGGAAAAACGACCTACAACAAAGGTCGGTCTCAGAATCTATGACTCGAGCTCGATACCAATCAGAACGACCCGACCCGAATGGGGTTCTAAATAGGCCGTCACCTCAATGCATGCATTCAAATCTACAGAAAATTTGCAAGATGGTATTTGGATTCTAAGTAAAAACTAAAACATGAAAACATCCATTTAAAAATCAACATAAATTCCTGAAACCTGTCCCTGTTTCCAAGCACCTGTTCCAAGACAAATACATTTCCAAACATACTCTGATCAGAGATTTATTTAAAACATACAAACTTTACAACAATGCTAGAATGCGAAAATACATTCAGAAAACACCCTAGGGCTTCGTGCCCAACTACATGCATTCAGAGGACATTTAAATCATAAACATAAATCTCAGAGTTGAACAACGGGTTTCCATGATCACAGCTCCTCCTCCAGCCATCCTGCCTCGCGCCATGGTTTCCTGAAAGATAAGTAAGGGTGAGTAACGAATTACTCAGTAAGAATCCCCAACCGGGGTACAATACGATATACATGGTCATCTAGCAGAAAGATATGCAAGCTATGAATAAAAACACAGATAGAGCACATAGCTTAGCCCACACTTGGGCCTCGGATGCCAACTCAGGGTCTTAGTCCGGAAATCAATCACCACACAACACATCACACAAGTCGCCCTATACGAGAAACAAGTCCCGGCCTCGGCTTCTCTCTCGTCGACGAAAGGTACACTAGCTCAAGATCCCGAGGAGCTCTCCGGCCGGCGCCATTTGTAATGAGCGTAAGCATGCACCGCGCTACTCGCAGACCATGGGGGTGCCGGGTCAGAGGCAAGCCGCCCATGTCCGACCACCACGCTTAACTAAATCTTTGGATCGGTGTCACTGACATAGGGGTGTGAGACCTGGACACGTAAACTATGTCAGCCTGAACCACCGCACCTGAGGCTAAGAAAATGGGTCGTGGTAGGCTTACACCAGGAAGCCGCCCTTACCTTTACAGTGGCAATCGGGGGCTACGGCCGAACACGCCGAGGACGCGTGCCGACTATCGGGGACGAGGCAATGCCAAGTCATCATCCCGACGGTTGGGGCATTTAACGATCGCCACCCTCACCCAAGATTGCGGGGCCTACCGCTCGGGTTAGCTAATCCTCACGGGGTCCAGGGGCGGAATGACTTGCTCGACGCCCCCGCCATGGATGCAAGGTACTTTATGCATCGGGCCCGGATGATGCTATCTACCGCACTTCTAACCCGCCCCTAGCAAACAAACAAACAATTCCATAAAATCCAATACGTGCTCAAAGAGAATACAACGAGCCTAGCATGATACTACGAAGCAAGGAGCAGATACGAGCATGCGAGAAGGAACAACCTAGCATGGATTAACATGAGAATTAACCAGAAAGTCATGCTAATCGGGAATTCAGATTAGAGCACTTATCACCAAACATGTCAATAAACACAAACAAGCATACAATCAAGAATCACATATAATATCGCAGGTCCACACAACTCCAAGAAGAAATCCTTACCGCCGGAAGACCTCTAAACACAAGAAACCTAAGCCGCGATCGAACCCGAGCTACCTATAACGAACCAAGCAAAACACATCAATAATCATAGAATAGCCCTAAATACACTAAAATAAATAGGGCTCGGCCGGGAGCAACTCACGAGGCGCGACGGACACACGAACAAGCCAATTGCGAAGCGGGGGCAAAGAATAGGTTGGGCGCTACTGGGCGCAAGAATGGGCGCGTGGGGCGCTGGGGCGTGGCGCTGGCGCGACGCGCTTGCGCTGACGCTGGGCTGGGCACGGCTGGGCGCACGGGCGGCGCTGCGCGCTAGGCGCGCATGCGGCGATGGCGACACGCGCATGCGCGGCGAGCGACGACAAGCGGCGAGGGCGCGCGCTTTCGGCAGGGACAGGCAACGCGCGGCGGGACGGCGCGCGCGGGCGCGATCGCGGCGAGGGCGAGCTTGGATGGGCGGCGCTCGTGCGACGACGCGCGATCTCGATCGGCTGGCGACGCTCGAGCCGACGACTCGACTGGGTTGTCGCGACGGCAGATTCGCGCGCGCGACGGACGACGGTTTCTGGCGAGAAGCGGATCTGCGCGCCGCGAGGGGTCGGGCTCGGCGATTCTCGAACAGTGGGTCGCCGGCCGACGACTGGCCGGTGTAGTAGCCGGGCGAGGCGACACGAGCAGTGGCCGGGCGCCGAGTCGGGTGGGATGGCGAACCAACCAAGAGGGGCTCGGGCTAGCCAGAGGGGGTGCTCGGGAGAGAGAGAGAGAGAGAGAGAGAAAATGAATTTGGGAAAAATAAAAGAAATAAAGGAATAAAAAGGAAAATGGGAAAATAATAGGGAAAAATGGGATTTAAATTCCATTTTCCATCCTTATCCACTTAAAACCTCAAAATCCCATTTCCCGGCTTCCTCTTTCGAGACCCGACCGAAGAAATCTATTCCAATCAATAAAACTCGCTAAAACCAACTCCCAAAATCAACACCAAGGGCCCGGGCTCGAATCCCAAAGGAAGCACACAACCAACCATCACTTTGCAAAAATCCCAAATCACAACCGAACTTCCAAACAACTAGCCCAAACATCTCGGGACTCGTGATCCAACCCAAACAAGCCACGGCCAAGGCAGGAGCTACCTCAAGCCCCGAAAACCACAAATCCCGCCCCAAGAGCCAAATGACCAAAAATACCCCAAGGGACAAAACCGCTCTAACGACCCAACCAACAACCGAAACTTGACCCGAAGGCACCTCAAAATCGGGATAGAAAATCGGTCACATTACAATACTCCCTCCTTTAAAGACTTTCGTCCTCGAAAGTCCTAAGATTTAAACACTCCAGAAAACTCAATGAACCACCCAAATGAACTTCTCGGCCAACAACACCAACCTTCTTCGAAAACCAAACCCTCTTGGGTTCTCAAAAACTCAAGGCCACAATGCCATCCAGACTGCCAAACACTGAACTTTCCAGATTCCAAAAAAAACCAAACGGCCTACTTTTACTTCACATGAGGGCCGAACCACAAAGCTTGCCTAAAGCCTCAACGAAAAGCAAACAAATCACCCATCTGGCGATTGATCCAAAAGGCAAACTTTTCCAACAAGCACAAGCCGAAATCTTCAACACGGCCAACCCTAAATGGCCAAAACCGTGCAAAGGCTCCCACTAGCTAGCCAACAAACAGAGCCTCTCAACGGTCGAACACAAACTTTTCCATGAAAACCTACTAGCAACTGGCCAAAGAGAACATTGCTAGGCAAGGAAACAACCAACGCTCCTCTCATGGAAATCTCGGCAGCAAGGACCAAACCCTCATAGGGCTACCAAAGAACACAACAAACTGAGGAGGAGAACAACCCAAAGGCTAACCAACCAATGCCACGGCACCTCTCTGTGCCAACTCTCTCAATCGAGGCTCATTAACGCCAATCTGCGAAAGCACAACAACAAGAAGCAAAGCCCGAGAAGGAATTGCTCAAACAGAACTCAACTCAGCTCATCGCGAGCAAAGCTCGCCTCCAAGCTACCACTCAACTCTTAAGTCCAACTGGCTACTCAAAGGACTTCCTCCTTTTAGCCAAGGCCTAACTCATCTTGCGACTAGAAACTCCACACACGAAACATCGCAAGGAAAACGGACCGACGAGGCTATCTCCAAGGATAACACTCGAGGCTGGCATCCATGGTGAAACTCAACCACCATAGAAACTAGGGGTTCCTCAAACCCCAAAGAACCAACAACTTACCAAAAAACTCAACTCTTCATGGTGGCCACCACCGCTTGCGGGGACAAACAACTCTTGCTTGCTAACAACACAATGCAGGGACCCTCTCACTGGGCTGACCGCTGCACTACTCTGATCAACTACACAACTCAGGAGCTAAGCTGAATCCTGCCAAACGGGAAACGACTTTCCCAGCAAGCAACTCTGAAGGGCAGCGAACTCCACACACGCTCGCTGACTAGCTCTAACCCAAGGCAACATCAACCAACTCTCTTGGAAGCAACACCCAAGGGAAAACTCAACCAATCGGATCGCCAATCCGAAACTAACAGCACTTGCTCAACTGCCGAGGGAGGGGTCAACTCCCAAAACTTACTGACTAGGAACAAGACCTCGAGTATAACGCTCCGGCCTAGAACCGAACTAGCTCTCGAAACAACAAACGAACCAAATCTTGGCCAAACACCCACAAGAGGCAGAACAACCTTTACTGCAGCCTCTAGAACACCATCCAAGAGTCTGCTTTACTGATCAAACGACTGCTTCCAAGCAGCCAACAAACTTTTCCTTCAAGCTAGCGCTTCCACCATCAACTCCAATACCAAGGGAGTAACCTGACAACTCCCCGAAGGAAACGGCTCTTACAAGCAGACAACCAAAGGACAGAGAGCTCCACATACGCTCACTGTCTTGCACCACTAGAGCAACAACATCTAAATCTCACGGGGCAACAACAGGGGTCCATCTCAGACTGAACCTCCAAAAGCCAAACGGGGCAACTCAACATCTTAGAAACAGGAAAACAACCAACAGGGCACGAACCATTCGCCCCACGAGCAAAACTAATCTCAAGCAACTCCAATCCACACCTTGGTCGACACCAAGCATTAACTTGCCACCACACTGAAACCACTCCGGACTTTACTCCAAACAAACACTAGCTTGCTAGTCTACCAAGACTGCTAGCAACTCCACCGAGGCTACAAACTACACACCTCCAGCTGGCCAACTAAACTCACTACCTGGGCCTGACTGAGCTCGGGAGAAGCTCTCCACAACCTAGGGTTCTTTGACAACCCTCGACACACACTGCCAGCAACCGATCTAACAGACAACTGCCTGAACGAACAACTCCAACTCCTTGGGAACCTAGAGGACTCGAAACGCTACAGAATGCGTCATCCTCCTACTCAAAGCATCGGCCACAACAACTTCTACCCAAGGAAGGATCCGAACAACTCTCTTAGCCATGACGATCAGAAACCACGCGGCTTAGCTACCACCGCTCTTGTTCAGTTTCCAACTGAACTCCAACCAACGATCACAAAAAGATCCGCCAACCAAGCTTAGGTCCAACCCAACAACATTTGCCTAAGCAACAACCTGATACCACGAGCACGGTATCCTTACCACCTCGACTAAAGCCTTACAACAACCACCTGGAGTCTAACTTCTCCAGGAACTGAGCACTAGATCTCCAAAGCAAACCCTACATGGATCTGAAACTCTCGCCACGGAACGAACCACACAAAACACACTTGTGTGCACAACTCTCAACCTTCCTTTAGAGATCCAAGACTAACAAGCGCTTTTTCCAAAAAGCAACGCTAACTCCTGGCAGCGATACAAACAATCCAAGGAACACCAAAAGTTCCATCTCCACACGATACTCGAAGCTGAGGCAACCTTGCTCTACCAAAGCATAATCATGCCAAACCAAACTTACTTTGTACCAAGCCTCTACCAAGGGTGCTTACCCCTAAGGCATCCAAAACCTCTCGCAAGGCATCAGCTCATCTCGCCTCAAAAGCATCCAACTCGCCTCATAGGCATCCAGCTCATCTGATAAGCATCCAACTCATGGTCCCTCAGCTGGACCAAACTCGCATCTACAATGCTCAACTCTCCTCAGATTTAGGCACTCGAAGGTAGTTGACCGCACTACCAACCACAAAGAAAATCTCTTGGCCTTAACACTAGCGCGAGACTCAAGCGCACCAACATTTACCAACTGCCAACCTGCTTGACTTACTCAACCTCCAAGAACACGGGAAAAGGCTCCGCTCCTCTCGAGCATCCTTTCGCTTGTAGTCCATCGACTACCACTGAACTAGCCCTCTGGCACGACCTAAACAGGTGCCACTGCCATAAACGGATCCAAGGCTAAAAGAGTGCACTAAACTCCGAACGGCATAGAACCATCTGCTATGCCCAAGCCAAACTCAAGCCTCAACCAGACTTAGTGCCAAAACGGCACACCAACCAATGCACCTCAAGTGCCACTACTACCAAAACCACATCTTACTACCAATGGGGCCAACAAGGTCACAACCTCAAGTGACAAGAACTCTGGCTAGGCATACAAGGGCTCCAACTCCAAAAACCATGCCTATGGCATCTCATCAAGCCGAAGGCTCACGACCTACTCTAGCATCTCCACATGATGCTCAACAAAACTCTGGCCGGCTCTCTCAACATGCAGCAGCTAGCTCCACTCTAAGAGCTCACCAAAAGAAGAGTGCTCAACTCTCCCAAACATCTGAGGAAAACACCAACAGATCCAATCTGAAGGGAACACTGCTCGCAGCACCCTTAACCACACGTGGTGCCTGGGCCATCGGGTCGCGAACAACAACACTTTACAGGAGCACAAAAAAAATGCCTCAACAATCTCCTCGAAGGCTGCCAACTCTGCAGCTAATCTCTAGGCAACCAAATAATCTAACAAGGCTCAAGATCAACACTTGAGCTGCCCAGGCCGGTCCACACGGGGACTTGCTCCACAAACATCCACATCAGCACAATCATAGCTATCTCCTCTCTTGGAGTGGCACTCCAAGGCAAAGCACCTCCACCCTCTCACTAGGGGAAAACCAACAACAGGGCCACAGTTGGCCTAAGGGAGTCCAAGCACTGCCTCCCACGGGGACGATGTCCCAGGGCATCCGAATCAATCTGGATACCTCAACAAGCCACAACATACATCACACACTGCGGGAAGTTGGCATGATGGCTCTCTAAGCCCAAACCAACAACGAGTCAGAACCTGCTCGTCTCCGCTCCACAACACTACACAAGGCATACACTAGATGACAGGTATTGTAAATTCTTAACCCTTTTTCAACAACAAATAGTAAACTTAGGCGCACTGATGATGACCGCTTGAGTCTTCGATGATCATGGAAAAACGACCTACAAATAAAAAGGTCGAGGTCTCTGAGAATCTATGACTCTGAGCTCTGATACCAACTGTAACGACCCGACCCGAATGGGGTTCTAAATAGGCCGTCACCTCAATGCATGCATTCAAATCTACAGAAAATTTGCAAGATGGTATTTGGATTCTAAGTAAAAACTAAAACATGAAAACATCCATTTAAAAATCAACATAAATTCCTGAAACCTGTCCCTGTTTCCAAGCACCTGTTCCAAGACAAATACATTTCCAAACATACTACGATCGTGAGATTTATTTAAAACATACAAACTTTACAACAATGCTAGAATGCGAAAATACATTCGAGAAAACACCCTAGGGCTTCGTGCCCAACTACATGCATTCAGAGGACATTTAAATCATAAACATAAATCTCGAGTTGAACAACGGGTTTCCATGATCACGACTCCTCCTCCAGCCATCCTGCCTCGCGCCATGGTTTCCTGAAAGATAAGTAAGGGTGAGTAACGAATTACTCAGTAAGAATCCCCAACCGGGGTACAATACGATATACATGGTCATCTAGCAGAAAGATATGCAAGCTATGAATAAAAACACAGATAGAGCACATAGCTTAGCCCACACTTGGGCCTCGGATGCCAACTCAGGGTCTTAGTCCGGAAATCAATCACCACACAACACATCACACAAGTCGCCTATACGAGAAACAAGTCCCGGCCTCGGCTGTCTCTCTGTCGGCACGAAAGGTACACTAGCTCAAGATCCCGAGGAGCTCTCGGTCGTGCGTTGTAATGAGCGTAAGCATGCACCGCGTGCTCTGCGCACCATGGGGGTCTGGGGTCCAGAGGCAAGCTGCCCATGTCCGATCCCACCACGCTTAACTAAATCTTTGGATCGGTGTCAGCGACATAGGGGTGTGAGACCGGACACGTAAACTATGTCGGCTGAACCACCGCACTGAGGCTAAGAAAATGGGTCGTGGTAGGCTTACACCAGAAGCCGCCTTACCTTAACAGTGGCAATCGGGGCTACGGCAACAACACGCCGAGGGCGTGCCGACTATCGGGGGCGAGGCAATGCCAAGTCATCATCCCGACGGTTGGGGCATTTAACGATCGCCACCCTCACCCAAGATTGCGGGGCCTACCGCTCGGGTTAGCTAATCCCTCACGGGGTCCGGGGGCGGAATGACTTGCTCGACGTCCCCGCCATGGATGCAAGGTACTTTATGCATCGAGCCCGGATGATGCTATCTACCGCACTTCTAACACCGCCTAGCAAGCAAACAAACAATTCCATAAAATCCAATACGTGCTCAAAGAGAATACAACGAGCCTAGCATGATACTACGAAGCAAGAGCGAGATACGAGCATGCGAGAAAGGAACAACCTAGCATGGATTAACATGAGAATTAACCAGAAAGTCATGCTAATCGGGAATTCAGATTAGAGCACTTATCACCAAACATGTCAATAAACACAAACAAGCATACAATCAAGCAATCACATATAATATCGCAGGTCCACACAACTCCAAGAAGAAATCCTTACAGCCGGAAGACCTCTAAACACAAGAAACCTAAGCTGCGATCGAACCCGAGCTACCTATAACGAACCAAGCAAAACACATCAATAATCATAGAATAGCCCTAAATACACTAAAATAAATAGGGCTCAGCTCGGGAGCAACTCACGAGGCGCGACGGACACACGAACAAGCCAATTGCACGAACGGGGCAGCAACAGGGCCGGCTGGGCGCGCTGGGGCGCAAGAATGGGCGCGTGGGGCGCTGGGGCGTGGCGCTGGGCGCAGCTGCGCTGCGCGTGACGCCTTTGGAGAACCTGGCAGGGCGCGCCACGAGGCGAGCTGCGCGCTGGCGGGCGCTGGACACGGCGCGATGACGCATGGGCGAGCGAAGCGAGCGCGCAGACGGCGAGCGGGCAGCGCGCGCGAGGGCAGGACGGCAGACGGCGCAGGGGGACGGCGCGCGCGGGCGCGATCTGGCGAGGGCGAGCTTGGATCTCGGGCGTCTCGCGGTGCGACGCGCGATCTCGATCTTTGGCGACCTTTCGGTGACGACTCGACTGGGTTCTTCGCGACGGCGAGATCTGGGCGCGCGACGGACGGACAATTTCTTGGCCGAGGCGGATCTGGGCGCGCGAGGGGCTGGGCTCGGCGATTCTCGAACAGCCGGGTCGCTCGGCCGACGACTGGTTGTGGAGCCGGGCGAGGCGACACGAGCTGTGGTGGGCGCCGAGTGGTGGGATGGCGAACCAAGGGGGCTGGGCTCGGGCTAGGAGGGGGGGTGCTCGGGAGAGAGAGAGAGAGAGAGAGAGAGAGAGAGAAAATGAATTTGGGAAAAATAAAAGAAATAAAGGAATAAAAAGGAAAATGGGAAAATAATAGGGAAAAATGGGATTTAAATTCCATTTTCCATCCTTATCCACTTAAAACCTCAAAATCCCATTTCCCGGCTTCCTCTTTCGAGACCCGACCGAAGAAATCTATTCCAATCAATAAAACTCGCTAAAACCAACTCCCAAAATCAACACCAAGGGCCCGGGCTCGAATCCCAAAGGAAGCACACAACCAACCATCACTTTGCAAAAATCCCAAATCACAACCGAACTTCCAAACAACTAGCCCAAACATCTCGGGACTCGCAGTCCAACCCAAACAAGCCACGGCCAAGGCAGGAGCTACCTCGAAGCCCTGAAAACCACAAATCCTGCCCGAAGAGCCAAATGACCAAAATACCCCCAAGGGACAAAACCGCTCTAACGACCCAACCAACAACACCGAAACTTGACCCGAAGGCACCTAAAGCGGGATAGAAAATCGGGTCTGTTACAATACTCCCTCCTTTAAAGACTTTCGTCCTCGAAAGTCCTAAGATTTAAACGACTCAGGAAAACTCAACTGAACCAGCCAACTGAACTTCTCGGCCAACAACACCAACCTTCTTCGAAAACCAAACCCTCTTGGGTTCTCAAAAACTCAAGGCCACAATGCCATCCAGACTGCCAAACACTGAACTTTCCAGATTCCAAAAAAAACCAAACGGCCTACTTTTACTTCACATGAGGCCAGCGAACCACAAAGCTTGCCTAAAGCCTCAACGAAAAGCAAACAAATCACCCACTGGCGATTGATCCAAAAAGGCAAACTTTTCCAACAAGCACAAGCTGAAACTTCAGCTACGGCCAACCCTAAATGGCCAAAACCAGGCAAAGGCTCCACTCGGCCTAGCCAACAAACAGGAGCCTCTCAACGGTCGAACACAAACTTTTCCATGAAAACCTACTAGCAACTGGCCAAAGAGAACATTGCTAGGCAAGGAAACAACCAACGCTCCTCTCATGGAAATCTCGGCAGCAAGGACCAAACCCTCATAGGGCTACCAGCAACACAACAGCTTGAGGAGAACAACCCAAAGGCTAACCAACCAATGCCACGGCACCTCTGTGCCAACTCTCTCAATCGAGGCTCATTAACGCCAATCTGCGAAAGCACAACAACAAGAAGCAAAGCCCGAGAAGGAATTGCTCGTGAGAACTCAACTCAAGCTCATCGCGAGCAAAGCTCGCCTCAAGCTACCACTCAACTCTTAAGTCCAACTGGCTACTCAAAGGACTTCCTCCTTTTAGCCAAGGCCTAACTCATCTTGCGACTAGAAACTCCACACACGAAACATCGCAAGGAAAACGGACCGACGAGGCTATCTCCAAGGATAACACTCGAGGCTGGCATCCATGGTGAAACTCAACCACCATAGAAACTAGGGGTTCCTCAAACCCCAAAGAACCAACAACTTACTTACCAAAAAACTCAACTCTTCTTTGGTGGCCACCGCCTTGCGGGACAAACAACTCTTGCTTGCTAACAACACAATGCGAGGACCCTCTCAGCTGGGGTGGCCATTGCACTACTCGATCAACTACACAACTCGGGAGCTAATTTGAATCACGCCAAAGCGGAAACGACTTTCCCGACCAAGCAACTCTGAAGGGCGTGAACTCCCACACACGCTCATTGACTAGCTCTAACCCAAGGCAACATCAACCAACTCTCTTGGAAGCAACACCCAAGGGAAAACTCAACCAATCGGATCGCTAATCCGAAACTAATAAAGACTTGCTCAATCGCTGAGGGGGGTCAACTCCCAAAACTTACCGACTAGGAACAAGACCTCGGGCAACGCCCCCGGCTAGAACCGAACTAGCTCTCGAAACAACAAGCGAACCAAATCTTGGCCAAACACCCACAAGAGGCGAGAACAACCTTTCTGCGGCCTCTAGAACACCATCCAAGAGTGCGCTTTGCGATCAAACGACTGCTTCCAAGCAGCCAACAAACTTTTCCTTCAAGCTAGCGCTTCCACCATCAACTCCAATACCAAGGGAGTAACCTGACAACTCCCCGAAGGAAACGGCTCTTACAAGCAGACAACCAAAGGACAGAGAGCTCCACATACGCTCACTGTCTTGCACCACTAGAGCAACAACATCTAAATCTCACGGGGCAACAACAGGGGTCCATCTCAGACTGAACCTCCAAAAGCCAAACGGGGCAACTCAACATCTTAGAAACAGGAAAACAACCAACAGGGCACGAACCATTTGCCCCACGAGCAAAACTAATCTCAAGCAACTCCAATCCACACCTTGGTCGACACCAAGCATTAACTTGCCACCACACTGAAACCACTCCGGACTTTACTCCAAACAAACACTAGCTTGCTAGTCTACCAAGACTGCTAGCAACTCCACCGAGGCTACAAACTACACACCTTCAGCTGGCCAACTAAACTCACTACCTGGGCCTGACTGAGCTCGGGAGAAGCTCTCCACAACCTAGGGTTCTTTGACAACCCTCGACACACACCGCCAAAGAACCGATCTAACAGGACAATTGCTCGAACGAACAACTCCAACTCCTTGGGAACCTAGAGGACTCGAACGCGCTACGAGAATGCGTCATCCTCCTACTCAAAGCATCGGCCACAACAACTTCTACCCAAGGAAGGATCCGAACAACTCTCTTAGCCATGACGATCAGAAACCACGCGGCTTAGCTACCACCGCTCTTGTTCAGTTTCCAACTGAACTCCAACCAACGATCACAAAAAGATCCGCCAACCAAGCTTAGGTCCAACCCAACAACACTTGCCTAAGCAACAACACGATACCACGAGCACGGTATCCTTACCACCTCGACTAAAGCCTTACAACAACCACACCGAGTCTAACTTCTCCAGAACCGAGCACTAGATCTCCAAAGCAAACCCTACATGGATCGAAAACTCGCCACGGAACGAACCACACAAAACACACTTGTGTGCACAACTCTCAACCTTCCTTTAGAGATCCAAGACTAACAAGCGCTTTTTCAAAAAGCAACGCTAACTCTGGCAATGATACAAACAATCCAAGGAACACCAAAAGTTCCATCTCCACACGATACTCGAAGCTGAGGCAACCTTGCTCTACCAAAGCATAATCATGCCAAACCAAACTTACTTTGTACCAAGCCTCTACCAAGGGTGCTTACCCCTAAGGCATCCAAAACCTCTCGCAAGGCATCAGCTCATCTCGCCTCAAAAGCATCCAACTCGCCTCATAGGCATCCAGCTCATCTGATAAGCATCCAACTCATGGTCCTCATTTGGACCAAACTCGCATCTACAATGCTCAACTCTCCTCAGATTTAGGCACTCGAAGGTAGTTGACCGCACTACCAACCACAAAGAAAATCTCTTGGCCTTAACACTAGCGCGAGACTCAAGCGCACCAACATTTACCAACTGCCAACCTGCTTGACTTACTCAACCTCCAGTAACACTGGGAAAAGGCTCCGGCTCCTCTCGAGCATCCTTTCGCTTGTAGTCCATCGACTACCACTGAACTAGCCCTCTGGCACGACCTAAACAGGTGCCACTGCCATAAACGGATCCAAGGCTAAAAGAGTGCACTAAACTCCGAACGGCATAGAACCATCTGCTATGCCCAAGCCAAACTCAAGCCTCAACCAGACTTAGTGCCAAAACGGCACACCAACCAATGCACCTCAAGTGCCACTACTACCAAAACCACATCTTACTACCAATGGGGCCAACAAGGTCACAACCTCAAGTGACAAGAACTCTGGCTAGGCATACAAGGGCTCCAACTCCAAAAACCATGCCTATGGCATCTCATCAAGCCGAAGGCTCACGACCTACTCTAGCATCTCCACATGATGCTCAACAAAACTCTGGCCGGCTCTCTCAACATGCAGCAGCTAGCTCCACTCTAAGAGCTCACCAAAAGAAGAGTGCTCAACTCTCCCAAACATCTGAGGAAAACACCAACAGATCAATCCAGAGGAACAACGCTCATGGCACCTTAACCACGGTGCTTGAAACATCTGGCTGCGAACAACAACACTTTACAGGAGCACAAAAAAAAATGCCTCAACAATCTCCTCGAAGGCTGCCAACTCTGCAGCTAATCTCTAGGCAACCAAATAATCTAACAAGGCTCAAGATCAACACTTGAAATTTTGCCTGAGCCGGTCCACACGGGACTTGCTCCACAAACATCCACATCAAAGCACAATCATAGCTATCTCCTCTCTTGGAGTGGCACTCCAAGGCAAAGCACCTCCACCCTCTCACTGGGGAAAACCAACAACACAGGCCACGGTTGGCCTAAGGGAGTCAAGCATCTTTGCCTCCCACGGGGACGATGTCCCAGGGCATCCGAATCAATCTGGATACCTCAACAAGCCACAACATACATCACACACTGCGGGAAGTTGGCATGATGGCTCTCTAAGCCCAAACCAACAACGAGTCAGAACCTGCTCGTCTCCGCTCCACAACACTACACAAGGCATACACTAGATGGCAGGTATTGTAAATTCTTAACCCTTTTTCAACAACAAATAGTAAACTTAGGGCGCACTGATGACCGCCGAGTCTTGATGATCATGGAAAAACGACCTACAACAAAAGGTCGGTCACTGAGATCTATGACTCGAGCTCGATACCAAGCAGCTATAACGACCCGACCCGAATGGGGTTCTAAATAGGCCGTCACCTCAATGCATGCATTCAAATCTACTGAGAAAATTTGCAAGATGGTATTTGGATTCTAAGTAAAAACTAAAACATGAAAACATCCATTTAAAAATCAACATAAATTCTGAAACACATCCCTGTTTCCAAGCACTGTTCCAAGACAAATACATTTCCAAACATACTACGATCAGAGATTTATTTAAAACATACAAACTTTACAACAATGCTAGAATGCGAAAATACATTCGAGAAAACACCCTAGGGCTTCGTGCCCAACTACATGCATTCGAGAGGACATTTAAATCATAAACATAAATCTCAGAGTTGAACAACGGGTTTCCATGATCACAGCTCCTCCTCCACCATCACGCCTCGCGCCATGGTTTCTGAAAGATAAGTAAGGGTGAGTAACGAATTACTCAAGTAAGAATCCCCAACCAGGGGTACAATACGATATACATGGTCATCTAGAGAAAGATATGCAAGCTATGAATAAAAACACAGATAGAGCACATAGCTTAGCCCACACTTGGGCCTCGGATGCCAACTCGTGGTCTTAGTCAGGAAATCAATCACCACACAACACATCACACAAGTCGCCTATACGAGAAACAAGTCCGGCCTCGGCACATCTCACTGTCGACGAAAGGTACACTAGCTCAAGATCGAGGAGCTCTCCGGTCGTGCCAGTAATGAGCGTAAGCATGCACCCGCGTGCTACTGCGAACCATGGGGTGCCGGGTCAGAGGCAAGTTGCCCATGTCCGATCCCACCACGCTTAACTAAATCTTTGGATCGGTGTCAGCGACATAGGGGTGTGAGACACGGACACGTAAACTATGTCACTGAACCCACCGCTTTGAGGCTAAGAAAGCGGGTCGTGGTAGGCTTACACCGAAGCCCCTTACCTTAACAGTGGCAATCGGGGCTACGGCCGAACACGCCGAGGACGTGCCGACTATCGAGGACGCAGGCAATGCCAAGTCATCATCCCGACGGTTGGGGCATTTAACGATCCGCCACCCTCACCCAAGATTGCGGGGCCTACCGCTCGGGTTAGCTAATCCTCACGGGGTCAGGGGCGGAATGACTTGCTCGACGTCCCCGCCATGGATGCAAGGTACTTTATGCATCGGGCCGGATGATGCTATCTACCGCACTTCTAAACCGCCCCTAGCAAGCAAACAAACAATTCCATAAAATCCAATACGTGCTCAAAGAGAATACAACGAGCCTAGCATGATACTACGAAGCAAGGAGCAGATACGAGCATGCGAGAAAGGAACAACCTAGCATGGATTAACATGAGAATTAACCGGGAAAGTCATGCTAATCGGGAATTCAGATTAGAGCACTTATCACCAAACATGTCAATAAACACAAACAAGCATACAATCAAAGAATCACATATAATATCGCAGGTCCACACAACTCCAAAGAAGAAATCCTTACCGGCGGAAGACCTCTAAACACAAGAAACCTAAGTCGCGATCGAACCCGAGCTACCTATAACGAACCAAGCAAAACACATCAATAATCATAGAATAGCCCTAAATACACTAAAATAAATAGGGCTCAGCTCGGGAGCAACTCACGAGGCGCGACGGACACACGAACGAGCCAATTGCACGAACGGGCAAAGAATGTGGTTATTGGCGCTACTGGGCGCAAGAATGGGCGCGTGGGGCGCTGGCGCGATCTGCTTGCGGTGACGCTGCTGTTGGGCACGGCTGGGCGCACGGAGAGGCGCGCGCGGCGCGGCGCGGACACACGGGCGATGACACGCAGGCGGCGGCAGCGGCGGCAACGCGAGCGAGGGCGCGCGCGGCTCGGCAGGAGGACCAACGCGGCGCAGGGCGGGGCAGCGGGCGCGATCTGGCGAGGGCGAGCTTGGATCTGGGCGTCTGGTGCGACGACGCGCGATCTCGACTGCTGGGCGACGCTCGAGCTGACGACTCGACCTGGGTTGCTGCGACGGGCAGATCTGGCGCGCGACGGACGGCTGCTGGCTGAGGCGGATCTGGGCGCGAGGGGTCTGGGTTTCGGCGATGCTCGAGCAGTTTGGGTCGCTCGGTGACGACTGGTCGGGCGAGTGGCGAGAGGCGACACGAGCAGTGGGCGCTCGAGCTGGCTGGGCTGGCGAACCAAGGGGGCTGGGCTCGGGCTAGGAGGGGGGGTGCTCGGAGAGAGAGAGAGAGAGAGAGAGAAAATGAATTTGGGAAAAATAAAAGAAATAAAGGAATAAAAAGGAAAATGGGAAAATAATAGGGAAAAATGGGATTTAAATTCCATTTTCCATCCTTATCCACTTAAAACCTCAAAATCCCATTTCCCGGCTTCCTCTTTCGAGACCCGACCGAAGAAATCTATTCCAATCAATAAAACTCGCTAAAACCAACTCCCAAAATCAACACCAAGGGCCCGGGCTCGAATCCCAAAGGAAGCACACAACCAACCATCACTTTGCAAAAATCCCAAATCACAACCGAACTTCCAAACAACTAGCCCAAACATCTCGGGACTCGCAGTCCAACCCAAACAAGCCACGGCCAAGGCAGGAGCTACCTCGAAGCCCTGAAAACCACAAATCCTGCCCGAAGAGCCAAAGGACCAAAATACCCCCAAGGGACAAAACCGCTCTAACGACCCAACCAACAACCGAAACTTGACCCGAAGGCACCTCGAAAACTGGGATAGAAAACTGGGCTGTTACATAAATGCTCGAGATTTGGGAAAAACTCTAGAGGAACTATTTTGCCAACTTTTTCAAAAAATGCTATTGTAATGGGGTGTGATATTTGGTTTTCTAACGTTTTGTGGTGCTTAGATTGGGCAAGTAGGTTATAATCTTACTTTGAGTCAAGGACTTAGGAATGTTTGTAGATTGTTGATGTTTTATTTTTAACTCAGGTCTAATAGGCTCATTTGGCTTGTATGTTTTAGGTCCAGTTGATGGAGTGCAAATGCTTGTGTAGCCAATGATTACTACTTGGAGTTATTAATTTTCATACAATGACGACTTGATCGGTTTGTTTATACTTCATGACGTATGAATGTGTTCCTTTTATCTAGGAATTTTGAGCTAGTTAGAATATGTATTCTGAATTGTGTATGCCTATGATTTTTATAGGAGTTCAAGTGAGAAAAGAAAATATGGTACAAGCCAATTATGTACTTGTATAATTGTATTTTCTTTTGTTTACACGTATTATTTTCTATGATCTAGTTGTTACTCCATGATTTTATATTTAGCAAGGTTAAGAAACTTATAATTTTTTTTTTTTGTAGGTTGATACAATGAACTCTATGAAGGAATGGATTTTTTGGGAGGTGTTAACACCAGCAACAACGTATCAAGTAAGTTTAATTTCCTACTTCTAAAATAATGTTTCACTCATACTTTAAATAGTGTTTATGCAGCTATCTTGCATGTATGATAACCTATAATGAAGATTGAGGTAATTATTAGGGGTTCGTAACTTTTTTTTGTTTTTAGAATTTCATCGACCATGGTCTTGTACATGTTTAGTGTTAGTTTATAGTCTTCTCTATTTGAGCAAACTCTTAGTGACTTTGTATTTATATTGGAAAATTTACATAATAATATATTTGGTAACATTTTGTTTTTATTTACTTAAAGTTTTATAATTATATTGTGTAGGTATTTTATTCAAGGTGATGATCGAAGTTGTGAGTTATCGTACAAGTTGCCAAAGTATTTGATTTTCGTTATAGGCTTTATGAAACATTAAGTGTAATTTCACTTACAACTTTTAAATAAACTACTTTGTAAAGAACTTGTTAGGATTTTATTTGTATTGTGATGAATGAAATCTATTTGGCATTTATGTGGATTGTGACATTATTTATTAAATGCACAATTATTGACAAGTTTAAATGTTGTTTTTGAATTATTGGTTTAATTGTAATTAACATGAATAAAATGAATAAAATGAATAAATTAATGAAATATATCCAATTTTAGAATTTAAAAACTGTCATGGTATACCTTTTATGACAAATTTAAATTATCACAAAGTAGAAATCATGATTATTAAAACTGTCATGATATCTAATATATGACAATTTAAAACTATCAAGAAATAGAAATTATGACGATTATAACTGTCATGAAATATGATTCATGACAGTTTATGATTAAATTTTATTTAGAAAAATAACCCTATTTTATGACATTCTAAAACTGTCATGGTAAAAAAAGTTAAAATTGCAAAAATAACATCATTTATGACAATTATAAAATGTCATAAATAGAGATCATAAACCTTATTTTTCATTGATTCATGACAATTTTTAACTGTCGTGAAATAATATTTATGACAATTTTATACCTGTCATAAATTATATTTTATGACATTTTTATTATATGTCATAGAAGATTTACCATGATAGGGAATACTATGACATAACATAATTTTGGGATAATTGTCATGATAAGTCAACTATGACAATTAAAAATTGTCATAGAAAGCCAAAATTGTAGTAGTGAGTATTAATCAAAGTTATAACACATGAATTTGGCATGGAGATTCAATAATCATGGAAAAGAAATGTTAAATATGTACGAAGTTCTAGAAAACATGCTCAATATTATGGATGACTCATCCACTTATATTAGAAGTGAAGGTGAGAAAATATGGGTTAATAAATAGATTAGTGGCACACCATTTTCTATCAATCATTCACATTTCATTTTGTTATTATATTAACGGATTTGTAACTTATAATTCTTTCTAGTATAGATTTGACAATGTCGATGTCAACTATTAACTAATCACATTGTGGTTCCACGAGGCATCACGACTATGTTTGAGCTGACATGAGTAAGTAGTATATGCTTTGTCATCTAATAATTAGCTACTTGTTTTATTGTTATTATCTTTTGTGCTTTTATTTTTCTTTTATTGTAGTTGAACTGCACTGAATAACCCTACCCTCTAAGAAAGAATAAGAGGTAATTGGAGTACAATGAGACCACATGCTATGTAGGTAGTCATATTAGTTTGTCATTGAGATACATTTTCTATGGTGTAAACTTAGTTTTGTATATATTGCAAGGGCGAGTTCAATTTGTTGATGTCTATGTGTACGATTTTTTTTTTGTAAATTTTGGAGGGCTTAGTCGTACATGCATTATAAATATTTTTGTTGTTTTTATAAATATATACAGAGAGGGAGAGAGTGGCTAAAAATGAATTATTTTAAGAACTAGAAAAAAGTGATGAAAAAAATGAAACCCACAACTTATTATTTATTTATTTATTTTTTAAAAAATATAGTTTTCTTTTTATGTCAGATGCCTTTCATGACGAACGAATAGTCATAAAAGATCTCTTACAAACTTCTCTTTTATTAAGAGTACATTTCCAATCCAATTGAACAAATATTTACAATGACTACTTAGTCTATATGATATCCAAACCAGACTTCTCTTTTCTTGAGAGTAGACTACTTAGTCTGATAAAACTCCTTAGCATAGATATTTTTCGTTTTGACCATGTCTCTTCTAGGTTTGCAACTTCTTTGTCCTACAGCTAGGAAATTCTACTAACATGACAAACTTAAGAGTACATTGACATGACATTATCTGTTTAATTTAAACATAATTCTCATACTTTTGTTTTTTGTTTCACCAAAAAAGTTTCACGCTAATATAGATTGTTTTCATTTCTTATATACTCATGATCTCGATTTTGTTTGTATCTGAACATGAATAATATCATAAGACTTGAGCACTTAGATCTTCTACTTCAATGTCATCTTAAAATAATTAAAGTTATAAATAAACTTTAAAATCAAAATAAAGATCATATCATTCTCAAAAAAAAAAAAAAAATCATATTGTAATAGAATATTTTATTTCTTAACAAATAAAATTCTCATAGTTCCGTACACTAATGGAATCTCATCTTCTTCGAAAATAGAATGACTAAAAAATATTTGATACTTCTTTTAGGAACTACATATAATTAGGATAAAATTTTGAACTTTCAATTTTGAACTCCTAGGTTATAATTTCTAAAAAAAAAAAGAAAAAGAAAAAAAAAGAAAAACTAAATTATAAGATAATTGCTAAGAGTTATACTGTTAAGAAGATTGACAATCACCAATAGAACAGTAGCTCAAGCGGCATCAATGTACACTAATGATCTAGTGGTCTTAGATTTGAATCTCCCCCACCCCCAATTATTGTAATTTCAAAAAAAAAGATCGACAATCTTTTGAAGTTTCAATTTGAAACTTTCAAATGTATGCTATAATATGAGTATAATTAATATTAAATTGTTGTCATTAATTAAAGTGACTTCGAATATTTTTTTAATCTAAATTTTTTTATGAAAGATTATAAAAAACTTACAATAAAAATTTGAATCTATTAAAAAATTTATTTAATAAAAGAGAAAAAAAATTGCTATGTTTTTCTATAATTATTTCAAATATCAATTTATTTTTTTTATATATAAAAGATAGGTATAAACTTAGCACCAACCTGTTTTCATGGAATCCTCAACCTATCTTTGTGGTGCATCTTGAGATCCACCGTTCTTAGATCAAATCTTAATTTTTTTTTCTATTAGACTTAAAATCATTTAAATTTAATGAACTCTATACTATTTTAGATAGTTATGAAATTCCAACTTAATATGACTCGGCAATAAATAGAATCATTATCTTTCCCACCCGTACTAAAAAGTCATCTCATCAACCATCCTTACACAAACATGCATATATTTTATTCAAAACAACAAGAAGAAAAAGCTAAAAAAATAATAATTAAAATCCAACCAAACTCAAAACTTTAATTTCACATATTTTAGAAACCTCTCTTCACATGTTAGATTGTAAAGAAAAGAAAAAAAATGAACAAAAATCGAAAGGATAAAGACAAAAATTGTAATCAAACAGACCCAAATTGGGTCCAAACTATTTTGTAAAAGGGTGATTGAAGACAAACATATAAGTCCAAAAAATAGGAGAAAAAGAAGAAAAGAACCAAAACCTAGAGTAGTAAAAGATTTTTGTGGTAAAAAGTTTTTTTAAAAAAAGAGCTGGGAAATGGCATAAATGAACTGTTTTGATTTGAAAAGAGAGAAAAGAGAGATAATTTATGTGGAAGAGTAAACAAAAAGATATACAAAGAGGAAAAAAAAAAAAAAAGAATTGAGCTTAATTGATATTAGGTACATCTTGATAATAAAAATGTTATGTCTCATTTTCAAATAGATTTAAATTTGAAAAATAAAATATTCAATTTTAGTTTATGTGTAATTTCAATAAAATTTTAAGTCGATCCTATGATAGATTTCTTACTGATTTTTCCTAAAAAATACTCTGTACTATATAAACCTTAGAAACATGTTTATATTATGTTCTTTCTTGTAGTAAATTATTACTATTACTATTGAACTAAATTTAATAAACTAACCTTCAATTTTATTATAGGAATCATTTATAAAAAGAGTTTGTTGCAATTCTAGACCATAGAGTAAAAATAATTAAGATATAGTCAATAACATAAATATTAGAATCCATAATTAAATGTTAAAAATTAAATTAATCATCATTTTATAAATTACAGATTTAGTCATATTAAGTGGAGTCCCCCAATTTAAAAAAATAAATTTATTCGGATTTTTCTAAAAATATTAAAACTTATTATACTTGTGGTTAAGTACCAGAGGCCAAAATTGGATTTATAAAAAAAAATATTTTCTTCAAATACATTCACGAAAATAAGATTGCTATTAAATAATATTTATATTTTTTTAATAGCGATTATTATGCTTTTTTTTAATAAGTATTAGTTAAAATACCTCCAATAAAATTAAGCATTTGAAAATATGAAACCTAAAATTCACCCACTTTAAAATTACACTGACCAAAAATTTTGTTTTTAACTTTTTATATTTTATAATATATGGAGAGGAAGAGATGCATGTGAAGGCATTTAAAGTGGGGTTTTGGTGTTGTTTATTTGTTTATGCACATGGCCAAAGGGACCCTCTTCAGGTAGGTTTAAAAACCCTAAGGAAAGCCAATGCATGTGACACCATGTGAAACTCTTTCAACTATTTTCATTTTTCAAAAAAATTGAAATTATATCATGTGTGTTCAAGAGCTAAACCAATGTTTGTTTTAACAACATTTTCTGTTTCAAATATTAATTAAACAAAAAGTTATCCTCATGCATTTATTTATTTAGTCGATGTTACATATCGATCTTAACGAATACTTGTAATAGGTTTAAAATGGCATTTCATATGTGTTTATAATTGTCATATATTTTTTGTAAGTTTGGATGTAACGTTTAACAATGAAGTAATGAAATGAGTTAGTATTTCTTTTTAGTAAGACAAATGTAGTCTATGAGATTTTGAACGTTCAACCTCAAAAAAAAAAAAGATTGTATGTTACTTACAAGAAGCTTCTAAGGTTATTAAATTTAGTTCAATAGTATTAGTAATAAATTACATTAAACTAGTATCGATAGATCTTTTTAATTAGCAATAGGGATTTTTATAGAATTCTCTTGAACACAAAATTAAAAATTTAAGAATTTCCTTAAAGTTCTAAATTATAAAGGCTAAATAATTGCAATGTCCTAAAAGTTTTATGGTTTGAATGAATTGTAAATAATAATGTCCAAACATTGAATACTATTTCAAATTAACAAACCTCTTTTTTGGAGTAAGATTTTTCACTTTTCCAAACTAAATCAACCACCACTCTGTCCCTAATTTGTTTGAAATTCAAACTCAAGTCTCCCCCATGCTTCATTTCTTTCCTACATAAAAAGAGCCTCTCCATTTCCCTCTCTTCACCAAATCTCATCTTTTTTTTTTCCTTTCTCTTTTCCAAAGCTCCATTGCTTTATCAAATTTCAAAGCTTTTTCCACCTACAATTCTTCAATATTTTTGTGTGAAAATATGGGAAGGCAAATTTTGAGTAAAAGAAAAAGGGTTTTTCCCCTTGACTCAAACAAACTTGCATACACCATGTTTGCAAGAAACTATGTCACACATTTGGAGACATCCTTAGCCAAAATTTCTTCAAATCCTTCTCTTCAACAACAACAACAAAATTTTCAAAAACTTGTGAAGTTTGAGGTTGACATGGCAATGGCTCAATCAGCAAGTGAATTTGAATGGGGCAATGCTCTTCAAAAGAAGCTTCTTCAAAGAGATCAAGTTGGCAATCATGGAAACAATGGCTTTGAATTTTCTCTCCAAAAAGTGAAATTTTCTCAAGAAAATTCAGAAGAAGAGAAAAGGATGGAAAATGGATTGATGAAGCTGAGGAAAATCTTACCAATTGAGGATTCTAATGGAGATTTGGAAGAAGATGATTTGTTGAAACAAACTGAAAGTTATATAAAATGTCTTGAGTTGCAGGTGAATGTTCTTAGATGTTTGGTTGATTCAAACACAAATTGATTTTGATCCTTTTTTCCCCCTTATTTTTTCTTGCTAATTTCTATGTGGAAATGAAAGAAATATTATATGAATTTGCAGCTATTCCAAAAACTTTATTTGCTACTTTTAATTTATTTGCTTTTTTTACATTGTAATTATTTTTCTTTATCTTTTACTTTTGGTAGCTTGTGAACTTCAATATAGGATACAAGAGTGGTAGGATGAAAATGACTTTGGTACGCCAAACAAAAAAAAACAATAACTTAATCGACATAAATAATGTATACTTATAATTAAGGGAATTTACCTTCGGCGGTACATTCAACCTCTTGTACTGTATTTGTAGGACAATTTCAAAAATAATTCATCTATAACATTCTATGAGTGATAAAATAAGTCTACTAGTGTTGAATTTAATCAGTGATAGAACTTAACTAGAAATCAAACTCTATCACCGATTGAATTCTGTCGGTAATAAAACTCAATTTAGATTTCTTGCTACAAATAAATTAGTTTTAATTTTGTACTATACATAAAAATACTTTTATTTTTTTATTATACATCCAAAATTTCCTATTACTAAAAGATTATTAGTTCCCCAATTTTTTTAAAAAAAATAACAACTACTTCAACCATCTACTACTCTTCCATTAATATTTAGCTACATGGCAGTTGAAATTTTAATGTACACGTGAGATCCTACATTATTTACAATAAAATATTGTTTTTTTTCCATTATTCTTTAACACTCTTAGAAGTAACATATTTGGTTTTTTTTTTTGAATAAAACATATTTGGGTTAAACTAGTCAAACAAAAAGAAAAATAAAGTTATTTTCCACGTGAGATCCTAAAGAAAAATAATGTTGAACAGTGTTGTTATACTAAAAAATTAACTAAATAAATGATAAAAATATCAATATTTTAATCCCAATAAATAGATGTATAAAATAAATATCCAAAGATATGTTGTGGAATTTTATTAATCTATAAAAAGATAATCTCCTCCTTAATAACATTTTGACAATTTATTTTACAATCTCTCTTTAAAATGATTTTTTTTTTTGAGATTACAACGGATGTGAATGAGGATTCAAATAGATTTATATTAATGGTGCTGACCTATTATTCATGTTGACCTCTTTAAAAAGATTTTGAATACAAAAGAAATGAGTTTAAAACAAAATGCTTTTGATTTTTTAAATATTGACTAAGATTTTTATGTTTAAACAAATAACAATAAGGCAATGAAATTTAATTAAATGTTTTAAAGTTTTTTTTAATCATTAGTTAAACTTCTATTGTTGGATTCCTACGACTTTCCAATCATATATTCTTAGAAGTTTGGTGTGGTCGAATGTTGGAAAAGTCAACCCTTTTGATAAGTCTATAAAGAATGTGTATTCTGATCTTGTCCCATGTCACAATCTGACCAATCACATTGAAGTCAAGATAAACATATAAAATTCAAAATATTAATGACATTTTCTTTTAATAGTGAACTTTATTTAAAGAGCAAAATACTGCACGCTAATACTATATTAAAAAATCATGTTTAAATAAATTATAAAATAAATAAAATTTCCATAAAAAATTATGTACTTCAAATGATCAGGTGTTGAAGTCATGTTAATCTGTTAGAAGTGGAATCCTAACCTTGAGATAAAGTTATTAATTTCTTTCAAAATCCTATCATAATGAATAATATAAATTTCCATTTATATATGTTTTTTTCCCTCTAAACTCGTCCAGATAATTATCAAGCCATTTTTTAGTTTAAATTCGGGAGTAGGACCACAAATTTTACATAGAGTATACTACTACTTTCAAATGAGATAAGAAAAAAATACTAGTTTTTAAAATTGAACTCGTGACCATAGAGTTGAATGAAATTACAATTACTCAATTTAAGGAAGTTAAGTCAACTATAATATTGTCGATAAGTCTTTCCTTCAATAAAATGTCTTTCTACATGTGAGTGCACAAGTTGTCTTCGTGTAAAAATGTCAAAACAAACATTTTCTTCATCGCACTCCTTTTTATTTTCGACTTTGCAATTAATCCATAGTGATGTATGGGGCTGTCTCTAGTTCTTTCCAATAATGGTTTTCACTACTAAGTAAGATTTATTGATGATTTTAGTATATTTACATGGTCGTTTCCTTTATGCTATAAATATGATGTGTCCAATGTACTTCATACCTTTATTCCATTTGTTCAAAATTTACTCTCCACTGGTATCAAAACTGTTTAGTCTGATGGGGGCGGTGAATTTTTCAATAATATCACTAAAACATTATTTCAATCTAAAGGTATACTTCATTAAAAGTTATATTGTACACCTGAACAAAATGAGGTAGTTGAACGAAAACATATGCACATTATAGAAACGACATTGTCTCTACTTTTTCATTCATCTGTTCTTGTTGATTTTTTGCCCTTCACATTTTCTACGGCTGTTTTTCTCATAAATAGAATGTCCAATGAGTCACTCAACATGTTATCCCCTTTGGAAAACCTCATGATTTCCTTAATCTCAATTTTTTTTTTTTTGTGTTTTCCTATTCTAAAGCCTTATAATAGACATAAACTTGAACAAAAAAACTCACAACATGTATTTTTAGGTTATACTCTTGATTACAAAGGCTACATTTGTCATAATCCTCAAACTCAAAAAACAAAAATCATATCCTAACATGTTATTTTTCATGAACATATAGTTCCCTTTGACACCATACCTAGGTTATCTTCCACTGACCCCAATGAACTAAGAGAAATCAACCACTCCACTCCTATCCCACCTCAGTGTCCACCAGCATCCAATATACCCATCATATATTACCACCATATTGTACTGACTGCTAATGTGTTTAATGCTTTGGATATGTCCATATCACCAATGACCATTGTACTCTCAACCTCTTTAAACACTGTTCCTACAATTCCAAGCTCCACCAGCCATAACACACCTACATGTCAGTCACCTGAACCAATCACCACAGATATACCTATTCTCCTACTTCCAATAAACAATCACCCTATGCAAACTCGTTCTAAATCTGGTCTATTCATACCAAGAGCATTGCATGCCACTACGAGTCCCACTGCTCCAGCTGATCCTGTCTCATATTCAGAAGCCTAAAAATATCCTCACTGGCGATCTGTCATGGTAGAAGAGTTCATGGCACTTCAAGAACAAGGGACTTGGAGTTTGGTTCCTCTTTTACCATCGTTGGTTGCAAATAGGTGTTTCGCACAAAGTATAATGTAGATGGGACAATTGCTTGTTATAAAGCTCGATTGGTAGCAAAGGTTATCACTAGATTGAAGGATTTGATTTTGACGAGACATTTAGCCCAGTTATAAAGAACCCACAATTTAGGGTGATTTTTTCCTTAGCCTCACATTACACTTGGACACTACATCAAATGGATGTAAAGAATCCTTTTTTGCATGGACACTTGCAGAAGGAAGTGTATATGACTTAACTAGTGGAATTTATAGACAAATTTTTTGTAGATCCAACCTATATTGCACAGCTAAAACTTGTTCTTGCCTCTGAGTTCCATATTCCTGATTTAGGACGCCTCAAATACTTTATAGGTCTCGAGGTTGACTATCAAACCAAGGGAATTTTTCCCTCAGACAAAATATTTGACTGACCTACTTGCATCATCAGGCATGTCTGTTGTGAAATCATGTTTAACTCTCATGTCCATTATATTTGATTTCCACTTTGCTGCTCCATCACTTGTTGATGTCACACTGTACAGGAAACTTGTAGGCTCCTTACAATACCTGTGTTTACTCTGCCAGACATTAGGAACTAAGGCTAGTAGCCATAGTGCTGAGAGCAGCCCGATTCCTTCCAATGCCTCAACTTCGGTTGTTTCCGCTGCTTAAGTGTGCTGCTTTGCTCAAGCGTGCCATTTTAAGAACTATGGAATTTGGGTGTAGTCGATTTGAGGGAGGCTCGAAGTGCTAGAAAGGTGTGTGCGTGGGGAAGAACGCTCTAATTAGATGCTTTGGCTAAACTTGAAAGGATCAAGGGATTGAGCGTGGTGTTTTGGAGTCGTAGGCATTAGTGTTTATGGGTTCTTAAGTTCTTATTCTAGCAGGGAAGAATTCTTTGTTAGGGATAAAAATTGTTTTGAAATGCATGCAAGGTTAAAAGTGATAAGCGAAAGTTGAAAGCTTTAGTTTATAACGAAATTTCTATGGCAGAACTGCAATGCTGAGTATTCGGGAATGGATCCTTTTGATAACTCAGGCATGATAGGAGCATTCTTTGTGAAGCATTGTTCGGGACAAGCAATGGTTCAAGTCTAGGGGTTTGATAACTCTCAATTAGAGAGTTATTTAGTCCTCTTTAGGATGCATTTATTAAAGAAATCATGCACTTTCATTATAAGTCTAATGCATAGGATACTTCTAAGATTGATAATTATATTGAAAATGCTATGCATGTTGGAAACAAGGCAGAGATTAGGAAATCAAATGAATTAAGTGTTTTGTGTGCTAAGAAGCTAAAGTTTGCAGCATTATGGATCGCATTTCTGGAATTCCCATTTTCGCTAAATGTTTTTATCATTGCAGGGCTTTAATTAAATAAGCATTAAACTCATGCCTCAATTGGTGAAGTCTAAGGAGCGAATTTGATGAACCATTCGAGAACAAGCTAATGTTGTAAGCAATCGATCAAGGGAGACAACTTCTGCAAAAAGACTGCCAACTATGTGCCTATGTCAGAAAAGCTAGAAAAGGTTGATATTGTCTGCTGAGGACCAAAAGCAAGGGCCATTTTTGCCCTAGAATCTGGGTCGTTGATCTCTACCAAGAGAGGAGTATATATAGATCATTTTGGGAAAAGAAAGCTCTCTCTCATTTTTCCTTCTTTTGTTTTTTCCGGCCTTAATTTCAGAGCTACTGGGAACGAGTCCTTGTTGCGGGGAGCAATTCTACAGCATTTTTGCAGTTTTCATCCCGAGTTCTTTCTTTCTTTCTTTTCCCTTCTGTATTTTGATATTTCTGTTGAAACTCTGTTGATAGGTTGTATTTCTGCGTGAGATTGCTTAGATGTTTGAGCTTAATCGTATTTCGTAGTTTCTCCTCTTGCTTCCTTGTGTTTTCCATGCTCTACACTTTTTCTTACTATTTGAAGTGTTACTGTTCCATTAGTTACTGTTCATAGTCATTATTTTTCGGTTTGAGTTTAGCTTCATGACGACTACCGAACTCTTACTCTCTGATTTTACACTTATTTGCACAACTATGAACTAAACTTGTATAGGTGAGGGTCGAGGGGAATGAGTATGAGATGCATGTGTCTTTTGGGTGAGTAGGGGGATGTTAGGCTAAGTCATGATAGCCATAATAACTAAGAACATGTTTCGATTGACCATCCATTCATTTCTTCTTTTCATTTCATCTCGAGAGGGAGGAGGATTAGAGAAATGCTATGCATGACCATTAGTTTCAATGCTAGGGGCTCCTGCTTGTTAAAGAGGTCGGCTAGAGATAGCCACCTCACTAGTGCGTATTTCATCGCTGTTAGCTTCGAGTTTAGATGCGAGAGCTCTAGATCGAAGAGAATGAATGCATCTGGAGAAAGAGCATTTGGTCAATGGAGCCGACTTCTCACCATAGCCTTACCCTTAACGCATGTTAATCACACTTAACAACCCTTGACCCAAGCCTACGTTATCATCAGATTATTTATCTTCTGTTTATAACACTTCCTGTTACATTGAACCTAGCATGTTATCAGTTAAATTTCTTTTTCAGTATATCATTGTTGAAGGCATTAGCATCTATCCTGCTGCATTACATTAAGTGGTTCATTAGCGTCTTTAGCATCATTATCGCATTGTAGTATCACTTACATCGCATTCAGCACGAATCTGGTTACCAACAATTCCCTTTATTTTTCTGTTAAGACTTTCAAGTAACACCTATTCGAATTTAGTCAGTCCCTGTGAAGATGACTCACATATATTTATCACTTGAATACAAACGACTGCGTATGCTTGCGTGTTGGTCTGCTCACTGCTTAAAACATTGTATGTGATATGCATCACCGTCAGATTAGCATTTTTGTTATTAATCACAGTCGAGTTAGGTTATCAATAGGACCTTAGTCATACACCTAGAATCAATCATTAGAAAATATAGCACTAAATATCGCATCATCTGACTTTATGTGAATCCTCAGTAACTTATGAATTTCTACATTTATGGATGCTCTTTGTTGCGCATGTGCGAGAATATTCAGCATTGTTGATTCAATAAGCCTTACATTTTGAGCATTTGTCTAAGAAAGGAGTTGAAACGTAACTTCCACACAAGGGAATTTACTTATTTCCAATTTTAGAAAAGTAAATGAGCAACTACAACAATGAGGTTAATCGCTGACAGTAAAAATTATTGACAAAGACTATTGTAAGAGACCGACCCGAATGGGGCACTAAATGGGCCCTTATCCCAATGCATGCATTCAAAGTAAAGGACATTTAAATAGACATGATTTCGGATTCCAATTAAAACAAAAACATTCAAAATAACTCCTTTAAAAACTAGACAATTTCCCTGGAACCTATCCCTGTTTCCAAGCACCTGTTCCAAGATAAATACATTTCCAAAGTTTACTCTGATCAGAGATTTACTAAAAGCCATTCAAAACCTGTTCGGATACAAAATCTTTGGAATCCACAAATATTTACAAACATCCTAGGGCTCGTGCCCGACTACATGCATTCGGGAAAACAAAACACACGAGTCATAATACAAAAATCGAGTTGGAAGACTAGGCCCCATGATCACAACTCCTCCTTCAGGCATCCTGTCGCGCACCACGATTACCTGTGGAAAACCACAGAATAAGGGTGAGTAACGAATTACTCAGTAAGAATCCCCAACCGGGGTACAATACGATATACATGGTCATCTCGATGAGCGTATGCAAGCTATGAATATAAACACAGAATAGAGCACATAGCTTAGCCCATACTTGGGCCTCAGATGCCAACTCAGGGTCTTAGTCCGGAATAATATCATCACACATCCAATACATAAGTCGCCTATACGAGAAACAAGTCCCGGCCTCGGCTGTCTCACTGTCGACGAAAGGTACATCGGCTCAAGATCCCGAGGAGCTCTCCGGTCGGCATTGTAATGAGCGTAAACATGCACCGCGTGCTCTCTGCCGCACCATGGGGTGCCGGGTCAGAGGCAAGCCGCCCATGTCCATCCACCACGCCTAACTAATTCTTTGGATCGGTGTCACCGACATAGGGGTGTGAGACACTGGACACGTAAACTATGTCACTGAACCACCGCTTTGAGGCTAAGGAAACGGGTCGTGGTAGGCTTACACCAGAAGCCGCCCTTACCTTAACAGTGGCAATCGGGGGCTACGGCCGAACACGAGGACGCGCCGATCGCCGAGGACGAGACAATGCCAAGTCATCATCCCGACGGTTGGGGCATTTAACAGTCTGCCACCCTCACCCAAGATTGCAGAGCCTACCGCTCGGGTTAGCTAATCCCTCACGGGGTCCAAGGACGGAATGACTTGCTCGACGTCCCTGCCATGGATGCAAGGTACTTTATGCATCAGGCCCGGATGATACTATCTACCTGCAATTCTAACCTGCCCTAGCAAACAGCAAGCAATTCCATAAAATCCAATACGTGCTCAATAAGAATACAACGGGCCTAGCATGATACTACGAAGCAAAGAACAGATACGAACATGCTAGAAAGGAACAACCTAGCATGGATTAACATGAGATTTAAATCAGGAAAAATCATGCTAATCGGGAATTCAGATTAGAGAACCTAGCTACACATGTCAATAAACACAAACAAGCAATCAATCAGCAATCACATATAATATCGCAGGGTCCACACAACTCCGATAAGAAATCCTTACCTTGGTCGGGGACGATTGCACGAAAACCTAAGCTGCGAACTATCTCGAACTAGCTACCGAGAACCTATCAATCACAACAAAAATCACACAATAGGCCTAAATATAATAAAATAAATGAAGCTCAGCTCGGGAGCAACTCACGAGGTACGACGAACGCACGAACGAGCAGCCGGTGACGAATGAGCCAAGAACGGGTGGCGGGCGAAGCTGGGGCGTAAATGGGCGAGCTGGCGGGTGGGAGTGCGCATGACGCTGGCGCGAGCGCGCAGAGCAGATCCGGGCGGCAAGGGCGCGAGGACGCGGGCGCGCGAGCGAGGCAGAGCGGCACAGCTTGGACGGCGCGCGGCGTGGCACGGAGCTGGGCGAGGCGTGCGCGAGGGCGCGAGGCGATGCGCGGCGTGGCTCGGCGGAGGCCCTGCTTCTGCGCGCGGCAACGGGACGAACAAGCTCTGTTTTTTCGCGCGAACAGGGGCGATGGAGAAAATCCGAATTTGAGCGATCCACGGGGATTCGACGAGCGATTCTTTGATGACGAACTCCCCTACCCTAGCTGCACAAAACCCATACCTCAAATTACCTCAACTCTACGGAAATGGCGAAGCCCGGCAGGTGGTGAAGAACTCGAATTTTCAAGGAGAAGAAGAAGAAGAAGAAGAAGAAAAGAAGAGAAAGGGAGGAGAACTCACCGAGGAGATCGATCGGTCGAGGAGAAGAAGCGAGTCATTTGGTCGGTGAGAGGAGACCGGTCGGTGAGGAGAAACGCGAAGGAGAAGAAGGAAATGGGGAAGAATCGGGCGAAGTGCGCTTTTATACAAAAATCCCACTACGCTCGGCATATATACCAAATCGCGCGCGTAGATTAACAAACACGCCATGTGGCTCATTTCGGCGGCGCCTTTGCCTAGCACGCGACACGTCCCTGGTTCGAATCTCACTCGACGCGCTATTTAATTCCTCATTTAATTTTACTCTTTCCCAAGCCCAAATGCCTTCACCAAAAATCCCGATCCTATTCAAATTGACTCATAATTATTCCGACAATTTTCAATTTCAAAACCGGCCCTATCGGCCCGACCCAAAATTACCAAAATGCCCCTAGGCCTCCCGGGAAGACCGGGATGAAATTTCCGGGCCGTTACAATACTCCCCCCTTATAAGACTTTCGTCCTCGAAAGTCACTTAAGATTGAAACAGCTCGGGATAATGCAATCTCATCTCATCCTCCCGCTCCCAAGTGGCTTCCTCTGAACTCTGACTCCTCCACTGAACCTTTACCAGCCGGATTTCACGATTACACAGTGTCTTTGTCTCAAAAGCAAGGATCCCCACGGGTTTTTCCTCGAAGCTCAACTCCTCATTCAGTGCAAAGGCTCAAAATCCACAATGTGCGATGGGTCCGGCACATACTGCCTTAACATCGAAACATGAAAACACATGCGTGCACCGCTGACAATGACGGAGGTAGGGCCAACCGATAAGCGACTCTGCCAATCCTCTCCAGAATCTCAAATGGACCAACAAAACGGGGACTCAGCTTTCCACGCTTGCCAAACCTCAAAACACCTCGCATCGGTGCGACCTTTAGGAATACATGCTGACCAACCTCAAACTCCAAATCCCGACGCCAAACATCGGCATAACTCTTCATGCGCTCGCTCGAAATTTGTCAACATACGAGCTTTAATCTTACGCACGGCACCATTGGTCAAGCTGCAGCAACTCGGGACCCAAAACACGCCTATCACCAACCTCTTCCCGAACACACGGAGATCGGCAACGCTTACCATACAAAGCCTCGAATGGAGCCATCGAATCGTCGATCGATAAGCGTTGTTATATGCAAACTCCATCGATCTGAATCTGGTCCCAAGCGCCGGAAATCCAACACACAAGCCCTCAACATATCTTGAGAATCTGGTTCACCCTCTCGATCGCTCCATCGATGCGAGGTGAAAAGTCATCTTTGAAGCCGCACTCAGTGCCTAAACCCTTACGGGCGCTCTCGAGAAATGAGAAGTGAACTTGAATCACGGTCGAATCGATCCTCACAGGCACACCGTGATAACGAATGATCTGCTCCAAAAACAAGCTGCGCCCATTGTTTCCACGGTATAAGTGTCTCTACAGGGAATGAAGTGTGCGCTCTTAGTCAATCGATCGACTATCACCCAAATCGAGAGAACTTCCTCGGAGTCCTCGGCAAGCGAGAAATAAAGTCCATGGAGATCTCTTCCCATTTCCACCGAGGTACACTCGTGTACGCAACAAACCGGTGGTCTCTGCTGCAGGTGCCTTCACTTGGCGACAAGTGAGACATCGATAGACGAACTCCGCCACATCTCTTTTCATACCCATCTACGAATGTCTCGCTTAAGATCTCGATACATCTTGGTACCCCGGGGTGCCAAGCAAACGAAGAGACTGTGGGCCTCTCGAGAGCAACTCTCGCTCGCACTCTTGCGACATCCGGAACACACAACCGGCCTCTGTCACGTTGCCATTTATCGGTGAGTACACAAAATCAAAATCTCCATCAGCACTAACTTTGTCAAATAATCTTTTAAGTGCGGGGTCACTCAGCTGACTATCAATAATCCGCTGTCTAATCGATGGCTGGACTGTCAACTGAGCCACTCTGGCAGTAACCTCACCTAACAACACTGCAATCTCAGCCCGCTCGAACTCTCTTCGTAATCTGGGCTGGGAGCTCAACAACACCGCGGAGTGCGACGTCTTCCTACTCAGGGCATCGGCTACAACATTGGCTTTACCCGGATGGTACAGAATCTCATGATCATAATCTTTTACTAACTCTAACCATCTCCTCTGCCTCATATTCAGCTCCTTCTGAGTAAACAGATACTTGAGGCTCTGGTGATCGGTAAACATCTGGATCCGCTCACCATACAGGTAATGCCTCCAAATCTTCAATGCAAACACCACTGCTGCCAATTCCATATCATGAGTTGGATAGTTCTGCTCATATGGCTTCAGCTGACGGGAAGCATAAGCAATGACCTTCCGTCTTTGCATCAACACACAACCCAACCCGAACTTGGAAGCATCGGCTGTAAACCACGAAACCACTGTTCCCTCCGGATCGCCAACACAACAGTCTTTGAAGTCAAACTGCGCTTGAGCCTAGAAAAGCTCTCATCACACCTACCGTCCCAAACAAACTCGACACCCTTCCTCGTCAGACGAGTGAGGGGCGAGGCTATGGCGGAAAAGTCCTTAACAAACCGACGGTAGTAACCTGCCAAACCTAGGAAGCTGCGTATCTCGGTAACTGAAGTCGGCCTGGCCCACGAACTCACGGCCTCAATCTTTGCAGGATCCACAGCTATACCATCTGTAGAGACTATATGACCTAAGAAGGTCACTTGTTCCAACCAGAACTCACATTTGGAAAACTTTGCATAAAACTGGTTTTCCCTCAAGGCTGTCAACACTTTCCTCAAATGCTCTGCATGATCCTTCCTGGTCCTTGAATAGATCAGAATATCGTCAATGAACACAATGTGAAAGTTTGTCCAAAAATTCTTTGAACACCCTATCCATCATGTCCATGAACGCTCGCTGGTGCATTCGTCAATCCAAACGAGCGTGACCCCAAACTCGTAGTGCCCATATCTAGACTGACATTTGTCTTAGGAATGTCGGCGTCCCTAATCCGCAACTGATGATACCCGGATCTCAAATCTATCTTGGAGAACACAGAAGCTCCCTGAAGTTGATCGAAAAAATCATCGATACGGGGCAACGGATACTTATTCTTCACTGTCACCTTATTAAGCTCACGATAGTCAATGCATAGGCGCATCGAACCATCCTTTTTCTTCACAAACAACACTGGCGCTCCCCACGGGGACACACTCGGACGGATGAATCCTCGATCTAACATCTCCTGCGGTGAACCTTGATTCCTTTAGCTCGCTACTGGTGCCATACGATACGGAGCCTTCGAGATAGGGAGGGTCCCTGGCTCGAGCTCAATTGTGAAGTCAACCTCTCTCTTCGGGGGCAACCCCGGTAATTCCTCAGGAAACACATCCGCAAACTCTCGCACAACCGGCACTTGATCAATAGTCAGCGAGGGACGGCTCTCTCTAGACAATTTGGCTAGGTAGCCCCAAGCTTCATGAGCTAGCAAACGACGGGCTTGCACAGCTGACACCATCGGCGGGCAACCTCCACCCTGGACTCCACGAAACTTGAAGCTGGGCCGACCCGGAGGCCTGAACACTACTTCCTTCCGGTGGCAGTCAATCAATGCGTGGTTAGCGGCTAACCACTCCATACCAAGAATCACATCGAAACCACTCATGGGTAGAACTATGAGCGTAGCTACCAGCAATTCCCCGGATATCTCGATCCGGCCATCCTTAATCTTATCTTTTGCTAACATATTAACTCCCGAAGGAGTTGCAACAGATAATTTAAAACCTAGAGGCTCTAATCTCAACCTAGCATGCTCAAACCAAACAATATGAGATACAACGAGTCGTGAGAACCAGAGTCAAACAAGACAAATGCACAATGATCCAAAACAAGAAGCGTACCTGCCACTGCGGCATCCGCACGCTCGGCCTCCTGACGGTTCGTAGCGAACACCCGGCCCTGCTGCTGCTGCACAGGCTGAACTGCCATAGCTGGCTGATCGCAGAAACGGGCCACATGCCCCCCTCTTCCACATCGAAAACATAGCCTGGGCCCGGTCTGACAAGCTCCAAGGTGGGCTCTCCCGCAAGAAGCACAAACGGGAATCTGCCTGGGACCGCCCTGCTGGCGAGGCTGGAAATGAGCCGGAACCCTACGCTGATCCCGGTTCGGAAATTGTCCCTGACGGCGCTGGCCGCCTCCTCGGAAGTCAAACCTCCTCTTCTGTCCTACCACAGCTGGGACATGGGCGCTGAGCCGGAGCGGCAACAATTCGCTCAACAGGGTACTTTCCATTGTAAATAGTGGCTAGCTGAACAGCTCTAGCATAAGTGATAGGAGCCTGTGCCCGGACATCCTGAGACACACCCTGCCTCAGACCAGAAATGAACTTCCGAATTTTCAACTCAGGGGTCGCTATCAGCTGCGGAGCAAAATAACCATACTCCGAAAACTTCCTCTCGTACTCCTCTATAGAATCAGAGCCCTGCTGCAGATTCTGGAAAAGCGCTACCATCTTTTCTTGAGCCTCATCACTAATGTACTTGGCTTTAAATTCTGTCTTGAAGAACTCCCAGGTAGCAGGTGGAGACCCAGCTGGTCTCTCACTCAAGGTGGACTCCCACCACCATCTAGCTACGCCTCCTAACACATGGGCTGCACACCTCGGCCTCTGCACATCGGGGCACACCATAATCAGGAAGGTGTACTCCAAATGGGCAATCCATCATTCTTTGCTAAAGCATTACCCGTGGCATCAAACTTATCGGGGTTCCACTTAACGAAGTCCTTCAACCATTTACCAAGCTCATCGGCACCTTCGCCACTTACGCCTCAAAAGGCTGCTGGCTCTGCGGAGCTAGGGTCTTCTTTGCGCCTCGCTGAAACAAATGAGTCACCGCTCGTCGAGCTCGGGACTCTTCCCGCCAGCTGCCAACAAAGCCTAGGTCTCGCCTCTGCCGCCACTCAACAGTCGACCACCATAGACCTCATAGAATTAGCAAATTCTGCTCGGGAGAGCGATCTCACGGCGCCGCGATCGCCTCAATGCCTACTCGGGCTCAGCAGAGGAGCTACAGGCGGAATGCTATCGATCTCGGCTTGGGGACGATGTCCCCTGCGGTGTCGATCCGATCCACGGCACCTCGGCCTCCTCTCGGGCGTCCTCTTGCGGCGCGGGTAACTGGCATGCTGGCGATCTACACCCAAACCAATAACGAGTCAGAACCTGCTCGTCTCCGCTCCACAATACTACACAAGGCATACACTAGATGACAGTATTGTAAATTCTTAACCCTTTTTCTCAACAACAATTTGTAAACTTAGGCGCACTGATGATGGTGTGAGTGCTAGTGATCATGGGAAAACGACCTACAACAACGAGTCATACTATAGAATTTATGACTCTATGCTCTGATACCAACTGTAAGAGACCGACCCGAATGGGGCACTAAATGGGCCCTTATCCCAATGCATGCATTCAAAGTAAAGGACATTTAAACAGACATGATTACAGATTCCAATTAAAACAAAAACATTCAAAATAACTCCTTTAAAAACTAGACAATTTCCCTGGAACCTGTCCCTGTTTCCAAGCACCTGTTCCAAGATAAATACATTTCCAAAGTTTACTCTGATCAGAGATTTACTAAAAGCCATTCAAAACTGTTCGGATACAAAATCTTTGGAATCCACAAATATTTACAAACATCCTAGGGCTCCGTGCCCGACTACATGCATTCAGGGAAAACAAAACACACGAGAGTCATAATACAAAAATCAGAGTTGGAAGACTGGGCCCCATGATCACAGCTCCTCCTTCAGGCATCCTGTCGCGCACCACGATTACCTGTGGAAAACCACAGAATAAGGGTGAGTAACGAATTACTCAGTAAGAATCTCCAACCGGGGTACAATACGATATACATGGTCATCTCGATGAGCGTATGCAAGCTATGAATATAAACACAGAATAGAGCACATAGCTTAGCCCATACTTGGGCCTCGGATGCCAACTCAGGGTCTTAGTCCGGAATAATATCATCACACAGTCCAATACATAAGTCGCCCTATACGAGAAACAAGTCCCGGCCTCACTGCTCTATTGTCGGCGAAAGGTACATCGCTCAAGATCCCGAGGAGCTCCGGTCGGGCGCCATTTGTAATGAGCGTAAACATGCACCGCGTGCTACTGCAGACCATGGGGGGTGCCGGGTCTAGAGGCAAGCTGCCCATGTCCAGTCACCACGCCTAACTAATTCTTTGGATCGGTGTCACTGACATAGGGGTGTGAGACCTGGACACGTAAACTATGTCGGCTGAACCACCGCTTTGAGGCTAAGGAAACGGGTCGTGGTAGGCTTACACCAGGAAGCCGCCCTTACCTTAACAGGTGGCAATCAGGGGCTACGGCCGAACACGCTGAGGACGTGCCGACTGCCGAGGACGAGACAATGCCAAGTCATCATCCCGACGGTTGGGGCATTTAACAGTCTGCCACCCTCACCCAAGATTGCAGAGCCTACCGCTCGGGTTAGCTAATCCCTCACGGGGTCCAGGGACGGAATGACTTGCTCGACGTCCCTGCCATGGATGCAAGGTACTTTATGCATCAGGCCCGGATGATACTATTTACCTGCAATTCTAACCTGCCCTAGCAAACAGCAAGCAATTCCATAAAATCCAATACGTGCTCAATAAGAATACAACGGGCCTAGCATGATACTACGAAGCAAAGAACAGATACGAGCATGCTAGAAAGGAACAACCTAGCATGGATTAACATGAGATTTAAATCAGGAAAAATCATGCTAATCGGGAATTCAGATTAGAGAACCTAGCTACACATGTCAATAAACACAAACAAGCAATCAATCAGCAATCACATATAATATCGCAGGGTCCACACAACTCCGATAAGAAATCCTTACCTTGGTCGGGGACGATTGCAAGAAAACCTAAGCTGCGAACTATCTCGAACTAGCTACCGAGAACCTATCAATCACAACAAAAATCACACAATAGGCCTAAATATAATAAAATAAATGAGGCTCAGCTGGAGCAACTCACGAGGTACGATTTAACGCACGAACGAGCCGATTGCACGAACAGGCCAAAGAACGGGGCTAGCGGGCGAGCTGGGCGCTGGTGCGTGACGCGCCTGGGCGCGACAGATCTTTGGGCGAAGTAGGGCGCGAGAGGCGCGGGCGCGCGAGCGAGGCAGAGCGGCACAGGGTGGGGCGCGCGCGTGCGTGGCACGAGTGCAGGCGGCGTGCGCGTGGCGCGAGGCGATGCTGTGGCGTGGCTCGGCGGCGGAGCCCCGCCTGCGCGGCGGCGACGGGACGAACAGGCTCAGTTTTTTCGCGCGAATAGGGGCGATGGAGAAAATCCGAATTTGAGCGATCCACGGGGATTCGACGAGCGATTCTTTGATGACGAACTCCCCTACCCTAGCTGCACAAAACCCATACCTCAAATTACCTCAACTCGGCCGGAAATGGCGAAGCCCGAAGCAGGGGTGAAGAACTCGAATTTTCAAGGAGAAGAAGAAGAAGAAGAAGAAGAAGAAAAGAAGAGAAAGGGAGGGAGAACTCACCGGAGGAGATCGATCGGTCGAGGGAGAAGCGGCGAGTCGCTGGTCGGCGAGAGGGAGACCGGTCGGTGAGGAGAAACGCGAAGGAGAAGAAGGGATATGGGGAAGAATCGGGCGAAATTCTACTTTTATACAAAAATCCCACTACGCACGGCATATATACCAAATCGCGCGCATAGATTAACAAACACGCCCAGTGGCTCGGCTGGCAGCGCCCCTTGCCTAGCACGCGACACGTCCCTGGTTCGAATCTCACTCGACGCGCTATTTAATTCCTCATTTAATTTTACTCTTTCCCAAGCCCAAATGCCTTCACCAAAAATCCCGATCCTATTCAAATTGACTCATAATTATTCCGGCAATTTTCAATTTCAAAACCGGCCCTATCGGCCCGACCCAAAATTACCAAAATTCCCCTGGGCCTCCCAGGAAGACCGGGACGAAATTTTCGGGCCGTTACAGCTATTTTATCATCGAGGAAGGAATTCAAGACGAACTTGAGGCCATCATCATGATCGTCAGAAAAGCATCATCATAAAAGGCTTCTCTGACGACCAAAGACCGTCTTTAATGATTTACCCCTTATATCCATGTGGACATCACAACTGGGGTAATCTCCAACGACACATGTGTTGTCATGGTTTACTAAAGGCTTCTCTGACGACCAAAGACCGTCTTTAATGATTTACCCCTTATATCCATGTGGACATCACAACTGGGGTAATCTCCAACGACACATGTGTTGTCATGGTTTACTTTATTCACCAACAACATTTGGATCATTAGCTTCTGACATAATCCTCGAAGACAAAATGACTTTCGCTGATGGTTTATATCAAAATTTATCATAGGTTAGATTAAGTATTTCTCCATTAGCATGAGGATATCTCAAACAAAATATCTAACACTAGAATAACTCTTATTTATGTGATGTTAATTTTTACCATTTTCGAATTATGACCTTATTAACAACCTTAACAGGTCCCTTTGTAAGTGTAACTAATCATTTTGAAACTAGTAAATTTTTCTCAAACAAGTGCCTTTGTAGGAATGGCCAAGTGCTTATAGAATATTACAATTCTATCATATTTAGGAAATTTAACATGATATTAAACCATGAAAACACCTTTAGAAAATTGGAGGTCAAGCCATCGCAAAACCTTACATAGATCTCACGTTGTGGATCAGCAGTGGAGACTACAGTTGAGACTGATCCTTCTCCAACTAACTCTTTGAACTAGGTTTTTCTCTCACTCAAATAAGTTGGGCTAATTTTATTCGTCCAAGTTTCCAATCTACCCCGACTTAGCTCTTATGTTGGTTAGATTGACTTTAATATTAATTGTCATAATTTTAACCCTAATTAAAAATTATCACATGATGTGCATGTTAATAAATTTAAACAAATTTTCACCATTTCAACTCCCAAGTCAATCCCAAATAGTGGTTTTCGATATATAGTCGGCTCAAAAACTAAATCCTTAGATAAATGTGTACTGAGGGCAGTGCATAGCACGTATAGAGAATTGTCTCCCTTAACAGATTGAGCGTGTCATAATACCTCAGTGGGCCAAGGTGGCGTGCATAGAGGTGCACAGGATGTGTAAGTGCAGTGTTTCTATCATGCAAGGGCTCAGCCACCAGACGGCTTAAGCGATCTAATATGCAGAATGTGTAGTGCATGGCCGAGGTGCAGGATCGAAGGCATGAGACAGATCACGACACGGTTGAACGTAGAGAAGCACATAAAGAGGCGATCAAAGCTCTAAACGCATGCAAGGAGGCGACGGCGTGGACGACTAACGTGGAGGAGGGCGCATTGAGTGGTGTTGAGGGTTGCGATTAAATCGATCATGGGGCTCTATGTACAGCTAGGCTAGTCTGACACGGTGACACATGGCGAGAAGTGGCTAAGATGCGACAACGCTAGATGAATAGTTGTGGTGGTTTTCGGTGGTTGGGTGTGCTTGGTGGGGCGTGATTATTTGATGGGGGCTTAAGAACCTCTCACAAGCTCTCTTACTTTCCTTTTTCTTTTGTGTATTGATCACAACACACCACTTGTATAAAACATAAGGTAACTTCTCAAATTACACTTTGACGCCAAAAGTCTTGAAAACATAAAAAAGACTTCAAACTTCTCATTAATTACAAAAGTGCCCTATGGGTAAAATTACCAAAATGTCGTAGTGTTAAACATGTCATTAAAACTGCCTAAACTCAAGAATCGAGCTAGAAAGTTTACCTGGACGGTCATATCGAAAATATGGGGACTAACAATTACTGATGTGTTATTAATCCACAATTTAATTAAATTTTTTCATCGATTTATAAATGACATGTCAATTTATTTATTGACCGAAATTTCTCAGACAACGGAGAGATATAAATGGAAGTTTAGAACCTTTATTAAAATGGCAATGGGCTGGGGCGAGACATTGGACGTACATTTGATCTCTCTTTCTGTTTGGGATTTCTAGTCCTCGTCACTGGTCCATACCATGTTTACAATGTGTTAGGATTAGGGTTAGTTCTCCAAGTAGCGACTTCATTGGTAGAGGCTCCAGATTTTAGAGGTATGCTCAATTTGAAATTATAAGTTAAAAAACTATGAATGAATTTAATTATAAAATCTCTTGTTATCAATTAAAGTATTATGTTAATTTAGAGTTAGATTAGTATTATACTTATATTACCGGTATTTTTTTTTTTTAGTACATCTCGGGGAGAAGGAGAACAAATACCGATTCTCGGGCTTGAACCTGTGATGCTCAGAGATGTCCATTTTCCCCATGGGGCCGGGGCCCGTGGGGACCCGCCCCTATAGTGGCGGTGAATCCTTGAATAGGTGGTGGATGAAAAATTCCCTGCAAGCTAAATGGGGATGGGGACGGGGAATGTATTCCCCATCCCCGTTTCCCGTCCCCGTTTCACCGTTCCCCGCCCTGTTCATATTTTAAATATGTATTTTTTAATTTTTCTAAATACATTAATATATATAAAGTAGTAAAAATACTTATTTGGATTAATATTTTCCTTAACTAATTAATTATTTAATTAAAAATCAATAAACATTTTTTTTAATATTGAAAAAATTATCTAAGATTTAGTGAATTGGGTTAACAATAGAGAAATTTTGTAAAAAGTTAAGAATAAAAAAGAAAAAGAGTTAAATGAGGAATAATACCCCGTGAGAAACCTGATCCCCGTAATTTACCCGTGGTGAATCCCCGCCCCGTTCCCCGCAAAATTTATGGTGAATTTCGCGGGGATGGGGATTGAAATGACTAGTGGGGATGGGGACAGTAAAGTCATCCTCGTCCTCGTCCCGCCCTGTGGACATCTCTAGTGATGCTGGTATTGAACTGGTAAAACCAAACAATGAAACCATTGCACCACTAAGTCATCGGTTTATATTACCGATATTAGTGTTGATGATTTTTCTAAATATAAATCTTGTCGGGCTTAGATTAGTATAGTTGTTATAAATAGATAATTATAGGTTGCATTTGGGTGAAAGGTACAATCTAGCATCCACAAAGTTGTGATTCTAAATGATTGCTTCTCTTACTCTCTATAATGGCTTCTTTATATCTTTCTTTCATCTCTAATTCTAACATGGTATCAAGAATCACCTATAAGAGTAGTAGTTCGATGGCAACAATATGTACACCTAACGACTAAGATATCATGGGGATTGAATCCTCCCACTTCAAATTATTGTAATTTTAAAAAGAAAAAAAATGGTATCAAAAGTTCATGGAATCAAATCTTTTATTTGAGATAGGGATCTCATGGGGGAAACTATTTTTCCTTTTTATATTTTTTTTATTAGAAAAAACAATGATTAGTTTTTCTGTAAGAATAAAAAAAAATTAAAAACCAGTTAATATAATAATATTATATTACTCACTATTTTATGTTAAAGATATAATTTTTTAATTAAAAAATCATTAATTTTAAAAACAATTATTATAAGACAACTATATTACATTTTTAATGATGATATTATTTAAGAAATAATTATTTATTAATGACTAATTACCTACTTTAAAATCACAAATTCATGTTTGTACTTAGTGATCTACTATTTTGGTTCACCATGAAACAAAAATAATAATTACCATTAACATATTAGGCCTCATTTAATCAGCACTGGGTGTGAAAATGGAAAAGAATCTAGATTAAAAAAATCAATCGTAATAAAAACAAGGGGATTTTGCATGTATAACAAAAAAAGGCAAAATATTTCCATCTATAGCACAAAATCTAAAATAATTTCATTTGTAGCAGAAAATCCAAATTGACTTCTATCACTTGTTGAGTTCTATTAATCGCTGTCGGACATAATTGTCTTGCTGAAATCATTACTCTGAATTCTCCCGTGCTCTAGCAATTGCGCTCCCTAGTGATAGAATTCAATCAATGATAGACTCATTCTATCATTCCTTAAGTTTTCTATCAGTGATAGAAATCTAAATTGAGTTCTATCACTAGGTGAGTGAAAGACTATCACTAGGTGAGTGATAGAAATAAATATGCTATAGATGAATTATTTTAAAAATTATGCTACAAATATAATACAAGAGGTAGAATGTGCTGCTGATCGTAAATTCTCTAAAAACAAATTATGGAATCCAAATCAAACTTCTAATATTGTGTTGATCAAATATTAATTTGAAATAAGAATAAATAGATGTACTACCATTAGATTTATTTACTAATATTCAAATTGAGAATCAATCTAAATGAAATGTGGAATTCAGCCTTTAAAAAAAGTGGGATTCATAACAAAAGTAAAGGCAAAGTATTATATTAAACTAAAAGTTGTGGAGACCATAGGTTAGAGAATAAGAACAAAGTCTTTCCTTTTTTAAAGTGACTACATCCTCCAAAATTAAGAATCTTTTTCTTTTTTTTTAATTTTTCTTTTAGACAAAATATAACTCAAACAAATGTGAGAATTAAAATATATCATCCTAAAATATTGTTTTAAATAATGGGTCATCTTAGATTAATTAAACTTATTATTTCTTTAATCTCAAATATTATGTTAGTATGTGATTGAAGCTATGTTTTTGTTGAGAGTATCTTAATCAGTTAAATTATTCCAATACACACATTTGCTGGTGAAGATTCTTATTCCTCATACTTTACGTACACAATAAAATTAAATGAGTCTGACAGAAACCATATTCTTATTTCTTTGTACACACAATTTTTAATGTAAAATTCACACCAAACTTTAAGAAAAGTGACAAATAGAAATGGCATTTGGTCCAATCATAGCTTCGTTGATTATTTTTGAGTAATTAAAATAATAAATTATTTTGAGTGATTAAAAATTAGAATTGTAGTTACCCGCACTGACTGATTTGAATATGTTTTATTGTAGATGAGTTGTAGAAAATAATTCGTTTAGATGAGAATTTTTTGTGCTAATCGTATGTGAAATTTTTTTATATAGATATTTTTTTATAAAAAAATAAATTGTATTACATTTTTAGGGATCACAAATTTTTCACTCATATTTGTCCCTTTTATCTTTTCTAATTATTTTGTTTTGGATTTGTTTTAAATATTTCATTTACGTAAATAATGTTACAAAAATTCATTTATAAGTATATTCAATTAGAATTATTCATAAATTGAATAATCATTATCTATTTATAAAGTTGTATAGTAAAGTTAGATGAATAAGTTAAAATATTATTATTGACAAAAATACAATGTTTCTCTAGTAAACTCTAAATTAAGATCATTAAATATTTTAGATATTTAACGAAAGGTTGAATAAAAAGTTAGAAATAAATTATTATTTTTAGTAATTTTGAAATATGATTAAAAATGAGTAATTAGTACTAAAAAAATAAAATGCATAAATAAAATTAAATAATCATTTTGAACCATTACAATAATTGGTTTGATTTTGATTTTTTGAAGATAGATTGTAAAATTTAATTTGTAGGAGCTTCTTAAATTCGACCAATAAACACATCATTCCATTACCACAAAATTTTTATAAATTTTTTTTAAAAAGAAACTCTTTAAAACCCAATATAAAAAACAGCCACTTGTGCAGCAAAATGTGAGGATAATGATGACAAATTAGCCCCAACATTCCAGTATTGGCCAGTAAGATAAAAACTTAGTCTCCTTAACTGAGGAGACAAATAAGAAGTATGTGGTACTATTTGGTGTCACAATTTTTTTTTTAAACAAAACAATTTTTAAAATAAAAAAAATTTGTGGCACCAAATGATGTCACATACCCCACTTAAGGAAGACTTGCCTCCTTAGCTAAGGAGGCAAGTTTTTCTCGGCCACTAATATTTGAACTGTCAACTAAAAAACAATTGCCATTTGGTGGAATGATTTGGTTAAATGAAAAAGAAAGGCTGATTTTGAAGTTATTATTTTTCTTTAAGCCATTGCTACAAAATGCCTTCTAATTCATAGCACAATAAAATATCTCAATCTTTCCCTCTTTTCAAATCTCAACTTTGCAACCAAAAGACAACTTTGTCAACAACTAAAGGAAGTTAGAAGCAATTTCGTCAGAATGGGACGAAAAGAGATTGTGATATCTAATGAGACGTGCTTATTGTTGGCTTTCATCTACGATATCGAACTTTTGACATTTGAGTAACATAAAAGCAAAATGGTAGAAATTTCGATTTAATGCGCTAAAACATCGCACTTCGACATTATGGCAAGGAGTTGTCAAGCGAAACGAAATTCGGGTTTATTTTTCTTACTACATTGCAAATACATATAGAAGAAAAATAGTAAACAAAAACTAGGTAAATTACAAGGCAAAGCAAACAAGCTCTCTGTATGTTGGTGGCAAATTAGGAGTTTTTTGTTTTGTTTGTTTCTCACAAACATCCTCTTTTCTTTCTTTGGCACAGCAAAGTGAACTACAACAATTCATTAATTCATTGTCTTTTTATTTGAGCAATCTTCTCACACTGTGTAGTGTTGCTGGATCGTGTCGATGTCAAGTCCCTTCAACTTCACCACGGACTCGACGTGACCCTTGAGCGTGTTGAGCTCTCGGAGCCTGAAAAGATGAGAAAAGCTTTGATGAGAATACTGATTCATATGAAGTGGTTTACCAAGTCACAATGTGATAGTGTTGTGTTATCTTACCTTGCAATCTCGGCACGTCTCTTAGCTTGCTCAGCAATCTCGGAGAGTTCTCTGTAGCTGCTCTTCTCGGAGAAGAGGTTTGTCGATTCGGGAGGTTGAAGTCCATGTAATGTTCTTTGAGCAAGTGCCCATTGAGCTTCTCTTTCCTCTTTTCCATAGTCTTTCTTGGTGGTGAAAGCAGTCTATTTGCACAAACACAATGTATAAGTTCACAACATTGAACTTATGCTTTCTCTAAAAAATGATTCATAAGGAAAGAAAAGTGTACCTTGTTATCTAACAAGTTGTTCCACGCCTTTCCGCTCAAGATAAATCGAATAGCGAACTTCATGATATCGAGTGGAATGTAGAAGACAATGCTGTAAAGCCAGATGACACCGGCCCATCCCCATCCGATTCCTTTGATCTTGGCAAATCGCCAGTTAGCATACACGGCGATCAAAGTCGCAACCTATCATTTGGTACAAGAAAATTTCCAAAGTTAGAACGGATCATGTTCAAGTAAGGTCGTGAAAGTTCCAAGTAAGATTATAGTAGTTAGTTCTTACCAGTTGTGCAATGAAGAAAGCACCAACTAAGAGAAATCCAGGGCGCTCGACATATGACCAACTACGCGACCGAGTTACAAAAATCAAAGCCTGACTGACAATACTCACTTGCAAGTATAGAGCAGCCATCTTTTCAAATTCGCTCCCACGGATCGATCTTACACCAAATTTATCCTGTCAAGAGATAGATAACTTGTTGGTTCAAAGTACTAAAACTTCAAATGATTCTGAAAAAGGCTGGGAGTAGGAAACATACTGTGAAGAAGTTGGTTCCGTCCATTAACCAGAAGAATATAACTGTCATCAATGCCAAGTACCCTCCGAGTACGACTCCGGTTGCGAAGATCTCCTTCAATTTCCAACTGTCTGGCAATGGAGATGGCTTCACTCTGTCCTTTGAGATTGTCATAATTGTACCTTTAAACAGAAAATCAATGCAGAGGAATCAGTATTTTCATTGTTTTGGTTCTATGGAGTTATCAAAGAGACAAATAAAGACGATAACGGTAACTCACCATCGTTCAAGATCGCGATAATCAAAACCATGAACGGTGAGAAATCGAACTTCCAAATGAGAGCAATTAACATGAAGCCAAACTGCACAAAAAAAAATGATAACAAAGAAAGCAAGTTATAAATTAATACGATCGATGAAACTAAGAACGTAACTCTCGAGGCGAGTTTAAGGAAGGATTGCACACGTACCACAATACGAATGGTGATGGAAACTGCATAAATCTGTAGAAGAGAAAAGAGAGGAGGAGAAGTGGTCAAGTGGTTTCCCAAATACATATAACTTGAGTTAACCATTTACGAGGTTACGAGGGTGGAGACTTACGGTATAATTCTTCATCCTCTGGAAAATTGCTCTGCTAGTCAACACGGCACTAATGATAACACTCAATCCAGGTTCGGTTAGAACGATATCTGAAGCGCTTCGTGCAGCATCGGTAGCATCAGCAACAGCAATACCAATGTCAGCCTTCTTCAAAGCAGGAGCATCATTCACGCCATCTCCTGTCATTCCACAAATGTGCTTTCTCTCTTGCAACTTCTTGACAATCTCATATTTGTGTTCTACACATTGCGTTAAAATCGAAAAAGTTAGAGAGCTAGAAGCGAAAAATGTAGCATCAACAACTTGTGATTTCGATTGACAAGCATTAATAAGAGGCAACAATCACCTGGAAATACTCCAGCAAATCCATCAGCCTTCTCAATCAACTCTTCAACTGGGAGACCGGCTATGCTTTCGTCCTTGTGTTGACCGAGTAAGGAAGAAGATGGATACATATTTGTTCCCATTCCAAGTCTTCGGCCAGTTTCCTTTCCAATAGCAAGTTGATCACCTGGTATAGAGGTTGGTTAAAGTCGATGTTACCATACGGAACACGATAGGGAAGAATTTCAAGAATCGAGAATGAGCTAATTACCAGTAATCATCTTGACATTCACTCCTAAGTTGAGGGCCCTGCGGATGGTTTCCGCACTGTCGTGTCGAGGAGGATCGAAAAGAGGCAACAAACCGACGAATTGCCATGGAGTACCAGCACTCTCTTTAGTCTTTTCAGGCACTTCCTGTGAACATATAACAAAAAGAAACAATTAAAAAAAGTATTCAATCATCAAAGCTCAAGTTCAAACTATTTTATGAAGGATCTGAATACAAACCTGTCTAGCAACAGCCAACGATCGGAGTCCACGCTCGGCGAACTTGTCAATTACGGAAAATACCTTCCTCTTGAAGTCCTCTCTACAGTTGCAAAGTTCCAAGATCTGCACACAAGGATCATATAGTTATAAGTTGTGATAAACAACTATCATAATAGTATCATCCAATACATTGTTTAATATGAATACGAAATTTACCTGCTCGGGTGCACCTTTGCTAGCACGGTGCCAGTTACCATTGGAATCGATGTAAGTCAAAGCAGTTCTCTTGTCCACAGGGTTGAATGGTAAGAAGTGAATTTCTCTAATTCCAGCTCTTGCCTGCATTAGAACAACAACACATTTAAACCACTTGACTAAGCACTTTGATTTGAAGTTTTTTCATCGAATGAATGATCAAAGATAATTATTTATACCTCTTTCGGGTCAGCGAGCATTCCAACCATGGCAGCATCAATGGCATCTTGGTTTTCAGTCCTAGAAGCCCTTGCAGCAAGAAGAATGACATGCTCTTTGTCTACACCCTTGATAAATACCTCAATCAAGTTTTTGTCAACACTCAACTTGTTAAGCGTAAGCGTTCCGGTCTTGTCACTGCAGAGGACGTCCATACCGGCCATTTCTTCGATAGCGGTCATTCTCTTAGTGATAGCTCCTTGTTGGGACAGCTTGTGAGATCCAATAGCCATTGTCACAGACAAGACAGTAGGCATAGCAATTGGAATTCCACCAATCAAGAGCACCAAAAGGTTGTCGATTCCATCTCGGTAGCGACGTCGTTGGATAGGGTACATGACGATGATCTCAATCGCCATACCAACGGCAATGGAGCAAATACAGAAGTTCCCAATGGCAGTAAGAACCTTTTGGAAGTGACCCACTTGGTTGGTGCTGTCAACAAGATGAGCAGCCTTTCCAAAGAAGGTGTGGACACCAGTGGCAATAACAACAGCTTCAATTTCTCCTTGTTTACAAGTTGAGCCTGAAAAAACTTCATCCCCTGGATGCTTGGTCACAGGAAGTGATTCTCCAGTCAATGCAGATTGGTCAACCTTTAACGGATCACCCTCGAGAAGACGAGCATCGGCCGGAATGATATCTCCCAATTTCACACTGATCACATCTCCTGGAACTAGAATTGATGCATCTTCTTCACACCATTTCCCATCCCTCAAAACCTAAGATCAACAAATTCAAAACAATATCCACTCAATTCAAGAACCAATACATTGCATGTTGGCCGAATATAATTAAATTTACCGCAACCCATAAAGGTTAAACTTTTTGGTTAATTGGTGACTTAACATAGTATCAAAGCAGAAAGTCTTACGTTTGAGTCCTTGCCGAATAATTTTCCTCAATTAAAATTGAATTTCACTTAGAGGGCATTTCTCAAATTTCCAAGTCCACAAGTGAAATTTACCCCAATTCAATCAGTCTAAGCTTTTGATTAGATTTATGATTTGTCATGATTCAACGATACACAATCTCCAAAAGACCTTTTAGACAAAGAATATGAAACATATTGTAGTTACCTTAGTCTTAGGTGCAAGACCAGCCATAAGAGCAGCTGCTGCATTACCAGCATTGTTCTCTTCAATGAAACTGATAGTGGAGTTGATGACCAACAGACAGACGATACCGACAAAGTCCTGCCAATCCGGTCCTCGACCGCCGCCGTTCGCCAAGGCAATGGCCATGATGGCTGCAGCTTCCATGACCCATGAAAGGGGATTCCACATAAAACCAAGAAACTTCAGAATCTTGCTTTCCTGTTCACATTTCATTACAAAAAAACATATCAAAAACTTTTCATAACAGAGGAATGAAAAAGAAAAATAAAAACAAAGCTTCTTTGGTTTTTTTTGATGAATGAAGAACAAACCTTCTTCTCTTCTAGCTTGTTGGGGCCAAAGATTTGAAGACGGTTCACCCCTTCTTGAGATGATAAACCTTCTCTTGTACATTTCAGCTGCTCAAACACTTCTTCAATGGGGATTTTCTCCTGTAATCAATCAGAATTGTAACAAATAAATGTTTATTATCCTGTAACAAATTATTTTATTTTCGAAAGGTGTCAATTTATTCTTGCACAACTAATGTCACAACTCACTCTACAATATTTAGATGTAAAACTCGTAAAAAATTAGCTTTTAAGTACTTCGCCGTAAAAAATACTCATTTCTCATCCAATAAAAGATAACTTTCAACTAACAGTTCTTTAAGTCTTTGAGCAGTGTTTTAAAAAGCTTACTAAGACAAAAAAACCCAAGGCACACTTCTTGCGTCTCGCCTTATAACAGCCCAACGCATTTTAAAAACGCACCTTGTTTGGGCTTTTGTGCGTTTTTCCATGAAGCCCCGGGCGCTAAAAAGCACACTTTAAGGGAGCTTTACTATTTTTATAAACTATTTGAAACTTAACTTTTAATACGACGTGGGTTAACCATTAAGATTGATAGTGAAGAAGAAAAAGAAAATTCAGAGGGGCACAAAAACGATGGAGAGGATAAGGAGCATTTCGTATTTGTAAAGATGAACTTGACCTTTAGGACTTATTTATCATTAGAAATATATATACCATTTTACTAATATTGAAAAACTTCCTTTTTGTTTTGAAGATATTTCGATTAATATTGAAGCATTCTAAATTGAAAGTGATTAACATATATATTTTGTGGTATATAAATTTTTTTATTTTTTTATACATGGTGGTGCGCCTCAAAAAAAAAGTTTACATTTTTTTTTTGCAAAGCTCCTTTCAACCTTTACGCAATTTTGCACATTTTAAAACACTATCTTCGAGTGTCTGAGTCAACTAAATTAGGTTGGTGGCGACTACTTCGAGTTTAACTATAACTTGCGGTAGCTTTTTATTTACAAATTTTTTGTTTGATGATTATCTATGATGATGAATTAAACTTCAATCAATCAAGGTTTTGAGTCTATGATTTATATTTAATAGATTTTTTGAAACCACAAATAATGAAGAAATAAATAAACAGATAAGAGTGGCCCATGAGGAGTTGAAGTCAAACATGATAACAAAAGAGATCATTTACTTCCCCCATTAATAATAAGATTCCAAGAAAAGAAATTACAAAACTGATTAAAGAAGATGTAATGAGAAAATAACAGAACAAAGCCAAAAAGCCATCACCTTTGACTTTAAGTCCAAGCAAAAGAACAAATAAATACATAAAGCCTTTTTCTTCAAAAAAAAAACAATAATAATAAATACATAAAGTCAGAATATAGATCTTTTTAAATTATTCAAAAAAAAAAAAAAAAAAAGAGTCACCGCCGAGTTAGCGAGTGAGACCCGGAAACCAGACCAGAGAATTAAATTTGCCCAAACGGTAATTCTACACTTGGGATATTATTCGTAGCCCCAATCACCGGCGCGTTGACTACAATCCTTTAAGTGGGGCCCGCCAACAAAATATTAAAAAGAAAAAATTATTTAATGTAAATTGGAGAGAAGAATCGAGGATTGGATTACCACCGATTAATAAAAATATGTTACTAAACCTTTTTAATTTTGATTTTTTTAGTTCAATAATTAATTACTCGTTCCATGATTGGAATTGAAGTTGAAAAGAGGGGAGGAGAGAAAGAGGAAGAAGAAGAGAAATAAAAAGTTGAGTGATTTAGACATATAAAATAATTGTTTGAATATTTGTGTTTTAGAAATGAGATGTTCTAAAAACTATATATTTTAGATTATCTTTTGAATGTAATAATTACATATTTATATTAATTATTTTATATTATGTGGTTGAAAATTAGAAAAAATTTGATTTGAGATTTTTTTTTGAATTGGATGTGATAGTTAATAAGATTAAATAAAATATATTTTATATTATATTATATGGTTAAAAATTTAAAAAAAAAATGTTTGATATGACATTTAAAAGATTAAATAAAATATTTGATGTGATGTTTGAGAAGAGGTTGATATCCTCAACATCAAATATGGAGTTGAAATTTCCTCTTCCTCTCTTCAACAACAAATCTCAAACACCGCGAGGAGTAGCTCAAGATATGAGTGTACACTTAATAATTATGAATGATGGGTTCCAAACCTTTCATCCCAAATTATTGTAATCTCAAAATTTTTTTTAAAAAAGAAAAAACTAATTTAAACTTTTATATATATATATTATAACAGTTCCTATTCTTTGATAGAAACTCAAAATTTGTGTTCAGGGGGAATAAAAACTCAAAATTAGTTATTGTCAAGAATAATCTAATAAAATAAGTCTAAATATTTTTTAAGGAAAAAACAATAAACAACCTACCATAAACTCAAAAATAAATTAAAAAACCTATCAAACTTGAGTATTATAAAAAAGTATATGATAAAAATGGTATTTAATTACATTAAAAAGAAAGAGGCGCGTGTAGGCACAAGCGCGGCCTCTAGTCGCGGCGGTGGTGGAGGGCGTAAATATCGGCAGATTAGAAGGGTAAAATAGGAATTTAAAAAACAAATACCAAAAGAATTGTTGAACTCAAGGTGGGTTGGTGAAGTGTCAGGTGGGGTCAGAGCCACTGAAATGTGAAAAGTTTTTTTTTATATATAAATTTAAAAACAAACAAAACGTTTATTTTTAAGGTGAAAAGTCAAAAGTACCACGGATAAGTACAAAATAAAAATTTAGGTTTTATCATCTTATTCTTTACTCCAAACAAATTAGAAATAAATTACTCTCAATTAATTTTTAAGAAATAAAATAAAATAACCTAATTTATAATGTTTTTTTTTTTTTTTTTAAAACAGCCAATAAAGTAACAGCCCATTAATAGCTTCTCTGTACTGCACATGCTATGATCCACTAAAATAGACAGACAAGCTTGAAAAGAAAAAATGAAGGGGAAAAAAAATCTGTTTGGTTGCCGAGAAAAGGTGAGAAAGAAGAAGAGAAAATAAAGTTCATTCCTTTTTACGAAAATAAAAAAACCCCACATCTCAAAATGAAATCCATAATTTCAGATCAGCACAAGCAAATAAACAACAGATATAACAAGAACCAAAGAAAACACAAGGGGGGTGTTTGGAAGCCAAGAAAATACGAAAAATTTTCCCGAGAAAATTACCAGATCAACAGTCTCGTTCTTGATCCCCTCGAGAGTCAACGTGTCGCTTGCCATCTTGAATCGAGTTTTTGTTCTTCAAAGGCCAAAGAAAACAGAAATTATAAAAAAGGGTTTCTCTTTTAGTGAAGAAACATTGATGGGGGTTAATCAGAGGGGGAATTTTCTCAGGGTTTTCCCGAGAAAATAATAAGTTCTCGGGAAAATGAGTGTTTGGGAAGAGGGAAAATTGAGAAAGATGAAGAGGGTTCTAAATGATGTTGCCCTTTTATATTACTCTAAACTCAATCCCCTCCGATTGTGTCTACCACTAAGTCCAAGTGGGGTCCATTTCTTTTTTTTCTTTTTTCTTTTTTCTTTCTATCAAAATGTTTAATATTCAAACTTTAAAAAGTCCAAAGTTTGTATGGTAGGTAACTTTACACCTTGGATGATATGGCCTAAGACAAATTACCATAGGGGATGGTGGTAAGAATATGACTAGTATTTTTTCTTTATTTTTTCGGATGTATGAGAAAGAAATTGTATTAGTATTTTTTTAAACCTTTGTATGGCATGTAACTTTACAAGAATAGATGGTATAGTCGACAAAATTACCATAGGAGGTAGTCATATAGAATGTGAGTTGTAATTTTTCATTGAAATTTTAAAAAGATTTCGAACTTTATATGCCAACGAAAGCAGTAGTTCAACAATTTTAGTGTACATCCATAGACCGTGCAGATCTTCTCACCCTCAATTATTGTAATCTCAAAAAAAACTTTATACCATTAATACTTTACAACTTTGTTTGGCATGTAATTTAATTTCGTTTGATGTTATTGGCGAAGAAAATTTATCATAGGAGATAGCCATTGAAATAGGCTAGTAGTTTTGGATGGTTGGATGTAAGAGAGCACACTAGCAAGTACTTTTAAATTTTGGTATGATATGTAATTTTACACACGGCTGGATCATATGGTTGAATAGAAAATACCATGTGTGGTCATTGTTAAAATGTGATTAATAATTTGCAATTTAAATGTAGGAAAGAAAAATTGTAAAATTACTTTAAATTCAATAGGCAATGCCCCACATTTCCAAAAATAATCAAAACGTTTTTATCAATAATTAATTTCATTTTATTCAAATCAAAATCACTTTTCTCTTTAATTTCAAACATTTTTTAAGAGTTACTACTTTTGTTAAGTACAGATCAACTGCTCTTGTTGGCATAAGCATACGGAGCTACAATCTTATGAATTTGTGTCTGTCTCACTTTTGCATTCTTAAATTCAAAAAGCAATCATTTCACTCACTTTTTCTTGTTGTCCCACCCTTTCATCCAACCCATGCATCGATGCCTTCTCCTCCATTCTCGATGTCTACTTGTTTTACACCATCGTTTGTCACCTCTCATCTGCTCAACAGACGCACGGGAGAATCTGTAGGTGTAGTTCGTCGTCGCTTTGCCCCACCTCGCAATACACCACCACGCGCCCTCTGTGCTCACACCCTCTGGCCAGTCGTCGTATCAAACAAATGCCTATATGTAGCGTGAGCCATAGTGTCGTCATCTTGCTCTTCTCACGCCTGCACCATCGCTTTGACCTTATCTTCATGTCATCTCCATCATCGATCCAAACCTGCCATGTTGTGCAATCTAGCCACCTATGACCCACCTGCTCGTTTCTCGTGTCGTTAAGTAAATTCTTAAGTCTTGTTGATTCTAAAAGGCGATTAATTGTGTATTGGTTGAGAACTCTGCCACTCATTCCTTTAGCGTGTAAAAGTTAGTTGAGGGTTCGACTACTAAATTTGGTTTATTAGTCATATTTGAGGCAAGGGTTTCGTATCTATAGTGTAGTGTTATGCAAAATATAGGTTGGAATTAAGTTGTGTTGAGCATGTTAGGTTGTATGTAGACTATGATTAGTCTAAGCTCGAGGACTTGAGTGTCTATTGATGTATATTGTTTGTTGAAAGATGAAAATTCAAATTCTCTAAATTCTTCATTCAATAATGAACCCAACAATGAATTTAAATAGAGTACAAGATGTGGCCTAATTATAAAAGGAAAATATAATATCTAATCATAAAAAGGAAAAGATGACCTAATCATAACAGGAAAAGATTCTATCTAGTTATAAAAGAAAAAGATAGAAAATAATATTTAATCTAATCCTAAAAGTAATAAATAATAATATAAAAAAAATATAATTATACTAAAAATAACATAAACCAACATGATTCTCCCTCAAGCTGGATTGTATATGGAATACAAGCCAAGTTTAAAGTTAAATTTATCAGAATTCAACATTATGATGATGATGCGCCAATGGAAATGTTGATGTGAATTGGATGAGTGCTAGCAAGAAAAATTGGATGAGTGCTGCTAGGGACAAATCGGGTGAGTGCTGCTAGGGACAAATTGGATGAGTGCTGGTAGGCACAAATTGGATGAGTGCTGCCAAGGAAAAATTGGATGAGTGCTGTCAGGGACAATTTGAGAATGTTGGTCAAGACCAAATTGGGAATGCTAGTCATGGCCAATTTGGAAAGAAGATGTCAGGACCAATTAAGAAAGAAGATGTGGGGGTCAGTTGGGAAAGGAGATGTCAGGGCCAGCTGGGAAATTGAAGATGTTAGGGCCTGCTGAGAAAAGAGATGTGAGATGCCACGACTAACTAGGAAAGAAGATTGGAAGTGAGATTTTGGATTTTCTAGGGTTTTATAAAATGAGAACATAGAGGTTTGAAGGAAGAAATTCTTAAAGTATTTGAAGGGGAAAGAAGAAGATTTTGGAGAAAGATTTGGAAGAAAAAATACATAGAAGAAAGCGGTGATTTTGGATATTTTTTGTTGAGAAAAAAAAACGAAAAAGATTATGAAGAAGAAGAAGGAAGTTTATGAGAGAAAGAGAAAAAATGAGGCTGTGATACAATGTTGAAAAATGGAATTTCAAATAGAGTACAATGGATGACCTAATTATAAAAGAAAAATATAATATTTAATCATAAAAAGAAAAAGATGATCTAATCATAAAAAGAAAAGATTCTACCTAATTATACTAGGAAAAGATAGAAAATAATATTTAATCTAATCCTAAAATGAATAAATAATAAAAAAATAAATAAGAATACAATTATACTAAAAATAAGGGGATTTTGCATGTATATCAAAAAATGGCAAAATATTTTCATCTATAACACAAAATCCAAAATAATTTCATTTGTAGCAGAAAATTCAAATTGATTTCTATCACTTGTCGAGTTCTATCACTAGGTGAGTGATAGACTATCATTAGGTGAGTCATAGAAATAAATATGCTATAGATTAATTATTTTAAAAATTATGCTACAAATATAATACAAGAGGTAGAATATGCTGCTGATGGTAAATTCTCTAAAAATAACATAAACCAACATTGTTTACTATGAAATACCTTTGTGATGTGAGAATGAAAAACATATAAATGATAAGACATAGAGCCATCAACTCCAAAATATTTTATAACTTATGCGTTGAGGTTGTCATAGTTGTTTCACCATACATAGCTACTCCATTGAACACATACATTCCATTTATTCATGTTCCACATAACTTTAGAGATTAAACCTTATTGACCTTCAACTACCCATAATTTAATTCATAGTTGTGACCATTCTACTCAAGTATTCTAAATGATATCAGGTTCCTTTTCAATATATCTCATAGCTGGTAGGGTTTTACAAGTTCCATCATTCAATCTTAGTTTCACAGAGCTAATGCCTTGTATTTGACAACTCCCCTGATCACTATACCTCCTTCCATTAATTATTTCAAATCAATGAAATGATATTTGTTAGCAGTTCATGATCCAATCAATTTCTCTTTCTTTGTTAATGTCAATCATCTGAACCTCTGTGGATTCTTAACCTTTTATGTATACAACATCATGATATTCTTATGAATGAGTAATCTTAATTACTTTTCTCCTTAAGTTCTGACAATTATATTTTGTATGGCCTTCTTTCTTATTGTAGTTGTAAGTGAATTTCAAAGTTTTCCCAATACCTAAATTCTAATTGTATGGCCTTCTTTCTTATTTCCTTTTTTGTTCTAATTGTATAATATCCTTCTATTGTATATTAGTTGAAAACATTAGTGTGATATATAACCAATGATCACTATGTTTATAACCAATGAATGATCTGTATAACTTTCTGTAAATATATATTTTTTATTATTAGTTTCAATAATTGATATAATCCATGCATTTGCATTTTTTGGTGTTGTACTCTTTTTTCCCATAAGCAAGACAAATCTTACTACCCTTTTATCTCTCTTTCTACAATGTAACAACAAAATCATTGTACCTTTGTCTTTTCGAAACAACATACGTACATAGGTACTTACAAAATGTAGCTGCATATTTGAATTGGTTATATATATAATCCATTCCTCAAACAACAAAATCTAAATATTGGTTCGGCAAGAAATGAATATTTTTTTGTATTTGTGAAGATTCATTCGGATGTTAACTCTTGTTTTTTAAGAATCTTATGAAAAGGGGGAAAAAATAGTGAAAAGGAAAGGAAATCATGCGAGAATGGAAAGTTGCAAATACCAAAACTGCACTCAGTTCAATGTGAGATTGAAATGTGAATGTTTCAACACATCTGAAGCCATGCCATAAATCATGTTAAAGGTTCATCACTAGCCTAATGAAGTTTAACCCAATAATTATGAGAGCTCAAATTATCAAAAATATTAATTAGCCCACTTAGAGTAGAAGTCCATAATCTAGAAGCTTCTTAGCACAGTGTAGAAGTATTTAGAATTTTAGAGTGTTGTGGACATTGAAAGAATGTTCTAGAAAGTGGTAAGTATCTAGATATTCTTAGGAAGTCTCTAGACAAAGGCGGGAGAAAATATTTAGATATTTTTAAAGAACACTCTAGAAAAATGTGTATTGTCTAGCCTATGTTATAAATAAGCATCCACCCCACCATATTTTGTATCCAAGAAAAAGCAAGTATTGTAGTGTCCTACAAAGTGTCTTGTAAGAGTCCTAGTGTGATTTTGTAGTGTGTGTTCTAAACACTTGTCTTGTAATCTCTTCTAAAGTGGTCATAATATAAAAAGTGTTGGTGTTTCCCACGTAAGAGTTGTGTTCAACAATCACCAGCTTAATCAAGTTGGGGGCTCAATGTGTGGTCAATGGTGGCTTTCCAATCTATTCTGCTGCTCCCATCACCTTGAATTATGTAGGGGACCTTTCATTTAATGTCTCCCAAGTTGCTTCTACCTGTTTATAATGTAGGAGTCCTCTACTCCATTTATGTTTTGTACCACAGGTGATTGGCAAAGTCCAATATAATTCATTTCTTGTTCAAAAAAAGTTTTATACATCCACACGGGTTTAAGCCTTATTTTGGTCCTTCAAACTTTCATGTATATTATATTCCAAAGAGCAAAAGTTAGTCGAGGTCCGTCAATGTAAACGTTTGTCCAGCTTAAACTATTTTTCAAGAAAGACGTCTATCACACATTAAATTATTTTTTAAAAACCTAAAAGGTAAAATTTTGCTTTTGAGAGGAATCTTTTACTAGTTTGGGAGATTAGAACTTGCAATATTTAAATTGATAATACATGTATTGTACTCAGCTCCATCCTACTTTAGATGTAAGAATTGAGAAATTCGTATACGTAATCTCTTAATTGCTGGGTCATAAGATGTCATCAAAACTCTGCTCGTTTTGGCTATAGCTACTATTGGGTAAACACACATGAACCCTTAAAACAATAATCTAGGTATAACATGAAGATAGTTTACTAACATGGATGGATAAGGTACAAATGATATAGAAATAAGAAAAAATAAATAAATTATATGGGTATAGATGATTGATCAATGAATAGAATCTAAACTTTAAAAATGATCTCTCGTGTAAGAAAGAAAATTATAGCACATGGAGGAATCATATAATTTGGGATTAACAAAATGCTTTAGTTTCAAGAGATAGAATAAAAAGAATTAAATTTAAGTAATAGTACAACATAAGTGTTAATTTGAGAACAAAATAACAAATAATAAGGTTCTAAAAAAACAAATATATAATAAGGGATTTGACTTTTTAATTTCTTTTCTTTGGAAACAGGTTTTTTTTTTTTTTTGGATTGTGTGAACAATTGTATCACAAACTTTTCTTACTCGTGTGATTTTTTCCAAGAACTTGCTAAAAGTTTGATGTCTTTAAAACAAATGGGTTTGGTTCCTAAAAAAATGAATAGAAAAGGTTCAATCATAATAGAAAAAAAAAACAAAAAACAAAAAAGACAAACCTCAATTTTGTTATTTATTTTTTAGAAAAACTTTAATTCAAAACATTTATAATATTATCATTGACTCTTTATAATAAAAATTTAATTTTTTTTTATTCACGAAAAGAATTCATATTTATAACTTAAAATCACTAAAACTATGTTTTATTGGAAGGTTTCAAAACTATTTATAAAATTTATATAATTATGACTCAATGTTTAATTTAGATTAAATATAAAAAAACCACACTCAAGTACAATGAATTTTCACCAAACATTACAAACATTTATAAACATTTCTATACATTTTTTTAAGAAAATTTATCATCAGCAGCACATTTTACCTCCTATATTATATTTTCAGCAGAATTTTTAGCATATTTATTTCTATCACTTAAGTAGTGATAGAACTCAATTTCAATTTCTATCACTCATAAAAAACTAAGCAGTGATAGAATGAGTCTATCATTGATTGAATTCTATCACTAATAAAACTCAACAAGTGATAGGAGTCAATTTGGATTTTTTGCTATAAATGAATTATTTTTTATTTTGTGCTATAGATGGAAATATTTTACCATTTTTTACTATACATGCAAAACCCCCTTTTTTAATTTATAAAAAACTAAAATTCAAATTCATGATTCATTGATTATCGAGACAAACTTGTACAGCAGTCTAATTAGTCTAGTTACCGCAATTTTCTACTTCAATACAAACTTTGAAGCATTTATAAAACATAGTAATAGTGTAATAATTTCTTTTTTGGTTAAAATACTATTTTTTTTTAGTTTTGTTTCATATTAATCATAAAACTCTCAAACGTCCGATTTTAATCATTTTTTTTCAATAAAAAAATGATCCTTATAAAAGTAAATTATTAAAAATATTAAAATAATTTGTACACAAACAATAACAAAATATTAACGTATTTCTCAAATTTAGAGAAAAAATATAAAACTTTTAAGGAAAAAAACTAATATTTTCCATAATGACTAATTTTGAGATTGTTTTTTTTAATAAATACATAATTCAAAATAGGAACAAAAATGTTTTTGAACTTATTTTTCAATATATCCATATCTCATTCACCATAACAATTGGACTTTTGCACTATTTATCATTACAAAAGAAAATAACGTATTTTAAGAGAGAGAAAGTGGTAAACATTAAATATTCACGAAGGCCAAAAAAATTGAAGTTATTGAAATTATTAATTAATGAGAGAGAAAAAAAGGGTTAACCCAACTTGACCGTTGGTTCGTTTAAAAGCTAGTCAACTCTTTATGGCTTATGGGAAAATGAGGAATTTATTTAATTTTTAATTTAGACTTTTGAAACATATTCTATTTTATTGTTAAATTAATATCAATTATGTCCATATGGGATGGGCTGTAGCCGCTGTACACGTAATTTATTTATATCTCATAACTAAATTATTTTTCTAAAATAAATTAATTGTTTTAATGATGTAAGTTCTGACATTATTGAGAGATGGTTTATTATTGTTTTTTCACTTCAAGTAATTAAAAGAAGAATTAGTCTTTTTTTGAAAGGAAATTTGGTGTCTCTTTAATGAGAAGTCTGTTTGTAACGTTCTAAAGTTTCTGTGTAAAAAATAGATTGTTTTTTTTTTAAGGAAAAAAAATACAATGTTTTTGTTTTCTTTTTGTTCTCATATATTTTCAAGAGAGAGAAAGACAGCGGGTTAGAAAGAAAAAAAAAATACATGACAATTTTATCAGGAGTTTTACAGGTTTTTTCGTGGAAAAAACCTAGTCCTTAATTTAAATTCAATATTGCCATGTATATTTTAGTAACCAAGAAATTATGACCTCAAAAAATTAAAAAACAAATAACCAAGAGATTATCCTTCTCCTTCTATTATTGTTGAATAAAAAAGAAAAAAAAAAGACTTAAAACTCAATATTTGGTTTTCTTTCCATTACAAAACTTAAATTCAACCTTCTTAGAATCATTAGTTTTTAAGAATGAAGAGTAAAAGAAAAAGGGAAAAAAAGTTTTGATTTTCTTTGCTAAAATAAAAGGTTTGTCCTTAAATTAAGTATGGTATATGTTTTTAACTTGTTTATTTGAAGAAAATAATTATGAACTTTGTATTATAATTTTGATGTCGCCCTTGATATAGACATACTAATTTTTTTTTTAATAGTTTTTTTAGTCCCTACCATTCAATTAGTAATTGTTTGAGATATTCATCTTGTCTGGCATTCAAAACGTGATGAGTCAATATCATATTTGATGAGAAATGTGAACTGCTCTCTCCCAATAACAATTGATTTTGAGTAGGACTTCTTGTTATCTAATATGATATTATAACACATTAAATTGAAATGAGTATTCAATCCAACTCAAGCAGTATAATGCAATTCATAAATTCTAATTTAAATCAAAATTAATATATTTGAATTGACACTATCTTGAAAAGAATGTTGGAGATTTTCACCTTATCTTATTGAAAAGATAAGGAGAATGTTCATTATCTTTATAAAAAAAAAAGTGTGGGCTTTTTTTGCCCCTCATTACCGATTAGTTTTGATTCGAAAGTCGTTGTTAACTAATAACAATCTATGTAACTCTAATTGCAACAAAATTAAGTATGTGATATAGTTGGCTATCTAATGTGGTGACTACTTTATTTTGTATTTTGTTGATGATGTAAATTAAATACTCCATTAAATGCAACATCTTTGAAAAACGTTCTATTAATTTTAAATTTATTATTTAGGAGATTTTGCATGTATAAAAGAGGTAAAACATTTCAAAATTAATTCATTTATGACAAGAAATGTCAATTAAATTCTAACACCCATAAAATTCAATGAGTAATAGAATTCTATCATTGGTTAATTCTATAACTGATAGAATTCAATTAGTGATAGATTCAATGTAACACTGGTTGATTACTACTATTGATAGAAGTCATGTACTATGAGATGAATTATTTTAAATTTGTGTGATAAATATAATATAAAAGGTAGAATGACCCCATTGCAAAACTAGGATTAAAACGAGGTTAAATGCTTCAAAATGCACACACTTAAGCAACAAACGCATTGCAAACCCAAGAAGAAACAAATTACTACATACCGCATCGAGGAAAAGAATGTGAAATAGCTAGTCACACTGCAAAACGGACAAAGAAGGGAAGTTTTAGTCATGGCATAAATCAAGGAAGTAAAGGAATATTGTTTGAATTTCCTGCAAATCAAATAAATCAATCCGGAAGATCTACTCGAAGATTATGCTTAGCCAACAAGAAATCACATACACCTATAAATAATTGAAGGATCAATGATAAAGGGGTGTTGGTTCTGCTAGGGTTTGTTTCCGTGGATTGTGAAGTCGTCGAGGTCTCAATCTGATTGTAAACCTAGCAAGCTAGTACCATGGTGTCTGTTAGTATGATGAACTCATTAGGGATAACAACATCAGCATTCTGCAACTCATTTTATTGCATTTATCTACTATTTTCATAGATAGGAATCATATTGCATCGTTATTGTAATTTGTAGGAGTATGTTGTAATGCATAGTTGAGTTAAGTTTATAATTGAATGTTTTTAGACTTAATCTCTTGTTCACGATTAATGCATGATCTTAATTAAAAGAAGAAATTGTAGGATAAATATGGAATAATGTTAATAACTTAAATAAGTTTCGGGTAAAGGAAGATAGTTTAGTAATTTCGGCGGTTATTTTATTAGCAAGGGTTGACTGACAATCCACATGTAGCTTACTTCCAACTCCCTTTAAGAAAGGGTGTGGCTAGGACTTCCAACTCCCATCAATGGCTAGAAAAGCTGCACGACCAAAAACCTTTAGGTGATCCAATTTTGGTGAGGATCCTATCCATTATTTTTGTGGAGTTTTGTATCCCACAAATGAAAAATATGAAAAATTATAGCAAAAATGTATCGGGTAAAATTAAAAAACAAAAAACTAATGATTTGAAACAGACTTAATTGGTTGTTATATATAGTCTAACAAAAGAAAATACTAAGTTCAAATAGCTTTTACAAGCTTGATTTTTTAAAATATATAAGCTAACCATTAAAATCCTTATAAAATACCGAATTGATCCGAGTTTGGTATTAATAGTCATGTAGTCTCAACCAAAACAAGATCGAATCCTTCACCTTAAATATTGTAATTAAACTAAAAATACTTGCAAAATGAAATTTAATTGCGATTGGACCTAGACTCTCATGATTTTATAATTTTTGAGAAATTGTAGTATATAGCCACTTTTAAGAAAATAATTACAAATCTAATCACATCTTAAAATATTTGTAAATCTATTTTCTGTTTTAAATTTAAATAATAATATATTTTTATAATACCTATTATGCCCTCCCTCTCCACCGTTTTTTCTCTGCTTGGAGCTAAATTTCACAGGTTTTTTTTTCACATCACGTTTGGGCTTTTAGTGGTGGGTATGGTGGCCACGTGACATTTCAATGAACAGTTATAATTCTTTTTCTTTCATTTTATTTTTTGAAATCTTACATTTTCAATTTTTTAACTTCATTATTATTATTAATACATGAATTAATCACTAATACAGTTTAATACTCCATTCTAAATACTCAATAATACCCGCATGATTACAAATTTAAACAATGAAATAATTACAAATCTAATTATATTTTAAAGTACTTTGCAAATCTATTTTTTTATTTAAATTTAATTAATAATATATTTCAAGAATACGTATGATACCTTTTTTTCACGTTTGTTTCCTTTCCTTCGCCTTAAGTTGTTTTTTTTTCTTTTTTCAAATCCGTTTGTAATTGCATATGGTGGCCAAGTGGCAACCTTTAATTTTTAACTTATTTTTATTATTTTTCTCAATATAAATATAAATACTGTAAAAAATATAAATATTGTATTTATATTTAAAAAAAATTATATAAATACTATATTTATATTTTAAAAAATATGTAAATACTATATTTATATTAAAAAAATAAAATATAAATATTTTATTTATATTTAAAAAAATATGTAAATACTATATTTATATTAAAAAAATAAAATATAAATATTGTATTTATATTTAAAATATATATATAAATATTGTATTTATATTTAAAAAATATAAATACTGTATTTATATTAAAAAGATAAATATTTATTTATATTAAAAAGATAAATACTATATTTATATTAACAAAAAGATAAATACTAAATTTATATTAAAAAAGATAAATAATGTATTTATATATAAAAAAAGATAAATAATGTATTTGTAATAAATAATACAAATATTAATATGTATATACATGAGACTTACACTATCTTTTAATATCAAATGATTAATCTATATTCTATCTCAAAAAGAAAAATCATTAATCTATATTTACTAATATATTTTAGTTTCTTAATATGAAAAAGTATTACCTCTATAGTATTAATGCTATCAAATAATAAATTTTTTAATACTTCATTAATTAATATCATAACACTTGTATCTTGTTTTTATTTTCAAAATTAGTTGTTTAGATTGTTTAATTTATCTGCTATAAAAATTAGATCTAATTATATTTATAGTAAAATCATCGTCAAATAATCAACAAACAATACAAATAAATATAAAATATGATAAAAATGAGAACACATAAATATACTAGACATCTTAAACATAAAATACTGTATTAATAAGGTATTTATACGTACTCATGTAAAAAAGTTAAAATATTAATATATTTTAACATTTCTAATATATTACACAATTTAATTACTTCCTAAGAAATTGCTTATTCACACAAAATTCTTTTTTACAAAAAAGAAAAAGAAAAAAAAATGTTATTTATGGCAACAAAATTTTGCATTGAAAGTTGAAAAGTACGGATGATTCGGAGAGATTTTATTTTTGAAATTTTTGTTTTTTACATTAATAAATACCGGTGGGAGGATTTTTTGCTATAAAAATTGGAGGATATTTATGTAATTCTCCTATAAAACGAAATTCCTTTTTTAAAGGAATGCTTAGTTTTGCAAAATTATTTTAAGATGAACACGCGTACAATTTTTTTTCCCATTTAGCCTATTTCTATAAAACGCCCATAATTTTTTTACATCTCCCAAAATATCTCATATCAATGGAGATGGTTGTCATCACTTATATACTCATAATGTTTTTCTCATTTAACTAATATGGAATACTTTATTCGCATCCGAACGTAACTCCATTTAAAATTATATAGAAACATATGAGTTTAAAGTTTCCATGTGAAATTGGTTAGCATATTCCCATGAAAAGTCTACAAGGATGTTTAACGGCAATTAGGAAAAGGTTGAGATCATAAAAAGCTACACAAAAATTACTTCTTTATAATCTTAAAATAAAAACCATTACAATTTGCAATATATATATAAGAGAGTGAGGACAAAAGGGAGGTTGGGTAGGGATAGAGAATAAAAAGAGGTACATAAGTTGTGTACAAAATTTACACTCAATTTTATAAACCTACTAAATTTTTCATTATTCTCATTTATATTTTTTATAAAAAATATCATTTTTAAATATACTCTAATAGTGTATAAATAAAATAAAAAAAACTGCTTTAGTTACTTGACATCTTTTGTGTACTTAATTAAACCTAGATTTGTAATCTTTTTCTTTTCTTTATAAAAAATGACCGATAGAACGTCTAAAATGCATTTTTTTTATTTGAACACATATTTGGAATGAACATTTTGTCATTTGGATCTAAAATACTTTTGTTATAAGTGTTTGTTTATAAATTACTTTGAGTACTTTTGATTTGATTTGAAGTGTTTATTTTCAACCAATATTTTGAAAAAAAAATATAAATTGCCAATAATCAACTAAACTTTTTTTTAATAAGAAATCTAAACTTTCATATGTAAAAAACACAAATTTTCAAGTTACAACAAAATGAAACAAGTACAAAAAGTACATGTTGAGAAAGGTTAATAGAGGAACTATATGTGGATTTCTTTAGTATATTTTTAGTACAAATACATATGTGGAGCTTAGTAAGCAAAAAGTGTGAAAGAGAAATGAGTATTTTTTTTTTAGTATATATATTGGAGGAGGGGGATAAATACCGATTCTCGGGCTCAAACCTGTGATGTTGGTGTTGAACTGGTTTATAACCAAACACTAAAACCATTGCACCACTGACACACTATTTTTCTTTTTTATTATTTTATAATTAAATATAATATTAAAGTTTAGAAAGAAAAAAAATTATTTTTACTCCCGAGAAGTTTCTACTAGATATCTATATTTTGAAACACTTTTATTTTTAACATTTCAATAATACTTAGTTAATTCTTCTGAATCTTTTCAAAAAAATATTTATTCTTCGAATATCTTTTAACTTTTTATCTTATTTTCTTTTAAAATTAAATTTTAATCAAGATTAAATTGATAATTAACATCATTAAAATATTTAAATTTAAAATTTTCTTAGTCATCATTTAGTTATATTTATTAACGATTTTATTATTTAAATTAAATATGATTGAAATGTAAAGAATACTCAACATATAGTCCTTTCTTTCTTTTATATAAATAAGCATTTAATTAGCTTCTTTATTCTTTTTTAGTACAAGGTGGGGAAGGGAGACCAACAAACATGCATATAGAGTACAAATGCTCTTAAATAATATGAGAATCAAATACCAATTTCGAACTCGAATATAGAGCTGAAATAGATTAACACCAATTCTTAAAAATAATAATAATAATAATAATTAACGAACTGCGCCATTCGATATCTAGCTTTCTTTTCAAAGTGATTACAAAATAGGCTTCCTAAAATTTTAAAGTCATCTTAAATCTATATATTTTATTTCAACTATAATTTGATAATTTGAAGTAAAAGAATCGATAAAAAATCTATTATTTATAAATTATAGATCATAATAGTTGAGTTTATGTCACACTAAATAAATAAAAAATTAACATAAAATAGGTAGGTGACACGATTGATTATCTGATTTGGCATTAATCTATTTTCACTCTAAATCTAGGAAACTATTTAAGAAAATGTCTAAATGACAAATATTTAAAAAATGACAAATATTTAAAATGCATGTCTATTTTAATTTTTTTTAAATATCTAATTAATTAATGCGTAAATGCAAAAGTCTAAAATACACATCTTAGTTTGGTTCTATTTTTATTTTCAATTAATTTCAAATAATATTTGTTTTAACTAATATATGAGAGAATTTGTTTTTAAACAAACAACTCAAATAAAGATCTTGATTTATTTTAATTAACATGAGAGACAATATTTATTTTTAAACAAAGAACTCAACTAAAAATAAATAAAGATCTTGATTTCAAAATTTGATAATTAAAACAAATAATTAAGTTGATTTTTTTAAAAAAATATATATTAAATTCTGAATTATTTTCTAAAAACATATTAAATTTTGAATTCATTTTCCATCTGAGATGAAAATACGGGTATATATCATATCCATGTCAGTACATCTACCCCTTAGGTTTATCCAAAATGTAGTGAAAAAGAAAAAAAAAAAAAAAAAAACGTATCTGCCACTGCAGTGGTCCCCCATTAATTCCGGAATGTACATCTTAGTACGTGTTTAGACGATGTCTGCCAAGAGACATCAGTCACTATATATCCCACCAGCAAACCCGTTGTACATCCATTGGATGTCACTGTCATCCTTCAGTATCTTCGACTTTTTTCTTTGTGTGCCCCGCCCTTTATAGATGATATCAGTAGGGATAGGAAGTTGTTGTATGTGATATCAACCACGACAGTTTCAAGTAAATATCTCTCTCATCCCAACTCTCATTAAAGACAACTCTCATTAAAGACGACTGTAACCGATGTAACATCCATTCGCCATTCAAAATTTGAAGTTTTCTAACCCCTTGAAAATTGACAGAGAAGAAGATAGATCGGGAATAGATGATGGGAGTACTAACAAATATAGTGATATGGGGATTCGGTGCACATTTGGGAATTGGTCGATAAAAAATGTGAAAACCTATGAAAAATGAAATTGGGAATTAGTTTTTTCAATCGTGATGGAGGTTTCCAAATCTTTAGAGTTTAGATGGATATTTCCAATTCCATACAAACCAAGAGTGGAGAAAAAATGGTTGCATAATTGTGAGGGGCAAAACAACATCCTATAGGTGGGGTAAATTTGTTTATTGAATTTTGTAGGGATTCCTAAAATTGTGGGATGCAACTTATTCTTAAAATAGCATGGAAGATTATTGATTTTAATTATTATAATATGTATTAAGTGGTAAGAGCATGGTATAAATGTTTTATCCTTCCTCCCCTAAATTAAAAATTAGACTTTCATTATAATATTTTTAAATTTAGACATTTTTTCAAATACTTGCAGAAAGTATACAATTTATATGATTTCCCAAAAAAAGATTACGTTTTCTTTTTCTTCCTATATTATTACATTAGCACAGCCTAATAGTCCTAAAGTTATTCCTGGTCAAAGGGAAGAATTTTTTTGTTCTTGAAACTTAAACAACCGAAGACTTAAAATGTGAGGAAGAAATCATGCCGACTTTTAAGCTTCACTATTTTCTTTTCTTTGAAACACTTATTTAATATATTAAAACATTATGGTAATATGAATCATTTTGAATTCTTATATCTTTAATATCGATAGAAACTATTTCCAAACTTTATTAAATAGACAGAGACTAAAATTAAATTAAATTATATATATATATATATATTTTTTATTCATGAAAATATTTTTTTTTTATAAACTCAATAATATTTTTTATTCGTTGTTCTTTGGAATTTCCAACTTTGTGGAATATTCAAAACTTGTTACAAATGCAAAATGAAAATGGGCTTTGTGCAAAACTAAGCCAAGTTTAGAAAATAATTGCAAATGTAGTTAAAGTAAAAAAAATTAGCAAAAGTAATTTTGTTTTAATTAAAAAAATTCGCTTTAATAATAAATGACAAAAGTGCCCCCTTCACCAAATCTCTCCCCTTCTTTCACTGTATGTAAGAAATAAATCCATCCGCCATGCCATCCCTTCTTTACCAAATCCTTCCCCCTTCTTTTACTGGGCACAAGAAACCCACTTATGCCACATATTCTCCAAAGCAAACCCATCAAATTCTTGCCGGAACGCCATTTGCGCCACTGTCGTTAGATTTTTGCCGGAACTATATTTTCACGGTCGTCATTTGCAACTCAAACCCTAAAATGAAGATGAAAATATTTACAAAAATACCCTCCAATTTACATTAAGTTATACCGTATTAATGATTAATACAATATTAATGATTTTTTTTATCAAAACAATATTAATGATTAATATATATATATATATATATATATATATATATATTAGAGTAATGATTAATATATTATTAATATGTTTTAAAATTGTTGTATTTATTATTATTGACTGTATTAATTACTGAGAATTTAACATTAAATGTTCTCTAATAAAATGTTAATACAATATTTATTTATTAATAGAGTATTTATTCAAATAGTATTTATTCAAATTTTTAAAGATGAAATTTTCAATGACAGAAAATCAACTAAAAAATCCTCAAATCTAAACTAATTTCGACTCACCATCTCCCAAAATCTCAAATCTTAATCTAATTTTGACCCCATCTATGGAAAAACGCTGCTAGAGTTGTCGATTTGGACAAATTTGACAAAAATGGAAGAGAAGAAACAACGAAAATTAAAGAAATCATTTTGGTAAATGCGACAACAATGGAGGCGAAAAATAGCGATGACCAATGATGGAGACGAATTCGCGTGAGTTCCTTGATGACCAGTGATAAGAGGTGCGGGTGATAATGACAAACAGAAAATAAAAATGGTCTGAAGAAAAAAGGGCAAACAGAAAACGTAAGGGAGAAGGAGGGTAGAAGTGGAAATATTAAAATATATTATTAATAAAATTAAAAACAAAAAATAGATTTACAAATACTTTTCAATATGACTAACTTTGTAATTATTTTCCTAAAAGTGGTTATCCACTACAATTTCCCAATGAAAATTTACCCAAATGAATCAACGAAGACTGCAAACTTTATGTATTATAAAACGCGAAATATATTGAACCTTTTCTGTTGACTATAAAATTCAAAGAAAAACACCAAGAGATTTGTTTTCACAATAATTTGTCATAAGTTGAATAGAAAAATTTGCTCGAGGCTTAGATCTTTCTATCAACGTGTGTTTTGAAAATAAAACTAAGGGTCTAGATCGAAATGGAAAAGTAAATTTGCTTTTATATTATAAGATTAAAAAAAAGTGTTCTATTTTTTTGATCGACCATAATTAAATGGGAAGAGTATATAGTATGTATTTATGTGGGTTGAGCTTGGAAAATTGATTTGTAGTTTGCTTTGAATTTTATTTTACTGGTTTTAAAGCTTTTATTATTTTTGCCAAAAGGAACATATCTCAATAATAGTATGAATGATTTAATAATCTTTTTTAAGTTTGATAAAAGAAATTGGAATTAATATGTGCCTGGTTTTTCCAAATTGATATGACTATTGGAAAGCTACTTTAACTACAAATTTGTTGTCCTTTTAGAAGAATTGTCCAACATTTTAGGCTTCGATTGATGATTAATTTCTCTCAATTGATTTTTAGAAAAAAAGAAATTAAGTTGAATGAGCTTGCTTGTTCTTTTAGTTAACATTAAAGGGCGTTTGGTTTAATCGATATTTTTTTTAGTATAAGTTGGGGAAGACAATACAAATCCTACATAGAAAGTACTATTACTCTCAAATAATATTAGAACAAAATATTGATTTTCGGGCTCAAAACTGTGACCATAAAATTGAAATTGAAATCGAGATTGAAATTTAATTCCTCTAGAATCCAACTATTGACAATTTGATTTCCCAAAATGTATGATTACTTATGTTTTTGTTCGCGAGATTCTTACTTTATAATTAGAAAGATGGTTTGATTTTCTGTGTTGTTGGTCCCTAGTTGAATTTTAGTATCCTTCAAAATAAATTGAATTTTAATAAAATATTTAAAATAATGTTGACAGTGCAATTCATGATAATTAAAAATTAGGAAAAAATCAAATATGATTTCTTTTATTTTATTATTATTATTATCAAATTTATATTTAATATTATAAATATTAATATTTTTATTTTTACTGATAAGCTTGATAATAATAATATTGTTTTAATAGAGTAATAATAATAGGATTTGATTCTTAATCGTTTGCTATTTTATTTTTTAATCATTTTTTATGTCATGTAAGTATCATTAAATTTAGATTCTAAAAAAAAGTATCATTAAATTTAGAATATATATATATATATATATATATAACTTATATTTATTGTAATTATGATTATAATAACAATATTTATTATTAATAATTAGTATTATAATAAGTATTAAAAATCTTCTAATAATAATAATTTGAATAATTTTACTAAAAAAATTTCTTCAAATCAATATATTAATTGAGCTTATAAAAAAATGTTAACTTCATACTAATTCAATATATTGAATTATTATTGTTTTGAGGGTTTGAAATCCTATTCTAAATCAACTCATTCCAACTTGCGAACCAAACAACCCTTATATGCATTGATTTCATTAACATTAAACTTTTTTTTTAATTTTTGAAATTTAAACTTATTTTTACTCAGATTCTCTATAAAAAGTTTCATCTTAAGGAAATGATTAATCCTAATCGATTTTTAAAAATAAAAATCTTAGTTCTCTTAAGGTAGTTATGTAAGCTTAATTTTCAAAAACAAAAACAAAATACCTACAAAATTTGATTGAAATAACTTGCTTGAACCCCCTCAAACAAACTATAATGACAAGATACAATACTCTATAGTTATATACTATTTTTCAAAGGTTTAATTTCAACAACAAAATTGAAAATTATCCTTTTAAGTTCATTTAAATAATAAAAAATAAAATACAAAGTTTTTTAATTACAAAATATTGATCCACTTGAGAATTTAATGACACAGTAGTAAGGTCGTTTAAAAAAAATTGATCTACGATAAAATATATATATTATATTTCCATTAAAGTAAGCTTAACTTAATTAGTATTCTCTACTTATTAATATTTTTTTCGTATGTACTGTGATAGTCCATTAATGTAATTTATTAACTCAAATCTAAAAATAACCAAATTGTAACCTAAAAATATCCTACAAAGTATGCTTGGGATTGACCTATTGGGTCACGCCTAATAATTTTATTGTTTGATTGTAAACCAGTTCAACACCAATATTATAGGTTCGATCCAAAAATCAGAATTTATTTTCTCTCCACAAATATATATATATATATATATATATATATATATATATATATATATAATTAAATGCTAATTTGGAACTTCAAAATGTCAAAAAGTTAGAAAGGAAAAGCATATATGAAAGGTCAAGAGGCTGCATTTCCATGAGTTGCCACTATTTCCAATTCTTTGGAATAGCATAAAAGTAATAAAGGTTAGCATTTTCTTTTTACCTACTTTCTTTTCTTCTTCTTCTCCTTTTTTTTTTATCCATACTTTTCTTTCTTCTAGACATTTAGCTTTGCTCTATTTTTTTATATTTATTTTGTTGTGCAAAATCCAGATTCAGATCTAATCCAAGAACAAATTGTAACGGCCCGGAAAATTTCATCTCGGTCTTCCCGGGAGGCCCAGGGGCATTTTGGTAATTTTGGGTCGGGCCGACAGGGCCGGTTTTGAAATTAAATTTGCCGGAATAATTATGAGTCAATTTGAAAAGAATTGGGATTTGTGGTGAAGGCGTTTGGGCTTGGGAAGGAGCGAAAAGAATTGGGATTTGTGGTGAAGGCGTTTGGGCTTGGGAAGGAGCAAAAATAAATAGGGAATTAAATAGCGCGTCGAGCAGGAATCGAACCAGGGCCGTGTCGCATGCTAGGCGGAGGGCACAGCCAGCCGAGCCACCGCACTCGTTTGTTAACTTAATCGCGCGATCTTGTCCTTATGCTTGTCTGTCCCCTGTTTTGCTTTAAAAGGCAGCTCGCCCGAGCCTTCGCCCCATTTGTTCTTCTTCTTCCTCGCGAGCTCCCCCCGACCGACAGCCAACTTCTCGCGATTTCTTCCTTCTCCAACTTCAATTCAACCGAGTTCCCATCCCCAAGGTCGAAGCCGTTTCATCCTCACGCTGTTGGTAAGCTCTCTTTCTTCTTCTCCTTCGTTTTTTCCCCTGTTTTCAATTTCGTCCCTGCCGGCCGAGGGAGTGAGGAAATTTGTGTGTTTTCTGTTCAGCAGGTGTAGAGGAACTCATCCATCAATCGAGCGAGCGTCGAATCCTCTCCAATCGCTCGAATTCGAGTTCGTTTTCTCGTCGCCCGATCGCTCGTTCGCGCCAGAGCTCGCGCGTATGAAGCGACCAGCCCGCCGAGCCTCGCCGCTCACCGCCCCGTGCCCGCGCGCGCGTCCTCGCCCAGCTACGCGTCGCCCGAGCCCCTGCTCGCCGAGTCGTGCCAGCGCGAGGGCCCCAGCCGAGCTTCTGTTCGCCCCTGCATCTCCGCGCGCAGCAGCGCCCGTCCGCGCGTCGTCGCGCCAGCGTCGCGCACCACGCAACGCCCACGCGCCCATTTTCTGCGCCCAGCGCGCCCGCCGAGCCGTTCTTTGCCCGTTCGTGCAATCGGCTCGTTAAATCGCGTTCGTCGTCGTGCCTCGTGAGTTGCTCCCGAGCTGAGCCTTGTTTGTTTTATTATATTTAGGCCTATTGTGTGATTTTTGTGTTGATTGATAGGTTCCCGGTAGCTAGATCGAGATTGTTCGCGACTTAGGATTTCGTGCCAAACCGTCCCCGACCAAGGTAAGGATTTCTTACCGGGGTTGTGTGGACCCTGCGATATTATATGTGATTGTTGATTGATTGCTTGTTTGTGATTATTGACATGTGTAGCTAGGTGCTTCAATCTGAATTCCCGGTTAGCATGATTTCTTGGTTAATTCTCATGTTAATCCATGCTAGGTTGTTCCTTTCTGGCATGCTCGTATCTGTTCCTTGCTTTCGTAGTAGCATGCTAGGCTCGTTGTATTCTTATTGAGCACGTATTGGATTTTATGGAATTGTTTCTTTGTTTGCTAGAAGCGAGTTAGAATTGCGGGTAGATAGCATCATCGGCCACGATGCATAAAGAACCTTGCATCCATGGCGGGGACGTCGAGCAAGTCATTAGTCCCCTGGACCCGTGTGGGATTTGCTAACCCGAGCGGTAGGCCCCGCAATCTTGGGTGAGGGTGGCGATGTTAAATGCCCCAACCGTCGGGATGATGACTTGGCATTGCCTTGTCCCCGATAGTCGGCACGCGTCCTCGGCGTGTTCGGTCGTAGCCACGATTGCCACTGTTAAGGTAAGAGGCGGCTTCCTAGTGTAAGCCTACCACGACCCGTTCCCTTAGCCTCAAGTGCGGTGGTTCAGGTGACATAGTTTAAGTGTCCGAGTCTCACACCCTATGTCGGTGACACCGATCCAAAGATTTAGTTAGGCGTGGTGATTGGACATGGGCGACTTGCCTCTGACCCGGCACCCCATGGTCTGTGAGAGCACGCGGTGCATGTTTACGCTCATTCACGCCCGACCGGAGAGCTCCTCGGGATCTTGAGCGGTGTACCTTTCGTCGACGAGTGAGGCAGGCCGAGGCGGGACTTGTTTCTCGTATAGGCGACTTATGTATTGGATCATGGTGTGATGATTTTATTCCGGACTAAGCCACCGAGTTGGCATCCGAGGCCCAAGTGTGGGCTAAGCTATGTGCTCTATTACGTGTTATATTCATAGCTTGCATACGCTCATCGAGATGACCATGTATATCGTATTGTACCGGTTGGGGATTCTTACTGAGTAATTCGTTACTCACCCTTATTCTGTGGTTTTCCCACAGTAATCGTGGTCTTGTGACCAGGATGCCCGAAGGAGGAGAGCTGTGATCATGGGGCCTAGTCTTCCAACTCGATTTTTGTATTATGACTCTCGTGTGTTTTTGTTTTCCCCTGAATGCATGTAGCAAGGCACGAAGCCCCTAGGATGTTTGTAAATATTTGTGGATTCCAACATGTTGTATCCGAACAGTTTTGAATGGCTTTTAGTAAATCTCGATCGAGTAAACTTTGGAAATGTATTTATCCTGGAACAGGTGCTTGGAAATAGGGACAGGTTTCAGGGAAAATGTCTAGTTTTTAAAGGGGTTATTTTGAATGTTTTGTTTTAATTGGAATCCGAAATCATGTCTGTTTAAATGTCCTTTACTTTGAATGCATGCATTGGGATAAGGGCCCATTTAGTGCCCCATTCGGGTCGGTCCCTTACACAAATGCACAATAGAGATTCAAACAAATAGAAAAGAGAAGGATGGAGAAGAGACAACACCAGATCTATAGTGGTTCGAGAACGTCCCTACTCCACTGTTATGGATCGATTGAGCTTAATCGATCCACCATCATAATGCCATTGAATCAATGTACAAGGGCTCTCTATAAGCCTAGGGTTTAGTTCTCACTCTCAAATGAACAAAAAACCCTCAAATGGAGCTTATATATGAGCTCCTACACATCTCTCATGATTAGACTAATCTAACATTCTAATTAACCCAAGTTACACTTAACTCATCTAGGGCTAATTAATGATGTGTATTTCACCTATTACATATTTAATGCTATATACTTCATTTTTATTTAATGTCCTATATAAATTTATCTTTTGATCTCTAAATTATCATACTACCTTAAAGGGTGACTTAAGGGGAAAATCATTTTTGGACGATTTTACCTTTTAAGTCATACTCTAAATTACAAACATGTCATCTATTAGAATATATAAAAATAAAAAAAATTAAATGCAAATAACATAGAAAATATTTACAATATCATTTAGATTTTCATTCGTAGAAGATAAGATATTTTTATCAAATCTCATAAATTTTATGACTATGTTAGAAGATAAGGGATTTCAACGATCAAATGAAGATATTTACAATATCATTTAAATTTTCCTCATTTTTATAACGTAGAAAATGAGATATTTTTATCAAATCTCATAGATTTTATTTGACATTTTATATTCTAATTAAAATAATAAATTGAATTTTCCAATCCTATAAATAGTTCTCTCCATTTTGCTTACAAGAACACTTTCTATTTGCTTGAATTTACTTTTTTTTTTTATAATAATTTATCTTATTTTTGTTGAATTATTTACCTTAACTTTTATCTGATTTTTCTTTTGTTGCAATAATTTTTGTAGGGATCTTTTTTGCATAATTGCTGGCTTTCAAAAAAAGACTTCGAGATCTGGAAAAAAGTTTGAAGAATGATAAGATTATCTGAGGTTAAAGTGCATGAATTGTTCAGTTTCAAAAGTTTGGTAACAATGATTTCATACTATTACTATTACTATATATATATATATAGTTCTCTATATTTTGTTTACAAGCACATGTTTGAAATTTTCTCTTTGTTTGGGGTTACTTTTTTTTTTTATAATAAAAAAGTTAGTTATCTTATTTTTGTTGGATTATTTACCTTAACTTTCATTTAACTTTACTTTTGTTGCAATAATTTTTGTAGGAATCTTTTGTTGATTAATTGTTGACTTGAAGATGTGAAAAAAAGATATCACTACTAGAAAAAGGGCTTTAGATGACACTTCAGACAAATAAAATTTATGAGGGAAAACAATTAAAGTGTCATAAACAAAAACACGTGTTTTATGACACTTTATTAGAGTCATCTATTAAAATAAAATTATCATCACAAAAAAGTGTCATAAATAAAAAAAAATGCGCGTTTTATGACACTTTTTTATAATCATAAATTTATGAAATTCAGGCATATTAAATTTAGAGAAATAAGTATAATTTTTATATTTTTAAATATTATATATTTTTCTTATATATTTGCCTTTTTAACTACTTCTAAAACAAGAAAAAGAAAAAAATGACTTTTTTAATTGAAAAAAATTTACAAATTTTTTCCCCCAATTTTTTGGTATCGCCGTCATCCAATAAAAATAAATTATTTTGTTTTTCATTTAAAATAAAAAAGTGAAACCCATAAAATTATAGGAAGTTTTTTTTTAAAAAAAAAAAAAAACTTTGAGAACAAATTATAGGTGGTTTGAATTTAGTTTGTTAGGCTCGAATATTCAAAAAGAGTTTTCTTTTAATATGTGGAGTTTAATTGACTAATGGGAATTGTTTATTTTACAATTAAGTACAACTTAAGCCCTAGAATTCTTTCCTAATTGTGTCGACAATTCCCCTATGAACGATTCTTTTTCCCCATAGCAACTTCTCCTTCTCCTTCGAATTTCCTATTCCTTCATCCTCGTGGTGATGTTGACGATTGTAACGGCCTAAAATTTCAGAGATTAAATATTGATGGCCTTAAAGGAATTTTTTTAAATTTTACCCCTAAGGACCATTTTGCAATTATTATTTGAATTTGGGCTAATTTTTGTTATTTTAGCCACTTAGGGATTTTTGTGGATAATTGGTTTAGTTGAATTTTTTGGAAGAAAATAAAAAGAATAAAAGATTTTTTTTTTTGTTTAATAAGGCATAAAAAGAGAGTTTTTTTTTTTTATTTTAAAGGAGGGTTTCTTTGAAAGAACAAAAAAAGGAAAAAAGAAAAAGTAAAAAAAAAAAATATATATATATATATATATCCCTCTTTCCCTTTCTTCTTCTTCCTTTTCTTCTTCTTCTTCTTCCCTCAACCCAAACCCTAGCCGCCACTCCAATCCCGCCGTCGTTCGACGCCGATCGCCGCTAGCCGTCAACTACCCACAACCACTCGTGCACCCCGTCGTGCTCAGACCCACCCGCGCACAGCACCTGCACTCACGTCGACAGCCCTTGTGCAGACGCGCGCGACCTCAACCTCTCCGCCGTTTCGCCTGCTCGTCTTAACCCACACCACGCACGCGTAAAGTCGTCTACGCACGTCTGTCATCGGCCAGGTCCGCGTGGTCTCGTCTCAGTCGTCTAGCGAGGTAGCCGCGATCCCATCCACAACTCGCTCTCGCCCGAGTCCCCTCCTCGCCCCTGTTCTTTGCGAGCAGCAAGCAAGCGTCTCGCCTGCGCAGACGCAAAACAGTCGTTGTTCTCTGCTCATCCTTGCAACCAGCCTTGTTCGGCGCAGTGCTACCCTAAACACACACACACACACACATGCAGTTCCTTGCCTGCGTTCATCCCCTGCAACAGCCCTTCGACAGCATCAACAACCCCACGTTCGACAGCATTTCACAACAGTTTTCCTTGTGCCCTGGCACGCACCAACAACAACCTTGAGCCATGTTGTCGTGATCAAGTGTTTGGGTAAGATTTTCTATTCTTCAACGCTGTTTTGGTTCTTTTGATCGTTGTAGGATGAGTGTCTGACTATGTGTGTTTGTTGTGTGTATTTTGAAGAATTGTTCCTGTTGGTTTCAAGCTTGCTGTTGAGGTTCCATTCCGTTTTTCATGCTCTTCACTTTTGGACAGCCTTGTTGGTGGCTGGGTAAGTTTTTGAGATCAAACTCGTGGTTAATAGATAACTTTTTGGATATCGTTTCTAATTAAAAATAATTGATAGGTTGTTGTGGTTCGAGTTCTCACTTGTTGGAAGTTGTTATGTATCTTCTTTTCAGGTAAGGATTCTCTACTTGGGTTGTGTGGACCCTGCACAGGGCGAAATTTATCGTGCTGCAATATGTAATATTTTCAAATATGGATGTGGGATGATGATGGATTGTTGATTATGAATTATTGCTGACATGTGTGGTGTTTAGTGTATGTCGGGTTGTTACTTGCTTGTTCTGTACACTTTGTGTTGTGGGATTATGGGGTCCCGAGGTACTTTTTCTGTATGTTTTATTTGTCTTACTTATAACTATATGTGTGCTTTTGGATTATGGGATCCCGGGATGCTACTGTGTATGTAATTTCTATAATTATGATTCGTGTGAAGCATGCTAGGATTATGAGGTCTTAGCATGTTGTTGTTCTTATGGTCGTTCTATGGTTTTTTTGTTGTGTGTGTTAGCTAGTGATGATGTGTTTACTTTGTGTACACTATTAATCCTTCAAGTTTTTTTTTATAAATTTTTTCCTCTACATATATCGCTTTAAGTTTTTTTTTAATTTGTTCCTCTACATATATTGCTTCAGTAATGGAGGCATCTCCCTCTTGATCGTGCATCGATCGATGATTGATGGTAATCTTTTGTAACTTAGCGTTTTTAATGATTCTTGTTTGTGGACATCCTTCTCTTATAAAATTAACTTCATGTATCTTTGAGGTTCGTTTAAAAGTTTTCATTTTTTTTTCTACACTAACTCAATGTTTGTGTGTTATAACAGTTTACTCCATATTTTCTTTCCATTTTGTAGTGTTGTTTTCTATATTTAGCTATAGCAACTCTTAACTCTTGAGTACATTGCTATTGTTTTCCTCTAACAATTTTTTTTAAAGCCTCACTAATGTCTTTCTTTTCATATCTCTCTGTTTTGTTTTGTTACACCTTTACTAATTATATGTTTCCTTGTCTACTTGTAGTATCCATCTCTTTGATTCTTCTTAATTCGGAAGGTTTGTTTCTTCCATTCCTCTATCAGTTGATTCTAATCCATGTGTTGATTTATTTTCATGTTACCTTTACCAATTGCTTAGTCCTTTGTTTTACTTTATAATTCCTTCTTATTGATTTTTTTGTTGGTTGAAACTGTAGCTCAATTTGGCGTAATTTTTAATGTTTTTGCTATGAGGTTGTTTTCAGCAAGTAAGGTTAGTCATGTACAACTTATGTGTGAGTTTGATTTTATGCTTGAGATATGTCATACCATGACTATGAGTTGTCATCTTTTTTCTATCATTGAGGTTAGTTATGCATACTAGAAACTTCAATTCTATACTTTAGTTTTTTTTAACCTGGGGCTGAATAATTTATGCAATTTAATTAATTCGGTTGAGTATCATATTAATTAACTCATGCTCTGCTTTAAATTTTTTCATATAGGTATGGCTTGATAAATTTATTATAGTGATAAGACCTTAATGGAATATTTTTTCATATAGGTATGACTTGACAAATTTCAATTAATTATTCTTGTATCTCAAATTGTTAGTTGAAAGAAATCTTGGCAACCTAATATTTGCGGGCATCGTGAGAATGGAAAGGAAATGTATGTGCATCTTGGAGGTAATTTTGATATTCCTAAGAGTTATTGATTTTTTAAAAAAGATTTCTTTATTTGCAATAAGTTGTACGTTGGGTCTATTTTTGGAAACTTGGGAAATATGTGTGGCTAACATATTAGGAAGAGTACGATATAGCTATTGTTTATTAAGTTTATTTTTACAAGTACATCTCTCCAAATCTTGTGAACTAAATATTTAACTAATTTCTTTTTATAGTGAGCAAAATAGTATCGGTGGTACCAATTCTTTCGAGTGGATAATGATCATGGAGGTAGAGTTTTACTTTTTTTTTTAGGCCTTTCTTTACATTATGTTTTTTTAATTTTAATCACCTTCCTCAATCAAGTATCTCTTGGTTCAATTATATTTATGTCTCTTTTGCTAAATTATGTTTTTATCAATTTGAGAGAGTATTTATTGATAATGTTTAGGTGTCGTTGATAATGCATTAATGACTTAATTTATATGTCATATATTGCTTATTGGTGACAAAAAGCTAGTATCATCAAATAAAAATTCATGATTGCACAAAAGTATCATCTAAAATATTTCAATGACACTTAGAAAAAAATGTCATCTAAAAAGAATAGAAGATGTGCGATACAATGATTGTAAAAAAGTATCATCTATGATATTTTAATGACACTTATTAAAAAGTGTCAACTAAAGAACATAGATGATGTGCGATACAATGATTGCAAAAAAGTATCATCTAAGCCGTTTGTGACACTTTTTTAGAATCATCATATCCCATTATCATTTGAGGTTAAAGGTAAGTCAATAGATGTATACTAATAAATATAGTTAGCTTATTTATATTTATAATTATAATAATGATATAACTCTTATAAATTTTATAATTTAAGAGTAATTAGTCTATTAATAGATAAATTGAGAAAAAAACTGAAGAGCATCGATTTTTAAAAATCAGAGATAAAAATTAATTTTAAGGCGATAAATTTTATTAAATTTTTTTTAAATAATAACACCTATTATTTTTTAAGCTCAAAATAAAATATTGACTGTTTTTAACATAAATATGAATTTTGATAAATTTAATAAGGTGAAAAAATGGTTATAAAATTCAATATTAAATTGAAATTATTATTTGATGATTTAAATTTAGTGCAAAAATGTAGAAAATAATTTATAATTATAAATATATATATATATATATATATACATATAATTTATTATTTAAAAAATTATCACGTGCAACGCCGTGTTAAAATTATAGTGTAATTAAGTAGATAAAAAAAAGTATAATACGAAAATATAACATATACTCTATTACATATACTCCAATACATAAAAAAAGTATAATACGAAAATATAAATTCAATTACATATTTATCTGGCCTTCAAGCCCCCACTCTGGTGCTTGCCCTTAGACCTTGATTTGCTCATTGGACAGTGAGATCTCTACTCATTAATCGGATAGCGTTGATCAGACTCCCGACTAAGTAATCATGGAACATCATAATTCAAAGGCATCTCAACATTTGGTTAGAGAGATTTCGTTTATATTACTTAGTCAAAGGTGTAGCTTTAATACAATTGGTTAAGAAGAATAATAATAAACAGATCTTCATATTGATTTGATATTGGTTATTTACGGTAAATGTTTTCTAGAAATCTTTTAGATTGATGACAATAAAAACTTTTTAAATGAGAACCAAAAATAAATTCATAAAGATTTATAAATTAGAGAATAAGATTTTATGAAAAGTCGCGTAATGTAAGAATTAATGACCATTTTAGAAACCAAAAGATATGAGTAATATATTAATGGATCTTCTTAGTTACGTATTCTGTAAGAAAAAAACATTAAAATATCTAAGCATTAATGAGTGAGGTAGCTTTCTAAGCCATCAAAGAAAGATTAATGCAAGCATGCTTATTCGTTACTCTTTTCTATGATTACTATTAATAATTATCATTTGTTGTTTCTAAATATCTAAATGACAATAAAACAATGCTTATATATTCATCCCTATTAAAGTAGCTATACATTTTTTTAGTTCAAAGAAGCTATACTTAATATTTTCTTTTTTCTTTTTTTTTCCAACAAAAACGATAGTTCAGTAGAATCATTGTATATTCGATAATCAAAAGGTAACGGGTTTAAATCTTTTCATTTCCAATAGTTGTAACTCAAAAAATAATAATAATTTTTTTTTCTTTTGATATTTTGAGAATTGGAGTTTTGCTTTAGAACACTTACGTTCATCTTAAAGTTCGAATGCGAGAGACAATAAAAAAATTTATGATTAAATTATTTATTCCTCTTGAATCAAGTAGTTATAATTTTTTTTTTTTTTTTTAAACAAGGTAACCACGTCTGTCTCTAGGCTAGCCACCAGAGACAAATCAAGTAGCTACAATTAATTGTGTCTCAATCTTTTTTTTTAACGTCAATGAACGGTATAATAAGCAATAATAGGTTGGAATTTAATCCTAATTAATAATTCTAAAAATTAGAATTTAATTTCTTAATTTGAAAACTTACCAAATACTAATTTTTAATTATGCAAACAATTATAAACAATTTTTAGATTTTATCCGTTTATGGGGTTATTTGTTTGTCATATTTAAAGAGGATTTAATTGGAAGATTTACTAATTTCTTCTCGAAAATCTATATTCAAATGAAATTAGAACATTTTACTAATTTCTTCTCTTTTTACTTTTAAAAATAACTCTCATTTCTAACTGTTCCTTTATAATTACTCACTTATTTTTAATCATTCTTTTTTAAAAACAATAAGTGATGGATAAATATTTTGGAAATATTTACCCATTTTTAATAACACATGTTTTAGTTTTTTGAATTTCTCTCTCCATTAATCAAAATCATTAAAATAAATAAAAGTATGTAGTCTCGAACCAGTGATCTCTCAAGGAAGCATGCCTTGAAGTCCTTAGCCTCAACCGTTGGGCTGCTCCTTGGAACCAAAACAACTCATTTTTAATCGTTACTTTTTAACTACTCAAAATAACTACTCATTTAAATCTACATCCAAACAGGGTTTTGACTCTAACTCATATCTATAAAATACCACATCCAAACGAGTTTTTTACTACAACTCTTAATTTATAATTACTTTAAATTACTTCTCAATATAACTTTTCAAGCTAAATTCTCATTAAATAAATGGTAGTTTAAAATTATAAAAATGGAACTTTAATATTTTTAAGAACATAAAAAAATAAATTCTAACTTTTAAAATGGAAAGGACTAAATTTAAATTCCATTGATCAAATTTATAATTTATTCTAAAGTTGACTTTCTTTCTTTTTCTTTTTCTTTAACCCCCTAAATTAACTACTAACTTCCAACTAACGGTCAAAATGAATATTTTAAAGCCAGCATTAAATCATAATATCACTAGTTAACCCTAAAATTATGCTTTCACTTTATGACTCCCTGAAGTACAATGAACTGCAAACAATATTTTATGAACATTTTTTATACGATACAATAGAAAAACATGAATCTCAATTATAAATATAATTGTAAAACTGACACATTTTTCAATGTGGTGGTTTTCTAGTCAAACAAATGTAGTTTTCTTGAAGAACAGGTGAGAGGGGACAATTTTTTCCTCATAAAATGCTAATCATAATTCCACATTTTGGGATTGCTTTCTAGCGAGGTAAATGCATTCCAATCCAAACATGACACCACTTTTAGGCCAATTTTCCAAACCCAAAGAAATTAGTGCAAATAGTTTTTATTTCTTTATTATTATTTTATTTTATTACATTATAACCTCAAAGAAGACCCTACTATTGAACAATTTGTCTCGGTTTATCTACATCTCAATTATTTTTTTTCCAAAATTAATTCCTAAATCGATAGTTTTCATAAATTGAACCCATAATTTTTTTTTGTTCTCTAAGACTCTCTCAATTACATAATTGAATTCAAACAAAAAATATACCACATTATTTTCCAAGTAAAAGTTACTGTTTTACTCAATTTTCTCTATTTTATTCTAGAAATACCACATAAAAAAAAAGTTAATTTCCCTAAAAGTGAATCTCTATTTAAGCGAGAAATGAGGAAGTGGGTTGAGAGAAAAAATTCCTCGCAAGCCAAATGGGGATGAGGATGTGGACAGGAAATGTAATCCCCGTCCTTGTTTCCTTCTTTCCACCCCGTTTGTATTTTATATTTATTTTATTTTATTTTTAAATACATGTATATGAATATGCGAGGATGTGGATTAAAAAGAGTGACAATGATAGGGATGCTAGGCATCCCTGTCCCCGCCCCGCCATGTAGACATCTCTAACCATATTATTTTTTGTTGGGAGGTTCCAACATCTTCCTGCTTTCTAGTGCCTCAACCAAGCTTTTCTAATTTGTCACCACTTAGGGGGTGTTTGGGCCACCAAGAATAAGGGGGAAAATAGGAATGGGGATGACTCCCGTGTTTGGGCCACCGGGAATCATTCCCCCATACTCACATTTTCCAAAAAAATCAATTTTTTCATTCTTCCCTTAACTACTTTTTATTCTCTCCTCAACAATTTTTCATACATTACATCACTATTTTTCACTCACATCATATTCATTGTTTTATTTTCCCATAATCATTATTTTTATCTCAAACACAAATAATCATTCTCTCCATAATCATTATCTTCACCCCAAACACAAATAACTATTACCTCCATAATCATTCTCCTCTCTATTCTCCTCCTCATTACCATTCTCCCCATAATCATAATCATTACCATTCCCTCTGCCCCAAACGCACCCTTAGACATTTCTTGAATTGCTTTCGACCGCCAGTTTCAGCCCACACTATAAAGGCGAAGTCTCGACTTCGGAAACGTCGAACTTTAGTTCACAATACTTCGTACCGCACTAGCTAACATAACATCCCCAGCTCAATTCTGTATAACTGCACTCAAGCCTGTTTGGGCAGTTCTAGGACAAAAGCTTTCATCTGTATGAAGAATCACTCACAACAGTCTGACATATTACTGAGAAAAGAAGTAAGGACAACAGTTGTTTTCGTTACAATAGCTTCGCATACACAACAAACATTTTCCCCAGCACAGTTGGTTTCCATCCTCTTATACACCACAACCTTAAGTCACCCTCAATTGAAGTAGAGCACAGCTAACATCATATATCCTTTACATCATACGAAAGTATGAGAGATTGTCTCCCTTTTCCATTTTACATGTAACTCCTTGCATTTCTAAAATGTCATTCCAAGTAATTTTACCTCGACTATGACTTCATCTCATTATATCTTGCATTTTGGTCCCTACCAATATCTTGGTAATTTTTTACTTGTAGGGCTTTGTAAATAAATATGTCTCGAGGAGCCTAACTACAATTAAGCAAAGGTTTCGTTGGCTATAAAAGCCAACACTTTTTGGTTGTTAATGAAAAAATATCACTCTAAATTGAAAAATATCTTTTATGTTTTTCAAATATGAAAAATGAAGAAAAAAGAAATAAAAAGCATAAAAATTGGAAGTGAAAAAATGTTTGAAAATATCTTATTTATTTTGCAAATATTAACAAAAAAAATAAATAACCAACCCCAGTTTTTACCTCTTTTTAGCCACTCGCCATTTTTTTCTACTCACACCCCCACTTACACACTTATCCCTTCAATCTCTCCCTCACTTTGGTACCTAAATTTGTCCACAAATTTTAGTATAAAAAGAGGTTAGAACGGTATGAAAAAGGGGAACACAAAAAAGACACATAAGAGGAAAAAGGTGAAATTGAGAGAAAATATTAGTTTTGAAGGGAAGAGCGAAAGGAAAGTCATTGTTGGGAGAAGGAAATTGAGATTGCAAAGAGCTTAGAAGTTTTTGTCCATTGATATCAATAAAGACTAAAGTAAGGTCTCCGAGAAGGTTGAAGGCTACCCGAATAATCCATTGTATCTAAGTTAAGGTAAGGGAGAAAGAAAACTTCCTCCAAATCTTATTTTATTTAAACTTCTAATTCGTTTTAATCTTTGCCTTTTTGGTATGAATATTTTCAATCAAACCATTGACACTTTTATCAATTTCAAGTATGTTGTAATTCAAATTAGAACTAACTTTAATGCAATTTAAATTATAATCATTTTCATTATAATTTGAATCATGATTCATTCTAATTAAAATTATGATTTGCTCTGGTTAAATTGTGATTTCTTCACAAATACGTAATCGATTGATCTTGGATTGATAATTAGCATGTTGTTTTAAATTGCAGTTTGACCAATAATGTTGTTTAATTTGTAAATTGACTCATTGCAAATTGCATATAGCATATTGATTAACATTATCTTTAACCACAACATGTCGTTTTAATTTTTAAATTTGACATAACATATTGGTTTAATATTGTTTGTTTGGCCACAATTACCTGTTCATTGAATTGATTTAGGATATGTTGTCTATTTGAATGTTGATTCATAGCATATCATTTAATTTATGATTTATCTATATCACTTCTTTTATATCAATTGTTTGATTGTCAAACATCAAATTTGAAATTTTTAATAATTCAATTAGTTACTTAATTGTAATTCTAATTCACATTATTTTTCTCAATTTTATTTTTAAATGAAAAATTCAAAAGATTTTTCATTGGAGAATTTTATATTTTCATTATAAAAATTTTCTTTTATTTCAAACACTTGATGAATCTCAAATAAAAATTGGTCAAATATAATTCTCTAAAACCCTCCAACTGTTTTCAATTTATCATTTTCAATTGGATTTCTGAAATAAGAACCCTCCAATATTTTCTTTCAATTTACCAGTTTAAAATTAGATTTTTGAAATAAGAACCCTCCAATTTTTCTAAACTTTGTTTCCAAAGTTGGATTTCTGAAATAAGAACCCTCCAACTATTTTCAATTTATCGTTTCCAAAATTGAATTTCTGAAATAAGAACCCTTCAATTTTTTATTTTTTATTTTTTTTTATTTTACTATTTTCAAAATGGGATTTCTGAAATAAGAACCCTCCAATTTTTCTCAAGTTATTATTTTAAAAATTGGATTTCTAAAATAAGAACCCTCCAATTTTTCTCAGTTATTGTTTTCAAAATTAAATTCCTTAAATAAGAACCCTTCAATTTTCCAAAGTTGTTATTTTCAAAATTGGATTTTTGAAATAAGAAACCTCCGATTTTTATCAAGTTGTTTCCAAACTTGGATTTCTGAAATAAGAACCCTCCAACTTTTCTCAATTCACCGTTTTCAAAAACTGAATTTCTGAAATAACAACTCTTCAATTTTCCTTATTTTTTTTAAAATTGGATTTCTGAAATAAGAACCCTCCAATTTTCAATATCTTTTTAAAATTGTATTAAAAAACAAATTTCTGAAATAAGAGCCATTCGTTTAAAATCCTCAATCCATTTTGTTTTTAAAAAAAAAAACTTTAAAATTTATTTTAAATTGGAGTAAAAGTAGTGTTTTACTTTTGGGTTTCTTTTGAAATTCCAAAAATACATGAAATTCTCCTAAACTTATTTTCATTTTAAAATAAACATTTTTCAGGGAATTTAGTAGTGTTACTTTCTTAGATAACATTGAAAGAAATTGTAAGGGACCGACCCGAATGGGGCACTAAATGGGCCCTTACCCCAATGCATGCATTCAAAGTAAAGGACATTTAAACAGACATGATTTCGGATTCCAATTAAAACAAAACATTCAAAATAACCCCTTTAAAACTAGACATTTTCCCCGAAACTCGTCCTCTGTTTCCAAGCACATTCCAGATAAATACATTTCCAAAGTTTACTCGATCGAGATTTACTAAAAGCAATTCAAAACCTCATTCGGATACAACATGCTGGAATCCACAAATATTTACAAACATCCTAGGGCTCGTGTCCGCTACATGCATTCAGGGGAAAACAAAAACACACGAGAGTCATAATACAAAAATCGAGTTGGAAGACTGGGCCCCATGATCACAGACTCCTCCTTGTGCATCCGGTCGCGCACCACGATTACGTGGAAAACCACATAATAAGGGTGAGTAACGAATTACTCAAGTAAGAATCCTCAACCGGGTACAATACGATATACATGGTCATCTCGATGAGCGTATGCAAGCTATGAATATAACACGAATAGAGCACATAGCTTAGCCCACACTTGGGCCTCGGATGCCAACTCGGTGGCTTAGTCGGAATAAAATCATCACACGATCCAATACATAAGTCGCCCTATACGAGAAACAAGTCCCGGCCTCGGCACTGCTTCATCGTCGACGAAAGGTACATCGCTCACAATCCCGAGGAGCTCTCCGATGGGCTACTGTAATGAGCGTAAGCATGCACCGCGTTTCATCCGCAGACTATGGGGTTGCCAGTGGTCTCAAGGCAAGCCGCCCATATCCAGCCACCACGCCTAACTAAATCTTTGGATCGGTGTCACCGACATAGGGGTGTGAGACCGACACGTAAACTATGTCACTGAACCACCGCACTGGGCCAAGAAACGGTCGTGGTAGGCTTACACCAGAAGTCGCCCTGCCTTAACAGTGGCAATCGGGGCTACCGCCAAACATGCCGAGGACACATGCCGGCCTGCCGGGGCGAGGCAATGCCAAGTCATCATCCCGACCGTTGGGGCATTTAACGACCGCCACCCTCACCCAAGATTGCGGGGCCTACCGCTCGGGTTAGCAAATCCCTCACACGGGTCCGTGGGCGGAATGACTTGCTCGACGTCCCCGCCATGGATGCAAGGTACTTTATGCATCGGGCCGGATGATGCTATCTACCGCATCTCTAACTCCGCCCTTAGCAAACAGCAAACAATTCCATAAAATCCAATACGTGCTCAATAAGAATACAACGAGCCTAGCATGATACTACGAAGCAAGGAACAGATACGAGCATGCCAGAAAGGAACAACCTAGCATGGATTAACATGAGAATTAACCAAGAAATCATGCTAACCGGGAATTCAGATTGAAGCACCTAGCTACACATGTCAATAATCACAAACAAGCAATCATTCAACAATCACATATAATATCGCAGGGTCCACACAACCCTCGTAAGAAATCCTTACCTTGGTCGGGGACGGTTTGGCACGAAATCCTAAGTCGCGAACAATCTCGATCTAGCTACCGGGAACCTATCAATCAACACAAAAATCACACAATAGGCCTAAATATAATAAAACAAACAAGGCTCAGCTCGGGAGCAACTCACGAGGCACGACGAACGCACGAACGAGCCGATTGCACGAACGGGGCAGCAACGGGGCTCGAAGGGCGCGCTGGGGCTCAGAAATGGGCGCGTGGGCGCGTTGGGTGCGCACGTTGGGGCGCGGACGCATATGGACGACGGATTTGCGCTGCTGCGCGGACGGACGGCACGCTGGAGAGCTCGACGAACAGGGCTCTCTTTTTTTCGCGAACAGGCGAACAAAAGACACAAATCCAAGCGATCCACGGGGATTCGACGCTCGATTCCTTGAAGAAGAACTCCCCTACACTAGCTGCACAAAACCCATACTTCAAATCGCCTCAACTCGGCCGATGAACGGAAACGAAACTAGGGAGAAGAAATGGATTCGGAGGAGAAGGAAAAGAGAAGAGAAGAGAAAGGAAAGCTTACCGGAGGGAGACGAGCGGCGAGGGAGCTCCGGCGAGCCGAGGTCGGCGTGGGGGAAGGAGAATTCGCGAGAAAAGCCCAGTCGGTCGGTCGGAGGGAATTCACGAAGAAGAACAAGAAGAAGAAACGGGGAGCGAACTCGGGCGATTTTGGCTTTTAAATAAAACGCACGAAGACAGGCATATATACAAGCTCGCGCGCAAAGTTTAACAAACGCGCGCGGTGGCTCGACTGGCTGTGCCCTCTGCCTAGCATGCGACACGGCCCTGGTTCGATTCCTGCTCGATGCGCTATTTAATTCCCTATTTATTTTTGCTCCTTCCCAAGCCCAAACGCCTTCACCAAAAATCCCAATTCTTTTCAAATTGACTCATAATTATTCCGGCAAATTTAATTTCAAAACCGGCCCTGTCGGCCCGACCCAAAATTACCAAAATGCCCCTGGGCCTCCCGGGAAGACCGAGATGAAATTTTCCGGGCCGTTACAGAAATACATGAAATTTTTCAAAATTAGAAGAGGTTAGAAGGGTATGAAAAAGGGTCACAAAAAATACACAAAATGTGGTAACCTTTTTTCTAAAACAGGCGTTGTAGGGGTACTAACACCTTCCCTACACTCAATCTACTCCCAAACTTTAAATCTGATTTTGTAGACTGTTTTTTATTTTTCTGGGTGACCGATCACACCCGCTACATGATTGGTGGCGACTCTAAACCTCTCACCTCAAAAGATACCCTTAGGGACAGACGTCGGCCGCTCTGCGTCGCAATAACGTTGCAACAGCTTGGCGACTCAACTGCGGACCTTAGAGAGTCAAGCCACAAAGGTTTTGTTTTTCTATTATCTTATTATTTATTTGATGTATTTTTTCACTTTATGATCATCGTTGAATGTTTAACTTCTTTTCGTTTTATGGTCATGCATGTTTCACACACAAATCACGGCTCTATACCCGAGTTTTACCTTGTAGGATTAGAATTGAGAATTGAGTAGTGTCCACCTTCGAGGGGATATAATTGCCCCCGTGCAGGAACATGAAAGATTCTCACTCGAGTTAATTCATTTATGTAGTTATTAACATTTGAATTAATTTGGGGACCTTTATCCATTTAGGATTATTTGGTTCGTACATTTTTATTGTGAGTAATTTACCAGGTCAACATTTTTTTACACATAGATTTATACAATCGTCACATACACTCACGAGTAGGTGTTATCCTTTCGAACTAGATTTAAGGACTTAATATTGTTACCTTCATAGAATCTTGATTTTCATGAAGGCACACAAATTATCCACTTAAGTTAACCAAATTTTTTTAGAAGTGGAATTGTTTGAGAATCATTAATTATCCTTAGGGTGTTAGAACCTAAAATCACACCATTGTACATTTTAGAGTCATCTTATTGTTATTATAAGTTTGAACTTTATGATACATTTATGCTATATAATTTATTTGAGTTTAATGCGTGCTTATTATTTCATTCATATACCCAAAGTTTTTAACTTAATAATAAACATCCAGTTCATTTTTTTTCAATTTTTATGAAAAATTGGAAGTATAATTATCATGCATATTCTATTGATTGATCTACACGTAAACTTTACCCTTTAGAATTTAAATTGAGTAGTGTCGACCTTCGAGGAGATATAATTGCTCCCGCAGCACGAAAGATTTTCACTCAAATTAACTCATTAATTAATTATTAATAATTGTAGGATTATAATTATACCATTAGTATCTTTGATTTTAAAGATTTATTATTATTTTTTCAAATAAAAAGTCTTAACAAAAACATCAAGAAAACTTTTAAAAGGTTTGATATATGCTTTTTTTTCTCTAAATTTTCACCATAAGAATTTTTAAGGTTAAAATATCATTTTGGTCCCTCAACTTTGGGGTTTGTTCCATTTTAGTTCCTTGACTTTGTAGTTTGTTCAATTTTGGTCCCTTGACTTTGTTGTTTGTCCAATTTTGGTCTCTCGACTTTCAAATGTCCAAATTTAGTCCCTAGACTATCAAAAAAGTTAAAAAATGGTCCTTTTGTTAAATAATTTTTTTTTTCTCACTCCTAAATTATTTTCTCTCTCTTTCATCTTTCATCATTTCTCCTTCTAAAAGTTTTATCTCTCTTAAATCCACCTCTCTAATCCTCTTCTCTTCTTTTTTTTTTCTCTTATTCTCTCCTCAATCCATCTCATCAAATTATTTAACATGAGATCATTTTTCTAAATAATAATTTTCCTACTTTGATTTGTCACTTTTTGTTTTCTAAAATTCATAGTCTACCATGGAACAAAAAAGAAAAAGAAAGAAAATAAAGAAGAAAAAAAGAAAAGAAAAGAGGGGAAGAGAGGTGGATTGAAGAGAGGTAAAATTTCTAGAGAGAGAAATTATGAAAGATGAAAGAGAGAGAAAATAATTTAGAAGTGATAACAAATTCATTTGACCAAAGGACAATTTTTGAATTTTTTTTATAGTCTAAGGACCAAATTTGAAAATATTTGAAAGTTGAGGGACCAAAATTGGACAAACAACAAAGTTGAGGGACTAAAATTGGACATTTGAAAGTCGAGGGACCAAAATGGAACAAACCCCAAAGTCGAGCGACCAAAATGGTATTTTAACCAATTTTTAAAAATAAATGGTTTTTTTTATAAACGATTTTGATCCTATTTGTTCGTTTTAACCTATGATTTTATTTTCTGACATCTTGATTGCATCTTCTTACCGGAGATTTTGAAAGCTTATAAAAATAACTTATTTTGTCATCTTGATGCATCTTCTATATGAATGCTTTTGCAATCTCATAAAACTTAGATGAGCATCATGTATGTCATCTTTGAGAATAAAGTAGTGTCGACCTTCGAAGGGATTTAATTGCGCACGTGCACGAACACGAAAGATTCTCTCTTAAAGTAATTAATTTATTATTTTATAACATTAAATTAATTTTAGATCATTAATTTTATAGGATTAGAATTTATCTTCACACCAACTTCCCTCACATGTTAATTTATTTGTTGTTCTATTACTGGAAATTAATTTGATCCCATGGGTCTTTCGTGGTTAGAATTTATTCACATCCCCTCTTACATTTTATATTAATCATATTTCTTTTTTAGTATTATTAAAACAAAAGAAAAATAGCATTGTATTATTTCTTCATATATTGACACATTTGATATTGAGTAAGTTTAGAATAAGATACATCTTTACTACCTTCATTGTAGGCGTACAAAAACTTTTCTTAATTCATTCTTTTTGAAAGATTTATGAAATCCACCCGAGTAAAGTGACATGTATTTTAGCTTAAACTCATTTTAGGGTAGAATTATGAAAACGTTGGCTCTCACATACAACCACGCATAATTATAGTTTGAGTCTCTTTTATATTTCTAAAATGCATTAAAGAGTCTAGAATTACATCTTCATGCATTTTAATTTTATAATGCATCTCATATCACTTAAAAAAAAACTTTATTATTTCACTTTGAATGTCAATGTGAAAAGGTTTCAAAAAAAAAATTCATTGTGATTTAGTAATTGCATTATATCTCACGCATTTCAAGAAAAAAGAATTCAAACTTCATTGCATTCTTCATCATATTAATAAAAAAGACAATGTTATTTTCTTTTTAGAAAATAGTTCACTGGTCATAGACTCACCATAAGATGCAAAAAGTCATAGAAGAAGATATTGATCAATAACTTGATGAATCTTAAGAATTTCTTCCGTTTGACAATGAAGCATAGTTTAATTATGATTTAGCCTAATACTTGAAATAATGCAGATACATGAAATTGAGTCATTTTGTGAAAAGAGTAATGTGTCAACATACATGCATTTATGCATCATTCATATCGTGGAATTTTATTTTAGAAAATAAATAATGTGATTTTCCTAAAAAATCTTCCATTGAAATAAAATGAAGTCACAAGTTTCTGTCCATGGTTAAAAATGAGGTTGTAAATGTATATTCTTATCATTCTTTTCGGCTGCAACTTTAGCATGAATTTTAGACAAGAATGAGTCATCATTTGAGGAAAAAAAAAAAAAAAAAGAATGAAATGTTTGAAGAAAGATAAAAATAATGCTTTCACTTTTTTTCCTCATTGGTAAAAAGACTAATGATCGACCATTTTCATTACCATATGCGAAAATCTCTTCTAGATTTTCATTATGGATCTAACTTCAAATCAAGGAAACTTTGTCACCTTCATACTTCTCATATGCTAAGTTTTTTTTTTATAATCATATCTTTTGAACAAGGTTTTCATTATCACATCGGAGCAAACACCCTTCCTTGAAAGAGAGAATCCATAAAACTACTCACCATAAACTTTGAGCTTAATTAGCCACGAGCAATTTTGAGGTAAGCCATTTTGAATTGTAAAACCATTTATTGAACTCACTATATACATTTGTATGGTGCATCCCAATATTCGTTTACCTGACAAGCCTTTTGCTAAACTTTGTCATACATAATTATGTGACAACATTCAAAATTTACGCACAAAAAATAGCTAGAAGAGCTTTAGAGGTATTAAAATAGCGTTGGACTCTTATGATTTTCTGCTTCATAACTAAGATTTGTAAGTTTCTCGAAATTCTTTTTTTTTTCTTCTTTCTTGTGATCCAAGTTTAAGTTTTCATAATTTGTCAACTTTCTTTTATGAATATAAAGTGACTTGTCTAAGGATAAAATTTTAAGAGCTAAGAAGTTAGTAACTTGAGAAATAGTCTCGAAATCTCAATTTCTTTCAATGAGTTTACTTGAGGGCATCAACATGGTGAGGAGAATTGATGAAGAAACAACGTTTTGAGGAGTAAATGATATCTCATACATGATCAATTTTCTATACTTGATTACCACCATATCCGGTAGTCATATAGAAATTATATTTGGCCAAAAAATAATTACGAAAAAGGAAAAAGACATGGAAAATTGAAAAAATGTCTTAGCACTATGGAAAATGTCAAAATTTTGGTATTTGAGCAATTAATATAGATAAGTCGCTTGACTTCCAAATATTTTAAAGTCATTTGTGCAAACCGTCAAACTATAAAGGAAAGTCTTTATTGCTAAATTTGGGCAAAACCATCCTTTCACTTTATAGAGACAAATACTTTATCTTTGCTACAATGAGATAAAATTTTAATCACTATATTGGGGCAAAATTGTGTCACATTTCAACCATGTTTAATTAGTGGCAAAAATTTCATCTTTACTATATTGAGCCAAATATCTCATATCCAAGGCTCTCTTAATACATTGAGGCCAAGCCATTGTCTTTAAACCTGGGCAAGGGCCTTATATTTACTAAATTGAAGCAAAATTTTCATCATTATATTGGGAAAAAGCCTTCATCTTTATTAGATCGAGCCAAGAATCTCATATCTAAGCCTCCCTTAATACATTGAGGCCAAGTCATTGTCTATGAATTGGGCAAAGCCATCATATATGCTTGATCAATGAAAAACCACAATCACCAAATTGTAGCAAAGCATCCATTTTGTTTCATTGAGCCAAAGATTTCATATCTAAGGCTCCCTTGGTGTATTGCCAAGCCATTCTCTTTAAATTTGGGAAAATTCCTTATATTTGTTGTATTAAGGTAAAATTTTCATCATTATATGAAGGACAAGTCGTTACTTTGTTGTATTGAGTCCAAAGCCATCATATATGCTTCATCAATGCAAAACCACAATCACCAAATTGTAGCAAAACCTTCATTTTGTTACATTGAGTCAAAGATCTCATATCTAAGGCTCTTTGGGTGAATTATCAAGCCATTCTCTTTAAATTTGGGAAAATTCCTCATATTTGCTTCATTAAAACAAAATTTTCATCATTATATGAAGGAAAAGCCATTATCTTTGTTGTATTGAATCCAAAACTCTCATATTTGCATCATTAGGGCAAAGTTTTTATCATTATATGGGGGGAAAATTTATTCTTTGTTGTATTGAGTCCAAAACCCTCATATTTGCTTCATTGGGGAAAATTTTTCGTCATTATATTAAGGGAAAACTATTATCATTGTTATGTTGAGCCTAAAGCCCTCATATTTGTTTCATCGAAGCAAAGTCTTCATCATCACACTGGGCAAAACCATCATCTTTTGCTTGGGAAAAATCTTATACATTTTCTACATTGAGGTAAAAGCATCATATTTGTCTCTCTAAGACAAAAAAACCCATCATTACCACATTGGAGCCATCATTTAAGCTAGGGCAAAAGCCTACATCTTTTCTAATTGACCCAAAACCTCATAAACGTAATATATCGTTATTTCCTGCATCATTGTACAATCATTATTGTTAAATTGGAGCAAAGCTTTCATTTTTCCTACATTGAGTATGAACCTTCATCTTCCGTTGTGTAAGATTGTTTTTAAAACTGGGACAAAGCCTAAGAAAAGTTTAGAGAAGCATATTTCTCTTACCAAGGATCCTACAATGATAGAAAGTTCAACTTTATGGAAGTATTATTCCCTTGAAATGAAGATCATAAATATGATTTTTAATCAAAGACTAAGAGCAAACTCAATGAAAGTATGAGATACGTGAGAAAAACTCTTGAAGAACTACTTCTAGTTCTAGAAGCTTTTGTCCAAAAATATGGTCACTTAAGTTAATCTAGTTGCTTGGATCAAATTCTAAAAGCTTGAACATTAAAATTGTTTTCTTAATCTCTTATCGAGCAAAAGGTCGTTTATTTGCAACCATTGTTGAATTTGCTACCCTTCTTTTCTTAAAAAAAAAAAAAAAAGAGTGAGAAATCTTTGTGCTTTCCTTATTCACCTCGCACCTTTTTTTAAGTTAAGCTTATCTTTTTATATCTATCATTCTTTTCTATTACAACACCAATGTTATGAAGTAGTTTGATCAAATGAGATGTTCAATTCTATGAAATACTTTTGATTGTTTCTCCAAACTAACACATGAGACATTCCCATAATAGCTCATTATCCTGATGTATATAACAAAGTTTTGATTGACATATACAATCATTTTAAGTGAAAGCATTCAAAAAAGAAAAAAAAAATAAAGAAAGAAAAGAAAATAAGCTTGTTTCCTCCATGATAAGAATACTTTTTTTCTTTTGATTCTTTGTTAAGTATCAGCTAATAGGAAATATAAGAGTAGACGATGATGATCTTTGATTTAAATTTTGCTATACAATTTAAGTTTTAAATGAACAATTTAACTTGATCATCACTACTTCATAAAAAATTATCATATCATGATTGAGAAAATCAATCATGTGAATATCATGAATATTGCATTCATGATTCCTATATGTCTAGTTTTGGCATCACCACTATACCATGCACTTAGAGTCAAACTCTTTAGTAGAGCCAAGAGTTAAACATATGTTGCCATGTTTGGCGAATTGCAATATCATTGTCTAGAAATGAGTATATTTCATCTATTATCTGGAAAAATGTGAATTAGCTACGATTTCATAGGCTTTTCATCGAGAAAGTTGTCAATTATATCATGCATTAATATTGCGTTTGAATTTATACATTCCCACAAACTATGTGAGTGTTACTAATCATTTTAAGATGGTTTTCATTTTTGAGTTAACACTCACATTTCATACTTGAATGTATTCTACATCACGAGAATTTCTAATGGGTTAAAGGACAAAAACTCAATTTTTTTCAAGCTTGATTTTTTTTACAACAAAATCTGAAATAAAATAAATTGTCTCATATTTTTCTGTCAGTCAAGTTGTCTCCCTCTAATCAAATTTCTGAATAAAGAAATAATTTTTATTTTGCTTAGGCAAACTTAATTGTTTCCGCGAGCCGAACATTATAAAATCTTCACCATCCCAATGCTTTGTCTTCTTCATTTGTCTACTCTTTCATTTCTTAAAGAATACACAAATGAGGGCAAACTGTAGACACCACATTTGGTCCGGCTCAATTTTATTATAAAGTTATATCTTGACAATTTGGTTGTTAATGAAAAAATATAACTTTAAATTGAAAAATATCTTTTATGTTTTTCAATTATGAAAAATGACGAAAAAAGAAATAAAAAGCATAAAAAATGAAAGTGAAAAAATATTTGAAAATATCTTATTTATTTTGCAAATATTAAAAAAAAATAATAATAATCCAACTCCACTTTTTACCTCTTTTTAGCCACTCACCATTTTTTTTCTACCCACACCTCCACTTACACACTTATCCCTTCAATCTCTCCCTCACTTTGGTACCTAAATTTGTCCACAAATTTTAGTATAAAAAGAGGTTAGAAGGGTATGAAAAAGGGGCACAAAAAACACACAAAAATAAGAAAATGAGAGGAATAGAAAGACAATTTAGTTTTGGAGGGAAGAAGACAAGAAAGAATTGTTGGAGAGAAAATTTTGGAAATTAAAAGAGTGTTTAGAAGTCTTGGCAATTGATAACGGCAAGGATCAACACAAGTCCCTGAGGAGCTCAAAGACAACCCAAACAACTTATTACATCTAAGTTGAAGTTGAGGTAAGGGAGGAAGAAGACTTTATTCTTCCTCCCAATCTTATTTTACTTTTATATTTGTGATTCATTTTCATCTTTCCCTTTTTATATGATAATTTTCAATCAAACCATTTGACACTTTTATCAATTTAAAATATGTTGTAATTCAAATTAGAACTAACTTTAATGCAATTTAAATTACAATCATTTTCGTTGTAATTTGAATCATGATTTATTCTAATTAAAATTATGATTTACTACTGTTAAATTGTGATTCCTTCGCAAATACCTTTGAATTGTAATCGATTGATCTTTGATTGATAATTAGTATGTTGTTTTAATGGCAATTTGACCAATGTTGTTTAATTTTAAAATTGACGATTTGCTTGTTTTATTGCAAATGACATGTAGCATATCGCTTAACATTATCTCTAACCATAACATGTTTAATTTTGACATTTGAGATAACACACATTGGTTTAATATTGTTATTTTGGTCATAATGACATGCTTATTAAATTGATTCAAGTTATGTTGTCTATTAAAAATTGATGCACAGCATGTCATTTAATTTATGATATATAGTTGTTTAATATCATTGATGGTCGAACATCAACTTTGAATTTTATTAATAATTCAATTAGTTACTTAATTGTAATTCTAATTGACATTATTTGTCTCAGTTTCTTTTAAAAAGAAAAGTTCAAAAGATATTCCATTGAATAATTTTATATTTTCATTATGAAATTTCGCTTTTAACTCAAATACTTAATAAGTCTCAAATAAAAATTGGTCAAATATAGTTCTCTTGCCAATTCTGTCTAGGCTGGGATTTGTAAGTATTTGTAGAGAACACCCCTACCTCGGAATTGCCTTTAGAATCAAATTAGCCAACTTTTATTCAGCTTCACTACTCTTTTTTCATAGATTTTAAAATTGGATTTCTGAAATAAGAACCCTCCAATTGTTTTCAAACTATTTTAAATTTCAAAATTGAATTTCTGACATAAGAACCTTTCAATTGTCTCAATTCACCGTTTTCAAAAATTGAATTTCTAAAATAAGAACCCTCCAATTTTCTCAATTTATCGTTTTAAAAATTGAATTTATGAAATAAGAAACCTTCAATTTGTTTCTTTTTTTTTCTTTTAATTTATTTTAGATTTTAAAATTGGATTTATGAAATAAGAACCCTCCAATTTTCTCAAAATACCGATTTCAAAATAGAATTTCTGAAATAAGAACTCTTCAATTTTATCGATTTCAAAATTTCTAACATAAGAACCCTTCAATTTTCCTTACTTTTAAAATTGGATTTCTGAAATAAGAACCCTCCAATTGTTTACAAATTATTTTTTTTTTCAAAATTAGATTTTTGAAATAAGAACCCTCAAATTTTCTCAATTTACCGATTTTAAAATTGAATTTCTGAAATAAAAACCCTTCAATTTTCCTTACATTTAAAATTGTAGTTATGAAATAAGAACCCTCCAATTTTTCTCAAGTTATTATTTTAAAAATTGGATTTCTGAAATAAGAACCCTCCAATATTTCTCAGTTATTGTTTTCAAAATTGAATTTCTGAAATAAGAATCCTCCGATTTTTCTCAAGTTGTTTTCAAAGTTGGACTTTTGAAATAAAAACCCTCCAACTTTTTTCAATTCAACCTTTTCAAAATTTGAATTTCTGAAATAAGAACTCTTCAATTTTCCTTATATTTTTTTAATTGGATTTCTGAAATAAGAACCCTCCAATTTTCAATATCTTTTTGAAATGGTATTCAAAACGAATTTCTAAAATAAGAACCATTCATTTTAAATTCTCAATCCATTTTTTTTAACTTTAAAATTTGTTTTAAATTGGAGTAAAAGTAGTGTTTTCTTTTTGGGTTTCTTTTGAAACTCCAAAAATACATGAAATTCTCCTAAAATTATTTTCGTTTTAAAATAAACATTTTTCAGGGAATTTAGTAGTGTTTCTTTCTTAGATAACATTCTAAGAAATGGATGAAATTACTCAAAATTAATTCGATGATGGATCAATAGTTAATATTTGTTTTCTAATTTTCTTGAGTGAGGAGTTTATTTTGAAATTCAAAGTAAATTCCAATAATTTTCCTAATGATCTAGAGCCATCCATATTTATTAATTCATGTTTATTCGATAAATGTGAATTAATATCATTTGGGACATTTATAAATAAAATACAAAAATATATTTTTTCAAATAATAGGATAATTTTAAAATAAAATGTGGTGATTGTTTATCTAAAACAGGCGTTGTAGGGGTGCTAACACCTTCCCTACACTCAATCTACTCCCGAACTTTAAATCTAATTTTGTAGACTATTTTTCTATTTTTATAGGTGACAAATCACACCTGCTACATGATTGGTGGCGACTCCAAACCTTTCACCTCGAAGAGACCCTTAGGGACGGACGTCGGCCGCTCCGCGTCACGATGACGTTGCGACAAACGTATGTTAAACCAATTGAAAGTATGGTGACGACATTTCCACTATTCACCACCGCTCATCACAAGAGCCCATTTTCCGCCTAACTCTACGCACCGCGCACCACACCTTACTAAGTCATGTGGCTTTTTTACTCACGCATACGCCATCGTTGTTTCCCAAACGCTAAGCATATAGATTTCTCATTGATAACTAAGCGCAGGCGTTTCATGTGTCCATTGCACAACTCCTCACCTCCACTGCGCGCCATGCCATCACACAAATCTGACCATAGTGTGTACCACACCACTCGCATGTAATGCTCGATATATCGCCCCATATGTGTGATCCTTGCTCATTTTTATCAGCTTCCATGTGGGTGTCACGAAGAAGTTGCCTCTCTCCGTATGACAACTCATTCCATCATGATGCCATCGTGTCTTTCACATGCTTGCTCTAGACAGCCCTAGCGTATGGACCAGCCTGCACGATGATAAGCCCCAGTATACGCACAAGTGCAACCTTGACATGCTCAACATCCCCAACACACGAGAGCCCTATGTCATTATCGTGCTTCGTTTTTCATGTCAACATTGTTTTTGGTATTTTTAAGTAAAGATTCTCTACTATAAGGAAGTTTTTTTGTCTAGAATGTAGGATTTAGCTGCTGTAATTACCTTACAATTATGTTGTTTTCTATTGATGTATGATTTAACTTGTTGAATGTCAGAATAATTGAAGCATGTAGCTTGTGATTTCTATGATTTTTTTTATCTACTATGCCTACATGTTTGGTATTATCAGATGATGACCATATAGGTTGGCACCGATCGATTATCTACTATATTTTATTACTTTTCATTTTTGGGATGTCAAGCATGTAGCCCTGATGGTAGGATCAGTTGTTTGTATACATATATTAGATTGTCTTAACTGTTAGGTTTATTTCGTTATGTGGGTTATGCATGTTGATCTATTGTTTAAGATTAAACTTGTAGTGTACCCTTAGCTTCTTTGGTTTGTCATCAACTAGATGTTTATATTAGAGCCTAGTCCATAGCTTGTGTAGACTTGCATCTAGATCAAGATGTAAGCTTAACACTGATTAGGTTAATGCTTCGAGCTTTAGTATGGACATGCTGGACCAGATGCTTAGTGAAGGCCACTATGGATTGAGTCCCGATTGCATACTTTTTCCTATTAGGCATGTGTAGACCTAGTTCGAGATTGTTAGGTGTAGGTCTTCCTTTTGATCATTGAAAGTTGCATGCGGTATGTACAGAGATGCACCGAGTCTTAAAGGAGGGTTCTCGCTGAGCAGTCACTTTTGCATACCATTCTAGTCTAAAGCCTTTGTCATGGGTATCCCATAGTGAATGGATCATTAGGAGGATCGAGTCTTTTTTACTTTAATAGGATAATGTGCTTTGTATTGTTACCATGTTTCAAACAAGTTGGGTGTCTGATCATAAGTAAGTGTTATATACCTACCATAAAGATTTTTTTATTACTCTGGCATCAATTATGCTTTCCATTAAGCAAGGACATTGACGTTTGTCTTATGAGTTAGGGATAAATATTTTTTATGAGGATTATTGTTGTATTCCATGGCATTGAAGTGTTCTTATAGACTAGGGCTAAGAATTGATTAACTAGATTTTTTTAACTCTAAACATTAATTTAAGCCAAGATGCTTTTTAGAGGATCATAGTAGACATGTGATAGAATCTACCAACTTTATAATAAATCTCTAGAGAGAATCTCCCGTAGAGCCAAAAGGTTACAAACTAACAAATGACAATTGATTTCTGATGCCTTAACAATGACCTAATAACTCCTATTTATAGGACTCCTTGAGATATCCTATTTAAGGTAAAAGACTCCTATTCCATAAATGACTTCCTTCCATAAATGACTTCTTTCCATAAATGACAATTCCATTTATGGCAATTACAAATAAGGACTAATTAAATAATAATAAAATACTAAATAATAATAGAATACTAATTAAAGTCTTTTCTCACTTCCGGCCCCGCCTCGAATACACAATCAAAGGTCTCGGGATTGTATCAATACTTCCCCCCCAAAGAGCCACCTTGTCCTCAAGGTGAAATTCTGGAAATTGTGAATCCAAATCGGAAGCTATTTCCCATGTTGCGTCTTCCGGAGGCGAGTCTTCCCATTGTACCAACACCTCACGTGCCCCGCCTTCGTGAAATGCCTCTCGTATTCCCAGAATAGCTTTTGGATTTATGGCCATACATAGATCGTCTCCCACTACTGAAGGTGTAGGTAAGACTATAACTGAGGCTCCAACCGCCTTTCGCAACACAGACACATGAAACACCGGATGTATCTTGACATTCGGAGGTAGTTCCAAACGGTATGCAACTTGGCCAACTCATGCTAACACACGATAAGTCCCGATGAATCTTGGTGCTAACTTCGGGTGCTTGAATTTTGCCAAAGATGATTGGCGATACGGGCGAAGCTTAATATATACCAAATCACCAACAAGAAATTGGATGTCCCGACGTTTATTATTTGCACGGGCAGACATAGACTGTTGTGTTTTTAGAAGAGTAGCCTTAAGTGTGTCTAACATCCTATCCCGATCAAGCATTAATGAGTCAACAGCCGCCACATGGCTTGTTCCACCGTCATATCCCAAAATAGTAGGGGGTAAACGACCATAAACACTCTCGAAGGGAGTCATGCCCGACGCCGAATGGTATGATGTATTATAGCTAAATTCGGCCCATGGAATCCACTTGCACCATGCCTTTGGTTGAGTCATTACAAAACAACGCAAATAAGACTCCAAGCAACGGTTAACGACCTCGATCGCCCGTCGATCTGCGAGGATGATAAGTCGTGCTGCGACGAAGTTTTGTTCCTGAAGCCTTGAATAATTCCTCCCACAACATACTAGTGAAAACCTTGTCGCGATCCGAAACTATGCTCTTAGGTATTCCATGCAAACGGACTATTTCCTTTATAAAAATATGCGCCACCATAAGAGATGTATAAAGATGTCGAAGGGGTATGAAATGTGCGTATTTGGAAAGGCGATCTACCACAACCAATATAGTATCAAAGCCCTCTGATCTCGGTAAGCCCTCCACAAAATCCATAGAAACATCCTCCCAAATTCTATCAGAATGGGTAGCGGTTGTAGCAACCCCTGCTGGAGATAAGGATAGGTGTTTGGCTTGCACACATCTTGAGCAGATGCGCACGAAAGCTCGTGACTCGAGCCTTCATCCCAGGCCAATACACTTCCTTTGCAAGTCGCTGATAAGTTTTGAGAACCCCAAAATGCCCCCCAACAGCTCCTCCGTGGAACTCGAGCAATAGTAATGGAATTGTAGGAGAGTCCGATGGTAGGACAACTCGTCCATGGTATAGCAGAACGCCACCCACAACTGTATAACCTGGTGGTCCCTTTTCGCCAGCCTCCAGCGTAGTGTAAATAGCCAACAACTTTGCATTCTCTTTTACTTGTTGGGTGAATACTGCAGTGTTGATGCCCGCCATATAACTCAAGACGCCCAGTTCACATGCTATTGGCATTCGAGACAGAGCATCAGCCGCTCTATTTTCCAGTCCCTTTTTATACTCAATATGAAAATCATATCCCATCAATTTAGAAATCCACCGTTGGTATTCTCCATCCACCACACGTTGTTCGAGCAAAAATTTTAGACTTTTTTTATCCGTGCGGAAAACAAAATGGTGCCCCAAAAGGTAAGCACGCCATCTTTGTATGGCAAAAACTATAGCCATCAACTCGCGCTCGTACACTGGCTTCACACGGTGAGTTATTGGTAATGCTTTACTGAAATAAGCCAGTGGTTGTCCTTGTTGCATTAAAACGGCGCCAACCCCAATCCCCGATGCATCGGTTTCGACCACAAACATCTGACCGAAATCCGTAATCGTGAGCAGCACGTGCACGCTACTCATAGCATGTTTCACCTTTGAAAACTATCCTCGAACACATTTTCCCACTCAAACTTCCCTTTCTTAAGCAATCGTGTTAAGGGAAAAGCCATGGACCCGTAATTAGCCACGAATCGTCGATAATACCTGTTAGTCCGAGGAAACCACGAAGGTCTTTGATAGTTTTGGGCTAGGCCATTGAACCATTGCCTCAATCTTAGCAGATCTCACGACACGCCTTCCGCTGATATGTAATGTCTCAAATATTCAATGCGGCTCATCCCAAACTGGCATTTTTTTGCATTAGCTACAAATGCATGAATCCGTAATACTTCAAAAACTTGTGCCAAATGATCACGGTGCTGCTGAATGGACAAGCTGTAGATTAGAATGTAGTCAAAGAAAACGAGTACAAACTTCCGTAAATAAGGCCTTAAAATTTCATTCATGATCGATGGAATGTGGCGGGAGCATTTCAGAGGCCAAAAGGCATGACCACAAATTCATAGTGTCCTCATGAGTTCTAAAAGCGATTTTGTGAATGTCTGTCGGTTTAACTCGAATCTGATGGTAACCTGCCTTTAAATCAATTTTTGAAAAAATAGTCGCTCCATGTAGTTCGTCAAGTAATTCATCGACCAACGGTATCGGATACTTGTCGGGCACTGTTGCTTGATTTAAGGCTCTATAGTCATACGTAAACGCCGACTTCCATCTTTCTTTCTAACCAGCAGAACTGGGCTTGAAAACGAACTCGTGCTAGGTCTAATGATCCCTGCTAACAGCATTTCCCGTACCAATTTTTCAATTTCATTCTTTTGGTACTGTGGGTACCGGTACGGTCGCACATTAATGCATTCCCTTCCCATCAACAATTTGATATGGTGATCACAATTTCGTTGTGGAGGCAAGTCTGTCAGAGATTCAAAAATAGGTGCATAAGTATCAAATAAAGAGTGTAGTTCAAGGGGTACCTGAGACAAGTCTGGTAACGCTCCCGTTTGTAAACGAGAAGGGGTGTGCGAATCCATCAAATTCAGCTCGACCAAAAGTCCCTGATCCTTTGATCGTAAAGATTTCATCATTGATTTTAGTGATACCTGTGCCTTCACCAATCGCGGATCCCCTTGTAATTCGATATTCCAAGACCCAACAACGAATCGCATTTGTAAGGAACGGTAGTTAAACTCAATTTTTCCTAACGTCTCCAGCCATGCGACTCCTAATATAACATTTGCGCTACCCAATGGCAGTGGAAAAAAATCGTGGACAATTCTCAACTCAGCCAATTGTAGTTCTACATCTTTGCATATTCCCATTGTTCAGATCGAATCCCCGTGTGCGGTGATGATTCCGTAGTCGTTGGAGGGTTCAATAGGTAGTTTTACCTTTTCTACTATCACCTCTGATATAAAATTATGAGTGGCTCCGCTATCAATGAGTACGACTACTTCCCGCCCTTGAATTGTTCCTGTGACCTTAAGTGTTTTAGGTGAACTTATCCCTGCCATTGAATTCAAAGACAAGGCTGCCATTTCCTGGGTTTCTTTATATTCCCATATTTCCCCTTCCTCTGTTAAGTCTTCTGGTGAATATTCCGTCTCATCAATTTCCCGGCACTCACTTTCATACGGCACTACTAACACTTCCATCTGCTGTAATTCTTTCTTCTTACAACGATGGCCCGGCACAAACTTTTCGTCACAACGAAAACACAGACCCTTGTCCTTTTTAATTCGAATCTCACTATCCGTCAGTCTCTTAAATGGTACGTTAGTCGTTCTGGTGGTTGAAGAGGAATTGGTCACTGCTCGGCTAGGGATGAGAGTAACCGTTTTCAGGTTTGAGCTTATCGTACCTCCCGAACCTGACGTCAATGTTCATGTACCAGTTTTTCCCCCTGTCGATGTCCCACCCCCTTTCCGTTGAGCTTGAAATGAAAGGTCATCTTCGATCACTTGTGCCATCCATTTTTTTCCGAATTCCTCACAGTCCGAGTTTTCGCATCTCACTACGTATTTCCTCCTTTAGGCCACTTTCCCATTTTCCTTCTAAGGCACTTGTACTTATATCTCGCATCCCCCTGGTATATCTTTCAAACAATCGCCGATACTCCTTAACTGTCCCAACCTGTTGTAAACTCATTAAATTTGCATATCTGTTATCTTGTGATGTAGGCTGGAAACGGTGCAACAACAATTCCTTGAGCTCGTCCCAAGAGGCAATAGGAGCTCGATCTTCCTCGTACTGCAACCATTCGAGAGCTTCCCCTTCCATACACAAAGCCGCAGCATCTACTTTCTCTAACTCAGTCAAACGATTGACCCAAAAATATCGCTCAACACGGCATAACCAGCTTTCAGGATCTTCCTCAGATAGTCCCTTAAACACGGGAATCTCTAACTTTCGTAGCCTCCTGTCAGCGCCTCCCCGATCGTTCCAACCATCGTGCGCTAACGGTCTGTCAAAACCGGTGCGCACCCTCCTTTCTTCCGACATCTCGTCTCCTCTCCGAAATTGCCCTCCATTATAATTTCGCTCCAGCGAAGCCCCCTCAGGCCTCATTCGCTCTCCATTCGGCCAATCGCTTCCAGCAACCCTTCGCTCATCTTCGTTTCGCTCCAGCGAAGAGCCCCCAGTTCTAATACACTCCCGACTCACAGCTATCCTTCGGCCACCCATGCTTCCTCGCTCATATTCTACCTCAACAGTAACCCGCACTTCTTATGAGTCCTCGCTCATATTACGCTGTGCGAAACCCGCTCTTCTTATGCTTCCTCGCTCATATTCCGCCCCGGCGTAACCTGCACTTATTCGTTCGCCATTCGCTCCGGCCCAACCCGCGCCTTCGCGCTCGCACTCTGCCCCGACGGCTTGACCTAACTCGCGTTCAACGAATCTTGGTTCGCCATGTCCTTGCGTCTCATCCGCGAATCTCGCTCGCACCAACCCTTGTTCGCCGTCGCCGTGCCTCTTTCGCCGTTGTGAAGTTTTCGACGACCGTCGTCGCTTTGTTGTCTTCAATTTCGCTCATCAGTCTCTTCCCTTTGTCTGTATTACCCGTTTCGAGGATTGGTTGCTTCACGGTTCGCTCGATCATGGATTGAAATTCGCCCACCATGGATTTTAATCTTTCCTCGATCTTTTGCCCCAGCCGGTCTTCCATGTTTTCTAACTTCCCATGATTTCTGTTGTTGCTTCTTTATCTCGGCCGAAACCTCTTCGCATTCTTGCATTCTTGACTCCATCTTTGTAGTAACCATTCCCGGATCGGTGAATGGCTCTGATACCACAATTGATAGAATCTACCAACTTTATAATAAATCTCTAGAGAGAATCTCCCGTAGAGCCAAAAGGTTACAAACTAACAAATGACAATTGATTTCTGATGCCTTAACAATGACCTAATAACTCCTATTTATAGGACTCCTAGAGATATCCTATTTAAGGTAAAAGACTCCTATTCCATAAATGACTTCCTTCCATAAATGACTTCTTTCCATAAATGACAATTCCATTTATGGCAATTACAAATAAGGACTAATTAAATAATAATAAAATACTAAATAATAATAGAATACTAATTAAAGTCTTTTCTCACTTCCGGCCCCGCCTCGAATACACAATCAAAGGTCTCGGGATTGTATCAACATGTTGTCCCAATTCTATTCTACGATTCCATTCTGCATAAATTATTTGTTTGTTGTTGTTTTATTTTAATAAGTCAGAATTTATAATTCCTTGCTAGGTTAAATTATTTTAGAATTTATTGGATGTTTATAACTTTTAGGTCTGCTAGCTCATAACCCACGGGGTTCTTAAAACCATCGCGATCTCATGATTGTCAATTCTCCTACTTACACTCATCGTCATTAACTCATGTATCCAAGGAATTCTACCCCAAATAAGTGATGAATTTGATCCCAAATTTGCTTCCACGGAGTTTATATCCCCAAAATACTTGCCTCGAAGGAGTCTTGAAACAAGAGATGCAAAGTGTTTAAGAAGTTTCCAGGTCTGCTTAGTAACCAAAGGTTTGTTGAAATTTGAGGCCTACAAACTTTGCCCCACTAGGTTTAGTGAATATTTTTCATCTTACCTTTCGAACCTCACTAAAACCTGCCAACTAATCTTGTTAGATCATTAGATAAAAACTTCTTGGATGTCGAACATAAGACATCACATAAGTTGCGATGGACAATGCCATTTCTTTAATAAAAATCTCTTTTCTACTGTCGAAAAAAAAAAAAGAATTCCCATCTCCTTAACACATTCTGAACTTTTTCCTCCAGGTGATGAAAATCCTTAATCTTGTTCCTCAATAGTTGAAGGGAAAGCCTGAGTAGTTCTCCAAATTCTTCACGTTCATCATTCTTAAACAACCATAAATGGTCCTAAAGAAAGTAGCAGCCATGTTTGAACTAAATAAAATTGCAAATCTATCAAGATTTACGCTTTGACCATTCAACCATATCATACACCTTGATCATATCGAGCTTCATTGTCACTTGTTTCATGCTCGCTTGCCTCCCACTCATTACATAATGCAAGCATTCATAACCAACAATAATACTATCAAAGAACAACTTTCCTGGGATAAGACACTTTGGAACTGAAAAATTAGGTTAGAAAGAATTACCTTCAATCTATTTTTTAGAACATTCATCATTATTTTGTACACCAAATTACATAAATTAATTGCATAGCAATCACTACAGTTGATAGGGTTCTTCTTTCTTGGGATCAAGTCTAAGTTAATGTCATTAGCACTCATTGTCGAGCACCTCTAATCCAGACTATTGAGGCAAACTTGGATCATATGGTCATTAATGCAAATTCGATGTGGTATAAATGTCTAAGGATAAAATTCATAAAAATAAGGCACTAATCGTTGATGTCATACGCTTTTGAATAACATTCTAGGTAAGTATACGCAATCAAGTATACAGTTAGTAGTAAGTATTTATTAAATCGTTCTCTACGAGGATTGATGTTCTACGATTAGTTTTTTTTTTTTTTTTTAGATTCATGCAAGAAGTAAAGATAATTATTTTGGGTTTTGGTTGGTTTTATATCTAAATGCGAGACTAAACTAAGCTCGAGGTAAGGAAATGGGGTATTTCGATGGTTCTTAAGTTATGTCTAATTGGTAAGTAGTGAAATTCGTGCTTTCCAAGTTCTAATGTTAGCTTCCGCATTTATTTTTTTACAACGACTCTAACTACCACTTCAAGTCAAGTGATTAGAATAATTGTTATCTCTAACTTCTTCTTAAATACACAAGATTTATTGTGTCAACCTAATGAATCAAGTAGTGGATCTCTTATTGCTCCCTTTCTCGAGGCAAGTGATTAGCAAGCTTATGTGGATAGCTACTCGACATTTTCTTAAATTAACTAACTCGATTAATTCAGCAACTCTTAGACATTTCTAAACATGTTTCTACAATCTCGTCCTTTAACATTCGTCGAATGATTCAGCTAGACAAGGGTTCAAACATAAATAAAAACATGGCGAGGCAGAATAATGAATATTGCGTTCAAGATTTAAAGTTTGTGCAAAAACAAAATGGAATACAAATCATAAACTACTCCTAAACTACTAAATTGAAGAAATAATGAATAGATACACTACTAAAATTTCAGGAAAAGATGGTGGGCTAAAAAGAAGGTTTTTAAAAGCACGGATAAAAGATGGCGGGCAGGGATATTGGTGGTGGGCAGAATTGGGCCCGCCACCTTTTTCTTTTCCCCCTTTTTCTTTTCCTTCCTTTTCTTTTCTCTCTCTACTCGAGCCATTTTGCCCCTTTTCTCTCTTCTCTTCTCTTCAACCAAACCCTACCCCAACGCCGCTGCTGCCACTTGGTTTCCCTTTCTAAAGAAAAAGAGTTATTCTTTTTTTTTAGGTAATTTTTCATGAATGCATTTTTGTAATCTTTCCATATATGTTTCAAATTTGTTCATTTGTGCTTCAAATCTCATATATGTCTCAAATTTGTGATAATGTACTTCAAATCTCATATATGTCTCAAGATGGCTTTAAGTGTTTGTTTGTTTCATATATGGACATTTTTTATATTATTTAAGAAATTTTTGTTTCCAAAGTTAGTTTAAGAAACTTAAATTTTCATTGCGCCTTCTTTGTATCAGTTTCGTTTTGTATTATTAATGCATTATGAAAAATCTTTCCATGCATGTGTTGAGTTGATTTTAGCTTATTCTTTGTTGATTAATTTAATTTTAGTTAGGAGTGAGATGTATGACTCAACTTTACTTTTTTTTAAAAAAATTGTAGGTTAAGTTTCTCTAGTTGACTAGAATTACTAAAATGGCTATGGATAAGTCGTGGATGTTTAAGGATCGAATGTCACTGGAATACAGATTGGGTGTTGAGATATTTATAAACAATGTCATACGACATTCGAAAGGATTGAATGTCGTTTGTTGTCCATGTTTGAAATGTGTGAATGCCAAGTACCAAAATGTGAATGAAATAAGAGACCATTTATTTTGTAATGGTATCGATCAAAGTTATAACACATGGATTTGGCATGGAGAATCTGTTTCAAGAAAAAGAAATAGTGAAAGTGTTCCAATAGATCAAGTTGTAGATGAGAATGTGGATGACCCGGATGACCCAATAGGGATGTTTGAGGCTGCACAAAATTATTTTAACGAAAAATTCCCTTTATTTGAGGAAGCATTAGAGGATGCCAAGAAACCATTGTATCCAAATTGTAAAGATTTTACCAAGATATCAACACTGATTAAGCTTTATAATTTGAAAGCAAATTATGGATGGAGCGATAAAAGTTTCACAGAGCTCTTAGAATTATTGAACGTTTTATTGCCTAGCCCTAATGAAATTCCAATATCCGCCTATTATGCAAAAAGGATTTTAAGTACCTTAGGAATGAATTAAGAAAAGATCCATGCTTGCATCAATGACTGTTGTTTGTATCAAAAAGAACTTGTTGATGCAGAATTGTGTCCTACATGTAAAACATCAAGATGGAAGGTTTGCATCAATGACAGTTATGTTGGTGACTTACAATCTACCTCCATGGTTGTTCATGAAGCGTAAGGTTTTGATGTTAAATTCATTAATCTCAGGACCCAAACAACCTGGAAATGATATAGATGTCTATTTAGCTCCAATAATCAACGATTTGAAAATGTTATGGAACAAAGGCATTGAATGTTTTGATGCACATCGGCAAGAATGCTTCGCCCTGAAAGCTATTTTGTTGTGGATCATTAATGATTTTTCAACATATGGCAACCTGTGTGGGTGTACCACAAAAGGTTATAATGCATGTCCGATTTGTGGAGATAATACATCATCAATTTATCTACCTAGCAGCAAAAAGAATGTGTATCTTCAACATCGAAAATATTACCAATTGATCATGCATTTAGAAGACAAAGAAAGGCATTTAATGGAGAACAAGAATATGGAATACCTCCTAAACCGTTAAGTGGTGAAAGCATTCTTGCACAATTAAATAGTTTTCAATTTTCGTATGGAAAGGAACAACAGCCTACTGAATCTTATTGGAAGAAGAAATCGATCTTTTTTTGAATTGGAGTATTGGAAACATTTTCACATGCGACATTGTTTAGATGTTATGCACATTGAGAAAAACGTGTGTTCGAATATTATCGGAACCCTTCTTGATATTCCTGGAAAAACAAAGGATGGACTAAAAACTCGTGAAGACTTGGCTAAATTAAGACCTGAGTAAGCCCCAATTAAAACAGGAGAAAAAAAGACGTTTTTGCCCCCAGCATGTTACACCACTCGCTAAATACCCTTGGATCACACAAGATGACTGGAATTGTTTTGCGGACAGTAGATTGTCTGAAAATTTCCAGGTAATTAGTTATTTATTTTATTAGTTTAATGTCTACAACTTTTACAATATTCATATAATTATATATTATACATAAACAAAGTAAGGAGAAAAAAGAGTTGCAAGCTCTACAAAAGTATCCCCATCACATTGCTCGAAAAGGATATGCGCAGCTCGGTCATGAACTTGTAAGAAACTCTCTAAACCCTAAAAATATATGTTCTGACCATTATGTATTTTCTACTTTACTAGGTCATGTGCACTAAAACTTTGATTGTAGAATATAGATATTAAAACCGATCCTTCGCCCGTGCTAAATTATGGAAAGCAGCTCGAACAGTAAAAAAATCAAGCCAACATCGACCGTGACACTGTTGAAACGGTTGATAAAATTGTAAGTTCGTGTTCTATTTCTTGTATGGTTTGAGTCCAACTCTTAAGGTGTGAATCTAAAACTATTTTGCAACAGAATGAATTGGAATGACAAAATCATCCAGGTCAAGATATTTTGGGTGAAGCATTAGGAACGCCGGAACATCGTGGGCGTGTTAGGGGAGCAGGTCGATTTGTATCGCCATCAGTTTTCTTTAAGATGGCTCATCCAAAGTCTAAGATGGATGAACAACCAAATCGAGTCGATTGCTCTCAAAGATTCAACTCGTTGTGTGAAGGGAGTAATAGAGATCATGTCATAAGGGAAGAATAAGTAATCCTTCAAGAGGTCAGCGCCGTTGGAGAACCCGCTGAAGAACCCGTTGATTTAGAAGAAGTAAGTTTCATATTATTTAGTCTTAATCATACATTTGAATCATTTTGTATGTTAATTATGCTCCATTTTTTTGTTTTTTTAAAGGGTATGGCATGTCAACTAGCCGTTGAACACGGAGGTGATGTTGTTGTCATTGGCACAATGTATGAATCGAGCGGCTCTTTCAGTAGGTTACATGGTATGCCTCTTGGAAAATTCAATGTGTGGGTCACGGTCGACATGATACTAGTAGGCAATGAAGACTTAGACCTGCCCATCCCTATAAACGACGAGCTGTAATTCCTTAGACACTCTCGTAACACTTTTGTGTCATGGCCAAGATCACTAATTTTAACGACAAATACTGCATCAATGGAGGTATATAATTGTACATTATATATTTATATTAATTTAACATGCATGTACCACATTTTTTGTACTCATAATAAATGTTTATTCATTGTCATAGGCCTCTAACCCTAAGCAAACGACCAAGAAAAAGTCTATATCAGTTACTAGTAGTAAGACGGCTGTTTCGAATTCGCAATCCCATCAATCGAACACGACCATTCCAATGATGATCAAACTAGTATGTAATTATGTTCGAGATCACTTGGGTGCAGGTGGCATAGTAATTATACAGCTTAACATCCATGCTTTTCATCTCGATTGTTATATTGACGGTAAAGAGATCCTTCAATATTGTAATATAGAAGAAATAGGATATACTCCTATACTATGCTACATCGGGTAAGTAAACGGTTGTATGTCCTCATACTACTTTAATTACGTGGTTGTCTTGTTTAATAACGTTTCCTCATGCTATTTCAGTTACATATGGGCTAATTTCGATCAAGAAACACTTAAGATTTATCTACTAGTAGATGGTAGCGAATATGCCTCGGTATGGAAGAATACAAGTCAACAAGATCAAATTCGACGTCTAGTTGGAAGGTTTAACATGTTGGAAGATATAGGTCAATGATTGTTCTTTCCCTTCAATATAGGGTATGTGCTCCAAATTTTACATTTTTATTACTTATACGAATGTTTATATCATAATCAATATTAATTAATTGTATAGGAACCATGGGATTTTGATCGTGATAAGTCTTGAGGATCGTACGGTGTACGTCTTCAACTCATTAGGTCAAAATACGATCGATGAGAATTTATACCAAATTGTAACAGGGTAAGTGTACAAATAAACTTTTGGACATTGAATTTATATTTTATCACATCCTAAAGTTTTAACTTTCTTAATATAGTGCATACCGATCTTGGCATGCAACGCGGCAACACACGCGTTGAACACCAAACAATTATTGTGGAAATGGGTGAAGGTAAAGTTAAATTATGATTTTTTTTTTTTCTTTTTGTGATGTTTGACTTATCGTACTAAGTGTGTAACTATTTTTTTCAATAGTGCTCTCAACAAACTGGATCAGTATTATGTGGATTTTACATCCAAATCTTCATACGAAAGATGATATACAACTCATCCACGCATATATTAAGACTTGTAAGTTTTGTTTACAAATTAATGTTACATTTAATCATAGTACACCAGGATGATGTTTTTAATTATATATTTAATACTTGTAGTTCGCCAACGGCCCAAACACATTCACTCAGGCTGATGTTGATGAGGTACGAGTAGAATGGGCAGAATTTATAGCTAGACATATGATAACAAATTAGTGTTTAGGGTATGGAGAAGTAGAAATGTAGTTTAAATTCTGGAGGGACCAAAGTAGAAATATTTAAACATTGTTTAAACATTGTTTGTTTAAATATTAAACTGCAAGTTTACTTTGATTTTGCATTTCCAATTTCACATTTAAAGGGCTCTAACTAGATTTTTTAAATATTAATTCATGGAGTTATTAAGAACACATCTTTTTTTTTAATTTATCAAGCACAAAATTAAAAGTAGAAAGATTTCCTAAATAGCTTTAAAAAAACTTATTAAACAAATTTTTTAACTGAAGAACGTATTAAGTTTGGGAGCCTAGTCGACACTATCTTAAAAATTTAAAGAATTAAAATGATAATTAATAGTTAACTAGTATTATATACTAGTATGTTATAATATTTCAATTTTAGCATGACACACTTAAATTATTCAACCAAGAAACAACATGCCATAATTTAACACTCAACATCTCTTACATCATCTAAAACTCTATTGAACATATTTTCTAACCATAAAAAGGTTTAAGAGGCAAGATATTGAGAGGAGTGGACAAAGATTATAAATAAGAGCCAACCAAATTGTCAATGGTGTAATGGGTAAGGAAGGAAAGAAGAGTGATGGTGAGATATTTGAAAATGGTTGATAGGGTCATTTTCCTCTTTGCAATTTGACCCTTCAAAACTAGCTTAAAGCCAATTTTCAAATGAAGCCCTTTAATTGTGGGCTGTTTTGTCCTTGGATTTATTAATTATACTTTTGTATACCTATGAGAATCTTTCCTTTTTCTATTTTTTAATTATTAGTTTATAATTTAGTTTTAATACTAGTCTAAATATTATTAGAAGGTGAGAAAGTTTTAGCTGAGGTTGGAATTATTAGGACAGAAAATATATAGGAAAAAGAGTATAGTGCTTATGTGGGCACCTAAAGTAATTGTCTCTTTTTTTCTCTCTGTATAAATGGTTTTAGGGTTAATAGGGAAATCAAGCTTATTATGTTTATCAAAAAATGTCATGCATTGAGTAACTTTTTGCATTGTCATACCTAACTTTCTTTCCTTTTTTTTCCTTTTTCTTTCTTTTTTGTAATTGGAATGATGATTGAGCTAGAATAGAGATTGCTATTTGTTTGTATGAAATAATAAAATACACTTCAAGAGATTCTCATAATCAATTAATTCACCCAAAATCTTATTATTTTTATCACATAAATAAAAGGCAAAAATGTTGTGTTCCTCCTTTTGTCTCTCTTTCATGAGAAAAAGGGAAAAGAGAGATGGGTTAAAGTTTGAAGATTTGTTGTTATATTTTTGGAGGAAAATGCATGTGATAATGAGCTAGAATACCAACTTCATTTTAATAGTTTGTACAATTTGTCTATAGAGTTATCTTTATCTATCTATGATTTGTTTTTATTATTATCCCACATATTCCCCAAAATTTAATTTAGTGAAAATATCATCCTCACCCTATTTATTTACTAAGAAAATACCATTATACCTTTCTTATTCTCTCACCACTCTCTTCCTACTAATTCACTAGAATTAGAAAGAAGAAAAGAACATTTTTAGGAGAGTGAAATTGAAGACAAGAATATTATTGAGAGGTGTGTGGTTGAAATTGGTTAGAATCTAGTCAATAACCCATTTGTGGCCATCCAATAAAATTCTTGGTTTTATTTCAATTGCAAGCCTTGTTCCACTCTCTTTTTCTTTATTTCTTTTTAATATATAGTTTTACTTCAAAAGTTTCAATAGTGAAAAAATGAATTTATTTATTTAGAAAAGAAAAGAAGACATATTGATATTATGATACAATAGGTATTTTTCCTTCCCCTTCAACCTAAATTGACCACTCCCAAAACTTCCAAATTCATTCTCCTTTCAAGCTTTGTACAATTTCACTAAAGTTCGCATTCGATTCCTTCGTAGAAAATAACAATACGAAAGCATTTGGTTCATGAATTAGACATTTGTTGAACTTGAGATGGAAAAGAATTTCTAGTTTTACTTTTTTTTTTTTTTTTTTTTACTTAGATTAAACAAACTCAAGATTACAAACTTTGAACTTGTCACATTTGTAGATGATCAAATTAAATGTCAAAATGAATAAGATTTTGGGAGTGTAAATTTTTGGCATGTCTATCTTTTTCCAAATGGGGTTGGCCAAATAATGGTCCAACCTCTTTGAAAAGTAGAGGGCCACATTTGAGCAAATTGTGTACGTTGTCTTACAATCTTTCTTTTAGGTTATTGGACCATGAGAGCATCCACTCTCTATCATAATAACTTTAAAATTATTGGAGTACGTTTGCACTTGGAACCATCCATTCATCATCGTATTCCTTAGTTATTTTTTTATATATATGTGTGACTGTTTAGGTTAGTTTGCACACAAATGGTAAAAAATTAATTATAATAATTTCTAATATGGTTTAGCACTTGTAAGTTAATCAAGGAAAATTATTATATAACATGAAGTTCCACTTCAAAACTAATTGGTAGTAAAGGAAGAAGTTCATATCTCTTATAAAGATGCTCGAAATTCCTCACATTTTCAATGTGGGATAAGTGTCATAAGGTGAACATCTCTAACTTGCCCCTTCAAGATAGTGTCATAGAGGAGAAATCTTCTTGAATTAGATCCAATTTTGAGATCAAATATCTACTTATAAGACTATGTTTGGATTTAGGTTTTTACCTGCTTAGGTCAAATCAAACTTTGCGGACCAATAATTTAAATAGAATTTTGATATCAAATCAGATAATATAGAGTTTCACCTCAAAACTATTTGATAGTAAAGAGAATAGCTTATATATCTTATAAATATGTTAACAATTCTTCACATTTTTAAAGTAAGACAAACGTCATAAGTTGAGTATTTTCAAATCTAGAATATATAAAAATGGAATAAATTCTTCATTTATATGAAAAATTTTAAATGATGACTATGAATAAAATAAAATTTATCACATTAATATGGTGACAAGTGAATATTTGTTTTCTTTCACGCGACTAAAATTTGACTGCATTGGAGGATGCAGGAATTTTGTTGCTTTCATAATTTAATTATTGACAACAAAAAAAAAAAAGAAAAAGTACATCGAGAGAGCAAAATGGAAAATGTTTTATCGTATTTTGCTGTCAATAATTGAATGGAAGAAGACAAATAGATTCCAGCACACTATGTGCAGCCAAGTATTATACTTCAAAAAAATACGTGGCCTTTGAACTCTGATGAAACAAACAATTTAATCCCTACATTTTAATTTGTTATAGTTTCTTTTATGTACTTATATTTTTGTAACAATTTACTTCTTTCTCATAATTTTGCCTATATATACTTCCAAATTTATAAAATTCAATCAAAATTAAGAGTCAATTTTTATCGAAAAAGTCGGTGGTGCGATTGGTTATCTAGTTGGGTGTTAATCCATTTCCACAATCACCGATTCAATCCTTACAATTGGTATTTGTAACCCGTTTATAATAAATCATATTCATTAATCTATTTTTTTACTTTATTTTATCATACATTTTCATTTTCTATAAAATTTAATAATGTTATTTTTCAAGAAACTTGGTACCATCTAAATTGTTACATAGCAAAGACACTAAATCAAATATAGAGAGAAAGACAAACTGAAGACAACAGCCCATATATTCCCACTAAAGAATCCCAGCTTCTCCACCACTTTTTGTCCACCATTTTTCTCTTTGTTGTTATGGCTTAGACATCTTTTTCCCTCATAATAGAGATTCTCTGGTTTGTTTGAAGATAATATGACACTCAAAACCAAACACCATGTCTATCTCCATCTCTCACACAAGTGTGTGTTGATGGATTTTGTTTGATTTTATAAATAAAAGAAAAGTTGTCCAATACTGATATCAATCAATTTTTGTTTGAATTTAGTCTAGAAAAAGCATGAACTTTTAATTAAATGAACCACCATGGAGTAGTTCAAGTGGTCAAAGAGGGTTTTGGAGTGTTTAAGATGATGGGTTCAATCCATGATATCCACTTATATAGGAATTAATTTTCTACAAGTTTCTTTGACATTCAAATGTTGTAGGCTTAGACAATATGTCTCGTAACACTAGTTGAGATGCATATAAACTTGACCCGGATAAAATCATGAATATCAAAAAAAAAAACTCTTAATTAAACAAGACACAAATAAATATTGTGTTGTAGTGCTTGCATTCATATTGTCACATCTCATCTCAGTTTTCTTTATCAATACTTTTTCAACTTAAGATTAAAAAGAAAATCGATATTTGGCCTCAAAATTATTTGATATGTAAAGATATCGATGTCGAACCGTCCAATTCATATTTCTCGAGGATTCTCTAAGTGGCAATTCAGTTGATTGAGATTATGGACTTTATGGTGTGCTTCCTCAAACGTCTCTAGTTCAAGACGTTAGGAAGGGTTTTAAAATATAGAAAATCTTTCAATGTATATTAGTGTCACATCCTAGAGACAGATTACAGGTTTCTTGGATATAGAGCAAATTTCGACTCCCAATTAACAAAAATAAAATAATAATAATAATAATAAATTTTTAAAAATAATATTTCTTGAAGCTAGCAATGTTATCTTTGTTGAGTTCTTTGAAGGAGCTAGAAAGTTTGAAGACTATGGAATAATGGAAGGGTACATAAAGTTCCACTAACAAGGTTTGGCCTTTGAGCTTTTTGGTTTTTGGATGTCTTTTTCAAACAAGTCCTCTTGTGTGGCACTCAAAGTGAACAATGCAACATGCTTTCAATGGCCATAATCAATGAATTTTTTATTTATTGTTTTTCATTTTTTTAATTCAATGACACCAGTTTTTGCACAATTGCACTTTATGCTTTCCCCAAACCTTCTTTTTCAATTCTCTTTTGCAATTTTCCATTGATTTTTTGGGGTTTGATCAAATGACTTGATGAGAAGTTTGGCCTAAAGAGAATTTCTTTTCAAAATCTTGTGTCAATGTCATCTCATGATTTTTTTTCATTTCATCTAATTAATTTGATTTTAATTTACTATGTCATTATGTTGAAAGATTGTTTTCTAATTCTTGGAACATATTTGTTGGGCGGTTTCTACAAAATTGTTGTGAGAGTGACAAGATGGAGTGATACAATAAATTTGTTTTGGAAAATTAAAATTTGAGGATTAATGATTCAAGGGTAGAAATCACTATTCACATTTTTTATAAAAAAAAAAATACTATTACAACATTTTTTATATGTTTATTCCAATATGTCTCATTAAGCTTTTTCTCTCCAAAATAACTTTAAACCATTTTGAAAACAGTTTCCAAACATAAACCTTTCTGTTATTTATAAAAAGGAAGAACTCTTCAGATTAAACTATAATTCTAAAACCGTAGACTTACAGTTCCAAAATAATACAACTCCAAAGTATTTTTATAAAAAAAGAAAAAAAAGTTAAAAAAAGGAACTCGAAAGTCTTTATTTGGAATTAAGAAAATAAAAATCAACTTTTTTTTTAAATAATTCTACTGATTAACATGTCTTAGATCAAAATGTGAGAAATTTTAAATTTTAAAAAATACTTCTGAATATTTATGGGATTTCCAACCAAATATCATGTAAATTTTAGTTTTAAAAAATGAAATATATTATAAAGTCGGTCAAAGAATGTATATTTTAGCTAATAAGAGTGATCAACAATATTTTCTCTATTTTTTTGTCCTGAGTTTAAATCTCCCTCATCAAATTTTATATACATATATTAAAAAATGTTGGGGAAATGTTGACCTCAATGGTAGAGAGGATAATCATAATCATGATGAGATTTCCCACTTCACCACTCACAACTTGGAAGCTTCAATGGGATGTGCAGAAGTCACCAACTACCCTTCGAAACATAAATTTCCCAATTTGTTTCTTTTTTTCTTCCTTTTTTTACTATTATAATTAGTTAACTACTTGTCATTTATATATAAATATCCACCACATAATTATCTCATTTTAAATTTATTTTTATTTTTTAAATTAATTTTATATTTATTTAATGAGCTTGTTATTTCGTATTGTCGATTATATGATTTTTTTTTTTTTTTGAACCCATTTGTCGATTATATGATTGAGTATAGGGTAAAGTAGATATATTATGTTATTATTAAAAAAAATCAAGATAAATTTAGAGAACGCGACCATTCATTTAATAACTCGATTGCATATAAATGCATTTTTAAACATGGCTATCAAATATTGCTTCATCTTCTCGGTAGGATTGAATTTATTTTAGAGTAGTAATATCTTTTTTATGGACTAGAAATTTAACATGCACATGATAATTTTTTAAATAATAAATTTTTTATATATATATAATTATAAATTGTTTCATACAGCTTTCAAAAAAAAAATTGTTTCATACATTTTTGCATTAAATTTAAATTATTAAATAATAATTTCAATTTAATATTGAATTTTATAACCATTTTTTAACGTTAGTTAAATTTATTAAAATTCACATTTATATTAAAAACCCGTTAATATTTTACTTACCTTTAACTCAAATAATAATTTCATCATTCTTCAAATTGTTTTTTTTTCTTCATATCTCCAAGTCAACAATTAAGCAACAAAAGATCCCTACAAAAATTATTGCAACAAAAGAAAAATTAAGATAAATAATCCAACAAAAATAAGATAACTAATTTTTTTTATTATAAAACAAAAAAAAAACAAGCAACGTAACAAAGAAAGTTTTAAATGTGTTTGTAAACAAAATATATATAAATATATATATATATATATATTAGGAAATCGTTGTTACCAAATTTTTGAAACTGAAGAATTCTTGCACTTTAACTTCAGTTGATAATCTTATCATTCTTCAAACTTTTTTTCAGACAACAATTATGCAAAAAGCCCTATAAAAATTATTGCAACAAAACAAAAATTAGATGAAAGTTAAGGTAAATAATCCAACGAAAATAAGATAACTTATCATAAAACAAAAAGCAAAACAAAAAAACAAAAAACAAAGAAAAGTAAATCCAAGCAAACAGAACGCGTTTTTGTAAACAAAATATAGAGAACTATTTATAGGATTGGAAAATTAAATTTATTATTTAATTAGAATATAAAATTTCAAATAAAATCTATGAGATTTGGTAAAATATCTTATTTTCTACGTTATAACGATGATGAAAATTTAAATGATATTGTAAATATTTTCATTTGATTGTTGAAATCTCTTATCTTCTAACTCAGTCATAAAATCAATGAGATTTGATAAAAATATCTTATCTTCTACTCATGAAACTCTAAATGATATTGTAAATATCTTTTACGTTCTTTACATTTAATTTATTTTATATTCCAATAACATGTTTGTAATTTAGAGTATGACTTAAGGGGTAAAATCGTCCAAAAATGATTTCTCTTTAAGCCCCACTTTAACGTAGTATGATTAAAATTCAGATTTATATTAAAAAACAGTTAATATTTTATTTTGAGCTTAAAAAATAATAGGTGTTATTGTTTAAAAAAAAGCTTAATAAAATTTATGGCATTAAAATTAAATTTTATCATTTTTAAAAATTGATACTCTTTAGTTTTTTCTCAATTTATCTATTAAGAGACCAATTACTATTGAATTATAAAATTTATAAGGGTTATATCATAATTATAATTATAAATATAAATAAGCTAAATATATTTATTAGTATACATCTATGAACTTACGTTTAACCTAATAATTTTATCATTGTTCAAAACAAAATTTTCACATCTTCAAGTCTGAACAATTAAGCAACAAAAGATCCCTATAAAAATTATTGCAACAAAAGAAAAGTTTGAGAAAAGTTAAGGTAAATAATCCAACAAAAATAAGATAACTAAATTTTTTATTATAAAACAAAAAGAAACTAAGAAAGTAACTCTAAGCAAAGAGAAATTTTCAAATGTGTTTATAAACAAAATATAGAGAACTATATATCTAATAATAGTAGGAAATCATTGTTACCAAACATTTGAAATTGAAGAATTCATGCACTTTAGCTTCAGTCTTCAAACATTTTTTTTCAAGATCTCCAAGTCTTTTTTTAAAAGGAAACAATTATGCAAAGAAAGATCCTACAAAAATTATTGCAACAAGAGAAAAATTAGATGAAAGTTAAGGTAAATAATCCAACAAAAATTAGATAACTTATTATAAAACAAAAGACAAAAAAAAACAAAGAAAAGTAAATTCAATTAAACAAAATGTAGAGAACTATTTAAAGGATTGAAAAATTCAATTTATTATTTTAATTAGAATATAAAATGTCAAATAAAATCTATGAGATTTGGTAAAAATATTTATTTTCTAGGTTATAAAGATGATGAAAATTTATATGATATTAAAAATATTTTCATTTGATTGTTGAAATCTCTTATCTTCTAACTTAGTCATAAAATCTATGAGATTTGATAAAAATATCTTATCTTTTACGGATGAAAATCTAAATGATATCGTAAATATCTTCTTCATTATTTTCATTTAATTTTTATTTTATATTCTAATAAATGGCATGTTTGTAATTTAGAGCATGACTTAAGAGGTAAAATTGTCCAAAAATGATTTTCCCCTTACACACTTTAGGTAGTATGATATGATATGATTTGTGATCCCACCTCGAACTGTACTAAAAAAACAAATATTGTTTTGAAAGAGACACCAAAAAATAGCTAAAGAAAAAAAAAGGTTTTCTATTTTTTTTAGAAGTTTAAATGGAAAAGGTAATACTATTTTTTTATATATAAAAATATCTTGTAATTCTTAAGTTCGAGATCTAGTTTCAATTTAGTCCATATACATTAAAATTGAACACTTTTACTTTTCCTTTCAATAATGTTCACTTTTAGTATATAACAAAATCATTAATTATAAAACGTAATATTGACTAAAATGATAACTAGACTAATTTAAAATTTCAATATACTGATGAAATGATTATTTTGGTTTTTACCTACATTTAATTTTTTTAAAAAAATAAGTATAAAAGTAAAATAAAAACACACATACGGACTAAAAATGAGCATTATTGAAATGTAAGGGTAAAAGTATTCAATTTTAAAATTTAGAGACCAAATTGAATTGCATCTCAAACCTAGGTACTAAAAAAATTATTTTCCCTTCTTTTTATGTATACTATTCGTTAATAATAAACCTTAGGTAATTTGTTGTAGGTAGCAAATTTTAACCTCTCTATTTAAATTTTGGCAACTTTTAAAAAATATTTTATACATTCCAAAATATTTCAACTTTTATTGTCTTCCATCAATTTCGCTTGATATTATTTTCAAGGGACAACTAGGCAAATGTCTAGATTTTGGATAAATATTAAGAGAATGTCTACGATATCTTGGAGTTTAAATAAATGTCTCTTTTTAAATCTAAAAAATTAATTATTAATTTGTAAATAAGAAATGGGCAATTATACCCCTCTACTTAATTTTTGTTTTTTTTTTAAATAAAAATATCATTTGAAATCTCTTTTTCTCTGTAACAACCTTGAGAAAAATCTTAACAACATTCTTAACAAGTCTTTAACCAAAAGATGTAAATTTAAAATTTATTTCAAAAGATAAAAAAGAAAGTATATTGTTAATTATTTGAAATTATTTTTCGAAAGATTTGAGATGAGCATTTAATCTTAACAGTATACTGGTCCACGTGAGTGAATTCTTTAATATTGAAAGAAGTAACAAACATAAAAATATAAAGTGAATTCACCTCAAATCCTCTCTTGAATACGAACGTTGGATGTGAAAAATGCATGTTTAGCATAATTCTTTGGTGTTGTAGGTGTCTTTCGTTCCTGGTTATATACCAGGTGCACCAAAACATACTATCATGAATTCAACCGTTTTTGCAGCTTTTGTTCTTGGTTATATACCATGTGTACCAAAACATACTGTCATGATTTCAGCCAGTCCTGGTTATATACCATGTGTACCAAAATATACTGTCATGATTACAACCACTTTTGCATCTTTTGTTTCTGGTTATATACCATGTGTACCAAAACATATTGTCATCATTTCAGCCAGAACGCATCAGTTTGTGTACACACCGTTTACTAACCCCGCACTTCTCTCTATTAATGTCAACCTTATATTTGTAAAGAGAAATGCTAGACACTCAAACTTGTATCCAGTTTGAAACTCAGGGTGAAGGTGGATAAAAATTTGGATATTGTGGATCCGATGTCAACATATTTTGTGGTGTAATTTGAATATACATTCGCGTCGTCCAAACTCCGTTAAAAGCAATTGTAATCGGCGTCACTTTTATTGATGGAGAAATCGGTGAAAATCAAACAAAAACTTGTGAATACCTCCCCTGAATGAAAGTGAGATCCAACAAGACTCATGAAATATCTTGGGTCACAATTGTATCCCCAATCTCCAAAAATCAAAATCATGAACAAAAAGTGTGAGTGTGAAAGAAATCATGAACAAAAAGTGAGAGTGGGAGTGAGAACGATCGAAGAATGTGGCAAATGTTGGATGCAATGAGTTGTAAAATGAATAAAAGGATAATTTGCGTTGCCATGGAGAAGAGGATCAAAGACGATTTGGCAATTCCTTGCTGTTAAATAAAAAAAGATTTGACAAATATATTAAATAAATTAAATAAAAAATTGAAAGATATTAAAAACAAATATATGACTTAGTTGTATGGAGATATTCTCCCCTAGATTTGGGAGTGTTAGTCTTGATAAAAGAAACGTTTGATTAGGTTTTGTAATTAATAAATATGTTTTTTTTAAAATAAAATCAAGGGTATTATGGAGATATTTTAATTATCTATTTCACTGATTTTTAATTTAGATACGCATTTAAAGTCTTAAAAAGTTTAGATATTTTTTTAATTATTTTTTAAAAAGTAGTCATTTACTACTATTTCCCTATTTTTTAAAAAGTTATAGTTACTAATGTACATGTTATTTGAATTGGGTAGTTTTATTTATAAATAAACCGTATGAGTTGTTGAACGTTCAATTTCGTTGATTGAAATCAGAACACGTTTGATAACCACACAGTATTGAAATAACTTGGTATATACGGTACAACCATGATATATCATGTACCATACCGTATTTTAAAACTTTGTGTTTTTTTTAAGTGTTTAATTTGCTGATATGGATACTTGTAGTGTGATTGAATATGTTTGCAACAGCGAACAAGTAATTTTGAATGAACAATAATGTATGGTAAAACATTAGAAAATACCATATGTAATATTTGTGAATTGATAGAGACTCGTACTGTTGGAACAACTTCACACAAAATTACTATACAAAGTGAGATCAATAGTAAATCAAAAAGGTTTCATGAGTTACAAAATTGAAACTGAAAGTGTTCGACATAAAAAAAAGACCGTAATGTAAAATCATCATTGAGTGAATGCATTCTTCAATATTTATGCGACACTGTTTAGCTACTTCATGATTATGGTACAATCCTATTGACCATTATGTGCAATATAGATTGGGATCCTTGTTGAACCTATAAGAAAAAGTTGTATAGTATTACAAAAATGTTCAAACAATATTGTTTTACATTATAAGTCGTATAATATACATGTATAAACAATACCGTATTGCGGAATGAAAATGTAATGAATAGTAATATGAGTACAAAAAATGTATTAGACATGAATATAATAAATAATAAACCATAAATGTACCGTGTAAGTTATACAATATGTAGAATAAAATAATGAAACATATAGAGTTTTTATAGTTTATACAGTAATATAACGGTACATGAAAAACTATATTAGATAATACTCAAAGTATACCAGGACTTGGATATTTTAGTACGTGGATAATACTGTTCTACATATGATTTTAATACATTTCTAAACAAAAATATTGACATTGTAAAGAACACTGTGTGCAATTTCAAATGGAATGATTGATGAACCTATAATGAAAAGATATATAGTATAACTACCCTAAAAACATAGTATGAACATATGGTATATAGTCAATTATACAATTCCTTCGGCTATATAGAAATTGAGGATGTGTGAACATACGGTATATACTCAATTATACAGTTTTGTAGATGTGTATATAGTCAATTATACCACAATATGAATTGAAAAGTACGAAGATACTACTATTCTACATATGATTTTATTGCATTTCTAAACATGATTTTGACCTTCTAAAGACTGGAATATAAATGAATTAAATGTACAAAAATAACATAAATAAGAATAAAATATACCATACTAAACAATCTGAGACATATCAAAATTTCTTCAATTTACATCACTACTAATTGCTTAGTCCTTGTCTACTTGCAGCATCCTTTTCTTTTGATTCTTCTTAATTCGGAAGGTTTGTTTCTTCCATTCCTCAATCAGTTGATTCTAATCCGTGTGTTGATTTATTTTCATGTTACTTTACCAATTGCTTAGTCCTTTGTTTTACTTTATAATTCCTTCTTATTGATTTTTGTGTTGGTTGAAACTGTAGCTCAATTTGGCATAATTTTTCTTCTTTTTGCTATGAGGTTGTTTTCAACAAGTAAGGTTAGTCATGTACAACTTGTGTGTGAGTTTGATTTTATGCTTGAGATATGTCATACTATGACTATGAGGTGTCATCTTACTTTTCTATCATTGAGGTTAGTTATGCATACTAGAAACTTCAATTCCATACTTTAGTTTTTTTAACCTGAGGCTGAATAATTTATGCAATTTAATTAATTCGGTTGAGTATCATATTAATTAACTCGTGCTCTGCTTTAAATTTTTTCATATAGGTATGGCTTGATAAATTCATTATAGCAATAAGACCTTAATGGAATATTTTTTCATATAGGTATGACTTGACAAATTTCAATTAATTATTCTTGTATCCCAAATTGTTAGTTGAAAGAAATCTTGGCAATCTAATATTTGCGGGCATCGTGAGAATGTAAAGGAAATGTATGTGCATCTTGGAGGTAATTTTGATGTTTCTAAGGGTTATTGATTTTTTAAAAAAAGATTTCTTTATTTGCAATAAGTTATTGATTTTTTAAAAAAAGATTTCTTTATTTGCAATAAGTTGTACGTTGGGTCTATTTTTGGAAACTTGGGAAATATGTGTGGCTAACATATTAGGAAGAGTACGATATAACTATTGTTTATTAAGTTTATTTTTATAAGTACGTCTCTCCAAATCTTGTGAACTAAATATTTAACTAATTTCTTTTTATAGTGAGCAAAATGGTATCGGTGTTACCAATTCTTTCGAGTGGATAATGATCATGGAGGTAGAGTTTTACTTTTGTTTTTAGGCCTTTCTTTATATTATGTTTTTTTAATTATAATCACCTTCCTCAATCAAGTATCTCTTGGTTGAATTATATGTATGTCTCTTTTGCTAAATTATGTTTTTATCAATTTGAGAGAGTATTTAAGAAGATAGAGTAGTAAACTTGGGATTGATAGTTGGTAATTGGTTTGCACTATTAGAATTTGCTAGTTACCAATTGCACCTACATGATTGGAAAGGTAGAGAAGTTGCAACTCTATTCAATGTTTTGGTTCAACATAGTGAAGGTAAGAGATTAGATCTTAATGAGATTTTAATTTTTCTTCCTTTCTCCTAGAAATTTTTGCCACTCATATAATGACAATTTGAAGACTTTTCTTTTGTGTGCTTTGCATTTTTATTAAGGTACATTTAAAATCTCTTAAAAAGTTTCTTACTTAAGTAATATGTAATATGTGAATGTTGTATGAAACTCATTTTTCTTAGGTTTTGCACGAACCCACTCAAAGGATGAAGCAGTGAAGAAATACACTCATCATTTAATTGTTCATTTTTTTGTAAACAATTTTGTGAACATTTATCACAAGTGTACTATTATTGTCATTTTGTTATTTTGTTCAAGGGTAAATGCTTACAAAGATTTTAAGTCATCTATGAAATTTTATTTGTTGACAAGTTTTTTACTTGTGAAGTTATTTTTGTTGAAGAATATTATGTATGTATGATAATAAGTAAGAGCAAAAAAAATGTTGCAAATAGACACAATAAGCGTCATGAAATAATATAAATTTACAATATATTATTATCATCAAATGTAGTTTGTTGATAATAAATATTTGTCGTCAATTTAAGATATATGATTAAAATAAAGAGTCATGTTTGATTATTTGATGATTAAAAATAAGTGTCAATAAATAATATTTATTGATAATGTTTAGGTGTCGTTGATAATGCATTAATGACTTAATTTATATGTCATATATTGCTTATTGGTGACAAAAAACTAGTATCATCAAATAAAAATTCATGATTGCAGAAAAGTATCATCTAAAATATTTCAATGACACTTAGAAAAAAGTGTCATCTAAAAATAATAGATGATGTGTGATACAATGATTGCAAAGAAGTATCATCTATGATATTTTAATGACACTTATTAAAAAGTGTCAACTAAATAACATAGATGATGTGCGATACAATGATTGCAAAAAAGTATCATCTAAGTTGTTTGTGACACTTTTTTAGAATCATCATACCCCATTTTTGTAATAGTGCATACATTATAGTTACATACATTTCTTCAATTTTTATTCTATCAGATTTTTCGTCAAATGAAGTCAAACGAAATTATGTGCAAAAATTAGGTCCATTCATCATTGGTAATCCGTATTTGAATTGGTAGACACCATAGTTATAAAAATTCTTCAAATTCTCATGAAGCCCCTAATTGAAGAAAATAACAAAAGAGATTTTGCCATCAATACATTCTACTCTTGTATTATATTTGCAGTATAATTTTTAAAATAATTCATTTATAGCACATTAATTTTTATCACTCAACTAGTGATAGAATTTAATTTTTAATTTTTATCACTAGTAGGAAACTTAAGTAGTGATAGAATTCTATCACTAATAAACTCAACCAGTGATAGAACTCAATTTAATTTTTCTACTGCAAATAAATTAATTTGGATTTTGTGCGTAGATAGAAATACTTTTACCATTTTCTATTATACATGAAAAATCCCCAATAACAAACCAACACGGATAAATATTCATTATTAAAAATAAATTAAAAAAAGAAGTACTAACCACTTGAGAGATGATGCAATATGGGTAGTGAATAAAACCTCTACGGCAAAGCCATTAACTTCATTGGGGCAAACCAACAAACATATGGTGACCTAATCAATATCTTAATTTCAATACTTTAATGATATAACAATTTAAAATATTGTACAAACCAATTATTGGAAAAACAATGTTGAAGATCATAATTTTGGAAGTTGGTGGAAATTCAAGTTCAATTTTGCTTTGCTTTTGATAGATAAATGGGTAAGTGGATGAACACAATTGACTCAAGGGGATGTTTGAAAGGGTAAATTAATTGATTATTTAGAAGGAAAATCTTAAATTTACTTCAATAATTTGGGATGTTTGAAAGGGTAAATTGATTATTTAGAAGGAAAATGTTAAATTTTCTTCAATAATTCATCAAGTTGAGAGTGGTTTTTGTTGAAAATTTTTTGTTCTTTTTTGTCTCTTTTTTAGTCTTATTTTTATGACTTCACTCCCTTTGACTTTTTCTTAGTTTGTTTGTTTTGTTATACTACTAAATATGTCAATTCAAACCTTAACTAATTCAATTAAAATTTGATAATCTAAAAGTAATACAATATCGAACAAAAAATATAAATTGATATGCTTGTGAAATCATACAATTATTAGTTAAGAGTTTTTTTAAGTTTACAAATTATTAGTCTGTCATTTACAATAGTTATCGATGTCTTATTTATTAAATTATTCTTAGAAGGATATTATTTTAAATTATAATTGATACAACTAACAAAGTTTATGGGTTAAAAAAATTCAAATAAATTTATTGCAATTCTTTTTCCATTTACACGTGTGTTAAATTGAAGAAAAATAATGCGTATTTCAATTGAGAAACGTGGAATATTAAACCGAAAACAAAATCAATTTGATTTCTCTTTTTCTTTTTTAATGGGTATATAAATGTGGGTTGACTTATTATGAGCAGTGTTTGGTTTTAGACTTTATATAGCTTCAAAAAAAACTAGATTTATTTATTGATTATTATTATGAATTATGCATTGGTGACAGAAGCAAAATATAAAATATGGAGGCAATTGGCAAAAGAATAATGAATCTAGCATTCAAAATCACAATAATTAACTACAACTGGATAAATGATGTCAATCTAACATTTAAAAGTGAAACTCAAACATAATTCAGCTGTAAACTATTTATGAAAGTTTTATCAAACCACATTACTATTATGATTTTTATTAAACCACAAATTCTAAAAGTTTTAGAATCATAGGAAACTCAATTATAATTTTCTTCAATAAAAAAAAGAAATTATTATAATTATCTAATTTTAATTATTATTACTCAAAATAAAATATATTATTAAAATAATCATATAATATTAATTAAAGTGGATAAAGGGAAATTAACACAAAAAAATGGCATACTTGTAGTGGAGGAATTAAAACCTCGACCAAACAATATGTTTTTTCTTTTTTTTTTTGAGATCTAACCAAACAATATGCCTTAATAAGCTAGTTCTCTGACAAAACCAAAAACAAAAAACAAAAGCAAAAAAGAAAAACCTTTTTTCCTTTAAGGTCCTTTAGTATATTATAATATAGATAATACTAGCTATCAAGAACATTATATTCAAAAGAAATGAAATTACCCAAATTTGAGCCTTTAACAAAGGCAAATTTAATTATTTGAAAAAAAAAGGCAAATTTAAAACATGTGAAAATACAGTAAGATTAATTTATTTTGGTCTCTTTTTACTTTTCAATGAGAAATGATGTTGAAGCCTAAAGGTAAAAGAGAAAAAAAAATCTCCATTTTCCCATCTAGTTAAGAACTATTAAAATTCTACTCACCAATCACATTAAAAGTTCATAGTATTCACTAAAACTCTCTCTTCTTACACTTTTTTTTCATTCAGCAGTAGAATGAAAGAAAATCCTAGAACAACCATACAAACTATTTCAAAAGAAAAAATAGAAGTGAAATTGATAGAGAATTTGTAGCCACCTTATCTTAATTTTTGTAAATTTTTAAAAATATTCTATGCCGGCCTAACAAAATATTTCAATTTTCATTAGTTTCAATCAATTTCTTTGTTATTTCAATCAGTTTAACTTGAATCAAATCATTAGTTTTAGTTTTACTTTATTTGAAGTCATCAATTTGTGAGTTGGAATGTCACAAGTGGGTGAAACGTTTTTTTTTTTTTTTTTTTTTTTTTTTGCTATATTTGAATTAATTTTCCTTATATTTGATTTTTTTTTAATTTTGATATTCGTAGTCTCTTTTTTTTTTATTCATGAAAAAACTTCTAATTATATGACATTATTTCCACATTGAGCCTTTTTCCGTAAGTTTTTGCATATATTTATCTAGTTTGAAGAATACTTTCTTAAAAACTTACGAGATTAGTCAAATCTAGAAAATATTACAAATATAGTCCGCTTTTAAAAAAGTTTAGCAACTATAATATAAATATCAATAATACATAATGTTATACTAACGAGTATTTATTATATAAAACATATTAATGACTTTAAATATAAATATTTTAAAATTTGACTACATTTATAATTATTTTTGTGAGAATAGTTTATTCATTACAATTTCCCTACGTTTTAACTTTCGGCTAATTAATCTTTTAGTTTAAAAATACTAAAATGCAAGTTCAATCTCTCTTCATGTCAAAATATTTTATTGTGTAGGAGGAATTTCACTTTCTTCTTTTTCAAATGATATTTACTTGTTTTTTAATTAGTATAAGTAACTACAGGATTTTTTTGCTCACTTTTTACTACCGATTGTTATTTGAGCCCTTTTTTTTGTTCAAAATATAATGATATTGGTAAATCTTATTAGCTTATAGATAGAATCAACAATGATTGGTCTTAATGATGATCATGCACGTATGTCTTTGAACTTTTAAGATTTATATCTATTTAATTTTTTAACTTTTGAAATTTATCGATTGAACTGATTTGAAGTATAAATATTTTGATCATTTTACATGGACCGATTCTTGTTTTTTTTTTTTTTTTTTTTTTTTTGAGATTACAACAATTGGGGGATGGGAAAGACTCGAACCCAAGACTTTTTAAGTCATTAGGTGTATATTGATGCCGCTTGAGCTATTACTTGACCGATTCCTTTTTACCGTATAAGAAATGATTTTGAAATTTTGTAATTCATCGAATTTCTTTTTTTATATATATATACATGAAAAATCTCCTTTTTATATATTTACAAATTATGAGTTAAATTTTAGGGGAAAAAATTAAATCAACTATACCTGAGAATCCAACCCAATTCAATTCGAAATATAAGAATTGGATGCTCTAATACATAGATTTAAATGGATTGACGTATTGACCAACCTAAAAATATAAGATAATCCAAAAAAAAAATTTAACTCAATTCAACCTCGATCATGTACACCCCAATTAGAGATCAAACTGACACGTATGTAAACATTCAAAAGATTAAACTTATAATATAACCCCCAAAGAAAAATCTCCCTTCCCCAATGGCGAAGCTAATGTCAATTTAGAATTGGAGTGGGATTTTGACTTATATTTAATGTGTGACATTGTACAAGATTCCTTCCTACAATATGCTATCTATCTAGGGTGTGGGAAAAGTTGACTAGGGATTAGTAGTAGAAAGGCATTCAAGAGGGTGGAGGGTCCCATTTGAGGAGGGATTCTATTTATGCCAATCAAATCCAAATCAGCTATAGATATAAAGAATTTGAAACATTGAAATGAGACCTCTTTACAAAATAGTTGTGTATTTTGTGGCAATTCACTTTGAAAATCTTCTTTGTGGCTTAGAATGGTTTCTCTTCCTAATTAGTGTGGCTTAGAATGGTGAAAAGCACCTTACAATCTTCTCTCTATGGAAGATGGTTCAAAATGGTTTTACATTTGGAAGGATTGTTGGATGAGGGACTAAAACTTTTGTTTCTTGAAGTTTGCTTATAGAGCATTTATCCTCCATTTAAGGTTTTCTCTTCCATACAATTTCAATTTTACCAACAAATTTCTTGATATCTCTCTTTTTTTTTCTTTTTTTCTTTTTTTTAAGTTTTATAACTATTTAGTCTTTTATTTTTTGTTTATGAAAATTAAGCTTATTTTGTTCAATTTATCAATTATAGTTTTTTGCCTCCCTACATAAATTATTTGAAATCTTATTCAAATTCTAAAAACAAAAACTAAAATTTGAAAGCTATGGTTTGGTTTTTGAAAACATAAGTAAATAACACAACAAGATATGTATTCATAGGCTTGATATCTAAAAACTAAAAATGTAGGTCTCGTTTGATACTATTTGATTTTTTACTTTTGATTTTTTAAACTTAAACTTACTTTTTGCTCCAATTTCCTTTAATATATTTTATCTTTCCTATCATGTATTCATTTTTTCTTACAAAAGTATATGAACGGTAACCAAATTTCAAAAACCAAATCAAGCTTGTTGAATCTAGTTTTACTTTTCAAAATTTTGATTTGGTTTCTAGATATATAGGTAAGATATAGATGTTTGAATAAGAAAAAATATCTAGTAAAATAGTTGTTGTAGCTTAAATTACAAAAACAAAATATTAAAAACAAAATAGTTAGTAAATGGAGCCTAAATGATTATCAAATGAACCGAAACCTACTTTAAGTTTAAGATTCTTTTCTTATAGTTTCTTCCTCTATCTTTGGTACAGATCTCATACTGTCACTCACCTTTTTTATATCATTTTTATCTGCAAAAATCTCTAAGATGATTAAATAGTTCACTTGAAAATTCTATCACAAGAGAAACTCAACATATCATTGACATTATTTAGAGCTTGTGTCACATTCGCCTAAAACCTTTAGTATTGTACCTTGTACAAGAGCAAGAGTATGATAAAAGAACATAGAAACATGTTTTTGTGATATGTTAGCTTGCAAGTAAAAATTTATTTAGGGCATGTTAGAGAATCAAGTAAAAATAATAATCCCAAGTTTTCACTCGAAATTAAGAGGGTCGTTTTCAAAAAAGATCAAACGAAAAAGACAATTCAGAGAATCAATCAAATAGTCAACAAGAGCAATAATTCAACTACGTTAATATATGGGTCAACAAGAACAATAATTTAACGTCATCAGTATATGTCTAATAATCAAGAAGTCATGAATTTGAATTTCTCATCTTCAAATAAATAAGTCAATCAATGAGGATCCTATTAGATCTGTGATGGTTGTTGATCAAAATGGAATCATTCATTAATGGATGGTAGTCCAAAGGTCAGGCTAAGCCTGGCTTAAGCCCAGATCTAAGCCTATCAAAGTTTGATCGGCCCAACCCTACATATTTCTTTACTAAATTGAATATGGATCACCAATTTAAAGAAAGTTTTTTTTTTTAAGTAAACAACAAGTAGGGGATAAGTGATTCAAACACTTACCATCAAATTAAGTTATTGCTCTTATTCAAATGAACTAACTTATTTGAGTGATATTTATAATTCTTTATATAATATATTTCAAGAAAATTGTGTAAACCTTGTTACAATTCCATTCTTGAACTATTAATTTAATAAATTAGTTTTTTTTTTTTTGTTAAATGTTGTCATCACACTCTTTGCCTTTTAATTTAATCAACCAATTTCTTTTTTTTTTCTTTTTTTCTTTCTTTTTTTTTTTTTTTTTGAGATTACAATAATTGGAGGTGGGGGATTTGAACCCAACACCTTATTGGTGTACACCAATGCTGCTGAACAACTACTCTTGTTGGCAATCAACCAACTTCTTATAATTTGCTAAATGTTAAAATTGATCTCTAGACTTCTCAAAGTAATAAGAAACTTATCTAAGTGATAAGAAACTGATTGTGTAAAGACTCGATTTAGAATAAAATCTATATTGAGAATTTACTAGCATCACAACAAATCATTAAATAATACTCTATAATTTAAAATCAAAAGCATACACATTTATTCTTCAATATAAGTATAAAACAGTAAATGTTCTCCAGGATCATTAAAAACAAAGTATAGTAGAAATGAAATAACATGAGTTCAAATAGTTGAAGCGGAATAAGATGATAATAAAAATAACGGAGACCTCGTGATCAAACAACATTCATCTTCAGCTCATTAGTCTTGGTATGGTTCTTTTTCCTGCAATGGAAAAATAATAAGGGTAAATATTGAAACACCCCATAAAGATCCCTCAACTAGGATACATACATATAACAACTAACCATTTAAACAAGTAACTACATGCATCATCTATAACCTAATACTCAAGACCATAATCTCCGGCACAAGTCACCATTGGTGACGGACCTCTAATAGGTGACCAAATTAGTTTAGGTACTCAAACCTAACTCAAAATTTAAATATGAGCTTAACATAGCTAAGATTTCGAGAACTTCCAAGATTCAACTCACAAGTATCATAAATGATCCTAAAATAACATATCAATCCTCGGGGAACACTATTGGCTCTCACTTGTTAGGAACATAATTAGTCTCAGCTCCTTAGGAACACAACTAGTCCCAAGTAAAAGAGCAAATATCGACTTCAAACTCATTACCTTAAAAAAAGTCAAAGGGCATCTTCACCCAATGACCATATTAACCAAGGGACACCCTAGTTAATAACTCTAGATAGAAAAGTATGCAAATGCCATCAATCGCAGGAGCTCTCTGCCAAGACAAGGTGTGTGTCTCCACATACTACATGCAATTGTATATGGTCAAAGATAGGCCTATACCAACTGATCATGTACCAGGTCTACGCATGTTTAACATGATAGAGTATACAACTGAACGCACACTAGTGGCTCTCACTAGATCCCAAATCCAACGTGTCCATACTTTAGCTCAAAGTTGTTACTTTTTAGTGAAAGGCTTGCATTCTTGACCGAGCACATGTATAATGAGCTACAAACGAGCGCGTGCATGGGCCAGGATGCGCATTAACAAGCACACACTAGTGGCCAAAAAGCCACAACGATGCTTCACATGGTGAGGGCATGGATTGATTGCACGGCGGGGCTGTGGCGCTCAAGAAGTAGTGTTGCATTTATATCATTAAATTTTTTAATTTTAATTAATCAACTTTTGAAAATTTACTATCAACGTGCAATCTACCTCTTATATTATATGTGTAGCACAATTTCTATTATAATTTATCTATAGCACATAATTTTTTATTAGTGATAGAACAGTCATAGTGATAAAACTCAACCAGTGATAAAATGAAAAAAAATCCGAAATAATTTATCAAATTAAAGATGTGATTGTAACAAACACATAATTTAGAATTGGTTTGTGCAAATTTCTCCTATGTCATATATGAAGAAATAAAATTTTCTTTAAAAATCCTAAAGTATACTTTTATATTTATATATTATGATTTTTTTTTTTTTTTTAATCTAACCATGTACTAAGGAAAAGTTTTTTACAATAAAGGTTAAATTTAAACATTTAAAAATAAATAAATAAAACTAATATTTTAGACTAGTTGTCACTAGACACCTAAATATTTTCATTAATAAATCATTATTACTCAACTTTAAAATTTAGTTCTAAAACCAAACCCTTAAATTTTCTCTTTTTCTTTTATTTCTTGGAACAAAAAAAAAACCTTGAATTTTAAATGAAGTTTTTAGATTTTTAAATAAAAACTATATTTAAATTTAATAAAGGATTAAAAAATGACATGGCACCTAATGTCTAAATTAGAAGGCAAAAAATCTCTAAAAAAAAAATTAGAAGGCATAAGCAATATGATGTAGAAAGATTCAAATTGTAGTTACTCCTTATTTATCTTTCAAGATATTGTTAAATTTGTTCATATATATTGTTTCTATATATTGCCAACTATCAAGTAATTTACTTGAATGAAGTTAGATATGCCAATAGAACAATAGCTCAAATGACATCGATGTATACCTAATAACCTTGAAATCTTAGGTTCGAGTCTCCCCCACCTCCAATTGATGTAATCTCAAAAAAGGAATGAAATTAGATATAAACCTTCCAACTCTTAATGGATCTTTAGGCATGGAATAAATTTCTAAGTTTGATGGAAAATAATAATAATAAATTTCTTCAAGCCTTTTTTAATAATTTAGTCATAATTTCAAAATTGAAAGAAATTTCAAACTTTTCGCGACAAAAATACTAGAAGAAAACATACAACCCAACAATTTTATCTATTGTAAAAAAATAAATATCATCAAAACCTAAAGTTACTTAATTTTAATGAAATTGAAAATAAAAGATATAAAAATTAAAATCGTTTTCAAGTCAAGCACAAGCTCAACTTTGTTCCAATAAGCCAAGCTCAAAGATTGGATCAGCTTGACATTGGTTTAAGAATGCTAGCTTGGCCATGTACTTTAAGGTTCAAGCAGGCGCAATGATACAGTTGAAAGGGATGGAAAAGACATTCGGAGTTAGTTAGCTATGTGAGACAAACGTGAACCAAACGATAACGGAGCCTTGATCTTCGAGCAATGTACACAAAGACTACAATAGCCCACAAGGAATGAACATGCGATGATGTTACTAGACATAAAGATCAAACGACGGATGAAGTTATTAGGTGTAAAGATTGAACGACACAAGCTTGAACCCTAAACCCTAAACCCTAAACGCTAAACTGCACCTTCAAGAAGAAATGCCTTTTGTTTCATATATAACCTCAATTTTCGAATCAAATTTTGATCTCTTTTTAAGAATAGAACAAAACCAAATCAATGATTTTAAAAAAAAAAAAACAACCAAGGTGTTCAATGTTATAGAAACAAACTAACCCAAATTGATTCAATTCAACCATTTATTGAGCACCCCGACTCTCTTCGAGAAAGTACTTTCCTTCCCAATTTTTCAATTTAGTCAAATGAATGAACTAATGTCAAAGAGAAGCGGCCTAATGGTCAAAAAAAGACCTTAAGGTGTTAGAAATGAAAGGTTCAATCTAAATATTGTAGAATCAAATGGTATATCACATGACATTAGTCAAGGTGCGTAAAAGATGGCCCCAAACAAACACATATATAAAAAAAATGTAATTTACTTTTGTTATGAATGCCAAAGTTAATCCATGTGCACTTCCATTTTTCTCACAAAACCATCAAACAAAAAAAATGGATAAAAAATTAATTTTTAGATAACAAAGACAATTTCTATAAAACAAAACCACGTCCTTGGCAGGGTGAATTATGTCCATACATGAGCCGAGATTATTGTAATAGAGAACGAGGTACAATTACCAATTTTGAGGCACAAGCACAAGTGCAAAAAAAGAGCATGAAGACTATAAAAATATTTATAAATAAGAGATATCATGGAGTGAGAATATAATTATTAAAAATATATATTAAAGATTAATAAATATTACTTTTTTTAGTTAACAAAGAACTCTAGACAAAAGAATTTTTGCATTAAGATCGTTAAAACTTTTTTTTTTGTAACCCAATATGGTAGTGCACTTTCATACCTGAGGTGTTTAAGGCAAATGAGTTAATACTTAGATAAGGGTGGATAAGTATTTTGAAAATATTTACTCATCCTTAAAACCACATATTTTTACTTTTTTTGCATTTCTTTCTCTACTTTAGCATTTCTCCCTCCATCAATCAAAGCTAATTTTAAAAAAAAAAAAAAAAAATATGTGACTCTAAGGTGGGTAAGTATTTCCAAAATATTTACCTACTCTTACCTAAGTATTACTCTTAAGGCACGAGACAAGGCACTAGACCTCTATACCTTGAGGCTAGGAGCATCGAGGTGTGAGCGAGAAAATTGTCAATTTAGAGCCCTTTCCATAGCCTTAAAGGATTACATGGTTAATTTCAAAACTAGAGCTAAAATAGGACCCTAATCCAAATCTCATGGTTATATTTGTATTTTTTCTACTTGCATTCTAAGTTGGGTTTGCAAAGTAAGAAAGGTAATAACAATAATATACAAGAAAGAACATTTTGAAAGAATTTAAGGTGTCAAATTAGATAATTCAGCATTCGCAAATAAATTAAATAGAGAAGACTCTGATTAAGTTGGAGAAAAGTGTTTTCAACAATGCCCTGAGCAGGAGGGCTAAACAATGACCCAAAATTTATGGCATTGTAAAATAAAAAAAACGCACCTCATGGATATTTCCTAATGTTAGTCCCTATACACCTGTTGAGGCTGAAAAAGGAAAACAAAATAAGGTGTTATATTATCATCAAAAATAGATTTGAGGGCATAAACTAAGGCGAAATTTAGATCCTCCTCAGATTCAGGCATTGGTTAATGCAAAAATGCAGTTATTGAAAAACAGACAATAATTTCATTTTGACCATCTATTTTCCCCCTCAAAATCAAAATAAAAGTTCAAAAAAGCTAATCTGGACCGATGTTTAATAAGGTTTGAGACTCGCACGACAAAAAACTCTAACTTTTAGCTTTGAGGCTTGCACCTGTATTTGGATCAAAAGAGGTTTACGCCTCTATGAAACTGCACTATGGCGTAAAATCTCTACGCCGCCTTACATAATGATTAGAAGAACAATTTGAACTATTTTGAACTAATACTACTTTTAGTACTTATGATTTACGAACTTTGGAAACAAACAATTTATGGAATAATTTTATCTATTAGTGATAATCAGAATGGTGTTAAAGAAATTTTTTCTAAAAAATTGGTTCAAGATTAAACAGGTTTTATTCTTTTCTTTTTTTTGAAACAAGGATAACCATGCCCGTCCCTAGACGAGGCACCAAAGACATCGAAGGAATAATGTCACAGGTGAGTTTCAAACCTGGGACCTTGAGGACAAACAGGTTCTATTCTTAAATAGATAAGGCCTTGTTAGTACTGACAAGGGACAAGAAATCAAATAGTATGTACCTTTAGGAGCTGGTGGTTCATCTTGCGGCTTCATGGCTGGGAAGAGAAGCACTTCCTGTTTTCAAAATAAGAGCAGTGTGAGAAAAAAGATTTGGAGCACAGAAAAAATAAAACTTGGCTGAAGCACAAACCTTGATGTTCTGAGAATCTGTCAACAACATAGCTAGTCGATCAATACCCATTCCCCAGCCACCAGTAGGAGGCAATCCGTACTCAAGAGCAGTACAAAACGTTTCATCCAAAGCCATTGCTTCATCATCACCCGACTGCCGGTCCTGTTAAAAAACAAATCATCAAGCCATTCTCTCCGCAAATCTTCATTTAGATTTCTAAGTTTTAACTCAATACTGTAATCGTATAAGTATTACAGGATATGATACCTTAAGTTGTTCGGCAAACCGCTGGCGTTGTACAACAGGATCATTCAATTCAGTGTACGCATTACATACCTGAATATCCATCAAATGTTAACAGCAGAAGTATAAAGGCAGACAGACAATCACGTAAAAGACAGAAATTATTATTGAGTTTTGGTAGCTTACTTCATGTTTGTTGATGAACAATTCAAAACGTTCAGTTAAACTTGGTCTTGCTCGATGCCACTTCGCCAAAGGACTCATAATCTCAGGATGATTGATGATGAAAGCAGGATTCACGCACATTTCTTCTAGGAAGTGCCCCACAAGCTGCAAAAATATGTACTTGTAAAAATACTGTAGCAAAAAATGTGCTAGTGCAAATTTTTCAGAGATGAGATTTAGTCACTTGTTACTTTTACAAGATTTCTTATCTAAACAAGATTAGCTTCAACAAATAAAACCACATGATTAAGAGGATTACTTTATCCAGCAAACGAGCAGTTGTTTCAGGTGGAGGACATTTGATTTCAAATTTCTGGCATGCCTCTCTAAGATACTTATTAGCTTCATCACTGGACAGATCCTTGGGTATATTGAGATTGGCTATCTTTTCTAATCCTTCAATCATGTCAATCCTCCTGCAGCACATTAAAAATATTCAAGATAATCCCAAATAAGATTCAGGTCTGCATAGTTCAAAGTTCATACACGAGGTAAACAAAATTATCACAAACAGACCTGAAAGGGGGAGTGAAATCAATCTCAATAGGATCGTTATCAAGCCCATTTGAATGATATTTTACTTTATAGCCCCCTGTAAGCTCCTTCACCATCCCTATTTCAGATACAACAGTGTCAGCGTAGATACAAGTGAATTGAGATGGAAACTAGGAAGGCAATGATGGACAATCCAAAGGAGTTAACATGCATGTAACATCTCAAGTAACATTCTTATACGATGAACAAACTTTAATTGAGAAGAAGATATGAAGAAAAACAAATACAAAAATAGGCCGAAACAAAGGAGCCAAACTACAAAAAGGGGCTCAAATCCGAAGTTTTAATATTACCACTTAGCATTTTCTCAGTGAGTTCCATCAAATCATTGTAGTCTGCAAACGCCATGTAGAACTCGCAGGTGGTGAACTCGGGGTTATGAGTCAAATCAATACCCTCGTTTCTAAATTGTTTCCCTATCTCATATACGCGGTCTAATCCACCGACAACTAACTCCTTGAGATAAAGTTCAGGTGCAATGCGCATAAACAATTTCATATCAAGATCATTGTGGAAGGTCACAAATGGACGGGCTGCTGCTCCTCCAGCAATCATATTCATCATTGGTGTTTCAACCTAAGGGTTACAACATACAAAAAAGGATAAGAGAAATGAAATGCAGGTGCATTTCATCCGAAATCATAAATTTCAATGGTAAAGAGTATACAAACCTCCAAGAAGTCAAGATCATCAAGAAACTTCCTAACATATTGGATTACTTTAGCTCTGGTTTTGAATATTTGCCTCACTTCCAAATTTAACATCAAATCCAGATATCGTTGCCGATAACGAGTTTCCTGGAATAAGAAGATTGAGCATAATGTACCATAATATTTGCCTTAAAATGTTAATCAGACATGAAAATTCAACAAGCAAAGGAACACAAATAGAGTCAACAGCTATGAGTCTTAGTTCGGGACAAAATACAATGAATCAGAAAGATCAAGATGTTCTATGCATAAACTTGATTGATGAAGTGTAATAAAACCAAAATGGCTCAAGTGCTAGGCACAAATCCTAAACCCTAAAGCTCAAATGCTGCTTGTAGTTTACTCAATAAAGTGTTTTAATCTTTTGCCGGCAAGAGCATATCTCAATTGGCATAAGTGTTTGCCCATGACCAAGAGGTCATAGGTTCTATCCCCACCCTCAATTGTTGTTTTTCTATAAGAATCACCCTAATTGGTATCGAACTCAAAAAAATAAAGTGTTTTAACTTTTATCTTTCCTTCTACTGATATGCCAACATTTTTCTTTTGTTCATAGATACAAAAAATACTAGCGGGAACGTTTCCTTTTCTTTTATTATCAATCCAAGCTTCGGTCAACTGAAGATTGGATTAAAAGAGTTATTTTCGGCCTTTGAATCAAGAAGAAAGCAAAAAATACGAACTCTTATGGATTGATAGATGATTCTAAGGCAGCTCGGCTTAAATCTTCTTCATGGTGTTCTATATCCTAACTATTCCTAGGGGCTGTTTGGATGGGGATTTATAGGAGTGTTTCATTAAGACTGTTTCAATGAGGATTTATAGGAGTGATTAAAAATTGGGATTTGTGCAATAGCTTGTTTGGATGGAGTTTTTTGTTGAGGAGTTATAGGGAAAAGCTTGTTTGGATGGAGATTTTGGAAGAGGAGTTGCAAGATTAACTCGTTTGGTTGGAGATTTTGGAGGAAGCGTTATATGTTGATTTTTTTTAATGTTTTATTTATATAGACAATTTATATGAATGTTTTTTGTTCATTTATACAAAATTTCTCATTTTTATTAATATTTGTCAATATGTCTCTTCCAATTATCTTGCTTTAAAAATTATATAAATTTCTAAATTATTCAAATAATATTAAAACAATGTATTTTGCATGTTTAATTTTAGCTAAAGTATAAACATATCCATAAATTATGAAGTTTGTATTAAACATACTCCTAAACTTTAAAAAAATTTAAAAGTACCCATGAGCTTTGAAAAATGTTTCAAAAATACGCTTTCGGTTAATTTTGGATGGAAAAAGTTTTGTTTCAAAAATACCCCTCAACTTTAAAAAAGTTTAAAAAATATCCTTAGTTTTCAAAAAATATAACAAAAAAATCTTTTAACATTTTATTATAAAAAAATAATAATTATTATTGGAAAAATTGTTTTTAACATTTTTTTCGATTAAGAAAGTTTTTGAAACTTTTTTAAAATTGATGATTTAAAAAAAAAAAAAAAAAAACTTTAACAGTAGCGCATTGACATTTTTCGAAATTCAAGGATACTTTTGAAACTTTTCAAAGTTGTGGAGCATGTTTGACACGAACTCCATAATTCAATGGTATGTTTTATAATTTAGCCCTAATTCTAATTAAATTTTATAAAAAAAATAGAAAATTTTTAAATAAAAATAGATAATACTCAATCTTTTTTTAATAATTATATTTTTTATTTTTTAAATAAAATATATAGAATCTCAACGAAAAAATAATTATTATTTAATCTGAAAATCTCATTGAAAACCTGGTTTTGAAAATCTCTTTTCTGGAGTAATTACAATAGCTCGTTTGGATGTAGTTTTTTGAAAAGTGATTGAAAAATTTATTTTGAAAATCTAGTTGAAAACCTCCATCCAAACACCCCCTAGGATTTTCCCTGCCAGATATATGTCTTAATTGGAATGCATTTGTATACTCTTTCTAAAGTTACGTTTTTTCAGTTTTGTAGTTTATCTTGCCTGTTTTTGTTATTTCTCTCTTCAGCTGGTTTATATCTTGGAGAAATAACCTGTCCATTAAACCAATGAATTGTTTGCTTCTTGTTAAGAAAAATTACTAGTGGGCCTATTAACTTAACAAAAACGTGCATACTTTCTAGCAACTAATTGGAAAGGTTTTATGCAGACCCTTTAAACAAAAGAAAGTAAAACAGATGTTTGGTTCCTGTAAGTAAGCAAAAGAAAGTGAGACATGAATAGAATAGATACCTGATCTTTTAAAATATAGGTTTCAGGATTCCTGGTACAACCTGGGACCCATGCGTCATTTTTCTATACAAATATGAAGACATAATGAGAACTCATCTAAAGATTCTAAACAACCTTCACAGAGAAACTAGTTTTATTCACCTTCAAATTTGCGTTCTCAGAACCAGGAGCCGCCTTCTGCCTTGGCATCATATGCAGACAGTGAGAAAGAACAATGAACGATTTAGGAAAGATACTGAGCTCTCCCCTTTTTGTTTTTCCTGCAAGAATAGAACATATTGTTAAAAAAAACCATTTTTCAAGGTTCATATGACTCATCAAACTTAACTCTAGCTCTTTTTTTATTCTTAAAAATCAAGTAGCAGAAATACAAAAGAGCCCAAGGAAGAAAATTTAAAACCATGGGTTTTTCAAAATTGAACTATAAAAAGGTTGGATTTCTCAGAGGAGAGGTGGCTGAGGCTAACTACAGCTTTATTATCCATACCTACTACAAATGAGAGAGCAAAATGAACAGAACTTTTTTTCTCTTTTGAGCAACTGCCTAAACCCTACTAAATCTAGTTGTCAAAAAAAACTCATAGGAAATTAATTTGATAGGTGGCCATCATCGACCGAAGCAAAATGAATTAAATCAATGTAGCAAATCCAGCTCCTCTCTCTTTCCATTATGATGCAAGAAATATATCAGAAGGAACTAGAAAGGAAAAAGACAATTGAGAAACAAACATCATTGACTAGACTTCCGAAAAATAAAGGTAAAATACTAGTAAAGAAAAAGATCCTAGACATAGGAAATTCTTGCAGCCGACCTGGAAACCCGGTGACACCAACTATATCCCCACGCTTCACACTGGAATGAAACCTTGCAAATTCAGCTTCATCTAGCTCTGAATTACTGCATCATTAAAATGAAATATTATATATAAAAATGCAGTCTTTGGAAATTAATTGGAGTTAGTGTACAGTTGCCAAAGGACCATAAAATATATTATTCACAATTAGAACTGGTATATTAGAGAAAGAGACAAAATAGTTTCAATTCATACCGTGCATCAGTCATTACTTGGATTTTAGCTCCAGAACCATGAAGATCATAAAATATTAACTTCGAGGAAGATGATCTCTTGCTCATTATTCTCCCTTCAATGGGAAAAGTCACAACACACAAGCACAAAGATCAAAATTTGTTTAGGATATCAAAGAAAAAAACCATGAAAAGGTATAAGTTTTGGTTCTATGTACCGGCAAGAGCTACTGAGACTTCCTCAAGGTGATCACCATTATTTAAACTTCCATATTTCTCAATATACTCTATGAGAGACATTGCAACCTGAAACTTATGAGGATATGGATTTCTACCATCTGCTTTCTGAGATGCTAGATATTTCAACCTATTTTCAAAATATTGCTGCAAAACACAAGCCAATTGGGGAGAAAAATCAGCCTGACAAAAGTTCTAAAATAACTGAAATAAAACTTGTCAAACTAAAAACACAATAGTTGTACCGTAGGGTCCATTTCTTCATCATCTATTGCTATAGATTTCTTATCCTGGGATGATTCCTGGTACATAGATACATTTTAGTCATAAAGAACCTTCTGTAGTGGTAATCTATAATAACATTATAGCATGATATATGGCCACCAAAGTTCATAGCTTATTATTTTCCATATAAAGATAGCATTTAATCTGACTTCCAGACTGGAACTATCAACTTAATCATTTAAATTGATAATGAATAACTAGCTCCTATGAATAATTATTCGCTCTGTTCTTAATTAATGATTTTAAAAACACTAAAACCTTTAGGTGTTCTTTGAGTGACGGCTAGTAGCCTAGTACCTGCATTGCTTTCTCCTTCAATTCTTCTTTACGCCTCCGTTCCTCTTCCTTCTGCTTCAACTTCAATTCCTTCTTGCGTGCACTGCAAAAATTTCAAAGTTGAGGTCCTAAAACTTCAAAAGTTGTAATTTAATCAAAGAATAAATAATATAAAATAACTACCAACAAACCAAGAACAATTTTTTTAAAAAAAATGGATAAACAATTTTCAAGATAGGTTAATTCAACAAAATCAAATTGGAACTCAAGAAAACTCTACCTATTAAAAACAAACCCAGCCTTAAATAAATTAGCTCGACTAACGTCCACTTTCACACCATAGCTTTAAAATATGAGCAAAAATTCTACAGAACACTTACTTCTTGCTTTTAGTTTCTTCAGCTCCTGGAGCAACAGAGTCCGTTGCATCGGCAGCCTTTGTAGCTCCTTCGACCGGATCCACCATTTTAAGTCAATGAAACGTCTAAGCACACAAGAAAAGGTAACTGGCCACCAAGCCTGCACTTGTGGAGAAATTTGAATAAAATAAAAAAAATAAACCTCTACCAACAGTGTTCTCTTATTTCAAAATATAATTTTGTAGCACTCTATAATCTATAAGAATAACTGTGTCTATACTATATACATAAAAATGGCTAAACGAGAGAACCTTTACGTCCTACAAGTGAGTATAACTCATTAATTGGCATACACTCTTTTCTTTGAGGTTGGAATTTCAAATCTCAATAGCCCAAATTTGTAGTACTCGACAAAAAAAAAATCTTTTACGTACTCCACTTTTAAAAATATGTCTTTCTACTAAACATTATTTAACTTTTAAAATTGAAGTACATGAATTACAAACTGTAGAGACAATTCTTAGTTCCATTAAATTTAAAGTATCATTGGCAATGTTTAATAAGGTTAAAGGCGGTCTCAAGGTTTATCTTCTTGAAGAAGTGAGGTGCAAGCCTCAAGGCGGTATGAGGCATAAGCCTCAATTTTAATTAAAAATATTATACAAATCTTAAATTTGTGTAAAAAAGTAAGGCAAAATATAAGATTTACATGAAAGTATAAAACACCCCAACATAAATAAAATTTCTAAAAAGAAAGCTTCGACATCACTATTCACGAGTGTTTTTTTTTCCTGTAACCATGAATTGGAGCTTCGCTCCTTGGGGACCTCAAACATCACTACTAGTATCACAAATAGTATTGAGATTTTCTATTTTTTTGCGTTCAATGATTTGAAGTGTAAGTAGTAAAAGTAGCAAGAGTTCAAATTGTTATAATTCGACCCCCTTACATTTTAAAGAAATGAGAAAATTAATATTTAATGTTCTCATCTCATGCAACAAATGTGTGACCAAAGGAAATTAAAACTCATTCCTTACTGTCCCCAATGGGCGGTGATTGAAGACTTGGGCTTTAAAGTTGTGCTCCCCTCAAGGTCCCAAGGTCGAGACTCACCTGTGATATTAATCCTTCAATGTCTCCTGTGCCTGGCCTAGGAACAGGCGTGTTTACCTTGTTTAAAAAAAAAACCATTCCCTACTCCTCAACTATAATCTACAGATATATATATATATATATAAAGAATGGAGTGGAAAGTTCATGATAGCAGAAGCAGGGAAATTTTGAGGCAAGACCAAAGAAACATACAGATGATCAAAACATCAATTGAGAAACCATATGCAACAAGTCAAAATGTCAGTACAACCACGCCCCAATTTACCGCAATGCCTTTTTCATTTCATTTGCAATTCAGCTATGTTAATGACGGAAACAACAAAAACCAATCCTCCATTATTCATTAGACAAGTCCTGATTGTAGTATTTCAAGTGATAAGAAAGACATAGATGGAAATTGTGAGAATACCAGTAACAAAAGAGAGAAGAAAATCGGAGAAAAACTACGGCGGCGGCGGCGGCGGCGAAACTGAGCGGCTGAAATGTAGAAGAGCGCGAAGAAGAAGAGGAAGAAATGGTTGCGAAGAAGAAGATGAAAGAATTATGTAATTAGGGTTTAGAGCTTCTTTTTTTTTTTTTTTACGGTACGTTCTGAGTTTCTTCCTCTTAACAAAAGCAAAGTGGGCGTTATTGGTCAGCGGAATATATTTTTTTAAAAAGTTAAATTGCAAATTTCTCAAAAACACTTTAAAAAAACTTTGAGGGTAAATTATAAAAATACCCTTAAACTATCACACTCGTGCACTCGTGCAAAGTTGTGTCCAACTTTCAAAAGTTTTAAAAGTATCTTTGAATTTCACAAAACGTTTCAAAAATATCTTTGTTGTTAGTTTTTTATGGAAACTGTTAAATTTGTGTTTAATAACTAATTTAGTTTTTCAAATATTCAAATTCAATGTGTTCTTTAGATAAAATGAACAAAAAATTATTGATTATGGCTTTCGACCTAAGATTTGTTATTTATTATTACAGGAAGATTAACACTATAATTTAAAGTTCATTTATAACCTTGAAATTTATTTAAATTTATGAGTTTTTTTTTATCAATTACAAATGTAACATTAAATTTGAAAATTTAAAGCATGTTACAATGGACAATGCAACCAATAAAAAAATATTAGTTCATTTCTATCAATGGCTAACGTTCAATGACTTTTTTTAATAGTTCTATGCTTTTTTTAGTACATATATTGGACGAGTTGGATGATTGACCGACCCAAAAAGTATGAGTAGTCCAAAAAATTCCTATAACTCAACCTGAGTACATTCCTAACTGCTACATATTTAATTGTAAGATAAATTTTTTATCTTTGTATTTTTAATATATGGATTACTTTTATATAAATAGTAGTTGTTTGATTAATTGAATTGTTAGTATGATGTTGAAAAAATTTCTTAATATATTTATCTTATGATTAGTGTTTACCAATGTTAGCTTAAGACTAACTAGTATTTTTTAATTGGTTGTATTGTTCGTTATAGCATGTTATACATTCTCAGTTAAATTCACAATTGATAACAAGAAACCCGAAAGTTTGAATAAATTAAGGTTATCTTAATATAATAATAAACAACAAATCTTAATTTGACACCCTTTATAAGTCATCAAATTTTTTTCTGTTTATCTCGTCTGAAGTTTGACAGTTCAAATTCAAATATTTGGAAATCTAAATTATTTAAATTTTATAATATTTTAAGACCAAGTGTATTTTTTAAACCTTTTAAGATTCAAGGGTATTTTTTAAACAAAATTTTAATTGTTTCCATCCAAAACTAACCGTAAAGGTATTTTTGACAAGTTTTGTAAAATTCAAGGGTAGTTTTGAAACTTTTCAAAATTAAAGGTAAGTTTGACATAAATGTCATAGTTCAGGGGCATATATGATAATTTAGCCAAACTTTTAAAATGAAAACAACCAATGAAACCAACACATGATCATTCTATTTAATATTTTCAAGAAAATAAGCTTTAAAATGGAAAAAAATTAAATTAAATAAGTGGACATTAAACTTTAAGTTATACCTTAATACTGTTGGCGGAGTAAACGAATAGTGGGTCATTTCTACTTTTATAAACGAGGAATATTTAGGTCATAATATTCATGTATATGGTTCAATATGGACTACATTCTATTTAATTCTAAACCCAAAAAATTTAAATTTTAAATTTTTTTTAAAAAAAGTGTGGCTACATTAAACTACCTAAAAAGATATTAGTATTTAAGTTATATTGGATACGACCTAAATATTTTTATTTATAAAATGTACATCGATCTTTGTAAAAGCTTAAATGGGTGTATACATAGATATATGTATAGAATAATTAAAAAAAAAAAAAAAAAATTGATTGACACCAATATGTATCTATAGATTTAGAGGTCGTGGTTCAATTTCTACCAAACTAAAAAAAACAAGGAAAATACGTAATTAAAAATTATTTAAATTCAATTAAATTTTCACTAAACTATTAGAAACTTCCTTCACATTTCCATTCTAACATGTTTTATCATAGAGTAAATTAAAAGTTAGGTACCTCTACTTTGTCCATCATTTTCTTGTCTATTTTATTTATCTAATCCAGTAGTCAATAATAACAAGGTTATTTTAGCCAACAATAACAAGAAAAATAATCGATAATTCAAATATATTTGATCGTCAACAATAACAATTTTGTTTTTAGCTTTTTAAATTTAAACCTACAACACTATTTAGACTCAATATTTTTTTTCTTATTTGAATATTTCCTCTTATATTTATTTTTAAAAACCAAACAAAAATTTAAAAAAAAAAAAAAAAATTCTTCCAAAGGTTGATTTAATTTTTGAAATTTACTTAGCATTTACCTATTTTGTTAAAAAAAGATAGAACACGTAATAAAAAAATGAATTTGTTATAGAAATTTTAAGTAAAAATAAATTTAAATTTCATTCAATAACTATTTAGTTTTTTATTTTAAATTTTAAATTCGTATTTATTCAAATTTTATACATAAAATTTCATCTTTGGTTACTAAAGTATGTGAATTTTAATTAAATTTCATGAACCAAAACAAGTATTTGGAAACTATTTTTTTAATCTTCAAAATTTGATTTGTTTTTAGAAATCATGAGCCAAATGCATATGTCAATGTAATGTAAACTATGCATTCCATAGTAATTGAAGATTTAAATTTTAAATGCCAAAAATAAAAAATCAAATTATTATTAAACCGGATATGAAACCAAACTTCTCAATTCATTTACATTTCTACTATGAAATGGTTGCTCCGAAGTAAATGGATAACTTGTCATCTCCATCTTTCCTAAAGTTTACATCGGTCTTTTTTTATGTGTATATTTGTTTTATTAGTTTTTTTTTTTTTTTTTTTTGAAATCAATATTTGTTTTATTAGTTTAATCCATGGTCAAGAATAATTAAAAAAATATTGAAATTAAAATTAAAAAAAATCAAATGTTTGCTCACAAAGTAAATTGATAGTTAAGTATATAGACTTTGTCCACATTTTTCTTATCTATTGTATTTATTTATTCCGCTGGTCAAGAAGAATAGAAAAGTTAATTAACAATTCATATATAGAATTCCCTTACCGTTCTATTCTGAAATGCTTTTTCTTTTTTCTAAACGTTCTGAAATGCTTTTTCTTTTTTTTAAACGTTCTGAAATACTTGCTCCCAAAGTAAATACATAATTAATTATATCTAATCTCAAAAAAAAAAAAATTATATCTACATTTCATATTACTAGAAAACTTGCAGGTTATCAAAAAAAAAAATGCAGGTTCGATACATATTTAATATATTTCAACGTATTATAAATTTAAATTTTATTTTTATTTTTTTGGAATTTTAGAAAGTTATATGACACTAATTTTATGCTACATCTTAACATTTTTATAAAAATTTAACAATAATACAGATAAACTATATATTTTAATTTATAAGTTTTTTTTTTTTTTCGAGAAGAGTAATTATATAAGGTTTTAAATAGGGTTTTTGCATGTATATTACAAAATGATTAAAATATTCAATGAATAACAAAATAATAAAAATATTTGCACATATAGAAAAAAATGTAATTGATTGACTTTCATATTGATAGATTTTATTGCTGATAAACTGATAAATAAAGTAAATTGATAGGCTTTTATTAGATTCTATTATAGAATCAATCCATTAGTAATAAAATTGATGGACTTCTATAACTAGAGAATCATAGATTCTATCAAAATATTCCATAAAAAATGGTAAATTGAGACTTAAAACAAAATAGGAAGAATTTGCTATAAATAAATTATTTTTAAAAAATTGTTATAATTGTAAATTGTGGTAAAAAAGTTACTATATAGTGCAAATTCCTTTTTTAAAAAGAGTTACTTCAACGATATTATTAATTAAATATATTGATGATATTATATTAATTTACATATTATACAAACTATAATAACGTTTGTTCCATTCTGTCAAAAAAAAAATAACGTTTGTTCCAAAAAATATATATATATATAATAACGTTACTTCTTTTTTTTTTTTTTAACATATAACAACGTTACTTAACTTTATATATTCTAGAACTTTGAAACGTCCTTGCACGAAGATTTTTTTTTTGGCATGTGAGATTATATTTTTATTTATTAAAATACTTATAAATAATATATATATATATATATATTTTAAATTAGTAAGTAAAATATTTATTATCTACTCCATTTAAAAATCTCATACAACGTAGTTCAAGATAAATGTGAAATAAAAAAAATATACGTATCATAATTTTTAAAGAAAATTATGAAATAAATTAAACTTTTTTAAGAAATAAGTTTTCGTCACGCTAAAATCTTACTTTGTACACAATATTTTTTTTCCATTCATTTATTATTTTAGTTTAATCTACGAACATCGAAGCCATCTTTTCAAAAAAAACCCTCGAAACCATCACCTTTCTAAAATCTTAAAAATCATATTTGTACTTTCTTATTTCATCTTATATTTTATAAATAATAAAAAATAAAGAAAATATTGAAATTTTTTTTATAAAAAAACTCATAAAATCTATTGTCTATATCTTCTATGAATTTTGATGAAACGTAAGTTTTTTAAATATTAATTTAAAACATAATATTATATTAAATCTATTGTTCTCTACAATAATAATAATGGTATATAGATTTATATTTAAATTTAAAAAATATATAATTAGTAAAATTGATAAAATTTAAGTAGCTTCGTATGTCAAAATATGAGTAGTATTTCAATGACATCACGTATCACAGAATAAGCAACAAATTATATGTTAAGTCATATTTATTATAATAACAAATAATAATAATAATAATATGAAAAAATAATAATTATAAAAAATTACCTTTCATTAATGGAAGAATGTGATAAACACTTCTTCAAAATTTTAAATACTCCATAAATTTAAAAGAAAATTATAAATTAAAGTTGAAGCATAAAATAAATAGAATTACACAAAGAAAACATAATAAAAATAAAAATAAATGAAGAAGAAGAAAATGTTATGTACAACGAATTAAATACAGATTGAAAAAATTGTTATTTACCTTCGTCGACAACCGCTCCCACGAACACAACTCAGTGCACCAATGCTAAGACTCCCAACCCGAACAAAATCTGTACATCTGTGCAACATCAAAAGAATTATTAGTAATTTGAATTTTGAAGAACAATAAATTTGTGGTATTTATAGAAAAAGTTGGAAACCAAAATCTTCTTTAAATTTGAAAAAAAAACTCAATATCTTCATTTGATTTTATACTTATTTAGTTTGAAGTGTTGGAGTGTAAATATGTATTTATGTATATTCTATCTAGGTCCGTTAGGCCTGCGAGATCCAGGCCCGTTGTAACCCTTATTTAAAGACATTGTTTCTTCCTCTAATGTATGAGAATAAGACGATTTGGTCGTATTAATTACATGGTATCAGAGTTAGGTTAAGAGGGAAAATCAGGGTTAGGAGAACATGGGCCGTCCGCCGCCGCCGAGGTCACCGCCGGCAGATTTCGGAAGCCCGAGGCCCGATCTACCCAGTCGTCCAAGTCCCGACTCCGTCCGATAAACGACGGAGCCGCACGCGCCGCTGCAAGCTTCCACCAGCCGCACGTGGAGGCGCGTCGCTCAGCCGTTCGGGTCGGGTCCGCCTGGGTTTTGTGCGCACCGACCAGCTCTACACGTGTGTGAGGTTTGTTTCGAGTTTCGGGCATCGGGGTGTCTCGATTTCGCTATTTTTCGCTATTGTGGGTACTTTTTTGCTTTTCCGATTGCGAAACTCTATTATGTTTTCCTTGAAATATTGTGTTATCTGCTGCATATTTAGATATAATTACGGTAATATGAGACATAACAAACATACTAGTGTGATTACTCATTCAATGGAAATCACCAAACGAAAGTTGAATGGGACGAATTATCTAGACTGACATCGGAAAATTCGAAACCACTTGCTGAGTAATGAACTAAAAGGACACATGGATAGTGATCCGCCTAAGAACGAAGTTGAAAAGAAGAAGTGAGAGCGGGTTGATGCACGCTTGTATAATCAGATCACTAACTCGATGAATGATGAGACTGTGGATCTAGTTAGTCACTGTACTGCAGTAAAATAACTATGACATATGGCGAGTTTCTGTACTCAAGAAAGGAGCAGGTTACAAGAACGTATGATGTTTGCTCATCGTATTTCCATGCTGACCAGAATGGCGAACCTTTGTTGGCCTATTACACGAAGCACAAGCGTAATAGTGCTAAGTTAAATTCTCTCATGTCGTTCAGTGCAGATATCGTCGTACAACAAACCTAGAGGGAATAATGGGGTTATCAGTTTTCTGCGTGGTCTGGGACCGGAATATGGGAATGCGAAATCCCAAATTCTCTCTAGTACTGAACTGCCATCCTTGGATGATGTGTTCGCCATTTACCGCAACGCATGTATGAATTTGATTGAGCGATCTAATGTTGTCTGATCGGAAGGAGCGAAGTTCGTGGTGGAAGACATGTGACTTCTCCAGTATCAAAATCTAGTTATGACAGACGCCCGGATATTAGCAGTGACGACCGGCATTCAGATACTCGAGTAGGAGTGACCTGTTATTACTGTCAGAAACCAGGTCATTTAAAGAGGGATTGCCGAAAACTACAATATGACAATCAAAAGCTTCAGAGAGCCCACCTTGCGTCGAGTGTGAAAGCACTTGTTGATGAGTTCGCCAAACTCCGAGTGTCCTCTACTTCATCGCAGCCATCATCATCCGAATTCCCGCCTGCTACAACCCTGGCTGAAACAGGAAACAATCATCGTCTCCTTTCGTCGTCTACAAAGTGGGTCATTGACTTTAGGGCGACTGCGCATATGACAGGTAACGAAAACTTGTTATCTACCTCGTTATCACCTGTTTAATCCCCTTCAGTTACCTTAGCTGATGGATCCTTGTCTCTTGTAAAGGGGTCTGGATCAATCACACTTACTCCTACCTTGACGTTATCCTCCGTTTTGTGTCTACCTACGTTCTCATATAATTTGATTTCAGTTAGTCAACTGTCTCGAGACTTACATTGTTTTGTTTCTTTCTTTCTAGATTATTGCTTGTTTCAGGATCATTCGACGTAAAAGATTATTGGTAGGGGGCATGCAGCTGGGGGCCTCTATATCCTAAATCAACAAACAATCCAGGTTGTGGCGTGTGCAGGTTCATCGTCCCTTTTTGAAGTTCATTGTCGCATGGGTCATCCTTGTTTATCTATTTTGAAGAAGTTATTTCCAGAGTTTAGGAACGTGTCATCTCTCAATTGTGAGTCATGTGAGTTTGCAAAATTTCATAGATTGAGTTCGAGTCCTAGGATTAATAAACGAGTTAATGCTCTATTTGAATTAGTCCACTCCAATGTTTGGGGTCCGAGTCATGTTATGTCTAAAACAGGATTTTGTTATTGTGTTACTTTTGTTGATGACTTTTCCCGGTTTACTTGAAACATTTAATGAAAAATCGGTCTGAGTTGTTTTCTCATTTCTGTGCCTTTAATGCTGAGATTCGTAATCAATTTCATGCTTCTATCAAATTTTTACGCACTGATAATGGGGGCGAATATTTTTCGGGCTCCCTTCGCTTCTATCTTAGTGAGAAGGGTATTGTTCATCAATCATCTTGTGCGGACACACCATCTCAGAATGGTGTGGTCGAGCATAAGAACAAGCATTTGCTGGAAACAGCTCGTGCCCTTTCTTTTCAAATGAAGGTTCCAAAACATTTTTAGGTTGATGTTGTGTCTACAGCTTGCTTTCTCATTAACTGGATGCCATCGTCGGTTTTGGGAGATAAAATTCCATTCCAAGTCTTATGTCCTTCTATGGAAATGTTCAATCTTCCACCTAAGATCTTCGGATGTACGTCCTTTGTTCGCGATGTTCGTCCTCAAAAGACGAAATTGGATCCTAAGTCTTTGAAATGTATCTTCTTAGGATACTCACGGGTCTAGAAAGGTTATCGTTATTTTTGTCCGAGTACGAACCGGTATATTGTCTCCTCTGATGTCAGCTTTTTTGAAGATACCCCTTTTGATCCAGTGTCCAGTCATCCACCTCTAGAGGATGATTTTTTAGTTTATGAAGTTGTATCCTCGTCTGGTATTTCGGACCCACCTCCTCAGTCTCTTCCTTAAGGTCCCTCTCTTTAACAGGTCTACACTCGCCGTCCACGACCCACAGAGGCTTACCCTGCACCAGTAGATTCTTCGTCGTTTGATTTGCGAGCTAGTGATGATCTAGACTTGCCCATTGCTCTTCCTAAAGGTAAACGTTCTTGTACGTATCCTATCTCTTCTTGTGTGTCATACAATCAATTATCCTCTGCTTCTTGTTCATTTCTTACTTCCCTTGATTCTGTGTCGGTGCCCAAAACTACTAGCGAAGCTTTGTCTCACCCAGGTTGACACCAGGCGATGGTTGAGGAGGTGGCTGTGTTGGATGCAAATGGGACTTGGGAACTGGTTGCTCGTCCAGAAGGAAAGCAGACGATTGGGTGTAAATGGGTGTTTGCTGTCAAAATGAATTCTAATGGGTCGGTTGCTCACCTGAAAGCACGGTTGGTTGCTAAGGGGTATGCTCAGACGTATGAAGTTGATTATAGTGAAACCTTCTCTCCCGTTGCCAAGATGTCGTCCATTCGCTTGTTTATTTCTCTCACAGCAATGAATGATTGGCCTCTGTTTCAGCTGGATGTTAAGAACGCCTTCTTACATGGTGACCTTCTTGAGGAAGCTTATGGACCAACCACCCGGGTTTGTTGCTCAAGGGGAGAATGCCAAAGTCTGTCGTCTTCGAAAATCCCTGTATGGCTTGAAACAGAGCCCACAAGCGTGGTTTGGTAAGTTCAATCAAGTCCTTGTGAAATTTGGAATGCAAAAATGCTCTTCCTACCATTCTGTCTTCTTCCGTCGGACTGAACATGGAATTGTGTTACTTGTGGTATATGTTGATGATATTGTGATAACAGGAAGTGATGGTTCAGGGATGGCCTCATTAAAGGTCTTCCTTCAAGAACAGTTTAGTTCAAAGGATCTTGGTGATTTAAAATATTTCTTGGGTATTGAAGTCATGAGAAGCAAGAAGGGGATCTTGTTGTCACAATGAAAATACGTTCTTGATCTGTTAAATGAAACAGGAAAGTTAGGCGTGAAACCATGCAGTACACTGATCGTACCAAACCAGCAGTTTGTCAGGGAATGCGAGGTTTTTCCTGATCTAGAGAGATACATGAAGCTGGTTGGGAAGTTGAACTACTTGACAGTCACTAGACCAGATATCACTTATTCTGTCAGTATCGTGAGTCGGTTTATGTCATCTCCTACAGTTGAACATTGGAGAGCTGTGGAACAAATTCTGAGTTATCTTAAATTTGCTCATAGAAGAGGTATTTTGTACAAAAACCATGGACATTCCGAGATTGAATGTTTTTTAGATGCTGATTGGGCAGGCTCTAAGGAAGACAGGAGGTCGACCTCGAGTTACTGTGTGTTTATGAGAGACAATTTGATATCATGGGGAAGTAAGAAACAGAATGTGGTGCCGCGTTCTAGTGCTGAGACAAAGTACAGAGTTATGTCCCAAGTAACGTGTGAAGTAGTGTGGCTGGTACAACTACTTAATGAAATTGGAATTAAAACTGCGACACCTGCTCGACTATGGTGTGACAACCAAGCAGCAATCCATATTACCTCTAACCTAGTGTTCCATGAGAGAATGAAGCATATCGAAGTGGATTGTCATTTTATTAGAGAGAAGATACAACAAGGCTTGATCTTAACGAGTTATGTGAAGACTGGAGAACAGCTGAGCGATATCTTCACCAAGGCATTGAATGAAGTTCGAATAGACTATCTCTGTAACAAGCTGGACATGATTGATATATTTTCTCCAACTTTAGGGGGAGTGTTGGAGTGTAAATATGTAGTTGTGTATATTCTATCTAGGTCCGTTAGGCCCGCGAGATCCAGGCACGTTGTAACCCTTATTTAAAGACATTGTTTCTCCCTCTTATATCATTTTTTAGTTGTATTAATTACATGAAGATACTAAATTTTAAAAATTAATAATAATAATAATAATAAGTCACATTTTAAGTAGTAAAGATAAAGATAAAGATAAAGATAAAGAATATTACACAGATTCTCTTATTTTCTAACTTAATTTATGAGATTTGCTAAAAATATATTATCTTCTGGATTATGAAAATCTAAATATCTAAATAATATAAATAATATTATAAATATATTTGCATTTTTTTTAATATTTGAATAGAAGATTATGGCATGTTTGTAATTTAGGGTGTGGTTTAAGAGTAAAATCGTCCAAAAATGATTTTCCTCTTAAGCCACACTTTAAGGTAGTATGATATGATATATATATATATATATATATTGGTATGAATTCAATTTTAAATGGTACGAATTCAGAATATAAGTAAAAATAATAAATTGTACTAAAAAAAGAAAAAATAATAAATGGTATGTTTTTTTTTTTTTTTGAATAAACATGGTATGTTATTTTATAATATCAGAAGATAAGTAAAAATAATAGATGGTATGAGTTCAATTTTAAATTTTAGTAAACTTATATTGTACTGCAAGTGTTATTTTTATATTATTATTATTTAATCTTAATTTAAAAATTATATAAATTATTATAATAATCAATTGGTTACCATTTCGAGTCAACCAAAGTAGTATAATTATTTGGTCACTATAATCATGGAAATCAATACTTAACTCTCATATATTTTAGAGTAGTATGGTTTGTGTCCCTCCGAAAAAAAAAGTCTCTATTAATTTTCTTAAAAAAAGGAATAATGATAAAATCTTTCTTGTAATTTACTATTTTGGGCCTTTTTTTTTAATTTACACAGTCCTTTTAAAAAAACAGTCCTTTTGTTGCCATTTCTGTATTCCTTCAATAGCATTTTCTACCTTTTAAAAATGGTTTTTTAGTTATATAGTTCTATTATTATTATTATTTTTTTTTTTGAGAAAATAGTTCTATTATTCTTTATAAAAGGATTATACACTACTATTATTAAATACATTAATAGTTTGATGTATGGATTGTTATCTGAAAAATAATGAATATGCTTAATAGTCTTTGTTCATAATAATAACTTCTTCCTTTTTTTTTTTTTTTAGAACAAATTTGGGAAAGGAGGACTAACAAATTCTACATAGAACTCGAAGTCGTGACCGCAGAGTTAAAATTGATTAATACCAAATAAAATAACAAACTACGTTACTGATCCTCGGTTCATAATAATAACTTCTAATATATCTTGAAGTTCCCTTTTTTGGTTCTTAGTTTGATATTCTTTTAACTATATTATTTTACAAATAACATTTATCTTCAAACTTGAGGTATTTTTAAAATATAATAGATGTCGTGTGCATTAGTAAATAAAACAGATTCAAATGAAATTTAAATAAACTACAATAATTCTAAGGGGCTGTTTGGGGTGGGTATTAACTTAACCCGGATTAAGTTAATACCCCTAATCCCTGTTTGTTTTGCAATATTTAGATTTATTTACTCCGTATTAAGAAAATACGGATTATGCACAATGTTTTGTTTCTTAAACCGAGCAACTTTTCGTCTTCCATCCTCGTTTCACGCCCTCTCTTCTCTCTCGTTTTGACAATGGTTAAACTTAAATCTCTGCGATGTTCGATTTACGCCTCTAATGGTTATTTCGCCTTCATTAAAGTTGTTCTACTCTCGATTTCGCATCGAGTAAGACCTATTTTGTTAAGGTTCGTGAATTGTTTTTCCCTCTTCACATCTGTTTTGATTTTTCACCGATCTATGTCTAATCTTAGTTTTTCTACGCATATCTAACAATCTTGCTGCGATTCGACTTCGAATCTTGCCGTTGGGGGACTACGTTCGAGTTTGCATGGGTCTCGAACAATATTCCAAATTTTCAGATGTATAGAAATCGATTTCGAAGTTCGCCAACAAGGTAGGGTTCGCCAACAATTATGTTTGTTTTGTTACTTTCTGACTTCACCTATGCTTAGCTATAAAACTTTACTCATTCCATTTTGTTGTACTAAATATGTCTTATGTTTCTTTGTTTGTGACTTTACCTAAAATCGACATGTTTTGTTTCTTTCTAACTTCACCTATGTTAGCTATACAAGTTTACTCATTCCATTTTTTTTGTACTAAATATGTATTATGTTTGTTTGTTTGTGATTTCACCTAAAATCTCTTGTTTTGTTACTTTCTGACTTCACCTATGCTTAGCTATACAACTTTACTCATTCCATTTTGTTGTACTAAATATGTGTTATGTATGTTTGTTTGTGAATTCACCTAAAATCTCTTGTTTTGTGTTCTTTCTAACTTCACCTATGTTAGCTATACAAGTTTACTCATTCTATTTTTTTCGTACTAAATATGTATTATGTTTGTTTGTTTGTGACTTTACCTAAAATTTCTTGTTTTGTTACTTTCTGACTTCAACTATGCTTAGCTATACAACTTTACTCATTCCATTTTGTTGTACTAAATATGTCTTATGTTTCTTTGTTTGTGACTTCACCTAAAATCTCTTGTTTTGTTATTTTCTGACTTCACCTATGTTAGCTATACAAGTTTACTCATTCCATTTTTTTTGTACTAAATATGTATTATGTTTGTTTGCTTGTAACTTCACCTAAAATCTCTTGTTTTGTTACTTTCTGACTTCACCTAGGCTTTGCTATACAAGTTTACTCATTGCACTTTGTTGTACTAAATATGTGTTATGTTTGTTTATTTGTGACTTCACCTAAAATCTCTTGTTTTGTTTCTTTCTTACTCCACCTATGCTTTGCTATACAAGTTTACAATTATGTCTATGTATGATTTAAAAATTTAAAATTAAACAAGCATGGATAGCATATGATCTTGAATAAGAAATGAGTTATGCATCCATTTCCTGAGGCTGTGGGATTTTATTTCATTAATTGACTTACTTTTGTATCTGTTTCTCCTTCATTCATTCCCTCAAAGGTACTATTGACACTAGCAATCTTTCAATATCAATAATTGTTAGGTCATTACTTAACGTGCCTTCACTTGTTTTTATTCCAGGCTATAACTCAACTTCCATTATCAATTCACTTGAAGGTTTGTCACGAAATTTGAACAAATTTTAATGAATTTATTTCTGAAAATTCGTTGTGAACTTCTTATATCATTTTTTAAGGTTTTATATATTGCATTAATGTATTGTATAATGATATTCCGAATTTATTCTATATATGTTATCTTCCGAAGTTAAATGTATGTAGTCGGTTCGATATTCCGAATTTATTCTATATGCTTGAGATCTGTTTATTATGATATTTTAATATGAATTTTTTTTAATTATATAATTGGTTTGAATGACATCAATTTTCGCTATGCAAATGAACTTTTGGTTGAAAAAAAGCTTAATTTGTATCACGAAATAATAAATATAGCAAAACCAATAATATTTTTAAAAAATGACTTCAATGTTAATTATACAATTGGTTTAAAAGGACATCAATTTCAATATTCAAATGTACTCTTTTTGAAGAAAAAAAAAACCCAAAACAAAATTTTCAAAGATAGTAAATTTTTTTTTTTGTAAATGCCTTCAATTTTAATTATATATTTGGTTTGAATGACATCAATTTTCACTATGCAAATGAACTTTTGGTTGAAAAAAAAAAGCTTAAGTTGTATCACGAAATAATAAATATAGCAAAGCCAATAATATTTTTAAAAAATGACTTGAATGTTAATTATACCATTGGTTTAAAAGGACATAAAGTTCTTTGATTTAAAAAAAGAAAAAGAAAAAAAGGCATAAGTTCAATATTGAAATGTACTCTTTTTGAAGAAAAAAAATCCCTATTTGAAGAAAGAAAATAAAATTGCAAAGATAGTAATTTTTTTTTGTAAATGACTTCAATTTTAATTATATAATTTGTTTGAATGACATCAATTTTCACTATGCAAATGAACTTTTGGTTGAAAAAAAGGGTTAATACATATTTAGTACAAAAAATTGCAAAGTTAGTAGTATTTTAAAAAGACATCAACTTCAATATACAAATGTACTCTTTTTTAATGACTTCAATTTTATATCTAGAATTGGTTTGAATGACATTAATTTTAACTATTAAAATGAACTTCTTTTTCAAGAAAAAAAATTTAATCTATATTTAGAAATAATGAACTTCTTTGTTTAAAAAAAACTTGACTTCAATTTTATCTAGACCATTGGTTTTAAGTTAAAATTACTAATTTTTCGTGGAGACTTAATTTGATATTTGTTGATATTTTCCTTCTAACTACTTTTTAGATAATGGATCCTAGTAAAACCAGGGAAGTTTTAACCGTACTGTACACAAGGTAAAACCAGTTTCTTTTTCTAGCAAACCTTATAACGAACTACAACCCTAGGACCAAAAACTATAGCTCTTTATTTCGACACCATTTTCGCCAGGCAACCTTCTTTTCCATGATAAAAGTAAGCGACCAAGCTTGTCGTGAAACAACTACAATGGACATTAGTTGCTTTCAACCCTTGTGTGACATGCTAAAGACCGAAGGTGGTTTTCGAGGCACGGAGTATATCGACGTAGACGAAATGGTAGCCACGTTCTTGCATATCTTGGCTCATGATGTTAAAAACTGCATTATTCGAAGAATTTTTACAAGATCCGACGAGTCAGTTGTGATCATACCCTTACTATTGTGATTCGTTGTCATGAAATTTTGTACAATAAACCTGAACCTAGCCAACCATCATGCACCGATAGTAGATGGAAGTGGTTTGAAGTACCATTATTTTACCTTTACGAAGTAGAGTACTTCTAGGAACAGAATTTCATTTCTTCTTTCAAACTATGCAGAATTGTCTAGGTGCATTGGATGGTACTCATATAGAGTTAAAAGTTCCAGCAGAGAATCGTGCCTCCTTTAGAAATAGAAAAGGTATGATCACAACGAACGTTCTTGTTGTATGCGCTCCAAGTGGAGAGTTCATATACGTATTAGCTGGGTGGGAGGGATCAGCAGCCGATTCTAGAGTTCTTAGGGATGCTTTATCCCGTAACAATGGATTTCACGACCCTCATGGTAATTACAAACTAAAAGAAAATGCTACTTTCACTTATAGTGAATGTATAATAACCTAGTGTTTATTGATCCATGATACTACTACCTTTGTGATGCGGGTTATCCAAATGCTGATGGATTCTTAACTCCCTATAGAGACGAACGTTATCATCTTTCTGATTTGAGGGGTAGTAATTCACCACGAAATCCGAGAGAGTTTGTTTTAATAAAGCACACTCCTCGGCACGAAATATAATAGAGAGAACGTTTGGTCAGATAAAAAAATCGTTGGGCCATTCTGCGCCACAAGTCTTTCTATCCGCCGAAGGTACAAGTGAAGATCATAACACTTTGTTGTCTCCTACATAATTTAATATGTAGGGAGATGAGCTCAACAATTGGTTTAGAGATATTAGGGGAAGATGATGCCGCACTCTACCAAGAGGAAGTGGACGATGTCCTTATAATTAATTTCGTCAAGACATCGCCTCTATGGACTGCATTCCGAGATTTCATGGCCCAAAGAATGTTTGACGTAGCCCAATACTAGTAGGAATCAGACTTATATATATATATATATACTTACTTAAAATAAATTTTATGAATCATGAATGGCATAACATGACTTTTTTTGGGAATGATACTTGTCTTATATTTGCAATGAATGATACTAAATGTACAAAATACAAGTTACACTACTACAAAAAATAGTATAATTGACGCTCAGATATTTTAAATACTTGACGTTTTTAAAATAAAACGTCAAATAAACAGGTTTGTTTAAAGAAACACGTCATCTAAGTTAAAAACACGGAGAGATTTGCTTGAGGATTCAAATTTTTTAATGTTTACCTTTAGTTGACATTGTGGAGTTGTCAACTGAAACACTTATAGGGTTGATGCATATAATATGTCAACTAACATGGTTAAAAGCTTTTAGATAAATTTTTTTATAAAATACCAAAGAAAAAAAAAACTCACACGACGTTTGAGTTCGCAAAGCCTCCCTCCCAAAAACAACCAAGTTCTTGATTCTTCTCTTTTTCTATGTCCTTTTTGAAGCTGCAAGTTATTATTGCTGGAGTTGTACAAACGATTTGGCCACGTATGCACACCCTATATACCTGAGGATCAAGGTTATCCACCAGCGCCGCTGATGGCCCAACTCAACTCCCTTCACCATTCCTTCTTCTCCATCTTCTTCCTACGCTTATAAGTTCTCCACCTTCGATATCATGTTATTATGAGGTTTTCATGAATCTTTCTTAGTTTCGTAGTCTATGCGAATTTCAGAAATTGTCTTAAGGGTTCGCTTTAATTGCATAATAAACTCATCCAGTTTTAGGGTTTCTTTATTGTGATACTTGTTTTTTTTTTTCATTTTGACTTTGATTTGTTGATTATACAATAGGATTGGGCATTGGAGTTACCATTAATTCGAAATTTCGTATTAATCCTCTGGTGAGTTTTGATTTTGAGCTCCAGCAAAACCTTAGTGAAAAATTGGGGGTTTTCTAATTTCTGCCTACCCACCTTGAAAATATGAGAATTGCTGGCTAGTTCCTTCATACTCTACCCTGCTCTATCTTTTTTCACATTCCAAATGTTATGGTGCTTTCAATTTTCTCTAGCACATATCAGAAAGAATTTTCTTTTTTGATTAAAGAAAAGGGTAATCAGGGAAAATTGGAAGGAGACTTTATGTGGCTTGTCGGGGTGCTTATCCACACAAAGGTACATTGAATTATATAGGAAAAAAAAATCCTGAAAAGAAACACATAATTTTTTATTATAGAAAGAATCATGTTCCATGTTTTTTCTTTACCACGCCTCTGCTTGTTTGTTTATTTAGTCTTGATCTTACTTTTGATCTCCCACACAGTAGTTGAGAAAATTTAGAGAACCCTTCTGGGTTTAACAATCTTGAAGAAGTTTCTTATTCTTATCCTGATGTTCTTGTTGTTGTGAGTTTCAAATTTTTTTTCTTATGTCTATACCGTTAGAACATGATTACATAGGCTTAACTAGATCAATTATGAAATATAGTGGACCATTTTGTGGCCACCGGTGGAACTATTGAGAAGTACGAGTTTATATAAATTCAACTAAGACCAACACATTCATCAAAAGCTAAATAGAACCACCACAAATTTTCAAGTTGTTGTTTCTTTACAATAATCTAATTTTTTAGTTTTAGTACAAAACTAAAAAACATATTACTTTTTTTACAAGGCCAAGTCAATGAGAAGTAGTGGTAGCCTTGTACGGAAAAGAACTAACTGTCCAGGCTTAGGCAAGTGTGTTCAAGAATCAACCAAACAAAAGTCATCCACTTCGATTTAATGGTCGCCAATTTGTTGTAGGTCTTCTATTGCAAGGTTTGGTATTAACCAATGTTCTCAAAGCGTAAGGCGATACTCTTTTTTATCGCCTATAAAAGAGAGACGATAAAAAGGCGAGGCATGAGTGAAGAGAGGTTGCAACAAATAAATGCCTAACTTGATATACAAAACATATTTTATTCCCATAAAACTTCAATATTGCCTTTGTAAAAAGTGATGATCATAGGCGAGGAAAGACGATGGTCTTAAAAACACTGGTATTAACTCATACTTAAGTTTAATTTCAATAACCAACAAGAGCTAAGTTCTTATGGTATAATGTACAACCTAGTAACCAATGAGTTACAGGTTTGAGTTCTCCAATTCTCAATTGGTTATATTTATCTTAATGGTTTGGTCTTTCAAGGAAGACAAAACCATTAAGCTGCTTATTGACAATTCAGATGCTGAAAATGATGAAGAAGAGGAAAAAACAAACTGCATTGAGAGGCAAATTGTGGAGAAAAATGATGAGAGTTTAAGACAGCTCAAAAAGATGTTCAAGGAACATCTCAAAGTTAGCCAGAAGAAGAACATGGATGACAACACTAAAATTGTTGATGGGGGAAATGTGAGAACTGCTTTACAACTACTGTCAGAAAACAGAATCATGGATAAATTGAAGTGAATTTAAAATTTTTATTATTATTTTTTACTGGGTTGAGAGATAAAATGGTGCATAGTCACTTAATTGTAACAACTTTCATGGCTTTTTATGTCTCTAGCAGTTATTGCATGCGTGTTTATTTAAAGGACATCCCCGAGAGTTGGGTTTGTGACTCTTGTGAAGACATTGCTTCAATACTTGCTGATGAATTAAGGTGTTTGTGACTCTTATCCTTATCTAGGTAACAGTACATTAAGGTGTTTTATTTTGGTAAAATGGCTTCGTGATATTTCTATTAACAATTACATATTACCGTGTTTCTTATATTCGATATCGAATTGTTATTACTTTCCCTTTTATTTTCTTTAATCTTCTAAATTAAAGAAGAATATGCAAAATTTAACACTAGCAATAGGAGGTGTTTGTTTGTTCTCGACTTATGTTTTTTATTCTCTGAAAGTTGTTGCTAGGTTTATTTGATCTTAATTTTCTCAAAAGCTTTTCTTGGATTCTAGTAATGATCTGGGTGGAGTCACAAAGAGCATAACTCTAGTGGCATGTAATCAAGTTTTATTTGATTTTTTCACTTCTGATTGTGTTATTAAAATTTGATAAAAGAGAGAGTTTTGTGTTGTGAACTAAGTTTGATGAATGATTCATGATAAATACTATAGCATGGGCGTATACTGGAGGAATGATTCCTCCCGAGTTAGTGTAATGGAATAATTTCATTTGCAATTCTTAGAGAACAACTAAAAATATTAGGTGAATTGAGTGAAAACATGTACAAAACTTTGCACCCGTTTGTTTGCATCTAAGTTTTGAAATACATGAACTATTAGTTATAGGAATGTTCTGGTTAGTTTAAAGTTACTTTTCTATTCACCTTCTTCCCCTTGTGTCTTTCTCTCGTCGACTACAATACATGAACTCGAAATTAACCTTTGTTTGCATTTTTCTATTTTTTAAAGCCTTTGTTTGGGTTTACTGATAAACTTGCTTCTCTATCTTTTTATTTTTTTTGTTTCTTTCTTAAAAATCCGAACTCTATGCTTTGCAGGCCCATAACTGCAACTACTGTGTCAGGACTTTGCTAAAACATATACAAACCTTCTAATCTCCGGTATGTGTTTTAATATTTCGTTTCAAGTTTTTCAGTAAGGCGTGTTTGTTTTGGTTCTTGAATATCGATGGAATAAAACTCTAGTTTTTTAGACCATGAAAATTAAACTCTAACTTTTACCAACCATATGGACTAAACTTATATTTTACTCTAATTTTTATGTAAAAAGTTCTATGATATTGTCAAGTCCACAATCGCATTGCAAGTTTTGTGATTTTAATGTAATTAATTTCATTATTTCATTTTCATTACTTTTTTTTACTAATTCTTTTGTCTCCTTCAACATACTTAAAAACAAACTTGTTTATGTTTCTAGAAATTACATGACTTCTCCATATTAGTGTTTTTGGTCTCATTCCCGATTTCTCCATTTATGCTTCTAAAAATTAGGTTGTTGAATAATCAAAGCAGCCCCTTTATTTCTCCTTCAACATTCGTCCTTAAGGTATGTACACTTTTTTTTTTCTTTTTGATTTGATTTTTTTTTAAAATAAACTTCAAAATATGAGATATCTTTTGTTTTCTTTTTTGTGAAAAGAGAACACCATGTGGTATATGTAAAGATGATTTGTTGACTTTTAACTAATCTTTATAACTCATTCCTATTAATTAATGTTAACAGATTGATACAAGAGACTCATACACATAAGATGAGATGGATCAAGTGTGTGTGGAATAGGTTGAATGTCAAGTACCCTATATGTGAGCTGGATGAAGTGCATGTGGAATGTGGTATTTTGTTCATTCTTGAATATATTTAAGAACACTACAAACTTTGTAAAACATTTCATATTCTTTTTTGTGTATATAGTGTTAGTCATGGAAATAGTTGAGCTACTTTTGGGAATGAGTATTTTTTGTGTATATTTAGAAAGACAACTTTGGAAAATGTTTCAAAGATGAGAATGTGGTTTCACACATTCTTTGTAATATGTAAAATATTAGTACTAAAAATATATATTAAGTTTATGCTAATTTTCTAAAAATGTTTTGTAATTTATAATTGGAATTATGTCGAGCAATATATCATTTGACAGGATTAACAGGAAATCTAGATAAATTCAAAATGTCAACCAATACTTTTGTTGACGTGTAAAGAACGTCAATCCATGTCCATTTACTTGACGTTTTGAAACAACTGTTGACATTAAACAAACGTCAATAAAACTCTCGGTTGACGTTTTATAAACATCAACCAAACCATCACATGACGCTTCTAATGTGTCAATCACATATGGTCTTGACATTTTGAACATGTCAATTATATCATTGGATGACGCTTTAGGAAGCGTCAACTATAGTGACTTTAGTTGACAGTCGATTCGTTGACGCTTTCAAGAACGTCAATTATACTATATAGTTGACGTTCTATGCGTGTCAACTAACTCAATTTTTGTAGTAGTGTTAGTTGTCATATTCCTTATTTTTTATCTCTTCTGCACAACTTCCATGTAGCAACATGGCCGCAATGGGGAGAAACAATCGACATAATTGGACAGCAATGGAAGATAGTACGTTAGTCCAACGTTCATCGAACTTGTACAAGAAGTGGGGTGGAGATCAGATAATGATACTTTTAGGAATAAGTACCATAATGAACTACTTCGACTAATGCTCCTAAGACTACCAGGATGCCCAATCACATCTACCACTATGATTGATACTAGAGTTAAGAGTCTAAAGCGACAATACCAAGCTATTGCTGAGATGCTGGGCAATACTTATAGTGGATTCGGTTGGAATGATAAGTACAAGTGCATTGAAGTGGAGCCAACTGTCTTCAACAATTGGGTCCAGGTATTAAAGAATAGTTATAATATAACAAAATGAAATTTTAATTTATTTATGAATCGTATGTTCTTAATTCCATTGTCAGACGCACCCAGCAGCAAAGGGCCTCAACAACAAGCCTCTTCCACATTACAATGACTTGGCTTATATCTTAGGAAAGGATAGAGCATGCGGGTCAATATCTCAGTCTGCTAGAGATATTGCAAAAGAAGATTGGAATGCAGAGGTCGGAGAGGTGGGTGGTTCCCAAGAATTTTATAGACTTGAGATTCCTATTGTTGAGGAAGAAGACCCAAACACCCCACGAGTAGAGTAGCTAGACCGTCATCCTCTTCTGTGGGAGAAAAGAGAAAAAGAGTCTCAGAAAAGCAAGAAATGCTTGATGTGTTGCGTGCCGACATGAACATGCAATACGAGCAAATCGTGAGGATTGTTGATTGGCATGTCACAACCCTACAAGTGACAAAGGAGAATAATAAATCTACAAGAGCCGAAATCACTACAATTCTTCAGATATTATCACCGCCATTATCCAGTCCACAACGGGTTGTACTGATGAACATCCTTTTAAAGGATCTCGACGAAGCTTCTGCTTTTCTTGGAGTCCCTGAAAATGATCGGGCTAGCTACTGCGATTATCTATTGAATAGACCTAGATGGTGACCTTCTCTATCTCTTTTTTGACGTCGATGGTTGCTAGAAGATGACCCCACTTCTAATTTTAATTAAAGGGCAAAAAAGTTTTTTTTTGTTTAACCATCGATTACTTATTGTACGGAGTTGACTTGCTTTATATTTCCTTTTTTATTATGCAATGAACGTTAATGCAGATTTCCTATTTTATTATAAATGGAATGTTAATTCTTTTAATTTATTGCCTACACTTTAAATTTTAATGAGAAATAAATAAACATAAACACTTAGATAAAATTCTTATAAAATGCATGAAAATATAAGTTTGATAAAATAAAAAAGAAGTATTATAATTAATTTTGAACTTTGATAAAAGCAATTTAAATTACTCTTTGTTTAGATTATGGAGCATCAAACGAATTTAATAGTATGGAATATATTGTTTATGTGGCAAATACAAATGGGGATGATGTTGGAGCTGCTCTCACTAGAGCGATAATGGACGAATCTTCAACTGAATGGTCATACTTCGAGATTTATTGGCGGAACGAATGTTTAGTAAATGGAAAACCTCATTAAATGAGTGAATGAAACAATTTCATAATGCAATACTTGTAAGTGAATGATCTTATTATTATCTCCTTATTTGGTTGAGCTGATATTTAATGTATTATGTCTAAATTATAATTTGGCTATCGAATGAATAATATGTTGTCACAATTTAAAATATATGTCATTTTATATATTGCCAAAGAAACAACTAAAATAATATTCAAAGCAAACTCATATTAACAAAATTAAGTTTAGAAACTCAGTTTAACTTAATATTCGTATCAAACACAGCTTAACTTAATACTCAACTTAACTTAATCCCTGCACCAAACAACAATCAGCTTAATTTAATCCAGCTTAACTTAATCTGTCTACCAAACACAGATTAACTTAATCCCCAGCTTAACTTAATACCTCTTAACTTAATCTTAATCCCTACATCAAGCACCTCCTAAATGTGATCTAAAACATGCTTTAGGTATAACTTCATACATAATTACAATAGAATGAGCTTCATCGATTGAAGCCAATTGATACAGAAGGTCGATTAAATTAATATAATTTGTATAATTTGTGTCACCTATTGAAGTCAACAAAAAATACTTGTTAAAACCAATCAATGACACTCATATCAATCGGTTGATGTGTGATTGTATGAATTATACTACACTTTCAATAAATGTCACCAAATGAAATCAATCGATAACACTAATTGAAATCAATTGATATTATTGATTGAACTTGATTAATGACACTAATTGAATTATATTCATTGAACTCAACCATTCATATTAATTGAAGTGATTTAGTATGTTATAACAATTATTTTTCCAATTTTTATTAAATAATCTATTCAAACAATTTGTCAATAAGAATAATAGCATGTGTCCTGTCGTATGAGCTTGTGAATTAATAGTTTTTTTTTTTTGAGAAGAGCTTGTGAATTAATAGTTGCTAAATATCAATATAAATTAATTTAAAAGTATGCCTGTTTTGATTATAGTTAAACCACCAAATTGTATGAAAAATTACAAATATGGTTTGAAAATGATTGAATTCAATCACTATCGCCCATTAAACTCATAAGAATCATCTATTGCTTCAGTTAATTAATGATCAAAGTTTGAGATTTTTTTTTCTTCAGAATTACAATTTGCTAACTTTTTGTTATTTTTGGAGGGTTTTGTTTTTGCTATGATTCAATCTTACCCTCCATCTCAACTAAGTAGAAATGTTTGGAACAAAATTTTTTCAACTTGATATATTTTTTTTTTTGTTACAATTAATTAGTGACATTAATTGAAAATTTTGCCCACAGATAAAATTGAGAACAAAAATTTCGTTTCAAATTTTGTCTTACTTGATTTTTTAAATAAGTTTGCTTTTATGTATTGGGTAGTTGCCATGTTGTTTCTGTTTAACGAAAGTAGTTTGTTTGAATTCGAACCAGCAACCTAAGGATGTCTATTTGAATATTTTCAACTAGAGTCCTCCGCTCTACCAACTGAACTACGGTCAGATGTTTTTATCATTGATTAAACTCATAAAAATTACCTATTGTCTTCAGTTAATGTCATTGATTACCTTCGATCAGTGCCACCAATTGACTTTAATCAGTACAACTTATAAATTTCAATTAGTGACATTAATTGAAAATTTTGCCGACAAAGATAAAATTGAGAACAAAATTTCATTTCAAATTTTGTCTTACTTGATTTTTGGAATAAGTTTGCTTTATGTACTGAGTCGCCATTGTTACAAGTTCTTGTTCTCGGAGTGGCCATACTCTCATACATGTACGGATGGACTAGTTTGTGGTCGCTTTAAGATTTTAGAATGTAATGTTGTTTCTGTTTAACGAAAGTAGTTTGTTTTTCATAAAAAAATTTATATTGATATCCATGATAAACTTCTTTATTTGAATCCATGTTTAAGAGTCATTACAAAAAGTATTTGAAGTTCAAATAGATTTTCACTAAACTATTATGGTTTGATGCACGATGCCAATTTAAAGTGCTATTACTATTTCTTTTAGTTTTTAAAAATTTTGAAATTAAGAGAAAAATAATTTCCCACTTGCCGAATTCGAACAAGCGACCTAAGAATAATTATTTGAATATTTTTAACTACAATCCTCCGGTCTACCAACCGAGCTAAGGTCAGATGCTTTTATCATTAATTAAACTCATAAAAATAACCTATTGTCTTCAGTTAATGTCCTTGATTACCTTCGATCAGTGCCACCAATTGACTTTAATTAGTATAACTTATAAATTTCAATTAGTGACATTAATTGAAAATTTTGCCGAGAAAGATAAAATTGGGAACAAAATTTCATTTTAAATTTTATCTTACTTGATTTTTGGAATAAGATTACTTTATGTACTGAGTAGCCATTGTAACAGGTTCTTGTTCTCGGAGTGCCCATACTCCTACATGTACGGATGGGCTATTTTGTGGCCCTTTAAGATTTTAGGATGTAATATTGTTTTTGTTTAACGAAAGTAGTTTGTTTTTCATAAAAAATTTAATATTGATGTCCATGATTAAATTATTTATTTGAATCCATGTTCAAAAGTCATTACAAAATTTTTTTGAAATTAAGAGAAAAGTAATCTCCAACCTGCCGAATTCGAACCAACGACCTAAGGATGACTATTTGAATATTTTCAACTACAGTCCTTCGCTCTACCAACTGAGCTAAGGTCGAATGTTTCTACAATAATGCCAAATAAACATTTATTTAATAAAATAATATTCAAAAGAGTTAGATATATATTATATAATGTTAATTTCCCTAAAATGTTTTAAGGTGAGGCTATTAATACAACTTCCTATTTGATAAATAAGAGTCCATCTATTGCCTTGAATTCTAAACAACCCAAGAGCTTTTGACCAATAAACCATTGCTTAGACCACGTTTGGTTGTGCAATTTATGCACACATAATGCAAGGTAAAATGAGCCTCGTGGTAAGTAAATGTATATCTTTTTGGCTATCCTCATGGTGTTTTTTGAGTACATATTGGGAGAGGGGGGATAAATACCGATACTATCCTCATGGTGTTAAGGGTTAAAGATCGTGGTTACTTGAATAAGGAGAAAATAAATATCTTATTAGTAGAGATGTCAACTTTAGTGAATTTGTGATACATTCGAAAAGAAATTGATCCAATTTCAGATTCTCATATGACAAGTACTATGAATTCTTTTAAGATTAAGCTACGCTTTTGCCCAAAGAAAATTATGCAAAAACAATTCATTGATGAAAATGATAGCTTGAATTCTAAAGACACTATTGTTGACAATGTGATTATGAACCTTAGGTGCTCAAAACTTAAAAGAAAATGATAAATTAGAGATTAATAATGAAACTATGGCAAAGACTAATGAAAATAGTAAATATCAATTAGCTAGAGACCGAGAGAGAATAATCGTTAAGCCTCAACCAAGACTTGACTAGGCAAATTATATAGTTTATGTACTTAATTGTCATGATGGTATATATTTATCTCATCCTAATTTATACATAATTGCAATTAGTTCTAAATAAGAATGGATTCGGTGATGCAATGATTTCATTGTTTGGTTGTAAACCAATTCAACATTAGGTCACATGTTCGATTATGAGAATCCATATTTGTCCCCTTCTCTCGATATGTACTAAAAAAATGCAGCTCTAAGCTTGGTTTCAAAATGTGAAAAATAAAAGACTGGTTAACTATAAATGGATTTTCAAGGTTAAGCATGAACTTAAAGGGATTTATTCAATCCAAATACAAGGTTTGGCTTATTGGTAGCGGTGTTTGTTTGTCAATTTTAGAGAGGATTTATATTAAGCATTTTATTAATTACTCTTTAAAAAATCAGATCCAAATAAGTTTATTATAACTATTCAAAATAACTTCTCATTTCTAACCACTTATTTGTAATTTTCAAAATAATTTCATATTTCTAACCACTCAACTCTAATTATTCATTTTTAACTACCTAAAATAACATATTTTTAATCACTTATTTCTAATTATTTATTTTTAACCACTCAAAATAATTTTTCATTTCAAATTCACATCTAAAAAAAATATTATCTAATTTTTTTACTGTTGTAACTCCTCTATAAAAATCTACCTCCAAACGAATTATAATAAAAATCTCAATTTTGTTAGTCTATGGACTTTAAAATTTATTCTATTTCAAATCCTAAACTTTAAAACAAAAACAAAAATAAATTAGTTCTAATGAAAAAAATGTTTATTTTTATTTAAAAAATGTCATCTTCTCTAATGCATTTTTTTGTATCTCGTATCTGGAAAAAAAACTATTAAAAAATATATAAAAAATTATTTTTAAAGAAATACCCTACGCTTATATTGTTTTTGTACACCAAAAGGGATAGTAGTGTGTTTGTTCAATTCAATAAAATGAAACCCTACCCTATCATAAGAAATCATGCATTCCAATTTCTCGCTAAATATTGTTGAAAATTATAATTAAATATTAAAAAAATTAAACTACAAATCTCATAATTATAATTAATACTTTAGGTTGAACTATGTTCAATTTAACAATTTTCTAGTTTAAAGCTAAATTATTATTGTTTTAAAATTGAGAAGTTGGAATTCTAAGAAGTACTCACACGCAGTTTAAGCAACATACTTGAAAAATAACAAAAAAAATTATAATTAAGTTAGTTCGTGAGACTCAAACAAAAGAATAGTCAATTAACGCGTTGAGAAGAAGTCAACTTTTTTTTATCAACTAGGCCAACAATTCCATCTAAAAAAAATAGGGGTTTTTTTTTATAAATAGACCATATTTGAAAAGTATATGTAAAAATATGCATCTGCAAAAATATTAGCAAAATTAAATTTTATTTTAATACTTTATAAATTCCAAAAATAATGTATTACAATAATACCCTTAATTTCTTAATTTTTCATTTGGAAAGAGAAATTTTAAAAAAGGAAATTCTCACATTCCAAACTAGAAACTGCCAATTTATGGTGCATTAATTGTGGAAAACCATAAACCGCCAATTTATGGTGCATTAATTGTTGAGTGAAAGTGGCGACAGTACATTGTTAGAGGTACAGTTGTCATTTACATATAATAAAGTTAGTAATGTACAGTATAGTTAGTAATGTACATGTTATTTTATTCTGGTAATTTTGTTCATAAATAGACCGTATGAGTTGTTGAATGTTCAATTTCGTTGATTGAAATCAGAACCTGTTTGATAACCACATAGTACTGAAATAACTTAGTATATATGGTACACCCATAATATATCATGTACCATACTGCATTTTAAAACTTTATGTTTTTTTAAAAGTATTTAATTTGTTGAGATGGATACTTGTACTGTGATTTAATATGATTGCAACAACGAACGAGTAATTTTAAATGTACAAACTTTTGAATGTATCACCCCCTATAGTAAAACATTTGGAAATAACAACATAATATTTGTGAATTATTAGAGACTCGTATTGTTGTAACAACTTCACACAAAATTACTATTCAAAGTGAGATCAATAGTAAATAAAAAAATGTCTCATGGGTTACAAAATTGAAACTGAAAGTGTTCGGTATAAAAAAAGATTGTAATGTAAAATCATCATTGGGTGAATGCGTTCCTCAATATTTATGCTATGCGCTTCAGCTACTTCATGATTATGGTACATCTTCATTTTCATCCCACTGACCACTATGTGCAATACGAATTGAGATGTTTGTTGAACCTATAAGAAAACGTTGTATAGTATTACAAAAATGTCCAAACAGTACTGTAATATATTATAAGTTGTATAATATACATGTAAAAATAATACCGTTATGCGGAATATAAATGTAATGGATATTAATATGAGTACCAAAAATGTATTAGACATGAATAGAATGAATAATAAATCATAAATGTACCATGTAAGTTATACAGTATGTAGAATGAAATAATGAAACATATATAGTTTTGTATAGTTTATACAATAATATAACGGTACATGACAAACTACAGTCTTAATGGTATTATACAAATGAAATGATTGATGAACCTATAAGGAGAATATGTACAGTATAACTAACCTAAAAACATAGTATGAACATACGATATATACTCAATTATACAGTTTTGCAGATGTGTATATAGTCAATTATATCATAATAAGGAAATTAGAGTACAAAGAAACTACTGTTCTACATATGATTTTGTTGCATTTCTAAACATGATTTTTGACATTCTAAAGACTGGAATGTAAATGAATTAAATGTACAGAAATGACAGAATTTGATTAAAACACATCATACTCTACATGGCAAACTGAAGTATTAATGATATTATACATATGGAATGATTGATGAACCTATAAGAAGAAGATGTACAGTATAACTAACCTAAAAATATTGTATGAACGTACGATATATACTTAATTGTACAGTTTTGTAGATGTGTATACAATCAATTGTACCAGAATATGGAAATCAAAGTACAAAGAAACCATTGTTCTACATATGATTTTACTGCATTTCTAAACATGATTTTTGACATTCTAAATACTGGAATTTAAATGAAATAAATGTACAGAAATGACAGAATAAGAATAAAACATACCATACTGAACTATCCGAGACATATAAGATTACGATTATACTCGAATGAACAGTAGCCTACTGATGGTGATGAATAAGAAACAAAAATGTAATATAAATACCGTGAAAAATAGAGATTATTGAGAGGAGATGATTGAAGTCGTATGATTATACCGTCCGATCGGAGCTTTGTGGTTGACGACAATTTACGTGGTGGGCGAAATGTGAAAAGAGGGAATGAATGAAACTAAAGAAACGAAAATGGAGGAATATAGAATGGAGGAGGAAAAGTGAAACGAAAAAAGAATAGGAAGAAAGATCAAAGATAAATGAGAAAGGAATTAAAATCTCATTGCATTAAAAGAGTTGATAATTATATATGGTGATGAATGAGGAAGAAAAAAAAACTCCAAAAACTGTGTAAAACAGAGATTAATGAATGGAGATGAATTAACTCGTCGGATTATAACATTCGGTCGGACCTGAGTTGCCGACAAGAATTTACGCATTTGCAGGAAAGTGAAAAGCGAGAAGGAAAAAACAATTAAATATGAACGAAAAAGGAATGGAGAATGCAGGAAGAAAAAATGGAACGAAAAAGGAATGTGAATAATAATGAGAGATAAATGTTTAAAGGAATAAAAATCTTTTTACATTTAATGAGTTGACAATTAAATATGGTATCTTTTAAGTGATGAAAAGTTTTTAAATTGGAGGTTGGAATTCGAAAATTCTTTCTTAAATGTGAATAAGGGCAAAACGATAATAAAAAATAAATATAAATTTCAGAATTTAAAATAAAAATTAATTTTGCAAAAAAAAACTTGGACGCCTAAATTTGCAAATACTTTTCCAATATGGTCTAGTTACTACAACTTTCCAAAAAAAAAAAAGATAATGAATAAACTATTATAACCAAATAATTACATAATTTTTTAAATATTTACCCATTCTTTTTAGGGAATTTATCCTCCATAGCATATTTTTGGCTCTTCATTATAATTATAGCACATTTTTAAAAATAATTTCATCCATAACACATTTTTTTAAAAATAATTCCATTCATAACACATTTTGCCCAAAATTGCTATTCTAACATCATCAGATTTCTATCAGTTCAACCGATAGACTTTAGACTTCTATAAGTTCAATTGATAGACTTCTATCGCTTCAACTAATAGATTTCTATCGGTTTAATTGATAGACTTTAGACTTCTATCAATTCAACTGATAGGCTTCAATCGATTTTGAGTGATTGAACAATGCAAATTGATAGACTTCAATCATTTTTGTGCTACAAATTAATAAGTTTGAGAATTGTGCTATACATGGAATTATTTTGTTTTTTTTCATATACATGCAAAATCCCCTTATAATAAAACTTTGGGAATTTATCCTCCATAGCATATTTTTGGCTTTTCATTACAATTGTAGCCCATTTTTTTAAATAATTTCATTCATAATACATTTTGCCCAAAATTTCTATTTAGACTTCTATCAATTCAACTGGTGGATTTTAGATTTCTATCGGTTCAACTGATAGACTTGTGCCACAAATGAATAAGTTTGAGAATTGTGCTAGAAATTATTTTGTTTTTTTAATATACATGCAAAAACTCCTTTTTATACTTCTCAATACTACATTATATATTATTAACATAAATTTTATACTTCTCAATACTACATTATATATTATTAACATAAATTATAGCTGCTAATATTTTTTTAAGACAATTATATTTATAATTACTTTTTGAATTTGATTCATCTCGTACTAAAACAAGAATTTGATTAGTCTCTTCATTTTCTTTTAATAAACAAAAATGAATATGAGTTATCATCATATTGAACTAAAAAAATGGTTCTATTAAAGTAATTATTTATTTTTGAAATAAGTAAAAATTGATTATTTTTTCATTTTAGAAAAAGAAAATTGATCTTGTTTCCCTCATGTAGCTTACAGGACGCCATTGATGGTGCTCTTCTTCTTCTTCTTCTTGCAAAGATCGTCGGTTTCTGCAAAAACAGAGAAGCATCTCAAGCTTATCTCAGCCTGCTTTTCTGGTATCTTCATTTTCTTCCTTAGGGTTCAACTTTTTTTCTCTCGCGCAATTCCTCAATTTTCAGGCCGTTAGCTTTTGGTTTTTCATGTGACGCGTTCCGATTGCTTTTTTTTTCCATGGAATCGTTCTAGATTATAGTCGCTTTTGAAAATTTCCTTTTTCGGGATTATGTTTTTGTTTTCTTCCGTTAATTGCTGTTATACCCAACTTTGGATTTGCTCATCGATTGATGATTTATGCTTCACTTGCTTCCCTTTCAATTTTTCTGCTGTTCATATCTGTAGTTTGTTTGTTTGTTCATCTTTTCAATTGGAGGAAAAAAAGGGAAATTAAGGAAAATCAAATTGGAATCCCTAATTTTAGTTTCTTATTATTCTTATTCACGCAACAAATAGCCGCCATAGCCTCTTCCCTCTCGCATTTTCTTCTCCAACGAGCCGTCTCAAAGGCCGACAACATTACCCACCATTCGATCTGCTTACTCCCTTGTGAAGAGCAACACCCCCGCACGCCCAAGTGGTCTGTCCGACGGCGAGAACGGGCTCTCATCGAGGCACATTGGACCCATGACACTTATGATACTTATGTTACTAGACTGGTTGTTTGAGCGAGCTCATATGTTTTGATTGAGCTTGACATGGTTTATGGTTTGCCATCTTTCGATTTACTTAGTTTGTGCGTGTTGAGCATGACACTTATGTTACTAGTTTTAAGAAGCATGTTGGATGAATTTGAACATGATGTTTGTTTGTTTGTTTGATGTTTGGTGGCTCACCAAGTGTGATACTTGCCGAGCAAATAGTTTTGCAAGTGGTTATTTTCTCTTGAGCTTGGTGATGCGGATAAAGAGGCAAGACGTGGACACCATCAGTGGCTTGAAGTTTTCTTTCAATAGTGATTTTGTTTAAGCAATTAAGTTTCAATATTTTGGAACTTAGATTGTGTGTAGGTTGCGTTCTTTGATTCTTAAGGTTGTTTTTGGGTACTAAGTTAACTCAAGTGCAGTTTGTTTTGTTTCAAAAGCTATATTTAGGTTTTTTTTTGCTAGAACATTGTTTCTAGAACAAAAGAATTTGCATGTTGTTAGAGTTTAACATTGTTCCTCGAAGCTTAGGGTTTAGAACCGTTATGTTTTCATTGTGCTAGAAGGTTGTGTTTGGTACATTGTCCTAGGAGAAGGGATTTTTGTTTTGATGTTATCCTCCTTTAGAAGTGCCTAGAATTTGTTTTCTGGTGTTCAAAATTTCTGGGTAGCTTATAGTTATGTTGTTATAAAGGTCGAGCGAGCACCAAATACAACTCTTTGGCAGCTTTGCCAGTCGTAGCTAGCTTCGCTGCACTTGCTTGTCTATGCTTTGTTCTACAATTTGTAATAGAATATATATATATAAACTCGGGAAGGATTCAACTTTTCAGTCGGCTGGCAGCTTCGCTTCTTGGCTTCTTGACTTATTAACCTCTGCAACTAGGATAGAAGTACTTGACTGTAAAGGTTATGGAAGTGTGTTAGAAGATTCGGGAGAGGTGCAAACAATGCTGCTTGAAAGAGTTTCCTTTTGTAGTTCTCCATTTTTTTGGTGTATCATGGATGTAAGTTGGGCAACATTCCTAGAGTAGACGGCCAAATTTTGGGGTTGTTACAGTTTCCCTATTATTTCAGTTGCGTCTGATTGGGTTGTCGTCTTGAAGAGCAGTGATTAAATCATTGCTCCTTTCTTTTGTTGTAGAACGCTGATTTCTTCCAGCTTCTTTTCATATTTTCTGATTTTTTTGTATCTGTTTTATTCAATCTAATTGATGTTAAATCTCTGAACAATTCCATCAATATTTTTCTAGAATCTGAATCCATTCTCAATCACTTGCATGCTCTATTACCAATTTGGTAGTAATAACCAGATCTGGAAATGATAACTAGAAAGAAATGGAGCAGAATTGAAAACATATTGCTGTACAAAGAAATTTGTTAAGCATTCCAAGCATTCGAAAGTTAATTTAAGGATCGATTATTCAAGAGGTTTAGTTCTCTATGATTAAGTTTGCTTGCCTAAAACCTCCGACATTCTCTATTTATCATTACTTTAATGAACTCCTTAACTAATGACTTGGATTTTTATTGTTCCTATTTCCCTACTAAGATGCCTAGAAATTTTATACTTTTGGCATCACGGGAATGAACTCGGCATTTTTCTTGTAATGGTATAAACTTGGTGTATCTAAAACTTGCATTATGTTAAACTGCGAATGTTGCAAATCAGTTTGAATCTCATTTGTAATTGTATAGGCCAGATCAAGCGCGCTAACTTGGTTTTCTATCTATTGGCTATGGGATGAATATAAATGATTAGTTTTTTTGTAATTATCATCCTAATTTATTTAACTTTGTCTTTCTTTCTCAGAGGAAGTAGATTTGCTGTTGTGTAAGGCACTTCTCAACTTGTTAGCTTCTATGCAATTTTAGAAGTTACATTGTTTGATTGCCTGTTAGCAAGGTCAAGTAGCCCAGGTTCATTGCACATATAGCTTGTTATGGATCCTTCTATTATGAAGCTTTTGGAGGATGACGAGGTTTTATCTCTTTCAGTGCTTGTGTATAAACGTTTATCCGGATTTAGAGGACATCATTTGTAAATTCTTACCGTATTGGATGTTTAATTATGAACAGGATGAAACAATGCATTCAGGTGCAGCTGTGGAGGCTTTTCAAGCTGCCTTGAATAGAGACATGGAAGGTGAGGGTTCGGCTGTTTCTCAGGCTTCTGAATCAGATGCAGGTATACATTATACTTCAGCCTGAACTTGTATAAATTGTTCTCGGTCTGAATAGATAATAAGAGAGGCTAAAATTTGTAGAGATCATATCAAAATGTGCATTTGCGGAATTGTACATGTATGATGTCGTTCCTATAGTATATAAATTAGGTAAATAAATTGCTATTCACAAGTTAAGATGATTCTTCTCTTGGTTTTAGTGAATTAGATGTTGAATTAACTTGAAAACACCCACTTTAGTATTTCTTTAGAGGCAACTAAATGAAAATGCTGTTTTCCAGAGAAGACATTTTTACCTTTTTGTATTTTTAGTTATTGCTTCATTGCCATAGCTTCACCTCCGGCTCCATCTGTATCTTGGATTTAATCTCGTGGGAAGATTTCACAGTTTAATACTGATTTTGTAATGTTGCATTTTAGGTTCCCATAATTCATTTTCACGCATTTTCTTATCATGAGATTTCTTTTGGCTTTTCAACTCCTCTGATCTTAAAACTGACTGTCATATCTTGTTCAAACTGCACTTTTTCCAGTAAATGATGAAAAGTTGTTGCAACTATGTAGGAAAAAATGTGTTTAAATTCAAACATAAAACTTTAGGTTGAGTGGCCTATGGATGTTCAGATTGAAAGTTGGAATGGCTGATTTGATTTTTGTTACTAAAATGCAGCCTTCACTCGAGGGAACAATAGCTCTTCTGGCCTCTCGCTACAAACTTCTAGTCAAAATGAAAACACTGAATCTAATGTACAACAAGATCAAAATTTTCGTCCGAAGCAGGAACAACATTCATCTTTGATGGAACTAGAGCGATGTGCATCATTACCTGAAAATCAGCAGCAACATAATGCTGCCCCCCTCCAAGCTTCAAAGAACCAACCCCAAGCAGGTGGTGAACAAGGGGAGGCAGAACAAGTGTCTGCTCAGTTTTCTCAAACATCAGGGCTGCAAGTTTCTGAAAAAGCTCCAATCCTCGTGAATGACTCAAACAGAATGCAGAACCGGGACAATGAATCTCAATACTTGAAGTTGCAAAAGATGAGTAATCAGCAGGCGATGGTCTCGGAACAGGCAAATAACTCAATAAATCGTAGTAAACAGGTACCTTTTGCCTCATTGATGCCCGTGTTGATGCCTCAGCTTGATAAAGACAGAGCCATGCAGCTTCAGACTTTATTTAACAAATTGAAGGTAAGCGTACTAGTTATTGCTTATAACAGTCACAACATCTGTAAAATTGACATTACATGTGTTGACCTGAGCTTGGCTAGACATAGGGATTGCCGAGGGAGGATTTAGGAGATTCTTCTTCACTTTCCTTTTTGTGAGAAAGGAAGGTATTTGCAGGCTGGGGTGTTGTGTGGGGTCTTTTGGAGGAGATGAAAGACAAAGTCTTTAGAGGGCTTGAGAGATCATAGAGGAAACCATCTCTCTACAAAGGTTGTCAAAAGAAGAAGATAACAAAATAAGTGAATTCCAAGATAAAGATATAGAGGGGGTGGGTGGCGACCGTGTTCAGTGATTTTTTGCAACAGCCTATTGCACCCACTGAACATAATTGTGAGATCCATGTGCATTTAAACTCTCTCTCTCTCTCTCTCTCGCTTTGAACCAACCATCATTTAAAACAATTTTTTTTTTCATGGCCGTTTACAAAACCAGCTCTTAAATCAGTCCCTTTTCCACCTACACCAAAAAACCAAACCAACCTTTTGCATCCGGTACACATGCCTACCTTTCTAGTCCAACCACTCTTCGGAACAAGAAGCTTTTTAAAGCCCACCTCTATGATTTAACCATATTTTGAGATAACCCATCCATAGAGCATGTAGAACCTCTTGAACCCTTGCCACCTTTACCCATCGATATCTTCTTTCTACCAGGGGATCAATCAATGAAAGTTCGAACATGCCTTCTTCTTCTACTCATCATGTTTCATCTAATCAATTGCCTGTTAATCTTCGGGAGATCCTTACTGAAAATGGCCTTTGATTATGTCCATTTCGCCCACGCTTCAAGTTATACGTAAAAAAAATAGCACTTTTCCACTACTGTGAAGAGGAATAAACAGAAGGGGGAATTGAAAATTTTGAAATCTAATAATCACTACGATAAATCAACAACCAAGGATTTATTAGTGGTAGCTACGATGGAGCAACGAGTCTTACTTTGTTTGTAGATAGTTTCTTTTTTTGGTTTATTCGTCATTGTTTTTCGTTGTTCGATGTTCTCTTAGTTTTCGTTTTTTGTTTTAATGTTTTTTTATATTCGTGACTACTCGAGGCCAGCTTGCGTGCATCTCGACTAATGTCACAAGATTTACTGCCTGACCCTGTAACATGTGGATGTCAAAGAAACTTGTAGGAAATTGATTCCTAGGTAGGTGGCTACCATGGATTGAATCCATCCCCTCTTAGCTCAACAAGACCCTCTTGACCACTAAGTCACTCCATGATAGTTTTCTCTTGGTTTTCGTTTTTCTCCTTGTGGAGTCTTTTCATGTATTCCTCATTTCATCTTATAGTGCTGGAAGTTCTATCCAGTTTCATTTATCAACGAAATGTGTTCTATTAAAAAAAAATGATGTTAGGTGCATGAATCTGCCCTAAGCAAAGGATTAACTAGAGAAGTAGTAGGGTTGTATTTACCAATTGATCTATGTCATTTCATATTCCTTCTAATATGCATGGTTTAAATCATTTCTTTATTATAAAAAATTATAAATATACGAGTCTTGTTTGTGTGACTGTGCCTTTCTTTTCAATCTTATTAATTTATGAAGAAATGTGTTGAATAAAATGGTTGGACGATTCATGATTGTATAGGTTGTCTCATATGATTGTAACTTGTATTTTAGAGGAATGAAATGAACAAAGATGATTTTATCCGGCTCATGAGGGGTGTTGTGGGCGATCAGATGCTCAGATTAGCAGTTTGTCAAGTTCAATCTCAGGTCAGCTTTAAATTGATTTCTTGTTATGAAGATTTTATTTTGTATATACTAATTACTTTCAATCAGAAATTATTCGTGGTTCCAGTCTTAACCTTTTTCATTTGCAGCCTCCACCTTCAGTAAGGCAACTTTCTCCTAGAATGTCATCTATGGGTCCCGGTGCACCAAATTTCTCTGATCCACGACCGTTCGCACAACTTCATCAGAAAGGCATGAATTCCCCTGGAGTTCAATCATACATCCCCTCTTCAGCATCCCAAGCGCGGACTAGTTCAGGCTATCCTGCCATGGACAAGAATATGCAATCCTTACGAGAAGTAGAACAGAGAACTGATGGTAATGGAAATCAACTAACTTCATCCAGCCCTGGCACCATTCAGGAAAGGGAACGCTCCTCAGTTCCTGTTTCAGGACTTGAGAAGCAGCAACTACACTTCCAACAGAAATCTTTTGCCATGTATGGAAATAGTGGTAATTATCACCCGTATACGGGGTCAAACATGAATGCCCCTTCATTGTCTCATAAACCCCACACTCATGAGGGTCAAGTGAAGCAAATTCCCCAGCAGGCTCCCAGTTTTGACAGGCTAGTTACTATAAATGATTCCAAGCGTGTGCAGGGTGGAAACATTCCACACTTGCATAACAACTTAGCTTCGCAGCAAAATCCAGTTTCCTGGAAACCCTCAAGTAAAGAGCAGAACATGGGCCCTTTGTCATCAATGGGTTACATTAAACAAGAACCTTCCGATCAGGGTTCAGAGCAGAACAAACCCCAACTTTCGAATTTGCAGGGTTTGTCTTCAGTTTCTGGCATCCAGGCTGAACAAGTTAACGCAACCCCTGGAATTGCGAAGGATGCTCTTGAAAAACAAACTTCTAAAATGGGTTTTCCTACATCAAGCAATGTTATGCCTCCAACATCTACCAACGCAGCAAATTCAATTTCTTCCGATGCAAATTTCCTACATGAGTCTAGTCCTGCAGTAAGTATTGCTAGATTATACTTTGGTCCTACATTTAACTCTGTAAAAGTCAAAATTGCATGTTTATTTTGACTGCACATTTGTCAGGCAGTAATCTTATTCGTTTCTGACTCATCTGTCCTTATATTTCCTTACTTGTTATAACCTCATAGCTATTTATTTTGTTTCTTATTTATTGAACTAAAATAATTGATAGATAGTTTATTTTACACCTGGTTCATCAGTTTCCTTGCATAATCTTTTGAAGTCTGTTGCAATAAATTGTACAAGTTAATATAAACATATATCTATATCAATATATATATGTATTAAATGACTGAATTGTACCCGTCTCTGCTATGTCATTATATATCTTCATGAAGAATGTATCAGTATTTCTCAATCTTATGCCCTTGGCTTGCTAATATAATGTATCCGCTGGTTGCGGACTAATTGCAATGGGCCCTCTTTTTTGGATTTGCAGTTAAGCTCTCAGGTTCCTTCTGCAACTACTCCTGGAATGCAAAATAGGATATCTCAAAAAAAAGCTGTCATTGGCCAGAAGAAGCCTCTTGAAACACTTGGCTCTTCACCACCCCTATCAAGGTGAGCCTACTTTAACTCTCATCTTAAATTCTGGAAGTAAAGTTTATTTTGGAATATTTAAAAACAAATGGCTCATAACCTTGTTGATCTTTTCAAATATATTTGGTGCATTACCAATAGTAAGAAGCAAAAAGTATCTGGGGCATTTGCGGATCAGAGCATTGAACAACTTAATGATGTCACTGCAGTTAGTGGAGTGAATATTCGGGTACAATTCTTATATTTCTTGAATGGTTAGTTCTAGTTGGTACTAGAAAAACCTGAATCCTCAAGAAATGTCTGATTTTGGGTAGGAAGAAGAAGAACAACTATTTTCTAGTGCAAAAGAGGATAGTCGAGCTACTGAAGCTTCACGGAAGGTTGTACAAGAAGAAGAAGATAGGCTTCTATTGCAGAAAGCCCCATTGCAGAAAAAGCTGGTGGAAATCAGTTAGTGTCCAATTCTAATCAATGTTTGGTTTGTTCTGTTTAAGCGAATAATATTATTGTTTGCGCTAACCAAGCAGAAGGAACATTCTTATGGTGATTGATTAATTGCTAATTTGTGTATTTGTTTGTGGCAGTGGCTAAATGTGGTTTGAAGGGCATGAGCAACGACGTCGAGAAATGTCTCTCATTGGTAAGACACTGTCACTCTGATAATTTTCTTGGGTGATGTAATAACAACAGTAACTGTATCTTCAGTGTGTAGAGGAAAGGCTACGTGGGATTATTAGTAATTTAATCAGGCTGTCAAAACAGGTCAGTGTATTTCCCTTCATTTCTAATTCGAGTTTTCTTCTATTTCCCTCATTTTCGTACTTTATTACAGAAGCCGAATCTAATTATATATTCATAATTTTGATTGATCCCTCTAGCGAGTGGACAGCGAGAAACCAAGGCACCGAACATTTATTACTTCAGATGTTCGACAACAAATCGCGTTAGTTAACCAAAAGGCCAAAGAAGAATGGGAGAAGAAACAGGCTGAAGAAGAAAAACTCCGAAAGCTTAATGATGTGAGCTTTTCTTTTTGCTCTTCCTGCTTTTGTTCTAAAGACTCTAATCAGGACTGTTCAATAGCATCCTTTATTTGAAGAACGTAGTATAACTATCATCCCTAATGGATTTAGGAAAGAGTTTAGTACTTTTGAGTTTTGATAATTCTTTGTCTGTTTGTCTACATTGAAACTTATTAAATCACGAATTAATCCAAAAACTAAGTTGATGGGTTGGAGTAAATTTAATTATATCAATTAATACTCTCCCTCATTTATAGATTTGGAAATTTGAGAATGCCCATCTAGTGAAAATTATTATTGATTGAGGATGAAACGACTTGACAAGGATTTAAATACAAGACCTTTGGTTCTGAGGCTATGTTTTTTTTATAAACTTCTTATACCATGTTGTAACATGTTAATTCACCCAATCAACCCAAAAGTTAAGCGGATGTGTTGAGATAAATTTAATTATATCAACCAACAATCTGAGGTAAATTTTTAATTCCATATTTTCATTTTTTTTGAAAAATATATCTCCATCTTTTTATTGACTGACTTTCCTCTATTTTTGCAAAACTAAGCTCGTTTGCCAAATATTTACGGGATGTGGTATGTTAAAACATAATTAATAATTGTACCAAGCATAATTCTGATAGAAATTACCACACTATTTTATTAAACTACGATAAATCTCTCGAGAGAATCTCTCAAAGAGCCCAGAGTACAAAGACGACAATTCAATTGCATGATTCCCAAAGACCTATCATCTCCTATTTATAACCCTAAACCCTAATTAACTAAAAGACTAATAATAGGCCCAAGCCCAATGCAATTAAAATAGCAATTAACTAATACATAATAAATACTAATACTAATATTCCTAAAACTCCAAGGTCTGGATCGTATCAATACTTTCCCCCCCAAGAGCCACCTTGTCCTCAAGGTGTTCCATCTCCGATGCTATCTTTCTGTGACTCCGTCTTACCGCGAAAAGTATGTCACATCAACATCCTGGTAATTGTGCGCATCTCGAACGACCCACACATCCAAATTTTGGAGTTCTTTCTTCTGACAACGATGTCCCGGGACAAATCGTTCATCACAGCGAAAGCATAACCCTTTGTCCTTCTTTGCTCGAATTTTGGCAAAGTGAGTTTTTACAGTCGCGGGTTAATGGTTGTAGTCCTGTGAGAAGGAGTCTCTGTGCTTCCAGTTCCCGATGCAATCGTTCCCGCTTTAGCCTTGACCGTTGCAGAAGTACTTTCCTCATTTTGGGTAGCCTGAAAAGCAAAATCATCCTCAATCACCTGTGCCATAAACTTCTTATCCTGAATCCCAACAGGTCGCAGTTTCCTCATTTCACTTCTAATTTCTGCCTTCAACCCGCTTTCCCATTTCCCTTCCAATGCACTTGCACTAATCTCACGCATTCCCTTTGCATACTTCTCAAACAGTCGTCGATACTCTTTAACTATTCCAACCTGTTGTAAGCTCATCAGATTGGCGTACTTGTTGTCATTAATCGTTGGTTGGAAACGGTGCAATAATAGTTCTCGGAATTCTTCCCAAGAACTGATCGGGGATCGATCTTCCTCATACTGCAACCATTCCAAAGCCTCACCCTCCATACACAAAGCTGTAGCATCGACCCGTTCCTGTCCTTCCAACCGGTTTACCCAAAAGTATCGTTCTACTCGACACAACCATCCGTCTGGATCCTCATCGGTAAGCCCTTTGAATACCGGCATCTCGAGTTTCCGTAATCTCCTGTCTAACACCGACCCTTCTCTACCTCCTGTTCTCGGTCCTCCTCGTTCGTAACGATCCTCCCACTCCCTCCAGTCCTCTCGGTCTAAATGACATTGATTATCCCATCCCCGGTCGTTCCAACCGTCACGCGCTACCGGCCTATCATAACTGATGCGCACACTCCTCCCCTCTGTAAACTCGTTGCCTCGACCATCGACCTTCGGTTCCCCCTTTCGATCGAATCTCGGTCCCCCACAATCGAAACGGCTCTCTCTCCGGTCCAACCTGGCTGACCCAGACCGACCCGGCCCGACCAGCCCCGCCCCGGACCGGTCCTCCTGGGCGCTGCGTGCCACACGCCGCCCGGTCCCGCGCTTGACCCAAGCCCACCACCCCGGCCTTGCTCGGCCCTGACTCCGCACACCGCCATGCCCGCGCCCCAGCCCGAGGCCTCAGCGCCGCCTATGCCCGACCCCAACCCGAGTCTGGTCCCCCCTGGCCGCCGCCGTGCCACACGCCTCCCGATCCCACGCCCGCCCCACCCACGCCTCGACCCGCTCGCCCCGGCTCGCGACACCCAGAGCAAGACTCCCAGCCCGGATTCCGCCGCCCGGACCCGCTCCCCAGCACCGGCTCTCGTCGCCCGGACTCCCCCATCGGCCAGGTCCCGCGCCGCGCTCAACCATGCCCCCGCTCATGCCCACGTCCCGGAAATCCGCCCTCGCCCTCGTAGCCTCACGCCCAGCTCCTCCCCGCCCGACACCCCGGCCCGGTCCCGGCCGGTCCCGGCCCGGTCCCGGCCGGTCCCACCCGTCCCAGCCACCCCCTCGCGCCGAACGCTACCCCCGAGCCACCCACGTCACCGGCGCCGCTCGCTCTACCCAGCCCCTCCGAGCCCGAGTGTGCGACCCTCGACCCCACGTCGCCCTGGCCCTTCGCGTCGGCCCACCCTGCCGCGACCTCCGCAGCGCCACGCTTCCTCGCCGACCGCCACAGCCCCTGCGTCGCAAGAACCAGCCGCAGCCGCCCCGCTCGATCCCTCCCCCGTAGCCTCAGGCATCGAGCCCTTCCCCTTGTCTGCTCGGATTGTCTCCACTAAAAGTTCCAGATTTCGGTTCATCGTCTCGAGCTTCGAATCCTGCTAATCCAGCCTTTTCCCTAACCTTTCTTCCATCGCTTCCATCCTCGCGTTAGTCTCCTGTAACTTCTTGGCCAAGTTGGCCGTTCCTTCTTCACACTCTTGCATCCTGGATTCCATCTTAGTAGTAACCATTCTCGGATCGACAAATGGCTCTGATACCAAAATGATAGAAACTACCACACTATTTTATTAAACTACGATAAATCTCTCGAGAGAATCTCTCAAAGAGCCCAGAGTACAAAGACGACAATTCAATTGCATGATTCCCAAAGACCTATCATCTCCTATTTATAACCCTAAACCCTAATTAACTAGAAGACTAATAATAGGCCCAAACCCAATACAATTAAAATAGCAATTAACTAATACATAATAAATACTAATACTAATATTCCTAAAACTCCAAGGTCCGGATCGTATCAAATTCCCATTCAATATGTTTGAGAAAAAAATTCTCTTCCTTCCGTGGGGGTGTTTCTTTTTTTTTTTTCTTTTGGGGGATTTTTCATGAATAATGAAAAAGGGGAAAATTCTATGAATGTCAAAATTTTAGAAAAAAATTAATATAAAAAAATAGATTCAATCAAGTTAAATTGATGGCTTTCAATTCACTGATTGAAAATGGTCAAGTAAAATTGATTGGAAACCATGAAAGCTAAATATTTGTATGAAATATTTGTTAAAAGTTGTTATAATTAAAATAGAGCTGCTAGAATTTGCTATCTATAAGATAATTTAATTTTTTTATGCAGCCTGAGGATAGTCAGGGGGTTGCTGGTGACAAGGAGAAAGATGACGGTCGATTAAAATCGGTTAATAAGGTATTGAGACCGACACTCGTGCCTAAACTTCAACATCTTTTGATTGATTAGGAGTTCTTTGTTGATTATTTTTTTATACTATCTTTTTCTGGTGTGGTTTAGGTAAACAAAGAGGATGACGATAAAATGCGGACAACAGCAGCAAATGTTGCTGCACGAGCTGCTGTTGGAGGAGATGACATGCTATCAAAATGGCAACTTATGGCTGAGCAGGCACGACAGAAACGTGAAGGTGGAACGGATTCAGCTTCTGGTTCTCAGTCAGGGAAAGACACTGGCCGTAAATCTTCATCTTCAGCAGGAAGACATGGGAAGGACAATCAAGAAGGTGATCGAAAAGGTAACACTCCATCTGGCACGTCTTATACAGCTTCAAACTCGACGACATCATCATTTCGGGATCTCAAAATCAAACATGCTTATGTAATTCACTTTTGCCGCACAGCTTTTGCACACACAGCAACAATAACCTAGTGAACCCGTCGACGAGGGCAGCCCCAAGACATGCTTCAATGAGAGATCCCTATTTCGAGACCATTAGAAAACGTTTAAACTAGAATACCCTCCAAAGTATCTCGGTTCCACAGTCTAGGAATGGACCAGTGGTGTCTCGGGTATAGAGGAGTGAAGCTCCGATTTCCCAGTTTGCAGAAAAAAAACCCTAGTGAACCCTCATCTAGGGTGGTGATAGAAGTTGGAAATGACAATCATGAACCCTCATCAGCAACAATAACCTAGTTTTAACTTATTTATGACTATCATCCCCTTATCCTTTTCTGTTTGATTGCTTTCTGTAAATGAGAGAGAAGAAAGAAAAGGAAAAGGAAAAGGAAAATAAGCAATATTGTAACGCCATCCATCTTGATTTTGCGCAGGAAGTAGCAGAAAATTTGGTAGGAACCAAATCAATGCAACACAAACAAGGGTGGCTCGTAGTATTTCTGTCAAAGATGTCATTGCTGTACTGGAAAGAGAACCCCAGATGTCGAGATCCACCACAATGTATCGTTTGCACAACAGAGTCCGTTCCGAAGAAACTGGCGAATAGAACTGACTACTACGAGAAAACTAACATCCTTGCTGGAGCGCGTTTGTGGGTCATCTATCTATCTGAATTAAGGTATTCAAATATGATAAACTGCATTGTTTTAGAAATATATATATAACTGCCTAAGTTGGTAGCTTTCTAACAATCTGAAAAAAAAAGGCTTTCTCAAGACATTCTTCTGATTAGAAAGACTCTTGTCCAGGAAAGAAAACAAATCCTTTGGGAACTCTGGTTAGAAAAACAAAGCAATAGGAGTTTTCTTGGATAGTTTGGATGATAATTCTTTTATCTTTTGGGAAAGGGTGATTAGTTTAGCTTCAAAATGAAGCTTTCTTTGTAAACCTATTTGTAATTATAATCTTCATATTAGCCCACTGGAGTGCTATTGAGTAAGCTCCTAGGCGTTTTCTCATTATTGTTGTTATTATTTTATACATAGATGATAGTCCTATTGTAGGACTGAAACTTGAACATAGCTCAGTGGTAATTGACTTGTACTCGTTATTGTTGTGTCAACTCATTATCCCATTTTGTGATATATTCTTGTTTGCAAAAAACCATAAAATCAAAGCTATGTGGTCGATGTTTTTTTACTCTTTTTTTTTAGACAAGGGTAACCACACCCTGTCCTTAGGCCAGACATCGGAGACTTCGAAGGAGTAATGTCATAGGTGAGTTTCGAACTCGAGACTTTGAAGAAAGCATACCTTTAAAGTCCAAGTCTTCAATCAGTGCCATCCCCTGGGGAGCATCAATGTTTTTTTACTTATTTTTTTCTCCTTTCTCCCTCTATCTTGTGCCGTTTACTATTTCTTTTCGAGTCATGAATTTGGAGCTTGTAACTTTGTTCATCTAGTTGTGTGCAACTGCAAGTTGATTTAGACATTTTTGTTTAAATATATGTTGACCATGTACTTTCAATTTGGCTAAGTATATCTACTTTCAAAATGTGAATTTTAGTTCATGTACTTTCACTATTCTTAATTTTAGTTAAAGCATTCGTGTCTCTATACCTATAAAATAGGACTATTTTGGTCGTTTGCAAAATTATAACGCATTCCACATGTAATAATAATAAAAAAATCTTTCATTTCAAGAAATTAATGTAGTTAAAAGTGATTGAAAAAAAAGAGAAAAATAAATAATGAAAGGACTAGAGCATACCTAATGCCATTAAAGTTCTTCTTTTGGCATTAAAACAGGTTTTAACATGAGTTTACGTAGAAGTTCTTTTTTTTTAGAATTAGAGATTAATATCATTTAATTTTAGATATGTCTATATAGTTACAACCTATTTCATTGACTTTTTTATTTTTTATAAAATTAACAAAGTAGGGTGGCACATAGTCTAGGTTGAGTTGGGCTAGAATAATTGTTGGATTAACCCAAATTTTTGGGTTGGTCAATTTTGCCAATCCTATGCATTAGAATAACCTATTCCAGTTCAACTTATATGTTTTAGAGTTGGGTTGAGTTCTCGTGTTGTGTAATCGACTATTTCGTCTCTAAAACTTAACTCATGATCCTTAAATATGTAAACAAGTGAAAAAAAAACATGAGGTACTATACTAGAATTTAGGTTACCTATCTTATCTGTATATGTTCTTTATCAATATGCTAAAAATATATTAATTAATCTCTCGACACGTCCGCACACATTATTACAATTCCACTTAAAGATGCAACTCTTTCGAAATAGAATTCAAGAATATATGAGACAAAGTTTCATCTCAAATTTAACTGGCGATGAGAGTAGCCAACGTATGTTATAAATGAGTTGAGAATTCTTTACTTTTCTAATATGGGACAAGGTGGGGACCTCTAACATGTCCATCAAGATGATGCTACTTTAGAAACATCATATTGGATTACATCCAAATTTGTGGATCGAATTATCCACTTGGGTTGGATCTGAATATGTGGATCAAATACTCACTTGGATTGAATGTGAATTTTTTTATTGAATTGTCAGCTTAGTCATACCTATTTGGGTCAGATCTAAATTTATGGATCAAATATCCATTAAGGTTTCACCCGTTTAGGTTGGATTCAAATTTTTAGGCCAAAGACCTATTTGAAGCTCTAACACCATATTAGATACACAGGAGATTTCACGTCAAAACCAACCAAATACCCATTTGAAACTTTGATATCATATTAGATTGTGTGGAGCTCCGAAGTAAGATTAGTAAAACATACACCATAATCATAGATTTCGGAAAATTGAAAAAAAAAATTCCAAAGCTACAAACCAAATGCCACTTTGTGGTCCAATATCATCCCTAACATATTATAAAGGGTTGCGACACGAAGCACATATCTTAATAGTTTCTAAGTCCACGAGTATGCGAGTTGGTTGAATTAGGCTCAGTTGAACAATATTCTAATTTTATTCTCTATATTTTTTGGTATTTTCTTCTCTATATCCCACCAATTTACTAAACTAATCAAATTTTAAAAATAATTATAAATATGAAATTTTTTTTAGTAAATATAGTCAATGTGTTATAAAATTAATAACGAAAGCTAACAACAAAAGAAACAAACGTAGAGAGAAATGAGATAAATAGCAAATGGTGAGAATTCTTATTGATTCTTGATGTACCATACAATGAAAAAATTACACTTATTTATAGTATTCATAAGTGTATAAATAGACATTTGAGTGGTCCATCATGGGAAAAATAATGGGAAGTTAGTTGAGGTGTGAGGTGACTGAAATGCCTAAAATGGATATCTACACATTAATTTATAACACAATGACCTTTGTCACAATGTTTTTAAATATTGACGAATATTTATAATACAATATTAGAAATTTCAGAAAAAATAAAATAATGCAATACTAAAATGTATTAATGATTAATATTGATATTAACGAATATTTATAATACAATATTAAAATTTTATTTATAATTATAAATGCAAATAATTTAGAATTTGCCCACCAATTGATGTGAATAACTCAAGATGTGTTCGGAGTACTAGTTTGGTTATGATAGACGGAAGGTTATGATAAACGGTGGGTTATTATAAATGACGTTTGAGACCCAAGTTATTATAACGGAGATTATGATAAACAATATTTAAGGGGCTGATTATGTAACAAAAGTAATATATATAAGGTTTCGATAAACGGACACGTAGATTTAAATAAACGAGTACGCAAATTTAACTACGGTGGGACAAATATCGATTGGGTTATTATAACCAACCTAGGCATTTACTTAAATAGGGCTCAAACACACCCTGAATGTTGTTCTAAATGGAAATCTACCTAACCATGTTAGATGGACGTCATCAAGGCCCGACAAAACGGCCCAAACATTAGCTACACTGACTCATAGCCCAGCCCATTAAAAAAAGAGGGAAACAAAGAGAAATCACGTTAAACCTAACCTAACCCTAGCCGCATCAAAACCCCTCTCCATCATCCTCTGCAGAAACCAAATCTCTCCCGATTTCTCTCAATCGCTCAAGGTCTGTTCATGATCGCTAATTGTTTCTTGATTACGATTGTTGCGATCTTCATTCTATGTTTGTTTGATTGTTTTGGTTTTGCTCCGTCTCTCCTAGTTCCAGAATGTTGTTTGATGTGATATATTGGAGAGTAATTAGTAATGGATGTCTTCTTTCTGCTCACGGTGATTTGATGGATATGATCGACGTTTGGTAGAAATTGTTGTCTGAACTGAGGCGTGGTGGTGTTTTGGCTAATGCCTGATTTTCGACATTCTCTTTGCAATTCTTGTCTATTTAGTTGTTGATTTTCAGCTTTAGAATGTAGTGATTGTCAATTTTCCATAGATCTGATTAGCTTCCCGTGAGCGTTTGTTTGAATTGTTATATCTCAGGTTTTGACTTCTGTTTAATTGTTGGTTGAGGGTTTTAATGCAATTTGAGAATTTTAGAAGTTCTGCAAGTGTTATTAGTACTTTTTTGTGTTTTTGAATTTTGGAGCTGTATTAGAAGATTTATTGTAAAATGAGTGATGATTTTGGTTGATAATGCTATTCTAGTTCTTATTAAAATAAATTCATTAAAATTTTAATTTTCAGCAAGCAGCTGGGTTGGGACATTGCTTTTTGGTCATTGTTCGTTTTCCAAACGAAAACAAAATGTTTAAAGCCTTGGTGATCTACATAACCACCCTTACTCTAGTAAAACAAAGTCTTGTATGCTGTAGAACTGAACTCTTAAGTTATATTTGGCCGAGTTAAGAAAACAGATTATAAAATGAAATGAATGGGAAAAGATACAGAGGCCTATGGCCTCTACAGGAAATCTACTTTTGTTTTCATACCTGAATTTTTCATCTTTTTATAAATTTCTTTTTGATCTTTCTTTATTTCCTTGAAAGGTTAAGTCTTAGGGTTTGAGGGTTGCTTGATATTTCTTTCAGGAGCCATAGACTGCTCTTCATTTTAAGAGCTCTCGTTTTCCAAGATGGGTATTTCTCGTGATTCTATGCACAAGAGGCGTGCCACTGGAGGCAAGAAGAAGGCTTGGAGGAAGAAGAGAAAGTAACTACTACTTTTATTTTGCTGAGTGCAATTCTATTAATCAACTTTTCCTACATTAATTTCTAATAGATGAATTTACGTTTTATACTTTTCTTTCTCTGCTTGGTTTCTAGTACTAACTAATAAGTGATGTAATTGGTGGCTAGGGCTTGCCATTGGTTGTCTTTCCAATAAATATTTCAATAATCTTTGATTAATTTTCATTGTCTATTGCTTATCTTCTCCGATGGATTGTTACCAAGTTTTGTGCTAAATAAATTGCAAGTCACTCATAAACTTCACATTTATTAGTCAACAGTGCAATTTCTCTTATTGATATAGAAACGTAGTATCTTCAAATGTGTTATGTTACAGTTTGAAGCGATAAATTTTACAATACAGAATTTTTAAATTTTCCATCATTAAGTTATATTTCTTTTTTTTTTTGTCGATTCAAGGTATAACTTTCATTCTTTTATCAAGTTCTTGCAGTTTTCTTCATATTGTTTTTTTTCACTTTGTTTGTAAAGGTATGAACTTGGAAGGCAACCTGCCAACACTAAGATATCCAGTGACAAGTCTGTCAGGAGGATTAGGGTTCGAGGTGGCAATGTGAAGTGGCGTGCATTTAGGCTTGATACTGGAAACTACTCATGGGGTAGTGAGGCGGTGACCCGAAAGACCCGTATTCTTGATGTGGTCTACAATGCATCTAACAATGAGCTTGTTCGTACTCAAACATTGGTGAAGAGTGCCATTGTTCAAGTTGATGCAGCACCATTTAAGCAGTGGTATCTTCAGCATTATGGAGTGGATATTGGACGGAAGAAGAAAGCTGCACCATCTGCTAAGAAGGAAGAGGTAGAGCAGGATTTCAAAACTAAATGATTTATTGGAGTTATGAAAATTTCGAATACTAGTTTTGTTTGATAATATGGCATTCTTACTGATACCACACGTGATCATTTAGGAAGGTGATGCTGCCACTGAGGAGGTGAAGAAAAGTAACCATGTCCAGCGCAAAATCGAAAAGCGTCAACAGGATCGGAAGCTTGACTCACATATTGAAGAACAATTCAGCAGTGGTCGTTTGATGGCTTGCATCTCATCAAGACCAGGTCAATGCGGCCGAGCAGATGGGTAAGACTGAAGCTCTTTAGTTATTCTAGATTCTATTGTGTTCTTTCCATATTGTTTGAAACTTTGAGCACGATCATTAAATTTTGCTGAGGTTCTGCAAAATTTTGACAGATATATCTTGGAAGGCAAGGAGCTGGAATTCTATATGAAGAAGCTCCAAAGGAAGAAGGGAAAAGGAGCTGGTGCTGCATAAGCTTTTGTTATCGATTCGTTTCCGGGCCATGTTTCTGGTTCCCTTTGCTTCTTAGGAAGACGATGAGCTCTGTTGCAGCTTGAGACTAAACAAAGCTAATTTGGAACTTCAGTTTTGCTGGTAATAGTTGTTTAATTATAATACTCTCTTTAGTCTTTTTCATGATAAGAACGGTTTGTTTATTAGGCTCAAGTTTTTGAGTTTCAATCTTTTTCTAGTTTATTTATTTAAGCTGGTTTAATCTAGAATTCATAGAAAGTACAAATGGATCCGAGGGTGGATTTAAATCACATTGATACTTTAAACATGACTTCATTATCAGATTTGAGATCAATCTCATTAATCCATATTAGGAATTGTGGCAAAGTTCAATAAAGTTAAGTAATATGAAAGATTTGTGAGGTTGTTTGAGGACTAAACCAAAGCTTAACATTAAATAGTTAAACCTTCTAACCTATAAAACCAGAATTGAATATAAGCCAAAGATCATCAACAAAATCAAATCAAAGCCTTTTAAATTGTAGGAACTATCTTTCCAAAAAAAAAAATTGTAGGAACTAATTAGAGGTTAAACTCCAGTCACTAACCATTGAGAGTACTCCTGAATTTATTTTATTACAAAATATCATTTAAGAAGAAAAATAATTGAAAAAAAGTATTTTATGTTCCCATTTGATTGGTCATGGATTAGATTGTGGAGATTTAACAAATAATTTTAGCAGCAATAATGAATATTTGGCAACTCTTTCTTGTCCCATCATATATATATATTTTGTTGAGTTACAACCATTGAAGTGGGGGATCTGAATCATGGTCATTGGGTGTGCTTTTCTTCTTTATGTTAGCTTATCAATGATGTATGATAAAATGGCTCATTTTGAATGTTTTAGGATTTGTTGGTTGTGTAAAAGATTCGTTTTCATGTAAAAAGCCTCTTGAACTTTTATTTTCTATAGCTTAAATTTGTCTATAATGACTTGTTTAATATATACAAAATAGGTATAGAATTATGATGTACTTATCAATCATATTTATCTGCGGCTTTTAATATGCATTTATTAAAAGCACTATTCTAAAGATGTGAATTTAAACCTGTAAAGTATTTTTGCCAAAATATACATTAGTTGAGCTATATTGTCCACTATTATAACTAGTTAAAAGGTTATTAAAATAAAAAATTTAATTTATTATTTTTTTTAGTAAGATAAATTTTGAATTTTTATTATTGTCAATATTTTAATGCGTATGTGCTAAACCAACATTTCCATCCTATCATTAATAAATGATATACTATAATTTAAGCATTAAAAACATAACTAGTAATGTATTTAATATTAATTTCAATTCCATTTTTAGTTCATGAAAAGACTAATTTCAATTCTTGAACTATCGTCCAGTTTAAAAAGTTGGCAAGCAATTCTTGGTAAACAAAATTGTTTACTAAGTTTGTGTGTTTTATCCCTCTCTTCATTGCTATTTCTAATAAGCTTCCATTTCCGCCTACGCTACTGAAATTTCTCCCATTTTCGATTTTGGATTTTGCTTGGAAAGGTGAATTACTGATTCCCATCGATCGAAAATGAGAATTAGAGATCTAAGGGTTTTTCTCAATTCAGACAGAGGGTGCTATGAGAAGGCTGCCAAAGAGAAATAAAAATGAAAATAAAGATGAAGCAGTCGAGAAGGTTTTTGTCACCTCATCTATTTTTAACTATGATTAAGTTCTGTTTTAAATCTAAGGACTATTTTAAAATTTGAAAAAAAATTCAAAAACTAAAATTAAACATTTAAAACTTCAAGGACCAAAATATAATAAAAATGATAGTTCATAAGTTAAAATTAAAGTTTTGAAAGTTTAGAGATCAAAATAAATCTTCCATGATAGTTCAGAGACAAAAATGGTATTTTAATCCTTTTCTTTTTTACCGTTCCATATCTAGTTAGTTTTTCGTGAATGATTTTTGAAAATCGTGTTTTTTTTTCTCATAATTTCTCTACCTTGAATTTCACATTTTTAAAGAAAGTATTTGACTTAAAATCAAATTCTAAAAAAAACTCAAACGTGTAGTCTGATACATGAAAATTGATGGCTATGGTCAGCTTGGTATAAGAGGGGGTAGAGGTTGACCATGGCACAAGAGTAGTACAGAAGAACACTTCCTTCGAATCTATCTTTGAAAATCCATAGATATCACTGCTACTTTCTTTTTTGATGTCGAACTCAGAGATAGACACCGGGAAAGGACTAAAAGAGCACGGAGATGAGTGTCGCCAATCCTTTCCCGATGTCAATCCTGGTCGGGATCGTTTCCAAGAAGTGTGCTATAACAACGAGTATATCTTCATAACAGACTATACAAACTGAAAAACATTGTGTTATTTCTAGGCCAACTTTATGGTTAGAAAGTTTTGATGATTTGAAGCATGAGAGTAGCTGTAATGAGATTACCTAGATAAAATCTCCAAAAGAGCCCCTGCTAAATCATCCTTGAAAAGAAAGCAGAGAAAATGAGGAAAACTTAAGCTACACAACCAACCAAAGATAGCAAAATATATAAATAAAGATAAGCATAGTGTTACTTTTACAGACAAAAAAAGAGAAGGGGGTTTTTGCATGTAATGCCTTTCCTTCTTCCTTGAGTGGATCAACCAGCAATGTTTTGTTACTTTGCTTCTATTTCACATCTTGTTGAGGTCATGAATAGAGATGGCCAACCTGAGCAGAAAGTTATTACAGACAAGACATGGAGACTCACTCCCTCTTTTGTTCCAAATCCTATAGAATCTCAATTGGACCAACATATTTTCCTATATACTTCATTGTGCATACACAAGAAAAGATTCTTGCTAAACCTCATCGAGATCACAAGAATCGGTATCGGTGTCACTTGTTTGAAACTGAATTTAAAGTTTTATTCTGAGTCAGAACAATTCCTTACACTAGAATATGCACTTCTGGAACAAACATCTTATACAGAGTCCTGACCAGAGCAACAACATTTCTGCCAACACATCATCAGTCTCATACGGATCCCACAATCTTGCAATTCATGGCTCTCTCTCAAAGTGTTTGTACTTCTATAATAGCTTTCCTTCACGACTCTACACTCTTTTTTATCAAATGAAAGAACTGGCCAATGATAGTTCATGGAGCTCACTTAGCATCCACTCCTCTCCAGTTTGACCACCAAGGACTATTGCCCTCGTTCCCCCAACGACACATGTGCTGTGTCCCCATGCAAACCTCGGAGGCCGTCCTGGTACTTTCAATATTCTCCAAGTTGGTTTCTCTTCTGTTGGATCCAGGAGATAAAGCTGTGATGCCGAGTGAAGACCGGCAACTGACCCGCCAAAGATCAGTATTCTTCCACCCGGGAGGCTCACAGCAACATGGTCCAGTCTAGGTGGAGGTGCTACCCCTCCTGGGTTTCCAGCCCCCGGTACTCCGCTTCCAGCTACACATCTCCAACATGGTTCCTCCTCGCTTAAATCCATTGTGAAGACATCACTCGATCGAAACCGTAGAGGTCCACTTTTGGCTAAACCCCCAAACATCAAAATCTTTCGGCCACCATATACAGATAACGTGTGCCCCAACCGAGAGGGAGGAGTCCAAGATACAGGTATCTCCCTCCATATGGGTTTCTCCATTGAGAGATCAAGCAGAAAAGTGTCGCTAAGGAGTACTCCAGAATCTGCACAACCACCCGAGACTATCAACTTCGTGCCGTCGAGAGTGCAAGAGCTGTGCCATGATCTTGGGAGTGGAGGAGCCAATCCAGAGATTTCACGCCAGGCAGGAGGTTTCGCATCCAAATCCAATAAGAAAACATCATTAAGTAAGCCCTGTGTTCCACAACCTCCAAAGACAACTAAATGAGAACCATTTACACAAGAAAGAGTATGGCCCCATCTACCAGGAGGTGGAGAACTAACTTGAACATGCTGCCACTCTGGTTTACTAGAATTCAAATCCAATACAAAGGTATCATTCATCGGTTGCATATTAACACCCTCGCCGCCAAATAGTACAACCCTATTACCGACTGCACAAGCACTAAAGTTGCATCGCGAAGGCTCAACAGATCCCCCAACAGTCAGCTTCCTCCACGCTGCCACTTCAAGAGTTGTCAATTCTCTGGCTAACCGGCCCCAGCCAAGAGTTTTTGCACCAGGCACAGTCTCTAAAACACGTGTCGTTTCACTACCCCACGCATTTTGGCACACCACTCTCCAAAGATCCTCATTCTTTGTCAGCTCATAAAACCGCCTACAGACAGATCCCACTGAAGCAATATCCCTGGGCGTCAACCGTGAGAGAATTTTCAAGGATATCACCTCATCACTTAATTGGAAAATGCCACATACACCACGGAAAATATTTCGGTCCCCAAAAGATGTAAAGCGAAAAGATGAAAGGCCAGACTGAAACTTATCAGATGATTTTGCCAACTCCTTTGTTGTAGAACTGGTTACTGGTCCCAGATCAATATCTGCTTCAGTGAAGAACTGGATACCAATAACATGAGTGACTGTTTCATCATCTCCATAGATAGGTGTTAACCTCAATTTATTCATCAATGGGGTTCCATCTTTCCTAAAGTTCAACAATTCTCCTTGAAATTCAGTGCCATCCTCTAAACATCTTCTGATCTCTGAAACCACCGACGAGTCAACCAGTGGGTGCCTTCTTTTTGCAAATGGACCTCTACATTGCAAGAATCGACTGCAAGAACATCCCAAATATGTTAGAAATCAATCATCTGGTGTATAATATATATTAATAGAAAAAATCAACATGGTGAGTAACAATAAACTTGAATGATCCTGCAATGGCAGAGAGAGAGAAAGGGATGTACACATTAGAGAAATAGGCATCAGGGCATTAGTGAAATAATATATTAATGCAAACCATATAATTCCATTCATCTTTATCCTTTTACTAGGTCAAGCATCAAGAATGCATTTAAAATGCTCCTAACAACAACTCATAAGAGTGGTCCAAGCATTCTCAAATCGTAAAGACAGAATCAGAATCTTTAAAAGTTCATAGAGAAACAACCGAACATAAGTGACATGGAGATACATCATATCAGTACCATCGAGTATACTAAAAACGTTATTTAAACAAAGCAGGTCGTGATTCAGATGTGACAATGCTATTAATTTACAATATCCACCCGATGCAAGATTTGAGATGGTAAGGAAAAATGTTTGGGTAGTCATCGTATTGAATAATGCTTACACCCTATGAAGCACGGATATAAAAGCTAATCCCCAATATCAATCTATATCATAAAATTTCCATTTAAATGTACCAAAAACAAAGTATAATAAATATTAATGTATCCTTCTAAGTTCTACCGCAAGAGGTCTTGGTCAACCGAGCCTAAAGTTGAACTTGTGTTTCTCATGATGATAGATCGGCCCTAAAAGAAAAACAAATCGCTAGAAAACAATATTGGTTATACCATCCACCAGGAAAAAATGCCGCAGTTCTTATTTATGTAAGTTAGAACAGTTTATTAAAAATATTATAGTTTATTCCTTTTTTCTTTTAATAAAGGACTAAGCTTCCATTTAAAAAAATTAAAAGAGTACATACAGTAAATTTCTTCATGGTCATCATATAGCACTTGAAAGTTGTAAATGTAGGAGAACTTTAAAAAAAAAATCAAGAGAAATAAAGGGAAATTAATTTAAATGAACAACAAAAGCAGGCTAACAAAATAATGACCAAGAAGAAGACCAAGGCTGACAAAACAGAAATAAGAGAAGTTGGGTTAGTTGAGCCTTCTTAGGGGTAGTTGCCCTCACCAAGGAGGAAGTTGCAGCTCGTGATAGTAAAAGGCCCTAGAGCATGGAATAAATGAGAGTGTTCACAAGATTGAGACATAACTGAAGTGGGCATGCATGACCCACTAATCAAAGAACTAAGGTACAGATTTAGCCGCCTGAATCTATATAAATCATGAACATAAGGGTTAATTAACACCATGAATTTCTCAACTCCAAATATTGCTAGATCAGACTCTTGAAACTTTTTCTTGCCAGCGGATGACAAGGAGGAGGTGATGCCAATGCCATTCGAACATCAAAGAAGAGAAGCGACACCGTTGCTTTTGATTGTCGGGGGAGGAGGTGGCGTTGATGTCTACAATCGTCAAGTGGGGAAAAGGACTCTCGCTAATGATAGTAGGGTGAAGAGGACTCTCACTGATGAGAGGAGCAAACAGCCATAAAAGGGGGAGGAAAAAGAAGGCGGTGTATTTCACGATAGGAAAGGAGAAGAAATTTGGTGTGCGAGACAAGACAAGGTCAGTGAGTAGAGCAAGGTCAGAGGGCGAGATGAAGGGGTAGATCTAAGAGAGGTCGGGCAGATGGTTGGGATGGACAAGAGAGAAAAAGAGACGGAGAGAGGAAGGGCGACTCTTGTTGTCATGGTCTAAGGGAGAGAGAAAAAGAGACGGCAAGAGATGAGAGAGGGAAGGTTGGTCGATGGTCGGAGGGAGGGGAAGCTGCTTTGGGTTTTGGGAGAGGGGGTTTTCAACATGATGAGAATGAGAGATCTTTGAAAATTGATTAATAGCCCTTTGATCCGAGCTCTTCTCCCTTCCCTTATTAAATTTCATATATCAATGAAGTTTATTTTAACCGAAAATTGGAGCTTTGCTCCGCTATACCCAAAGTACCCATGCCCGTTCCAAGGCCCAGACTCGGGAGACAGTAAAAATTTTTACAACTAAGCTCACTTGTGAGGCTCAAACCTGAGACCTCCAAGGAAGCATGCCTTGAAAGCCTCAAGCCTCAATCATCGAGGTTGCCCCTTGGTGACTCAATGAAGTTGTTTCTAATATTCCTATAAAAAAATTGTTTCTTATAAAAATAATAAATAATAAATAAAAAAAGAGATTATATCAATGGCTAATTTGACTCTTGAGTTGGAGAAAATGAGAAATGGAAGGGTTGGTCTTTGAGCTTGATTTAAAAAAGAAAAAAAAAATCAAATTCTATGCTTGGAAAATGGCTCGTAGTAGGATTGCTTCTTGTGAGTTCATCCCAAGAATATGAATAGGTAAGATGAAGAGTTCCCTACTCTCCCCTTTCCCTACCGGTATTCTTTTAATTAGGATTGTTAAAACCATGCAACACTACAGACCAAATCTCATTGAATAAGTAACAAATGTTTAGTTGAAAAGATAGGAACCAGTCGAAACCATAGAATGCCTCCCTGTAAAGATAGAGAGAGATAAGTTTGAGATGTAATGGACTATAAAATCTGAAAAGTTTCTGCTCCATATGGAAGAGTAAAGGTCGTCTTTGAAAAAGTGAATTGAAGGTCGTCTTCGAGTCTTCGTAAGAACTTCTTTGGGTTTCATCAGATTGTATAAGATTTCATTGTAGATTTGGAGTTGCTTACTTGAGAAGTTTGATTTTCATGTTGCCCAGCCTAGAAATTGTAGAGGATTCCATAGTAGATTTAGAGTTGCTTCTTCGAAGAGCTTAGTTTTCATGTCGCCTGAGGTAGAAATTGTAGTTCAATGGTAAAAGTAAAACATCTCGTCCTCCATCCACCTTTACAAGAAAAAAGGGGCATTTTTTTTTGGCTTCCTAGGATGTGTGCACTTTTATAGGGTCTTTGAATTGAGAGGAACGATAGAATTTTCAAAGAGATTGAGAGATCTACAGTGGATGTGTGGTCACTATTACGTCTCTATGAGTATCGATGTTAGTTATCCTTCAGGTGCTTAATTGGAGCTCCTATGGGCTTTATTTGTTTAGGCTCCTTGTATTCTTTCATTTCTTTCCTCCATGAATGTTCATGTTTACATCAGAAAAAGATTCCCTTGCAGATCAAGAGACCAAAGAACGAACTTTCACTTTCTTTCTCCAAATACCTTTTAACATCTACTTGAAAATTGGTCACAACATCAATCAAGTAGTGTGGATTTTGTAAAAACCAACCAGAGTTATCTCCAATTCTAACTCCCCAACCTACTCCAAAAGAAAATAGTCTTAAAGCGTTCTCATGAGCTAATGTGAGGCATTTTCTGGGAGGTGAGTTGTACTGTAGTCCATTTTTTTAGAATTTTTTTGTCCCCATGCGTAGTTTTCAGAATTGAAATTCTTATTCTAAAAAAATGCACGCTGATAATGATTTTTCTTTTTTCTTTTTTTTTAAACAAGGGTAACCACGCCCGTCCCTTAGCCAGGCCCCAGAGATATCGAAGGAGTAATATCACAGGTGAGTCTCGAACCTAGGACCTTAACGGGAGCATACCCTCAAAGCCCAAGTCTTCAACCATTGCGCCACCCCTTGGGGACAAGAATAATCTCACTTTTAGCCGACAAGAAGGACAAGAATAATCTCACTTTTAGCCGACAAGAACCAGGTCGCCTTTAGTATTTAACCATGAAGAAAAGAAAGCAACAATGAAAACAAAATAACCACATGGAAAACAAGTCTTATTTTAGAAAGATCTCAATCCATTTTTTAAATCAACTCTACAGTCTACACAATAGTTTTCAAGAACTATTCAGCATAAAATTTCTTAACACTATCATAGTCAGTTAGTCCCCTTCACTGTACTGGAATTGCGAAATAGTAGGTTCTTTCAAAGAGTACAAGGAAGATGTAAGCTAGAGAGGAGTTTTCCAACAAAAGATCAGCACAGGCTGTTACCTACTACACTAGCTACCACAAATTTATTTTAATTCCAAGCCAATTCTATCCTTTTCTATATCTACACCCAGGTCTCTGATAGTTCACATAACTGCTCTTCTTACTTCCCCCACAAGGCTCGGTACCATACTCTTAACAGTTAAAGATAACTTGTGCCAGAAAAAAATTGATTCAAGGAAAATTCTCCATAGCTATTTTTTTCCTGGAGTATTGTGAAAATCAAGTCCTACTTTCCAACAAACGAGCCACTTTCCTTCTATTAACAAAATGGAAAATACCTTGAAAAATAAGAAAACTACAAAACCCTGTAAAAGCCACCAAAAGTTGACCGATAAACTACCCTGTAATGTTTTAAGACTTATTTAGGATGACACCTTCATATTTATCTTGAACCCACTTCATTCCATCCTCTTTGATGTCTTTGCAGAACCCCAGCATGTGACTTGCATCAACATCTTTAACCTATACTATAACCCGGATGTTGTTCTGACAGGGTCGTACTTTTTTGTATAACAAACATCGTATCTGAAATAAAGAAAAAGCTGAAAGAACAGCTTATCAGTGTTGAGGCTTCCCTCGCCTCGCCCAAGGAAACTACTTACCAAATGTCTTCTAATCAAGAATAAACAAAGAAAGATGATGACACAGTAGAAGGGTCATACTTGATTCCACGTATGAGGTATTTTTAAGCTTGGTTGAGGCCTTTTAAAATGCTTTTTTATATGTCAGCTTACACACATCTCGATTATATTTATTCTCACGGGACAACCACTTGGCTCTGCTATATTTGGTAGTCAAGGTAACTCAATAGGTGACAACCATGTTTTGAACTCATTCCCACTAAGCACTTCATGATTCTCAAGGCTCTTATTTGACTACCATGCCAACTCATGATGATGTCTTTTAAAATGTACTTAAAATGTTCTACACCTACTTCACAATACTCATTGCAGCTCTAGGAAAAGGAAGAAAGTAGGAAAGCAGTTTTGCTAACTCCAGTTGATACAATGTAAGTCAATCCCTTAACAACTTCCAGCTAACATCAGTTGGTCCATCATCCAAGTAAGTCTAATGATCCCTTAGATATTAACTTCCATTATTGCAACTTCAAGTAGATTTTCTTTACCAAAGGACAATAGAACATTTACTCCCAAATTTACCACCAATGGGAGGCCACGAGATAAGTAATAACTCGACCATTTTTCAATTTTTACATTGTTAGGACTCCAATATTCAAGACATAGAAAAGACCAATAAAGTTTTTTTTTTTTTTGGGTAAGAAACAATTTCATTGATGCATGAAATTACATAAAGTTATTAGACTTGGAAGTTGGTATATGGAGAATACAAGTAGGAGTTATTATCTTAGAGATAAACACGATAATAATCTAGGGAATAGTAAGAGTCTATTAGTCAACATTTATTAATTATCTATTAGTCTATTAGTCAACATTTCCTATAAGGTTTCACTTACAAAGAAAATAATAAAAAGGAAATAGGATAGTTTGATTGATAACAAGCCAATTCGAGATGGTGAATTAGCATTAATAAATGTTGACTAATAGACTCTTACTATTCCCTAGATAATTAATATTGTGTATATCTCTAAAATAATAACTTCGACTTGTATTCCCCATACACCAACTTCCAAGTCCCATTACTTTATTGGTCTTTTCTATATCTTGAGTATTGGAGTCTTAACCTGCATCTTTTAAGGTTTCTTCTAAAATTAAGATTCCATGAAACCAATACCTCAAGCGAAAAATTCTTTGCCAAAGCCTCTTTATTCGTGGATAAAGAAAATAAAAGAGAGTGCTCTTCCGCGAAGGGGCCATCTGAAAGCCAAGAATCTCTCCAAAATGATATGTGAGCTGTGATCAAAGCAAACTTTATAGAAGATTTTGTCAATGAACATGTTATAACTTCCAACAAGCTTTTTCTCCACCTTCCATCAAGTCCTTGGTAGATTCAGTCAAGCTTGCTCATATCTTCAAATACGTTATAGTTGATTGCTGATAGAACAAAACAAAAGCTTATTTCCAGCAAATGGGAAGTTTGCAACAAGATTTTCCACTTTCCATTCCAAGGCTAAACCATCAACTTTGCTCGTCCTTTGAGCTTTAGTTGACAATCAACTACATTAACTATAAAGAAGAAATATTGAGATGTTTTGTCTCAATCCTCCAGTAGCTTAAGTCTTTCTTCCTCTAGGCTTCCTACTAACAAAACTGAAAATTTAGTCAACAAAAGGCATCCTTGAATCCACTTTCTCCTTCCATCAAATCCTTCGGAAGTTGGCATCGAGTTCAAATTGAAGCGAATCCCATTTCTTCTTCAACTCCTCAACCAACTCATTAGAAGATTTCATTTTTATTTTCAATTAGCAGGAACACTACAGAAAAAATCTTGAAATATTACCAAGGGTCCATCCAAGAGGTAAGATCCCAGTCCTTTTTAAAAATTCAGCTCCAAAAGCTCTCATACTCAGGGCTTCTCCAACACCAATATCTAAGAATGGCAACAAGCACTTCGACTTCAGTGGACTCCATTTTTAGCCCTCTACTATCTTAAGGATACATATGGTTCCAATATTTAAAAATCAGATGGAAGCAGACCTCAGTTAAAATTTCCTAGATGGAGAAATAATATTTTCTGTTTCTTGAAACAAGGAACAAGTTTTTCATTGTTAAAGCCTAATAAACACATCCAAAAGGCACCACCACTGAAACCAGCCAACCAAAGAAACAATCCAAAGTGACGTTTAAAGAACCCCAGCCAATTAATATCAATTGTAAAGGCACTATAATATCTAAACTCAACTTCTAAAGAAACCAAGAAAGGTACATATTTTCGCTAACTCAAGTACCTCCCCCCAATCTCTTGTTTGCCCATTGAAAACTGCAGATAATTCCATTGTACTTATATAAAGCTTCTTTATTTTCCTCTTGAAAGATGACTACAAATGCATGTTGAAAATTTCCCGATGATTCAAATATTCTCAAACAAGAGCACTAATCCTCCACACTATATATGAGAAGCCTCTTTCCAGTAATAAAATCCCTATGAACTTCACAGTATTGACGATCCCAGTCTAATCAACAAATAAAGTCCATTATTCAGAGGAAAATATACACTAGATCTTCAAAATAATTATTCTATTCCAACTAGAAGCTTGCTTCTCAGAATCAAAAGGATCCTAAGTATTCATCCTTTATAGCCTCAAAAGCAGTCAAAATACCTCCCACATTGCTGCACAAGGATAACTATAACAATAAGCCTAATGTCCAGGGATACTTCCATAGAAAATCCTGTAGATGGTGCTTCCTAATACCTCAAAAGCAAATAGAAATGTGCATCTTCTAAATTATAGCAAATTAAATAACTTTTGCTTCAAAAGATCACTGTGATATGCCTCTAACTGTACATGCAAACCGTTAGACTATCTTTGGCCATTGGTTCACCATATAATTGAAGGTAGATAGTAGTGATTACAAAGTAAGAAAAAAACCATTTTGGAAAGCACCAATATTCCACATCCTCCATCAAGTCAACAGGGAAAAAGGAAACCCTAGACAAGATTGTTAAGAGACTGGCACTAATTTCATCGTTCCCTTCCAGAGTCGATCACTTCATGGCTTGGGAACAAAATATCCATTGTTGTCAGAAAGCCCTTCTATTTAGATAGTTCTGCTCTACTGTAAAGAATTTTCCATTGTCAAAAGAACAAGATGACTTATCTACTCTATAGTAGTACTCCTACATCCAGTGTGGAGACTTGTATGAGTAAATTCTTCAAACCCAACTAGTTACAAAAACTTTCAGATGAAACTAAACAACATCAGGGCTGTATTTAAATGGAGCTGCCCCCTGCCTAACAACATCAAAGATCTTCTTTCCAGCATACTTTTGAGACAAACATTCATAAATGAGAAGAAATTGCTTTGGAAGAACATCATAAGGGCCTTGTGTTGGAACATATGGATGGAATGCAATAGAAGGATTTTTTCAAGATAAGGAAAAACTTTTTCATATTTTCTTTGATACGTATTTTTTACTTCTTATATCTTGGTCTTAGCCATCCCCACTCTTTTCTCACTATTGCCATGTATCTCTCTTATCCAACTGGAATGGACTTTTGTAATATCGCCCCCCGGGTTTTCCTAGAAATTGTATAAATATTGACATATATCAGTGAAATTGTTGCTTAAGGAAAAAGAAGCCAAACTGTTCCTAGAAACGATAGGCAAAAGACCTAGAAAGTTGCATAAATATTGATCATACCTTCTATTCTAGAGAACATACTACAGTTTCCAGCAACCTAACCATCAGCTATAAACACAGACCAAAAACTTGGCAATCCATTCAACACTAAGATAACAAGCCAATTTAAGCCAAGAAAACCAATCAAAGAATAACTTTGCTCAATACTACCTACCAACCATCATAACGTGACTTAGTGGTCAAGAAGATCGGGAGGTACAATCATAATGGTCATCTACCAAAGAATTAATTTCTTTAGTGTCTCCTGCACATTCAAATGTGGTAGGATCGGGCGAAAAAGTAACCTCGAAAGTCACGGATATTAAAAAAAAAGACAAAAGAAAAAAATACTACCTATCTGCCCAAGAAAACACAGGAAACTACCGTAAACATAATAAAAAAAGAAATGGCAACTTATCTCTAACCAACCGAAAAAACCCCAACTCAACCAAAGAAAAAGGAAAAAAAGAAAAAAAATACACATTGAATCCCTAAATAAGCCGAAAAATTAAGAACATAAACAGCACTGAATCAAAATAACTAACCAATTCCGACCAAGCACTTCCTCCGCTCGATATCCAGTAACCATTTCGAAGACGGTGTTGACATAAATGATGGGATGGCCAGGCTCGAGAGAATCGGTGACGACAAACCCACATGGCGCAGTTTGGAACAAATTCTCGACGGGAAAAGGAAGAGGCCCGCCATCGTTGAGTAAGAAGCCCTCCTCCTCCTCGTCCCCGCTCAGATCCGAATTACTGTCCCACTCCATCTTCCTTTCTTCCAAAACCCAAATATTCTCTTCAACCCATTTGCGTATATCCAATCAGGATGAAAACCCAGAAAAAATTACGCCGATCAGAGCCCAGAAACAGGGATTTCAGCACAAGAACGAGCAATTAAGGCGGTGGGAACACCCGAGAATCGAGATTTGGAGAGAAACAAGGATTGGTTAGGTGAGAGTTCAGCTCAGGAATTGATGGGGTTGATAAAATCTTGGGTTGATTTCTTGTTGGGTCAGCAGCGATGAGAGAAAAATCTTGAAGGATAGAGAGAAACAAACTGGGTGGTTATGGCTGCAAAGGAAAGGTATGAAATGGCCTTTTGCGGCTTTTACGAGACTGGATTTTACTGTGGGGTTCGACCGCGCGATTGAGAGCTTTAGGTCTACCGTTTTTTTTTCTTTTCTTTTTTTTTTTTTTGTTCGAAAGTAAGATTGTGAGAAAAGGGCTTTTCATTTTCTTCCGTTGCTTTTATATTCCACCGTTTATCTTTTTTTTATTTTCCAATCCAAATTTTCTTCTTCTTCATGTCCACGGGTAGGGTAGGATTGGGGAATGGCTTTCTCCATCTCTATATCCATCATAAAAATTAATCCTCATATTTTAAAAAATGCTCGCTTTTTTTGGTATGGTATACATGGTCTAGGTTAGATATGGTTAAATGATTTTTTTAGACCAACTTAACTTTTCGGATTTGTCAATTCGCTAACTCATCCAATCCTATGCATAAGGGCAACTCAACCTAACGCTAGATTTTTGAGTTGGGTTCTCAGTTATGTTACTCTCATTTTTTCTATCTAAGATTTAATCTATAGGTTTACAAATATGTTTTTAAACAAATGTATGATACTATATTTCAATATATTACCTATCTAATTAGTGTATATTCGTTTTTTTAGAAGACTTATAAAGTATGGTAAGAATCTATCTTATATACATACACATATTATATATAATATTCTTAGTCCGGGTTGGATTGGATTGGGTTGAACGAGCCAAAAATTTGCCAACCCCAAGAACCAACTCAACCCAAAAAAACTACAAAATCATAACCCAACCCAACCCAAAAAAATTATAACACAACCCAACACTTACGATTTGGGTTGGGTAGTCCTGATTGCTCGAGTTACCAGTTTTTTTGTACACCCCTAATAGCTAGAGGACATTGGTGGAGATTGAGTTCTATGTAGGGATTTTTTTTCAATTTATTTATTTTTTTATATATTTTTTGGACAATAATTTCAAATAATTAGAATCTCTTAGAAAATATCTATATTAAAGGAAAAATATCTATATTAAAGGAAAATATTCATATACATAAATAATTTCACCAAAAAAATACATGATTGTTTAAAAAGTAAAGAAGTAAAATAAATATATATATTTTTTAAAGGGGGCAAGAATCAGGGAATTGGGGATGGGGAATAAAATCCTCGTCCCCAGCCTCATTCCCCGCCTAAACGGGATTCCCCACGGGGAAATTTGGCATCCCTAGTGCCACTCCTCATTAGGGGTGTACAAAAAAACCGGTAACTCGAGCTACCCGGACTACCCAACCCAAACCGTAAGGGTTGGGTTGGGTTATATTTTTTAAAATTTGGGTTGGGTTAGATTTTTAGTAAACCCAGATTTTTGGGTCGGTTCACGGGTTCACGGGTTTTGGGTTGGGTTCAACCCGGAACCCGATTCTAATATATATTTCTTAATATATCTTTGTAGTGTAAAGTCGTTGATAGCTTAGTGGTTGTACATATTTTCTTACTTTATGTTTTCTTTTTCTTTTTTTGCTTTTTTTTCCTTCTATTAACAAGTAAACTTCAATCTTTCTCAAATCTTTTTTCCCTCAAGAATTTATCCAATTATTTTATCAAAAAATCTCATACTCTTTACAAAATTAGTTTTACGTTTAGACAAATTTTATACCAATATTTGACTTCCAAATATTGAAATAATTAGTGTTTTCGTCGAATTTGTAATCTCGTCTTCAACCTTTAAACCTTTTGAACCGATGAACCCAACCCAACCCAACCCGAAAATATAGGGTTGGGTTGGGTTGGGTTAAAAAGTTGATCAACCCAAATTTTTGGGTTGGTCCAAAAATTACCCTTAACCCTACCCAACCCAACCCATGTACACCCCTACTCCTCATATTCTCGAGCTCTAGGATTTATTCAAATTACATCTCACGTACTCTACAACCCCATAGCCTAATTTTTGTGTGAACGTTTTATTTTTTATCAACTTGCATATCTTGTTTACAAGAGGCATTTTTGTGTGTTCTTCGGATTTGTATTAAGGTGTGGGATACACTTGAGTAGTGAGAAAATTCAATTGGTTTAAACCTGAATTATGGAAAATGATTTGAGTTTCTCTTTAGCCTAGTAAAAAAAGGATCGTGCATATTTGGTTTTCGCCCGCGTAAGACTATCAACAATAAAATACTTAGGAATGAGTATTGGAGAGTGGAGTATAAATTTTTGGAACCACTATAAATTTTCCGTGTCTTTTATTTTTTGCAACTTCAATTTTGTATACTATTTTTTGTTAGTTCATGAAATAGGTCTCACTTGAGTTGAGTGATTATTTAGTTTAACAAAGTGTATTATTATTTTTTGAAAAAAATTAGTGAACAATTGATTGAGCTGTGTTGCATAAAGATCCTACAATTTTATTATAGATAGTCACTTTTATATAGAATTTTTTAAAAAAAGTAATTTGCTTATAGCATATTTCAACCTTTTCCACTTTTGGGATTTCTTAGACTTCATGGTCAACCACAACCCTCCAGGATGATGCAATAATTTCTTTGAAACTACTTGAAATTAATTGATCTTCTCGATTCTAAAGGACATTGCGTGCGTTGTCGTTCTTTATTGTCAAGTACAATGGTCGATCCACTCGGATACGAATTTTTCTCCATCGTATTATTATTATTTTTCCAATAGTAAAATCATTCAATAATAAACCCCACAGAGAACAAAAATAGTATGACAGAAGAAAAAAATTAATCGTAATACAAATTTAATCACTACTCAAATATCCTCCATGAATTTTGAGAGTTTTCTTATCCCTTCGTTTTTATTTTGTTAATTTGAGATTCGAATGTGGTGGTTTTTGTTCACGATTTTGGTACTCATGGCAGCATCAAATGATTGTTGTGTCTAATGCTAGATTTTAGAGGATATATAGACTCTCTAATTTACCTATCGAGCCTTCTATTGTTGCATATAGCTATATTAAGATCTCACAATTTGAAATCACTTCCCTCTCTCATAATACCAAGTTCCAATCAATCATAAATTAAAAAAAAAAAAAAACAAACAAACAAACAAATCATTCGATTGATGTTCCATTGAAATCAATCAAACTGAAAAAGATTTAGACGAATTCCGGCTTCCATTGACTGTTAGAGTGGCTCATAATCAGCCGTCCCCTCTTCTTCCACCATTGTTGAATCTTCGACACCGAGTAACTTTCTCATTTACTTCTCCCGCCATTTTCACCCATGCAAAGCTCTCTCAACTCTCATCAAGCCCTACCAACATGACAAAAAGAAAATTACAAACAAGTGACCCAGCTTTCTAGTTGAGCTCCCTTACCCCTAAACCTCAAACTCTTCCGACCACCGGTCACGATGACGATCGTAACGTCTTTTAGGGTTTCTCTAGTACTAAGAGAGAATCTCTATCTTCCTTGTTCAACCTTTAGGGTTTCTCTTTGTTGAACTTTTAGGGTTCCTTGGCTTATGAACTTTTAGTTCTGTTGTGTAGAGTCAGGATTGTGAAAACCAATTTCCAAGAGCTTAAGAGAAGGTTAGTTATTACTCTAGTATTAGTCATTCTAAATGGTTCATAAGGATTTTTAGTATACATCGATAGTTCTAATAAAGGTCTAAGTTGTGTTTTAAAAGCAACATGGTAATGTGATAGCTTATGCGTCCCACAGGCTTAAAAGTTATAAGTAGAATTATCTAACACATGGCATGGTGCTTATTATAGTGGTTTGCACTAAAGATATAAAAGCATTACCTATATGAAAATGAAAGATTATGATCTTTACTTATCATAAGAGTTTAAAATACTTCTTTATCCAAAAGACGTTAAATTTAAGACGATGCTAATCACTAGAGTTGGTGAAAGACTTTGACTCGGAGATCTTTTACCATCCTAAGAAAGAAAATGTGGTAGTTAAAGCTTAAGAAGGGAAACTTCCCAATCTTCAGCTATATAGATTGATTGTCTTTATATTGTATGATAATAATATAGATTAAGTATCCATTTTCTTTATGATAATAATATTTAATGAGTATTCTTTTATTACTACTATTATTGTGGACTAAGTGATTGGAAAGTTTGTATTATGTTATATACAGTATATTATTTTGGTTAATAATAATATTTTTAATACAATAAATTATACCACTTCTAAATTGATAACGAATGATTTTTAAATTTATTAAATAAACTAAAAATTGAACATTTGAAAGTACTGCTTGAAATTTGAGCAGTACTATTTTATTCATAGTAGTAGTATTCACCTATCTAAGAATTAATTTTTTACATATTTTTTTGACATCCAAATATTGTAGCGTAAATAAAATACTACATATGTCCATTTTCCCGTGGAGTCGATGCCCTAGCATATATTAAAGTAGTAATTCCATGCACTATGGACCACTGATTAACGACTAATCAACGGACAACATTGATCCAAGTCGTACAATCAAAATTCGACGTGGCAACATCTCAAACATTTAATTTAAAAAAACAAAAAAATTAAATAAATGTCTCTAAACTTGTAGCCACAACCCCCCTTGACCCCAACCCGCTAAACCAGCAAGCCTCTTTCTCAAATCTATCACTCGATTGACGTCGTCTTGCCAAAGGAAGCTAGATTCAGAGTCTTGAGATCGTGACGATTTCAATGAGTGGTAGATTATGCTTTGTTCCGGGCAACACGTCGATGCCTCGATGTGTGGTGCAATCACTTTGTGTCTTTATTAGTTTATTTATTCGATTATGTGTATTGACTTCATATTGTACCTTGTTCTACTTGCAAGATCGATAATAATGTTTGGTTGATTGTTTACTAAAGTTGCTTAGAGTGGTGCATCGGTCAAATCATCGGTGAGGTAAAGGTTCTACCTTTGATGAAAAAAAAAAAGAACCAAACCATTTTTAAAAATCTGTTAGTTACACAAACCTCCATTTATTGGAGTGTTTTCCGTTTCCACTATGGCCCACCATGGCCCTAGATTTCTATATCTTGCTCGCCACTTTATTTCTTCTTTTCACTCTCTTTCATCCTTGTCTATACAAGATTGTTATGAAAACAACTTAAACATCTTATCTAGATTATCTTTTACGGAGTTGAATTGAAATATAGTTTGTTATCTTTGAACATTCAATTTAATTGAATTTTGTTAACGATTGCTACCGCACGCTATTAACCTACATAGTCGAGGTTGGTAGACCTAGTTTCAAGTTTAACAAACTTAACGTGTAAACCAAATATACCTATGTATATATATATATATTTTTTCTTTTCTTTTTTAATTGAGAAATCGAAACTTTGCTCTCTTATATTTGGGGTCGGAGTACCAACCCGTCCCCTATATATTAACCTTCTCCCCGACTCTAATGTTTTAAATAAGTTCTAGTCGGCTACCAATAGAAGGCACTTTTTATCTATTTGATCTTAATGAGTTGACTTTTTCATGTTTGAATTTGAAATATTTAACAAAAATATTAATCAAGAATTTGGAAGGCCAAAAGGACAGTAGAGACAATGAAATAGAAGCAAAGCAGTCCATTCTTCGTTGGGAAAGCCTTCAAGATAAACCCTTAAAAGAAATCTTGGCATAGAATCAATATGCATTTTCATACCTAATAAAGTACAAAATTATATAAAAATAGTAAAAACTAAATCAATATCTATTTTTAGGGAGCATTTAGGCTTTGACGATTTATTCTATTTTGAAACTTAAAACTAATTTTAATTTTTAAACTTTGAGATTTGTTCCATAAACTATTCAAAGTCCAATTTTAATACTTGAATTTGAGATTTGTTCTATTTTGATTTATAAACTAATTTTTTAAAAAAAATAAAAACAATAAACTTCTGTTTAAACTTAAAATTGATCCTTCGACAATAATTTTATTTATTTTTCTTTAAAATAATTAACTATCTTCCCCTATAAAATTTTAAAATATATTCACATTTTATCTTAAATGTTATTAAAATTATTAAACTAATTTCAGTTAATAATAACTTCAAACTTATTATACTCATGGATAATAATTTATTTTTAAAATACAAGATTAAAATTTGACTTTCGAAAATTTATAGATTAAAATAGAATAAATTCGAGTTCAATGACCAAAATTTAACTTCCCAAAGTTTAGAATATGTCAACATCTATCCAAAGAGGAAATGACAAAATAAAGTAACAATGTAATAGACAGAAAGGCTTTTACAAACAAAGCTTGAACACAGCAACAACAAAACAAAAATTGGAAATTAAAGAATAAAACAAAATTAACTCAAATAATGGACACAAGCCTCCGAGCATTAAACGAGCCAGCCATTGGCACCAATCGCAATTGGTATAAAATTGTCCTTTTCCTTTTCTTTTCTTTCAATTTTCATTAAGTGGGGGAGATAATCATTTAAGTTTTCAATAATAATAATAATATGAAGGTTAAAATATCACTTAGTCAAAATTGTTCTTATTTTTTGTGGATAAAATTTAAAATGAAAAATTTATCCAATTAGTCAAATTTAAAAAACAATTATAAATATAGTCTATTTTAAAAAAATTAACAACCATAGTCATTAGTATTAATAACAATATTGTAGTAATAATATATAATATTATATTAATGAGTACTTATAATATCTCACTAAGAATTATAGATACAAATATTTTAAAATGTACTTACATTCGTAATTTTTTTGTGAGAAGAGTCTATCTAGTACAATTTCCCATTTAAAATTGGTAAATTTTAATCAAAATTAGAATTGGTCTTTTTTTCATAAGTTTAAAGTTAAAAAACCAATATAGCCCCTAAATTTTTGGGTAAAGACCGAAATAAAATAAATATACCAAAATTCAAAAACCAAAATGATATTTTAACTCAATAATAATTATTTAAATAAAAGAAAAGGGGATTTTTCATGTATAATAAAAAAAATGGCAAATTATTTTCACCTATGGCACAAAATCAAAACTAATTCATTTGTAGCACAAAATCCAAATTGAGTTTTATCACCCATAGAATTCAATCGGTGATAGAAATCTATTACTCGTTGAGTTCTATAGCACTCATTCTATCACTAGTCACTGATAGAAAATCATGTGCAATAGATGAATTATTTTAGAAATTATGCTATAAATATAATAGAAAAAGTAGAATATGTTGTTGATGGTAAATTCTCAAAAGAAAACAATATGAACATAATTCTAAAATCTTAAGGAAAAGTGAATATAGAGTAATTCTTATGAAAAAACCAATAAGAAACTTATAAGGACCAATTTTAATCCAAAAAAATAAAATAAAATAATATAGATATGGAGAAGTCGGAGCATTGATTGATAATTTAAGTGAGAAGCTACATAGTAATTACATTAGTAATTAAGGTTAGAGATATATATATATGCGTTTAATTAGTGTGTTTATCAAACAAATAGAACACGTGTCCTGAATCACCTGATTAATAATTGCTATACAAAAAGACAGCTCTTACTCGTTTGCCTGTGCCTGTAAGCTGTGGCCACTCAACTCTACAATACTCTATTATTACAGCCGCTGAGCTTGTTTGTTCCTACTCCCTGCACGTGTGACCAAAAAGAAAGAGACCGATAAAAAAAAAAATTTGAGTAAGAAACATTTCATTGATGTATAGATATATATATATTACTAGAGATCAAATAAACAATCTCTAGTATTTATATGCGAGCAAAAATGAAAATTTAACAGTGTCTATAGACAACAGAGTTACAAATGAAAGCAGACAAGCATCGTGCATCACGGTGAGAATCTAAGAAAGTAAATATCGGTCCAACATTTGTTATGTATATGCATACTAAATAGAAATATAATAATAAATTTTGAAAGCCAAACGCATTATGATCTAAGTATGCCAACAAAAGCATAGTTTTAGTGATAGTACAACTTAGTACTCAAGAGATGATAGGTTTGAGTTCTCGCACTAAATGTTGTTGAATGAAAAAAAAAAAAAAAAAAACTTACAAGATTCACCAAATTCAAAAAATAATTACAAACAACCATAGTTATTGGTATTAATAATCAATAATATTGTACTAATAAGTAGTAATTATACAATATTGAAGCGTATTCATGACTATAAATATATGTATTTTAAAATTTGACTATATTTATAGTTCTTTTGTTAGAATACTTCATCTATTACCATTTCTCTAAAAAAAACTCATTTTTAAAGTATATAAATAAATGTTTAAACTTATCGACCGAGTTTTCTTTTGTTTTGAAAAATGATACTTTTTTTTAATTTTTTTAATCTCGAGTCTGTTTTCTATATTTTTAAAAAACCGATATGTTGTATTGTATCTCATATCTATATTCGTGCTTGTTAGATGAGAATCATGACATCACCATATTCGTGGAACAAGCATTCCCACATCTTGAAATAAGTTATTTTTATATCCATAAGTGTCTGAGCCGCTCGTGCGCACATTAACTAATTTTATGAGACAACCACCTAATCTTATTAAATTTACTTGTCAAGGAAACCTACATTCCCTCTTAGTTCCCCAATGCCTTTTTGATGGTTTATTCCCTCTTAGTTTCTTTAGACCTTTTGTATCACTAGGTCAAAATCCATGTTGGTTCCAACATCTTGAAATAACTACAACCCTATTGATTTTGAAACAATTTCATTGGATTTATTTTTTATATCTGCCAATGTTAGGGCCAATTTACATATATCTAGACTATTCTCGGGAGACACTCTCTAACCCTACAAGATTTTGTCATCAAAAAAATCTGTAAGAAATTAATTTTTAAGTATGTAATACCTAAGATCCTCGAGGCTATTTTGACTAATGACCACTAGGTCACCCATGAGTGGTTAATTTTATCGGACTCTCAAAGCACATTCACAATTTTATGCCGACATGAAACATATCGCTGTAGTTAAAAGCATCTGCCACCTCATACCAGAGGAGGAAACAGAGAGGAGTTAACCAAGAGTTTCCTTGGCTCATATGTCCAAGATTTTGTGGATCATCAGCATCAAGATTGCGTTTTTTCAGTTTGAAAGAAATTAGAGGACTTTCCTTTCTTGGTTTGATTGATTTGATCCAACTCGTCTTAAGGTTTCTTTATGGTGTTATCTCCCTAATATTTTTACTAATCATTTTTTGCTTGATTTATATCTTGTTGGATGATATAATTAAATTTTTACCCCTACCATCGGCTTAAACTTCTGGATTGATTGGTGGTTTAACATAATTCAACATGGTAGAGGTCATGAATCCGAATCTCTGTCAAATCGTTTCCTTCCCAATTAAAAGTTCACTTGTGGGGCATTTCTCAAATTTCAAACCCCAAGAGTAAAGGGCATTCTAACTTTTTGTTTTCTAGTTATTTTGGCTATAATATAAACAATCGCCGCTATTTCATCATTGTAGTTACTCTACCTCCTTCCTTTCAAATTGGAGAGCTTTCATTATCTTCTTCTTCTTTTTTTTGAAATCGGGGCTTTGCTCCATATACCCGGGCACCAAAGACCCGTTCCTAGACTGTGGCACTGGAATACTTCGAAGGGTATTCTAGTTTAAGCGCTTTCTGGAAGCTTTGAACTAGAGATCTCTTAAAGAAACATACTTTGAAGTCCTTAGCCTCAACTGTTGGACTGCCCCTTGGGGACTTCATTATCTTCTCCTTCGAGGTTAGCTCTCATTCTTTTCTAATTTCATGCATAAAAAATATTGTCTTTTTATGTATATAAACTTATTTGTTTTGTGTTCTTACTTTCTTATCTTTTTTTTACTTTTGGAATTTCTATTTTATAAGCACTGAAAGTTTCGTTTTATTGGTTTTTCATTTTCCTATTATGCTACTGGGTTGTTTCTATACTCTTATTTTTGTCCTAAAACAAGGTAACTACGCCCATTCCTAGATCAGATACCAGAGACATCGAAAGAATGTCCCAAGTGAGTTTTGAACCCATGACCTTGAGGAAAGCATACCCTCAAAGTCCAAGTCTTCAACCATATGCCACCCCTTATAGGGACGGTTGTTTTTATTCTCATTGTCCATTTTCTGGAGGTAATTTCAGATTCTGCAGAAAAAAAAATTCTACTAAGAATTCTGCTACAAATGCTATGGCATTATGCCATTACATTGTGAAAAGAAGATACAAGGAAGTAGTGCAGTTGCAGTATCACTGCGACTGGACCCCACAATTGTTTCTGTTAATTTTTTCCCACGCGACAAGAATTATACTCCATCTTGAGCCCCAATCTATTTTCTTTCCTCCTTGGAACTCCTTCAAAATATTCTTTTATAACTATACTCTCTCATCTACTAGTGCCAAATGAAGGCATCATTTGAAACTCTTTTAGCATTTTGCTTGAACTTATTTTGATCGATGAAATGTTACCTTGTCCTTTGTTTAGAAATGTATCTACACACACAATACAATCACACAACCGAATCAAGGATAAATTATAAATTTAGTCTCTATGGTTAAAAAAAAGTCATAAGTCCATGTGATTTTAAGAGTTAGAACTTGGTGACATGGATAAGTCCATGTGATTTTAAGAGTTAGAACTTGGTGACATGGTGGGGAGAAAGTTAAAATTTAGTCTCTCTCTATATATATATTTTTAAACCGTGAAATTGGAGCTTCGCTCTACTATATCCAAGGACCCAAGGTAACCACATCCGTCCCTAAGTCAGGCACTAGAAGACATTGAAGGAATGAAGAAATGGAAGGTGTCTGCAAATTAATGTCACAGGTGAGTTTCGAACTTAGGACCTAAAGGTTTCAAAACCCAAACCTTTGATGGCTGCGCCACCCCGGGGACTAGACTCTCTATTTAGTCTATATGGTTTGATAATACCTAAAAAATAGTTCATATCGTTTGTAATCATTGGCAAATTAAATAAGTAAAACTTAGTTATTCACGTGTTCATGATGATGATGATGCGAGTTAAGTGATCGATTGAACCAAAAAATCACATCATTCACACTTGGATAGTTAACTCCACATAATTAATTCGTCAACGATTACAAAAAACGACATGAATTATTTTTTAAGTATTATCAAACTATAGGAACTAAATTCTAACTTTTAAAATCATAGGGACTAGTCTTAAGTTTCAAATTTTTCAAACCATATAGACCAAATTTATAATTTACCCTAAAATCAAATACTTATGATTAAAAATTTGTAGAAAAAACGATTGAAAAAAAATATGTTTGATTGACAAGAATCTAAATGATACCTCAGTGGGAGATGAAATGATGGATTCTCTGCCAGAATCAAAAGGGCTATTAAGGCTCCTGAAAAATTGTTGGTGGTATTTCAACTTAAATCCAAACAACATTAAGATGTATAACGAAATACATTAATACCTTGGCCTTTCGGACTTGGAAAGCTGTTTAGACATAATTGATGCCTGAAATAGAAGCCAATATGTATAGCAATTAAGTACAAAAAAGGTTTAGCTTCTCAAAAAAGGTTGTGTCAATTATGTATAGCAATTAAGTTGGATCAGAATTCAGATGAATAAAGGAAAAATATATGGCATAGCACAAATTAGGCAGAAGAAACCAAGTCCAAACATTGTGTCTAAAGATAACTGAGGTCGTACAATGTAAAAGAAATTATTTTATTTCTAAACTAACACAGTTTACCAGCACACCAAATTCAGAGAGATGCATGCTTTAATGTGCAAGCCCTATGGATTCCACAAAACGAACCAAATTTGAATGCTTTTGCACCACATGATCAGTCAAAAGCAAAAGCACATAGTCTCAAAATATTCATTGCCATAAAAACATTAACAAAATATACGGCTGAATATATTAAACCACCGATCAATCCAAAAGGCTAAGTGGATGGATTGAGGCAAATTTTATTATATCAACCAACACTCCTCCTCACTTGTAGGCTTTGAAATTTGAGAAATATCCTACAAGTGGAATTTAATTTTAATTGGGGAAGAAATAACGTGGCAGTGATTCGAACTCATGTCATGACTTCCTGCCCTGATACCATGTTGAATTATGTTAAACCACCAATCAGTCCAAAAGTCTAAGCTAATGGATTGGAGTAAATTTAATTATATCAACCAACATATACAAAGTCGAGAGATCTTTTGTTTTTCTTGAGAAACAAGCATATTAGGCTCACACAAAATTTAATTATCTGAGCAAGAAAAATGGAGTACCTGCTCCTGGATTATGCTCCTTGCCTCGACAAGTTGTGCTTCTAACTCAAGTTCCCTCTCAGTAGCTTCAGAAGTAACTTCAGATTCTTTCTGAGCATCTTGCAGTTGACCCATCCGGTCCTTCAAATTTCGACATACTATTAATAACATGCATTCATCTGTAGAAGAAAGTGATGTAGAATGAAAAACAAATTACCTTTATAGAAGCCATCTTATTTCGAAGGCTCTCTTCAATCTTATCTCTCGCCATATGAAAGGGAAGGTCAAAAACATCCTGCAATAAAATAATACTCTTATTACCAATGCAACAAGTAGCCCCAAGATCATAGTTCAGCCCATACCGTCCTCCCACCAAATGGAGACTGTGCACCTTCACTTTCAACTCTTTCATTAACTGCAAGGAGTTGCTTAGGTAGTCCACTTGGAGCATTTAGGAAATCCCGCATATCAACCTGCAAATCAATGCACGAGCTAAACTGAACACCTATTCGCATAGATGTCGAAAGTACAGAGGGCAGTCACAAAAGCATAACTCAAAACATACAGCAAAACAGAATACACGAGTGTAACCAACCAAGATGTTGGTCACGAACTCAAGAAACAAGGGACATCAGTTTTTAATAAAAAAGAGAGAAAAAAAAACACAACTAGAAAAAATATTCTGATTCGTTTGGTAGCCCGAAGACGTAAATACTTTCATATGTAGTTTTTGTGATAAAGTAACAAAAGGAGGAGTGTATAGAAAGAAACAACACCTAGTCGGGGGTCATAGAAATGTAACGGCATGTACAAAATGCCCAGAACATGTAAAGAACGAACTTCAAGCATATATGTCAAATAGAAAGGAGTTGAAAGAACAAAGAAATTTGATCATTCCTAAAAGTGATTATACACTAGAAGAAGAAGATGAAGATGAGGATAGTATTTATTGTTCTTCTGATCATCGACGTCATCAACAAGCTCAACCACTATAAAGAAGGCGAAACAAAAGGGTCTGATGGATTCTTTTTTTGCTCGAAATCCAAAAATTGCGATTCAAAAGGATGAAAAAGGAAAACAAACAACATTAAATGCCGCTTACAACAAGTAAATGAGGGAGAAAACCATCCAAACAATTGCTAGATGGTTTTATGATTCTGGAATACCATTGAATGCTTGTAATAGTAGTAGTTTCGGACCTATGATTGAAGCAATAGGCCAATTTGGTCCTGGATTGAAGCCGCCTACATATCATGAACTACGAGTTCCATGCTTGAAAAAGGAGTTGAAAATAACAAACGATTTGTTGAAAAATCATAAGGAAGAATGGAAGAAAGTTGGATGCACCATCATGACGGATGGATGGACAGATCGAAGAAATAGGACTTTGCTAAACTTTTTAGTTAATAGTCCTAAAGGAACAATGTTCGTTGAATCCATTGATGCATCTTCGTATGTAAAGGATGGGTTGAAAATGTTTCAATTGTTAGATGATTTTGTTGAAAAGATTGGAGAAGAGTATGTGATACAAGTTGTTACAGATAGTGCCTCTGCAAATGTGATGGCAGGTAAGAATTTGACTAACGTACTCTTATGACTTATCTTCTTGAAAGTTGATTAATGTATTTAACATTTGTCAATTTTATAAACATGTGCTTTGTTTATTGTCTATTAGGGAGATTGTTAGAAGCAAAACGATCGCACTTGTTTTGGTCACCATGCGCTGCTCATTGCTTGGATTTGATGTTGGAGGATATCTTCAAGATCTCGAATATCCGAAGAACACTAAAAAGAGCAATAGAGGTTAGCAATTTTATTTACGGTCGTCCTGGATTATTGAACATGATGAGGCAATACACTAATGGACAAGAGTTGATAAGACCGCCAAGACTCGCTTTGCATGTAAACTTGTATTACGTTTTCGAGTTTGCGTAGAGTTAAACTAAATTTGAGGACGATGTTTACATCAGAAGATTGGAAAAATAGCAAATGGAGTAAAGAACAACAGGGGAAAAGTGTTGTTCAAACAATCTTGATGGCAAGCTTTTGGAGCACTATCACATTTGCTCTTAAAGTCTCATGTCCTCTGGTTAAAGTTCTTCGGTTGGTCGATAATGAAAAAAAGTCGGCCATGGGGTATATTTATGAAGCAATGGATAGGGCTAAGGAAACCATAGAAAAGAGCTTCAGTAACAAAGACAAATACGAAGAAGTATTTGCCATCATTGACAAGAGATGGGATCATCAGTTGCACCGACCCTTACATGCAGCTGGAATTTTTCTAAACCCGAAATTTTATTACTCAGATCCTAAGATTGAAAGTAGTGTTGAAATTGCAAAGGGGTTTCATTCTTGTTTGGAAAGAATGACTCCTATAGAAATGCAAGATAAAATTCTTCAAGAACTTAGCATAAGAGAAGTGAAGAATCGTTTGGAACCTCGATGGCTATTAGACAAAGAAACAAAAGATCTCCAGGTAAATTCTAAACTTGAATACAAGTATTTTATGGTTAGAAAGCTATTAACATCATTTTTAATCTTAATCTACGTAGTGGAATGGTGGGATGATTTTGGCAAATCAAGTCCCAACTTGCAAAAGTTCGCAATAAGAGTTTTAGGTCTTACATGTAGTTCTTCTAGATGCGAGCGCAATTGGAGTGTTTTTGAACAAGTTAGATAATTAATTAAATTCACCACTCCTAGAGTAACTTGTTTAAGGTTTAAAATATTGAATTGTCATGGTTCTTTCTTCTTTAATTATGCAGCTTCATAGCAAAAGGAGGAATAGACTTGATCAACGTCGTCTCAATGATTTGGTGTTCATAAAATACAACAGAACATTGAAACGTCGATTTAATATTAAAGATGTTGCAAACCCCATCTCTTTAAAAGATATTGATGAGAGTAACGAGTGGTTGGTGGGAAGATTAGATGATGATACTGACGATGATAGAGATCTTGTATTTAACGACGATGATGTAACATGGGGTGATGTTTCAAGAGCATCTGGTTCAAAAGAACCTGCTTATTATTCTAGAGCCACGTCTAAAAACAAGGATAAAGCACCATGTTCATCATCCACACAACCAATATCACGATCTCGAGTCCCATGTCCATCACGAGCACGACCCGCACCTATACCACTAGCTTTGCATGATTTGGATACCGACACTGATGAAGAAGAAGATGCAAGTGCTTATAAATCTAATGATGTAGAGGTCGAGGGTGATGAGATATTTAGTGATGATGAAGATGAGGATTTTGATCTTTAGGACTTTAGATTCTTATGCTTTTACTTTTGTAGTTTTGGTTGCATCTTTTAGGTTGTTTTGATTCTTGAAGCATCATGTATTGAAATTTGACTTCAGTTATTTATATATCATATATGTTTGAACCCTTTTATTGCTATGAAACTCCATTTATTCGGCATATAAACCACATATATATAATTTTTTGTGTTTTTTTATATAGTGCGCCTTAAGTAAAAAAAAAAACCTCGCCTTTTGGTGCGTCTTGCGCCTCAGGCTCCAAAGGGTCATTGCGCCTTAATGCGCCTTATGCTTTTTAAAACATTGATTCTGAAAACCAACTAAAATAAGTGGTTCGTGCAGGGAAGAAACTATTGTCACTTACATTTTTTCTGTTATGAAAGTTTAATAAAAAAAATAAGAGATACACGGCTTCCATTGAGGGAAAAAAAAAAAGAAGGAATACCAAACAAAAGATTCATGGGCATACAAAAATCAGCCTACACAAAAGGAGCCAAGCAACTAACTATACAAAGTAGCTTTAATCCCTAATACCTAAAATGTGATTATAAAAACCCTTGGAGATTTGCGGTCAAACAGAGGGGTTAAACTTCACGGATGATCAAACTTCCTCCCAAACCCTCTCTACATTTCTAAAGACTATTACTCCTTTCAAGCCAAAGACACCAGATGGTAGGAAGAAAAAAAAAACAAATTTGCCACATACCCAACCCGTATCATAAAATGGTGGGTATATGATACGATCCGTCCTTGGCATTTTAGGAATATTAGTATTCATTAATTATTGGTTAATTGCTATTTTAAATGTATTGGGCTTGGGCCTATTATTAGTCTTTTATTAATTAGGTCAAATTAGGATTTAGGGCTATAAATAGGAGTTGTTAGGTCATTGTCAATCAGCTATTGAATTGTCGTCTTTGTACTCTGGGCTCTTTGAGAGATTCTCTCGAGAGATTTATCGTAGTTTAATAAAATAGTGTGGTAGATTCTATCATTTTGGTATCAGAGCCATTTGCCGATCCGGGAATGGTGAGTACTAAGATGGAGACCAGGATGCAAGAGTGTGAGGAAAACGGTGCCGAGATGCTAAAAAAACAGAAAGAGTTCGAGGTTTGGTTTGGCGGCTATGGGGAGTCGGATGGATCATGAATTTGGACAGTTGAATCTCAACATGCAGAAGCTTTTAGAACGCAAACCGGAACCGTCGAATCCCGAACCAACTGTCGTGGATAAAGGGAAAGGGGTTGCGGCAGAACCGGAAGGGGAGAGCGGGCGCAGGCTCTCGGCGTGGGGCCGGGCGCGAGGGTGTCGCAGGGCCGAGGGGGACCGAAGCGGCGCGCGATGCGCGCGCGCGCGTGGCGACGGCGGAAAGTCGGGCGGCGCAGAGACAGAGGGTGACGGCCACGTCAGAGGCGGCGCGCGGCCGGAGCTCGGCGCAACGGCCGGGGTCGCGCATCTTTGGGAGCGAGCGCGAATGCGCGCGGTAGCGGGGCGCGGAGGACGCGCGGCCGGGTTCGGCGCGGCGGCGCGGCGGAGGTCGTGGGCGGGCGCGAACGACGGTGGCGCGGCTTGGCGAGGCGAAGCGCCGCGTGGGGCGTGGGTCGGGCGTGGGCGTGGGCGGCGCGGATGGCTCGGGCTGGGGTCCGGGCAGCGGCGGAGTTGGGGTAGAGCGGGGGCGTGGGGCCTGCGGGTCGGGCGTGTGGCATGGCGGGCCAGGCGGCGGTCAAGGGGGACCGGGTCGGTTCGGTTCGGGTCGGTCTGGGTTCGTCGAGTTGGACCAGAGAGATGGGTTCCATGGGCCTGGAGACGGGGAAAGGTTTCCGAGGCCGGACATCGACCGAAGGGAGGACCCACGGGTTGACGGAAGGGGAAACAGTTTCCCAGAAGATAGGAGGGTGCGCATTGGTTACGACAGACCAATAGCGCATGACGGTTGGAACGATCGAGGCCAAAATTGGGTCTTCGATTTACCGGGACCGGAGTTCGGCCAGAAGGGAGATCCAAGGGTCGTGGGGAGAGAAAACAAGGTTCCGGAGGAGAGGAGGTTGCGCATGGGCTATGATAGGGCGTTGGCGCATGAAGGTTGGAACGATAGGGGGTGGAATGACAATGTCCGAAATAGGGGACGAGATTTCGGGTGGGGAGGAGAAGGAAGACTCGAACGGGAAGTCAGAGAGTAGGAGGAAAGGAGGACCTGGGTGTGACAGGAGATTCAGGAAATTGGAGATGCCGGTTTTCAAAGGTCTTGCTGACGAGGATCCGGTGGGATGGTTAAGTCGGGTCGAGCGTTATTTTCTGGTCAACAAGCTGACTGAATATGAAGGGGTTGAGGCGGCAGGTTATGTTTAGAAGGGAGGCATTGGAGTGGCTTTGATGAGGAGGATCGTGCTCCTTTTCGTTCTCGAACGAATTCAAAGATGGGTTGTTGGAGCGTTTCCAACCAGCAGCTCAGGCAAATAAGTACGCCAACTTTATGAGTTTGAAGCAAATAGGTACGGTGAAGGAATATCGCCGGAATTTTGAGCGATTTGCTAAGGGAATGCGCAGCGATATCGGATGCGAGTGCATTGGAGGAAGTGGGAAAGTGGACTAAAAGAGGAGATCTGAGCGAGCGATCGCGTAAAGCGCGCGATGGGCATCGAAGAGAAAATGTTTATGGCCCAAGTGATTGAGGATGATTTTGCTTTTCGTGCTACCCAAAATGAGGGAAGGACTCCTACAACGGTCAAGGCTAAAACAGAACGATTGTTTCGGGGAACTCGAAGCACAACGACTCTTTCTCACGGGACTACAACCATTCAACCGACGCCCTATAAAAACTCATCAAGGCGAAATTCGAGCACGGAAGGATAAAGGGTTATGCTTCCGCTGCGATGAACAATTTGTTCCAGGACATCGTTGCCAGAAGAAGGAGCTCCAGAACTTGGATGTGTGGGTCGTTCGGGATGCGCACGAGTGCCAGGATGCTGATGTGACAGAATTTTTGCCAGAAGACGGGGCTGTAAGAGATGGCATCGGAGATGGAACACCTTGAGGACAAGGTGGCTCTTGGGGGGGAAAGTATTGATACGATCCGTCCTTGGCATTTTAGGAATATTAGTATTCATTAATTATTGGTTAATTGCTATTTTAAATGTATTGGACTTGGGCCTATTATTAGTCTTTTATTAATTAGGTCAAATTAGGATTTAGGGCTATAAATAGGAGTTGTTAGGTCATTGTCAATCAGCTATTGAATTGTCGTCTTTGTACTCTGGGCTCTTTGAGAGATTCTCTCGAGAGATTTATCGTAGTTTAATAAAATAGTGTGGTAGATTCTATCAGTATAAGAGGAGGATCGTCCCCATCATTGAACTATACTCCCTGCTCCTCACAATGCTAACACAAGACAATCCTAGATTAGAACGAGCAACTCGACCATCCTAAAAAAAAATTACTCAAGTTCTCAGACACACTCACCATTGTGGGCCCACCACTAAGGAAGCATGTCTCACACAAACTACTATAAAGATCCAAAAGTTCAAATATCCTACAAATAAACTAATGAGGTTTAAAAGTACCATGACAGACATACTTATATTTCAATTTTTTTATATCTGTAACTGTGAGTGTCCAAGCTCACTTCGACTAATTACATTAGAAGCAAGAAATATTTTTATTGTTTTGTTTCTGATGTAAGCATTCTTTATTGTGCTAATTGATTAGTAAACTAGCGATTTGGCTGTTTTGGCAGCTATTAAGTTAGGATACTTTATTAGTTATTTGAGAAAGTTACCGTTGGTTACTTTGTAAGACACCAAATTATCACAAGCTTAAATATAATAGTTGGATTACTTTTGTTTTCTTTTCTTTCCTTCAAGCAGAACAGGATGGGAGACTAAGGAACAACCCCAGCATTATAGAATCCACCATAGCAAATTGTAGATGTATTCTGCGCACTTATTTAATTTCATGATCACTATTCCAAAATTTATTGGCAAAGAGATTTAGTGAACTAAGTACAAAATAGTTATGACAAGGTAGCAAACCTGCATTGATCGCAACAATGCCTTCAAATCAGCATTCTCTGACATTAATTCTTGATTTTTAACTTCATAAGCATCCACCTGAACGTGAAATATGTGAGTATATTCTTAATCACTAGAATTCAATGCAAGCTCAAGCCCAAATATTTTTAAAAGAAAATTGTACACGTACTATCTTCTTATAGAAATCATTATCAGTCTTCTTGCCATTCCATGTTCCCCGTTGTCGTCCTTCTTTCTGCTCATATCATAAAAGTTCATCAAGTGACTGTAATGATCCATTATCTCTACAACGTCAATGATAAATAATTAACATATACCTGTAGCAAATTCATTATCTCCATCCCTGATCTAGATTCTTTCTTTTTCTCCATCAAAACTTGGTTTAGCCTTTCCTGCAGGTATACAACAGCTTCTCTTTGTAAATATGAATCTTATCCAACAAAATTCAACCCAAGGAATAGGACACATAAACGTCTCAAAGATATCTTACCTGCAACTTGATATACTCCTTTTCTTTCTTTTTCATCTCGTGTACTTGTTGAGTCTTGACTTGCTTTGACCACGAGAAAGAAAGTATATTTCATCAATAGTACTTATATTATTGCATAGAAACTAGTATCTATCTCATAGCATCCAACTACCCTAACCTGATTGCCAATAACCATTCTCTGAAACTCATCCTTTTCCTGCTGTAGCTTTTCAATTTGGGCCTTAAAAGCAGCCTTAGCTTTGGCTTCCTAATAGAAAAGAATTTCCTTGTTCAATAAGAATTAGAGTGGCATACTATAAAGTTCAGAAAAGTCCTGAGATTGTACTGTTCGTGTAATTGTGGCAATCTCCCTATCTTTGGTTTGTATTACTGACTCCAGCCTCTCAACTTTTGTCTCCAATCTTGATATATCAGACAATAGTCTGCCACGAGAAGAAGAAAAAAGGGAGATGTGAACAAAAGTAAGATAAGTTGACATAACAGTATTTCAAGGGGTCATGATGTGAATTAGAATAAGATACTCAATTTCATATAATGAACAGCAAACGTTATCAAAATTTAAGAATGAAGACAAGCTACAGATTAGATGCAAAGATGTTAATATCCTCTAAGTCAATATGGTGCCTCTTCTGGGCTTGTCAATCTTGAATCGAATCTTAATTTCATTTTTATTGAACTGAATACCTGTTTAGGCTTAATGGGCTCTAAAAGTCATATTAGATAGTGTGAACATCCACCACAAAACCATTTGGTGGTGAGAGGAGTAGTCCACGAGATCTTTGCTCTTTCTGACGTGGGATCCTAAGATTGGCCATTTCTAATGAATTGATGAAGTAAGGGACTTGTTGAGTGTTCGAAAGTATTGTGCTTGTATTATCTCCCCTGGGGCTTTGTTAGGTAAATCTTTCGGTGATTGTGAGCTATTAGTGATGTGTATCAATGGGAGAAGAAAGGTTTTTTGTAGGCTAATGCTAGTTCCATTTCATTTATTAATTCATTTGTTTCCTATTAAAAGCAAACAAATGGAGGCACTTATGATACGATAAACATGATACCATACCATAACCAAACAAAGCATCTTCTGATGAATTTCACACAGATATGTGAATTTATTCATAATGGAACCGCTCGGTGATGCCAGACGCTATACCAATTCTACAAAATGCTGTTACCTTTGTCTCTGTTCATTAGCAGATTCCCTAAACTCAGTGTCACGCTGCCTCTGCTGAAGCAAGAAATATATACAATTGCAAGTCCTCGCAATCGACACCTAGAGATTTCAGTACACAGATCAACCACCAAACAATTTTGCTAAACAATCCAACAAAAAGTTATAAATTTGGTAAGTCAGAATTAGTCCTATGGTTTTAAAACCTAGAATTTAATCTTAATAAAAACCTAAAATATAATCCTCGTCACTGGCAATGGCTAGCGACTTAAATACGTGAAAACTCACTACATACGTAAATAGTAGTGATTTTTTGTTCAATTCGTCACTTTAACTCTTAATTTCCGTCATTGACACATGAATAACTAACTTCCAATTACTTATTTCGCTAACAATTGGAACAAAGAGTACAATTTTTTTTTTATAGTTTATGAAACCATAAGAACTAAATTCTAGTTTTTAAAATCACTAGAACCAAACTCTAACTTTCTTCGATCCATAAGGATAAACTTATAATTTACCCTAGAAAAAATAACAACAGCTCAATAACTAAAAGGCGCAAAACAAACCGGATCATTCGAGAACAGATCGAGCGAAGCCGGAAATCCATATGTAACAAGCGTCTGGTTCAAATACTTAGCGCAATGGTCCAAATTAGTCACATCCGCAAATGTATAGTCCCTGAAGCACGCACAAAACCGCAAATCATCAACACATTTCGCCCTAACACTCGTAACATCAACTAAGAGCAATAATCAACACAAAAAGTAAAAGAAAAAACGAATATAGACAAATTTCCAGAACGAAAACGAGAGAAAAAGCCCTAAAATGCAGAGGAAACTAACCCGACGGAGTAGATAGACTGAGATGACTGCCAAGGAAGAACCAAAACACAGAGAGAAACAAAAGTAAGACAAAAAGGAAAGAAACGACTGGTACTAAGAAGTACAATCCAATGTGAGAGTTTGGAAGGGATCTTACTCTGAGATCGAAGTCGGTTTCAGTAGCCGCCATTGTTGAGAGCTTCTAGAGAAAGAGAGAGAGAGAGAGAGAGAGATGAAAGGATGAAGAAGAAGAAGAAGAAGAAGAAGAAGAAGAAGAAGAAGAAGAAGAAGATGGATCAAGTGGATAGATCCATGGCGGAGGAATTTTAAATCAGAAATATGAATAATGGAGAGTTTGAACAAAACCACCGGGTGCGGAAATTTTCCGTTAACGTTTTCTTTTCTTTTCTTTTTTTTTCCCTTTTTGTTTAAGTTAAATCGGTGGTTTTAGAAAATTATAACTTTTTTTTTTTGGAAAATTGGGGTGGATATTTGAATTCCACGAAATAATTACAAATCTAACTCAATTTTGAAAATATTTATATACATAATCAAATAGTACAGTATATCTCAAAAAAAAAATATTAATCATATAATATACTTTAGAGTCTTAATGGAGCATTTTGTAAAAAATATTAATCATATAATATACTTTAGAGTCTTAATGGAGCATTTTGTATTACTAGAACTTTGGAACGTTCTTGCACCGGAGATTTTTTCTGGCACATGAGATTATATTTTTATTTATTAAAATACATATAAATAATATATATATATATATATAAATTTTAAAGGGGATTTTGCATGTATAACAAAAAATGACAAAATATTTCCATCTATAGCCCAAAATCCAAAATAATTTCATTTGTAACAGAAAATCCAAATTGACTTCTATCACTTGTTGAGTTCTATTAGTGATAGAATTCAATCAATTACAGACTCATTCTATCTCTGCTTAAGTTTTCTATCAGTGATAGAAATCTAAATTGAGTTTTATCACTAGGTGAGTGATAGAAATACATATGTTATAGATGAATTATTTTAAAAATTATGCTACAAATATAATACAAGAGGTAGAATGTGCTGCTGATGATAAATTCTCAATTTTAAATGAGTAAGTAAAATGTTTATTATCTACTTTATTTAAAAATCTCATACGACCTACTTCAAGATAAAAGTGAAAGAAAAAAAATTTACATATCATAATATTTAAAGAAAATTATGAAATAAGTTAAACTTCTTTAAGAAATAAGTTTTCGTCATGTTAAAATTTTACTTTGTACACAATTTTTTTTTTCATTCATTTATTATTTTGTTTTAATCTACATACATCGAAACCAACTTTAAAAAAAACAAACCTCGAAATCGTCACCTCTCTACAATCTTAAAAATCATATTTGTGTTTTCTTATTTCACCTTATACTTCATAAATAATAAAAAAAAATAAAGAAAATATTGAAAAAAAGATTAAAAACTAATAAAATCTATTATCTACCTATTCTACGAATTTTGATCAAACATAAGTTTTTTAAATATTAATTTAAAACATAATATTATATTAAATCTATTGTTCTTTACAAAAACAATAATGGTGTCTAGATTTATATTTAAATTTAAAAAATATATATATATAGATAAATATATAATTAGTAGTCAATCGAGTTGTAGCTCAAACGGCATCAGTGTACATCTAACGACCAAGAGGTCTTAGGTTTGAGTCTCCCCCACCCCTAATTGTTGTAATAAAATTGATAAAATAATCTAAATATCTAAATAATATTATAAATATCTTTGCCTTATTTTTTATATTTTAATAGAAGATGAAGATACTAAATTTTAATGATTAATGATAAGTCACATTTTAAGTAGCAAAGATAAAGATAAAGATTATACAGATTCTCTTATCTTCTAACTTAATATATGAAATTTGCTAAAATATATATATTATCTTCTACGTTATAAAGATGATGAAAATCTAAATATCTAAATAATATTGTAAATATCTTTGCATTATTTTTTATATTTTTAATAGAAGATTATGACATGTTTGTAATTTAGAATGTGGCTTAAGGGGTAAAATCGTCCAAAAATGATTTTTCTCTTAAGCCACACTTTAAGATAGTATGATTAATACATTATTATATATATATATATATATATATATATATTGAGACAATACATTATTATATATTATTAATATAATATTATAGTTTTAAAAAAATATATAAAATTATATGTTATTAGTATAGTATTGTATATTAATATAATATTATGTATTAGTTATACCATATAATTTATGACTATAATTGCTTTTTTTGGCCTAGTATTATAAATATTTTTTCAATTTAGCCTACTCCTAAAAAGATTCCTTTAATTTTTTCTGTTTTTTTTAGAAATATAATTATTTTCTAATTACAATTTAATAAAAGCTCAAAAATAACTTTATGTCACATGGTTTTTTTTTCCTTTTTTCAAAATTCAACCATATTTGAAAATGGAATTAATTATGAAATTAAAAAAATTGAATTATGTATTCAAATATATATCAATTCATGTAAGTTTTTATTGGGGTTGGTTGAGAAATTAAATAGTTGACATTTATGTATATAGTGGTTGAGTGTAATTTTTTGAGAAATAATAATAAAATAAAAAAAGTAATTTGTACAATTACATATTTGATTAGATGAAACAATAGGTGCCAAATAGGTCAGTAGTACAATAGTTTCACTGTTTTGATGTAAATCAGTTAAAAAAAAAAAGATGAATCAACAGGTAGAAATGAACAATTTAATGTTGTTTCTTTAAAATTTATCCAGACTCAATTTTATTTAATAAATTATTTAATTTATTCAGTCAAAAAAGTACGAGAATCACTTTACATTGATAATTAATTATAAATACTTAAAATGATATAGATTAAATTCTAATTTTTTAATTGATAATTTATTCAATGTTTTTTTTTCTTTGGGAACAATTTTCTGTTAATAGACATCATTGTTTTTTAATTTCTTTTTTCCTTTGTAGTTTTCTTCTTCAAATACATTTCTTTTTGTAGTTGGGTATTGCTTGAAATAATCATGTGGTCACATATATTATCTTTCCGTGTACGTCATTACTTTTATTTTGGATATATATATATATTTCAAAAACATTTCGTTTCTCATAATTTATATATTTATTCTCTATAGATTAAATTTATTTTAATGATATTTTGAAGGTTGAAAGGAGTTTGTGCAAAAATGATTTGTCTAACTTTATAGTATTTAAATATCACATGTCAGAACTTTTTATTTTTGTATTTTGAAAGTCATATTATTTCTTTTTTATATATTATTTCTTATTCTGAACTTACTTATGAGTATCAGTTTTTTTTTTAATTATTAGCTGAAGGTGAGACAACAAATGAATGGGTCACACAATGGTTTTAATGTTTGGTTGTAAAACAGTTCAATATTAACGTCTCAGGTTCGAGCTCGAAAATCGGTATTTGTCTCATTTCTCCCATATATATTTAAAAAAAAAAACAAATGTTGTTGGAAGAATGTCCAAACAATCTGACTAACCTATATCAACCAGAAAATAGTAGAATTTTTATCTTCATTTTTTTTAGGATATATCGAAAGAGGGGGACAAGACAAATACCAATTTTGAGGATCGAACCTATGACTACTCTCAATGAAGATTTGTTTATAGTAATTGAGCAATGAAGTTTTTTTTTTTTTTGGAGAGGGTCTCACAAACTCTATATATTACAACTCTCAAATAAAATGAGAGTCAAATATCAATTTTTATAATTGAATCTACAACTGTGGAGTTAAATTTGAATAAGATTATTTAGGTCTCGTTTGATAACCATTTCATTTTTTGTTTTTTGTTTCTATTTTTTCATTTTAAATTTTAATTTTTAAAAATAAAATATAAAAATCGTATGTGTTTGATAATTTATTTTAGTTTTATGTTTTTTACAAATTAAAAACCAAAAAACATATTTAATAATTATTTTTTTTGTTTTCAAACGTCATATTTTATTTTGATCTTTTAGGTTTTTAACTATTTATTCTTGATTTTACCATACTTTTTTAAAAAAGAAAACAAAAACATATGTTTAAAAGGTACTTTTTTAAAAAACTTATGATTTCTTTAATATTTTAAAAACATTTTAAATTTTTCAAAATCAAAATCAAAATTTATCATCAAATAAAATTGTTTTCAAAAAAGTAAAAACAAAAATAAAAAACCAAAATTAAATAATTATCAAATGAGACCAAATATTTGTTAGTTCACGTTTTGCGATTTTTGAGGATGTTGTATTGTTATCTTTTAATATTTGAGTATTCGAGAAAGTTCGCACCACCTCTCGACTATTTTTATTGGATATATCATTGGGAAATTGTAGTGGGTAGTCACTTTTAACAAAATAATTTCATGTCTAGACATCTTTTAAAGTATTTGCAAATCTATTTTTTCTTTTAAATTTAATTAATAATATTTTTTGAAAATACCTATTATACCCTTTCTTCTCACGCTTTTTTTTTCTTTTCTCCTACCGCCATTTTACATATGGATTCTCTTCACTTCCATCTCTCTTTGAATTTAACTCCTTTTTTTTCAAATCTTCATTTTTATTTTGTTCTATATTTTTTATCTGCTATGGGATGGATTTCCATTTTCTCAATTTTTTTTAATGCTTCCAAAGCGATGACTTTTTTTTTTTGAATCAGCTATGGTGATTATTGAATAATGAAAAGACATTTAAATTCCATATCATAATTTTATTTAATGAGTTGAATTGATTTGAAACTTAAGATAAAAAAGGTTTATTTGATGCTCCAAATGTCAAATTGTCTAAGAATAATGTGACATTAGGGATTTTTTTAGAGCAAACTTTTAGTGGCACCTTTTATAACCTGATAATCATACAGACTACTTGTTTTTTCATATTTTTTCTAAAAATAAGGCCAGTATAAAAAATAAAAAAAATAAAAGAAAAAAATCATTGATACTAATGAGTATTGTCACATATTTTTGTATAATCTTAGTTTTAATGAGTTTTTACCATACAATATTGAAACATATTAATGATTATGAACGCAAATATTTTCGAATTTACCTACATTTGTAATTAAGTTGTGAGGAGCAATACAATTTTCCTAAAGAAATTTATGATACTTGTACCTAACATTTCCATACCACAAAAACAATATATATAAATCTTTATTTATATTAAAACTTAAATACAGTTTTTAAATTTTAACGACATCTTCCATAACCTAATAACCATACGACTTTTTGTTAGTTTATCTTTTTTTCTAAAAATACGGTCACTTAAAAAAAATTAGTGAAATAAGTATTTGGTATTATTGAGTATTATCACAAAAATTTCTTATAATGCACGTTTTAATAAGTATTTATAATACAGTATTAAAAACATATTAATAATTATGAATACAAATATTTTAGAAGTTGTATACATCTGTAATTAAGTTGGGAGAAGCAATACAATTTTTCTAAAAAAGAATTCGAGTACATATACATAACATGATCAATACCATAAAAACAATATCCATAAATATCTATTTATATTAAAACTTCTGAATTAATAAATAAATATAGGTTTTAGATTTTGATGACATCTTCTATAACCTAAAAAACATACATCAACTGGTTTGTTCATCTTTTTTCTAAAAATACAGTCATTTTGGAAAGAAAAAAAATAGCAAAAGAAGTTATTGGTATTCATGAGTATTGTTGCATACTTTTCTTATAATACTCGTTTTAATGAGTATTTATAATGGAGTATTAAAATATATTAATGATTATGAATACAAATATTTTAGAATTTCTCTACATTTGTAATTAATTAGTTATGAGAAACAATTCAATTTTCCTATAAAAAATATAATCAATACCACAAAACAATATTCATAAAATATGTATTTACATTAAAACTTTGGTATTAAAAAATAAATACAGTTTTAAATTATAATTACATCTTATATTACTTAATAATCATACCGCTACTTGTTCGCTATCTTTTCTACAAAAATACCGCAACTTTTAAAAAATAGCAAGAGAAGTCATTGATATTATTAAGTATTGTCACCTACTTTTCTTATAATACTGATAAAAATATTTTAGAATTTATCTACATTTGTAATTAAATCGTGAGAAAAGTTCATCTAATATAATTTTTCTAAAAAAAGTATTACAATACTTATGCATAACATGATAGATACAACAAAAACAATATTCATTATCCTTATTTATTTAAAACATGTATTTATTTTTTAATACATATGATTGTTATTATTATTATTTCTTTTGCCTAAAATTGTAAATATTTTTCCAATTTCACCCATTCCTAAAAAAAACCTCTTTATTTATTTATTTGAGAATTAGATACTCGTATTTATTTATTAATACATGATTGAAGGTTTTAAGTATATTGACAAAATCAAAACAACTCTCTACAAATAAATAAATAAAAACCTGTACCAAATAAATAAATAAATAAAAACTTTGAAACCCTCCACCATTTTGGGGAGATTTGTTAGGAGGCTGATATATCTTATAGAGTAGTTTTAAAACGTTACTTTAAAGTGGGGGTATTTGTGTCTTTTTAACATTTTTGTTGAAAAGTCGATGATTACTTTCGCTAAATTTTATTAATATGACTATTCTTGTAAATTGTTTCTATATTTAGCTTAATCCTGCTGACCGCCCTATATCATTTGATCTTACTACATTCAATTCATAACATTTAATAGAGAAGTAGATCCACCACAAATTGAATACATCACCTTATTTTTTAGGGACAGTCTGTTTTGCATATTTAGCTAGGATTTAATTTTATGATTTATTAATTCCTACTTGAAAATCTACATCCAAATGAGTTTTTACTAACTCCTTTTCATTTTTAACCATTCATTTTTAATCATTTATAGCCGTTTATTTTTAATCACTTATTTCAAATCAATCAAAATAATTCATTTTTAATCATTTTTTTAACTACTAAAAATAGCTACTCATTTTAAATCTATATCAAAACAAGGTTTTGACTCTAATTTCTGTACACAAAAAATTACATTTAAACAAGTTTTTTGCTATAACTTTCAATTTTTAAGTAGTCAACGTAACTCTTCAATATAATTTCTAAAACTAAATCATGTCGAACAAACCGCCAACCGCTAAGGCCATAGATTACTATTCTAAATAATAAAATAAAAATATCTAACTTCAACTATTTTTAGGTATAATAGTTGTTAAAAAAATCTGTTAAGAAATTACTTTCCTAAATACGTTGCTGCCTGTATTAATTATGACTGTTGTGCATAAAACATCCATAAATATCGTGGAGGGAATTTGGAGTGGAGAATAGTACATCGATTTTTTTTTTTTTTAGAATAACGTCGAAAATCATTTCTGTGAAATAAGTACAACGAAAATCATAATTCAAACCATTCCTTCCAAGTAACGTTCTATACCTCTCCTTGTGGAATTTAAAACATCGCTAAAGTAAAAATTAAAATCAAAGCAAGCCAGATAAGATCCAAATGTTAAAATCAATGGATTACAATTTATAAGAAGAAACTCGTAAGTTTGATTGTTTGGTTCCTAGACTATAAAGTTTGTTTCATTTTAGTCTCTCAACTTTCAAAGTATTCAATTTTAGTCTTTCGATTTTTAGAATTATCAAATTTTAGTCTCTAAATTTTCAAATATTCAATTTTAATCTATCAACTATCAATTAATTTTAGAAATGGTCCTTGGTGAATTAATGGTCTTGGTGAATCAACTCACTTTTAAAATAAAAATAAAATAATATATATTTTTTCTCTTTCCTCCATATTTTTTTTCTTATTTTATCTCTATCTTTAAACTTTCTCCCTCTTCTCCCTTACGGTGTGTCCATTTTTTTTTTTTTGTAAAAAATAGTGGAGTGAAAAATAATATAGTTAATAGTAGTTAGGAATAATTAACTACTCGTTTGAAGATTGAAATTAATAATAGTGGAGTAATCAACTACTTGTTTTGGAGATTGATGTTAATAACAATGAAGTAATCAACTACTTGTTTAGAGATTTAAGTTAATAATAATGAAGTAATCAACTACTTGTTTTGAGATTGAGATTAATAGTGGTTGTATGATAAATTTTATGTAAAGTTTAGTAAAATTTAATGTGAAATTTGATAAATGGGTTGAGGAAGAGTTGAAGAGTGATTACCGGTGGTTGTTTACTATAAAAAACAAATGAGCGATTTTTGAAGGAACCACTTCTCATGTCCAAAAAACAAACAGACGTAAACATTAAAAAAAAAAGAGGGAAGAAGACTTGCAAAAAGATGAGAAAAATGGAATCAGAGGGTTCTTGCTTCATTTCAACGTCACTCCTATTTCATTTCAAATTTCAACCGCCTAATGAGAAAGTCAATGAACACATCGGCTGTGATAAATTTTGAAAAAAGTATAAATCTTCTAATTTTTCATTAACTTTCTACATATATTTATAGTACATGAAATATCAAACATTAAATATTTCCTAACAAATCCTATCAAATATCTAACAAATAAACTAACCAATTTTTAGAGAATATTTTCACGATATTTTATTTTTAGCGTGGTGAATAAATTTGTTGAAATCCAAATGAATTCCTCGGCTAATTTCAAAATTACGCTGAAAGTGGCTTCCAATTTCCAAGTAAGCCAAAATCCACCGCTCCAAATGTAAATCAATGCACCCTTACACCAAACCAACAAGAACCAATTGGAAAATGTGGAATTATACAACAATTAAGTCCCGTTTGATAATGATTTTTTTTGTTTATAGTTTTTCATTTTTTGTTTGAAAAAGTAAAAACAGTGTATGCGTCATGACTTATTTTAGTTTTATGTTTTTAAAAATGAAAAACTAAAAATCATATTTGTTAACTGTTTTTCGTTTTCAATTAACACATTTATTTTGGATTTTTTTAGTTTTCTACTATTTATTTTTGTTCTTTTCATACTTTTTTAAAAACAAAAATTTATTTTTAAAAACTATTTTTTTTAGTTTGGGAAAAGTTTAGTAGTAGGCTAAAATAGAAAATTAATTATAAATCTGGTCATATTAAGATTAATTAGAAAAAGTAATTTTTGTTTTTAATTAAACAAATTTGTTTTAATAATAAAAGACAAAAGTACCTTTCCTTTTTGTGTGCAAGAAAGAAACCCACGTCATCACCTTCTTCCCCAAATTTCTCTTATCTGTTTACTGTGCGCAAGAAACACCACTGTCACATCATCGACTTCTTCACAATTTGAAGCAGACCCACCTGTCAGATTTTGGCCGGAACTCCGTTTGTATCACCATCGAGCTTAACCCATTGGATTTTTCCCGAAACTCCATTTGCACCGCCGTCAGGCTTAAATCCGTTGGATTTTTACCGGAACTCCATTTGCGCCGCCATCAATCTTAACCCATTGAATTTTTGCCAGAAGTCCATTTTTGCATCCGTCGAGCTTAACCCGTTGGATTTTTGTCGGAACTCCATTTGCGGCACCGTCATCCGCAACTCAAACCCTAAAATGAAGATGAAATTATTTACAAAAATATCTCAAGTTTTGTTTAATACAGTATTAATGATTAATACAGTTTTGATGATTAATACACTTTCAAATTATTGTATTTATTATTATTATTAACAGTAATACACTTTCACATTATTGTATTTTTTATTATTAACAGTATTAATAATTAGGATTTAACGTTAAATGTTCTCTAATAAAATGTTAATACAGTATTTATTATCAGTATAATATTTATTTATAAATACATTATTTATTTAAATTTTAAATGACAAAATTAGGGTTTTGCAGTCTTCTTCTTTGAGGACTGTGATTTTCAAAGAGAGAAAAATGGCGAAAAAATTGTTGATTCTCCTCCATTTTGACTCGCCATCTTTGGAAACACATTTTCTGCGACGATTACTCATCATCTCCAACGATTATCCAGTTTAAATCGATTTGGACATAGGCGAAGAACAACGTGACCGACGATAGAGGAGTGGTGAGATGGAGTCGAAGGAAAGCGTTGGAGAAGAACAAATCAAAAGCGCCATAAATCGACGTAGAAGAATAAATTTCTAGCCGAAAATTGAAGGAAAGCACCTAGAAGAAATCGCAAAAAAAAAAGAACAGAGAAGCAGTAAGGTGTCGAAACAAAAAAGACAATTTAGAAATAATGTAAATATAGAAAAATAATAATATAATAAAATCAAGGGTAAAATGGTAACTTGCAATTAATTATTTAAAATAAAAAAGAAAAGAAAACTTTTTTACAAATAAATTGGGATTTGAATGCGCGAGCAAATATTTTTCCAAAAGTGGACAACTGCTACAATGTCCCTTTTAGTTTTTACAATTTCTTTAATATTTTTAAAATCTTAAAAACAAAATTAGTTATCAAACGGATCTGATTTTAAAAAAATAAAAATAAAAATAAAAAAATGAAATGATTACTAAGGGGTGTCTAAATTTGCTCACACTGATTCTAATTTAATCGCAGCGCAAAAATTTAACTAACTTTCAGGTTTCATTCCATTTTTCTCATTTTTTTTGCAAATCTCCCTTTGCTCTCTGTTTTTTTTATGTTTATAACTAAGGAAGAAAGAGGGAAAAAGTTTAGAGTGAGAGAGATAAAGATGAGAAAAAAAAAGGAAGATGGAGAAAAAAAAAATATTTTATTTTTATTTTAAAAGTGAATTAATTCATCACGGATCATTTCTAAATTTTATTTAATAGTTAAGTAATTAAAATTGAACTTTTAAAAATATATGAATTGAAATTGGACAATTTTAAAAATCGAGACACTAAAATAGAACAAACTCCATAATTTATGAACAAAAATGATATAATCTTTTCTATTATCCAAAATTAATGGATTGTGATGATATTTGTTTTAAACATTTTCTTAAAGTTAAGGATATATTTGAAACCTTTTAGAAGACGTTGATGGTTATTTTTAAATCAAAATTTTAACAATTTCATAAAGATATCATCCTTGAAACTTTTCAACATTTATAGGTATATTTGACACAAATTTTATATATATGAAGATTAATCAAATTTAACTATTATTAACATCCGTAATGTCATCTTAAAAAAGAACATTTGAAATGTCATAATAAAAATCTGATTAATCTAAATTTTAAATTTTAAAATTCACAATCATAATTATCCATTGCAATTATTGAGAGTAAACGAAAATTATTAATTTATTAGGATTAATTTAAAAACGTAATTAATAAAGGCGTGGATAGATTATTAACTTAAATTATTTAAATACTTTTAACTACCCTAAATATTTTAATTTTTTTTTTGAGAAACTAAATATTTTAATTTAATGTCAAACTCTAAAAATGAAAATTAAACCCCAATAACACGCATAGCAATATTAAATTAGGCTTGTTCATCATTGCAACAAGAATAATGCTACAATTAAGAGTTTAATTATACCTATATAATATATTTAAAATTTAAAATTTATATTTGTATTTATTTGAATAAGTGCAAGCGTGGAGTACAATCTCTCGTATGTTCGTTTGATTCTTTCTCTCTCATATACTAATATCTCGAGGGGTTTGGGCTTGTTCTCGAGGTTGGTTTGTCTTGAGGGTTTTAACAACTTGTTCTCAATGATAATTTTCCCACAGCTCGGTCTCAAAGGATGATTTCTCTTGCACAATTTACAGCTTGTTCTCAATGATATTTTGTCTTAAGGGTTGTGACAGCTTGTTAGAGTTTTGAGCCTTGAAGTTTCGAAGTTTTGAAAAGTATTTGATTTTCAAGGAGAGTTTATGGTTCTACTCTTTGTGTGCGTACACGTCACTTGACAAGTATAGTATGCAATTTTCTTGTAACTGTGGACTTAAAAGAACGTTATGTCTCAGATGTGTGCAGTTATCTTAAAGAACATATTGCGCATCTGTCTTCAAATTATATGGACTTGATTTGGAAGAATGTGACTTCCTTCTTAGATGTGTACACAACTATTAAAGAAAGTAATATTCATTGGACATGTTTGGCCCCCTTACTTATCAATGGGAAGGGAAGAGAAATTTTATGTCAGTGTTTGGCCACCTGGGTTATTTCTTCCCAGCTGGGAAGGGAAGGGATAACCCACCTTTTTTTTTGTTTTTGGTCACTTTTTATTTTTTAGTCCATTTTCTTACTTTTTAAGTTTTTATACACAGAGTTTATTACCTCCATTTTTTTGTATCTAATCAAATTTATTTTGTATATATATATATATATATATATTTTTTTTGAATTTTGCCTTCAACTTTTTAGTAATGCTTATCAATATAAATTTATGATAATTTGATTGTTTTTATCTGATTATCAAATTTAATTATTGAATAATAATAACGATCTAAATATATAAAAATTAAATTTTCATTCAGTAACAGTTAAAATAAAATGAGTCATCTTTTAAATTGAAACTGAATGTTTATTTTAATTTTTGTAATGTTTTTATAATTATATTTTGGTATATTATTATTCAAATTAAATAGTCAAAATTAAGTTTGGAACCTTAGTTTTCCTTGAATCAAGAATTAAAGTTGTTAACTTTGAACCATTAATTAATTTAATTTAATTGATTATATTTATTTATTCTATGTATATTTATTTATTTTAAAGTGTAATATTTATCATTTCTTTTTTAAATATATATGGTTCTTTAAATAATATTTGTTAGTGTTTATACATTCGATTTTTATCATGCATTTGAAATTTGTTGTATACAAATATATATTAATAAATATTTATCGTATTATTTATCAATTTTTTCTAAATCGTGCATGTTTTTTAATAAATATATGAAAATACATATCCATATGATTTAAAGATATAAACACTTGAAATAATTAAACTAATATATTTTTCTTTTGGTGTAACTCATTTTGATTTGAATTTTTAAACTTAATTTTAAATTTTATTTAAATAATAAATAAAATAAATTTCAAAAATGATATTTTATGAATATTACATTAAAAACAATAAATATCTATTATTTTAAAAAAATTTACATCACTTCCTTTCCCTTCCCACCAAACATAAATTTATTATTACATCACTTTTTTCTCTTTCCACCAAACACTAATTTACTCCAACTTTCCTTCCTTTCCCTTCCCTTCCTTTCATTTCCCTTCCCGCCCTAGCCAAACATGCCCATTATGTTTTTCGTTTATGGAATTGGTTATTGAAGCTTCAATTTTGACAAATTCTTTATGAAATTCTAATTTTTTGGATCATTAAAAATGAAGGAGAACTTCTCTATTTATATTCTCATGAATCATGGGCATGAGCATTAAACCAACTTGGTCTGCTTTTAATTAACCCAAATTCAAATAAACTAATATTTTGGCCCAATGTAATTATGACCAATATTGTTCCAAAATTTAATTTAATTTTGCCATTCAAGAATAATAATGACGTGACAATCTATGATTAACCAAAATTTGTAGTCAACATTACTTATCAATTTTTAATTTGATAATAAACTTCAAAATTTAAACACGTTACACTATATAACAAGTAAAAAAAAAAAAAGCTTGTTTGAGCTAACATTGGATTATAAAGACTTAAAACAATGGATAAAAAACAACTAAAGTAAAATATGTTAAGAAAATTAATTTTAATAATTTGATTAACAATTCAATTAGTTAAACAACAAATGTTAATATACAAATAATTCACAAATTAAAAATACAAAGGAAAATTAGTAATTATTAAATAATTCGGGTATTTGAACTCACAACTTAAACCTTTTTTATATATAAAAAAAATCAACCATAAATATATATTTTAACATTTTTTTAGGCTAAATTTTTTTTGTATTATAATTAGGAATCAAAGTTTCGGTCTCATATACTCAAAACACCACTCGTTTATCCCTAAACCGTAGGAGTGACATAAATCAAAAGAATGACCCACATAATGGAAATTTAAATGACCGAATGAATGACCCACATAATAGAAATTTAAATGACTGAATGCATTTTTTATTTTTGTTTTTCTAGATTTAAAGTTACTTCTTAAAACTTTTAGAAAGTTGAACAATATTTTTGTAACAAAATTAGAAATTTCATCCAAATTTAAGCAACACGTTTCATTCTATGTATATTTGATAATTTAAGTCTCGTTTGATAACTATTTTATTTTTAGTTTATGTAATTTAAGTCTACAACAATTATTTTACTATATCTTTTTCTTATTTAGATATTTATATCTTACCTATATTTTAATAAATAAAATTAAAATTTGTAAACAAAAAACTAACTTCAAAAAAATTGTTTATGTTAGGTAATATTGCATTTTTATTAACACAACCATGGTTAAGTAAGATGGTTGGTTAGGTGAGTTTGACTCTTGAGGGTTGGTAAGCGTCTCTCTGTTTGGTTCACGAACGCGATCTCATCTCTCTCTCTCTCTCTCTCAGCCAACAATCGCGAGAGAGAGAAGCAAACAAGAAGTTTCGTCATTCTTCTTCTGTTTTTCCGGCCACTGTTTTGCAGCTCCGTTCACTTTCTCACCGGAATCCGGTGCTCTTCTCTTCGCCTTCATCTTCTCCTCCACCGGATTCCGCAGGTTCTTTCGATTTTCTCTTATTTTCGTCATTTTTCCGGTGTTGCTTTGGCCGTCATATGCAGTCGGAATCCAGGTCCATGAAGCTCTCTCCGCTGGAGCTTGTGTCGGCGATTATCAAGAAGGCGATGGATCCGTCGCAGGATCCGTCGGAGTCGGTTACTGCGCTAATTTTGGAGAATAGAGAGTTCGTCATGATCTTGACTACCTCGGTTGCGGTTCTGATCGGCTTCGTTTTGGTTCTTGTTTGGAAGCGATCCAGCGGTCCGAAGGCGAAACCGTACGAGCTGCCTAGGCCGTTGATCGTTAAAGAGACTGAGCCTGAAGTCGATGATGGCAAGAAGAAGGTCACTGTCTTCTTTGGCACGCAGACTGGCACCGCTGAAGGATTTGCTAAGGTTTGCTCGAAGAATTTCGATTTGGATTCAATTGTTGAGCTAGGTTACTGCTGATGGTTGATTTTTTGAATCTGATTTTTGCGATTAGGCTCTTGCTGAGGAGGCGAAAGCTCGATATGAGAAAGCGACGTTTCGAGTGGTTGATTTGGTATATGCATGATCCGTTTTCTGTCAGTGTGTTGGTATTTTCTGGATTCTGATTTGTTGGAAGATACTCGTTGCTCATTTTCGAGCTGAACTTTTCTGCAGGATGATTATGCAGCCGATGACGATGAGTACGAAGAAAAGTTGAAAAAAGAGACTGCAGCTATTTTCTTCTTGGCCACGTGAGTTTTTGAACTTTCTACGCACTTTTTCTACCGTTTGTGTTTCTTTTCCTTCTTTTTGAATCTTCCGTTTGGCTTTTTGGAATTTCCTTTCCTTATAATTATCCGCGCATCTAGATATGGTGATGGTGAGCCAACGGATAATGCAGCAAGGTTCTATAAATGGTTCTCTGAGGTATATTCTTTTTTTTTTCCTCTCAACTTTTTGTTTGTTTTTTGTTTTTTATTGCATTAATCTACTGTTCGAAGTTTGATTTTGTTATGCATGTGTGTTTTCTAGGGCTATAATTGATTCTACATTATGTATCAGGGAAACGAGAAGGGAGAATGGATTCCGAATCTTCAGTTTGCAGTATTTGGCCTTGGTAACCGGCAATATGAGCATTTTAATAAGGTTGAATTATATGAAAATTTTCAGTTTTGGTATCCACGTTAATAATTGAAGACCCACTCTTGATTTCTTTTTGTGCGGTTAAAACTTGAAACAGATTGCAAAGGTGGTGGATGAACAACTTGCCGAGCAGGGTAGGATTACTATTTTTTTTTAACTTCTTTTGGTTGAATACTATAGACTATAGGGCTTCTCATTTCTATTTTATTATTCAATAAGTTTTTTATATGGACGGGATGGAACTTGTCCTCGTTTGCATTGTGAAATATGATTTTCTACAGATGTTGCGGGTCAAAGTATAATAAAAATATTTCTGTTAGAATGAAAGAGTAGAAACATCTTAGCCTTGTATAGTGAAAGATAGAAAAAGATTAAAAAGATATACATTTTAGCCATTGATGTCTCTCTTCTTCGAACTGTAGCTCTTGTTTGAATAATATATCACACTTTTCGGTCAGAAAATTTTGCATTGAGCTCAGCTTCTGTGCTTGTGACACTTCGTTACTATAATCATATTATGGCTGAGAGGGTTTGTGTAGGTCTTGGGTGAAAATAGCTTTAAAATCCACCTTTTTTGGTTAATCAACAAACATCAATGCGCCTTACCTAAAACCAGCTGGCCATCATCTCAGATATTAACCTAAGTACCAAGGTAGCAGTGTTTTAAAAAGCGCAAGGCGCACTAAGGCGCAATGGCCCTCTGGAGCCTAAGGCGCAAGGCGCACCAAAAGGCGAGGGCTTTTTTACTTAAGGCGCACTATATAAAAAACACACAAAATTTATATATATGTGTGTATACACAATAAAAACACTTTGCATGGACATAAATGAAGTTTTAACCAAGAATAATATATAAAAACATACATAATATTCAACTATCAACCTTCACGCGCTTCGAATGACCTAGTACGGGGATCTGAAATACAAAAAGCGCAAAGGAAAATTAAAAAGCCCACGAGGCGCGCGCCTTTTGGCGCCTGGGGCTTCACGTAAGGCGCCATAAGGCGCGCACCTTATTATACGCGCCTGGCCTGGGACAATTAAGGCGCAAAAGGTGGGACTTGAGCCTAGGCGCGCCTAGGCGCTCGCCTAGGCGCGCCTTTTAAAACACTGCAAGGTAGTAATGAAGCTCGTCAATGTCTTTAGGCAAGAACTCACTATCAAAAGTAGCAAATAAAGTGATGCCACCCTTCCTATCGGCTATCACTATTATGCCATCAATGTAAACTAGAATAGAAGGGAGCTCTCTAAACATAGATGAAGCCTCTCAAACTAGGCATTTGGTGGCTATTCAATTCCAAATAATAATATCCTTTGATTGTGTTGAATGTCCACTCAATTGTCGTTTTTTTCCCTTCATGGCATTGCTACACTCACACTCTACTTTTGACTTGAGAAATCATTTCCTAGGGTGAAAGTGTGGTAGAACTAGATGATACCATTGCGTTTAGAAACTTGGTCTTCGAGAAGGGATAGTGAAGTTGGGTTTCTTCTTTGTAATTTATCACAAGGCTCAATGCTTTCCTGTAGAATTCAGATTTTCACCCTTTTGGGGTAGCCACTCTTCCAAATGATAGGAGCATCAAAGGCTATCTAACACTCGTTTGGAGCTGGCCCGGACACTCGTGGATATATAAAAAAGGATTGTGAGCGAGAAAATCAATTTTTATTTTTTGAAAAAACTCCAAATCTGCAATGTCTGCCTACAGTGCATGTATGTTGAACTTCTTTAATAACCACTGTAGGTAGTTATCGATTCACAGAATATGTAAGTGTAAATACATCACCATGGATTGATATAATCATCAAAAGCTGAGCCTAGATGTCTTCAAGTAGAGTTAGTACTAAACTTCGGTACCTTTGGGGTCTTTGAGCAGCATGATTTGTTCTGTGTATTTGCAGGTGGAAAGCGTCTTGTCCCAGTGGGTCTAGGAGATGATGATCAGTGCATTGAAGACGATGTTTCTGCTTGGTATTAGGAACATCTATGATGGACTATTATCTAATTGCAGTAGTTTCTTTATTCAGCTTATATGTATGGAAAATGATGGGTTCACTGATTCCTGTTATCTTAGGCGTGAAGCCTTGTGGCCTGAGCTGGATAAGTTACTTCGGGATGAGGATGACTCTACAACTGTTGCTACCCCCTATACTGCTGCTGTATTGGAGTACAGGGTTGTATTCCATGATGCTGCAGACGTATCTGGAGGGGACAAGAGATGGGCTTTTGCTAACGGTCATGCTGTCTACGATGCTCAACATCCTTGCAGGTACCTTAGAAATGAATACTTCACACTTTGCAACTATTTCTAGCTCCCCCAACCTTACATATGGTATTGCTTTCTGCAGGGCTAATGTGGCCGGGAGAAAGGAACTTCATACTCCCGCGTCAGACAGGTCTTGCATCCATCTGGAGTTTGATATTTCTGGCACTGGACTGACGTAAGTGGTCTTGGTTGAAATTTTATTCTTCTTAATTTATATTCTTGTTACATGCCTATAACCAATGCCACTCTTTCTGATTTATTGGTAGGCTGGTGGTAGCATAATGTATAAAAGAAGAAACTAGCTGTAGTATGGGATTTCACATTGTCATATATTGACTTTTTATACGGTTAGTTAATTATTTATTTTTCATCAGATATGAAACTGGAGATCATGTGGGCGTTTTTTGTGAGAATTTGGATGAAGTTGTAGAGGAGGCTCTTTCTTTAATTGGTCTGTCACCTGAAACATATTTCTCTATCCATACTGATAAGGAAGATGGCACACCATTAAGTGGAAGTTCATTGGCACCACCTTTTGCACCCTGCACTTTAAGGACTGCATTGACTCAATATGCAGATCTCTTGAGTTCACCCAAAAAGGTTTTGATTCGGAGCTCTTGCTTTTATGATTTCTAATTGTTACTCTTTCCTCGTTCTTTTCTTTTCTTACTTTTTTTTCTTCCCTTTTTTCCAGTCTGCTTTGGTTGCTCTAGCTGCTCATGCTTCTGACCCAGCGGAAGCTGATCGATTAAGGCATCTTTCTTCACCTGCTGGAAAGGTACCATACAAGTAGTTTGATGGCGTCACAATCTTCTGTACTATTATTCATTCATGGATGTTTTATTTTTTAACTTTAATAGGATGAGTATTCTCAATGGATAATTGCAAGCCAAAGAAGTCTCCTTGAAGTCATGGCTGAATTTCCATCCGCAAGGCCACCACTTGGTGTCTTTTTTGCTGCAGTTGCCCCACGTTTGCAGCCTAGATACTACTCTATATCATCATCTCCAAGGTACAAATTCTAAGACTGAAATATCTTATCACTGAGTACATTAATGGTAAAAGGCTGGAAGTAGCTCTGGGGGGTAGGATTGAAAGTGAAATAGATTTTTTATGAAGTATGGCATCAGGCAAGTTCCACATTTGTCATCAGGCTGTGGAAATTATTCCTTGTGTTGACATTGTTAAAAATTGAGAAAAAGAGAACCATCATGGTTGATCTAGTGGTTAAACAAAGACCTTTTAAATAATAAAGTGCTTAGAGGTTATGAGCTCAATCCATAGTGGTCATCTATCTAATTTCCTACCAGTCACTCGACAACCAGATGAAGTAGGATTATGCAGTTGTCCTGCAAGAATAGTCGTGGTATGATGCCCACAAGTTGGTTGGACATTCATGGAAATGAAAAACCAATTGAGAAAAAGAGGAAAAAGAACTTTATAAACATGATTGTTGTCTGAAGTTCTGGTATAGAACTTTTAACATTGCACCAGGGGGAAGAACTTGGGAATCTTTCACAAGTTTTTGGTTGTCATATATATATTTTGCTAGCATGAAAGGTCGAAAGAAAATATAGAATTTTATGGTTAAACACATGATAAGTTATTTGAATTAATGAGATGAAAGTTGAAATACGTGGTATTTATTGCTTATATTCTTACTAGAATAAAAAAGACTGTTGCCCAGCATGTCCCTAAAAGGATAGAAATTGTAGTTATGGACAACAGGTTTGTTTATTTGATGAGCAATACTTACCTAAGAGTGGGTACCCACCTTAGAACGACATATTTTTACTGTTTTTTAAAAAAATTGGCTTTGATTGATGGTGGGAGAAATGCTAAAGTGGAGAGAAAAATGCAAAAGGTAAAAATATGTGGTTCTAAAGGTGGGTAAGTACTAAGTATTTCCAAAATATTTACCCATCCTTAGGTAAGTGTTGCTCTTATTTGATTGGGCTGTCTCCTCTACTGCATATCATCAATCTAAACAGTGATACCTACATGGGGATTTGTTCACTTTCAGTTAGTGGAGCGAAGTTCCGATTTCTCGGTTTCTGAAAAAAAAACAAAAATAATGGGTCCATAAATATTGGAAATACCTCTGTGAGCAGGAATAATTTGTAGAAATTAGATTTAATTATGAGAATTTATCATCAGCAGCACATTTTACTTTTTGTATTACATTTGCAGCACAATTTCTAAAATAATTTCATCCCTGTCATATTAATTTCTATCAATGATAAAACTCAACTAGTGATAGAACTCAATTTAAAATTCTATCGCTAGTAGAAAATTCAAGCAGTGATAGAAGAAGTCTTTCATTGATTGAATTCTATCACTAATAGAATTCTGCTAGTGATAGAATCCAATTTGAATTTTTTGCTACAAATGAATTAGTTTTGATTTTATGCTATAGATGAAAATATTGTCTTTTTTCGTTATACATGCAAAATCCCCTTTAATTATTTTTACTAAAAGATGCTGCGAACTTCCACCTGACAAGAAAAAACCTATCAAGCATTGTTTACTTGAGATAAATAGTTGCCACATTTGGAACTAATTTTTTCATTTTAATATTTTCTTTCCTTTCTCATGCATTTAATTATTATTGAACATTCTGGAAATATATTCACAGGATGGCACCGTCTAGAATTCATGTAACTTGTGCATTGGTCTACGACAAAACACCAACAGGACGAATTCACAAAGGTGTATGCTCTACTTGGATGAAGGTACTTGATTGATTTCTTTTTTTTTTCCTTGGTTAAGGGTAGAGGAATAACCCCCTCGTCTGGGAGCTAATTACAAAAAGGCCTCCTTCGAATTGTGAAAAACCATGAAGGAATAATTTCTTTAAGAATTAGCATAGCTCGGTCGACATAAATTATGATCAACATAAAGTATAGATTAATGACCAAGAGGTCATGTGTTTGAGTTACCCAACTCCCAATTGTTTTTGAACTCAAAAAGATCCATGAAGGAATAATATTACAAAATACTTTGATGCGTTTTAAGTGATGAAAAGATTGGTGAGCCCAAAAGAGGCACCACTTTGAGGGGGCATGTTGAGAATCCCACATTGATAAGTTGAGAATCCATCAGCTTATAATTTTTCTGTGCAGAATGCTGTTTCACTGGAGAAGAGCCAAGAATGCAGTTGGGCACCCATTTATGTTAGGCAGTCGAACTTCAAGCTTCCCACAAATTCTAAATTACCCATTATCATGATTGGTCCTGGAACGGGGTTCGCTCCTTTCAGGGGGTTCTTGCAGGTCTCCATTTTCACTTGTTTTTAGATACCGAGTTGATCTTCATGCTACAATGTATAGTCTGTAATGTATGAGCCTATTATCACATTTTGCTTTTTTATATTTGCAGGAAAGGTTAGCTCTGAAAGAAGCTGGTGTAGAATTAGGACACTCCATTCTGTTCTTTGGATGCAGGAACAGGAAAATGGTAAGTGGTGCTCTAATTAGTTTCAAGACTGCTTCTTACCATTGTATTGTATTGCGTTCATGGTTGATGCTATCCGTTTTGAATCGGTCACAAGTTTATATAAACTAATCGTTCTCCTTAGGATTACATCTATGAGGACGAGCTGAACAACTTCGTCGAAACGGGTGCACTTTCTGAGCTGATTGTTGCCTTCTCACGTGAGGGGCCTTCTAAGGAATATGTGCAGCATAAAATGGTTGAAAAGGTGAACTTGAAACCCCTTTTAACTTGTTCAAGAGTTCGAGTTTGCTGCCTATGCATTCTACTGTTGGAGCTACGTGCTAAACTTCTTGTTTCTTCTTCAGGCATCGGAAATCTGGAATCTATTATCTCAGGGGGCTTACATTTATGTTTGTGGTGATGCTAAGGGCATGGCTAGAGATGTTCACCGAACTATTCACAACATTGCGCAAGAACAGGTTTCTTCATTGCAATCCATATTTATTCTCCCTTTACTGATATTTAATCAACATATGATGGAAATGGAAATGGAATTACCAATATGAGTTTCGAGGTCAAATTCATATGCATATATATATCAAAAAAGAAAAAAAAAATTGTCCTGGAAATTGTTGTTCCTTTTGTGGACACTGTTTTTTTGGCATAATTAGAGGGTAACTGCTCCTGCTCAAGTAGTTATATATTCTTATTGCCTCGATGGGTCCACATGTTTTTTTTCTTTTGAGTTCAACCATGGATAAGAAGTTCGAACTTATGACCTCTTGGTAACAAGCGCACATTTTATACTAGTTGAGTTATGCTAGGGTGTTCTCAATGAAATCATTTTGTTTCTTATAAGTAAAAAGTTACCTACATCTGTTTTGAAAGAGGAACTCAATTAGGACCCTATTTAGTTCATTGAACTGAAAAGATCAAGTCATTGATATCATTATCTGGTTATTTCAAAGGTTATTCTTTTATTGAGACGCTTTGTCTAAAGATTTTGAAAGTGTTGATATGATCCGGGCGCGACCTGAGATCGACTAGTCTTGAATCTACCTTCCCATTTTACGATTGACAGAAATATTAATGATTTATGTTTTAGATTTGGCGCTTTTAGCTCTTTCTAATGAAATTTACTTGTGCCGATTTTCCAGGGATCTCTTGACAGCTCCAAGGCAGAGAGCATGGTTAAAAATCTTCAAATGAGTGGCAGGTATCTCCGTGATGTGTGGTAAAGAAAAGGTGCAATTCATATAAAAAGCTTTGGAAATGAAAGCGTATTATTATCTGTGCCAAGTAAATGAATTCTCAGAACCAAAAAAAGGGTGCCTTCAAGTGCTTATTTAAGGGCAATTAAGGTAAGCTTCAAGCTTTGTTCATTATTATGGCAGATAGGTCTGTGATTCTTTCTTTCTTTTTTTTTTTTTTTTAAAAACTCTTCTAGTTATCTCCTTATACAGAGGGATTATTTTGTTCTTGTAATCTATAGACATAATAAGTATTATGATGAGTAGGGAATAGTTAATGAACTCCTAATTTTCCCTGTAAGAACCAACAAAGATGGTTCAAATGACACAGAAGACGAGACTCCTTGTAGTTGTCACCTTATTATATGCATAGTATATTATGGTCAAATTTGGTTTCCATAAATGATTTTTGCTTGCCAGGAATGAGATAAACAAGACTCCACTGCTCATTAATTCATTTTTTTCTTCTTTAGAACATCTCTAGGATCCCTTCTTTACATTCTCTTTTTGTTTTGGTTAGATAATATCTTGGCTTTCAAATCTTTGTTTCTTTTAGGGTAATTTGTATACCGTTTGTTTATGTCGTTGATCCTATAATATGTAGTCGGCATGAAACGTACCGTGTATATTTTGTACACGGTACGTTCAATGTGACTACTAGTTAAATTCTTTGGCCCAAAATTCGTAGGATTTTTAGCTTCCCCTCCTTTTTCTCGTCGCCTTTTTTGTTGGTAAGTTGGAGTGTGCCACTCTTTAGGGCCTTTGGGGTTAAGATATGGTACAACGATTGGAGTCTCATAAAATTCTATGTTTTTGTTTAGGTCTATGTTTCTAAGCTTTTTGTAACTATTTTGGGTCATTTCTTTTTGATTGGAGAACATTTTTATATGAACTCCTAATTATTTTTAGAGGGGTTGAGGAACACTATAATTTTTAGAACGATGACGTGTTTAATAACTAATTTTTATTTATCTATAAAAAAAATATTTAACGATTTTTTTAATGTTATAAGGTTGGTCAGTATTTTCTATTATCGTGCTGCGCTTCAGATTTACATGAAAATCTTCTTCTATGTTGCTAACTAAATTTCAAAAACAAAGGCAAACTTTTGAAAGTTGCTTTTTTTTATTCTCAAATTTTGATTAAAATATAGGTAAGATGTATACATTTAAGTAAGAATAAGTAAGAAAAAATCTATGATAAGATGGTTATTATAGACTTAAATTTTAAAAATCAATATTGGTTTTATTATGTAACAATTTGTAGTCTTTACATTCAGTCCCTAATTAATTTTGTTTTCCTTTTTTGATCGAAAGATGTGCACACACATACACAATTCTATTAAGTCCTAACAACACTTTTCACAACAGAAAAAAAAAACATTGAACAAATTGTTCTTTACTATGTATTAACGGAGTAAATAAAAGACTTTTCATAACAGGAAAAAAATATGAACAAAGACTAAATTTTATTTTTGTTAACTAAAAATAAAATACTATCAAATATATTTAAAATATTGAATAATAAAAAGGCATTTATGACTCCTTTTAATAGTCATTATACCTTAATTTTGTAGGTGTGCTTAGCACATGTACTCCAGCCTCATTTTTAAAAGAGAGGGAAAAAAAAAAAATCCCAACCCCATAGTTGTTGGAGTATATGAGATATGCCATTTATTGTCACTTTTTATTGACTTCTTAAAAATTGTAAGTTTATGTTTTTTGTAAGACTGTAAATATATGTTTTGGTCTTCTTGTGTTCTTCAATTTCAGTTGATGTCTTGGCATTTTCTACTTAGTTCACTATGTCTTAAACATTTTTCATCAATATGTATTTTCACTATTAGAAGAATGTTAAAATTGGGTTGCAGTAGATTTAATTGGAACGATACTTGCTATTATAATCCAATCGCTTTTACGAAACCTTTTCTATTTCTTTTTCGAATTTACTAATATTTGGGGTTGAACAACTATGCTCTTATTTAAATGCTTCAAAATTTGTAGTTTAATTTCTTTTTAATAATTTGTAGTTTAATTAGAACTTAAAAGGATTAAATTGAAAAAAAACAATAGATGGAAACTAAATTTAAAAATTGAAAAACCCAAAAAAAACACACACACCATTTTGAAATGGAGGGAACCCCAAAATTCAAACAAAACCCAACAAAGTTAAGCGGTCGTTCTTCCCCACTCGCCATTTACAGAATCTGAAATGTCGCCGGAAAATCTCCTCCAACTCCTCGAAACCACCCAAAAGTGCACATTCGGATGTCCGATCATCGACGCCGCCGTCGGCGGCGGCGTATCCTGCAAGTCCCTGACCGAGATCGTCTCCGAAAGCGGGTGCGGCAAAACCCAACTCTGCCTTCAACTCTCCCTCTGCGCTCAGCTCCCCCTCTCCCATGGCGGCCTCAACGCCTCCTCTCTCTATCTATACACCGAGTTCCCTTTCCCCTTTCGCCGCCTTCACCAACTCTCCCAATCATTCCCACAAATCCCCAATCCCTGCGATCACGTTTTTCTTCACCCAATTCACTCTGCCCGCCAACTGTTCGACCTAATGCCCAAGATCGAATCCTTCCTTGCAAATCAAAATTCCCGACTCCCCACGAGGCTCATTGTTGTTGATTCGATTGCCGCCGTGTTTCGGTCTGATTTCGACAACACCCCGTCTGATCTCAAGCGGAGATCCGCTCTTTTCTTCGAGATTTCTGGGAAGTTGAAGTTGCTGGCGAAGAGGTATTCTTTGGCTGTGGTGCTGACGAATCAGGTGGTGGATGTGATGGATTCCAATGCGAATGCGTTGAGGATTGGGAATTTGAAGTCGCTATGTTCTTCGGGTCGACGGGTCTGCCCGGCACTCGGGCTCGCGTGGGCGAATTGCGTTAATTCGAGATTGTTTTTGTCGAGAGATGAGGAAGTTGTTGGGGAAGGAGATGGGATGAGGAAGGGTGGTGAGTTGGTAGTACAAAGAAGAACTAGAAGATGGCTTCATGTTGTTTTTGCACCACATTTGCCTAAATCATCTTGTGAGTTTCTAATCAATAGAGGAGGAGTTGTGGGAGTTGAAAACCTAAACCAATGACCTTTTTTTCTTATGAACCTGTGTTTTTTGGGTTGGAAAGTTATAAAGTTTGTATAATCTATGTTTTGATTTTGTAAAGTGGTTGAATTATAGAATTTTGTGTCTGTGTAAATGTTTGATTTTTGTAGGTTAATGACTTGTAAAAAGTTAAATTGCAATATAAAAAGGTAGATTTCATATATTTGAGTTTATAACTTGATTCTTATGTACCTAACAACTCTCACGTTTGCTCGAAATTGCTTTGCACAAAATTTGTGCTATCAGAATTGTCACTTCATAACTTAATAATAATAATAGACATACATTTAGTCAAGAAGTTTGAGTAAAAAAATAAAGGGATTGATTCAACAACATTTGAAAGTGAGTAATTCAACAACATTTGAAAGTGAGTAATTTGAACTCATATCCGTTTGTTATAAGGTTACAAATCATATTATTGGAGTCGTGCTCTGTTGACGAATTCAGTCCTTGTATATTTGATTGTTTACAATCGCTTCATATAGTAATGAAATATTAAGATCACAAAGAAACATTTAAATAATGGGCTATGCAAATTTTTATTTATTTATTTATTTTGAGTACATATTGGGAGAGGGGGACAAATATCGATTCTCGGGTTCGAACTTGCGACACCGGTATTGAACTGGTTTACAACCAGTAAATGAAATCATTGCGCGACTGACCCATTCGATGGCTATGCAAATTTTTATTGAAGAACCTGTAGTATCAATTTTTCTGAAATTCTTTATTTTAAAACTAAATGCAAGCACACCTAAGGTTAAGATGATAGGTAGTTTTGATTATTTAAACATTTATTGCTATTAGAAAACTTGAACGTGCATCACACATGTTTATATTTCGATTAATTATTTTTAAATTTGTGAGTCTTGTTTCTATTCTTTTTCTAAATGTTTATCTTCATTAGATTCTCAATAATTTTCAAATTTAATTTTCGCTCTTTACATTTTAATCTATTTATTTTGATATAAGTACTCATATAAAAAAATGTAGTAATTAAATCAAGAAACACACTTGAAATTATTACCAATATAATTTGGATCAAATTGTCTGAAAATAGTTATTCCAAATTGACCATATTTTAAGGAATTCACTCACCATATTATAGATTAGAAATTTTCTTTTTAAGAGCAAATAATTATGTTCAAACAAATAAAATTAGAAAAGATCATAATTCATATAAACTAATTACATAACAATTAAAATTTGGATCAAATTGTCTGAAATAGTTATTCCAAGTTGACCATATTTTAAGGAATTCACTTACCATATTGTAGATTATAAATTTTGTTTTTAAGAGCAAATAAATATGTTCAAACAAATAAAATTAGAAAAGATCATACTTCAAATAAACTAATTACATAACAATTATAATTATTATTATAAGCTGAAATATAATAGATCATCATTAACAACAAAATAAAAGGTTCATGAAAAAGAAAGAAATAATGAAATAAAAAAGATGAATATTAAATTAAGTAATATAGAAAACTCTAAGGTAACCAAAAGAAACGTAAAAAAATTTGGAATAGAAATTAAAAAAAAAAATTACAACAAAATAGCTTCATCAACTCACGGAGAACCACACACACCTAAAAAAAAGAAGAAGAGAGGAAAAAAAATCATTGCTAGCTTTTAATCTCACAATAGACTCACCAAAATACACATTTGGTAGAACACTTTTAATCAAAACAATTTGTTGTTGCATGTATATCATTCTCTTTATTATTGCATGTATATCACTCGTTGTTGCATGTATATCATATCTCTTTATCAAAATAGTAGACGGTTGTATGAAAAATCAAATTATAGCATTATATAATAGAGAGTGCATTAACAAACTAATTGGGTGGAAGATTGACATATTAATTTTTTTTTCTTCTTATTTTTCAATTTCATTACTTTTTTTTTACTAATTATTGTAAAATATAAGGTGGTCATAAGAAACATATAACAATACAAATATAGGACTTTTAAAATTCTGAGATTGTATTTTAGATGGAAATTGTACTTTATTTTGCATATTCATATAAACTTAAATTCATATCTTAAACAACACACCATGTTAGAAAATATAGAATATGACTTTTTTTTTTGTTGAAAATTATGTCATATTTTCTTTTAATCTATTTATTCATTTGTTTTAGTATCATTTTTCTCAATTTTATCAAGATTTGTTATTATTTCATGTTTTAATCAAACAGAAAGATTTACGTAATATTATACTGTTTGGCATTTCATTTATTTTTCTTTTTAAAATTTAATTTCATACTTCTAAATCATAATTAATAATTAATAACTAGGGGCTTTTGCATGTATATTACAAAATAGATAAAATATTACATGAATAGCACAATAATGAAAATATTTGCACATATAGCAAAAATTGTAAATTGATAGGCTTCATATTGATAGATTCAATCGATAAAGAGTGATAGAATCAATTATTAATAAATAAAGTAAATTGATAGACTTCCATAAGATTTTATTAAGAGTCTATCAATAAGAGCCGATAGAATCAATCACTGATAAAATTGATAGACTTTCATCACTAGAAAATGATAGATTCTATCAAAGTCTTCTATAAAAAAGGTAAATAATTTTTTTTAAAATGGCAGAATTTGCCATAAAAGAATTATTTTAAAAAATGTGCTATAATTGTAAATTGTGGTAAAAAAGTTGCTATACAGCGCAAATTTCCTAATAACTACCATTTTCATTTCTTTATTATTTAAAAAATTATTTCATTTTATTTTGTAATTAATTATGGTAAAATATGAAACATCAATTATTTTATTTGATGAGAATACACACGATTGTTAGTGATGCGTTGGTTTCATTGTTTGGGTGGTAAACCTAAAACTTGAAAAATGTGAAATATAATGTATGTTGAAAGATGTAAATTGTTTGAATATTTGAGTTTCCACATTCTTTACTTTATTTTGAGATGTATATTCTTTTCTTTAAATAAGGAAATTTGAGATGTAAATTTTTTGAATATTTGAGTTATTATTATTATTATTTTTTCATATTCCAATATTGTAGTTTTGAATTCTAAATTAATGTAATAATTATGAAGCAAAAAATTAGAAAATTTTTACTCATCCAAATGAACATACATGGTTTCGAAAAAAAAAACAAAATAAACATACATCATAATATTAAAAACACACACACACACACATTTATAGTGAAACGTATTCTATCAAAGATTGTAAATAAAACTACAATAAAAAATAAATAGTAACGAAGAGAATTTAAATCTCTGTAATACTCTCATTTCTTAAAAGAAATGTGCTCACTTGTTACCAAACTTCATCAAAGTAGGATTGTAAGGTCGCAAAGAAGATTCATGATATTCGATAAGAAATTACAATAAAAATCAAATAGTAATTAACAAAGAGAATCTAAATATCTAATTATAGTGTCATTTCTTAAAACAAATGTGCTCACTTGTTACCCAACTTTATCCAAGTAGAGTTGTAAGGTCACAAAGAAGATTATTCAAGATATAGATTTGATAAGTTGTGCATCACTTGAATGTAACACAAAAATCTTGAAATGATTGGAAGGTTTGAAAACTTTTGAAAACACAATGAATTGAGTGAAACAAAGTAAAGAAAAATTCTAGATTTTTGAGTTGATGAAGAAATAGTGAGAAGAACTCATTATTTATAGGTAGAAAAAGTTGAAGGTTACAAAGAAATGGTGAGAAAAACTCATTATTTATATAGGTAGAAAAAGTTGAATGTTACAAAAACTTTTAAACTTTAAAGTTGAATGTTACTAAAACTTTTGAATTCTATAACTTGCAAAATTTATTCATGTTGTTATGAATTATAATTAATAAGATATTAATGGTGGAAAAAATTAAGAGTGACACATTAATGCTATACGTGGATTGCAAGTTGAAAGAGTGACACATTTGAAATTTCTGAAATAAAATTGGATAAAGTAGTCTAAAAACGATTACACACCTCAAGACACTTTTTAAGATAATAAGATAAGATTATTAGTGTTCGGGTATTATTTTTTTTATGTTTTGAAGTTCAACATGTTCAAACTTAAACCTCTAATAGAGATTTTATACTTGATTGTGATTGAAGGGAAGGCATGCACAAAGAAAAATGTAGAACCCAAGGTGTATATTCTCAAAGTTTCAACAAAACATCATGGTTGAAAATCTGACCTCCTAAATCCTAACAAGGGACACAAAATTAATAGAAAATTCCTTTTTAAGTCAAAGTTATGTTTCATAATACTTTACTTTTTGTGACTTCATTCATTTTTTTTTGTTCTATTCTATGATCAAGTACAAGTAGTTATAGGATCTGTTTGGAAACACCTTTTTAGTGTTAAAAAAATACTTTTTAACAATTGAAACTCTTTTATATTTTAAAAAGAACACTCGAAACTATTTTCTAAACACTCAAATCATCAAAAGTCATTATGCAAACAAGCTCGACAATTCAATCACGATGCCGCATTAGGTTAAGAAGTTAGATGATAATAGTTCCTCTTCACGTCAAAGGATATTCGACGCGTCCTAGGCACGCAGGTTCAACACGGAGTAATCCAAGCTAATCCACATAAACGATGAACATATAAATCACATTTCTTAGACACTAAATACAAGTCCACAAGTAAACAAAATCAAATTAGCATCAAGGATACAAGATCAATGGGAAAACCATCTAAAAAGAGATTTGAATTGGTTCACATATGATTGGCTCAAGTCGAGGATCTCATGTGTACTATTTTGTATTTGGAAGGTAAACAAAAATATTGATTATTTGGAAATGGTCTAATGATAGCTGGGATGGCCACTGTATTGCAAGTGGTTTCACAAAAAAAAGAAAAAAAAGAAAGTATTTCAACTAAGAAAATTGTTGACGTGGAAAGCTCCTAGTATAGTGACATTAACATATAACCAAGATGGTTGATAGCAAGAAAATGGTCTAATGATAGCGAGGGTGGCCATTGTAACATTGTTTCGTGTCTGAAAAAATTGGGCACCCACAATCGATTCCGGCACAAACAACTCCTACTGATGCAACCTCTATGACAATACACACATGAACCATTTCCACCACGGCCTCGACCTCAGTGGCCTCCGACTTGGTCGCCACCTTGGCCTTGGCCACGACCACGACCTTCGCTGCAGACTCCGCTGTGGACTCCCTCCTAGATTTCACCAAAATGAGTAAAAAAAAAGAGCCAAAATGAGAAGTATTTCTTATTGTGTGTTCAGCTCAATTGTTATTGCGATATTGGTTGACGCCCATGATGGTAGCTTAAGTTTATATTGATCTCTGACGTCCCATACGGGCAATACCTACAAAAACATGACAAACAGTATAAAACTTATAAAGAAATAAGAAATGTATGTAGGTATTGCTTCATCAAATCAAAGCTAAGAGAACATTAAGCCTCACTCCATAATCATAGTCTCCTCTCTTAGGCATAAGGCATAAGCCTCAATGAACTTTTAAAACACCGAACAAGAAAAATGATTTAATTTTTTACTGCATCTATCTAGATTCCACAAAATATAAGATAAAAGTACCATAGATAACATAAAAATATTGGCACACAAACCTCATTTGACAAATACTAGTCATTGACAAGCAAAGTCCAAAAGTCATCCCTGTGAAATTATAGTAAAATATTAGATTAGAAAAATAAAATTAATTTCTAGGTAAGTGACCATCATGGATTGAATCTATCAGTCCCCGTTTGATAACCATTTTGTTTTTTTTTTTTTTTTTTTTTTTGAAATTTAAGCCTACAACAACTACCTTCCCATAGCTTTTTTCTTATTTTGATATCTACATCTTACCTATATTTTGAGAAACAAAACTAAAATTTGGAAACAAAAAAGAGTAGCTTCCAAAAGCTTGTTTTCGTTTTTAAAATTTAGTTAGTATTCACCTACTTTCTTAAGGAAAGATGGATACATTGTAGGAAAGATGAAGCACATGATAAGAAATTTGATTAGAAATAAGCTTAAATTTCATAAACCAAAAACAAAAAACAAAATGGTTATCAAACGGAACCTCGATTTTTAGTTCTCTAAGTTCCTTGGCCACTAGGTCACTCCATATTATTCTATTTATAAGAAGTTACCTAACCAATTAACCTCGTGCTAACTTCTAATTGAAACATGAAAGTCCCATTTGATAACCATTTTGTTTTTTGTATTTTGTTTCTAGTTTTTCATTTCTCATTTTAGTTTTTTTAAAAAAAAATAAAAACCGTATATGTTTGATAACTAATTTCAGTTTTATGTTTTTAAAAACAAAAAACCAAAAAACATGTTTGATAACTGTTTTTTGTTTCAAATTTCACATTTTGTTTGGATTTTTTTAGTTTTTTACTCTTTATTCTTGATTTTTCCATACTTTTTTAAAAACAAAAACAAAAACTTGTTTTTAAAAGCTATTTTTTTTAGTTTTTATAATTTCCTTAATATTTTAAAAATATTTTTAAAATTTAAAAAACAAAAACAAAAATTGATTATCAAACAACGATGTTTTTAAAAAGTTTAAAAGAAAAACAAAAAACAAAAAACGAAATGGTTATCAAAAGGAGCCGAAACTTTTAATTCATTAAGAAAATGAATAGGTAGAGGACAGAAGGGAAATAGAGTAGAACAGGAAAATACAAAAACACAGTGGAGCTTGAAAGAAGTAAAGGACTATGGTCCTTCCAGGTGGTCTGGGTTCAAAGATTGCTTTATGATGAGCAAGGAAATCACCTCTGGATATGCAAATGAAATGGAGGGGTAAGGCTCTAATTGGGAATTTTGAAGAGGAAAGGGTCAGAAGTATGTTTCATTAGGGTGGAGACAAAATGATCTGAATTTAGTGTTTGTTTGGATAGAGATGGGAGTTTGAAAGATGGAGATGAGTACCTTTGATTGGGCATGAATGGAAGTGACTGAAACAAAACAAAATAAAATAAAATACATTACATTAGGTGTATGTTGAAAGGAAGTTGCTAAATCTAGACACTAATGTAGAGGGTAATTTTCTAAAATAACCACTTATGTTGTTATTTGTCCATTTAGTGACAGTATACAACATAAATCATATATATTATACTAATTGTCTAGAATATACAACATGCCTTGGATTGTTGCATAAGTAGAAATAATAATCGACCATTGTACCAGAAGGAGAAGCCTTCAAGTACATATAATAATAATTGCAAAAATAGTGAAAGTAAACAACTACTAAATAGTGGTTATGATGTTGGAAAAACGATTTAAAAAATAGTTTCAATTGAGGGAAAACAAAAATGTGAAAGTGAAGATAACGATTAAAAAACAATAGAGAGAAAACATAGAAACAACAACCGGACATTAAGAATGGCACACAAGAAGTAATCGACATGAACACTGAAGGAGAAAATTAAGAGATGCTAGAAAAACAAATCGAAATGAAGAATCATAATATTTTTAAGAACACAAATCTAACCATTGCAGTGGAGCGGTGAAGAAGAAACATAAAATGAGCAAGAATTCAATCAATCTAGGTTTAGAAACATCAATTCCATTACAAATCTAAAACACTAAAGGAAAATCAAAGGAAACGAAGATCAATGATAAGGGTTTCATTACCTGATTGTAAAGCAGCATTGTAACGCAATAGTTAGAAGTTTGAAGTGAGTGAGAGAGTGAAATTTGAGTGGCAAAATTTAAAGAAAATGCATGTTTAAAGCTACAAGCTGGCATCATTACTCATTTTAAAATAATGTCTTATTCTAACTATTCATTCTAATCACTACTACAAATCATCATCCAAACAATTCCATTGTTCATGAGAATACAATTGTAATCCAAGTAAATGAGAACAAATGGAAATAGCATCATTAATGGATGTCGATGGTGGCTTGAGAGTATATATTCCCTTCACATGCCATATAGGTCGTCATACCTACAAAAACATGACAAACGGTATGAAACTTATAAAGAGATAATTTGATTTTATACTACATCTTTCTAAATTCCATAAACACGAACCTCATATAGCAACTCACTAATTTCAAAACTTGAGCGACAGAATTTAAAGTGGGTGAGAGAGTGAAATTTGAGTAGCATAATTTGAAGAAAAAGCGTATTTAAAGCTATAAGCTGACTGCATTGCTCATTTTAAAATAATGACTCATTCTAATAACTTCTACAAATTCCCATCCAAACAGTCCAATAATTCATCAAAATACAACTTTAACACAAGTAAATGAGAATAAATAGTAAATACTAGTATTAATGGAGGGTGGCTTGAGGGTATATATTCCCTTCACATGCCATATAGGTCATACTTATAAAAACATGACAAATGATATGAAATTTATAAAGGGATAATTTAATTTTATATTATATCTATTCAAATTCCATAAACATGAACCTCATATAACTTGAGCTGCAGAATTTAAGTCAGAATTTTAAGAAAAGACGTATTTAAAGCCTTACTAGCACCATCAGTTATTTTAAAATAATGTCTCATTCTAACTACTCATTCTAATCACTCCTACAAATCCTCATCCAAATAGTCCAATTTATTGATCGCAATACAACTGTAATACAATTAAGTGAGAAAAAACTCGTAAATACCAATATTAATGGATGTCGATGGTGGCTTTGATGGTATATATTCCCTTCCCATGCCATATAGGCCATACCTAAAAAATATATGATAAACACTTTGAAACTTATAAAATGGATAATTTGATTTTATACTACATCTATCCAAATTCCATAAACACGATCCTCATATAACAAATCACTAATTTCAAAATTTGAGCGGCAGAATTTACAGAAAAGACTATTTAAAGAGTATATAGAGCTACAAGCGGCAGAAAATGGAAGTGTGAAGTGAGTGAGAGAGTGAAATTTGTGCCCCATAATTTGAAGAAAAGACGTATGTAAAGCTCTAAACGGGCAACATTTTTCATTTTAAAATAATATCTCATTTGAACTACTCATTCTAATAACTTCTACAAATCCTCATCCAAATAGTCCAATTATTTATTAGAATACAACTGTAACACAAGTAAATGAGAATAAATGGTAAATACTATTAATTGATGCCGATGGTGGTGGCTCGTATATATTCCTTTACATGCCATATATAGGCCGTACTTATAAAAACATGACAAATGGTATGAAACTTATAAAGAGATAAGTTGATTTTATACCATATCTATCCAAATTTCATAAACACTAACCTCATATAACTCACATAATTTCAAAAAAAGACTTATTTAAAGCTATAAGCTGGCAACATTACTCATTTTAATGGGTAAATACCAGTATTAATGGATGCCGATGGTGGTTTGAGGGTATATATTCCTTCACATGCCATGTAGGCCATATCTACAAAAACATGACAAAAAACTTAGAGATAATTTGATTTTATACTACATCTATCCAAATTCTATAAACACAAACCTCATATAACAATTCACTAATTTCAAAACTTGAGTGGCAGAATTTGAAGAAAAGGCATATTTAAAGGTAAACGGCAGACGTTGGAAGTGTGAAGTGAGCGAGAGAGTGAAATTTGACCGGCAGAATTTGAAGAAAAGACGTACTTAAAGCTATAAGCGGCAGAAGTTGGAAGTGTGAAGTGAGCGAGTTCATAATAGGAGAATATATGTATGTAAAAGCGAAGGCAATTGTCTACTGAAACCCGGGATGCCCATTGTGACATTCATTATCCAATGACATAATGAGGCATGCACAGAGAATTGTGCAGTCTCGTCCAGCCTTTCGACACGAACACCTCCTATCCCTACAGCTTGTACGACAATTTATACATCTGTCAATTTCAGGTCCACCCCACCCTCCACCTCGGTCGCGCCTTGGCGTCTGCCACGACCATGGCCTTAGTTGCCGACAGATTCCCTCGTGCTAGATTATCCACCTTGGACGTTGTCATTCCCACAATTGTTTATGTAATTATTCCGACTTGATTACTACAAAAATGAAACCAATAATTAGTATAGAAATGAGTAAAAAAAGAGAGCCAAAATGAGTAGCATTACTTACTGGTTGTTTATCTCAATGGTAAGTGCTAGGTTGGTAGATGCCCACGATGGTAACTTAAGTTTGTATTTATCTTTAACGTCCCATATTGGCAAAACCTACATAAACAGAATAAACTTATAAATAAATAAACAATGTATGAAGGTCCTACTTTATCAAATCAAAATTAAGTGGACTTTAAGCAAACGAACTGATTGGTCAATAACAATTCATGTACAACAATGAGCGTTACAGGATAAAGTGCTAAACTTATCCTTGTGAAATTATAGTAAAATATTAGATTAGGAAAATAAAATTAATTTCTATGTAGATGATGGTTATCATGAATTGAACTTATCACTTTTTACAATATTTTTTTTTTATAAAACTACTCATAATTTCTTATTCAAACGAAAGTTTTTTTGTCAATATCATTCATAATTCGTGTATACTTATATGACTGGTTGAGAATCCCACATTTATAAGATGAGGATATCTTCTAGTGTTTAAAAGATAGGGCGGACTACTCCTTTCATTACCAATTGATTTTGAGATGAATATACACATTATTTAATAGGGAAATTGTAGTGCATAATCACTTTTAGGAAAATAATTACAAATCTAGTCATATTTGAAAAGTAATAATATTGTTTCATAATACCTATTATACCCTCAACCAAATATCTTTGTTTTGATTTGTGATTGAGCGAACGGCTATTATGCCACGTGGTTAAAAATTTATGATTTCTTTGTTTTAATTGTTTTTTGAAATCTTACTTTTTCACTTTTTTTAAGTTCGCTTTTATAATTTTTTGAAGCAATTACGTTTTAAAAATATTATTTATTTATTTTTGTCTAATTTATTCTTTCAAACGAAAGAGTTTTTTTTTAAAGTTTGTCATTGAACTGCTATGGTGGCCATATTTTATTTAAAATTTTGTGATTTTAATTATTTATTTTTTGGGAAATTGTAATGTAGAATTATTATAACAAAATAATTACAGTCAAATTTGAAGATATTTGCATTATAATCAAGTTCTAAGGTGAACCCGTCCTCTTCTTCCTATTTATTTCGGCCTTTTTTCGACCATCTTTTTCTATTTTCCAACCAATTATTCTTCTTCTTTTTCCATTGTTTTCTTTGGGTTTTTTCGTCAATTCCGAAGATTTTCTTTGGATCTCTTTGTATTTTAGTGGTTTTTCTTCAATTTTTTTCATGTTTTGTTTGTTATCATCGCATCTCTAACCTTTATAATAATCGAAGGCGAAAGCCAACTTGAAACCCTAATTTTTTGAGGACAAAGCCAAGTTGAAACCCTAATTTTGTGGCGTTGTGGAAGTTAAAGATAAATATTGTATTAGTTATAAATAAATATCGTATTTATAAAAAAAATTGTATTAATTATAAATAAATATTGTATTTATAAAAAAACTATATTAATTAGAAATAAATACTGTATTTATATTGTATTTATAAAAACAGTAGTACTATATTTATATAATACAATATTTATAAATATGCATTAATAATATTGTATTTATAAATAGTATTGTAAATTTTAAACTATTTGCACCTATAGTCATTAATACATTTTAATACTTTATTATAAATAGTCATTAATATGGTATTATAAAAAATATCAATACCACAAAAACAACGTGAATCCATAATTTCATATTTATTTATTAATACATGATAAAAAATTTCAAGTATTTTGACAAAAAAAAAAAAACAATACAACCATGATTTGGTGAAATTTTTTAGGAGATAATTTAGACGGAAATTGAAAAAAACAACGATGGTGGGAGATTTTACTCAAAAGGTTGATTTAAAGAGGGAAGGAGGTCATTTGTGTATTTTTGCCTATAAATAAATCTTTTTATTAAAATGCGGTTGACAGTTTTGCTAAATTACCTATAAATGAATATTTTTGCAAATTCTTTCTTTATCTAGCCTAGTCATGTTAAAAGCCCTATTTGATATGGTATCAGAGCTCATTAAGCCTAAACGTGTATTTGGTCTAATAAATTGAAATTGAAATTCAATTGAAGATACAAGCCCAAAAGAGGCACCATCTTGAGAGGCTAAGGTGAGTATATTCCCTATCTTATCTTAAATCTTAAAACCTTAAAGTGTGGCTAGAGTAGGAGAATCATTTTTGGACTATTATATCCAATGATTGTTTTAAAATTTCAAACATGCCACTCATGAATATTAATATTATTAAATGTAGAAGAAAAAAAGAGGAATTAATATATAAGTAAGTGAGGTTGATTTTTCATTAACTAAAAAAATGTATTTATAGACTAAATTTAAGAAAAATAACAATTAACCACTCTCAATAAATAGATAAAAGGTTACAAGTTGGAGTTGAAAGACATTTTCTCCCACTCTCAATAAATAGATAAAATAGTTACAAGTTGGAGTTAAAATGCATTTTCTCCCATTTATGAATTCATAATCAATTTTTTAAGTTTTAGAATTCAAAAGGTTTTGTAATTAACTCTAATGGTCTACTATAAAATGAGGTTTCATTCTCACTTTCTCTCCAATATGTGTTGTTTGCATTTTTTCTCAAGTTCTCAAATGCTTTCACTCTTCAAATTCTATAAAGATGTTGTGTTGTTGCATTCAAGTTGTATGTGAATCAAGTGTGTTGAATCAATATTTTGAATTCAGCTTATGGTTGTCAACTTTAGTTTTATAAAGTTGAGCAAAAATATATGTATAGCAAACGATAATGAATGTATAACTGAAGATTCAAATATTTCTTTGTTGTTATTATTTATGTTTTCATTGTATTTATGTATATTTTGTTAGAATACTAATTTCTTTCCCAAATAAAACTTTTGTAATACATGATATCCAATTTTCATCTCTTTTAATGCTTCTTACTTATTTATATCCTGTCTTATTTGGTATTTAATTTTATTAGCAGTCTTTTATCACTTTTTATTATGTTTGGAATTGGTGGAATTATTTGGCTATAAGGTCAATATGTCTATCTTTAGTTGCATAGCAGAACTTTGTTTTTTTTATTTTTATTATTACTCTAAAAGTGTAATCATTTTTAGACTAATAATTTTCCCTAATGATAATTTAAAAAATCCAAATATGCCCCTACATGAATTAAAATCTATCACTTAACTTGACCCTTTCATACCCACCTACACCCACAAATTCAAGTTTGCATGTTGTTTTAATATTATATTTAATAACTTTCATCACATTATTATATTTAATATATTATATAATTTTTTTTTTGAGATTTAATATATTATATAATTATTACTTATAGTTTAACCTCTTTTCATATTCCAACCTTCATATTAACCTATTCAATATAAATGATTAGTAAATGTAAATATTTTTTTTAATAATGTAAATGCAAATGTTAGAATATGATAAGTTGCATCATTTTATTTCTATAACTTAATTCATGAATTAAAAATCCAAATAATATTAAATATAGAAGAAAAAAAAGATGAATTAATATATAAGTAAGTGGGGTTGTGTAAGGGACCGACCCGAATGGGGCACTAAATGGGCCCTTACCCCAATGCATGCATTCAAAGTAAAGAACATTAAACAGACATGATTTCGGATTCCAATTAAAAACAAAAACATTCAAAATAACCCCTTTAAAAACTAGACAATTTCTTTGGAACCTGTCCCTGTTTCCAAGCACCTGTTCCAAGATAAATACATTTCCAAAGTTTACTCTGATCAGAGATTTACTAAAAACCATTCAAAACTGTTTCGGATACAAAAATCTTTGGAATCCATAAACATTTACAAAACATCCTAGGGCTCGCGCCCGCTACATGCATCGTGGGAAAACAAAACATAAAGAGTCATAATACAAAAATCGAGTTGGAAGATCGAGCCCCATGATCACGCCTCCTCCTTCGGGCATCCGATCGCGCACCACGATTACCGTGGAAAACCACAGAATAAGGGTGAGTAACGAATTACTCGGAAGAATCCCCAACCGGGTACAATACGATATACATGGTCATCTCGATGAGCGTATGCAAGCTATGAATATAAACACAGAATATAGCACATAGCTTAGCCCACATTTGGGCCTCGGATGCCAATTTGGGGTCTTAGTCGGAATAATATCACGACACGATCCAATACATAAGTCGCCCTATACGAGAAACAAATCCGGCCTCGGCTCTGTCTCGTCGACGAAAGGTACACGTGCTCAAGATCCCGAGGAGCTCCGGTCGGCGTGTAATGAGCGTAAGCATGCACCGCGCGTGCTCTCTGCAGAACCATGGGGTGCGGGTCTAGAGGCAAGCCGCCCATGTCCGATCCACCACGCCTAACTAAATCTTTGAATCGGTGTCACCGACATAGGGTGTGAGACACGGACACGTAAACTATGTCACTGAACCACCGCACTTTGAGGCTAAGGAAACGGGTCGTGGTAGGCTTACACCCGAAGCGCCCTTACCTTAACAGTGGCAATCGGGGCTCTGGCCGAACACGGCGAGGACGTGCCGATCTGCCGGACGAGGCAATGCCAAGTCATCATCCCGACGGTTGGGGCATTTAACGATCGCCACCCTCACCCAAGATTGCAGAGCCTACCGCTTGGGTTAGCTAATCCCTCACGGGGTCGAGGGGCGGAATGACTTGCTCGACGTCCCCCGCCATGGATGCAAGGTACTTTATGCATCGGGCGGATGATGCTATCTACCGCAATTCTAAACCGCGCCTAGCAATCAAAGCAAACAAATCCATAAAATCCAATACGTGCTCAATAAGAATACAACGAGCCTAGCATGATACTACGAAGCAAGGAGCAGATCACGAGCATGCTAGAAAGGAACAACCTAGCATGGATTAACATGAGAATTAAATCGGAAAATCATGCTAATCGGGAATTCGAGAATAGAATACCTAGCTACACATGTCAATAAACACAAACAAGCGATCAATCGGCAATCCCATAATATATCGCAGGTCCGCACAACCGGTAAGAAATCCTTACCTTGGTCGGGGACGATTTGACACGAAAACCTAGGTGGCGAACGAACCCGAACTAGCTACCGAGAACCTATCAATCACAAAAAAATCACACAATAGGCCTAAATATAATAAAATAAACGAGGCTCGGCTGGGAGCAACTCACGAGGCGCGATTTAACGCACGAACAAGCCGACAGACGAACGGGCAAAGAACTGAGGCTGGCTGGGCGAGCTGGGCGCAGAAAATGGGCGCGCGTGGCGCGCAGGTGCACGCGCTGGGTGCGGACGGGGCGCTGGGGGGCGAAGCGCGCGTGACGAAGCAGGCGTTGGCGCGGACGCGCGCGAAAGCGATGCAGAGGCGACACAGTGCGCGCGCGCGCGGCGTGGCTAGACAGAAGTGGCGGCAGCGCACGCGACAGCGCTGGGCCGCCGCCACGCGCGCGAGCAGGCGAACACGAATCGGCGAGAGCTCGGCGACGAATTGGCGAGCGATTTTTAATTTGGATCGACTTCTCTTCACTTGCTGCACAAAACCCACACGATTCCCTTCACTCTCTCGGCCATCAATGGCCAAAACGAAAACAGGGGAGGCGGAATTAGAGGAGAAAAAGAAGAAAAAGAAGAAGAGAAGAGAATGAGAGTTTATCGGAGGGACGAACGGCGAGGGAGCTCCGGCGAATCGCTGGTCGACGAGGGAGAGAGCACAGTCGGCCGAAGAGAAATGGAGAAGAAATCGCGAAGGGAGAAGAAGAGGAAGAAGAAGGTTCGGGCGATTTTGGCTTTTAAATCAAAACTCAGCTCAAACCGGCTTATATACAAGTTGGCGCAATTAGATTAACAAACACGCCCGGTGGCTCGGTTGGCAGCGCCCTCCGCCTAGCACGCGACACGTCCTTGGCTCGAATCTCACTCGACGCGCTATTTAATTCCCTATTTATTTTAACCTTTCCCCAAGCCCAAATGTTTTCACCAAAATTCCCGATCCCATTCAAATCGACTCATAATTATTCCGGCAATTAACAATTTCAAAACCGGCCCTGTCGGCCCGACCCAAGTGGCTTCCTCGAAAGTCACTTAAGATTGAAACAGCTCGGGATAATGCAATCTCATCTCATCCTCCCGCTCCCAAGTGGCTTCCTCTGAACTCTGACTCCTCCACTGAACCTTTACCAACCGGATTTCATGATTACGCAGTGTCTTTGTCTCAAAAGCAAGAATCCCCACAGGCTTCTCCTCGAAGCTCAAATCCTCATTCAGCTGCAAAGGCTCAAAATCAACAATGTGCGACGGATCCGGCACGTACTACCTCAACATCGAAACATGAAAAACACTGTGCACTGCCGATAATGACGGAGGCAAGGCTAATCGATAAGCAACCTTGCCGATTCTCTCCAGAATCTCAAACGGGCCAACAAAACGGGGACTCAGCTTTCCATGCTTGCCAAACCTCAAAACACCTCGCATCGGTGCGACCTTCAGGAAAACATGTTGACCAACCTCAAACTCCAAATCCCGACGCCGAACATCGGCATAACTCTTTCTCGTCTACACGAAATTTGTCAACATACGAGCTCTAATCTTCTCGACGGCACCATTGGTCAACTCGCGAAGAACTCGGGACCCAAAACACGCCTATCACCAACCTCTTCCCGAACACGGGAGATCGGCAACGCTTACCATACAAAGCCTCGAATGGAGCCATCCGAATCGTCGATCGATAAGCGTTGTTATATGCAAACTCCATCGACATCTGATCATCTTGGTCCCAATTGTCGGAAATCAACACACAAGCCCTCAACATATCTTCGAGAATCTGGTTCACCCTCTCGATCGTCCATCGATGCTCGAGGTGAAAAGTATCTTTGGCGCACTCGAGTGCCTAAACCCTTACGAGCGCTCTCGAGAAACGAGAAGTGAACCTCGAATCACGGTCGATACGATCCTCACAGCACACCGTGATATCGAATGATCTCGCTCCAAAAACAATCTGCGCCCTTTGTTCCCACGGTATAAGTGTCTCTACCGGAATGAAGTGTGCGCTCTTAGTCAATCGATCGACTATTACCCAAATTTGAGAGAACTTTCTGAGTCCTCGGCAACCCAGAAATAAAGTCCATGGAGATCTCTTCCCATTTCCACCGAGGCACACTCGGTGGCATCAGAATAAACCAATTGGTCTCTCGCTGGGTGCCTTCACTTGCTGACAAGTGAGACATCGACTGACAAATTCTGCAACATCTCTTTTCATACCCATCCACCAGAATGTCTGTTTAAGATCCTGATACATCTTGGTACCCCCGGGGTGCCAAGCAAACGGAGAACTGTGGGCCTTTGAGAGCAACTCTGCTCGCAATCCTGCAACATCCGGAACACACAACCGGCCTCTGTACGTCAGCCCACTGTCTGGTGAATACACAAAGTCAAAATCTCCATCAGCACTAACTCTGTCACCCAATTTCTTAAGTGCGGGGTCACTCAGCTGACTATCAATAATCCGCTGTCTAATCGATGGCTGGACTGCCAACTCAGCTACCCTGGTAGTAACCTCACCTAACAACACTGCAACCTCAGCCCGCTCGAACTCTCTCTGTAATCTGGGCTGGGAACTCAACAACACCGCGGAGTGCGACGTCTTCCTACTCAGAGCATCGGCTACAACATTGGCTTTACCCGGATGGTACAGAATCTCATGATCATAATCTTTCACTAATTCTAACCATCTCCTCTGTCTCATATTCAACTCCTTACGAGTAAACAGATACTTGAGGCTCGGTGATCGGTAAACATCGGATCCGCTCACCATACGGTAATGCCTCCAAATCTTGAGTGCAAACACCATCACGCCAATTCCATATCATGAGTCGGATAGTTACGCTCATATGGCGGTGACGGAAAGCATAAGCAATGACCTTCCCCGTCTTTGCATCAACACACAACCCAACCCGAACTTGGAAGCATCGGCAGTAAATCACGAATCCACTGTCCCTTCCGGGATCGCCAACATCAGTCTTTGAAGTCAAAGCTGCGCTTGAGCACGGCAAAGCTCTCATCACACTTACTGTCCCAAACAAACTCGACACCCTTCCTCGTCAGACGAGTGAGGGGCGAGGCTATGGCGGAAAAGTCCTTAACAAACCGACGGCAACAAGCTGCCAAACCCAGAAAGAAACGACTCCTACGAGCAGACAACCGATGGACAGAGAGCTCCACTTACACTCGCTGTCTTGCTCCACTAAAGCCAGAAGATCAAAATCTTACGGGGTAGCAACAGGGGTTCACCACGAACTGAACCTCCAAATACCAACGGGGCAACTCTCAACTTTCCTGGAAACAGGAAAACAACCAACATGGCACGAACCATTCGCCCCACGAGCAAACTGACTTCTAGCAATTCCAATCCACACCTTGGTCAACACCAAACATCAACTTGTCACCATACCGGAACCAATTCGGACTCTACTTCAAACAAATACTAACTTGCTAGGCTACCAAGATTGCCAACAATTTCCCCCGAGGCTACGAACTACGCAGCTCTAGCTTGCCAACTGCAACTCACTACTTGGCCTGACTGAGCTCTAGAGAGGCTCTCCACAACCTAGGGTTCTTCGACAACCCTCGACACCCACTGCCAACTAACGGCCTACAGCCAACTGCCTGAACAACAACTCCATTTTCCAGCAACACAACCATGCTGGCCAACTCCAACTCCTTGGAAACCAAGAGGACCCGATACGCTACCGAATGCGTCATCCTCCTACTCAGACATCAACCACAACAGAACTCCTACCCAAGGAAGGATCCGAACGACTCTCTCAGTCATGACGATCAACAAGAAGATCCGCCAACCAAGCTTAGGTCCACTTAACAAATCTTACCTAAGCAACAACCTGATACCACGAGCATGGTATCCTTATCACTTCACTACAGCCTTACCACATCCACATGGAGTCCAACTTTTCCAAGAACTGAGCACCAGATCCCCAAAGCAAACCCTACATGGATCTGAAATTCTCGCCACAGAACGAACCACACAAAACACACTTGTGTGCACAACTCCCAACCTTCATTTAGCAATCCAAGACTAACAAATGCTTTTCTCCCAAAAGCAACACTAGCTCCTGGCAGAGATACAATCAATCAACGGAACACCCAAAGTTCCATCTCCACACGATGCTCGAAGCTGTGGCAACCTTGCTCTACCAAAGCATAACCATGTCAAACCAAACTTACTTTATACCAGGCCTCTACCAAGGGTGCTTACCCATAAGGCATCCAACTCCTCTCACAAGGCATTCTACTCACCTCATAGGCATCCAACTCATGGTCCTCAATTTGGACCCAACTTGCTTCTACGATGCTCAACTCTCCTCAGATTTAGGCACTCGAAGGTAGTTGACCGCACTACCAACCACAAGGATCTCTTGGCCTTAACACTAGCGTGAGATACACGCGCATTAACACTTACCAACCGTCAAACTGCTTGACTTACTCAACCTCCAGTAACACTGGGAAAAGGCTCCTTTCGAACATCCCTTCGCTTGAAATCTTTCGATTACCACTAAACTAGCCCTTTTTGCACGACCTCCACAGGTGCAACTACCATAAACGGATCCAAGGCTAAAGGAGTACGCTAAACTCCGAACGGCATAGAACCATCTGCTATGCCCATGCCAAACTCAGGCCTTAACCAGATTTAGTGCCAAAGCGGCACACCAACCAATGCACCTCAAGTGCCACTACTACCAAATCCATATCTTACTACAAACGGGGCCACAAGGTCACAACCTCAAGTGACACGAACTCTGGCTCGACATACAAGGGCTCAACTCCAATAACCATGCCTAAGGCATCTCATCAAGCTGAAGGCTCACAGCCTACTCTTGCATCTCCACATGATGCTCAACAAACTCTAGCCGGCTCTATCAACATGCAGCAACTAGCCCTACTCTAGGGCTTACCAAAAGAAGAGTGTTCAATTCTATCACACAACTGAGGAAACTACCAACGGATCCAGTCCGAAGGGAACAACGCTTTCTTTGCACCCTTAATCACTGGGGTTAAAACATCGGTCGCAAACAACAACACTTTTGCTGAAGCACCAAGATGCCTCATCAACCTCCTTGAAGGCTACCAACTTTGCAACCACTCTCTGGGCAACCAATTAATCTATCAAGGCTCAAGATCAACACTTGAGCTACCCAGGCTAGTCCACACGGGGACCTGCTCCACAAACCTCCACACCAGCACAACCATAGCTAACTTCTCTCTTGGAGTGGCATTCCAAGGCAAAGCACCTCCACCCTCTCACTAGGGGAAAACCAACAACTGGGCCACAGTTGGCCTATGGGAGTCCAATCTCTACCTCCCTCTAGAACGATGTCCCAGGGCATCCGAACCTACCTAGATACCACAACAAGCCACAACATACATCACACACTGCGAGAAGTTGGCATGATGGCGCTCTAAACCCAAACCAATAACGAGTCAGAACCTGCTCGTCTCCGCTCCACAACACTACACAAGGCATACACTCGATGACAGGTATTGTAAATTCTTAACCCTTTTTCTTACAACAAAAAGCAAACTTAGGCGTACTGATGATGGCTGGAGTGCTAGTGATCATGGGAAAAACGACCTACAAACAAAAAGGTCAAACTACGAATTTATGACTCTGAGCTCGATACCAACCGTAAAGGGACCGGCCCGAATGGGGCACTAAATGGGCCCTTACCCCAATGCATGCATTCAAAGTAAAGAACATTAAACAGACATGATTTCGGATTCCAATTAAAAACAAAAACATTCAAAATAACCCCTTTAAAAACTAGACAATTTCCCTGGAACCTGTCCCTGTTTCCAAGCACCTGTTCCAAGATAAATACATTTCCAAAGTTTACTCTGATCAGAGATTTACTAAAAACCATTCAAAACCTGTTCAGATACAAAATGCTGGAATCCACAAACATTTACAAAACATCCTAGGGCTCCGCGCCCGGCTACATGCATTCAGGGGAAAACAAAACATAAAGAATCATAATACAAAAATCAGAGTTGGAAGACTGAGCCCCATGATCACAGCTCCTCCTTCAGGCATCCTGTCGCGCACCACGATTACCTGTGGAAAACCACAGAATAAGGGTGAGTAACGAATTACTCAGTAAGAATCCCCAACCGGGGTACAATACGATATACATGGTCATCTCGATGAGCGTATGCAAGCTATGAATATAAACACAGAATAGAGCACATAGCTTAGCCCACATTTGGGCCTCGGATGCCAATTTGGGGTCTTAGTCCGGAATAATATCACGACACAGTCCAATACATAAGTTGCCCTATACGAGAAACAAGTCCCGGCCTCAGCCTGTCTACTGTCGACGAAAGGTACACAGGCTCAAGATCCCGAGGAGCTCTCCGATCGGCGCTGTAATGAGCGTAAGCATGCACCGCGTGCTACTGCAGACCATGGGGGGTGCCGGGTCTAGAGGCAAGCTGCCCATGTCCAGTCACCACGCCTAACTAAATCTTTGAATCGGTGTCACTGACATAGGGGTGTGAGACCTGGACACGTAAACTATGTCACCTGAACCACCACTTTTTGAGGCTAAGGAAGCGGGTCGTGGTAGGCTTACACCGTGAAGCGCCTTACCTTAACAGTGGCAATCGGGGGCTACGGCCGAACACGGCGAGGACGTGCGATCGCCGGGGCGAGGCAATGCCAAGTCATCATCCCGACGGTTGGGGCATTTAACGATCCGCCACCCTCACCCAAGATTGCGGGGCCTACCGCTTGGGTTAGCTAATCCTCACGGGGTCCGGGGCGGAATGACTTGCTCGACGTCCCCGCCATGGATGCAAGGTACTTTATGCATCGGGCCGGATGATGCTATCTACCCGCAATTCTAACTCGCCCTAGCAATCAAACAAACAAATCCATAAAATCCAATACGTGCTCAATAAGAATACAACGAGCCTAGCATGATACTACGGCAAAGGAGCAGATACGAGCATGCTAGAAAGGAACAACCTAGCATGGATTAACATGAGAATTAAATCAGAAAATCATACTAATCGGGAATTGAGAATAGAATACCTAGCTACACATGTCAATAAACACAAACAAGTAGTCAATCCGCAATCGCATAATATATCGCAGAGGTCCACACAACTCCGGTGAAGAAATCCTTACCTGGGTGGGGACGATTTGACACGAAAACCTAGGTGGCGAACGAACCCGAACTAGCTACCGAGAACCTATCAATCACAACAAAAATCACACAATAGGCCTAAATATAATAAAATAAACGAGGCTCAGCTCGGGAGCAACTCACGAGGCGCGATTTAACGCATGCGAACGAGCCGATTGACGAACGGCAAGCAACGGGCCTGGCCGGGCGAGGCGGGCGCGCGAGAAATGGCGTGGGGGCTGGCTGGGGCTCGGACGGGCGCTGAGGCGCGAGCTGCGCGCGGACGAACATGGCGTTGGGCGCGGACGCTGGCGCGCGAGCGATGCAGAGGCGACACAGGGGCGCTCGGGCGCGGCGTGGCTCGGCAGGCTGGGCTGCGGCAGGGCACGCGATAAGCGTCTGGGGCCAGCTTCTGCGCGTGAACAGGGGCGAACAAGAACTGGCGAGCTCGGCGACGAATTGGCAGGCGATTTCAGCTGGATCAGCTCCTCTTCACTTGCTGCAGAAAACCCACACGATTCCCTTCACTCTCTCGGCCATCAATGGCGAAAACGAAAACAGGGGAGGCGGAATTAGAGGAGAAAAAGAAGAAGAAGAAGAAGAAGAGAAGAGAAGGAGATCTTACCGGAGGGACGAACGGCGAGGGAGCTCTAGCGAATCGCTGGTCGACGAGGGAGAGAGCACAGTCGGCCGAAGAGAAATGGAGAAGAAATCGCGAAGGGATAAGAAGAGGAAGAAGAAGGTTCGGGCGATTTTGGCTTTTAAATCAAAACTCAACTCAAACCGGCTTATATACAAGTTGGCGCAATTAGATTAACAAACGCGCCCGGTGACTCGGCTGGCAGCGCTCTCTGCCTAGCACGCGACACGTCCTTGGTTCGAATCTCACTCGACGCGCTATTTAATTCCCTATTTATTTTAACCTTTCCCCAAGCCCAAATGTCTTCACCAAAATTCCCGATCCCATTCAAATCGACTCATAATTATTCCGGCAATTAACAATTTCAAAATCGGCCCTGTCGGCCCGACCCAAAATTACCAAAATGCCCCTGGGCCTCCCCGGGAAGACCGGGATGCATTAACTAAAAAAAATGTATTTATAGACTAAATTTAAGAAAAATAATAATTAACCACCCTCAACAAATAGATAAAAGGTTACAAGTTGGAGTTAAAATGTATTTTCTCCCATTTATGAATTCATAATCAAATTTTTAAGTTTTAGAATTCAAAAGGTTTTGTAATTAACTCTAATGGTCTACTATAAAATGGGTTTCATTCTCACTTTCTCTCCAATATGGTTTTTTTTGCATTTTTTCTCAAGTTGTATGTGAATCAAAGTGTTGAATCAATATTTTGAATTCAGTTTATGATCGTTAACTTTACTTTTATAAAGTTGAGCAAAAAATATATGTATAGTACACAATAATGGATGTATAATGGAAGATTCGAATATTTTTTTGTTGTTATTAATTTATGTTTTCGTTGTACTTATATCATTATTGTATATTTTGTTAATACTAATTTTTTTCTCAAATAAAACTTTTGTAATATATGTTATCCAATTTTCAATTCTTTTAATGTTTCTTACTTCTATATATCCCGTCTTATTTTATATTTAATTTTATTAGCAGTATTCTATCACTTTTTTATTATGTTTGGAATTGGAAGAATCAATTGGCTATGAGGTCAATATGTCTATCTTTAGTTACATAGCAAAGTTTTGTTTTTTTATTATTACTCTAAGGGTGTAATCATTTTTAGACTAATACTTTATCCTAATAATAATTTAAAAAATCCAAATATGTCTCTACATGAATTAAAATTTATCACTTAACTTGGCTCTTTCATATCCATCTACACCCACAAATTCAAGTTTGCATTTTGTTTTAATATTATATTTAATAACTTTCATCCCATTATATATGATTAGTAAATGTAAATATACTTTTTAAAAAATGTAAATGCAAATGTTAGAATATGATTAGCTGTATCATTTTATTTCTATAACTTACTTCAGTATATTTTTAATTTTAATGGTGAAAATTAAAAGGTTTCGTAACTTTCTTAGTTTCAAAACAATTTTGAAGATGAAAGAGAAAATAAAGATTGCAACCATAAATTATAATCGGTTAAAGAAAGAAAAGAATTTGTGAAACTAAAGATAAAAAGTTGTATGTACCTTAATCAATTTTGTTAATTTTGTTTTTTAGGGTTTGACTAAGATGAGATTCAAGTTCTTCATTTCTTTCTCATTTTAATATAAATATACAATCATATTTTTATTGAACAATAGTTATTGATATTGATTTAAAAAAAAACCAAAAAATAATAGTTATTAATATTTCTTATGGAAAGATAGTTATTGGTATTGATTTCAAAAAAAAAAAAAAAAATTTGTCATTGATATTTATTTAAAAGAATTTCAATTTTGAATATGTTGGATAACATTTTTTTTACATGTTTAATTTGATTTATTTATAGTTCCCAAGAGGTGGCGCAGTGGTCGAAGGCTTGGACATTGAGAGTATGCTCCCCTCAAGGTCTCAGGTTCGAGTCTTCCCATATCAATAAGGCAGGTAGATAGACTATGTCTCTCATTCTCAAATAGTTTTGAGATAAATATCCACACTATCTAATATGACTATTCATAACTCCTTCTATCTCCAAAAAGAGTATAAATCTAGCGCCTCTCATATACAATATTGAGAGGTGTTTGGATGAGGAGTAAGTTTGAAATATTATTTAGAGTAATTAAAAAATTGAGATTTTTGTAATAACTCGTTTGAATGCAAACTTTTATGGAGGAAATCAGTAAAAAAACTCGTTTAAATCTGATTTTTAGTAGAGAAGTTAGAGATAATAATTTATTTGATACGAAAAGTTGTTTTGAATACTTAAAAAATAAATGGTTAAAAATGAATTTTTAAATTAATTGAATATATAGCACATTAGACATCAATTAATAACTAATGATAGAACTCAATCAGTGATAGTCATCTATCACTAATAAGTGATTGACATTTATCACTAATGAGTGATTGAAGATTTATTTTGAATACTTACAAAATCTAATTTTGATGTAATTTTTTGAAGAGCAATTAATAAATACACGATCTAAATCCTCCTTAAATTTGACGAACAAATACCCTTAATAATCCCTCCAAAATACGACTGAATTAAAAAAAAGGAATTTGCGCTCAGCAGTAAATTCTATTTCTTGTATTAGTTTTGCAGCACAATTTCTAAATTAATTGAATATATAGCACATTAGACATCAATTAATAACTAATGATAGAACTCAATCAGTGATAGTCATCTATCACTAATAAGTGATTGACATTTATCACTAATGAGTGATAGAACTCAATTTGAATTTTTTGCTACAAATGAATTAGTTTTGATTTTATGTTATAGGTACAAATATTTTTTCATTTTTTGCTATACATGCAAATTAAAAAAAAATAATATAAATAAGATGAAAAAAAAATTGTGGTTGGTGTAGGGTTTTTTTGGCAAAAGCAAATCCAGTAGAGCGTAGAGCCCATCCATCGCCCATCAATTAACCATTTTCACACAAACATTATTCTGTACACTTTTCCATCATCAATTCCAATTTCCCATCACCCTTTCTTCATTACTTTCATCCATTTTTCTTCCCTTCTGGCCTTGTTTTTCTGTTTCTTTGATGATTCCATTATCTGGGTGTCGAAATTGTAGCAATATTTTGTTGTTGCCGAGGTGGGGTTCATCAGATTTGTTCAATTGATGAGTTGGGTTTCTTGTTCTTGTGACCAATCCGTCCTTCTACCCCTGATCTGATCTGGGTTTGGACGGTTTTTGGGATTTGGGGAAATTTGTTTGGGATTCAATGGATTTGGAGGTTGAGAATGGAACTAAATTTGAGGAAGAACCTGAAACCATTGCTATAATGGATGCTGTGAAAGTTCTGTTGCAGGGTTTAGGGGAAGATATCAACAGAGAGGGCATAAAAAACACCCCTCTCCGTGTAGCTAAGGCTCTTAGAGAAGGGACAACAGGTCAGAATTGCCTTATTTCATGGCACTTTTTATTTTAATTGTGCATGTTTTGAAACTATTGGCTTGTATTGTTTGGTAGTGGGTTATGTGAATTGTTTTGTTTCTTTTTGTGGAAAATATATATATATATATATATATATATATATATATATATATATATATATATATATATATATAGAGCTGACTGTTCTCTTGTTTTTCCTTGTAGAGCTAAGCTAAGTACCAAACTGCCTTGTAGATTCCAAAAACATTAGACAAAATGAACATTCTTAACTTTTGCTTGCTTTTGAGGAAATTTGGTTTGGTATTGTTGACCATGTTTTTATCTTGGAAAACATATCATGAATCCTTTATCTGCTCTTATTGCCTCAAACATTATTCAAGCTTCTATCTTTTTTGCCTCTGTTTTTTTTTCTAATTCAAGTAAACTAACTAGCATTTGTCAATTGTTATTTTGTCTTTAGCGGGCAGAAGAGAAGATTACTTCACCCTTGTGCTAGTATATAATGATCTCTTATAGTTGCAATATATCATCCTCAATTTGTTCTATAGAATATGTCATCTTCAAAGAGTGTAGTTGTGTGCAACCTTTAGCACAAATTCTGTTCAAGTATGGTTTTACCTTAACTGCAATTTGTTCTCTAATGTTGTCTAATTGTCACTCACTGATCTGGTCCTACTTTTTGGTTGGTTGGTTGGTGTTTGTTGAAATTTAGTTTTAAGTTGTTGGTCAACCACCAGTGGTTACAGAAAGGGGAAAAGGAGGGATGATCATGAGGGGAGGAGAATACTTTATTCTCAGTTTTAAAATGAAGTTTACCAACGAACACCGGTGGATATATAAAAAAAGTTTATTTACCAATAACACTTCTATTTTTGGTTTTTCCTTTTAGAATTATATTTGAATTCTAATCCAAATTTAAAGAATAGAAGCACACACATTTCAACAGATTACTGCCAATTTCATCATTTTGACTAGTTTTGTTGTATTTGTGCATAGATAGACGACATAAGAACTTCAGGGTTCTTTATAATGCATAATTTGTTTCAGAAGTGTTCTGAGATTATGAAATTTTGAGACATTGGGTTCTGAGAATTAACAGCACTGTATCCTTATTTTGTCTCTTTTTTACTGCATTGAATTTGGTGGATGGTTTCATACATTGGGTTTTGGTTCTTAAGGACTTGCAAAATCGCATAATTATTGTCAACAAACTGAAAGAAGAAAACTAAAACAAAACTAAAGGAGATAAGATGATAAAATTACCTGGTTAAAACCATGTAATAAAGACCTGAGAAATTTACAATGCACATTACCATCTCTTCAATCATATACTACATTGCTATTTGTATAACTGAAGAGAAATTTATTTCAGGCTACGGACAAACAGCAAAGGACATCATTCAAAGTGCTTTATTTCCTGAAGCTGGACTGCATTATGGTGTTGGTCAGGCTGGAGGTGCAGGTGGGATTGTGGTTGTTCGAGATCTCGACTTCTTCTCATATTGTGAGTCATGCTTGCTTCCGTTTCAAGTGAAATGTCATGTGGGCTATGTTCCATCTGGTCAGCGAGTTGTAGGGCTGAGCAAGTTGTCTCGAGTAGCTGACGTGTTTGCGAAGCGACTTCAAAAGCCTCAGCGTCTGGCTGATCAAATTTGTTCAGCTCTGCACCATGGTATCAAGCCAGGAGGCGTTGCTGTTGTACTCAATTGTTTGCACATCCATTTCCCCGGCTTGGAGTCAGTCTTTCTCGATTCAAAATCCCCGGGATGGATCAAGTTACAGGTTCAATCTGGTTCAGGAGCTTTTGAAAACCAAGATGCTGATGTCTGGATGGACTTCTATAGTCTTTTAAAATTCAGAGGCACAGATCTGAGCAAAACTGGTGCATCAGATTTAAATGCTCAACTTTGGTGCCCTTCTCATTTTCCTTCGGTTTCTAAAATCTCAACCAAAATCGAAGCAATAAACCCGAGAATGACCACTGCAGTGACATCAATTTTGAGGTCATTAGGTGAAGACCCATCAAGGAAAGAGCTTGTTGGAACACCTGGTCACTTTGTGAACTGGCTAATGAACTTCCAAAATTGTAACGTGGATATGAAGGCAGATATAAAGAAGCTCAATGGGATTGCTAATGGTAATGGTAGAACTCATTTTGATCACAACGAGAATGGTAACCTCTCCGAGAAACGAATTCAATCAGAGATGAATTTCTTGTTTTGGTCTCAATGTGAGCACCATTTACTCCCCTTTTACGGTGTCGTGCACATCGGGTTCTTAAGAATTGATGGACTCACTCCCCTTGAGAAATCACTTCTGAACTCAGTTGTACATTTTTATGGTTTGAAGCTTCAAGTGCAGGAGAGAATGACCAGGCAGATAGCAGAGACGATTTCATCGTTATTAGGAATAGATGTGGTAGTCGTTGTGGAGGCAAGTCATACATGCATGATCTCAAGAGGAATCGAGAAGTTTGGTTGCACGACAGCTACAATTGCGACGCTCGGTCGGTTTTCAACCGATGCGACTGCAAGAGCCATGTTCTTGCAGAGCATTCCAAAAACTACCATTGGAGAACCATAAGGTCAGGCTTATGATGATTCCTTTTCAATTTTTTGGAGGTTTCTACTTGATGTTGCACCAATATTGTCTCCTTCCTCCCAAAACCTTTTCGCAATAAACTCTTGGGTCGTGCCGAAGCCGTGAAACGTCATTTAGACGTTTTGCCCAACTTGATTAGTAGGAGCACACACATTTGGTTGGAATATATATCTTGTGGGTCACCATCCCATTCATAGCCTATTTAGTTTGTCACCAAGGAGATCCAAAAGGGAAACCATTTATTATACTCTATTTTGTTTGTTAGGAGCCAAGAAGTTATCTATTTTCAACAGTTTCCATGGCCAATTTTGTTTTCATTTCTATCTAGAATGTATACCAATGAAACCTATATGTATTCCAATACACAATTTATTCCTACTATTTTCTCATTTTGGGTAAAATCCTGCTGGTTGAAGAGGGAAATTTGGTTTTTATATCCATTTGATATCAGTTTAGACTTGGTGTAAAGTAGTTTTGACTAATTATGATTGAAACTTTCTCAGCTTAGTCATTAACATAGTTATTTAAATATTGGTTAACAGGACTACTACAAAGTTTCAGAGGGGTTAATTAAAATTCTAATTTTTTTTTGGGAAGAACAAATTAAAAAAAGGAAATCTAAACTTTTTAATACTAGACCTCTCAGACAAACCTCTCTTGCTGAGTCTGCGTTTGCCTCTATGAATGATGATTTGATGTAATGTTATGCAATGAAGTAAGCTGAGTTGAGAAAAAAATAATTGTTTGGTTTAATAAAATAAGGGTGAAGAGTGGGCAAAAAGATCAGTTTAAAATGTGTTTCATGTTACCATAAATTTCAAATCTTGTATATTCTTATTTATCACATTTACTTTTCTTATACCACTATCAAGATATCATTTGTCAGCCAAGTTATCACACCACTATCAAATTGTTATTTTTCAGGTCTAGTTAATCATGTCATGTAAGTATTTGAATGAAAATTCATTGGCTAAATTCACAACTTATTATCTTCTTCCACCTCGATACTTTTCCCTCATTTGTATAGGATCCACAAAATCATCACAATATGAACAATAATGTACTCATCTCATAGTTTCTGAATATCCAAATGAAGCTGTTAGTATTTTAGCATTATTCCACACTATGAAATTAGTTGAGATTTAAAAATATCATTACTCACCCTATTATTTGCAGCTGTTGCCAGGATATTGTTAGGTATCCAAAACTCCACCACTGTATATTGCTGTAATACAATAGCATACAATATGTCTACACAAGCAGTCTCAAGAACACTACAATGAAAAAAACACACATATATGGAGGTCTCCCTTTCGTCCTCGGCGGACTCGTACTAATACAAAAACATGTCCCACTATCCTTCCTTAGTAATGTCCCCTTTTCCTCTACATATGTATAATTTCGGGCCTTGAGTTTTTTCATGAAACTGTACACAAAACAAAAGAAGATTCTGAAGTCCTAAACACTATCCCTTCCTTATTTTCACCATATATGCCGAATCTCATGCCAAACTATCTCCAACCCTTTTGGCACGCTCCGAGGCTCTGGCTGCTTGGGACGACAACCGTATGCCTGATACAGATATGCTGAGATGACGACAATTGCCACAACGGTCAGAAAGTAGATATTTGCTGATATGGAGAACACATGATCCTACAAGTTAGCAATAGATTTTTATTAGTGATCCCTTGGTGAAGTAACATAGAAATGGAACAAAGGGCAATTGTGGAATAGAAATTTATGTAGAACCACAGCCTAACTAGCCTTTCATTCTCTCAAATTCAACCAACTCTTTTTCCAAGCCACAATCTCTCTTTTTCTTCTCTTTCTGCATCAGCATCCCAGACCAGTTTTACCACCTTCTCTGAAACCCAAAACACACACACAAATGCAGCATTCATAAACAAAATTCAAAAATTTGGCTTTGTTGTATTAGTTGATGAATGTTTAAAAAATCTTCCCCCTTTTGTGCACACTCGCCAACTCGGTTCTTGTTTTTCCTTTTCGATTCCTCAATTGGGCTCTGATTCTTTGAAATCTCTGTTTCTTGAGGCTGTTTATTCGCCATGTTTGCTGTTTTTTCAGGTAGTATACTGCACATTGAGTTGCTTTGTTCTTTAATGGCTTCACTGAGGAGTTTCCATGGCTGCCCCCAATTGAGCTTTGTGCGATGGTTTTTGTGATTTTCTCTGTTTTTTCCTTTCTGGGTGTTTCTTGGTTTTTGGTGTTTGGTTTTGCATTTTGGTATAATATGGGAAATTGGGGGTTTTGTTTTCTACCAGAAGTAAAGGTGGTGGTTGGTTGATGAGGGGTTGGGTTGACTTATTTCATAAGAGAGTTGAAGAACTCACGTGGGTTCTTTTCTATTTGTTTTTTTTTTTAACTTTTGGTTTTGGACTAGTGTTATGTAATTGTAAATTGATTGATGCCCAAGTTTGCTGTCATTCCCTCTTTCTTTTTTGTGATTTCTTCTTTTTTGGAGCTTAGAGTTGTTGTTCATCATTGTGTTGAAACTGAGATTACTGTATTATTATTGTATGAATCATTTATGCAGAAGTTTTTGAATCAGTGTCTCCTTTTAGAGAATGCTGGCTTTTGCTTTTATATATATCTTTTAAGTAAAATGATAGCTACTTGTTTTGCGTTTTTTTTTCTCTTGGGAGTTAAATTTGGTTTACTAGTTTTGGAGATTGTGTGGCTTGTGGGTGGATCCTTTCTTTCTTCAGTTTGCATCAGTTGTAGGAGCTGGGAAAAACAATCATGGTAGCCTAGTGGTCAAAAGGATCATAAGAAACTAAAAGGTGGCCGCCTACTTGGAAATTATTTGTTACGGTTTCTCGAAATTCAAATGTAGTAGGATTGGACGGTATATCTTGTGAAAACAGTCGAATTGCGCGTAAGCTGGCTCAAACGCTCACGGATATTTAAAAAAAACTGGGAAAATGCTTTTGGATTCCAATCATGACGCTATCCGTGATGATTTTATCAGTAACTACCATGAGTTTGTAAACCAAAACGTGCTCCCTGTACCATTTAGCCGTTCTCCTGTCTCGTTGCCTTCTTTTTTCTTTCTTTCAAACATATTTTCTTGTGTTCTTTTGGTACTGAGCTTGGGTACGAATGAATGCAGTCCTTCAATCCACCATCTTCTTTTGAGTTTTATACAAAAGAAAAGGCGAAAACCATGATTTTGTTTCTTCAAGTGAATGGATTGTGCTTGAAGCATGGGCCTGAATGCCTTAGAAATTATGCTTCCATATTTAGATTGATGCACCAAAACACAAGTTTAAGTGTATTCAATATCTCCATTTTAATGAGCTTCCTTCCTTGTTTTATTGAACCTCTTCTTTTGGTTAGTATCCTTATTTACCAGCATTATCGATTTTCTTAGTCTTCAGGCTCGCACCAGTCACCACAACAATGTTAGTCATCTCTGTATAAGATCAAAGGTTACATTTAAAATTTGACTGTAACTGCCTCTGCTACTCATTCGAATCCAAGGTGGGTGGATTCATGATAAACATCCCGTCGCAAACATTGTGCACGACATAAAGATTGATATCAACTGTGGTCAGCTTAAGAAGGCGTAGGCTCTTGGGACTATGCTCTGGTACGTTTACCTATTCGTGTGCGATAAATAGTTTAGCAATCAGCATTATTTTTGTAGAGTTCGTATTGTTGTGTTTCTTTTTGAGCTCACTAGTTCTTGGGACATTTCATGGAAAAGTTCACTCGTAGCTCCACTTCCTAAGTTTTTAGATAATTGGACTGCTCCCAAAAATCCTAGTCTGAGTAACAAACTTCTCGTTGTGCATCCCATGTCTTTTGATAATGTTAGCATCACAGATAGGGTAAGATTACTGAAGATCTGTATTGGAAGTGATATAAATTTACATCTAGATAACTTCATTGGTTAAGCTTCCTAATTTTTACTGATAAATGAAATATTTTCGGCATTTCATTTTTACATGGTACTAAAGATAGTGGCTAAGTCTAACTCTATCACAAGGTCCCCTCCTCAATCGATTGAGTCACTTCAATATCAAAATGTAAGTTGCATTTCATAATAGGGGTAGGTTGGTGCACTTATATCTAACCTCCTAATCATTTTTTTTTTATATCCGTTATTGTCCAGGCTAGCTTGCACACACCTCAACTAATCACATAACGAACTAAGGTTAACCAAATGATCATATCAGTGGCTCTGCAATCTTACTTCATACCGTATGAAGATCTATGATTGCTGCATCTTTCTTTCTTTTTTTGTATTAAAAAAAATATACCTTTCTTCTGAAACATAGATAGCCTAAAAATATTCTAAAAAAACAAATCTGCTTGCATAGGTTTGTTTTCAAGCTTCATCTTAGATTATATTTTTTATCTTTAAATATGCTGCAGAAAAAAAATAAACTTGTGTGACTGATAAAAGTTAATGCTTCCCTTTCTTCCTTGCTTTGGTTCATAAAATACACATTTCTAGGGCACATGGATCAGGTAAAGGGAGGGAAAAAGCCCTTTTTGTTTTTGTTTTAATTCTTTTTTTCCTGAATTGCATTCTTGTGACTGACTTGATTTTACAACTTCCTCATTCAGAGGGTCTTGTGGAAGCTCATTTAATGGATATGTAATTCTATCACAATATGATTTGTTTTGCTATACCCTTGAAAAATCTGGATCTAAATCTACCACTTAAAGAATGTCTGAGTAAAATTCTGATATTTTGTGTCAAATTTAAATTTTCTGGTTCATTTCATTGTATATGCTTTTTTAGCATGTGGACTTTTAATCTGACAGTATTTTTTTTTTCCAAACTTAAATCTTTTCTTACAGAGTTCTGTTGCAAACATGGAAGCCAGTTTCGAAATGCATTGGTTTTGATCTCACCGACTGTTCTCGAATCAGCCTATTTCAGGTTATCTGATTAAAAACATGCTTATCAAATGATCATATTTTCGTTGGCGTTAATGCTTTTGAGATATATAGTATTTCTATATGCATTTGATCAGGAAGCTTATTTTTGCTTAATATTACTGTCCGTTTTTTTATTTTCTGTGGCCACGAAATCTTATGTGGTTTCAAATTGTGAGTTAGTTTGTTGTAATTTAGAATCTATGGATTCCTTCCTATCGTAGTTCCTTGCTCCAATTTGGTGGATGGCACATCTATCATTTTCATTTATGATTCGAACACTTTTTATGTAGTTAACAAGAGTATAGCTCAACTAGCGTAATGATAGAATCTACCACACTATTTTATTAAACTACGATAAATTCTCTTGAGAGGATCTCTCAAAGAGCCAAAGTACAAAGACGATAATTCAATGGATGATTGACAATGACCTAACAACTCCTATTTATAGCCCTAAACCCTAATTTGATCTAATTAATAAAAGACTAATAATAGGCCCAAGCCCAATACATTTAAAATAGCAATTAACTAATAATTAATAAATACTAATATTCCTAAACTGCCAAGGCCGGATCGTATCAATACTTTCCCCCCCAAGAGCCACCTTGTCCTCAAGGTGTTCCATCTCCGATGCCATCTTTTACAGCCCCGTCTTCTGGCAAAAAGTTTGTCACATCAGCATCCTGGCACTCGTGCGCATCCCGAACGACCCACACATCCAAGTTCTGGAGCTTCTTCTTCTGACAACGATGTCCTGGGACAAATTGTTCATCGCAGCGGAAGCATAACCCTTTGTCCTTCCTAGCTCGAATTTCGGCTTCAGTAAGTTTTTTACAAGACGTCGGGTGAACGGTTGTAGTCTTGTGGGAAAGAATCTCTGTGCTTCCAGTTCCTGATACAATCGTTCCTGCTTTAGCCTTGACTGTTGCAAAAGTACTTCCCTCGTTTTGGATAGCCTGAAAAGCAAAATCATCCTCAATCACTTGGGCCATAAACATTTTCTCTTCAATGCCCACTGGTCGTAGTTTACGCATCGCGCTCCGTATCTCCTCTTTCAGTCCACTTTCCCACTTCCCTTCCAATGCACTCATACTGATATCGCGCATTCCCTTAGCAAAGCGCTCAAAGCTCCGGCAATATTCCTTCACCGTTCCTATTTGCTTCAAACTCATGAAGTTGGCATACTTATTGGCTTGGGCCACCGATTGGAAACGCTCCAACAACCCATCTTTGAATTCGTTCCACGAACGAAAAGGAGCACGGTCCTCCTCATACTGAAGCCACTCCAATGCCTCCCCTTCTAAACATAACCCTGCTGCCTCAACCCCTTCATATTCAGTCAACTTGTTTACCAGGAAATAACGCTCGACCCGCCTCAACCATCCTACCGGATCCTCGTCAGCAAGACCTTTGAAAACCGGCATCTCCAATTTCCTGAATCTCCTGTCACATCCCAGTCCTTCCCTTCCTCCTACTCTCTGAATTCTCCGTTCAAATCTTTCTTCTCCTCCCCACCCGAAATCTCGTCCCCTATTTCGGACATTATCACTCCACCCCCTGTCGTTCCAACCGTCATGCGCCAACGACCTATCATAGCCCACGCGCAACCTCCACTCCTCCAGTACCCTGTTTTCTCTCTCCACGACCCTTGGATCTCCCTTTTGTCCGAACTCCGGCCCCGGTAAATCGTCAACCCAATTTCGGCCTCGATCGTTCCAACCGTCATGCGCTATCGGTCTGTCAAACCCAAAGCGCACTCTCCTCTCTTCTGACAACCCATCTCCTCCCCAATCACCCCGGGGAACTCCTCGTCGATCACAATCTAGCCTAGTGCCCATGTTTCCGTCAGAATTCCCTTGAATTTTCGTCCTCCGGTCCGACCAGCCCACCCCGTCCCGGCCAGCCCGCACCCTAGCCACGCCCCTCGCTGCCTGGTTTCGAGCCCACGCCCCCGCCCCAGATTGCGTCGGCCACGCCCCTCTCGCCCAAGCCTGCCCCACCCGAGCCGCCTGCTCTCCAGCCTGCCCCACCCGAGCCCGCCCCCGCATCGCGACCCCAGTCTGAGCGGCCCAGCCCTAGCCTTCCCGCATCGTCGCCCGCGCCCCCGACCGAGCCCCAGACCTCTCCGCTCGCGCCGCCCCCATCTTCCCTGCCATTCGTGCGTCTAGACGACCCGCCCGCCAAACCGCCGTCTCCCTCTGCCGCAGCCGACCCGACAACGTTGTTGTCCCCTAGGGTTTCGCTCGCGGTCGCTTTTCCTTTGGCCACTGGGTTCGATTCGTTAATCGGCAGCCCCGGGATGCGTTCCATCAACATCTAGATGTTTCGGCTCATTTGTTCAATTTTGGAATCTTGAAGTTCGAACTTTGCATCGATCTTTTGCCCTAATCGTTCTTCCAACGATTCTAGCTTTGCTTCCGTTTCCAGCTGTTTCTTTGACAATTCGGCCGAGCTATCTTCCCAACTCTGCATCCTCGTTTCCATCTTAGTCGAGACCATTCCCGGATCGGTAAACGGCTCTGATACCAAAATGATAGAATCTACCACACTATTTTATTAAACTACGATAAATTCTCTTGAGAAGATCTCTCAAAGAGCCAAAGTACAAAGACGATAATTCAATGGATGATTGACAATGACCTAACAACTCCTATTTATAGCCATAAACCCTAATTTGACCTAATTAATAAAAAACTAATAATAGGCCCAAGCCCAATACATTTAAAATAGCAATTAACTAATAATTAATAAATACTAATATTCCTAAACTGCCAAGGTCGGATCGTATCACGTAACTGTTGTCCATAACTAAGAGGTCACGTATTTAAATCCCCAATCGTTCTTGAACTAAAAGACACTTTTTATATATGTCATGTGAGGGCACCTTCTGTTTTTGTGTACATTATCAATTTGCGGTTGACACGACAAATGACATTGTGACAATGGTCGTGTTAACCACTCGTAAGACATTTTTTTTATGCTTGAACATATTCTTAGCTCGATGGGTGTTGTCGTTGTCAGTCTCGCCCATATGTCATTGTACACAATGTTCGAGTTGACTACGTGCATTTCGTCTCTCTTAATACATGGACTTGGGTTTGTAGGGCATCCGTTAAAACATAGAAAGAGACAGAAGAAAGAGTTCTCATAATGAAGAACTATCAGGGCGTCTACTTCAAGAACATGAAATGGCAGGCTGCGATTATGGTCGAAAAGAAACAGATACATTTGGGAACATTTGGTTCACAAACAGGTATTCACCTTTTGAATTCTCTAAATTTGTTCTTTAGGCCCCGCTGGATAACCATTTGGTTTTTTGTTTTTGGTTTTTGAAATTTAAGCCTATTCTTACTCAAATTTTCTACAATGTGTTCCATCTTTTCTACAATGTATCCATCTTTCCTTAAGAGAGCATGTGAATGCTAACCAACTTTCAAAAACAAAAACAAGCTTTTGGAAGTTACTTTTTTTGTTTCCAAATTTTAGTTTCGTTTCTACAAATATAGGTAAAATGTAGGTTACCAAGTAAGAAAAACATATGGTAAGGTAGTTGTTGTGTTGTTGTATGCTTAAATTTAGAAAACCAAATGGTTATCAAACGGAGTTTTTTTTTTTTTTTGGATAAGAAACCAAGACATTCATTGATCAATAAAAAAAAGAACAAAGTCGATTACAAAAGATGTTCCAATGCGCAATTAAGAAAGAAAGGTCATAGTTACAAAAGGGTGGAAGCCTATGACTCCAAAAATTCCAGTATGTATCGTGTCCTCCATGAGAGAGTTGAGAGACTTAGATGTATCATTGAAGATCTGGTTGTTTCTTTGACCCCACCACTTGAGCCTTAACAATTCGCATTCTGAGTTATAAATGGCTAGCCAGATAGCCAGAACCAACAAGTTATGTAACAGAATTTCATGTGCCATATGTTTTAGCTATAGGGATTAAGATACTAAATATAGACAAGTAAAGATACATAAATGCATACATTCATAGGTAAGCGTACATCTACATACATTTTTACGTATGCATATACATACACACACACACATGTACAAGGAACTCGTATGGTGCATAACATCAGAACTCCAGTTACATTGCTGTTGTGTATAATTTAGTTTATTTATTCATCTTAAGTTAACAGGAATAAACTTGATTCACATTCATAAGCATCCCATCAGTTTGCACACAGACTAATCTTACAATATAACTATTTAACCTTACTATATTTTGTCTTTTTTATTTTCAAGAAAACTTATAGGAAATTAATTCCTAAATAGGGACTACTTTAATTGAATTCATTCCCTCCTTATTCTTTGTCCCCGAGGGGTGGCGTAGTTGATCGAAGGCTTGCTTCAAGCATAAGCTTCCCTTGAGATTCCCTTCAAGCATAATTGAGTATTCACTCTTCCGATGTATCATGATGTCGCAGTCTAGGAACATGCCTGGAGCGAAACTCCAAGTTCCAGATTATAAAAAAAAATCCCTCTTTGTTCTCAGAGTATGAGAATTAGGTATATATCTTAACCAAATAAACTATGCTTAAATTGATATAATATTTAACAATTAGCTATGTTTAGATTGACTAATGATCATTTTCGTTTAACCGTCATGGAGTGGTCTAGCGGTCAAAGAGGTGCTTGGGGTGCTAAAAGTGATGGATACACATTTTTCTTCAACTAATTCACTCTGCCCACCAACTGTTCGACGTAATGCCCAAGATAGAATCCTTCCCGGCAATTCAAAATTCCCAACTACCCATGATGTTCATTGTCGTTAGAGATGTCCATTTTTCTCGCAGGGACCCACCCCGAACGGGACGACGAATCACCTTTAGGCGGGGAATGGGAGAGTGAGCGTGGGGAAAAAATTCCCCACACGCTAAACGAGATTGGGGACGAGAAATTCATTCCCCATCCCCGACCTCCGCCCCGTTTACATTATTTATTTATTTTATTTTTAAAAGTTATATATTTTTTTCTCTCTTTTTATCAATTTAATCTTTAGAAACACTTTTTTTTTGTAGAAATATTTATTTAAATAAATATTTTCTTTAATAATTAACTATCTAAATGAAAATCAATACATATTTTCCCATGAAAAGTCATCCATTTTGAAAAATATTATTGAAAAAATTATTATAAAATTAAGAATAGAAAAAGTAGAAAAAAAATGGGGAAAATTCCTTACGGGAAACCCGATCCCCGCCTATTCTCCACGGTGAATTCCCGTCCCGATCCCCGCAAAATAAAACGGTGAATTTCGTGGGGACAAGGATTGATTTTGGTAGCAGGGATGGCGACGAGGAACCCATTCTCCAACCCTGCCCCATCCCACAGACATCTCTAATTGTCGTTGATTCGATCACCGCGTTGTTTCGGTTTGATTTCGACAACACCCCCGTCTAATCTCAAGTGGAGATCGGCTCTTTTCTTCAAGATTTCTGGGAAGTTGAAGTTGCTAGCTAAGAGGTATTCTTTGGTTGTGGTGTTGACGAATCAGGTGGTGGATGTGATGGATTCGAATGCATTGAGGAATGGGAATTTGAAGTCGCTGTGCTCTTCGGGTCGACGGGTCTACCCCGCACTCGGGCTCGCGTGGGCGAATTGCGTTAATTCGAGATTGTTTTTGTCAAGAGATGAGGAAGATGTTGGGGGAGGAGATGGGATGAGCTAGGGTGGTGAGTTAGTAGTACAAAGAACTAGAAGATGGCTTCATGTTGTATTTGCACCACATTTGCCTAAATCATCTTGTGAGTTTCTAATCAATAGAGGAGGAGATGTGGGAGTTGAAAACCAATGACCTTTTTTTCTTATGAACTTGTGTTTTTTGGGGTTGGAAAGTTATGAAGTTTGTATATTCTATGTTTTGATTTTGTAAAGTGATTGAATTGTAGAATTTTGGGTTTTTGTAAATGTTTGATTTTTGTAAGTTAATGACTTGTGAAAAGTTAAATTGCAGTATAAAAAAAAAGTAGATTTCATATATTTGAGTTTATAACTTGATTCCTTGTGAATTTTACGTCTGCTTGGAATTCCTTTGGATATGGACAAAAACATCATGTCCTCAAAATTGTAACTTCGTAACTTCATAACTTAATAATAGTAATATACATACCAGTCAAGAAGTTTGAGACTCAAATATTTTACCTACTAAATTATTGAACTAATAAAAATAAAGGTAATTTTTTGTAGAATATATATATGTTCATTTTAATTCAACAACATTTCAACAACATTTGAGAGAGTGAGGAATTGAACTCATAACCCTTAACTATAGGGTTGGCAAATTCACTTGTATATTTGATTGTAAAACACTTCCTATAGCAATGAAATATTAAAATGTCACCACAGTTCAAAAGATAAAACATTAATTAACATAAGTGACATCAATTATAATCTAATATATTGATAGTTCAAACTCCACTTTACAATATTGGGCTGTGCAAACTTTTATTGAACTTGTAATAACGATTTTTTCTAACATTATTTGTTTTAGAACTAAATCCAAGCACACCTAAGGTTAAGATAATAGGTAGTTATGTTTATTTAAACATTTTAGCAGGTAAAAAAAAGCCATTCATTTTAGTTTTTTTTAAAAATTATTTTTTTGAAGTTCAACAAGTTCAAACTTAAATCTCTAATCCTCTAATTGAGATTTTACAGTTGATTGTGATTTAAGAGAAGGCATGCACAAAGAAAATTGTAGAAGAACCAAACTTCCTAAATGCTAACAAGGGACTGGGACACAATAAATAGAAAATTCCTTTTTAAGTCAAAGTTGTTTTTTTTTTCTATCCTATGATCAAGTAGGTATAGGATCTGTTTGGAACCACTTTTAAGTGTTTAAGAATACTTTTTAACATGAAACTCTTCTATATTAAAAAAAAAACACTTGAAAACTCTTTTCTATACACTCGAGAATTCATCAAAAGTCATTCCACAAAAAAACCTCTTAAGCTTTCCGAATGTGAATACAGTCGAATTGTCATTATCATTCAATCCCGATGCTGCATTAGGTTAAGGAGTTAGACGATAATAGCTCCTCTGCACGTCGAAGGACATTCGATGCCCCTATTCACGTACGTTCAGCACGAAGTAATCCAAGTTAATCCACGTAAACAGATGAACAGATAATCACATTTCTTAGAGACACTAAATACAAGTCAACAAAATCAATGAGAAAACCATCTAAAAAGAAATTGAATTGGTTCACATATTATTGCCTCAAGTCAAGGATCTCCTGTTTACTATTCTGTATTTGGAAGGTAAACAAAAATATTGATTATTTTGGTAAGTAGGAAACAATTACATAAGCCCTGAATGTTTATTTATGCTGGCAATGTTGTCTTTAGTATATAACAAATTCAAGCAGACATTTACAATTTGCAGCCACAACAATAATGAATACATACCTTATTCCAATTAATTTTGAGGTTGGGCATGGCATGGAAGAATTCAGAAGAACATGAATGCTATGTTGTTATTATTCTTCAAAAGCTTGTTCAACGACTGTAGAGCAGCTCCAGTTCATGCACCAATTAAATGAGCTAAATTCAGAGATTGAAAATGGATGAAAAGTAATCATTTCATCATGAATATACCATTATTTATTAAGAAATAAGACTAATTTTCATTTGCTACTATGAGCTTTCCAGTTTACATCACTTCCCTATATCTCATTTAGTGGTGTATATTAAGGGACCATTTTCTGTCTATTAGGGTTCCTATGGCCTCGTTTGATAACCATTTCATTTTTTGTTTTTGGTTTTTGAAATTTAAGTCTACCACAACTATCTTACCATATGTTTTTTCTTACTTGGATATCTACCTCTCACCTACATTTGTAGAAACCAAACTAAAGTTTGGTGACAAAAAAAAAGTAACTTCCAAAAGTTTGTTTTTGTTTTTAAAAGTTGGTTAGTATTCACCTATTTTGTTAAGAAAAGATGGATCTATTATAGGAAGGGTGGAACATATCGTACGAAATTTGCGTGAGAATAGGCTTAAATTTCAAAAATCAAAAACAAAAAACCGAATGGTTATCAAACGGGGCCTCAACTTTCAATTTTTGTGTAGAATAGTTTTTTGAACTTTCAATTTTGTGTTCACTCGATCCATACCTACTCAAAATTTCTAAAAGTTAACTTATTTATTAGATATAAAAATTAACTTTATATCTAATGAAACTCCAAACTTTGCAATTGTCTAGTAAACTATCTATGAATTTTCTAGACAGCCAAATGTTGTAGAGTCATACCGTTATTCCGTGAAAAAAGTCAAGATGTGTATAAACTAGTTCATACACTCATGGATATCAAGAAATAGAAAAGATTTATAACGAGTTAAAAGACCTTATCATACGTTTCTTGGCAGTTTTAACCTATGTACGCAGCCCCTTGTTTTCAACACAATGTTTTTCGACGGATGACCTATTGGATAAAGTTACCTCAGCATGCTTAGACCAACAAACATCCAAGAAAAGATAATTCATAGAACAAGGGAAGATCAGAAGAATTTCTAAATTGATCAATGCCACTTTTTTTTTAAAAACTGGAAATCAGAGCTTTGCTCCAGTATACCTAGGATAACCACGCTTGTCCTTAGACTAGGCACCGAGAGACATCGAAGGAATGGAGACATGGGAAGTGCCTACAAATTATTGGGGATCAATGCCACATTTTGACTTATGTTTAATGGTTTTCTCTCCCCCACCCCAACATATGGTATGTTAATTGAGTTAATTAAAAGCATACCTATTATTGTTGAAAACGTTGGCTGTACAATGGACTCAAAATCTCAAGCTGAATAATATACAATGGGCACTGCAAGGGAATATTGGGAAAAACAATGAAGGGGAACCATCGTTAGCAAGATTTGCATAAAGAGACCAAAGAGATTTACTCATAACAGTGTATACTGTATACAATCAAGCTCATCTGAATTGAAAAACCATTAGCATCCATAAAGATATACATACAATGATACAAAACCAACATGAGAAAGATTATGATTCATTAAGTACAAATCTTATGGTGTAAGCCAGTAAACAGCAATCTAATCATCAAGAACAAGTATAAAAAAGCTTAATTGGAATAGGAATTGATTGATACTAGCTCTAGAACTGGAAGGCTAATAGATGCTTTCTTAATGAAATGATAAAATGGCTGATTGGATATAATATCTGAACATATTACAGTCAGTTTGTCACTGGTTAACAAAATCATAGAACATTTTTTTTTTTTTTGAAACAAGGATAACCATGCCCGTCCCTAGGCCAAGCACCGGAGACATCGAAGGAGTAATGTCACAGTTGAGTCTTGAACCCGAGACCTTGGGGGAGCATACCCTCAAAGCTCAAGTCTTGAACCACTACGCCACCCTTTGGGGACAAAATCATAGAACTATAAAGAGATGAGATAAAAAATAATGAGGGAAGAAGTCAGTTTCAAGTGCCAGCAGAAAACAAAATTAAAAGGAAAAACATGTATCATCAGCTGAAACATAGACATAGACATGGATGCGAAAAACCAGTTAACGAGGTTCTTTTGAAAGAAAACTTTATCAAACTATATCAGTAATGGAAAAAGATGGTAAGAATGAAGGGAACCGAAAATGTTCAACTTGAGGCTATCCAATTAGTTGAGATAAAAATAAATAAACAGAAGAAGACAAGAATTATCTTCCAATAAAAACCACAAGGCAGCTATTAAGTGAAAGGCCAATACATCTCCCCTACGCCTTTTCTGTTATAAACAAGTATTAGCTAATTATGCTCATGACCAACTAGAACTAATTTTAGGAAGGATTCACCAACCTTGGAGTCAATTTTATAAGATAAACTATATTGAACGGTACGAGATTCTATCTCGAAATCAATTGGCAGTGAGAGAAATAGTCCACATTTCTTATAAAGGTTGTGAGACCAATCCCTCTTTGGGTTCATGAATCTTAGATTGAATCTCAATTTCATGTTTAATGGACTCGATAATAGATAGTACGAGGTTTCATCTCAAAATCCATTGACTATGAGAGGAGTAGTTCTCGTTTCTTATAAAGGTTGTGATGCCTCCTCACTTTTTCAATGTTGAATCCACACCAAACTAAAATGATTAAGTTTCTTTGTACCTAGAAGTTTAAACCCAAGAAGTCACCAAATTGTGAGCAATACCCTCTCTTGTTCTTGGCTTTGAAGATATGATATTCTTCTTCTCCAATCTTCCCAACAAAGTTTTTGTATTATTTTATTTTTTTCATGATAAGATTGCAAGATTTCATTAATTATCCCACAAATTTGCAATTGCCAAGTTTTTCATAATGGCCATTGGCTGACCCTTTAAACCTTAGACTCAATCACTTGAACCAATAGGTCATCACCATGTTTAAGACCACCTGCCTGGCTGCCCAAGCTAGCATTAACTCTTCCAGCCAATTCCCCCATTTTGTGAGGGAAACGACAATACATAAGAAGGCTAGTCAAAAATTAATCAATATCTTCCTCCAAATTTCAATAAATACACATCTCTGAAAATCATATAGCATTAACAATATGGTTAGCAAACATTAACCACCCGGTAATTGAAATCTCCCCAAACATTTTCAACTAATCAGAAAGAAAATAAATCTAAATCCTTGTAATTTATTGGGGTAAAATTTCTCTACAAAAAAATAACATACTTCAAATTGAATCCAAATTTTGTAACTTTGTAAAACTTGAATGCCGCACAACCTTGAGAAAAATAGGAACTCACCGATGAAGAATATAGTCAGCATCAAAGCAAATTGAAGATGCCAGGGTCTGTATATTTTTCGCTGCTGAACCCTGCGAAATAGCTGAGAGAAAATGTACGGTTCGAGTTAGAGTTACATTTCATTTGGACCATAAGGGCACAACAATTTCACAGAACAAAACATACTCCGTTACATGTTCAAATGACTATCTAGAATGGAATATGAGTTGATCTCAAAAAAAAAAAAAAAAAAGGAATATGAGTTCATGCCTCATTATTCCATACAATAATATATGTAGCCCTTTTTCCATTGCAATAAGAAATTATAGCTGTATCAGTTTCATTATAATTTATAAAGATAACAGCCAAAAAAGCAACTAAAAGTTTTGTTTCCTATCAGAAAAGAGAGTAAAAAACTAAGAGATAAACAGAACGAAGTTTACCAAAATTGTGGTTTCCTGCAATGCTCACCTGAGAAAAATTTGCACATCCTCGCATCAAGAATACAGATCCTGATTTTCCTTTTCTTGTAACTTCTAAACTTGCAATAGACTGTTTTCTCTCTTGATTTTCATCTGCGATTACAATTTGCAGGTCAGGAGCAGTTTGTAGACTTGCTCTTCTTGCCTTCGTCATTCTATCCGTTTTGCATACCGCACCATCTACCTTTCCAAAACTTTCTTTCACTTCCAGATCTTTGACTTTTTGTGAGGTTATATCTACGGAGTTAACATATTCACTGCCCTTCATTTTAGAGGAATTACTCAAGCTGCACGAGGGCGTAAGACTAATCTCTACTGCTGCTCGTTGATGATTCTCATATGCGTAACTTTTTGCTGAAGACCTGCACACAGAGGATTCAGTTTTTGCACTATGTGGAACTTGGGATGTTCCAGAGAGAAATGTAGCCAAATCATTGCATTCCTCTTCATTTAGATTCACCCATCGAAGAGGCTGCTTGCCCTCTTTGTCATAAGATTCTCTTAAAGCAGCTTCAACGCGGGAAATTTGATTCCCAATGGCTACAATAAAAAGCCTGTGTCTTTCCCACACATGTTCTTCACTTCTGGAACGATAGCTAACTCCAACAGCCTTCTCAAACTCTTCCAGCTAATTGGCACAGAAGAAACAACATATATAACTATGATTATAAATCAGTATATACACATTGCTTCACAAAAAAATATAAATCTTGCTCAGCTGTCAATATACTTGTACATCTGGATTACCATTCAAGAATCCTAATTACCATTCCATAAGATATTGGAAGATATAGCAGCAGCAGATAGTCAAATGGCAGTAAAAAACTAAAACAGATGCCTTTTTTAAAGTTCAATTCAGTATCCAACCTGCCATTTGGCCGTGCCAAGAGCCGTTTTTACCTCCCCACGTAGTTCGTCCAAATCATCAGGATTGAGCCCCTCTCTTTTCTCACTTACCCATGTCCTAAATGCAAACTCCATTCTGAAATATAAAAACCAATAGGAGTATCAATACAGGAGAAAGAGGCAATAAAGAGCCATCTTCGATTAGCTAAATTTAATGGCCTAGAAAATGGAAGAAAAAATGAAGAAAGCAATAGAATCCCCTAAAGCCTAGTATAAGTTATAGAATCCAGGGCAGCATTCCAACTGCAACAAACAGAAAAAAAAAACTTCATGGTTGGATAAATTTTGGTTCTTGACTCCGATGGGTATGGAGACTTGAGGTCTCCAAGGTATCCTCGTTTGAAAGTCCCACGTTTGAAACTCATGAGTGACCTTAATAGTAAAATCCCATACGGTCTTCCGAGTCCAAGCCATGAAACAGGCCTAGTGCCCCAGGCATGTAGTGCAGCTTTTCAGTTATAAAAAAAACAATTTAGGATCTTGAACCATCACTACAGTAGAAATTACCATACAAATAAAACACAGAACATAAGCTTAAACATCTTGAAAAACATAGAGTGATAAGAATAAGAACTCAAAAGAACCGAAAAGGGGAAAAGAACGAATCATTCATAAACAGATCATCCAAACAAAATCAACCATTCCCAGAACACAAATCAACCATCAGAATTAAACATCCACAAAAAAAAAAAAAAAACCAGAACAAATCAAGCAGATATCGAGAAAAAGAAAAACCCCAAATGAAATTACGAGTCTAAAACGTACGTATCGGCGGATTCTTGGACCTGCTCGGCGGCAGAAAAGAACCCATCCTTCTTCCACAAATCGAAGCTATTTGCAACCAACATTTGTGGGATAAAAGGGGTAGAACAGAAAATATGATGAAAGAACAAGAACCAAGGTTTAGAAATTGAAAATCAAATGGTGGAGCAGCTCAAAGGGGTTTGATTTTAGAGTAATTTCTCTGTTGGGTGCTTGAGAAAAGCAAGAACAGAGATGAATGCAATTGCAAAGAGCCCAAAAAGCTCTCACAGACATCAAACACAAATGGAGTTCTCTCTATTGTTGTGTTGATTCTTGCTTGCTTCTGTGCCTTTCTTTTCTTTTCTTTTCTTTTAGCTAATAATTAAAACAATGGGATTGGAGTTTATAAATAAATAGTAATAATATTATTCTCTCTTTTTCTTTTCTTTTAAATCATATAACTCTCTTTTTTAATTATTATTATTATTATATCATAATCCACTTTTTTTTTATACAACAATATTCGGGGGAGAAATTCGGACTTGAAACTTCATAGTTACTAGATCGTACAAGGTGGCGATAGACGATTGGATTTTCAAGAAGAAGAAGAAGAATAATTCATAATTTATTTATATTTTCCGCTAAACTTAAGTTCAACGTTCGAGTTTTTTTATTCTAACAATATTTATAAGTACAAATTCAAGTTATGAGTTCTAACTCTCTTTTTCATCTGTTGTTAGAACGTTCAAAAAATATTTTTAAAAAAAAACCTTCCAAAACTATCTTGACTAAACAAATTCAATTCAACTTGAATATATTGAAGACTTATAAAATTCAATTCAACTTTAATAAATCAAAGACTTTTTCAACTAAATTTTTATAGTCACTCTAGAAAAAATAATATAGTTTACAGATATCATATTATTATTATTATTATTATTGAATAAAAATAATATCTCGAATGAGAGAATGTTTTAGTTATACTTGAACTATATTCATTTTAATTTATGTATTTACTAGTAAATTTTGTATTTTATATAACTAAATAGGTCGCAACTTATCTAACGTGAAGTTATTTATTGTTATAAAAAATTCATTGATTAAATTTATAATTAAGACAAGTTTTAAAAAATAGTTAAAAGTTGAATTACTAAACAAAAACCAAAGACTGTTCTAAAAATAATATATATGATTCAATAAAACATTAAAAAGGTGACTGTGACTAAAGTATATACTTTAAATAAAGTTTAGAAATTAAATAAATATTTTGAATTTTAGAGGCTAAAATAAAATAAAATAAAAAATAGAATATATATAAGAAGAGACGGCGTCGGCAACGGGAAAGGATGAATGGGACAAGTTTGTTGAGCTGCAAATTTGCAAAATGCCACTCTGTCAATTTTAATTGGGCACTAGTTTTATGTGAAATGTGGGCCACCAAAATATGTTAAATAATAAATTTTAGAAGAAATTTTTGGGGATTTTTCATTCATAATATATATAATAAAAAAAAATTATAGGATTAACAATTTTTAGAAGAAATTTGTGTATGACATAAAATTGAGGGAGTCTAATAAAAAGAAATTTTTATATGTTTGATGCCTTCCATCCATGTAATTGATAGTTTTCAATGTACATATAGTTTTCAATTAATAACATAAATAATTTTTAATTAGTATCCAATTTTTAATTACTATCAAATATAGTTTTCAATAGTATAGTATAATAGTTAGTATTAAGAGACAGACAATTGAAAGATGCAAAAGAAATATTAAAAAAATTATTATGAGTGAAATATTTTTTTTAATAAAATAGACCATAAAAAAGAAATTGCAAACTAGAGCGAATTCTTTTCTTTTTTCTTTTTTTTTTTTGTAACAAAACTTTTAAACTTTAACTTCCAATAGGCATTTCTTTTTGTTAAAAGTGTCAATAGGGGGAAAGAAAAAAAATGAAAATTGATTTTAATGATGGATCATTTATATTTGAAAACCATCTTGAGTAAAAGTTCAATACCATGATGACGATTTTGATAATAGAAAAGTTACAAGTTGAATTGAAGTAAAAAAAAAACTATATTTAATTGATGTGAACTTAACCTTTATAAATCCAATTTATCGATAGCTTAGACTTATATTAATATAGTATTAGTGTGGTTAATTTTAGTTATATTGTGAGGTTTATTGGACTTCTTAAGTTAGATTATATGCTTTCATGCTATAGTATATTGAGTATGTTTATTTTATTTTATTTTATTTATTTATTTTGAGTAGTTGGGGAAAGGAAGATTACAAATATCGATTCTAGGAATCGAGTCTGTGATCGTGGAGTAGAAATGGATTAACATCAAACCAGATAATCAATCGCACGGTCGATTCATTCGATATTGAGTATTTGTAATGTATTTTGCACAATTATGCCTCCACCAACATTTTTTATTCTTATTACAATTTATCTCTATTTCAGTCTTCTCTTTCATTTCTTCTCAATCTCAAACTCTGTTAATAGAATAGAAATCTTTGAAGTTTTATGTTAAAGGAATATGAAAAAAATCAGACTAACAAACTTTTTTTTTGTCTGTCACCTCTTTCCCACATTTTGATATCAACAATAATATTGAGTGTTTAGGAAAATATTACCTACTTTTTTAAAAAATTGATCAAATTCACAATTTATTCTAAAATTATTTTACAAAAATATAATTTCAACCAAGTAAAATAAACAAATGGTTGGTGCTCATTGTTGAATATACAACTAATTATCTATCATTGTCACATTGGTTGACAAAGAAATGTTATTTGTTGGTGGAGTTGGAAATTGCATTATTTCAATATAATCATTGCTTTATGAGTAGAGAAAAAGAATTTAACTGTGAGGAGGAATATTTCTTTCTATGTAACTTTTATATTAATTTAACATCATGATTGATTTTGTCAAAAAAAAAAAAAATCATGATTGATAATTATGTAATAAATATTTTCTTCATGTTTTAAGTTTCCCTACTAAATTCAACATGAATGGTCTACTTTGGCTACATTTCAAAGTTCAATAATATTAGTCTTATTATCTTTAAGATTGACTTCATTCAAATTGAGCCTACGATGTTAAAGTTGACAACATTACATGAATACTTTTTTTAATTTTGACAAAAAAAAGAGCTGCATTCACAAGATAATTTTCATTTTGTTTTTTTGTTTTATATATAAAAAATAGGATAATATTTTAATCATACTACCTTAAAGTGTGGTTGAAGGAAAAATCATATTTAGACAATTTTACCCCTTAAGTCATACTCTAAATTACAAAAATGTCATTTATTGGGATATAAAATAAAAATCAAATAACGAAGAAGATATTTATAATATCATTTAGATTTTCATCCGTAGAATATAAGATATTTTTATCAAATATCATAAATTTTATAACTAAGTTAAAAGATAAGAGATTTCAACAATCTATTTACCATATCATTTAAATTTTCATGTAGAAAATAAGATATTTTTAACAAATCTCATAGATTTTATTTGACATTTTATATTCTAATTAAAATAATAAATTTAATTTTCCAATCGTGTGAATAGTTGTCTACATTTTGTTTACAAGAACTCTCTCTCTTTGCTTGGATTTATTTTTCTTTATTATATTTACCTTAACTTTCATCTAATTTTTTTTTTGTGCAATAATTTTTGTAGGGATTTTTTTTGCATGATTGTTGTCTTTCAAAAAAATAGTTGGAGATCGAGAAATTTTTTTTTGAAGAATTATAAGATTATCATCTGAGGTTAGTGCATGAATTCTTCAATTTCAAAAGTTTGGTAACAATGATTTCCTACCATATATATAGTTCTCTATATTTTGTTTACAAACACATTTGAAACTTTCTTTTTGCTTGGGGTTACTTTCATGGTTTTTTTTATAATAAAAAATTTAGTTATCTTATTTTTGTTGGATTATTTACCTCTAGGGATATTTTGTTGCTTAATTATTGACTTGAAGATGTGAGATTTTTTTTTTTTTAAGAATGATAAAATTATCATTTGAGATTAAATGTAAGTTCATAGATGTATACAAATAAATATATTTAGCTTATTTATATTTAAAATTATAATAATGATATAACTCTTATAAATTTTATAATTCAAGAGTAATTGGTCTATTAATTGATAAATTGAGAAAAATTAAAGAGCATCGATTTTTAAAAATCAGAGATAAAATTTAATTTTAATTCAATAAATTTTATTAATTTTTTTTAAAATAATAACACCTATTATTTTTTTAAGCTAAAAATAAATAATTAACTGCTTTTTAACATAAATGTGAATTTTAATAAATTTAATTAACGTGAAAAAATGGTTATAAAATTCAATATTATATTGAAATTATTATTTGATGATTTAAATTTAACTTAAAAATGTAAAAAAACAATTTATTATTATATATATATAATTTATTATTTAAAAAATTATCACGTGCTAGCGCCATGCTAAAATTCTAGTACTCGTAAAAGTCGTCTGAGATAAGAGTTGGAATTTTTGGTAAATAGTTGTGATGCAACTATAGTCTAGTTTTATGCTTCTATTTAAAAATGGAAATATTAAGATTATTGTTTTAATTTTGTAGTTGTTGTAAGGGGTCTCTTTTAGTAGACTTTTTTTGTCAACAATTGTTCTTTTTATTATTTTTTTTTTAAAAGTGAAAGTATATAACTATACAAAAGTTAAAATTGAAGATTTCATTATCGAGAGTGTTATATAGCACACAAATTTTATTATTCAACGATACAAAAATTTACCATTAAATAAATATTAGGCATATCAAAAATGAATTTGACTTCTCATTGAAATATAATGTTCAACCATAAACAAGAGATTAAAAGTTTAAATATCTACCTCATTTATTTATTTATTTTTTTTTTTTTTTGAGATTCTACCTCATTTATTAACCAATGTTATATAACACAAAATTTTGTATATTTCATGAGATTAACAAGTTCACATTGACACTAATAAATACACATTAACTATGTGTTTGACTTCTACTATAGAAACATAGTTTATATGGTTAACATTTTATACACTCGATTAAAATATTAAAAATTCTCATCTTTAGCTCATATTCCACGTGTCTAACTTAAAAAATGATAAATAATTTAGGCCTAGTTTGTTAACCATTTGGATTTTTGTTTTTAAATCTATCAAATTTAAGCTTATTTCTACTCAAATTTCCTACCATGTGCTCCATCTTTTCTACAATGTATCCATATTTTCTTAAGAAGGTAGAAGAATACTAACCAAATTTCAAAAACATGAACAAGTTTTTGAAAGTTACTTTTTTTTTTTTTATAAATTTTGGTTTTGTTTATTAAAATATAGGTTAGATGTAGATATCCAAATAAGAAAAAAAGGTATAGAAATATAGTTGTTGTAGGTTTAAATTTCATAAACAAAAAACGAAAAACAAAATAGTTATCAAACGAGACTTTAATTGTCAACTCAAGCGACCAACTGACAAATCACATAACCATTTAAAGTTTTATATAAAGAAAACAATTCAAATATACTTGGATTAAAATGGAAAAATCAACAAATCCCATCCACAAGCTTTTATGGAGGGTTATTAGGTGCAAATGACATGGACTACAAACAAAAGCAAAGCATTATCATTTTCAATGCCCAAATTGATTTAAACAACCACTCAACAAAAGAAAAGCATTTAAAGCTATAGTAGGTCAGAATTGCACCAAGGAAACAATGGAAATCAGCCTCAATCCAAGCTGCATTCCAATAAGCAAAAGAATTCCTAATTGTATATTATTCTAACATCATATATCTCCAAGTAAAAAAGCTCACAACATGATCAGATCAGTGAACAGTCAATCACTTGCAAATCATCCACATTTTAGCCTAATTTTGATACAAACACCCTATCTACTTACAGGGACTAGCAATCTGCCTTATGATAAGATTTCAAAACTGGCTTACCCGGAACAAGCATACTCGAAGCTTCGTGTTTGTAGCCTCGAGTGTACTCGTCCATGCATTTTCATAATTCAAGTTTAACTGCTCCGATACCGGCATGACATGAAGTCACGCATGAGGAAACTATCCTCCTTTGTAGATCTTTGTAGTTCACTGCTAGCTTTATATCCCACTCTGTACTTTTCCTACAAGAACCCCAAAACTTTCAAGTTTATTCCATGGAAAAGTGTTGCTTTCACGTACAGATGAATTATATTAAAACAACAATCAATCCAAAAGATTAATACAATGAATTTGAGTAAATTTAATTCTATAAATCAACACTCTCTCTTATTGGTACACTTGAAAATTTGATAATGCCCCTAAAATGGAAATCAATATTAATTGGGGATGAAACTACTTGCCATTAGTTTGAACTTAAGACCAATAACTCTGATACCATGTTTATGATAAATCACTGATCAACTAAAAAGCTTAAGCTGACGGCTTGGAGTAAATTTAATTATATCAACTAAGATACAATTTATGCTCTTAATTACCTGTCTTCATTCTCGTCTTCAAGATTTTCCATCATTCCATCAAAGATTGAGAGGAGTTCATTGAGCACTTTCATTTCATTTTCCAAGCTTTCCGGCAGCTATAAGGTTAAGACAATGACAGTAACTAATGAACAGAATTCTCAATCCCACAGAGAGTGAGAAATGAGCAAAAGCAAGATGAGAATTAAATTACCTTACGTTTGGCATAGACTTCAGAGAACATAGCTTGTCGAAAACAGTCTAACAATGGCGAGGGCAAACCGTAATGGAATATGCTTTGGTTCTTCGACAACCAAGTTCCCCTTATCATATGATTAGTCCAATCTGACGTGATGCTATTGCTATCACCATCGCCGAACTCAATGTCTGAACACACAAGTAAACAAGAGTAATATAAGAAAGGCATATCAAAGTAAGCAAAGCATCATTCAAAATGTCTACTTGGTAGAACAAGAAGATACCTAATGGAATGACATCATTTAGGTTGTCTCCTTCAGGAAAAAAACCATAGAAAGTAACCAGATGAGAAGCGGAATAATTCCCATAGCTAAGATAACATTCTTCTCCTGCACGGCACGGTCTTGATAGGCGGAATTTCAAGGAATTTGTATCTGAATTGACTTTGCCATAGTATATTATATGCGGATGTACCTATACCAAACAACCAAATAGCAATGTTGTAAAGGAAAATGGGACCTCAAATTCAAAATAGTAAATCAAACAGAATGTCACTCGAGTTTAACGTGAGGAAAATGTTGTAATCGTATTAAATCACCAATGAATTCAAAAGTTTACGTTGATAGATTGAAGTAAATTTAATTATGACATACATTTATTTGGGATAACAAGTAATAGCAGATACCAAACAATGAACGGAATTACGACTTTACTTGAACATGATCTATTCTATAGGGGAAAATTGGTGTATAGGGGGGCAAAAGAAACAAGACTCTGGGGGGAGACAACAGTAACATACCGAGTGGTTGAGAAAACCTGCAATTGGAACCAAGCAGGTTCTAAGCTTTCCATCAGGAAACAGGATTTTCAAGCTATTTGAATACCAAAGTTCACAAGCCCATAAGAACTGCTCCCACGTGTAGAACTCTTCAGGGAAAACATCAGGATGGTTTTTACATAAGGCAGGAAATAACTCATTGTATTGTTCACGCAGGTGCTGCAAAGAAGTTAACATTACATATAAATATAAATACAAGTCAAAAATCAAATTATCATAACCAAAATTCAGTCCATCAAAATGAAATAGAAAACAGTAGAAAGTGAGCTAAATACCCAACCTTTAAAAGTGAACCAGACCAGAAAAATGATTTAGTTTTTTTTCACTTTATTTCAGTTAATTTCTACTGCATCTATCCAAACTTCCATGACCCCCGGAAATATATGAGAAAAATGTATTGAGATTACTTTTTTATCAAATAATCAGAGAAAAGTATAATCATTGCTTGTCACTAGAGGTTGTTTCAACATATAAATATTGGCCAAGAAGATTTGTAAGATCCGAACCTCTTTTGCCTGCATTATCTCGTCGAGAAGTAGGGTTCCATCCAAAGTTGTAATCGCACCAACTCCAAAACTCAACCCTGTGAACTTATCGTAAAATCTTAGACTAGGAAAATACATTATTTCATTCAAATTTCAGAACACGTTTAGGGTTCAGATTATTCAATCATCACTGCAGTTTTGCCATTTTACTACTTTAGTGCTCAGAAGTCTAATTGCAATAATGATATTCTAATTACAAAGGAAAGGTTAGAGCGCGAGAGATAAAAAGAATGCAGCTAAATTACTATGTTACAACCTTGCCATCAAATTTTCAAGAAGCAAACACACCAGTATCGAATTAGAAAAAAAATTCAGCAGTGAAAGAACATTTTAGGATAGCTCCTAACAAAAACAACGATCTGAAAAATATTGAAAATGGAACAAGAATTACAAGGTAAACTTGTGTAAGACAATTAGAACCTCCCCTTGCGTATACTAACCCAAAACCCCTAAACATTCGATAACTTCTTGCAATCGCTCTTAACAAGATACCTAACTAACTCTCTAGCTAATTACACACGTGCCCTTACTATTAACCTAAAAGTTGTGCTAACTTCTAACTGAAAATTTTACAAGCAAGCAACAAGAAAAATCAACCATTAGATAAATGTGCGTCCAAATTTTCATTCTGAACACAACAGTAACACAAGAAGTCAGTGAGAACCATCTATAGGTAATGATAAATACCAGTATTAAACGCCTCTGGTAGTGTATCAAAGTAGACCTTGAATTTGGAATCGGCAGCGTGCTTTTCCTTCATACTCCATAGCAACAGCATTGTCTCAGGCAACATGCCTTCCATCTTTGATAATATGGGATACTGAAATTTAAGCATAAAGTCGTGATGGTTCTACCTTCTCTTTGTCATTATTCATTCCAAATTTCTCTCTCTACATTACAGTGGGCATTACTTCGAGTAGTATTTCTAACTACCATATTCTGCTTACTCAATGTAAAAGACCATCTAAATATAGTGGGGTGTGTAACAAAGCCTTCAAATGAAATTGTCTATCGGGAAATTGATACGATCCCACGTTCGTTGAAAGTTTACTCAAGGCGAACCAAGAAGTGACGGATTCTTTTTATTGCTTTATTAAATATAATTATGTTTTGCTATTTAAGTTGTATTGGGCTTTTGGGCCTTAAATAGGGTTATTTACTTAATTAGGTTAAATCTTAGGTTTACTATAAAGAGGAGATGTTAGGCCTCTAGGAATTCATTCAAACAGTTGTCGTCTTTGTATTTGGCTCTTTGAGAGATCCTCTCGGGAGAATTATCATAGTTTCGTAATAAAATAGTAGTAGATTCTATCATTTTGGTATCAGAGCCATTTACCGATCCGGGAATGGTGACCACTAAGATGGAAACAAGGATGCAAGAATGCGAGGAAGGGTCGGAGGAATTGACGAGGAGGTTGAAGGATGTAGAAGCAAGGTCGGAATCGCTTGAAGAACGTTTGGGGAAAAAGATGGATTTGAAATTCGAACAGCAGGATGTGAAGTTCGAGATGATCAACCGGAGCCTGCAGCTGTTAATGGAAGCGAGGCAAGGAGACAAGGGGAAGGGGCTGGCGATTGAGGCTGCGGGCGAGGGAGAGGGGGCGGCGGCTGTGGCTGGCACGGCGGGCGAACAAGGGGACCAGGGGTCGGGCGCGGAAGGAAGGTCGTCCGGAGAGGAGGTGGGCGCGATGAGGGGCTACAGCGGGGCTGGGCGAGCGACTGTGGGTGTCGGGCCTGCGGGGGGTAGCGTCGGTCTGGCGATCGGCGCGGGCGACGCGAGCAGGGCGGGCGGCGGGGTCTGTCCGCGAGGGGTGACCGGAGGGGTTGGTGCGGTCGGGCGGAGGCGTGGGTCGTGGGTGCTGGGGCCCAAGCGCGGGGAGCGTCGGGCAGGGCGAGGTGGGGCGTCGTGAGGCCTGGGGGGCGTGCGGCGAGCTCCGGGGCGGCGCGAGCGGGCGAGGCATCTGGGGCGGGCCTGGGGCGGCCAGCGGGGTCGGGTTCGGTGGGCATGGGCGTGGGCGAGCGAGAGCGCAGGTGGGGCGCAGGTTGGGGCGGTGAAGGCCGGGGATGGGGCGCGCAAGACCGGGCTGGGGTCGGCTGGACCGAGCCGGTTCGGGTCGACCGGGTTGGACCAGAAGGAGAATTTTCAGACATGGGCCGACGGGGGTAGTGGGATGGGCTCGAAATTCGATCGGCAGGGGTATTCTCGGGTCGATGGAAGGGAAAACGGGTTTGCTGAGGAAGGGAGAGTGCGCATCGGTTATGAACGACCGATAGCGCATGACGGTTGGAACGATCGGGGTTGGGATGGTTGTAACCTAGACGGAGAGCGGAATGATTGGAGAGATAGAGAGTGGTTGTGGGTGAAGCGCCAGGGACCGGAGCAAAGCGGTCGAGATGGTCCCATGGTAGATAGGAGGTTACAGAAGTTGGAGATGCCTGTATTTAAAGGGCTAGCAGATGAGGACCCTGAAGGATGGTTATGCCGCGTCGAAAGGTACTTCTGGGTGAATCGGCTGACGGGGCACGAAAGAGTTGACGCTGCAGCTTTGTGTATGGAAGGAGAGGCACTAGAATGGTTACAGTATGAGGAGGACCGTGCTCCGATTGCTTCGTGGGAAGAGTTCCGAGAATTGTTGTTGCATCGTTTCCAAGCGACGATCAATGACAATAAATATGCTAATTTGATGAGTCTGCAGCAAGTCGGGACCGTAAGAGAGTATCGCCGGTTGTTTGAAAAATATGCAAAAGGTATACGCGACATCAGTGCGAGTGCCTTGGAAGGGAAATGGGAGAGTGGTCTGAAGGCGGAAATTAGGAGTGAGATGAGGAAATTGAGGCCCGTGGGAATTCAGGACAAGAAGTTCATGGCACAGGTAATTGAGGATGACCTGGCTTTTCGAAATCAAGCAAAAGGAGGGGGCATTTCAGCAGTAGTTAAATCAGGGATGGGATCCGGGGCGGTTAGTGCGAAGGTGGCGGGAGGATCAAACCTTAGAACTCTCGCTTTCACTCCCAACCGATCAACTCCATCGAATACCCTCACCCCTGCAGTTCCCTATAAACGACTTACGGATAATGAGATCCGTATACGAAAGGATAAGGGACTGTGCTTTAGATGCGATGAGAAGTTCGTTCCGGGACACCGATGTAAAAAGAAAGAGCTGCAGGCACTTGAGATACTTGTAGTATGCGATAGGGTGGATTGTCTGGGAGATGACGAAACCGATGAGTCCCAGGATTATGTGGCCGAGGAGGAGAGTGTTGAGGACACTGGGGATACACCGAATATAGCAGCGCTATCCTTGAACTCAATGGCAGGGCTGAGTTCCCCGAAAATGCTTAAAGTGACAGGCTCAATACAGGGGCACGAAGTAGTTGTATTGATCGATAGTGGGGCTACGCATAACTTTGTATTCGATGACATTGTGGCTAAATTGAAATTACATGTGGAGCCGTCCGATGATTATGGCATTATGTTGGGGACTGGGGATTCTGTGAGAACGGCGGGCATATGTAAGAATGTGGAACTTCAGTTGGCCGAAGTGCGAATAGTGAACGATTTCTTGCCTTTACCACTGGGTAGTGCAGATGTGATTTTGGGCGTGGTGTGGCTAGCGACGTTGGGAAAAATCGAATTTGACTACCGTGCACTAAAAATGCAATTCACACTGGGACGTGGAAAGGTCGAGTTACAAGGCCAGCCACGGCTGGTCAAGGCCCAAGTCTCATTAAAGTCCATGATGAAATCCTTACGGCCAGAGGATCAAGGACTCTTGGTCGAGTTAAACATGCTCGAGGCACCGATACCAACGCGAGAACAGACCGGAGCTCTACCAGATCTGTCTCAGGTACCCACAAAACTGCACTCTGTAATTCATTTTTTCTCACCAGTTTTTGAATCATTGGCGAGACCTACCCGCTTAGCGGAATTGTGATCATGCTATTGAACTAATGGCCGGCAAGGATTACGTAAATGTACGTCCGCATCGCATCTGCACCTGATATCAAAAGAATGAGATTGAACGATTAGTGGGTGAAATGTTGTTGGCAGGAATTATCCGTCCTAGCACGAGCCCGTTTTCCAGCCCAGTTTTGTTGGTAAAAAAAAGGACGGAAGTTGGCGTTTTTGTGTAGACTACCGAGCCCGAATCGAACAACAAGCGATGCGATAAATATCCGATACCTTTGGTTGACGAGTTGTTGGATGAGTGCATGGAGCGACAAAGTGTTTTGAAAATTGACCTTAAGGCGGGTTATCATCGGATCGTGTTAAGCCAGCTGATGTACATAAGACGGCCTTTAGAACTCACGAGGCCACTATGAATTTGTAGTCATGCCCTTTGGATTAAGAAATGCTCCCGCTACGTTCCAATCGGTTATGAATGAGATTTTGCGTCCGTTTCTACGCCAGGTTTGTGCTAGTATTCTTTGATGATATTTTGATCTACAGTCTGTCCATCCAAGATCATAAAGAGCACCTAGTTCAAGTTTTTCAAGCGTGCATGAGCCCATGCATTTGTAGCCAATGCCAAGAAATGTCAGTTTGGACTAAGCCGGATTGAGTATTTGGGGCATTTTATATCTGCCGAAGGAGTGGCTGCCAATCCAGAGAAAATTGCGGCCATGTTACGTTGGCCAAGTCCCAGAAATATTAAGGACCTACGGGGTTTTCTTGGGTTGACAGGTTACTACCGTCGTTTCGTGGCAAATTATAGGTCGATGGCTTTTCCGCTGACTCAGTTGTTAAAAAAAGGGAAGTTTGAATGGAGTCCGCTAGCAGAGGATTGCTTTCAGAGACTTAAGCACGCCATGAGTAGTGTGTCCGTCTTACGATTGCCAGATTTTGATCAATTGTTTGTTGTGGAAACTGATGCTTCCGGTATCGGGGTGGGCGCCGTCTTGATGCAACAGGGGCAGCCGTTGGCCTATTTTAGTAAGGCCTTGCCTATAACCCACCGCGTGAAGTCTGTATATGAGCGCGAGCTGATGGCCATCGTATTTGCCGTCTGCGTTTGGCGTATTCTTGGGACATCATTTTGTCGTCCGTACGGACCAAAAAAGCCTCAAGTTTCTGTTAGAACAACGGGTGGTTGATGGGGAGTATCAGCGGTGGATTGCGAAGCTTCTAAGTTATGATTTCCATATTGAGTATAAGAAGGGCCTAGAAAACAGAGCGGCAGATGCTCTCTCTCGAATGCCGGCGGCAGGAGAATTGAGCATGTTGAGTTGTGTGGTCGGGGTTAATACAGCTGTGTTCACTCAGCAGGTACGGGAAGACGTGAAGTTGTTGGCTATTTATACCGCCTTGGTTGCCGGTGAGGCGAGCCCGCCGGGTTTTTCCGTCAGGGGTGATGTGCTATTGTACCAGGGTCGACTGGTGCTACCTCCGACATCTCCTACGATTCCTTTGTTATTGACTGAGTTCCATGGAGGAGCCATCGGGGGGCATTTTGGGGTCCTCAAGACGTATCAACGTCTGGCTAAAGAGGTGTATTGGACGGGCATGAAGGCTCGTGTACGTGCGTTTGTGGCCGAGTGTTCAGTTTGCGTGCAAGCAAAACATTTGTCGTTGTCCCCAGCGGGCTTATTACAACCATTACCGATTCCAGAACGAGTTTGGGAAGACATCTCTATGGATTTCGTGGAGGGACTTCCTCGTTCAGAGGGTTATGACACTATTTTTGTGGTGGTCGATCGGCTTTCGAAGTATGCTCATTTTATACCCCTTCGACACCCATTCACTTCTCTCACAGTGTCCCAGGTCTTTATCCGCGAGGTGGTCCGGTTGCACGGGGTACCTAAGAGTATCGATCGGACCGTGACAAGATTATTCACTAGCCTGCTATGGGAGGAACTGTTCAAGGCTTCTAGAACGCAGATGATTGCGCAAGAAGACGACTTATCATCCACAGACGGATGATCAAACCGAGGTCGTGAACCCGTTTGGAATCATATTTAAGATGCTTTGTGTTGACACACACCGACGAAGTGGTATCGGTGGTGGCATGGCATTGAGTTCGGCTTTAATACGTCGTACCATTCTTCTACAGTATGACACCCTTTGAGATTGTTTATGGGGCGCTTCTCCACCGACAATTTTGGGTTACGATTATGGGGCTAGCCCGGTTGCGACCGTGGATTCGTTAATGGTGGAACGCGATAGAATGTTGGATAAGCTTAAGGCAACTTTGTTGCGATCGCAACAGTTGATGACGGATCGTGCTAATGCCAAACGTCGGGATGTTCAGTTTGATGTGGACGATTTGGTGTATGTTAAGCTCCGTCCCTACCGCCAGTCTTCATTGGCGAAATTTAAGCACCCCAAGTTAGCACCTCGATTTATTGGACCGTGATCGAGTGTTAGCTCGGTGGGGGCGATTGCATACCGATTGGAGTTACCACGCATCGTGAAGATCCACCCGGTTTTCCATGTATCCGTGCTGCGTAAGGCGGTTGGTTCCCCTAACCTAGTTTTCCCTACACCGGCCTTGGTGGGAGATGACTTAGGCGTGCTGGTTTGTCCCAAGGCTGTTTTGGGCATGCGGGAGTCTCCACAGGATGATGGGTCGCGCCAGATTTTAGTGCAGTGGGAGGGGTCAACTCCTGACGATGCTACCTGGGAGTCCGCTGCTGATCTCGAGCTTCAATTTCCGGACTTTCACCTTGAGGACAAGGTGGCTTTTTGGGGGGGAAGTATTGATACGATCCCACGTTCGTTGAAAGTTTACTCAAGGCGAACCAAGAAGTGACGGATTCTTTTTATTGCTTTATTAAATATAATTCTGTTTTGCTATTTAAGTTCTATTCGGCTTTTGGGCCTTAAATAGGGTTATTTACTTAATTAGGTTAAATCTTAGGTTTACTATAAAGAGGAGATGTTAGGCCTCTAGGAATTCATTCAAACAGTTGTCGTCTTTATATTTGGCTCTTTGAGAGATTCTCTCGGGAGAATTATCATAGTTTCGTAATAAAATAGTAGTAGATTCTATCAGAAATATACCTTATCAAGGATGTAGCCCAGGCCCCCTAATCTCACCGGCCTCTTCAAAGAAATTAACTAGCACTTGCATCAACCAAAAGTAACTAATACAATTGTGCATGGCTGGTTATACAAATTGCATCCAGTGTTATGTGAGGAAACACAAGTCCCAACTGAAAGAGATACCTAGGTAGAAAAGTTTTTTTTTTACACAAAACTGACATAACTTCAGCCATACCGCTAAGTAATCAATTGTCAATGCATGCATGCTTTAGAGGAAACAAAGTAACGTCAATGCACCTCAACTGGTGGAGAGAAAAATTCTCTTATATGATAAAAAAAACAATTCTTGAAAACATAAGGAATTGAAAAATGATTTAACTCTAGATATAACTCATAAGAAGGTTTCAAAAAAAAAAAACTCAAGATATAAGCATTTACTTACCTATGCAACAGAGCAGTGTTAAAGATGAGAAGAGGAATTGAAAAATAGCATCTCAAAAGTGAGAGTTATTAAGGAATCCACTTCATACAAGGCCAAGATGTACTTCTTTTAATACCATTATTCTGTCAGAAAGTTCTAGAAGATTCAAATTCTAAGATTGAAAAAAACAACAGGGATAGATTTACCATGGTGGTTTTATGCACAAGTTCCTCCGAAATGATAATAGCCAGAGGGATCTCCAATATACTGTCACCAACGTCTAGATCTTCTTTCGCTATGGCTCCTCTACCAGCACCTTCAACATCTATATGAAGAATAAAGCATACAATTTACAATTCCTTGGTATTAGAAACTTATGCAACAAATCAAAATCAAGCATCAATAGATGTGAATCACAATGAATATAAGAAGCTGTGATGGTGACTTACAAGCTATCTGCAAGCTTGTTCTAACACCATTGCTCTCACCCCACTGTAACAAACAATTTTCTTTCACGCAACTGTCTTCCAAAGTTGTTGCTTTCATGCTATATACACCTCCATACACATGAATCATACGAAGAACTGCTTTCCGTAGTTCTTGCAGGACATTAAATTGGGCAGGCTCATAACCAGCGAGAGATTTTTCCTCAACTAGAGAAACTATTGTATTGAGAGCCTCCATTTCATTCCTGGGACTGTAGGAATCTGCTGGTGTACATGTGTCATCGTCTCCAAAATACATTTCATGCTGCACCTCAATCATTACAGTAGCTATCAATAACTATTACATACATTAGATGGATTTCACTCCTGAAAACCATTAATATTTCAATACATGACAGGAAAACATTGACCTAGAGAAACTCTTCAGGTTACCTCATTTAAGTGAATAATTCTTGCAATTTGTACCAGTTCTTTCAGAACAGTATCTACTTCCTCGGGACCCAGAGAGCACTTCATGTAAATACAATTCTCAACCTTGAAACCATGTCTTTCTAATAATTTCTACAGAAAGATGTAAGAAATAATAAGTAGTAAATCAGCAGTATGTTAGAGCATTAAACTGTGTCCACCAAATGACCAAACAAAATGATGCCCAACAGATCAAAATAAACAAATTCTCAAAGAAATATATGTAAATAAGATAAATGGTGAACCTAGTTTGATTACATAGATTGAACTTCCTAGGTTGATTGTCAATTATATTTATGTCAGAAGAGATAAACTTCCTAGGAACCTTTCCTTGCACTTCCTTTATATGGGAACACTTCACGAATGGCTTTTGCATCCCCAAGCCTTATAACCCAAATTGTGAGGTTTAAAGAGAATAATAGAGCATTCATGAAGGGATAAAGATTATCTAGGCTTCTAAAGTTTATGTAATTGCTTGGGAAATGTAGATCAAAAGAATTTCATGCAAATTATTAGAAGACAAAGTGAAACTGATCCACACAAGGTTCACTTAAATGCCGGCATGGATTTTAGTTAGTAGAGTTTGGGAGCATGCCAATTTTGATAATTAAAAGTGGGAGGGATGGTATACCAATAAATATGAACTTCTATCCATTTGGCTTCCATTTTCTTGATATGATTTCTTGCTAAAAATAATATATTGCAACTAGCAAGAGACTTTGGTTAAAATCACCTGTTCTATGTATGTGTTGGTTTCCTCTTTACTATTGCTTATCTACGTGCATAACTTATAATCATCTTCATCATTCACATGAATTTGTCATTCTTATTATTACACTCAAAAAGTAGGAAAAGAAAGCCAAAAAGATAATCTAAAATTATTGTCAATAAAAGGTAGGAAATTCCACAACTTCTGCTCACTTTCTACATTTTTTCTGAACAAGACAGCAGTATACAAGAAAAATGCTGCTATTCATACTTTACCTTCTTTTTGCCGAAAAGAAGGTCATTTCGGCCTAATGCAAGACATAGCATGCAGTCGTTGGCATCTCTTACTACCTTAGACGAGGAAGGCTGCAACAAAATCAATTGCAACAAACAGTTCATAACTAAATTACAAATTATCTTTTATCTTTAAAATATTACATTACGTGTAGATTGGGATGATACAAATCTACGACAGGAAGTAGAGAAACCTTAGTTTCTTATAAAATTACAGAAACGCTGAGGAACTAATTATCTGATACGCTAAGCTCTTGTTGAATAGAGTTACATATAAATTAAAGAATATATCGACATGAAACATTGGATAGCTCTCAAATTTCACAATTGAAGTACTTATTATATGGAATAGATCGATTTCTTTACTTCTTTTTCCTTTTAACATTAATTTTTCAGATCTCTCAGTTCACAAATCTTTTCACATGAACAGAGATCTAGAATTTCAAAGCAAAGTTTCCCACTCCAACACAGTTATAAACATTAAAGAATCAATTAAAGAAACCAAATCCCTCACTGGCGAAGAGAACAAGAAGATGAAAATAAACCTCATTCTCTAATCACGGACAAGATAAGAAACGATAATCAAAAAAGAAGAAACAGTAAGCAAGAAACTGAATATGATGAACTGAAACAAGAATCATAACAAGATAAATCCATCGACCAAAGTAAGAGAATACACATTTCCCAAATTCCAAAGTCCAGAAACCAAGATTCCGGAACTAAATTACGCCAAAAACAAAGAACGACGGTAACAGTAGAAATCACGCAACAGATAAGAACTGAAAAGAACTGGAATTCAATCGAGGTTTAGAAACAGAAACTCCATTACAAAATCTCAAAAATGAATTTGATGAACTGAAACAAGAATCATACTAGGAAAACAAGATTATCCATCGAACAGAGTAAGAAAATACACATTTCCTAAATTACGAAGTCTCTAAAACAAAGATTCCGGCACTAAATTAGGCGAAACGAAGAACGACTGTAACAGGAGAAATCACGCAAGAATCGAAACAGATAAGAACTGAAAGAAACAAGAACTCAATCGAGATTACCAACTCCATTACAAATTTCTCAAAAACGAAAAGGAAAATCAGAGGAAACGAAGATCAATGGTAACGATTTGTTACCGGATTGTCAAGCACCATTGCGAAGCAGAAGTCGAAGAATGAAATGAGCAAGAGAGTGGAGTTTGAATTTGTAGAAGAGGGGTATTTAATATCTTTCGCCAATAATAATATTTTTTCTTTATTATTATTTTTAAACGATTTTTTTAATCTACTCAATAAAGACCGTTGATCGATCTTTGTCAGTTAAAAAAAATTAACAAAAAAATTGTTGATTAAGTCGGTTCATTCGGTTAACCGACTTTTTTAAAAATATTAATATTTTTTATATAATTAATTGGATTTCTAATAAATTGTTACAAAATAAAATGTGTTTTTACAAATTATTCAAGATGTTCAAATTGTTTAAGATAATAGTTAAATTTTCATTACAAATTTTGGATGTATTAGTTTTAACCACTTCTTGGTTAGTTTAGGAAGTTAGCAAGAAACTGATTAGTTATAAAGTAGTAACTTACTGTATTAAGTGTATAAATACACTTCATGGGATCATTAATAAATCAAATTTTTTTCTCCCAATTAGATATGTTCTAAAATGGTATCAGTTGATTAAATTTCTTCACATTTTTTCTCTCTCCCAATCTAGGGCTTCGTATTTCCCCCTTTCTTGAAGTTCGTCTTCTTCACGAGCTTTCTTCCATGGCTACCTCCATCCTTCCCCACCTGTGCACTCCGATCCAAATCCGCCCATTCAATCTCAGACCACCACCTTCTCTGCTCCTCATGATTCTTTCAACAATGAAGCCTTTCAGAATCCGTATTCCTTCACCGCTCACGACACTTCGAATCTTGTCTTAGTTTCGGAACCTCTCAATGAAGATAACTATCTTACTTGGAGTCGTTCGATGCGCCTATCTCTATCGATTCGGAACAAACTTGGGTTTGTTGATGGCTCGATTGAAAAACCAACTGGTCCTCTTCTTCAATCGTGGATCAAAAGCAACAACATCGTCATCGCCTGGATTTTGAATTCCGTCTCCAAAGGAATATCATCCAGTATTCTGTTCTCGGATGATGCACATAATATATGGCTTGATTTGAAGGAACGATTTCAACGTAAACATGGTCCTCGGTTCTACCAGTTAAAACGGGATCTTGCGATGCACACACAAGGTCAACAATCTGTTTCTGTGTATTTTTCTAAACTCAAAAGCATTTGGGATGAGTTAGAAACTTATCGTCCAACCTGTTATTGTGCTCGTTGCACTTGTGGAGGAAATCTTGCCATTATTTCCTTCTTCAACAATGAGTATCTTCTAAGTTTCTTAATGAGGTTGAATGAATCTTTTGGCCCTGCTCGATCCCAGATCATATTAATGGATCCCTTACCTTCTATTGGCAAAGCTTTTGCCCTCATCAGTCAAGAAGAACACCAACGATCTATGCCCATTCTTCCTACCCCTGTTGGTTCTTTTCCTACTGCCTTGGCTGTAAATCACAACTCTTCGAAATCGTATCCCTCTGGATCAACGAATTCTTCTCAAGCAAATCGGTCCCGCAAATATCGACCGGTGTGCTCTCACTGCGGTTTTGTTGGCCATACCGTTGATCGTTGTTACAAGATTCATGGATACCCACCGGGTACAAGCCAAAGAATCAACGAGATGCTCCCGCGATTCTGAGTTCTTCATCCACTTCTTCTACAGATTTGCAATGGCTACGACACCTTCCGCCCGGGAGGTTCGAGAAATCATATTGCTCAATGTCGAGTATTCTTGCAATGTTGCAAACTACCTTATCCTCTACACACAACCCGATTGTTGCATCAACCTTTCATGTTGCGGTACTATTCTTTCTAATCCTCGGCCTCCCGGATTTCTTTCAGGATAATTGATTCTCGTGCTACCACGCATATATGCTATGATAAATCAACCTTTTACGAGTTACATTACGCTTATATACATTTGTTCGCTCGATAACACCCGAATTGTGGTACAATTTGCTGGAACTGTGATGTTATTCAGATATCTTGAGTTGAAGAATGTCCTATTTGTTCCTCAGTTTACGTACAACCTAGTATCTGTTAGTGCTCTCACATTGAATAAACAGATTATTGTACAATTTAGTGATGATTTGTGCGAAATTCAGGACACGCTCACTATGAGGATGATTGGCAGGGGTAGCAAACAAGATGGACTATATATCTTAAATACTTCTATTCCTGCAGGCGTTTCCCTAGTAAAGAAGGCTTCTGCAACTCTGTGGCATAAAAGGCTCGGACATCCTTCTTTTTCTCGTTTAGCTGTTCTTAAAGATAGCCTTTGTATAGATTCTTGTAAAACTCTACATGATACACCATGTGAGATTTGCCCATTGTCCAAACAAAAGAAATTGTCTTTTGAATGTAATAACAAGTTGTCCTTGAATACCTTTGATCTTATTCATGCTGATATTTGGGGCCCTTTTTCCATGACTTCTACCAACGGATACAAGTATTTTCTTACTTTAGTGGATGATTGCAGTTGTTATACCTGGGTTTATATGTTGCGCCAGAAATCTGATGTTATAAAAATTGTTCCACAATTTTTCCAACTAGTCAAAACCCAACATAATAAAACTATCAAAGCGTTTCGGTCGGACAATGCTCCCGAGCTTAAGTTCGATGAATTCTTCAAAACGCTAGGGGTTGTTCACCAATTTTCCTGCGTAGCAAGACCTTAACAGAACTCTGTTGTTGAGCGTAAACACCAACATCTCCTAAATGTTGCTCGCTCATTGTTCTTTCAATCTCGTGTACCCTTTGAGTTCTGGTCAAAATGTGTACTCACAACGACTTACCTCATTAATCGTACACCTTCCAAAGTCCTAAATTGGAAGACTCCCTTCCTTATTCTTCACGGGACCTCTCCCGATTACTCCATGTTACGAATATTTGGATGCAAATGCTTTGCTTCAACACTTTCTGATGGAAGGTCAAAATTTGCACCTCGAGCAACCGCAGCTGTTTTTATAGGCTATCCTCCCGGCATGAAGGCATATAAATTGTTTGACATTCAAACACAACAGTTCTTTATTTCCCATGATGTGATATTCCATGAAAATATCTTCCCTTTCAATACTCACAAATTAGCTGATTGTTGTCCTGATCCCTTTAATAACATTGTTTTGCCAAAACCTCTTGACATTGTTCCCATCTTTATGTCTGAGGGGCAATCACCTCCAACCCCTTGTTCAAATTCTTCTTCCCCTACTCATGATAATACACCAGATACATTTGATTCCTCACTAGTCCTAGAACCATCCCCTCATGCCACCACCATTGATTCTAATTTACCCATATCCTCTACTCACAATAACTCATCCATCAACCCACCAGAAACAACCCTTGTTCGAAGATCTTCTCGCCCCCACAAAATTCCTTCTTATCTTCACAATTATCATTGTGGCTTAATTACTAACAAGCCTCTACCCATTTCTGCTACTCGTTACCCATTGCATCATTAACTATCTTATGATTCATTGTCTCCCTCTTATCATGCCTTTGCTCTAAGCCTATCTTCTACATATGAACCACAGTTTTATCACCAAGCTATCTCATACCCACATTGGCCAGATGCCATGCTAAAAGAACTTGAAGCCATGGAGTTGAACAACACATGGTCTGTTGTAGAACTACCTCCTGGACAACATACGATTGGATGTAAATGGATATATAAGGTGAAATTTCGAGCTGATGGCTCTATAGAGCATTATAAAGCACGGCTTGTTGCTAAAGGCTACACTCAACAAGAGGGAATTGATTTCCTAGAAACCTTTTCACCAGTTGCCAAGCTTGTTACAGTCCGTACTATTCTCACAATGGTTGTTTCTTATAACTGGCCGTTAGTACAATTGGATGTTAACAACGCCTTTTTACATGGTGATTTAGTTGAAGAAGTTTACATGGCTCTTCCCCTCGGCTATAAACCCCCAAAATCAGGATCCAATCTTGTTGTCGATTACACAAGTCCATCTATGGACTCAAACAAGCGTCAAGACAATGGTTCGTCAAGTTCTCCACAACTCTGATCTCACTTGGGTTTATCCAATCCAAATCTGATTACTCTTTGTTTGTAAAGGGATCCGGATCTTCATTTATTGCTCTCCTTGTATATGTCGATGATATAGTCATCACTGGTGCAGACATATCCCAGATTTCCAAATTGAAAAATACCCTCCATGAGCAATTTCGGTTGAAGGATCTTGGTTCCCTCAGATACTTCCTTGGACTAGAAGTAGCCCGATCCTCTTCGGGAATAACTATTTCCCAACGTCATTATGCGTTACAAATTGTTGAAGAGGCTGGTCTTCTTGGTGCCAAACCAGAAACAGTTCCAATGGATCCGACCCTTAAACTACGACAAAATGATGACCAAATACTTCTGGATTCATCAAATTATCGACAACTCATAGGTAAGCTACTTTACCTAACCATATCTCGACCAGACATCACCTTTGCTGTCAACCGCTTAAGTCAATTTGTTTCAAAACCAAACAAAACACACTTAGCGGCTGTTCATCATCTCATTCGCTACATCAAAGGCACTCCTGGTCAGGGACTGTTTCTTAAAGCTTCTCATTCCTTTCAGATTCGTGCATTTACCGATTCTGATTGGGCATCATGCCTAGACACCAGGAAATCTACCACAGGTTTCTGTATTTTTCTCGGGGAAGCATTAATATCTTGGAAGTCCAAGAAACAGTCTATTGTATCACGCTCGTCTGCTGAAGCAGAATATCGCTCTATGGCCACAACATCATGTGAAATCATTTGGATCCAATCTCTCCTACGTGATCTCCAGCTTCCAACATCACAACCGGTCTTATATTGTGACAATCAATCTGCAATTCACATTGCTACCAATCCTACCTTCCATGAGCGGACAAAACATATTGAATTAGATTGTCATTTTGTCAGAGATCGTGTTCAAACTGGTGACTTAAAGCTTCTTCCTGTCCGAACAGAGCTACAACTTGCAGATGCTTTCACAAAGCCTCTTCCATTGGAATTGCTTTCCTTCATGTCCAAGATAGGAGTAATAAATATCCATACTCCATCTTGAGGGGGGAGTATTAGTTTTAACCACTTCTTGGTTAGTTTAGGAAGTTAGCAAGAAACTGATTAGTTATAAAGTTGTAACTTACTGTATTAAGTGTATAAATACACTTCATGGGATCATTAATAAATCAATTCTTTTTCTCCCAATTAGATCTGTTCTAAAAGGATGAATATGTTTTTTTAACTAATAATAATAAAAAAAATGTATTGACCGATTTAACGGACTGATTGATTTAGTGTTGTTTTTAAGTAAATTAATAGATCAGTTTCCACGGACAAATGAACACCCTTACCGAATATATATAGATGACCCAGAGTTGTCGACCAAGCGGTAAAAGAATGTTTGAAATATTGTATCTAGCTTGTAACAATCTATATGACACAACAATATATGTACCAAGGTCGAATAATGTTCACCGAATGCGTCAGTGGCGCAATGGTTTCATTATTTGGTTGTAAATCAGTTCAGCACTAACGTCACAAGTTCGATGTCGAGAATTGATATTTATTCCACCTCCTCTAATATATACTAAAAAAAAGGTTGAATAACCTTTCAAGCACTTACCGTAGAGAATAACCGACCGATAAGACAATAATTAGAGAGTTTTATCCTGTCTAGGTAGAGTAAGCTAACCCAAATGTAACAATGTGACTTTGAAATAAGGTGTGACAATCATGCAATATTAACTTCGAAGAAATACGTGAATGAGCCATCCAAATTCACAACAATATGCCTTTGCATAAAATACACATTCAAGATTCATTTATGAATAATTTAAACATGTTTGATGACTATTTTATTTTTAGTTTTTTTGTTTTTGAAATTTAACTCTACGACAATTATCTTATCTTATGTTTTTTCTTGTTTGAATATCTACATCTTACTTATATTTTTAAAAAAATAAAACTAAACCAGAATTTAGAAACAAAAAAAAAAAGTTGTTTTATTTTTGAAATTTAATTAACATTTACCTACATTTTTTTTTTATAAAAAAGATGGATATATGATAGGAATTAATGGAACACAATTAGGAAATTTTATTAAAAATAAATTTAAATTTCAAAAATTAAAACCAGAAAAATAAATGGTTATCAAATAAGTATCCATTCAAAACAAGCTAAGCTTCTTTTGTGGAACATGAATTTCGAGATAATTTAGTTGAGGCCTCATTCATTTTTAGACGGGTACAAATTATTGATTGACTTATTACAAGTTTAAAACTCGGATTTATATGAAAATTTTCACCTTTTAAATGTATTTTCAATTTTGTTAGTTCCAATTTGGCGCGTGAATATTATGGTATTGATGTGGATGAAAGTTAGAACACTTCAAAGGTCAATGGTCACATTTAAGATGTCAACAAAAGCAACACCTCAACAGTAAGTATCAATGTATACTCACATTTATGATTTATTTGATCGCTATGAATAGTGTCACATATCGTTGGTAGAAAAAGAGACTTTGGAAATTTGGAAATGTAAGAAAAAAATAGTATATGTGTTGCCTAATAGCCTAGAACTATGTTACTTTGCAATTGTATATAAATTATTGATCTAGTGAGCCAATCGAATCTCTACCTTAAAAGATTTGATTGATAAAGTAATTTAGTTCTTACTTTATTGGAGTAGATATTCAAAATTTGTTTTTTGCGGTTGAGTTTAGAGGTCGTATTTCTTACTGAATGGGTCACTGGCGCAATGGTTTCAGTGTTTGGTCGTAAACCAGCTCAACACCAGTATCACAGGTTCGAGCCCGAAAATCGGTACTTGTCCCCCCTCCCCCAATATATACTAAAATAATAATAATAAAGACCTTATTTCTTAACAAGGTTGTTACATCTAATCATCAAGGATTACTTATTATTTTGCAATCAAACTTATGATATCTTTGATTTTCTAACTTGTTTCGGTGTGTTCGAGTTTAAATTATAAAATTTATATTCTTTAAACAAGGTTGATAAATCCAATTCTTAGAGATGGCTTAGGCTTATCATTTTGATATGGGAGTTTTAGGCTCAATGTTCATTTGAGTATTTTTTTTTTGTTTTTTTTTTTCTTTTCTAATCTATCAAGGTTCCTATTTGGTTAAAAACACAACAATATTGTACTTCAATTTTTTGTCTAATCTCGGCATCTCCTATGATATTGTAGATCAAGCTCTAAGCTATAAATTTGTCTCTTTGTGGATTTCTAATTAACTTTATTGGGGTGAAAAGTATGTAATTTGTGACTTATTTTAAAAAAATGACTATATTGAAGAATATGATGTTTTTTCTTTTTTTTATTACATTTTAAAAAATTGCTATATTTCATCACGAGCATAGTGAACTATAGAAATTAAGGTAGTTAGCAAGAATAATCCTAAGTTGGGTTAGCCCTGAATATTTGAATAAATCCTAAGTTGGGTTAGCACTAGAATATTTCTTTACTAATAACTAATCATGTCTTTTTTAGTTTACTTTTAAAAATTAAAATAACGTACGAACTAAAATAATCCCCTCACAAAATATTAAAAATTAAAAGTAGTCTAAACAGCATTTTAGTGAAATATTACTTTATATAAAAAAAAGTTTTTGTTATGTGAAAGACTAAGGGTGAGTCCATTCAAATGTCAAAAGTCATTAGGTTCTTGAATGAGATTTTGAACGAAAAATTAATTTTAAAAATTATTTGGAGTAGTTAAAAATTGAAAAAAATTATAAAATACTCATTTAAATGTGGTTTTTATGTAAATGAGTAGGAGATAGTAACCGGTACATATATGAATTTAAAATGAGTAAAAAAAATTAAAAATGAATTATTTTGAAAATTAAAAAATAAATAATTAAAAATGAAGAATTATTTTTAATATTTAAAAATAAAAAATTATTCTAAAAAATTAGTAAATCTTTATTAAATCTGAGGAACAAATTCCCTCTCAATTGAAACATAAAGTTCAAAATTACATTTTTCTTAAAAAAAAAAGCAGCAAAATTCAAAATAGCATCGACTAGACATTCAAAAAGCGTAAAAAGATCCAATCACAAGGAATAAGAGAAAAGTCGAGGATTAAATCCATTCTAGGGTTTGGAATAGAGAAGGTCAATTCCGTAAAATCACATCCAAAAAGCAAAACCTAAAAATTGAAGAACGAAAAAGAGATAAGAGAAAAAGAAAGAAGGAAAATCGGAGAAAATGTCTGAGAGAGAAGACTCTCACGATCATCATCATCATCATCATCTTCAAGCTCATGAAAAACCTGCAAATCTGTTCTTCAAAATCCTCCAAAACTCCCTCCAAATCCTCTGCAAGAACAAGCGCCATTTCCTCCAAATCTTCCTCCTCTTAACCCTCCCTTTATCCGCCCTGATTTTCACGCTTTCCCTTTGTTCCCACCCCCTCAAATCCCACATCCTCCATCTCGAATCCCTCCTCCGCCACTCCCCCACCCGATTCGAGTTCCGCCACGTCTTCTCCGAGTCCCGGAGCGACGCTTTCACCCTCCTCCGCCTCCGCGCCGCCTTCTCCGTTCCGATCGCTGTGTTCTCCCTCCTCGCCGCCGTCTCCGCCGTCTCCGCCGCCCTCAACCGTCACTCCCCCCTCAAATCCACCTTCCCCCGCCCTCTCCTCACCTCCTTGACCTCCTACGCCGCCCTCCTCGCCTTCTCCCTCCTCCCAAACACCCTCGCCTCTCTCTCCCCCTCTCCGCCTCTCCGATTCGCGATCCTCGTATTCTCCGCTCTCCTCGAGATCTACCTCATCTCGATCCTCGGCCTTGCGATCGTCGTCTCCATCGCCGAGGATCGATTCGGCTTCGATGCCATTCGTGTTGCGGCGGGGCTGGTTGCGGACCGGCGGATCTGCGCGTGGAGTTTGACGGCGGTGTTTGTGGCGGTGTCGACGTGGATCTCGGCGGCAATGGAGGGGGCTATGGACGGCGTTGATCACTGGATGCGGTCCACGGCGGCGGTGACGGCGAGTGTGGTCGTCGGCGTTGGCGATAAGGTTGGGTTAATTTCGTTGTACGGCGTGGTAATTATTTTTGGCTATGTGGTAACTGCGGTTTTTTACTGTGAGTGTAGGAAGAGGGATTTTCTTAGGGTTGTTGATGGTGAGGAGGATCGTGATCATATCCTCATGGTTTGATTTTTTTACTGTTTTTCTCAATACTGTTTCCACTGGTGATTGATTCCAATTGTTCATCATATTTTTTGTTTTTCTATGTGCATAATTTTTTTTTTCTTTTTTCTGGGGATGGTTGAAGATATGTGGATTTGAATTCAGATTATTGAACACACTCATATGATTGAGCATGACTTTAGTTGAAGGTTATATGTTATATTTGTTGTAATTTTTTCTATGAAGATGACAAGTATGTATTACAATTTTGTTAACCTTTTTAGTTATGTAACCAACGAGGTGGTTAAAGTGGTCAAAGATAATCAAAATACTTAAGACATGAGTTAAATTTATGGCGGTCATTTACTTAGGAAGTTTCACATCTAAATATTGCAAGTGCAGAGGTATATTTCGTGAGGACATTAATTGTGGTGCACGTAAGGTTGTCGAGATAGTTATGAATATAAAAAAAAATTTGTTTAATTTTTTTTTTTGAGTTACAACAATTGGGAGAGGGAGATTCGATTCTGTGACCTCTTGGTCATTGAGTGTATACAAATGCCGCTCAGTTGCTCTTGTTAGCACAAAAAAAAAAAAACTTTGGTTAGATGGAAGAAAGATTTAACTTATAACTTTTATGGAGTTTATATTTGATTATTACATCAAGTTAGATAATATTTGTAACAATGTAGAGTCAATGATGAAAAGGACATTGAAGTTTGAATCTTTTAGGGTGTGTTTAGGCCCCATTTATGTAAATGGCTGAGTTGGTTATAATAACCCAACCGGTGTTTGCCTCACCGTTTATTATAAACGGTGGTTATCTAAACCTACGTGCCCGTTTATCTACACCTTACATATATTACTTTTTGTTACATAACCAGTCCTCCAAACACCATTTATCATAATCTCTGTTATAATAATTTGTCCCTCAAATACCATTTATAATAACCTACCTTTTTATCATAACCTTCCGTCTATAATAACCAAACCGATGCTCCAAACGCACCCTCAGTGATAGATCTCTAAAAATAAAGTTAGATAATACTACAAAAAACTGTAAAAGTTAATGTGTATTCATTACATTGGTTGACCTTGACAAATTAGGCAAACAACTAATTGGTAAAGCAGAGTTACGAGGATTTGTATTCTAGGACTATTAAAGGTTCAATTCATTCATTTCTAAAAGTCATTGAATTGGAAGAAATTAGGTATGTTATAAATTCATTTTTTAATAATAATTTAAGTGCTGGCAAGTTGTTCGAGTATTATGTATTTATATGGACCATAAAAATTAAATTCTAAATTCTAAAATTATTTGAACTAAATTTCAACTTTCTTAAACCATAACATTAAGTTTAAATTTTTGAAATTACAAGAACTATATTTTAATTTTATTTAAAGAGAGACCATACCTATACTTTACTTTCAAAAGATAATTATCATGTAGTTTTATAGGTTAAAATTTTAATAAGAATATCGAATGAGTTGATGACATATTAATTATCTTAATTATAATTTCATTCAATTTCATGGTCAGAGGATCAAGAAATTTACTATAATCAAACATTTTTCAATGGACATTCTCTCCAACAAGTTGCAATCGAATGTATCCCTCATTTGACATTCTCTCCAACAAATTGCTAGTCAGAATCGTGGAACTCTTGCTTGAGTTTTTATTTATTTTTAATAAAATCTTATGAAGAATTTTTTTTTAAAATATTTTCTATTGTTATTTCAATAATGTAATTTTAATTTGAGATAATAAAATGATCAATAACATAACAAGTTAACTAGAATAGTTTTAAACTCTATCAACAATGATTTTTGGGCTTCATATGAATTTAATTTACAAAAAAAAAAAAAAAAATACATAAGACAATTTCAAAAATTCATTTTTTTTGCCATTTTAAATTTCAAAATTTTAGGTCAATATCAAATATGTTAATAAAATGTGATTCAAATTAAATTTTGATGGACATAAAAAAGTCTTATCAAACATAACCTAACTAATTCTTCGGAGTCGATAGAATAATAGCTCAAGCGGCATCAATACACACTTAATGATTTATGGATCATAAGTTTAAGATTCAGGTGATTAATTATCTAATTTATTATTAATCTATATCTGTAATCGATATTTGTAATCAATTTGCTCATGGCCATTTACCAAACTTATTTTGCGCAGGGATCATATACAAATAACCCAAGTCAAATCAGAATTAAGATATATTCGAGTGGCAAGGGAGCCATTACAAACCTGTCTCACTCTCTAGAAAATAAAAATGTGGATATGGGCATCTGAAATCTATAAATCAAAACCCCCCATAAATTTCTATATAAACATGGTTTGCTCAAGAAATGGATAAGGATTGTTCATGTGAAGAAGCTGCAGATTTTGGAAATGGCTTCTTCCACTGCGCTGATTCTCCCCATCAATGGAGGAAACCGCCTTTCGTCTTCTCCACGCCTCTCTTTCCGCCATACCCATCCTTCTGCAACTTTCTCCAGGTAATTTCATCTTCTTCCTCAAATACCCATTTCGCCAATCGCTCTAATTTGTGGGTTTTGTTTAGTTTCCCCCCTTTTTCAATATCATGGGTTTCTATCATATAATTGTATGGTTTTAGAGACATAGATGAAATTGATTCTTGTAATTTCTTTGTTTGATTGGGGCTGTGGGTCTAAGCTTCGTATGCTGTAGGGTTTGATGGTTTTGGAATAGGGTTCAAGCTAAAGAGTGATTAGAGTTTGAGTTTGATTATTAGATAAGCCATTTAGGTTTTTATCTGTTTTGAGAAATTTGGTGATTTTGTTACGAAAAAATGGAACAAATTAAAGAAAACTTGAGACAGAACATAGTAATTTAACTTGGTTACTAACAGTGTGTTATAGAGATAATTGTTTCATTAAGGAGAGATCGCTGCTTGTTGACCGGGCTCTGACTATGTTATCCTGGGGCAACATAGTTCAAAGGCATCTCAACAACTTTCATGAGTTGACTACCTCGCCTAATGCCTAAGCTTATAGGGGTGATGGATCTTCACTTCTCGTCTCGAAAACATGGTTGGGACAAAAACAATGGTTTTGAGTGATTTAGTTTCTTTAGTATCCGTTAGTGTTTGGGTCAGTTTATACGCACCTCAACTATTCTCATCTTAGAGGACATACCGCTTGATCCTACAACATTTAGAGGAAACTAGTATAAAAGAACTAAATTAGTTATAAACCATTACCTAGCTAGTACTGAAATTTGGTGACTAGAATACAACATTTGGATGTATAGTTTTCATCCTAGGAACTTGAACTCAAAATTTTGGAGGTATATCTAAATAGGGGAAAATGGCACTACATGAGTAATAGATACTCATGTCTGAAACTAAAACTTAGGTTGCTTGTTACGACATTTTTCCTTCAATGTTGATCTACAAGTGATGCTAAAACCTAGGTTGTTGTTATATTCCTATCAGAAAAAAACATTATTTAATATTATTGAGTTACAAATAGGATCAAATAAGAATTCTATTCTAGTCACCACGAAACCTATATAAAATAATAAAAGAACTAAATGAACAATAGAACTGTTGTTAAAACTCATTACCTAGCTTGGTAGTCTCCTATTGTGGCCCTTCTTCCCAGCTCTGTCTTACTGTATTGGTACGTTCTAGGCCTTAGCTAAAGTAAGAATAATTAGAGGGGCATATGTGCAATTAGTTAAGAAGTTTGTTAGGGTTTTACAATTCTAAATAGAGGGGAGGGGTGAGTGAAGAGGCATCCAACATATCGAGTGAATTCTTATTGGCTGAGAGAGTAATCTCTAGAGAATGGCAAGTTCCAAGACATATTAAATCTTGGTTTATCTTTGTAGTTTTTTTATAGTTTGATATCAGTATAAAAGTCGGGTCATATCATATCCCTTATTATTCATTTTGTTTTCTTACTTTTCCCTGTGCTTCTTTGTATATTCCGTCTGTGAAAGGATCCCTTTTGTTTCCTAGCTGGTCCTTCGAGTCCTTTTTTGAATTGATAGCATTGTTCTCACGGTTGTATCTTGGATCAAACGCTATCCATGCTTTAAAGATTATCCTTTTTCCTCCCTCCTTTCTAATTGGAAATGTATTTTGTAAATTTTGGTGCTTTTGTTATAGTCCTATTGAACCGCATTTCATCCTTAATGAAATTGTTTCTTCTCAAAAAAAAAAAAAAAATACAAAGCATAATAAAGAAGGTTCTACAGAAGGCCGAGCTGAATTCATATGTATCGTACACTTACATTGGAGAAAAATTTTAAGGTATCCGATACCAATTTCTTACCATCAATTCACAGAACAATTCATAAACAACAGATAGTATGGAAAATAACGCTCAAAACAGAGATGAACTTTCAATGACCAGCAGATTCATTAACAATGGCATGAAACAAATTACAAACTGAATTAAGGAAATGAACAATAGAACGGTATGAACAACATTACCCGGTGAATTTGAGAACACCGGATCCTCTCCTACAATTCCTATGACTTAGTCCAAAAGAAAAATCTTCCTCCTCGACCTCACTTTACATTATTTATAACCACTAGAGGCTCTCCCCCCACATTCCCTCTAACCACTTGCTAAGGAACTACCCAATGTGCTCCTTCTAGAATATTCCAGATAATTAGGGTTCTTGCGAAAAGACGAGTCACCCTAGCCTTTTCAAGTACAATCCAAATCGGCAAAACTATAAAATGAGGGGCTTTCCTTGAAATTTCTAATAAGTAGACCTATATAAGCAATGAAATGAGTTCTAAAGTGCTATCTCATTTACTTTTGAGTTATATCTAAAAAAATATGCCTATTAATTTTTAACGAAATGTACTGAATTGTAGCATAAATTTTAAACTTATAGATTTTTCGCACTTCAGTGTTTATTCGTTGACCATCAAAAGAGCGTAAATGGTTCGATACAAGTTTCAACACATTGCATGGTGCAAGGTGTATGATACTGTTGATATATGTTTATTTTATTATTTTTATCTTTTTAATTAATTTTTCATTTTAGGATTAGATTAAATATTATTTTCTATCTTTTCCTTGTATGATTAGGTATTATCTTTTATTTTATGTCATCTCTTGTAATCTATTTAAACCCAATGTTGAGTTCATTATAACCCAATGTTGAGTTCATTATTAAATGAAGAATTTGAAAAATTTAAGTTCCATCTTTCAACGGATATTTTAGTCTCAATTTCAATCATGGGAAATGTTAGAACTCAAGTTTTTGAAGCATTTTGATCCTTGGGTTTCCTTTATAATCTTGAAACAATATTTTGTTCAGCTTGGGATCATTCTTTCAGATTGGGTTTGTTTCTGTAATTGGTTTTGATTTTTTTTTTTAGTGGGCTAGTTTTTTTATGTGCCCTTGTATTTTATTCTTTCATTTTTCTCTATAAAAGCTCAATTTCGTATAAAAAGAAAGAGAAAGACTATTTCATCCATGCTAATTGCTGCATCATTCTTGATAGTACCTTTCCCTTCCAGGTGGGGTTGGAGTAGGGATCAAGATGCAGGCAAAAGCACTCACAGAACGAAGGGTCTAGCGTTTCGAATCTTGGCTAACCCTAATGTACGCATTAACTCAAGGCTTCTACATTTTTAATGGCTATATATTTAGTTTGCATATATGGTCAAAGATTTTGTAGGTATGTCATTAGAAATTAGTTAGTGGGTGTTTATGGTCAAAGATTTTACGGTAACAAACTGCCTGCTTCCTAGATATATTCAGATAGATCTCCTCAGCCCCCCCACTCAGAATGGAAGACAATCAATCTTCCAATGTCTCTTATGATTAAAATGCAATTTGATGTGGTTATCTATCTGATTTCTTAGACTTATATAGTACATTGACATTCGATATCCATATACAGTTGTTCAGTTTCTTGTTTATTCTATGGACTTATTCGATCTTATGAATTGTATCTACTTTGTCTATCTGTGTTTGAAGATTCCTTTACTTTTTCAATCCTTTTTCATTGAGCTACTATTGAGGTTCCCATATTAGAAATGTGAGGAGATCTTACATTTATAAGATAGATGATCAACTCCACTCATTGACAATTATTTTAGAGATGGAAGCCCATACTAATCTAATATGGTATCGAAGTCCATTAAACTCGTCGGTCCTATAAAAATAAAATTGAGATTCGATCCAAGATAGTGAACCTTAAGAGGCATCATCTTGAGGGGTATGTTGATGATCTCACATTTGTAAGGTGAGGAAACCTTGTAGCATTTATAAAATAGACGAGCTACTCTACTCATTATCAATTGGTTTTAAGATAGAATTTCATACCTCATTTCATTCATGTAATTTATTAGGATAGCATAATACCCCATTCATTATATTTAACTTGAATAAAAACAAAATTGTTTTCAAATCGGGCCTAAGTTGTTTATGGCTTTTGTTCTGCAACAAACATATAACATGTCATTTGGTTAGGTTTCTCCTGGGAAAGATGGTTCAATTAAGGAGGTGATTATGGTTGATCCTTTGGAAGCCAAACGAATGGCTGCAAAAGAAATGGAAAAGATCAAAGCAAAAGAGAAGTTCAAGGTAAATGAATTGATCATCAATGGTGCAAATCTTGTTTATTAACCATACAGATAGGTTCTTAAAATGACTATGCAAATAATGTTGTGAAATGTGAATGCAGAGACGACGTCAGATAGAAGCGATAAATGGAGCATGGGCAATGATTGGTCTCACGGCAGGGCTTGTCATCGAAGGTCAAACTGGAAAAGGAATTCTAGCACAGGTGAGAAGTTACAGCATTTTATGTTTGTATCATTTTTTTTAACAGTCTTTTGAACAAGAATTTATGGGTTTACATTTGTTGATCCCTATATGCTTGTGAGTGATAGCTTATGAATTTTACTTGATAAGAACTTGTGGGTTCGACCACTTCATTTAGATAAGTTATTAAGTCCCAGTCCCTATGGGATGACCTTGTTGATAGAGTCTTGGGGTCTCCAAAGTATGCCTCTTTAAAGGTCTCAAGTTCAAGATTCACGAGTGAACTTAGTTGTAAAATCCCTTGTTGTTGTCTCCAAGTATCCTTAGGTAAAAAAAGGAAGTTATTAACTGCCAAATTTTATGTTGAATTATGTTAAACTATCAATCAACCCAAAAGCTTCTGGTGGGTTGGGGTAAATTTTAATTATATCAACCAACACTCCCCCTTACTTGTGGGCTTTGAAATTTGAGAACTGCCCTACAAGTGGAATTCAATTTTAATTGGGGTTGAAATGACTCGGCAGGAGGCTCGAACTCAGGACTTCCTGCTCTGGTACCATGTTGAATTATGTTAAACTACCAACCTACCCAAAATGTTAAGTTGATGGGTTGGAGTAAATTTTAATTATATCAACCAACATTTTATAGGGTTGGAAGGTAGTTACCATTTTTTTTGTAAACATGGAGGTGGGAGTTTCATCATAGTTTGGAAGGTTGGACGAAAGTTACCAAGTTTGAAAGGTTGCCAATTCCAACCAGTAACCTCTCAAGTCTTTGAGTTATAATCGCTAAAGCTATTTAGGACCAAGTATTCTCAAATTTCTCCACCTTTCTATTTTGTTCCCCTTCTAGATAATCGTTTTGTTTTTAGTTTTGATTTTTTAGAAATTAAGCTGCTGGTATTTTCTTTGTTTTCCAATTTCTTTGTTCCCCTGTTTGTTTTTACTTTTCTTTGTTCGGATGCTGCTTCTTCTTCTTCTTCTTCTTCTTTGTAACTAGCTGCCTACAACTTTCTCCTCCTCCTTTTATATCAATGAAGGTTTCCGTCTCCTATCACCATTTTTTTCAAATGTCTTAAAATCTTATCGGGGACTCTTAAGGAGAGCATTTATCAAAAAATATTTTTCGTTTTAAGAATTGTCTAAGCTTTCAAGAGTCTTGAGGAGATGGAGAAAACAAGTGATTATTAGGAAATGAGCCTCCCCTCTCCTTTGATAGTTTGTAACTTTTCATTTCATGAATGAAAGTTTTATGTTTCCTATATAAAATTTTTAAAAAAACGAACAGATTTTTTTGAACAAAGATTCTAAAAAAAATATAATTGGTTAGATTGTATCTTTTCGGGCATTGTTGCTTTGTTACCAGGTTTTTTTTAAAAGTTATTTGTTAGGTTTTGTCTCGCTTGAATTGTAGCCCTTTTCTGTAGCTGGCTCTATTTTTATGAACTTCTTTTTGTATATCTGTGTATTCTTTCATCTTTTTAGTTCGATTTAAAAAAAAAAAAAATCTGTAGACATAATACTATTAGATAACAAAATTAATTAGTGATGAGGGGAGTAGCTCATATACCTTATAAAGATGTTGTAGAATGCATTTCCCCAAGACCCGAAGGGTTAGTTTCTAGAAATAGATAAAATAAGCATCAGGCATTCTGAGCTGGAAGAAGGCAAGCAAATGAAGGGAGGCATTAGTATTACGATTCAACTACAAGAAGCAAAAGTTTGTAGACTCGACAAGTCGCTTATAGAATGTCGACTACTAAGTTCAGACTTTCCTATCTTTCTCTTTCTCAAAGACTCCTCACATTTCCAATGTGGGACAAAGTGAGTATCTCCAACGTGCCTCTCAAGATGGTGCGACATTGAAAACACCCACTTGGATTAGATTGGAATTTGTGCATCGATATACCCGCTTAGTCTTACTCGCTTCGGTTGGACATTATCCGGTTGGGTCAGATCCGGTTTATGGATTAAATTCCCGCTTAGGTTGGATCAAAATTTGAGAACCAAATAACTACACATGAGTTCTGCTTGAAAATCAATTGGTGATGAGGAGAGTAATCCATATTACTTATATGTTGAAGATTCCACATCTTTCCAATGTGGGAGAAGGTGCGTACCTGCAACAAAGACAACCAATGCAAGTATAGCTCTGCGGTAAGAGAACATTGGCTACTATAACTTTTTTCTTTAATACTAGTGTGTTTTTTTCTTAATATTTTGTGGGGCTTTTGGCTTGAGAGAAACTATACAATGTTAAGCCTAGTGAACAACAATCACTAGACCTTTTTGTTATTACAATCTTTAGTTTGATTTTGTTGGATTATAGCTCCTTTTGGTAGGTATTTTTTTTAGTTTCCCTTTGGTTGGGCTTGTTTATGGCATGTTCTTGTATTTTCTTTCATTTTTCTTATTGAATTCGTACTAAAACATTCAATTTTTTTTGAAGAGCAAAGAAATTTAAAAACAAAAAATCTTACACAATGTTTATATCACTTATTTTTCCAGTTAGCCGACTACTTTGCTGCTGTCATGAACTTCTTTGTACAATAGACATCTTCAATGGCAGAAGGGTAAGTCCTTTAATGAAAGAATTATTCACTTCTCAACAATTGAAAGTTTAGTATGTTTGATATTTTTGAGCTAAAAAATCTTTCCATTGTAAGATTCTGTACTCTTCATTCTTTTTTTTCTTTTCATGTTTGATTTCTTCACATTTCATACACAAAGTTAACATTTAATTGTGAAGCAGTGTATTCATATGGTTTTGCTTTTGCTTTGGCTGATTTTACTGCAATGCAGTCAATATCCACTATTTAACCTTTTCTTTATACCATGTCAACTCATCTTTATATTCTTAAGTTTATAACAATTTAATCATTATTGTAGTTTTTAATATATAAATGCACTTGCCTCTAATCCGATCATGTAAAAGACATAATATTTCTAATGACGAGGATTATATCTTACAGGTTAAGAGTTCTTTGTTGTATTCACTATAGGTGTTTGGAGAATTCACTTATATTTTATTCCTAAGGAAATTGTTTCTTATTCCAAAAATACTCAATTCTATTAGTGTTTGTGTTACGTTTTATAATTTCTACCTAAGTATTATGTTTTTCTTTATACAAATTTAGATTTTTAAAATATGTTTAACTAAAATTGAGTACTACGCCTCATACTGCCTCGAGTCTTATGTCTCGCCTCTTCAAGAGGCAAAGTCTCGATGCTGCCTTTAACCTTTTAAATCATTGGTCTCAAGTTGTACTGGAATTCGTGAAACCTATATTTCAAAAGATCAGGTATCTATTCCATTTGGCTCTCACTTTCTTTTGCTTACTTACAGTTCCTGTTTTACTTTCTCTTGTATAAAGGTCCACATTAAAACTTTCCAATGGTTGCTAGAATGTAGCATGCATTTGTTTAGTTAATATGCCCTCTAGTGATTTTTTGGGATTTTAGCATAAAATCAAAATTGTAGGAGAAAATCTAAATTGAATTTTATCACTGGTTGAGTTTTATTAGTGATAAAATTTAATTAATGATAGACTCATTTTATCACTACTTGAGTTTTCTATCAGTGATAGAACTTCAAATTGAATTTTATCATGTACTACAGATGAATTATTTTAGAAATTGTGGTGTAATATAAAAGGTAGAATGTGTTGTTAATGGTAAATTCTCTAATTTTTTTTTAACCAGAAACAAACACTTTCATATATTTAATGAAAAGAGGCAATTGCTCCCAAGATACAAAACAGATGAAGGGAGAATTCAAGGTTAAAAAACAGTAAAGATAAATCAATGAATCCATGGGAGGTGTTTGTCTTTTCTTCTTGATTCAAAGGCCGAAAATAACTCTTGAATCCAACCCTCAGATGGATATTGATATCATAGTAAAAGAGAAGAAAATGTGCTCATTTGTATTTGGAGTATCTATGAACTAAAGAAAAATGTTGGCATACCTAAATAAGGGAAGATAAAAGTTAAAATACTTCTTTTTTTTTAGTTCAATGACAATCTGTATTAGATATTATTGGATAGTTTGAATTATTATTTACAATTTTAGATCGTTTAGTTTCAATCGCTAGGATTTCTAGATTTGGTTAGAATGTTAGATTTCAAGAGTTAGAATAATCTTAAGAAGAAATAAATACTAAGTCATCATGTAAATCTTATAAAAAAACAACAATTGAAGGTAGAAGTCTTGAACGGATGACCTCTCATTTGAGGTATGCTCTTAAAATTTTTATTCAAATGTGTTGAATTATGTTAACCACCCATCAATCAAAAAGTCTAAGTTGATGTATTGATCAACCAACAAGCAAATAAGTTAAACCATATTACCATGGCAAGCAAGTTATTCAATTGAGCTTTTTTCTTCTTTTTTTCTAAGTCATATTAAACTATTTTCTCTATATTTTCTAAATTCAATATGGTATCAGAGCAGATTGATTTTCCGTCATTTTTGCTTTCCTGTGTTTAACGATCATGTCTTGACACATTTTCCCATGACATATTTAAGCCTTATTAAGCTATTTTCTCTATATTTTCTAAATTCAATAAAATGCTCATTATTTTTCCTTGGTTTGTTAGTATCTGTTTTCGGGATCTCGAACTCATAAAGTATCATGAATTTTCACAAATTTCATTTATGAAAAGTTTTACTTGTCTTTCATGAGTTTCTGCTTTATTGTTTTCAAAAGTATTTGTAATTCATGTATTTATCATCAAATCTTTAGAAAATCTTATTTTAGTTGTTGGATTATTACAACCAAACATTTCTACAATAAAATTAGATATGCCTCTTGCATAGTCTCTATCACTTTTTGTATCCATTAAGCAAAAAGACCAAATTGGACATATATGGTGAGGTTATTTCTTTTGAAGTCATAAAAGGAACTTAATAAGAGAAAAAAAAAATGTACAAGTTTAAGATATAACTTAGATCCATTAATTAGAGATAATGGATGAATGCGGTGTTGGAAAAGCACAAAAAAAAAAAAAGTTATACATATAGAGAAAAGAGATATCTAAGTTAGAACCAGCCATCATTTTAGCAAAGAGCAGAGAAGGAATTTTCCATGAACTAAATGGACACGAATACGAAAAATGTATTCTACATTCTCGTTTCTTTGATTTTGCCTAATTTATACTTTTTAAATTATTTGTTTTCTTTTTTAGATAATTTGTTTCTTCGTAGAAATATTGATTTAAATGATTTTTCTTTAATAATGAATCATCTAATTAAAAATTAGTATAATTTTTTTTAATGAAAAGTTATCGATTTGAAAATATTATTTAAATTAAAGAATACTTATAAAGTGACTAAAAATAATAATAATAAATAAGAAAATTTACTGCACGAACTTGATTTGAACTTTTTTTTTTCTTCACAATATTCATTTCTATTCTTACTAAAACAATGATAAATTTCACGAGGGTGAAAATTATATATGAAGGTAGGAACGGAGACGAAAATCCATCCCGTGCACATCTCTACTGGAAAGTAGAGTTGTTGAAATGGAGTGTGAATTTGTTTGAGTTGCAAAGATGAAAATTCCATTTTGCATTATTTTTGTTCTTATTTTCTGCATCTTGACAAAAATAACTCTACATTTTCTTCTTTATTCCGCTATTATTCTATCTCAATTTCTCCCTCTAATAATTGTTCCTCTCTCTTTATCTTACTCATCTTTTTTTTTTTTTGTTGTAAGTATAATCTTGATTGCTTTTTATATATATATATATATATATATATATATATATATATATATATATATATATATATATATATATAATATGATTTTGTTGCCTTTTAAAAAAAAAAAAATATGGTAGGTAAGTCAAACACAACACACCGAAGTTAAATCTCTATTATAATCAATAATGGGTTACAACGAGTTGTTCTTAGTTACAACCAGAGGTATACAATATATATTAACTCTAGATAAACAATCTTGACAACAAATGATACTAAAAAAAGAGAAATAAATAGAAATATCTCACAAATTGTGAAATCGAATCATCCTCGGAATCTGCCGACTGAAACCTTCAAATCCAATCTCTACCGTTCAGATCAAAGAGTCTATGTCACTATCAAAGTTCAGCGGGATCCAACGGTGCTGGGTAAAATCTTTTTCTTTTTATTTTCTTTCTTTTTAAACTGTCAATTCTCTCTTTGGTTGCTATTTTGGGGTGTTCTTGGAAAGGAAAAATCATGAGTAATACCATTTTCTTCACAAAACTTTTCAAACAAAGAATTTTCAAATTCTCCTCCATGATCACTTCTAATTTTTGAAATCATAAAACATTTTTCATTTTGAATTCTTTTTGAAAAATTTATAAAAGATTTTAAAGTTTCATCTTATGAGATAAAAATAAAACCCAAGTAAATCTAGAAAAATCATCAATTATGACAAAAGCATAATGTTTACCACTTAGACTTGCAACTCTAGTAGGTCCAAAAAGATCCATATGTAATAATTGTAAAGGTCTAGAAGTAGAAACCATTTTCTTTGATTTAAAAGATGACTTAGTTTGTTTACCCATTTGACATGCATCACAAACTTTGTCTTTTTCAAATTATAATTTTGGAAGGCCTCTAACAAGTGATTCTTAAAAATATTTGAAATTAAATGCATGCTTGCATGTCCTAATCTTCTATGCCATAACCAAGACTCATCATGCAAAACATTTATCATCTATCATAGAACAATTCATCAAATCAATAGTGTAAACATTTCTATCTCTATTTCCAACAAACAAGACTTTTCTATCACATGAATTTTCAATTATGCAATTTTTATCATTAAAAACTATCTTATAACCTTTATCGCATAATTGACTAATACTCAATAAATCATGTTTTAAGTCATCAACCAATAAAACATTTTCAATCAAAAAATTTGAATCATTACTTATGTTACCTTTGCCAATGATTTTACCCTTTTTGTCATCGTCGAAGGTGACATATCCTCCGTCTTTCCTTTCTAGGTATGTAAATTTTGTGTGGTCACCAGTCATGTGTTTTGAACTTCCACTATCCAAGTACCACCTATTCTTTATAGATCTTAAACATACCTGAAAAAAATTATTCCTAAGATGTAACCTTTGGTACTTGAATTTGTTTGGGTCCTTGGGGGTTAGTCAATAAAAATTTAGGAATCCATCTTTTCTTACCTTCATTTATGACATTTAATTTTCTCAAATTACATGCATAAACTTTATGACCGTGTTTTCCACATGCATGACATACAATAGTTGACATGGAACTTTCTTTCACAAAATAATTTGTGAATTGCTTTTGATTTTGATGAGATTTGTAACCTAAACCACTTTTATCAAAATTTCCTTGTTGTTTTCCTATCATGATATCTAAGTTCTTTTTTTCGTTCATAAATTTTAAAATAGTAGAGGATAAATCTTCATTTTTATTTTCTAATATTTAGTACTCCTCTTTTAAAGCATGAATGTTAGATTTAAATAAATCAAAATCTTTCCTTAGTCTCATTTTCCTGTTTTAAATTATCTAGCTCAATTAATAAGTCATTGTTCTCATGAGCTATCTTAGAATTTTTATTCCTAAGAGACATGTATTTGCATCCTAATCTTTCAAATTCATTTTTAATATCATTATAAGCATCAACAAGCTCATCAAAGTTAAGGTTTTCAGGAATTACCTCGTCATCGTCGTCTTCATCTCCAAAAGCCATAAAACATAAGTTGGCTACTTCAACTTCACTTTCAGAATCGCGCTTTCATCACTTTAATCCCAAGTAGCTTTCATGGCCTTTTTGTTTTTCTTTGTAGATGACTTTCTTTGAGGACAGTCCCACTTCACATGTCCAGGTTTTTTGCACTCAAAGCAGATGATGGAATCTCTATTACTCTTTTCTCCTTTGCCGTCTTTATTGTTATTCTTCTTGAAAAGATTTCTTTTTCTGAAATGCCTTTTGAACCTTTTAGTAAGATAAGAAAACTCTTCATCATTCAATTCATATTCACTATCAGAATCGTCTTGGACTTGAGTAGATTTTAATGCGAGACTCTTTTTCTTTTTGACATCATCTTCCATATTGCCCTTCATGATGATCTCATGTGTCATGAGAGATCCAATAAACTCTTCTAATTAATGGAAGTTTTGAGAGATCTTTAGCTTTTTTAATTGCCGTCACTCTGGCTCCCCAACTTTTTGGCTACGATTGAAGGATCTTCCTTACGTTCTCAGACGTAGTGTATGTTTTTCCTAGTCCCTTCAAAGAATTCACAATATTTGTAAATCTAGTAATCATTTCGGATATAGTTTCATTAGCATCCATTTTGAATAATTCATAGTTATGGACCAACATGCTAATTTTCGACTCTTTTACTTGATTTTTTCATTCATGAGTAACTTCAAGCATATCCCAAATATCTTTAGCAGAATTACATGCAGAAACTCGATTGAACTCATCAGGACATAATGCACAAAACAAGGAATTCATGTCTCTAAAATTTATTGACACTTTCTTTTTATCTTCCTCGTTTAATTCATTTTCATCCTTAGGCTAATCCGTATTAGCAACTACTTTGGTTGGAACAATAGGCCATTTGGAAACAATTTTCCATAAATTATAATCAATCGAGAGCAAATAAATTCTCATCCTAGTTTTCAACCAAGCACAATTATTTCCATCAAAGAAGGGTGGTCTAGTAGTAGATTGACCATCAACAAACCCATGTACTCCAGTGTTTTCCATAAGCTCAAAACAATTAATTTTTTCAGAAAGGCACGAAAAAATGGAGATTTTGAAAATTTTCCTTTTTTTTAAGAAAAATATGTTCCAATATTTTAGTTTTTAACAAAAATATTTTTCAAGAAATTTTTAAACAAAATTCATAATTCAAATAAATAAAAAAACAAGATTTTAAAAAACCAATTTTAAAGTTTTTTTTGGTGAAAACGGCGTTAAAAATGCAAATTTTCACACTTTTTAGCAAAAATAATAAAATTCTAGATTTGATAAAATTAAAAAAATAATAATAAAATTTCAAATTTAAAACAATAAACAAAAAAGTTTTAAACACCTTTTCGAATCAAAACTAAGCTACCCGCTCTGATACAAATCGTAGGATTTTAAGCAATACTAGAGGGGGTGAATAAGGTTTTCTTCTAATGTGTCCTTTTTTTTATAATCTAACTTTGTTAAACTAAAAATACAATTGCAAGCAAGTCCTATTTCATGAAAATTAAAATAATATGTGAAATAAAATTACGAAAAATAAAAGATAAGGAAAGAAGACACCGAGGTTTATAGTGGTTCGGAATTCCTACTCTACTCCCAAAGACTTCTTCTTGGATATTTTATTGATGATCTTCTTACACGGGTGAGATCCAAACCTACACGACTCTCTTTTTCTTAGGCTAAAGAGAAACTCAAATTCTGTTTAGGATCAAACCAATTCAATTTTCACACAACCCAAGGTGTATCCCACACCTTAATACAAATCCCAAAGAAAACAAAAAAATGGATCTCACACAAATTGCCTCTTGTAGGCAAGATACACAAATTGATACAAAAACAAGAACACTCTCATAAAAAATGACTACGTCATTTGAAAGAATATGTGAGAAGTAATTTGAGAGAACACTTTTTTAGAGCTTGAAAATTTGGAGGCTTGTTGGAGGTGACTCTTGTAAGGTTGATGCAAGGTATTTGAATGGAGATAAATTAAAATATGACCATTTGATTTAGGGTAAAAATAATGGATGGGTGAGATTTAATCAAGATAGGATGAAATGTGGCCATTGGATTAAGGTAAAGGTATTGATGGTTGAGATTCAATCGATAGGAGATGGGAAGAATTTAAGATCATCTTAGAAAATAATAAGAAAATCACGTTTTTTGTCTAAATGAGTATTTTTTCGCCAATCTTATTTTGCTCATATCTTCCTCGTTTGAGCTCCGATTCGGACGATTCAAGATGCGTTGGAATCCTCTTTTCGAGATCTACAAGATAGAATCTTTGAAACAATAAAATATTAAGTACAAAAAATTGAGTTTTTTTATCATCAAAATATTTGGATTGATTTGAAGCTTTAAAGCTAAAATTTACCGTATAGGTTCTACATGCACCTCTATCCACATTGCACATAGTGGTTAGTGGAATGAAGATGAGATGTACTATAATTATGAAGTGTCTAAAGTATATCTGAACTCATGCACTCCGTATTTCTAACGAAACAAAAACTAACCTCTCATACTGTATAGTTATCGTTGTTTCTTATAAACCAACCGATGGCGATTTTCGGTAACCAATTACTCACACTCTTATAGATGGACACAACAACGCCACACCGCAACTGTCACGCCATCTCGTGGAAGGTTTGTTCGCTATAGTAGAACATTGATGTTGAAGATGAAAACTCATCGTCGTATCACAGACGTTGAAGATTCGACGGTCAACATTCAATATTTGGGTCGTTATTCCCTCCTTGAGATTCATAGTAGTCGAACACAAAGACCGAATGAAATCCCTAATTTTTGTTGTTGTCGAAGCTCAAATAAAGACTGTATTACTAATAAATACTGTATTTATTTATACTATGTATTTATTATATTAAGTTATATTATTCGTCAGTTGATCGACATAAATACGTTGAATATACACATTCTAAATTCTTAATAAGAGTATTAATAATTGTTAAGAAGGATCGTATTGTTGTAATATCATATTCATATATATATTTTTTAAATAACTATATTACAACAGACATGTTAATCTAAATATTGTATTTGTAATACTTACAACATTAATACCCACTTTATTGTAATACGTATACCATTATTACTACTATAGTATTATAATTCTCTAAATTTAAATAAAGTGTATTAATACAATAACTATATTATTAACCCTCGAATCATTTAATATTGATGGTAGAAAATAAATATCCATTAATGTAAGGACCCGACCCAAATCAGGATTTGAACCTAAGTCCTTAACTCTAAATGCATGAAAACGACGTTCGACACTCGGGGCATGTATAATTAAATCTGGTAAAAAATGTTATGGAAATCCACAAAAGAAACAAGTTTATAAAAACCATAAAATTCAATCAAAGTGTCATTGGGTACCCAAGAGTAAAAACATAAAAGCTGAGTAAATATGTACAACTTATCATGCCCCTAAATAGTTCATGCAGAAAGAATAAATTAAAAGACTTTACGCAAGTAATGCAGCGGGTCCCATGGTCATCTTCAGCTCCGTCGATCATCCATCTCGATACAATCTAGTAGTACATGTGGGGATTTCATAGTGGAAATGGTGAGTTTTCGCAAACTCAGTAAGGCTTCCCTAGCTTGGGGACATACATGCACAAGAATACAAACATCAACAAACAAGTATGATCGGCAACATAATTGAAGGGTGTACAAAACCCAAGCTCCTAGGTGATAGGTCAAGAAACCTCGTCCTTGACGAGCACCACGTAGAGCAGTCTAAGGATCGTAGACCCAAGACCAACAACTCACAAGAGTCCTCTGACTTGAGAACAATCTGACATCCTACTCTAGAGGGAACTAGTGAGTCGACCAACCTGTTGGCCCCAGGCTTCGTACTCACAGCGATAGGTGGTGCGACACCAATCACCAAGGAACCATATCAAGCCCATACCACCTACCTGGAGAGAGCCTAGGCTACTAGTAGAAACCATCTAGGGTCGTGAGCCTGGCATGCCGACCATCCACGGAAGTCTTGCGGAGCGAGAGAATATCACCTCAAGCTAGGGTGTGCGCCTGGATATCATCGTCCACACCCACCTACTAGTTTCCTCTATCCGGTCTTCATGACTTGTTTGGGTCCAAACGAGACATCAAGTCGTGCATCAAACATCATGCAAGTCCATATCAAGACAGATGTGCAAGTTCATATAAGGACAATCATGCAACCACATGCAACTCTACCATTACAGTCAGACATACATGATTCATGCATCACTAGTCATAGAAGAGACAAGCATGAAATGTATATGCTCTCGATGCAATCAAATGCAACATACAATGCACATGGTTATGCTACAATCAGACAAATCAACTAATGCAAGTAAACCAGCACATGTATTAACCACAAGTCCTCGAGAAGAGGTAAAAGACCTTTTACCTTGGCTGAATCCCCTAGCAACACTCTAAGAATTTCTTGGTAGCTCCAAATGGCCAAACACAACTCCGAGCCCTGAAATGAATAAACCGGTCAAAACTAGCACCTCAGACCATCAAAATCAAACTCCGAATATTGAATTTATCAAACAGTGAAGAACCTCGAAAAATGTGTCCTGACGGCCCCACATGCCTATCAAACTCAGCTCAGAGACGAGAAGTGGCTTGGTTCAAATCTGGTCAACAGAAAAGTCACATAGTCAACCTACCATTTAACCCAAAGCCAAACAACCCTTAAACTCTAATCCGAACATCCACTAAACTCATAACCAAACAGTCCTTATTCTACATTTAAATTAACTCCAACCCAAAACCAAACAAGCCTAACCCATTACTTTAATTTACTAATTTTTCTATCCAAATGAGTTTTTGTAACAAATCAAAATAACTTTTTATATTTACTATTAAAAATAACTCTTCATTTCTAACTACTTATTTTTAGTAACTCATTTATAATCACTCAATATAATTCGTCATTTGCAGACCATTTAGTTCTTATCATTCCTTTCTAATCAATTAAAACAATTCATTTTTAATCATTTTTTAACTATTTAAAATATTTACTCATTTTAAATTTTTATCTCAATAAGATTTTTACTCTAAAATTCCTCTGCAAAGTAAAAATCACATCCCAATGAATTTTTGGCTGCAATTCATTTTTTTACCTACTCAAAATTATTTGTTATCAAGACCTCGTACAAACACCTCTTCGATGGCTACAATGAAAATAAAAATATATCTTTTTTTACTTAATAATCTACTTGAACCTGGATGTCCTTTGGGAAGGGACTTAAAAGTTTTTAAATAAGACAATATCTATGAATCAAAGAAACTTTTTAAACTTCAAACTTTTAAGTCACATCTCGATTATTAATCCTTTATTATAATAATGGATGGATAACAACAAAAGCACTTCTAGTCACATCACATCAATACAACTAAATCAAACATATAATCAATCATTTCTCTCTAAATTTTTTGGTTATTTTGTACTTTTTGTTAAGAGGTTTTTAAGAAAATCAAACTTATTGCTTGTAGTTAGCATAGATTTACACTATATATAGGCTTGTTTGGCTAGGGCGGAAAAAGAAAGAAAAGGAAGGAAAAGAAAAAGAAGTAAAATGAAAGTAAATTAGTGTTTGGTAGAAAGAGATGGAAAGAAAAATGATGATAATTAATGTTTGGTGAGATGATAAGAGAAGAGAAATGATATTAAATTGGTGTTTGGTGAGATGAAAAAAAATATATTTTTGTATATAAAATTAATAGATATTTGTTTTTTTTAAATTGATATATAATATTATTTCATAATCCATAAAATATTATTATGTAATTTATTTTATTGTATTTATTATTTAAATTAAAATATAATATATAATATATTTTAATGATGAAAAAAAATGTAATAAAGAAATTCAAATAATTAAATTGAAGAATCAAAATATATGAATCGACATTTTTTTATAATTAAAAATGCTTAAGTTAAAAAATATAAACGAAGTCTGAAGATGGATTATAATAAAAAAATAATAATGAATTAATTTAATTATTTTGAGTAATGGTAGATTCATAGTGTATATATATATATATATTTACAAGGTTGTTGTTTAAATTTTTTTGATAAATAATAAAATGAATGTTTACTAATATATATTTTTATATAACAATTTTTTTTATTCGAATGTTAAAATAGATATGATATATATTTTTTAAAAGCATAATAAATATTAAATTTTGAAGGAAAAAAATTATACTTAACTACCCTATAAAAAATTTCTTCTTCAAGATCACCGTGGAGAAATGGAGTTTTTACATCTAACTGCTCCAGATGTAAATCAAATGTAGCACACATTGCCAGGACTATTATAACAGTAGTAAGTCGAACTACTGGAGAAAAGATCTCGTTGAAGTCAATACCTTCTTTATGAGCGTATCCTTTTACCACCAATCTTGCACGATACCGCTCCACTTGATCATCGTTGTTGCGCTTGATCTTATATACCCATTTGTTTCCAATGGGCTTTCTTCCTCGTGGTAGCGTTACAAGTTCCCAAGTCCTGTTCTTGTGAAGAGCTTCCATTTCTTCATGCATAGCTGTCATCCACTGAGCAGCATCTGAACTAGTCATTGCCTCTTGGAATGTTAATGGTTCTCCATCCTCGGTTAGAAGACAATATGCAATGTTACTCTCCATAATATAATCAGACTGCCAACTGGGTGGTTTTGTCGTTCGGATAGAACGGCAAGTCTCTTGTGACTCAACTGGATCTTGTATCTTGTGCATTGGTTCAGCTTCAAAGTGGTCATCTTCATATTCTTTCTCCACATGTACAGTTGTAGTCTCTAAGCTTTCAGTCACAGTGCTATCATTTGTTATCTGTTTCTTATCTTCCATGAAAATCACATCCCTGCTGATGATAACCTTGTGGGTAGTGGGATCCCACAGGCGATACCCCTTCACACCATCAGCATACCCTAAGAATAAACATTTTCTGGATTTTGGATCCAGCTTTGTAGTTTCTTGGGTATTGTACATCACGTACACCGGACTTCCAAATATATGGAGGTTTGAATAATCAACAGGTTTACCATTCCATCTATGCATTGGCATCTTCAATTGAATTGCAGTTGATGGAGCACGATTCACTACATAACAGGCGATATTGACTGCTTCTGCCCAGAATGATTTGTCCAAGCCTGCAGCTTCTAACATTGCTCTTGTTCTCTCTAACAAGGTTCTGTTCATTCGCTCAGCCACTCCATTTTGCTGAGGAGTGTAGGCAGTAGTGAACTTGCCTTTTAATGCCTTGTTGATTACAAAATTCTGCAAACTCATTGCTTGTATATTCTCCTCCATTATCTGTCCGTAAACACGTGATCTTCTTTTCTGACTGTAATTCAACTTGCACTTTGAATACTTTGAAGATCGAACACACATCTGCCTTCTTTTTTATGGGATACACCCAACACCTCCTGGACTAGTCGTCAATAAAGGACACAAAGTACCTTGCTCCTCCCAAGGATGTAACCGGTGCTTGCCATACATCAGAATGAACCAATTCTAGAATATTTTTCTTCTAGAATTCGATGTGTTGAACTTTAATTTGTGTTGCTTACTTGTAATGCAATGCTCACACAAAGGTAGAGACACCTTAGAGAGCCTAGGAAGTAGATTTTGCTCCGCAAGAACTTTGATTCCTTGCTCCGACATGTGTCCAAGTCTCTGATGCCACATCATTGAAAGTTGTTCACTTGAATTACTTGAGGCAACCGACGCCTCTCCCTCTTGCAAAGTCTCTCCCATCAGCATGTACAAGTTGTTGTTAAGCTTTTCTCCCTTCTTAAGTACCAGCGCCCCTCGAATCACTTTCATGACTCCTTTCTCCACCACAGCTTTGCAATCGAGGTCATCAAGCTGACCTAATGAAAGCAAGTTCTTTTTCAGGCCTTCTACATATCGCACATGTTGAATTGTGCGGACAGTATTATCATGGAACTTCAACTTGATAGTTCCAATGCCGACAATCTTCAAGGCATGATCATTGCAGCTGAGCACGGACCCTCCTGAGATAGGTTCATAATGATGAAACCATTCTCGGCGTGAGGTCATGTGGTAAGTCGCTCCTGAGTCGATGAACCATACATCGCCCAAACTCTTTCCGCCTTTGATAGTTGTCGCTGCTTCACAAGATAAAACATCACCTTCATTTGAGGTGCTTGCTACATTTCCTTGAGGATTGGAATCCTTTTTGTTTAGATTCCAACAATCCTTCTTTATATGTCCTTTCTTGCCACAATGGTAGCACTTCATGCTCTTCTTACTTCTTGATTTTGACCTTCCTTGATTTTGGCTCTCACTAAAGCCACGTTCCATTGATCTCCCTCTTGTCACCACCAGAGCCTTTGTTTGTTGTGAGCTTGCCAACTTGTCTTCTCTATTCTTGCGCCGATTTTCTTCTTCAAGGGCAGTAGCTCCAATATCATCAAAGTTTGGACAGTCGGTCAGAATATTATTTGTCAGGTTGATGACAAGTTGATCATATGAATCAGGAAGACTTTGAAGTAGAATTTCAGCACGTTCATTTGAATCTATTTTATAACCCAACGACGTGAGTTGAGAAAATAGAGTATTCAATGTGCTCATGTGCTCCGTCATTGAAGTAGATTCTGACATTCGAAGAGTATACAATTTCCTTTTAAGGAAAATCTTGGTGTGAAGTGACTTGACCTCGTACAGCTTGGTGAGATGTTCCCAAATCTCCAGTGCAGTTTTCTTCTCCTCTATGCTTGACAAAACGGCATCTGCTAGTGCTAGATGTAAATTTGCAATAGCATTCCGGTCCATCTCATTCCACTTATTATCATCTGTGATGTCCGCCGGCCTCTTGCTGATGGCTGCAAGACAATTATCTTTTCTCAAGATAGCCTTCATCTTCATCTTCCACAACGAGAAATTGGTCCCGTTGAACTTCTCAATCTCGAACCTTGCCGCCATTGCTTCTACCACGAACAGTAAACAATCCACAATCCACGTACCTGTAAACAAAGGTGAAAGTATCTAACTTATTTTCTGATGTGGAGGATCCACTTTTAGTGGCAACCACAGAGCATACGATAAGTATATATTTACACTAAGAACCTGGCTCTGATACCACTTGTTAAAATTGTTTACACGAATAGAGGAGAGTCGTAGCTAAAAGTGATTGAGAATAACAACAATAATGAAAAGGAAGAAGAGAAAGAACGACACAATGATTTTACGTGGAAACCCCCTAAAAAAATTAGGGTAAAAACCAACGGGCAAGGATTGAAGAACTTTATTACAAAAATAGGAGTTACAACCTTCTCTCTACAAAGAAACAACAAGCTTTCTTATAAGGAGAAAACACTCTCTATTTTTATCTCACAACCTCACTTTAGACGTGGGAAGTCTTGGGATGATTTGGGATGGTTTGCCAACAAATGACATAACCTATTTATAGTCTCCATGAACTTGGGCTCCAAGTATCATCCAATGGTCCAAAATTTGCCTTGGTGATCAAGTAAAATGTATGACTAGGATTTTGCCAACACCTCACTTTGGATAAGATTGTTTAGATATTTTTGACAAGATGAAGTTCAATGTATGCTCAATGTTTTATAGCACATGTGTTTTTTTAAATGAGAGTTAAATACCAATTCTCGAAATCGAACCTGTGACCATGATGTTCAACAAGATTTTCACCAAATAATGAAACCATCATACCATTATCCATTTCAGCCTATAGATCATGTGTTCAAATTCTTCATTTTTACATTTTTACCTAAAAATTTTAGAAAATATTATTTTGGTCTTTAAACTTTCAAAAATTCAATTTTAATCTCTAAAATTGGTTGTTTATTAGTTTCTAAATTCAAAAGTCCACTTTTATTCCTTTTACTTTAAAATAATAATAAAAACCTTTATATTAAATTTGAATTTCATATTATTCGAAATCGGTTCATTGATGTTAATATATAATTGTAATACATAGCATACGTTTAAAATTTATAGCGTAAGTGGGTAATTTTTTTTTTTAAAAAAAACAAAAACTAATTTTAAATTTCTTTGAAAATTGATTGATAGAAAATAAATTTAAAATTTTAAAAATTAAAATTAAACTTTTAAAAGTTGAAAACTGAAAAAGAAAAGATTGATCTCAAAATTCAAACACCAATTCCACGCATTGAGTTTAATTTAAATAGTATAAAATATAGAGAATTTATCATCAGCAGCACATTTTACCTTTTGTATTACATTTGCAGCACAATTTCTAAAATAATTTCATCTATGTCATATTAATTTCTATCAGTGATAAAACTCAACTAGTGATAGAACTCAATTTGAAGTTTTATCGCTAGTAGAAAATTTAAGCAGTTATAGAAGAAGTCTTTCATTGATTGAATTCTATCACTAATAGAATTCTGCTAGTGATAGAATTCAATTTGAATTTTTTGCTACAAATGAATTAGTTTTGATTTTATGCTATAGATGAAAATATTTTGTATTTAAGTTTTGAAAAAAGAATATTCATAAGGAATGAAGTGGGGCCATCATATTATAGAGAAGTCTAATAAAATGGAGGAGTACACATGCATGGTTGGGCTGATAGGGTTACTTTTGCAACATTTATTTCTTTAATGATATGATTGAAACTTTTTGGCTACAATATTATGATGGGTGTTTGGAGATATACATTGCCTTTTCAATTCCATCATACAAACTTTGGAGTAAAGTTTTGATTATATATTTTAATTCTTCAAAGTTTTGTGATTATTTTATGAAACATGACAATGTTGGGCTTTATTTAATGTAATAATATTATTAAATAGAGTAATGTTAACTATTTTATTATATTTTACGAACAACCCCATCACCTAAATAAAATTACAAAGTAATACAATCGTCCTCCACCATATAGAACCTATCAGGAGAAAAAATCCCTCTCGAGAAAGAAATACTAACCTCATCCGAGGAAGGCAAAGAAACTATGGAAAAAAAAAGTTAGATCTGTCTAGGTGAGTAAATGAGCTCGCCTATTACAACGTCTAAACAATGAGATATATAGAAAATCGTCTCTAATATAACCATGTACTATTTAATATCAACAATAATATATTGTTGAATTTGAAACAATTAAAGAATCATTTGAAATAGATTACTTGTTTTCTTGTTAGCTCTTTCTTTTTTATCACTATCGATTCTTAGAATTGAATCTCTGATTATAGTGTTGATTGAATTATAATTAAATAAGGAAATCGTGAGACGGTCTCATTTGGTAATCTTATTCTATATATATATTTGAATTATTCTATATCTTATTGTATTTGGTTAATATATATTTTCATATTAATAATTTATCTTTTTCTAACAATATTTTGAATTTTATTATTTTTATATACAAAATAGGTTAAGAGAAACTCATCTTTTTATAATTTTTATAATGTATCTTTTTGAAGTGGAATTTATCTATTGTTTTCTTTTTCTTTTTATTTACTCCAATTTCTTTTGTTTTATTGATTTTGTTCGACCCTCCTTTTTTTTCACAAAAGGAAAAATATTTTCTTTCATTTGAATGCCAATTGTTTTTCCGATCCTCCTAAAAATAAGAAGCATATTCTTCCATTTTAATGTCAAGAATAACTCTTCAAAAAAGAGAAAACAAAAAATTGTTTTAAATAATTTTCTATTGATATGAATATAACTCAACACAATTCGATATGTTTTTTTTTTGAAGTATCCAAATTCTAATATTCTTTGTTATGCTAAAAAAAAAAGAAAAACAAATTTTCAACAAGAAAAAAAATTTGAAGTATGATGGTGTTTGTTTGTCATATTTAAGGAGGATTTAGATAGAAGATCTATTAATTTCTTTTGAAAAACTTACATGGAGAATAATTTTTACTAATTCCTCTTTTTTATTTTAAAAAATAACTATTTATTTCGAATTATTTATTTTTAATCATTCACTATTAACTATTTAACTATTTTTTATCACTCGTTTCTAATAATTCATTTCAAATCAATCAAATTAATTCATTTTTAACCATTCATTTCGTAACGACTCAAAATAAATATTTATTTCAAATATAAATTTAAATAAGATTTCGACTCTAACTTTTTTACACAAAAATCATATTCAAATGAATTTTTGACTATAACTCTCCATTTTTAACTATACAAAATAATTCTTCAAGCTAAATATTGGTTAAATATGGTAAACAAACAATGCATATATTTCTCAATTATTGTGTTTTGTAGTGAAATCAAGGAATAAAGATGAGGAAATTTGACCAATTCTTCAAAAAAAAAAAAAAAAAAAAAAGAAGAAAAGGAAAAAAATAAAAAGGAAAGGCAAACTGTAGGTATTAAATGAGAACACATGCATGTCAATCAATGAGGGTCAAATCAAAAATCTAGAAATATATATTGATAATGCAAAACATAATTTTGTCAATATTCACTTGAAAAACATGAGAAATGAAATGATCCTTTTTCTTTTTCATTTTTTCTTTGGTCTACTAAAGTGGGTTGGGTGGTGAACATAAACTTTTATTTTTGTATGAGTTGTGCTTTCTGTTCAAAATTGTGACTCAAGATTTTGTGGCCATTCCACATGTTTACAAATTTGAAGTTAGGTTAAAAAATAATATCTTCTTCTTTAATTTCAAAAGAGTGAATAGTATCTTTTATTTGAATTCTATTTTAGTCTTTTATTTTTATAATATTCTATTTTAATCCTTAAATTTAAAAACAATAGATTTTAAGTTTAAAAGTATTGTATTAAACATATGGCAACAAGTTAATTCTTGACAAGTTCAAGTATTTTGTGGTGTAAAGATTAGATTGGTAAAATTTAAATTAACTATCAATTTTTTTTATATAAATAAAATAAAGAGTTTATGTGTATATATATAGGAAAATTGTTTGACATGATGAATTCAGAAAGAAAATGATAAAAGAAGACAAAAGAACATGTATTTTTTTTAACTCATGAACGGAAAAAGTGAGTGGTTGGATCATTTTATATTGTCATTGACTTTAAAAATAAAAAATTATATGATTATTTTCTATTTTAATTCAACAACTTTTCGAAAACTCGTAATTAACGGATAGGTTACTATTAGATATATTCGATATATGATATTAAAAACAAAACTATTTGATATATGACTATTGAATTGATTACTCAATTTTACAAAAAAGAAAAAAAGAAACATAATGGTTGTTTTCATGTATTTTTATTTTTGATATTTTCTGTTTAAACCGTCAATATATAATAGTTAAAAGATTTGTATTTTTCTTCTTGAATTTATTCAAAATGATAGCAAGTCAAATTAAGGCATCATAAAAAGAATCATCCATTTGAGTATTAGCAATGAAAGTCTTGATGGTCCTACATAACTTTACCCAAAGTTATAATACCTATTAAAGTAGTTAGGTCTTTCATTTTATAAGATAATTAAGTTCAAATAGGTTCTTATTAAAGGAAATCAAATGAATATACCCAAAAAAAAAAAAAAAACTCATAAATCTTCTTACATAAAAAAATCACTTATTTATTTGTCTTTTATTTATTTATTTAAGGTGTGTTTGGAAAAAAAGATGTTGAGAATTTATTAAGAGGTTAGCAACTACACATTGAAATGGAACAGTTTCAAAAAAAAAAAACTTTTATAAAAATTTCATAAATCTTATCGAAAGGTTGGTTGTGTGATGATCTCATTATTTGGTGGAAAATCAATCTAATATTAGGGTCATGAATTCGATCGTGAAAATTGACATTTGACTTTTATTTACTTAAAAGTAGTAGTATTCTCTATTGACTATCTGTGGTTCGTTTTCCCTGCCTAAAAAAATAAAAACACTCACAAACTTTTGAGATAAAATATTTTAGGTTAAAATATTATTTTGGTTTCTTCAACATGGTTGTTCTATTTTATTCTTTAAAATTTTAAAAGTTCAATTTTAGATCTTAAACTATCATTTAATCTTTAAATTTTCAAACGTTCAATTTTGGTCCTTAAACTTTAAAAAAAATTTAAAACTAGTTCTTGAGTTAAACAAAAAAATCTAACCATAATTAAAATGGACACGGTGATAAAAAATAACGATAATAATAATAAAAATTTTCTTTATCACCTTCTTCCTTCCTGCCTCTCTCTCAAGCACTACACTTCAAACAAAAAAAACAGAGCATAAAATTAGGACAGAAGCCATTTCTGCAAAATGAAAAAAAAGTTCAAACTTTCATACAGCAAATCTTATATCTAAAACCATTTATATTTTCTTTAAGAGAAAAAAAAGCAAGTACTTACTATCACATCTAGTAACTTTCTATCCAAAAATAGATTTCATAAAGATTTTATCTCTATCAAATCTCTTATTATAACTGCTCGTTTTCAAAACTATGTACATCAAATAGAAGAGATGAGAGAAAGTTAAAAAAAAGTGGAAATATAGTAATTTAAAAATATGAAGTAGTTGTTTGGAAATTAATATTTTGGAGAAGAGATATTGTAAAAGTATTTATTTTATATTGATTTTTTATAATGTAATAATTGTATATTTTTTATTAATTGATAAATATAATATATTTTATTTTATATTATGTGGTTGAAAATTAGAGAAAGTTTGATGTGATATTTGATAAGACTAAATAAAAAATATTTTATATCATATTATATGTTCGAAAATTTAAAAAAAATGTTTGATATGACATTTAAAAAATTAAGTAAAAGATTTGATGTGATATTAGATGAGAGGTTGATGAAAAATTGAGAGAGATTGATGTCCTAAAAATAAAAAATGAAGTTGAGATTTCTCCTTCTACTTCTCTCTTCAACACCAAATCTCAAACACCTCCTAAAGTCGATGTCACTGGTTTGACAAATGCTCACAAGTAGGATCTCTTTCCTTCTTTCTTTTAATTTTTTTTTATTTTTATTTTTATTTTTAATTCCATAGTTGGTCTCCAAATGATACTCAACTAAAAGCAAAAGTATAATTTAATTATAGATATTAACTCTCATCAATTTTGTTGACTTGGCACCACTAATTCTTATCTTTTAATAATTAGGATATCTTCTCAACTCACACAACTTTTAAAAGCAACTGAAAAGTTGAGTTTCTTATTTTATTATTATTATTATTTGTATAAATAGTTTTTAGTAGCTTTTTCCTGCTCTAATAAATAGATGTGCTACATCAAGCCAACTTCATCATAATTAATATGATAAACATAGCACATCAGTATTTCACTATTTATGTTACATATTTAAAGCCAAAGAACAAAAGGAAAAAAAAATACAAAGTAGAGAGTAAGTAGACATGAATGTTCATAGTTGATAGGCTAATATAATTGATTTATACTTCATTTGTCAAAATAAATGATGTTTGGAAAAGAAACAAATAAAACATAATGGTTATTAAATTTATGCTCAAGTAAAATTATGTGTATTCTTATTAACCATCAAATCAAAACTATCCTATTTTCAAATTGAAATCAAAATGACAACTTTACCCTTTATTTGTGATCAAACCAAACAAAAAATCAAAATTGAGCTATATATTAGAATAACTATTAACCATCACCCACCTGTTAATTCAGTACAATAGTATCTATAACTGTTTAAATGCTATAAATTTATAGGGAGTAAACATAAAGAAATCAAATAATTTAAGGAAAAAAAATAGTGGAGAAGGGAAAATATAAAAAAGTAAACTTGGCCTAAGCTATCTCACCCCCAAAATATCCATCTCTTTTTCTTTTCTTTTTTTTGTGGACTCTTTTTTTTTTTACTGTTTTACCCTTCCATTCAAGCATATTTACATCTCTATCCAACAAAAGTTACAAAATTTCCAACTGCAATGAACCTCTGGTATCTCACAGTTTTCCTCCCAAAACAACCTGGATGCTACCGGGCAGTTGACCATCGGCATCACCCGTGTCGAGCCTGATCGCCATGGACTCAAAGGCGTCTGCACTCGGAAGACGAGCCTTGAGCTCTTTCAAGCTTGGAACGAGAACTTTCTCCGTCCACTCTTCAACATTCGTGTTCTCGAGCCATAGCCCACTTGTGATCTTTTCGAGTGCATTCTCTTGTAGTTCAAGTGAGATCTTTTCTCCAATAATGGATGAAAACTTCTTGTTGATGGAGCTTGTAATATTGTGCTTGATTGGGGCAAAGTCCACTGGTTTGAAGACGATCGCATCGTCAACTGTCTTGAACATCTCTCGTGATGCCAAAGGAGTTGTGAATGATAACTGTCGAGTGTTGACGCCGTGCTCAGTTTCGTAATCAGTTGTTACATCACTTGAATTCAATGATCCATCCGTCTTCTCATCCTCTGCATCTGCTGCTTCATTGAGATCAAATGCGGTGGCTGAACCGGTTTCTACTCTCGGTTTCAAACACCGTTCTTCACCGTGCGCCCATTCAGCTCGACGTTTGACCGTCTTCTCAGTAAGGGATAGTTTCAACTGCAAAGTGCTTCTTGCTAAACCGGCATACTTCTCTTCCTCAAGCGGATTACCGTTACAGAAGTGTTTCATACCATCTGGTATCCAGTTTGCTGTAAGGATGAAGATTATATTACCAAGACTGATTTCACGTCCGTAAGAATCGATGAATCTACCTCTCTCCATTGCCCTTTTTATGCTTCCACGGACCAGCAGTTCCGATTCGTCGAAATCATCAAGCACAATGACAGAAAATCGGTTCCTTCTAACGGCCTCTGATATCTTATCTAACACGGTTTTACCACGAATACTTGTGTCTGATTCACTATCACTACGTTTTGAATCAAGACAAATGGTTACAGGATTGGACCCGGATACCAGCTCTGCAAGAGCAGTTGCCATCTTCTTCTTTCCAACTCGATCGGGACCCAAGAACAAGAGCCACATGTCTCCTTTCGAAACGGTACCTCGCCGTTTTCCATTTCCCAACTTGAACTGAGTCACACTTTTAGCCAAAGAAGATGCTGCTTCTTGCTGCCACCATACCTTCTCTAATATACCTTTGAAGAGCCTCTTGTACGAATCAATATCCGATGCATCGAGGAATTTACCACTCTGCAGTTCGCAAATTTTGTTCTCAGGTTCCGAAGATATGCAACCCAGAAAGTCCTTAACGCGCTCTTTATGTGTTTGGTCGGCCAAGTTCTCACCATTGCTCATACGCCCAAGAGCCAACTCTGTCGTCACAAGGCTACCCGATCGCGAAATTGAAAGTACTTTTTCAGATGGTTTGCTGGGCAGAAGTGGATTTGCTTTCAGTTGGAGAGTGTCATCAACTGCTTTTTTTAGTTGTAACTTGGGTTGAGAAAGTTGATGCCCGAGCAAGTTCGAACTGTACAATCCTGTTAAGGGGAGAGACATCGGTACAGCTCTGTCGGAACCGAACTTGTTTAGATTATGGAAATTAGGATGAAGACGCGAGCACGTATCGTGCCATTTCTTTTGTAGTTCTTGAGTCCTCTGCTTTTGCATATGTTCTTTATCCAAGTTCTGAAACAAGAAACATGGCTCTTTTTACAATTGCAAATAGTGATTGGTTACCACTTTAAGAAAGAGCAACACAAACAAGTAAACAAAGAATCACAGCGGAAGTTACCTTGGCAGTTTTGTGTTTCTTTGAGCTGTCGTCTTCGGCCTTCGCATTCTGCAGCCACGGAGGGAGAGCGGATGGTTTAGCTCCTTCTGGTTCAGTTATAGAAGATGGCTTGTCGAACTCATTGAAAACAAGTTTTTCCAGCTCTCGTTCGTAACTCTGCAGGCATTGAGAGCAACAACTTGTTTTCCGAGAAGGGTCCAAGTTCTCGAGCATTACTGGTCGCATTGGAATTGTGTTTACAGTCGAAAATCCCTTGATCGAGGATAATGAATCAACTGAGCTATTAAGAATCCCAGTGGTACCAAGCCTAGTAAACAGAACCAGATTAAGTTGAAAATTCAATCATAAACCAACAACAGAATTTCAGAATATTCAACTGATCTAAAGTCAAATTTTATCTAGGAAATGAAAAATTATCATTCTAACTAGATTGAACAATTAAACTTCTTCTAGTTCGAGATAATCCAATCATATCGGTCAACTCCTAACCACCTTACGAAGTTTACGAAATCGAATCAGATGCAAACTATTATCAGAGCAATCAATCCATCCTATCAAATAATTCATAGCAACAGAATATGCAAAAAAAAAAAAAAAAAATCATTGGCATAACTTGAATAAGCAATTCATTCAATTGTAAACAGGTCGAAATCTTCGAAGAACATGAAGAATACCTCGGAAACAATCCCGGAAGAGGCACACGGGCAGCAATGGGCACAGCCTGCAAGTCCCAATCATTCTCCATGGAAGGATGATAGACTTGACACCTTAAATATGTCTCACAAGTTGCAGTAGCAATCAACCAAAGCTGATCACCATACTTTGCAAGAAGCTTCCCCATCTCCACCACCACAGTCCGCCTGCCTTCCGAAACAACCTGCTGCTGTACCGTGCCCGATCCCGAGCCACCCCCGCTTGCTGGCTGCTGCTGAACCAACCATTTCAAATCCCCCATATCAAGAATAACCCCTCCACCACCATTCAAATTCTCAACTTTACTCTCAACCAAATCTTTCAATTCCTTAATCCAAGAACTAATATCCAATCTATCATTAGCAAAAATCTCCTTCTCCAAATGTATCACCTGAACTTTACTCATCGCCCCATCCCCCAATTCTCCATTCTCAATCCTCCTCAACAATTCCTTCACCACAGCCTCCGGTTTCGACTCCCCGACGAGCACCGGATTCCTCTTCTTCGACCGAAGCAATACATCGTACACCTTCTCGACTTCCTCCCCCTTCTGCTGCACGGGCGGGGCAACAACGCTGCCCTGCTGCTGCAGCCGAGGATTCACATACAAACTCCTCGGCAGGACTGCCGAGGCCGGTCGAAACCCGAATCCCGCAATCGGGGAAGGGCCTGCCGGGGGCGACGAATTCATGGACTGTTCAATGGTGGCCTTAACAGCAGGGCTAGAAAAGCTAGCCTCCCTCATTACACGGCTAACACTAGGATCATCAAGAATGGATATAATCAACTGTTCGAGCTCGACTTTAACGGCTAAGAGCGGCTGCTGCTGTTGCTCGGGGCAGCCGCGGCGCTGGTGGGCTTGGGCGCGCTTGAGTGCAGCCATCAGCGCGTTTGAAATGGGCGGCTCGGCGCCGGATTGAGCGGTGGGAAGCCGCTCGAGGGCGACGCTGAAACAGAGCTCGAGAGCTCTGCACTGAAGGGGATGAGATGAATTGGGATGCGATTTGATACAAGCTTGCCGGAGAAACCCATTTGACGAAGAAAGAAGCGTCGCCGCCACGTGAAGCGGAGTCGTTTGGCCGTGATTCCGGCGGCCGGCTTCGGCGATTGAGAGATTCAGAACACTCGCCGCCTCCGGCGTTAGAGTTTGCTGAATCGTACTCAACCCAGCTCTCATTTATACCCAAAAAACAAAACCCAATTCTCAAAATCTCCCAAAAATCAAAACCCAATTCTCAAAATCTCCCAAAAAACAGAACCCAATTCTCAAATTCTCCCAAAAACCAAACCCCAATTCTTAAAATGTCCCAAAAACCAAAACCCAAGTCTCAAATTCTTCCAAATATCAAACAAACCAAAAATGAACAAAACCCAGATGAAGAAGATCAGCAAGAATCAGAAATAGACAAATTCCCGAATTCTAATTCCCAAATTTCTCATTTATACCCAAAAAAACAAAACCCAAGTCTCAAATTCTCCCAAAAACAGAACCCACTTCTCAAATTCTCCCAAAAACCCAACAATTAAAAAACGAGCAAAACCCAGATGAAGAAGCTCAAACAGAATCAGAAATCAAGAACAGAAATAGACAAACACCCATTTCCCAAAAGGGAAAATCAAATAACAAGCTCAACTCAAAGATTCAGTTTCATAACAAGCGATCCAGCAATAAATCAATCAATTTACGTATCCTTTAGTAGAAATCGCAACAAGTGTAAGAAGAAGAAGAAGAAGAAGGAACAAAAGACGAGATCCCAAAATTCAGAAGAACATCTCTCTTTTATTTCTTTCTCTTTCCACAACTTTTTTTATCTGAATCCATGTGGAGAAATAACCAAAACTCTCCTAGACAAAATTTCTTGAGCAATAATTGGAAACAGTAAATGAAAGAAAGGAACAGAAATGTGAATGAGAAGAAGAAAAAAAGAGTCTCATGTTTAGAAATGGAATTTTAGTCTAAATTTTTTTTATTTTTCAAAAAAAAAAGGGAGAAGGTTGGAAGTACTATATAATCAGTTGCAAGGATTTCTGGAAAATGCTTTTTGGGCAGAGTAAAGAGCTCTTCTTTTGGTGTCACCAAAACTAAAAAAGAAGAATTGTTTTTGTATTTTTTTTAGAAGAATGAAAAATAAAAAAGATTTATTCTTGAATGGAAACGAATGAGCTTTTTTTAAACTAGTTTTGTCTCAATATGTCATAGATAATGGAGAGAGAAAGAGGAGGGGTTATATGCCAACTTTAGAGAGAGGAGAAAATAGGATTAAGTGGGTTTGATTGTCAATATAAAGAGTTGTTATAAATAATTTTAATCTATAATTTTTTTTTTAGAAAAAGGGTCGTTTGTTCGGTATATTTAGGTAGAATTTAGTTTTAGGATTTATTAACTTTTTATCAAAAACTTACTTTTAAATTAATTTTTATTAATTCCTCATTTTTACTTTTAAAAAAATTCTGATTTTTAACAATTCATCTATAACTCTTCAATCATTTCTAACCACTCATTTTTAATCATTTTTTTTAAATTAACTAAAATAATTTATTTTTAACAATTTATTTTTAATAATTTATTTTTTAACTATTAAAAATAACTACTCAGTTTTAAATCTACATTCAAATAAGATTTTGACTCTAATTTTCCTATACAAAAATTACATCCAAATTAATTTTTTATATTCCTCTCAATTTTTAACTCCTCAATATAACTATTTTACTCAAATACTACATAAATACGTCAAACAAACACTCGAGAGTTTTATAAATGACTCTTTTTTTTAAGTTGTTATAAATAATTTTAATTTATAATTTACTTAAGAGATATTATATTGTTGTCAATTACTTTTTTTAATCCACCTATTTGTATTATAAGCATTATTAAATGTAGTTTTGGTATTTGATTAATTTTTTTTTAAGTTCTTAGATAAAATAAAATTTTGATGAATATGATTTTTGATCCTCATATGTATGCATAACGTTTAAATTTTTCGCTTAATATTTTAAAATAAATCGAGATTATATTTTAGTAATTAAAGTCTATATTTTTTCTATACACATTTTTTTAGTAAAATTTCTACACATCTATTATAAATTCAAATTAATTAAAAAAAAATTATTTATAATAATCTTTACGTTATAAGTTTTTATTTATTAATGACCTATTATTAAATTAAGTTTCAATTACAACTAGTTTTATTCTAATTATAGACCTCAATTTCAATTAATGAGTGACTAATAGGGAAGAGACTTATTTTCAATATATATATATAGAAGAAACTTGGATAAAAATAATATTTTAACCAATGATATTCTAAAATTAAATAACAATTTGATAAGAACAATATCAAATAGTATATTTTAAATTATTTTGTTTGTAAATATTTTAAATGTTTTATGTAAAATAATTTAAGTTATGGTAAGAATAATAAGGGTTGTTTATTTGACATATTTAGGTAGGATTTGAGTTAAGGAGTTACGTTAGAAAAGTTATATTGAATAGTTAAAAATTGAAAGTTATGTCAAAACCTTGTTTGGATATAGTTTTTATGTAAAAGAGGTAGAGTCTAAATCCATATTAGATGTAGATTTAAAAATGAGTAGTTATTTTTAGTAGTTAAAAAAATGATTAAAAATGAGTTATTTTAATTGATTTAAAAGAAATTATTATAAATAAGTGGTTAGAGATGATTGAGTAGTTATAAATGAATGATTAAAAATGAATGGTTAAAAATGAGAGTTATTTTTAAAAGTAAAAATGAAGAGAAGTTAATAAAAACTCGTTTGGAGGTAGATTTTCGATGAGGACTTAATCAATCCTAAAACTAAATCCTACCTAAATATGCCAAACAAACAACTCCACAATGATTCGAAAGAGTTGATAACATTTTAATTTTATTATTTAGAGTTAATTTAGTTAAACACTACAATCACAAGTTTGATCTTAAGAATTGACCGACTCTCATTTATTTAAGAATGATAACATAATTTAAAAATATTTGAAAATTTATAGACTAAAATTGGACAAATAATAAAATCAAATAAAGATAAAAGTGAAAGGATCAAAATAACATTTTAACAAAAAAAATGAATGATAATGAGAAGAGTTAATCTCACGCGCTTTTTGTTTAGGGCTTGAATTTGGACACGCGCCTAAATTTGGGGTTTAAAAGAATTTTAATTTAATTATTTTTGTGTGTACCAATATTCAGCTTTCCACACGCAATCGCTGCAAAGGCAATGCACGGGTTTCGCCTTTTCATACCTGCACTCTCTTTTTAACTCCTCTTTTCTCTCTCCTCATCATATTTATTTTCTCTCTCTTACTTTTGGCTTACTCAATTTTCTCACAAAAAATCGAAATACACATTTCATTTTTTATTTTTTACATTTTAGTTTATAGAAATGTTGGAATGAAATTTTATTTAATGATTAATTTTTAGTAAATACTTGTATGAATGTGATTTTTTTTTTAATAGAAGGATGAAAGTCAATCATTTGTTTCGATATAAATTTAAAATGAAAAATTATTTTTTATAATTAAAAATGAGTAGTTAAAAATAAATTATTTTAATCAATTTTTAGTAGTTAGAATAATTTGTGTGGATGCAATTTTTTTTAAAAATAGTTAATAAATACTCTGTTTTTTTTTCTAAATTGTAAATAGTTATTTCTAGATCCTTCATAAATTTAATAAACAAACATCTATATGGCTTCTTTCTTTCCTTGGAAATGTGCCAATGCTAACCAAATCTCAAAAGTCTAAATAAATTTTTGCTTTTTTTAAAAAAAATTGTTTGGTTTTAAAAAATCAAAGTAATATGTAGATATTTTTGTTTTTTTGTTTTTTAAAAAAATTAATAATATGTAGATACATGATAACATCATAATTGGTGTAGACTTAAATTTCAAATACAAGAAACTAAAAAAAAAAAAAAAGTTACCAAGCCAACATCCTAACTATTTGATTTTTAATTTTCATACTTGTAACTGAAAACGTGTTTACAGTTATTGTTTTTTTAAAATTCAAAACAATATTAGATTATTGTTTTTAGTTTTCTTTTGTGAACAAAAATTAAATCAGAGTATTTTTATATTATTTTTCTTTTGTCAAGTTGTATTTTAACTATAAACTATACCTAAAGTGGGTCAATTTGACATATTTAGGTAATATTTGGGTTAAAGAGTTAAATTGAGTAGTTAAAAATTGAGAGTTGTGTCAAAAGCTCGTTTAGATGTAATTTTTATGTAAAGAAGTTAGAGTTAAAACCTTGTTTGGATGTAGAATTAAAAATGAGTAGTTATTTCTAATAGTTAAAAAAAGAAATGATTAAAAATGAATGGTAAAAAATGAGTTATTTTGATTGATTTGAAAAGAATGATTAAAAATAAGTTGTTAGAAATGATTTAGTAGTTATAAATAAATGATTAAAAATGAAAGTTATTTTTAAAAATAAAAATGAAGAGAAGTTAATAAAAACTTTGTTTGATGTAAGTTTTGGAGGATGAGTTAATAAATCATAAAACTAACTAGTACTTAAATATGCCAAACAAACAGTCCCAAAATCTCTTGCTTCTCAAAAAAAAAAAAAAGAAAAAACTATAAACTATACCTTTCTTATTTTCAAAAAATAAAATAACTATACTATCTTTCCTGCATTAAACATTGTTCGAAGATTGCTCCAGTGTGCACTTATATATATGAGACTGTATAATTTAGTATCTTCCTACTTTTCAATCCATATTGTGGTATAATTGATTGTATGCACATCTACAAAACTGTATAATTTAGTATATATCGTATGTTCACACGTCTTCAATTTTTATATAGCCGAAGAAATTGTATAATTGACTATATATCGTATGTTCACACTATGTTTTTAGGTTAGTTATATTGTACATTTTTTCCTTATAGGTTCATTAATCATTCTATTTGAAATTACACAGTGTTCTTTATAATGTCAATATTTCTGTTTAGAAATGTATTTAAATCATATATAGAACAGTATTATCTATGTACTAAAATGTCAAAGTCTTGGTATACTTGAGTATTATTTACTGTAATTTTCCATTTACCGTTATATTACTGTATAAACTATACAAAACTCTATATGTTTCATTATTTCATTCTACATATTGTATAACTTACACGATACATTTATGATTTATTAGTCATTCTATTCATGTCTAATACATTTTTCGCACTCATATTACTATTCATTACATTTATATTCCGCAATACGGTATTGTTTATACATGTATATCATTCGACTTATAATATAGAATAATATTGTTTGGATATTTTTGTAATACTATACAACTTTTCTTTATAGGTTCAACAAGCATCCCAATCTGTATTGTACATAATGGTCAATAAGATGAAAATGAGATGCTCCATAATCAAGAAGTAGCTGAAGAGCGTCACATAAATATTGAGGAACGCATTCACTCAATGATGATTTTACATTACAGTCTTTTTTTACATTATAGTAATTTTTTGTGAAGTTGTTCCAAAAGTACGAGTCTCTATCAATTCACAAATATTACATATGTTATTTCCCAATATTTTACTATACGGTATTGTACATTCAAAACTACTTGTTCGTTGTCGCAAGCATATTAAATTAACCTACAAGTATCCATATCAGCAAATTAAACACTTAAAAAAAACAAAGTTTTAAAATACGGTATGATACATGATATATTATGGTTGTATCGTATATTTCAAGTTATTTCAATACCGTGTGGTTATCAAACTGTTCTGGTTTCAATCAATGCAATTGAAAACTACCAGAATCAAATAACATGTACATTACTAAGTATATTACATGTAAATTACAACGGTAAATCTAATAATGTATTGTCGCCACTTCGTCCTGCAATTAATGCACCATAAAATGACAGTTTTTGGTTTGGAATGTGAGACAAATTTCCTTTCTAAAAATTTTCCTACCCAAATGAAAAACCAATAATTTGATCATTATTTTTGAAATTTATAAGGTATTTAAATAGGAAGATGAAACGTCTCTAATAAATGTGATTTCGGATGATATGCTTTTCCACAATTAATGCCCATAAATTTGTGATTTGTGGTTTTGAATGTGGGATGTTTTTTCTTTTTTGAAATTTTCCTTCCAAAATTAAAAAACCACCAATATGAGGGTATGATTGTAATTCATTATTTTCGGATTTTATAATGTATTAAAATAAAATCTACTTTTGCTAATATTTTTGTAGATACATATATTTGCAAAAACTTTTCAAGTAGGGTCTATTTATGAAAAAAAACCCATAAAAAAAGTGAGTGAATGTGGTTTCTAATTTTTTGCTATATTTAAATCATTATTATATTTAAATATTTCCTAAATTATGATATTTATATAAAAAAAGTTATTTTTTTATTATTTATGAAAAAACGCTAAGATTTTATCATATTTTATTTTATTTTTTTAAAATATGCATTTTATCATTTATCATAAATATAGGAAAATTTATCTTTTTAGTCCCTAGACTTGGAGTTTAATTTTGGTTCCTAGGTTTAACAGAGGGGCTTTGTAAGTAAATTATAAAATGGTTAAAATATTCCATGAATATCACCATAATGAAAATATTTATACACATAACAAAAAATCTAAATTGATAGACATTCTATCCATAGAGGCCAATAGAATCAATTAAAAATAAATAAATTAAATTGATAGACTTCCATTATATTCTATCTATAAAGATGGATAGAATCAATTATTGATAAAATTGATAGACTTCCATCACTAGAGATTGATATATTCTATAAAAAAGATATATATATAGTGATTTTCAAAAAAAATATGCAAAATTTACTATAAATAAATTATTTTAAAAAGTTACTATAATTGTAAATAGAGGTTAAAAAGTTGCTATACAGTGTAAATCTCGTTTAAAAAATGAGCAATTTTACCTTTGGCAAGTTTAATAATACTCACTTGTTTCGTTATGTTTTAAAATCAAATATTTTACTTTAACATTTTAATAATATTCACTTCTCATTTCTAGGTTTGTAGTATAATTTCAATTTTAATCCCGTAAATGTTATCGTAATCTGAAGAATAAAAATATTTATTTTTACAACACAAATACCAAAATAAAATTTAACTAGGGGCAAAAAAAACATAATTTTCTCATTTATGTAATTAAAATTTAATGGGATAGAGATAGAGGGTGGGGTAAGAATCGAGGTGGAAAATAATATTCTCGTCCTTGTCTCCAAGATTGAGTCAAGAAAAAGAATATAGTCTCGATAAAATCGTAGCCACTTTTTCAATATTATATTCCACTCTACTTAAACCTTAATTTACTTTAAATTATATATTAATTTAATTTCCCATGGTTGATTATGTAATCTTTCAAACTCATTGCCCCAAGCCAAACTCCAATTTATAAATGATCAATTGGGGCATTGGCATCCACATTTAACTTTTCCAATAGAAAACACAAAGCAAAAGAACAGATTAAAAGGGTAATTATGGGTAGTTTAGTGGTTAACAAGGTTTAAATTTTTTTTTTTTTAAGGTGTAAGATATTAATTGGTTAAATTATTATAAATAGAAACTATGATAAATGATGGGTTACATTAAATTTTTGAGACACAAGCATACATTCAATTTTTGAGACACAAGCATAAATTTAAATAAACGATATTTAAGGCCCCGTTCGATAATTATTTTGTTTTTTGTTTATGAAATTTAAGCCTATTTTTATTCAAATTTCCTACCACGTGCTACATCTTTCCTACAATGTATTCATTTTTCCTTAAAAAAGTAGGAGAATACTAACAAAATTTAAAAAACATAAACAATGTTTTTGGAAGCTACTTTTTTTGTTTACAAATTTTGGTTTTGTTTATTTAAATATAGGTAAGATGTAGTATCCAAATAACGAAAAAGGTATACTAAAGTAGTTGTTGTAGGCTTAAATTTCATAAACAACAAATAAAAAAAATGGTTATCAAACGGGGCCTAAATTATAGATTTTTTTTAATTACAAAGTGGGGAAGGGAGACAACAATTGCTCAAATTCGTGACTATAGAGTTGAAATGGATTAACACCAGACAAGATGATCAACTGCAACACTAACACTCAAATTAAATTATAGGTTATTAAGACAAGAGATATGATCAACGTTGTTTAAACAAAAGATATTATAACAAATGTCATGGAATTTATTTCTTAAATTTATTTTATTAACTTGAATTTATTTTTTGTAAAAACTACAAATGATTAACTATTTTTGTTAAATTTATTATTAATATTGAGAATCTTCGATAAGCATATATTTTTTATTTATTGAAATAATGCATTGTTTTAAAAGGAATAGATAACGTTAGTAACATGATGAGGTTTGAAACCCATCTAAACATTAGTTTATTTGTTTCTTTTTTTTATAAAAAAATTATAGTTATATAAGAAAATTTACTTAAATGAAAATGAATGGTTCTTATCTAATATTTGTTATTATTATTTCAAACAATCACGAATTAAATTTTAGAAAAAATATTATACATATATTATTATTAGAAATATTGAAGTATTATAAAGTGGTAATTCTTCATAAATTTTAAAGAAAATTCATAGTCAAAATTCATAATAGTATTGAAAAAGAAATAAAAAGTTTAGATAAATAGATAAGTAAATTTAAATAAACAAGCACACATGTTTACATAAATATGCATGTAAGTTTATATTACTAATCAATTATAAATTTGGATAAACAAACATATATTTGCATAAAAAAGCAAGTAAGTTTAAACCAACTAATCAATTATATATATTCAAAAAAAAAAAAAACTAATCAATTATATAATTGATGGGCCAAACATCAATGGAATTATGATAACTTTAACCGCCATTTATATAAATGAGGATCCAAATGCCTTCAAAAAAATTATAAATTTAATTTATAATAATTATTTATCTACAAAATTGATTTCTTACTTATTTTTTTACATTTATATATTATAGAATCAAACAATGTGTTTCATAAAAATAATCGAAATACATGTAAGTTGACACACAAACTCATCAATAATAAAAATATAATTTTTATAACCTAAACTCTACCATGCTAATATTTCTTCATTTAAATATTAATTTATCAAAAGAGAACTTCAGTACAGGACCATATTAATATGAAGCTACTAATTATAATCACACTTTCTTGGGGATTCCAAAATAATTTCCTTTTTAATTTTTTTTTTATCAAAGAGTAATTTATTGTTTTCTTTTTAATCAAAAGTAATAAATGTTAATGAAGTGTGTACCTTATAATAGATCATTTTAAAAGGAAGAGTAGACTTTATATATTGTGAAAGAACAAAAGTATAGCATTAATTGAGTTTTGCTTTTTCTTTGTATGTTTTGAGAAGAGCGTTCATTGAGTTCATCATGTAATTCTTTTTTTGATAACTTTATCGGATAATTTCTTTATCATATTAAAAATATTAATTTTTACTCACATATATAACTGAATCTGAGAATTTAAACCTTAAAATTTAACTAAATTCATAAAATTGTTTCAAAACTTGAAAAAAGGGGTAAAATTAAGAGAATTATAATCACACATTTAAATATATATATATATATATATATATATATTTGAACTAGTTATTTTTTTAAGTAATATATTTGAGCTAGTTAAATTTTATATTAATGTTATTAACTTTAGTTTACTTTTTTTTTTGAAACTTAACTTGAGTTTACTTACCATACTTAGTTTTGACATTCATAAAAAAAATCTATTGAATTATAAGTTAAATATATATTCTTTGGCAGAAAGATGGAAATAAAGATTTAAAGTTAAAAAATTTGTTGCTATACGAAACTTAGATTTTAAAATCAGTTAATTTAAATATTTTGGCCATATTTCAATTTATTTTAGGGAAATTGTAGTAGATAGTCAGTTTTAAGAAAATATTTACAAATCTAACCAACTTTTATAATAATTGCAATCTTATTTTTTTTTATTATTAATTAAACTACAATTTTTCTTATCCAATTTTACCCTTACCAATTCCGTGGCGGACGAAACAAACTCCCACATTTGTTTTTACTTACTTAAAACCGTATTATTAGTTTAATTGCAACTAATATGTTATTTCTGCTGTGTTTGCAATTATTTGATTTTTAATTGGTCTTGTCATTTCACTTTTTTTTAATGCTGGAGAAATAGAATACATACAATGTTTTAATATTAATAAAAATAATTTATAAATAATAATACCGTATTAAAATAGGTATTAATATATAAATAAACTAACAATAGAAAAGAGCATTAATACGTATTTGAAAAAATATATATATAACTTATTCTATATATTTTTATTTTTATTTTTTTGAGATTACTTATTCTATATAATTAACACTTTTATTAATACATAAATACATTTTATGAAACAAATATGTGTTTCATACATATAATTAATATCACTATTAAATAATATTCCTAACACATAAATGAGATTTATAAATCAATAATCATTGAATATGATAAATCTTTATCATATACAAGTATTAACATACCCAATATATTTTTTGTTGTAATTAATAACAACATATTTCTTGAATACTTGTATTTGTTCAATCGATAAACACAGTATTTATAATACTTGTATACTTCTTCAATCGATAAATATTGTATCAATTATAAATAATACAACTATTAATACTGTATTTAGATAGTATTTTTCAATGTCTTTTAATATTAATTAATCTATTTTCACTAATATATTTTAGGGAAATTGTAATGTATGAATATTCTAACAAAATAATTACAAATGTGTTCAAATTTGAAAATATTTACCTTCGTAATCATAAATACGGTTAATTATTGTATTATTAATACTCATTAATATACATTATTATGTATTATTAATCTGATATTATATGTTATTAATACAATATTTATGTGTACTAAAAAAACAATATTTATGTATTAATACAGTATTATGTATTATTAATATCAAATTATTATTAATACCTATGACTACAAAATCTCAATACCTCTTGATCATTGAGTGTACATTAAGGACACTGACCAACTGCTCTCGTTGACAATATACAAGACATCTTAATCATAAAATACTGTATTAATGAGATACTTTACATGCCCAAGTAAAAAAATACAGTACTAATATAATTTAGAATTACTAATTCATTACACAACTTAATTCATTTGGTCGATATTAGAAAAATAATAATGATAAAAATATATATATTTATTTATTAATACATGATTGGAAATATTTAGATTTTTTTGCCAAAATCAAAATAATCAAGAACAAAGAAATAGCCTATTTTACATAAAATCTCTTTATTCTTATTATAGAAAACTTTACTCCTTACTCAGTATTGGAGAAATTTTAAGGAAATAATTTTAGGTTAGAAATAGAAGTTGAAAAGTGGTCATGATTTTGGAAGATTTATTTGTATTGGAGAAATTTTAAGGAAATAATTTTAGGATAGAAATAGAAGTTGAAAAGTGGTCATGATTTTGGAAGATTTATTTGTTTTTGGAAATTTAGTGCTTTTCCATTTTAATAAATGTTGGTTTACAGTGGAGGATATTTGTGTAATTCCATAATAAAATAAAATTCTTTAAAGAAAATGATGGTTTACTTTTACTAAAAGTTCTAAATATGAACACGCGTGCAAAAATTTTCTTTATTTGATCTAGTACTGTAAACAACCCTTTATTTTAAGGATTTTGTAATAAATTTGAAAGGTTTTTATTGTAGGGCAATGATAGTAAACGGCTATGTTCTTAGAACTAATTTTGAAAATGATTAATCAACTTTCTTAATTAAGTTGGAAAGAATGTGAGTATCCCCCTAAATTTGTAAATGATTTTTTGAGTTGGTGATCTGCTTGCCTCACACTAGTATCAAAATTTTCGGGTTGATTCTTCTTCTATTTTTCTAATACATTCTCATCCATTTCAATTTTTTGATCATTTTTCATTAATATATCTTTGCATGAATCGATCTCAATTGCATTTATTTGTGCTTGGAAGGAGGAGATATATATTAATCAAATGACAAGTTGTTTTGGCTTAGTGTTAGTCATGGTCCACATTGTCCCAACTCATGGATTACATGACCCTAAAACTTGAGCTTGATGATGTGCCACCAAAATATCTCGACTTTTACTATACAAAGATTTTTTTTGAAAAAAGATACTTCATTGAAAGGGAGAAGAGAGAAAAGATTACAAGTCAAAAGCTACAAGAATGTGAGCCAATTAAGAGCTATCATAGCAACAGAATAATTTTTAAATAAAACAGATTTTATACTTCATTGAGCCGCAGTGAGAGCTATATCTTCCCAAAGAGTCTGAGGAGATTTCCATTTATGATCAGGGGAGAATAGCCTGACATTTCTTTCTTTCCAAATCCACCATAGAGCAGCACCTTTGAGATTTGTAACAATAATCATACGTTGAGAGTGAGCTGCGAAACAAAAATAATCAAAGAAGAGTAAATAAAAAATTCCATAGCTTGAGATAGTTGTAGTATATGTATGTGGCAGGCTTTTACTATACAAAGATAAGACAAATAAATATTTGTGTGTCTTTAAAATATATCGACTTTCACTATAAAAAGATAAGACAAACAAATGTTTATGTGTCACCAAAATATCTCGACTTTCGGTATACAAGGATGAATGGATAAAGAGAACCAATTGACATGAGGATTTGTGTACAGGAATCATGGTCAAGGACAAACCACAATGAGTATCAATAAAAGTGATGTAAGACATTAATGGAAAAATAGTACAAGACTGAAATTAGGTTTCACAAGTATTCTAAATGGTTGTAAATTATAGTCACTAATATAATGGAGGTATTTTAAAAAAGTGATCATTAAAATGGAGGTAGTCCATTAGATTGATTCATTCATTAAGAATCAATACTTTCTTTTAGATTTCTTTTAAAACGGTTGCATTTAATCTTATATCTACACATATATACTGACCTATATATACTCTAATATATATATATTTTGAGAATCCTATATATGCCCTAATAAAACCTTATGTTTACTAGATTTGAATGATAATAAAACCTTATATTTTTTTAACAAATTTTTAAACTATAAATTGACCATTTCTATCTCACCGTCACTAGTAATTCGAGCCCCAAAAATCGGTATTTAGCTCTCATATTATTTGGGAGCAGTTGTTTCCTTTATGTAGGGTTTGTTGATCTCCTCCCCTAATTTGTATTATAAACAAAAAAAAAAAAACTTTAAATTGACTTTGAATGTTAAACTCTCCCATAAATATATGTTAATAAATGGGTGTCTATTTTGTTAGGTTATTATCATTAAACTTAATTTCATTTTTTTTAATACATATTGAGGTAGGAGGATAAATACCGATTCTCGAGATTGAACTTGTAACGTTGGTATTGAATGATTTACAATCAAACAATAAAGTCATTACGCTACTTACCCGTAAACTTAATTTCAATTTAACATAAAAAAAGTTTAGATTATATTTATGTAGAAGATATTAGTGTCCAACATAATTTTATTAGATATTTAAAAATTAAGTAATTATAGCCATTTAGCCAGTTTTCCTACCCCTTGTTATACTCTAGATTTTTTATAGCTAAGTTTTTTTTAATAAAAAAATTCGACTTTTTTTGTAACTAAGTTTTTTTAGGCAATTTTTTTTTAAAAAAATCAACTTTTTTTTAACAGCTAACTTATGTTTTTTGTTTTTTTTTTAATCATTACTTTAGATATTTTATTAAGGTGACTTGACTTTGAATAACATCTTGATAGACTTTTCGGTAATTTATTGGAAACCTAATAGTTTTTTTTTTCTTTTTTTCTTTTTTCATTTATCTTTGAAGAAGTGCTAATTTTTTTTTTTTTTTTTAGTACAAAGTGGGGGAGGAGGAACAACAAGCCCTACATAGAGGGCACAACTGCTCTCAAATAATATGAGAGTCAAATACCGATTTTCGGGTTCGAACTCGTGACCGTAGAATTGAAATAGATTAACACCAGAAGTGCTAATTGTACTACTTATCCAAATAAGAATTTAATTTTATCATAACACTAAAAAGCAGGAAGATTATAATGATTGGATGAAATAACCACAAAGGTAAAAATGATTTCCACATTTTATACCTTCTTTAAAATCTAAATAGAAATATTCTGTGTGTTAAAAAGTGAAAATTATGGAAAAAAAAAGTTCACTTGTCTATTCAAACGTGCAAATTAAGGCAAAGTCAAAATCATTTATGACGATGTAAATGTAAATTTTCTATTCTATGTAATAATAATCTCTCTTCTTTTTTTTTGAGATCCCATGTTATAATAATCAATAGTTATTTGCAAAAATAAACACAAGGCAACTAGTATCTTCGATGTATTAAAATAACAAGTTTTGAAGTTTAAATCTCTTAATTTTCTTTTAGAGAATTTGCAGTGTATAATAACTTTTTTACGAAAGTTTACAATTATAGTCATTTTTTAAAAATAATTCATTTATGGCAAATTCTGTCTATTTTAAAAAAAAATTCTATTTACCCTTTTTTATCGAAATCTTTGATAGAATCTATCACTTTCTAATAATGGAAGTATATCAATTTTATCTGTAATTGATTCTATCGACCCTTATTGATAAAATCTAACGAAAGTCTATCAATTTATATGAGTAATTGATTCTATCAGCATCTATTGATAGAATTTATCAATATGAAAGTCAATCAATTTAAATTTTTTGCTATATGTGCAAAGTTTTTCATTATTGTACTATTCATGAAATATTTTAGCTCTTTTGTAATAAATAAGGGTGTACATGGATTGGGTTGAGCAGGGTTAAGGGTAATTTTTGGACCAACCCAAAAATTTGGGTCGATCAACTTTTTAACCCAACCCAACCCTATATTTTCAGGTTGGGTTCATCGGTTCAAAAGGATTAAAAGTTGGAAGGCGAGATTACAAATTCGACGAAAACACTAATTATTTCAATATTTGGAAGTCAAATACCGATATAAAATTTGACTAAATAAAGCTAATTTTGTAAAGAGTATGAGATTTTTTAAAAAAAGATAAGAATTAATTTTAAAATTTAAAAAATATTGTATTTAACATAATAAGAGATAAAAAGATTGGATAAATTCTTGAGGGAAAAAAAGTTTGAGAAAGATTGAAGTTTACTTGCTCATAGAAGGAAAAAAAAACAAAAAAAGAAAAAGAAAACATAAAATAAGAAAAGATGTACAATCACTAAGCTATGAACGACTTTATACTACAAAGATATGTTAAGAAATATATATTTATATTCGGGTTCCGGGTTGAACCCAACCCAAAACCCGTGAACCGACCCAAAAATCCGGGTTTACTAAAAATCTAATCCAACCCAAAATTTAAAAAATATAACCCAACCCAACCCTTACGGTTTGGGTTGGGTAGTCCGGGTAGCTCGGGTTATCGGTTTTTTTGTACACTCCTAGTAATAAACATGCAAAAGACCCTTTCTTTTATACTAAAAAAACTAATAGACGTTATTTAAAAAAAATTATTTAATTAACCAAATAATAATATTAATTTAAAAATTATTTCAAATAATTTTGAGTTAAAATAACCTAAGATAAAGGTTTCGTGAAATTATAATAAAATTTCATGATTGGTGAAATATTTATATTTATGGATAATAATTACTTCAGTTTTAAAAAATAAAATACGAAATAAGCTATTCCTAGACAACAAATGCTTCTTTGTTTTTAAGAAAACGATAACCATACTTCTATTTATTTCTTTTTACTTTTATGATCCTGCACGATAACAACTCGAACCATAGACCTAGACTCGAACGGAATAGAATCGTACTACTGGGGATTCCTCCTCATGTTCTATTGATCAAAAGCATGTAGCACCATATTCTAACCTTTATAGTTGAGTTGAGTATATGAAATTTACTTTTTAATGAAAACCGTACTTTTATTTTATCAAAGATGAAAAATTATCTAATTTCATGTTTGGGGTGGGGGGAAAGAGAAAAGGAGGAAGGGATGAGAGGGGAAGGAAAGAGTTAGGAAGTTTTTTTTTTTTTTTTTTTTTTAATTTTTATAATTTAATTCAATTTAACATGTTTATTTTTAATATTTTAATAATTATATCTTATTGTAGTATTCAATTATTTAATCATTTTTAGTAATTTTAATTTTTTTTATTTTTCATTAATATTTTAATTTACTTATTTTTTCCACTCGAATTGAATAATTTCTTAAATTAAAAATTACAGTTTATATTATCCACCAATTCATTCATTTAATTTGTATAATTATACATTATATTTTATTTATTTGTATCCTTTTTCTTTAAAGTATGTTATTTACCATTTATTTCTTTGATATATCATGTTTTTAACCAATATTTATAATTATTTATGGATTTTTATTTTTAGGAAAAAAATGTATTTTAATATTTTACAGCTTTAATTTAAATAATATTGTATTGAAAATTGAAATTAAAGATTAAGTTTCATATAATCATAACATATTGAATCATATTTCATTATTATACACTATTTATATTTATCTTTTTTTTAAAATGTAATAATTATCATTTTTTTAAATATACAATATCTTAAAATAAAAATTACAATTGTTTATACATTTAATTTTTTTTGACAATAAATTTATCATAAAAAAATATATATTAATAAATATTAACTTTATTATTCATCAAATTTAAGAATCAAGATATTCTTCATATGCACCCTTTTTTTTTAAACAAACAGCATACATTCCTTCTTTTTTTTTTTTTTGAGAATCATGCATACATTCGTTTGAAACATAATTTTTGAGATAATTTAAATACATAATTATATACTTTATTTTGGTGGAATACAATAATTCCAAATCAATTAAGTATATTTATGTAACTAAATTAACTGTATTAAAAAAAAATATATCACTACTAAATAATTAAACTTAGTTAAATTATATTTTATATATATACAAAAAAAAATTATTAAATAACATTAACTTACTCTTTCTTTTCCATCTCATCCCATTCTATTTCTTCTTAGCAAACATGCCATTGTTTTGTTTTTTGTGTTTTTTTTCAAAATCACCCAAAAAAGAAAAAGAAAAATAATAGCCATGAGAAGGGAAAAAAGGGAAAATGATAATAATAATAATGATGATGATAAATAGCTTTTTGAAAGCGCGCACGCGTTAGTGAGTTTGACTTGGGAGTTACGCGTTTTTTGAAGACCTCGAATTAAATGTATGTGGCTCATCATTTATTTTGCTATCATTATATTTTCATTTCAATAAATAATATAAAAATAAAAAAATAAAAAAATAAAACTTTTCAATCAAACTTAATAACTAATGTAGTTGGTAGGAGTGTCCAAACAACTAGAATAATTCCAACCAATTTAATTTAATTTAATTTGATGAATTGAGAAATGTTTAATTATTTAATTTAAAAAATTATATTTCTTTCGCCTATAACATAATTACATATACATATATTTATTTTATTTAATTATTATTTTTAGATTTTTTTTTTCTTTAATATTTTTTTAAGTCTTTATTATCTATAATAATATATATTCAAATTGTGTAATTTATTTTTGTTAGTTTTAATTATCTTTTTATTTTATGAAAGTTGAATTATGTTATATATTTTTGTTGTTTTAATTATCTATTTGATGTTCTATGTTTTATGTTTTATAGGTGAAACCTTCGAACATGATGGTAAGATTAATGGTGAGTGACATTTGATTGTATATTTTATAAATTTAATATTTATATTAATTTTATTACCTTGATATGATAATAGTTGGAGATAATATTTTGTTTATGCATAGTGTATGACTAATTTGATAAAAGATATTTATATTTGTAGTTTATCAATGAATTCAATGACCAAAAACCCAACCCAACCTAAAAATATAAAAGTTGGGTTAGTCATTGGGTTAGGTTACGTTGGAAAAGTGACTAACCCAAAAATTATCATAGTTCTTCTTTACTATTTTTTCCCCTTAACATAGTGGAATTTTTAATTTTTTTTAATACAAAAATAAATGACGTGTTGGTTTATTGTTTGGTGGTAAATTAGTTCAACACCAAGATCACAGATTAGATCATGATAATCAGTATTTAATTCTCATTTATTTAGGTAAGGGTTGTGGTTCTCCTCCCCTAATCTATACTTAAAAAAATGGAAAATGATCAATGATGAATTTTAAAAATTCAATTGATAAATTCATACTTTTTTAACACAACTTTTTATTGCACATATATTTGTTATTAATACTTGTTGATAGTAAGGGTGTACATGTGTTGAGTTGAGTTGAGTTGGATTAACCTAACTTAAATTTTCTTGTTCGTCACTTTTCCAACCCAACCCAACCCAATTAAAGAATAATTCAACCCAACTTTTATATTTTCGAGTTGGGTTTGGTTAGGTCATCGAGTTCATCAGTATAATTTTTTTAATCAAAATAATCATATCCTATACATAAAAAAAATATTAAATATCATATTTAGTTGATGAAATGAATATAAATATTAAATATGCAAAATATTCAATCAAAATTTGTTTACTATCAGTCATGTCATCCTGGTTCATATAAAAGATCTCAATTATATATAACATAAAACAAATAGATAATTAAAACAACAAAAATAGATGATATAATTCGACTTCTTTAAAACAAATAGATAATTAACAGAAAAATAGATGACATAATTTTAGTATATATTTTTTATCACCATATATAGATTATAAAGACTTAAAAATATATTTAAAAAATATTGAAAAATAAAAAGTCTAATGATAATAATTAAAAAAATAATATAAATATAATCTAAATAATTACATAACATAATAATTATATTATAGGTAAAAAAATATTTTTTTAAATTAAATAATAAATTCAAGTTGGTCGGGTTGGGTTGGATTAATTTTAGGTGAACCCTTCACCTAAACCAGCCTATAAAAAAATCATGACTTTGAATCCAGCTCAACTAAAAAAATGTAGTTAACTCAACCCAACCCGTCAAATTGGGTTGGGTTGATTCAGGTTACTTGGGTTGTCGGGTTATTTGAACACCCCTAACGTGTATTTGATTTGATTTGAATTGAATTGAATTAAGATAATTTTTTGGTTAAATTTGCAAATCAATCCAACTCAATTCTTATTCCTATATTTTTGGGTTGAGTTGGTTTATTGAATTGTTAATATTTCATTAAGCTCCGAAAAAGTAAATAATATTAAGCTCGGAATCAAATTATTTATCTTTAGGGCGGCTTGCTTTCAGATAATCGCGATAAATTATATATATTTTGAGAAGAATAAATTATATTTATAGATAGTCAAAATAGAGAAATTTTGAAAGAATTAATCTCAACTTCATATTTTATTTTATTTATTTATTTTTATTTTTTAATTAAATGCAAGCAATCTTTTTAAAATTAAAATAAAATAAAATTAAAATTTCAAGTAGAAAAATAATATGAGATATATAATAATAGTTTAAATAAAGTGTATTTATTTGTAAATGCAACAATATTAATTTTTATATGAGTGTTAGAATTAATTAGAAAAAAATTGCCAAAAATATTTATTTTAAATATGAAATTTTAAAATAGATAAATAGAAAAATCTGATGAAAGTATATATATATAAAAGAAAGAAGGACAAAATCATCAATAAACGATCCTTTCATTGAAATTCATCTACAAAAATTACATTTAAATCTTTCAATATGTCCGGGATGAAAAGTATAAGATACCTAGAAATATCAAAATACATGCTATTCTCATATATTGGCACAAAACAAATATTTTTGTTTCTTAAGAAACGAACTTATTTGATAATAGTTTTTATTTCTTGTTCTTAGAACCAAAAAAGGCTTTTAGAATTGAGCTAATCAACGAGAAATTATGAAAAGGAGTTTAACATTATTGTTACAGATTTAAGCTCGAGAATCGGTATTTATCCCCCTCCTCCAATATATACTCAGAAAAAAAAGGATCTTTTATTAAACTTAATTATCTTCAATTGGTGCAGGTAAGATAACTTTTCTTCTTTATTTTTGTTTTTCTTTGTCTTGTTTTGTTTTATATTATCTATTTTATATGTTTTAAATTTATATTTATATTTTAATTTATAGTTTTAGTTTTTTTTAAACTAATATCTATATATATTTCTTAATTTTACAAATGGTCAATTTATATTTTTAAAATTTTGTAATTTTTATTATATATATATTATATAAATTTGTTCTTTTCAAAAAAAAAAAAATTATACAAAAGAAAATAACAATAAATAAGAAACGAGAAATAAAAAATAATTATCAACGAAGTTTTGTTTCTATTTCATGATTTTTTTGGACATAGAAAACAGAAATAATTCTAAACATATTTTTATTTTTTATTATTGTAAATTAAGAAATAGAACATGCTCTAATGCCCCGCCGTGTCCATACCGCTCACAAGCATTTGAGGCCACGCGCTTCCACCCTCCATCGACCTCTAGCGATATTTTTTGGACTTCATATAATTTTGCTTCATTTTTTGTGTTAATTACATTTTTGGCCATCTTAGGTAATTTTGAGCCATAAACTCCTAATTCTTCCAATTTTACCATTTGTGGTTCTAAATTCACTATTTTGAATGTTAGGCTGGTTTTTTTTTAGTTCATTTGAGGGTAGCTTGACACATTTATCAAGAAATTATGTTTCATTAAATATAACGATTCTTATCTAGGGTTGTGTGGTCTAAATTGTTACGTTTATTAAGGATTTAGCTTTTTATTGCTAATTTACCTATTGATGCCTCATTTAGTATATTGTTAGTTAGGACAGCTGTAACATGTAGCTAGTTAGTAAATTGTGACTGTTAGGCTTGTCTATTATTTATTTGTACTAGTTGCTATCTATATTGAATTGATTGTATGGATTGTACACATGCTTATTATTGTTTCATATTATGAGATGTTGACCATATTGTTAGGGTGTTACTCTTTTTAAATATGTTAATTTACAATTTTTTGGTATGAGACATTGAATATACATATCTTGATAGTTATTTTGTTATAACTTGTTGTCTAAACTTATCTGAATTGAATGTTTGTTAGGATCTTATTCCTTATTGATTTATGATTGATGAACATTCTCAGGAAAAAATATTATAATTCAAACTTCGAATTGAGAAAAAAAAACAAATCTTGGAAAAATAAAGTATTGAATAGTTTAATGATTCTCTTCACTTTTGAATAAATATAAGGTGACATCAGCACTTTAAACAACTTTTTCAAAATATATTTTAAATTAGTGAACTAGTAATTAAATAATTGAAGTTGTAGTATCACATTTTTTAATTCGAACTTTTCAATATCTCTCTAACATTGATTACGGAAAAGGTGATGCTTTTATGGTTTCTTGGTGACGAAAAAGTTGTACCCTACTAATTATTCTTGCCAAACCCATCAATTGAAAGCTAGTAGAGTGAACCACAATTCAAAAAATAAATAGATCATTTTTTCAAAAAAAAAAAAGAAGAAAGAATATATCATCAAAATACATATCCAAAAAAATGGGCAATCTTTTATTTTATTTTCTCTTTTCACAAATCTTATGATCGATTCTCAAAAAAATTTCACATACTTTTTTTTTTATAGATAAGTGAACATCATACATAATTATATATTACCAAAAAAAATAAGAGTATATATATTGAATGATATAATCATATATACATTGTAATTAAGAGGGTCAAATCTTCATCTAAAATATTTTTTTTTAATAAAAGAATATATTAATCGAACATTTGATAACAAAATTAAATCATTATCAAACAAATTTTAAAACCAGGATTTCTAACTATTAAAAACTAATTTATTTTCTATTTTTAAAATGGTATTTTTTTAAATATAAATTAGGAAAGAATGACTATAAATCCTACTTAAAAAATACTATTGTTCTCAAATAAATGAGAGCGAAATATTCATTTTTGAGAATGAACTTGTGATCATGATGTTAAAATGAATTACCACTAAATTGATTTTAAATTGGTGTTAAATAAAAAAAAAATGAATATATTAATTTAGTTGTAGCTTACATCCACTGAATATCAAAATTCTCAATTAGGGTAATGGTTTTTTTTTTTAATTCACCAATTAGGGTAATGTTAGGAATAAACGGAGAAAATAAAGAGACAAAAAGATGGAAATTTCTTTCTCTCTTTTTTTTTTTCTTTTTGCTAAAAGTTAAAAATTGAAACGTATGCAATGAAAGGGTTTTTTTTTTTTTTTTTGAAAGTAAACGGATGAAAAGGGTAATAGATTAAATATTGAGTTCCAAAAGAAAGTGTTAGTGCAAGAAAAAGCCCCACCAAAGGAAAAGCTTTTAGTTTTTACTTTAATATACAAATACAAATATATGTGTGTGTGAAGTATAATCATGTCATCAAAGGTCAAACTTTAAGCAAACTAAAATCAATCTCATTTATAAAAAGTTTTTGGTAGCTTCTTGTTATCAAAGCAACAAAGACCTTTTCTTACCCTTTTTTTTTACCATCGTTTTTTTTAGAATAAAAGAAAAGTGGAGTTGCTTTTCAATTGAGGAAAAGAAGCATCAATCAAGCAACATATTTTACTATTACTTTATTTTTTTATATAAAAAAAAAGTTTATGATTTTTTACTTTTTATTTATCTTCCTCTTTCAAATTGCCTACCCTAGTAACTATGAATATGATACTACATGTATACATACATACAAATTTTCGTTACTTAAAAGATAATTTTATCATCCATTATTATTATAAAATAATATATATAAAATATTATTATGAATTATTCTTATATAAACGAGCGAGACACATGTTTATTTGTAGAGTTTATAAAATCTTGTTTCCTTAAAATTTTTGCAACATTATTAATTAGGATAACGTTTTTAATTGATTAAATAGTATTATATATTTATGTGGTAGCGTACCATGCCATAAGATTGTAATCCTACATCCTTAAATTAAATACATATTTAGCCAATGACAAACTACAAAAAAAATAAAAAAAAAATAAATCAATTGGCTCATAATTGATATAAAGATTATTATACATTATACATAATTATTTGGTCAAATTGCATATTCTATCTTTGATCCCAATAATTACAACTTGATTCTATTGTTACTAAAAACAAGCCATAGTCCACCAATTTTGAAAAGTTGTAATATTTTTCTTAGTATTATTGGCAGATGCCCAAAATCCCAATAGGTGTAAAAGCTAAGCTTAATTTGAAAGAATATGGCATCCACTTTCTTTTTAAACTTTTTGAAATCCTTTGTGACTTGCCAACAATGGAAAACCCCACTAAGCCAAAAAAAAAAAAAAAAAAAAAAGGAAAAGAAAAGAAAAGAAAAGAAAAGAAAAGAAAAGAAAAGAAAAAACTAGAAAAAGATGGCTACTTTCTCCACTTCATAGGTGATAGGTACGAAAATTTGAGTGTTTTGTTTTTGTCTGTGACTATTATTATTGGTATTATGATTTATAATTATTTCAAGGAGATTCGTTACACACAAGCATTTACCTTTTTCCAAGGAGAAATTATCAAAATGTTATCTAAGAAAAAAAAAGTAGTGCTTTCTAGATACATTCAAAACAAGGGAAGAAAATTCCAAAGTTGAAAATCTTGTATATTTATTCACTGGATTTAAATATTTTGGATTTTAATAAAAAAATAAAGTTATGGGTTTCTAGTTAAATATACATTTTAAAGTCTTGGCTTTAAATGTGGCCTTAAAACAAGAAACCTACCTAGTTATGTGATCTTATTTATTTATAAAAACTAGTTTGTAAAAGATGTTATTACTGACTTTGAACTATATTACTCTTTTTGTTTTAAATATTGAACTTATTATTTTAGTGGCGTCAAATAGTCAACTTCAGTTTAAAACCTTTAAAAAAAATTAAAGAAATAAAACTTAATGAAATAATGGAGGATTTTTTTTATGAATAATAATAATAATAAATATATAGATATTAAAAAGAGTTTTCTTGTTTAAACATAAGTGAAATTTATTAAAAATAAAAAAAGTTGAAATATTTTATTAAGTACGAAATATTTTTTAAACATTACTCTAACTAAAATTGATCGAATTGGTAGGTGGTGCGTTGGTTATCTTGTTTGACGGTAATCCATTTCAGTTTCACGATCATAAGTTTGATCTTATAAATCGGTATTTGGCTGTCAGAATAATGTCGTTTTTGACCAAGACCAAAACGATATCATTTCGTAGGAGGCGTAAAATAATATCATTTGACCTTAGTCATTTTGAAATTCTTCATTACCATTATATCACACAATGAGAAGATCCCAAAATTTCAAGATTTTGCATCCAACAGTTGATTCCAACGTCTGGACCAATTTGGTCCGGTCTAATTGAGCTGACTTGATTCATGTAGACCGGTTCAACGTGGTTTTATTTGTTTCTAATTTCAAAACTTCTTTTGAACTTTTGACAATGTAGTTGTGTAATCTCATTGATTTAGATGTGAGCCTAATACGAGTGGTTAGTTGCTAATTTCATGTCTAGATTAGACGACATAAACAATCCTAGACAATTCTCGATTAGACGACACAGTTTCATTTGTTAGATGACGTGCGATATTCTAGTCAAGGGCCCTAGGCTAATTGTTTATATTCTTTGAGTGTATGTACGATTATCAAATTGTGAGTAATACTCCCCCACGAACCATCTTACAACCAACTACTTGATCAAGCTAAATTCGAATGAATAAAACTAGCATAAATGTGCCTTTTCTCATAGGTTTCATGTTTATGTTTATTATTTTAATTTTTTTTTTTTGTATAGGCTTTAGCCCTAGAGACCATTTCTAGAGCAGTGAAATTTTTGGAGCAAAAATAAGTTAGAAGAAACAAAGAAATGAAAAAATTGCACGTGTGGCCTCGTAGCACCTAAAATTTGTATAAAGAGAAACCAATTTCTAGGGTTTGCATATTTGAGATAAAGAAAGAAAAAAAACCATTTTATAGAGAGAAAACTCTCGCCTTTTGTTACAAAGTTTGACTTCTCGACCTGCGACATGTTAGTGGCAGTGGATCAGGCTTTAATTCGAACTTCGTGTATCTAATATGTTTTAGATTAAGGCAATTTTACTTCTTAGATCTTGGATATTTCATTTTACGCACCTATTTTTTTTTATCATTTCTTTTATCTTAAGTTTATTTGTAGCATGTCCTAGACTTCAAAATCATGTCATGTAACATGTCGAGTCAATAAAAACCATGTCGATCGGTCAATCGTATGTTACGTAGAATTCATGTTATTAATTTGTATTATATAGTGGGGCAATGGGTTAAACAAGTGCATGTTTGTGTGGAGTGCTACACATATTTGTATTAAAGTCCATACACTCTTGGATTAATCAACTTATTGCTAATAGAGCTAATTAACGACCAGATGAAAGTTCTTTGTTGGATTGTAGCACGTTGTCTAACAAACAAAAATTATGTCGTTTAATTTAGAGACTGTAGTATGTTTAGCGAAAATCTAGTAGCATGTTAAACGTAGAAAATTGAGGAATAAAGAAATATAAATTAACTGACAACGTGTTTACTCCCTCGCCATCAAGGTAGTAAAACAAGTAGTCTCTTAGTATGTGTCTTTTTATTGCTTTCGTTTAATTCTTTCAAACTCTAGACTATGATAACTCTCAAATAGAGCATAATTCAGGTTATTAACTTAATTATTTCTTAGGATTTGTAGGATATTTGAATAAAATAAAAGCTAAAAGACAATGGAAAACATAGAAATCATATGCATCCACATTTATGCAGTAAAAAAGACAACATCACATTTTCCAAATTAAAAAAGAGCAATAAGTGCACTAATGAATATGTTTTTCCATCTAGGATCCAGCAGATGAGACGATGTCGCATTGGAGTAAAGCGAATAAAAGTAGCAGGGAAACTGCCACGATACTAAAGCACCATATAAACTACCTTGACTAAAAGTAGCAGGGAAGCTACCATTATACTAAAAGCAATAGGAAAACTGCCACGATACTAAAAGTAGCAGGGAAGCTGCCGCATCGGAGGAGCACGCCACTGCGGAAATCTAGGGAATCAAATGAACAAAGACCCAGGAAAAAAATGAAGATATTCTAGAACGTTTTAAACTAGACTCCCAAATAACCTAGCCATACATAAGAAGAGGAAAAAACCCAAGAACAGTGGCTTCCCACGAGTATTATTCTGTCGTATAGATATAAAGTCTAGGAGATGTTCGAGAGATCCAATGAGAAGGAGTTCTCAATTTTGAAGTAGGCATCAACTTTTACTATTCGCCATTTATTTAATTTCGTAGTATAGGAGTAGATTATAGAATAAAAAATTTCTTGCAATGCAATTTCATATTTCTTTACTTGATCATTATTTATTTATTACTATGTTTCCCTAGTTAGAGGCACTTGGTTAGGGGTGAAAGTAGAATGTATATATGTTAGAAATGCAGCCAGGGAATGCGTTTATCATGTTGAATTAAAATGTTAAGTATGCGTCGATTAGCTACCCATGTATGCTAGCCGATAGTGATCTCGTGAGAAAGAATTCACTACTACAAATATCACTTTCTATGACAGTTAATTAAACACAAAAAGAAGTAGAAATTCAAAAAATTGTCATAAAAACCCAAAACACACGTTTTTAGCTAGAAGATTGATATCATTTAAGTTATAAAAAATTCATGATAGTTAATAATTGTCATAGAAAATATAATTTTTTTGTATTGTTATTTTACTTTAAATTATGACAATTTTATAATTGTCATAAAAAATATGTTAGATATATGCCTTAAAATGTAAAATCCATAAAATTTTTGACATTTTAATAATTATCATAAAATTTATACATTTAAATGATAATATTTCTATTTTTTATAAGATTTATTATGACAATTAAAAATAAATAAATAAAATAAATAAATAAAATAAATGAATAAATAAAAGGTAAGTTGTGTTTTGTTGTGATTTAAAGGGAAGGAATGTGCTGGATTTTTTTTCTTTAAAAAAAGCTCATTTAAAGTTTAAAAAGAAAAAAGAAAAAAACAAGAAAAAGAACTTTTCCTTTCCCCCTTTTCATTCTCTTCTTCTTCCCCTTCACCAAAACCCTAGCCCCCACCTTACCTGGCCGCCGCCGCTGCTCGACCCGCCGCTGCTGTCGTCCCCACAGAACCTGCCACAAAGCTCCCCACCTGCGACGCAGCCCCCTTCCTCCGCTCACATCTCTCCTCGCGTCCGCGCGAACGCACCGCGACCCACTTCGCACACATCGCCCCTGCTTAGCCACGATCGTCGTTGCCCCCTCCAACCATCTCGCCTGGGTCCCGATCAGAGCAGCCACGCAATCTCCAATAGTCAACGCTGCCGCGCGCGCAACCAGCAGCCACAACCCCTATATCTCGACATTTCTGCCGTGTGGGAGTCCATTGGTTAGAGTTTTTGGTAAGAATCTATAGTCCGGGGCTGTTTTGTGCAACTTGTTGTTTCAGGATGAGTTGTATGGCTAATATTATTGTTTGGAGTTGTTTTGTGAAGCATCGTTCTTGATTGTGCCGTAATTCGACTTGGTTTTATGTTTCACTGAGCATTGGACAGCCGTGTGGGTTTCAGTTGGGGTAAGTGTTTGAAATTGTTCTCATGGTTAACAAATGGTTGTTTGAGTGTTGTACTAATTAGAGATAAAATTGATAGGTTAATTGTGGTTCAAGTTTTCACTTGTTGGAAAGTGTTGGATTGTTTTGTAAACTTCAAGTTCAAGTAAGTATTCTCTACTTGGATTGTGTGGACCTTGCACAGGGCTAAACTTATTATGCTACTATATGTGTATTGTTTTCGGATATGGATTGTTAGTTCTGGATCGGTGGCGCTGATTTGTTGTTGGTATGGTGTACTTGAGTAAATTTGCTCTCTTAACTAACAAGTTTTCTTAATATTTTTCAAGGTTGAACTTGAGTAAATTTGCTCTCTTAACTAACGAGTTTTCTTAATATTTTTCAAGGTTGAGTAAATTAAGTTATTCAATTTGAATTATAGGACTTTAAACCATGTTGTTGTTTAGAAATCTTGGTGAACTTCTTAGGAGCGTTTCCTATTGGTAAGTTAAGTAGAATTTTGCACAAACTTATTGTTGCTCTATTGCCTGCTCGTTCCATTATAAGTTCTATGAATAGTTATGTGTAGGTACTTTGTTGAAAGCGAGGATCGTTCACATCTATGCTATACAACATTGTCTAAAGAACTTTTTTTTCCTAAACTTTATGAAACATTGGAATTGAGTTTGACAGGTTTTCTTAATATTTTTCATTTTTTATTTTTTTTATTTTTTTTTCTTGTAGATTTTGATTTTCAATTTCTCTAAGTATCTTATAGTGTCGGTTAATTGATTTATTTTTTATACATTAAAGACATTTCATTATGTATATTCAATGTTGATGTTTTTTTAGAGGCTACACTATAACATTTCATTCTCTGGTTCTTACTGCACAACACGATCAACTAAATAACGATCTAGTTCATGTTTACTTTTCAGGTTCAAAGAGTTAAACTTATGAAGAACTAAGGATTGAAGCATCTTTCTCCACTATCTAGTAAGTTCGACTGTTATGCTTTTCATTTTCTTTGTATACTAATTGAAATATATATATATATATATATATATATATATATATATATATATATATATATATATATATATTTCTAAAAGTATGAGAAAAGACTCAACAATATCACATCTAAATTTAAAGATAGGAAGGAGGGATTAAAGTTATATTTCTTTATTCTTTTTGACATTTTTTTTTGCTAACTTTGTTATTGTTTATGGCTTCACTATACTATTTGCATTGTGCTAAACACATCCTTCCTTATACTTTCTTTGTTTGCCAAACCCTTCAATCAAAATACTAATCTTCTAAGTCATATAATATTACTAAAGAAACAATAAATTTTGTTTTGCATGTGTCACAATTACCCTTTCTCTTTTTGTCCGTATAATTTGCTTCATAATTCCTTATCTAATTTTTGGACTTTGTTTAAGTTTAGGCTCTAAGTTTTGATCTCTAGTTATTATCTTGATAATCCATTTATCAATACTTTTTAGTCATTATGAGGCAGCTTAATAGATTTTGACAAGGATCCTGTTCATCTAAGGTATGTTATTTCTATGTGAATTGAGACATTATTTTAGAAATACATAATTATTGACAAGTTTACTATTGCCATTTTTATTGTTAACATGACTTGAGTTTTTTTTATAGTTATGTGGTCATTTCATTTGTGTTGTTACTTGATTTAAGTATAATATGATTGTGAGTAAGTATTGATTTTTAATTTATAAAGGTTGAGAAATTATAATTCTATTTTCATATTGTTGTTTAGATATTGATACAATGAACTCATATAACTAAATTGAGTTATTGTTTGTTTTGCCTTTTGAACTATTTGTATCTTGACATGGATAGTTAACACCTGCAATATTGTATCAAGTAAGTCTAATTTCTTACTTCTAAAATAATGTCTTACTCATACTTTTGATGTATTTTGAATAGTGTTGTTGACTGAGAAAATTCGGTAAATTACAAGCTGCCACGTCGTTATCTCAAGTTTAATGGCGAAATTAAATTAAATTTTGGGACAATATTTCTCAAGATTAATTTAAATAAAATAAATTGGTTTATCTTGAATTTGGCCAAAATAAAACCAAACCAGGTAAACCGAAATATGAATTTCAAGCCCAAAAGGCCAAACCCATGGGCCAGGCCCAAAGGCCCATTAGGGCCCAAGCCCACGATGCATGAGAACTCTATAAATAGAGGAGCTCTCTTCATTTCAAGGGGGGAGAAATTTAAAGCTCCAGAGAGAATTCCACCAAATCGAAGACTCTCCAAATTTCCAAGGATCAAACGGCCTTTGAAATCCACTTCAAAAGCAACCAAATACGAAGAACGCTCATCCTGTTCTTCATTCAGAGAGAAAGAATCAGAGGATCAAGCATAGAGATCGAACCACTTTCGCAAAATCATCTCAAATTCAAGTTCAACTCCACGAAACCAAATTTCTCCGGAAATCTCGTGTGAACAAATTGGCACGCCCAGTGGGACCTCTCTACCTCTCATCTCAATCTCTCACATAAATCAAGCCACAATGTCTGGAAAGGCCACATCAAAGACCGCTGCTCCAGAAGGCATAATCAAAGGAAGAAACACTACCTCGAAGGTACTTGCTCCAAGAAACTATACTGGACCTATCACGCGTAGTCGTTCCAAGTCCGTCGAGAGCAAAGAGCCTCAAGTAACACCAGAGGCGATCGCAAAACGAATTGCAGGACTACTAGAGGGGACCTTTGATGAAATCGTCATCAAAGATAACCCATTATTTGACCAAGTCAGTCCTAGCGTTGATCAACCAAAGGAGACATCTAATCCTGATGTGATGTCTGTTATGATGGCTGGTGATGGAGGCGATGATCGAATGACGGAGTTTGAAAGAAAGCTCGAGCAGATGATAAAGACAATTGAGGAAAGAGACTTAGAGATCGCTTACCTCAAAAATCAAATGCAGAACCGAGAGACGGCTGAATCAAGCCAGAGTCCACATGAGAGAGTCAATGAAAAAGGAAAGAACCCTCTCTTTGAGGCACAACCACAACTACACTCAACCTCAGTCGCTTTCTTATCTGTCCAACAACTACACGACCTGATCACGAACACTATTAGAGCTCAAGGTGGTGGGCTAGTTCAAAGTTCTCTTTTGTACTCCAAGCCATACACAAAGAGAATAGACAGCCTAAGAATGCCTGCAGGATACCAACCGCCTAAGTTCCAGCAGTTTGATGGAAAAGGCAACCCCAAACAGCATGTTGCTCATTTCGTAGAGACTTGTGAAACCGCTGGAACTCGAGGAGACCTTCTCGTCAGGCAGTTTGTCCGAACGTTAAAGGGGAATGCCTTCGACTGGTATACTGATCTTGAAGCTGAGACTATAGATAGCTGGGAAGAGTTGGAGAGAGAGTTCCTCAATCGGTTCTATAGCACGAGGATTTGATCGGCAAGATGATAGAATTAACAAATGCGAAGAAGCGCGGAAGGGCGAGCCTGTCGTCGACTATATTAACCGTTGGCGAGCTCTAAGTCTGGACTGCAAAGATCGCCTCTCACAAAACATCCGCGATCGACATCGGTATCAGGGCATGCATTGGGGACTTCTATACATCCTGAAAGGAATCAAGCCTCGCACCTTTGAGGAGCTGGCCACCCGAGCTCATGATATGGAGCTGAGCATTGACGCAAAGGGAAACAAAGATTCTCTGGTCTTAGAAACCCGTAAGGAAAAGAAGGATTTCAAGCCCACGGAAAAAGTTACAAAAAATGTGGCAAAGAAGTCAATGACCATCGGTGCAACTCCATTAAAGTTTTCCTCAAAAGCAAAGGAAACAAAAGTCGAGAAACGACCGGTTGTAGAGCAACGACGCGTCTAACGCTTCGGGGAAAGACAAGAAAAAGTCTATCCATTTCCGGACTCTCGATGTTCTTCGACATGTTAGAGCAACTGCTGGAAGCAAAACTCATCCAGCTGCCCGAGTGCAAGCGTCTCGAGGAGTTAGGCAAGGTAAATGATCCTAACTACTGCAAATATCACCGCGTCGTCAGCCATCCCATAGAGAAATGCTTCGTCCTGAAAGAGTTGATTCTGAGGTTGGCTAGAGAAAAAAAAGATTGAGCTGGACTTAGAAGAGATAGCTCAAGCAAATCATGCCGCTGTAGTCCCTCAGCCTAAAGTACAACCACCCAATGATGCAACACCGCGTTGGTCTCAATGCCTTATTCAATTTGGTTCCTTTGAGCCAGTTGTTGTTCAATGTCAAAATCGCAGCCAAGGGAAAATATTCAACAAGCTTCCATTCAAGAAAGATATGTTTTAGAGCCAACTGTAGATGATAATGAAGGTTGGACTGTTGTAACCCGTGTTTGACCGAATCTCTCATGAAAGCTTAGGGAGAACTGTCAAAGACAACTTACCAAGCAAGATGAGGAGCAATAAAGATATCTGCAGCGTTGTTCCATCTCGCATGAAAAGAAAGATGTTTGTTACCATTGAAACTGAAGGTTCGTTGAGAGTAAAGCGGCGTGATGTTGTCTTCACTAATCCGGGAAAAGAGAAAATAAAACAAGAAAGCAAGGCTTTATGTCACCACATCACCGTCCTAGAAGAGACAGAGATTGAGGTAGGTGAACAAGATGTTAATGAAGCACCACTCCTGTTAGAAGATGACATTCACTCCACGGTAGATGAGCTTAAAGAAATAAATCTTGGCACAGAAGACGATCCGCGCCCAACTTTCATAAGCACGTTGCTTACGCCCAAGGAAGAGACTGAGTATCTAAGTCTACTTACTACATACAAGGACATCTTTGCCTGGTCATACAAGGAAATGTCGGGACTTGATCCAAAAGTTGCAGTCCATCATCTAGCTGTTAAACCTGGATCACGACCGATCAAGCAAACTCAGCGGCGATTTAGACCAGAACTTATCCCAAAATAGAGGTCGAAGTAAATAAGTTGATTGAAGCTGGGTTTATCCGTGAAGTAAAATACCCAACATGGATCGCCAACATTGTTCCAGTAAGAAAGAAGAATGGACAACTTCGTATGCGTGTTGATTTTCGCGATCCGAACAATGCATGTCCGAAGGATGATTTTCCATTGCCTATTACGAGTAAATCATGGTTGATGCCACTCACTGGACATGAAGCTTTATCTTTCATGGATGGGTCATTCAGGGCTACAATCGGATAAGGATGGCTCTTGAAGATGAAGAAATGAGCGCCTTTCGAACTCCAAAGGAATATATCTTTATTACAAGGTTATGCCGTTCGGATGAAGAATCTTTGGTGCAACCTATCGAGCAATGCGAGAAGATTTTTTTGATGATATCTTTGCATAAAAACGTTGAATGCTATGTTGACGACCTCGTCGTTAAATCTGTAAAGCGACGAGATCACTTAGAAGAGCTTAAGGTAGTCTTTGATCGACTAAGAAAGTATCGGTGAAGATGAATCCTCTCAAATGTGCATTTGGAGTTACTTCGGGAAAATTTCTAGGGTTCATCGTGAGACATAGAGGAATTGAGATAGATCAGTCCAAAATCGATGCGATACAAAAAGATGCAAAACGCCAAAGAATTTACACGAGCTTAGAAGTCTTCAAGGGCGTCTAGCTTACATCGAAGGTTCATTTCAAACCTAGTTGGTAGATGCCATCCTTTTCAAAGATTGATGAAGAAAGGAGAAATCTTTGAGTGGGATGAGGCATGTCAAAGTGCCTTGAAAGCATAAAGAAATATTTGCTTAACCCTCTCTGTCTTGGGCGCCCCTATATTTGGAAAACCATTGCTTTTGTGCATCACCGCACAAGAACGATCATTGGGGGCATTATTTGCCCGGGAAGGAGAATGTGGAAAAGAGCGAGCACTATATTACCTAAGCCGAACTCTCACGGGGAGCGAGAACTAAACTACTCTCCCATTGAGAAGATGTGTTTGGCTCTTTTCTTCTCCATCGATAAACTGAGACATTACATGCAGGCGTTCACCGTACGTTTAGTTGCAAAAGCAGACCCAATCAAATATATTTTGTCCCGACCGATAATTTCAGGACGTCTGGCTAAATGGGCAATTCTTCTTCAACAATACGACATTGTTTACGTCCCGCAAAAAGCTATGAAAGGACAAGCATTGGCAGACTTCTTAGCAGACCACCCTATTCCTCGATGGAAGTTGTGTGAAGACTTCACGATGAAGAAGTATTCAACTGTTGAGGTCATAAACCCGTGGACAATGTATTTTGATGGTGCAACACGGAAAAGTGGTGCAGGTGCAGGTGTTGTCTTTATTTCACCCGAAAAGCATATGTTGCCTTATAGCTTCACTCTAGCAGAACTATGCTCAAATAATGTAGCAGAGTATCAGGCCTTAATAATCGGTCTTCAAATGGCCATCGATATCGGCGTAAAGTATATAGAGATATTCGGCGATTCGAAATTAGTGATAAGCCAAGTCCTACTCCAATATGATACAAAGCATGAAGACCTGAAACCGTACTTCACATATGCTAGACAATTATTAGAGAAGTTCGATAGCTTCATCATAGAGCATGTCCCAAGGTCGGGAAATAATAGGGCCGATGCATTGGCTAGCAGCTCTGGTGTGACAATCTCTGATGAGGAAAGTATGAGCATTACACTCTGTCAAAGATGGGTCATACCACCACCCGAAAATGGACATCATGAGACTAATGCAATATCTGTTTATGTGATTGAAGAGGAAGACTGGCGCCAACCCATCATTGACTACCTTGACATGAGAAGCTCCCTACTGAGCCCCGACGCAAGGCGGATGTACGAAGAAGATCGCGCTCGATTTGTCTATTACAAAGAGACTCTTTATCGTCGCTCCTACCGAGGACTCCTTCTTCGATGCTTGGGAAAACATGAGTCAGATATAGCACTAGTGGAAGTGCACTCAGGAATTTGTGGTGCTCATCAGTCCGGTCCAAAGCTTCATTTTCAGCTAAAAGGATGGGTTACTATTGGCCTACTATGGTCCAAGATTCGATGGAGTACGCAAAGAAATGTGAAGCTTGTCAAGTCCATGCGAATTTTATACACCAACCGCCGAGCCTCTTCATCCAACCATTGCTTCATGGCCATTTGAGGCTTGGGGACTTGATCTTGTAGGCCCTATAACTCCAAAGTCATCGTGAGTCACTCTTACATTTTGGCTGCGACCGACTACTTTTCGTGGTGGGTCAAGCGATCTCTGCGGGAAGCAAAGAAAGAAAATATTGCAAATTTCATCCGAACGCATATAATCTACCAATTCGGCATTCCTCATCGCATTGTAACAGATAATGGAAGACAATTCTCCAATAGCTTGATAGATAAGTTGTGTGAAAAATTCCACTTCAAACAACACAAGTCATCTATATACAATGCAAAGACAAATGGGTTGGCCGAGGCGTTTAACAAGACCTTGTGCAACCTATTGAAGAAGATAGTCTCCAAGGCAAAGAGGATTGGCGAGGAAAGAATCGGTGAAGCATTGTGGGCTTATCGAACTACGCATCGCACACCTACCGAGTCACACCATATTCTTTGGTCTATGGAGTAGAAGCCGTACTTCCATTGAGAGAGAAATTCCATCACTTGAATGGCCGTACATACAAGAAGGGTTGTGATTGAAGAAAATGCAACACTCCGCCTCCAAGAGTTAGAAGCATTGGATGAAACAAGACTTGAAGCTCAGCAAGCATTGCGGTGTTATCAAGCACGAATGAGCAAAGCTTTCGACAAAAATATCAAGCCTCGTTCGTTTCTAGTTGGGGATCTTGTACTCATTTGTTAGAAGACCTATCATCATGACACGACATACAGGAAATAAGTTCACACCTAAATGGGATGGACCCTATGTTGTTCAAGAAGTCTACATTAACGGAGCTTACAAGATTGTGGATAAGGACGGATTAAAAATTGGCCTGATCAACGGAAAGTTTCTTAAGAAGTTCTATGCTTAAGAGTGTAACACTCCTTATCGTAAGAGTATAAACTACATGGTGCTCCTGGCCCGCACGAGCTTAAAATGTGAATGGCAAATAAATAAAAAAAATCTACTACTATGAACTACGTTATGACTTGATCCTTTTTATTTTAAAGGTACGTAGGCAGCTTAAAGAAATTTAAGTTCAGTCCCCAAAAAAAATTATTATAAAAATATATATATATATATATATATATCACTGAAAGTTTATTATTGGATAAATGAAAATAATTGCTAAACAGAATCTATGTCGGATTAAAGAATGAAAAAAGAAAGGTGCATCTGCATCATAGAAATAGGAAACCATTTTACACCAAGGAAAAAATAGCGCATCTACATAAAAAAAAAAGAAATCAAGGTTTCCACTCAAAATTCTTCAACTCCTTTCTAGCAGCTTCCAAATCTTTACGGACATTATCTAAAGTCTCGGAGTCTTCGTCAGTTAAAATGGGAGCAGATTCTATATCATTTATCTCATCTTCAATCCTTGAAACCTGAAGTTCTTGATGGTTTAAAGTCTCTTCCTTTTCACAAACTAAAGTTGAAAGTCTTTCATGTTCGGCCTTCAATTTCTTCATCTTTATCTCTAGTTCCTTCATTGTTGAAGATGTTTGAGCAAGCTTGCGTTTTGTCATATCCCTCTCTTTAATTGATTGACTCTGTGCAGCCTTTGCCAATTCTAAGTCATTATTATTTTCTTTTAGACATTGATCTTTGCTTGCTAAACGAAGTTGGCGGGAGTGTGTGTCTTTTAGTTGATTGTATGATTCCACCTTGGTGAAGTAATCATTAACAAATGTTCTAAGAGAGCCCAAATTTTCACTACCAAAGATTGAAAGAGAACTAATAACTGTATGTATTCCTGCACGAACACGGTCTATATGCTCAAAATCGGTATTCGCAACCTTGTCTCGCCCAAGTTCCCATATAGCCATAGCTGCATTTTGTTTGAAGTTAGAAATGCTCGACTCAGGACGAAATTCAGAAACCTCAGGCTCTTCGACAACTTTTCGTTTTTGCTTGGAGGAATTGTCAAACGTGTTGATGGGATGAGATGGACTAATCAGCTTCTCAGGAAATGCACTCTTAGAGCCATTAACTTCATGATCACCACTATCAAGAGCATTAGGACTTGAATTCGATTCCTCGCTCAAAGTCTTTTCAAGATCTTCGAAGTCTTCAAAATCCCATTTAAAACCGGCTGCACAAAACATTGGGTACATGAGTGATGTTGAAAAAACTATAAATATATATTAAGTAAAAAAAAAAGGCTTACCGTTGGCAGAGGCTCTACAGGAAAGTCTGATGCCTCAGGAACTCCGTCAAAAAAATTATCAGTGTTGATATGTAAAGACCCGACCCGAATGGGGTTCTAAATAGGCCATTACCTCAATGCATGCATACAAATCTACAGAAAATTTGCAAGGTGGTGTTTGGATTCTAAGTAAAAACTAAAATATGAAAACATCCATTTAAAAATCAACAAAAATTCTCAAACTCCCCTGTTTCCAAGCACCTGTTCCAAGACAAATACATTTCCAAAACATACTCTGATCAGAGATTTATTTAAAACATACAAACTTTACAACAATGCTAGAATCCGGAAATACATTCAGAAAACACCCTAGGGCTCCGTGCCCAACTACATGCATTCAGAGGACATTTAAATCATAAACATAAACATAAGACTCAGAGTTGAACAACGGGTTTCCATGATCACAGCTCCTCCTCCAGCCATCCTGCCTCGCGCCATGGTTTCCTGAAAGATAAGTAAGGGTGAGTAACGAATTACTCAGTAAGAATCCCAACAGGGGTTTGTCACGATACACATGGTCATCTAGCAGAAAGATATGCAAGCTATGAATAAAAACACAGATAGAGCACTTAGCTTAGCCCACACTTGGGCCTTGGATGCCAACTCAGGGTCTTAGTCCGGAAATAACTCACCACACAACACATCACACAAGTCGCCCTATACGAGAAACAAGTCCCGGCCTCAGCCTGTCTACTGTCGACGAAAGGTACACTAGCTCAAGATCCCGAGGAGCTCTCCGGTCGGCGCTGTAATGAGCGTAAGCATGCACCGCGTGCTACTGCAGACTATGGGGGGTTGCCAGGGTCTGAAGGCAAGTTGCCCATATCCAGTCACCACACCTAACTAAATCTTTGGATCGGTGTCACTGACATAGGGGTGTGAGACCTGGACACGTAAACTATGTCAGCCTGAACCACCGCACCTGGGGCCAAGGAACGGTCGTGGTAGGCTTACACCAGGAAGCCGTCCTTGCCTTAACAGGTGGCAATCAGGGGCTACGACCGAACACGCTGAGGATGTGCCGACTATCGGGGATGAGGCAATGCCAAGTCATCATCCCGACGGTTGGGGCATTTAACAGTCTGCCACCCTCACCCAAGATTGCAGGGCCTACCGCTCGGGTTAGCTAATCCTCTCACGGGGTCGGGGGCGGAATGACTTGCTCGACGTCCCCGCCATGGATGCAAGGTACTTTATGCATCGGCCCGGATGATGCTATCTACACCGCACTTCTAACCGCCTAGCAAACAAACAAACAATTCCATAAAATCCAATACGTGCTCAAAAAGAATACAATGAGCCTAGCATGATACTACGAAGCAAGGAACAGATACGAGCATGCTAGAGAGGAACAACCTAGCATGGATTAACATGAGAATTAAACCAGGAAAATCATGCTAATCGGGAATTCAGAATTAGAGCACTTATCACCAAACATGTCAATAAACACAAACAAGCATACAATCAGCAATCGCATAATATATCGCAGGGTCCACACAACTCCGGTAAGAAATCCTTACAGCCGGAAGACCTCTAAACACAAGAAACCTAAGCTGCGATCGAACCCGAGCTAGCTAGCGAGAACCTAACAAAAACAACAATAATTACAATCAAAAGGCCCAAAAATAATAAAACAAACAGGGCTCAGCTCGGGAGCACTCACGAGGCACGGCTGACACGCGAACGGGCCGGCTGCTCGGGCTAGGCAGCAGCTGGGCGCAAGCTGGGCGCGCTGGGGCGCGGGCGCTGGCGCGATCGCTGCTGTGTGACGCTATTGGGCACCTTGGGCGACGGGCGCTGAAGCTGGCGGCGCGCTGCGCTGCATGAAGTTGGGCGTCTCGCTCGGCCGATCCGGTGCGGCACGACGAGGCTAGGAGGCGACGCAGCGTCTCGCTCAGCCCGCGCAGCGCGCGACGGGATCGCCTTTCGGCGGCGGCGCGGCGGCGGCGCGACGGCGCGATCCGGGCGCGCGAGGGGTCGGGCTGGTGCGGCGATCTTGGCTGTGGATGGCAGCAGCGTGCGATCGCGCCGCCGGCTCGCGCGGTGGCGCTGACAGCGTGCAGCGGCTGAAAGTGAAGTGCGGCTAGGTCGGGGGAGAAAGAGAGAGAGAGAGAAAAGAGAAAAAAAGAAAAATAAAAAGAAAAATAAAAAGAAAAGGAAAATGGGTTTGGACAAAAGGAAAAAAAAATAAAAGAAAAGGAAATAAAAGGAAAAATGGGATTTTAATTCCATTTTCCATCTTATCCACTTAAAACCTCAAAATCCCTTTTCCGGCTTCCTCCTTCGAGACCCGATCGAAGAAATCTTTTCCAATAAATCAAACTCACTTAAATCCAACTCCCTAAGCAACACTAAAGGCCCGGGCTCGAATCCCAAAGGAAGCACACAACCAACCATCACTTTGCAAAAATCCCAAATCACAACCGAACTTACAAACGACTAGCCCAAATATCTCGGGACTCGATCCAACCCAAACAAGCCACACGACAAAGGAGAGCCACCTCGAAGCCACGAAAATCCACAAATCCCGCCCAGAAGAGCCAAAGGACCAAAATACCCCAAGGGTCAAAACCGCTCTAACGACCCAACCAACAACCGAAACTTGACCGAAGGCACCTCGGCGGGATAGAAAAGCGGGGTGTTACAATACTCCCTCGTTTTAAGACTTTCGTCCTCGAAAGTCCTAAGACGAAACAGCTCCAGGAAAACTGCACTGAATCCAAACCAACCGAACTTCTCGGCTAAAACAACACCAACCTTCTTCGAAAACCAAACCCTATTGGGTTCTCAAAAACTCAAGGCCACAATGCCATCCAGACTGCCAAACACTGAACTTTCCAGATTCCAAAAAAAAAAAAACCAAACGTCCTACTTTTACTTCACATGAGGCCAGCGAACCACAAAGCTTGCCTAAAGCCTCAACGAAAAGCAAACAAATCACCCACTGGCGATTGATCCAAAAAGGCAAACTTTTCCAACAAGCACAAGCTGACACTTCAGCTACGGCCAACCCTAAATGGCCAAAACCAGGCACAGGCTCCACTCGGCCTAGCCAACAAACAGGAGCCTCTCAACGGCCGAACACAACATTTCGGAGCAAGCCTACCAGCAACTGGCCAAAGAGAACACCGCCAGGCAAGGAACAACCAACATTCCTCTAAAAATCTCAGGAAGCAAGGACTAAACCATCACGCAGCAATCTGCGACAAAACACCTTGAGGAAAACAGCTCAACAGCTTACCAACCAAGCCACGGCACCTCAGTGCCAACTCACTCAAATGCGGCTCTGCTAACGCCAACTGCGAACGCATAACAACTAGGAACAAAGCCCGAGAAGGGCTTGCTCAGCAGAACTCAACTCAAGCTCATCGCGAGCAAAGCTCGCCTCCAAGCTACCACTCAGCTCTTAAGATCCAACTGGCTACTTAGAGGACTTCTCCTTTAAGCTTAGGCCTAACTCAACCTCCAACCAGAAGCTCCACTCCCGAAACCTCACAAGGAAAATGGATGACGACAACCTCCAAGCTTACGGATCCTGAGCCACACGAATCCGCAAGACTACCTCACAAGCTAACACTCGAGGCTGGCATCCAAGGAGCAACTCAACCACCACAGAGGCTAGGGGAAAAGGAAATCTTCAATCCCCAAAGAACCAACAACTTGCAGAACAACTCAACTCTTCATTGGTGGCCTCGCGCTTGCGGGAACAAACAACTCTTGCTTGCTAACAACACAAAGCGAGGACACTCTCATTTGGTGACGGCCGCGCTACTCGATCAACTACACAACTCAAGAGCTAAGCTGACTCCTACCAAACGGGAAACGACTTCCCAGAAAGCAAACTCTGAAGGGCAGCGAACTCCACACACGCTCGCTAACTTGCTCAAACCCAAGGCAGCAACAACCAACTCTCTTGGAAACAACACCCAAGGAAAACTCAACCAATCGGATCACCAACCCAAAACTAACAGAACTTACTCAAGCGCGAGGGAGGGCCAACTCCCAAAACTTCACGACAAGGAACAAGACCCATGAGGCAACGCCTCCGGCTAGAACCGAACTAGCTCTCGAAACAACAAAAGAACCAATTCTTGGCCAAACACTCACAAGAGGCAGAACAACCTTTACTGCAGCCTCTAGAACACCATCCAAGAATCCGCTTAACTGAACAACCGACTGCTTCCAAGCAGCCAACAAACTATTCCCTCTTGCTAGCACCACTACCATCAATTCCAAGACCAAGGAGTAACGACAACTCCCGAAGGAAAGCGGCTCTACAAGCAGACAACCAAAGGACAGAGAGCTCCACATATGCTCACTGTCATGCTCCACTAGAGCAACAACATCTAAATCTCACGGGGCAACAACAGGGGTCCATCTCAGACTGAACCTCCAAAAGCCAAACGGGGCAACTCAACATCTTGAAAGCAGAACAAAACCAACAGGGGCACAAACCACTCGCCCCACGAGCAAAACTAACCTCTAGCAACTCCAATCCACACCTTGGTCGACACCAAGCATCAACTTGTCACCACACCGGAACCAATCCGGACTTTACTCCAAACAACCACTAGCTTGCTAGTCTACCAAGATCGCTAGCAACTCCACCGAAGTCTACAAACTACACGCCTCGGCTAGCCAAGCTGAAACTCACTAGTTTGGGCTCTGACCTGAGCTCGGAGAGGCTCTCCACAACCTAGGGTTCTCAGACAACCCTCGACACACACACCGCTGCCAGGCATACGATCTAACAGGACAATGCGCTGAACAAACAACTCCAATTTCCGGCATCCCAACCATGTGGCCAACTCCAACTCCTTGGGAACCTAGAGGACCCGAAACGCTACTGAGCACGCATCATCCTCCTACTCCAAGCATCGGCCACAACAACTTCTACCCAAGGAAGGATCGAACAACTCTCTTAGCCATGACGATCGAAACCGCGCGGCTTAGCTACCATCGCTCTTGTTCGGTTTCCAGCCGAACTCCAACCAACGATCAACAAAAGATCCACCAACCAAGCTTAGGTCCAACTTAACAAATCTTGCCTAAGCAACAACTTGATACCACGAGCACGATATCTTTACCACCTCGACTAAAGCCTTGCAACAACCACTTGGAGTTCAACTTCTCCAGAAACTGAGCACTAGATCTCCAAAGCAAACCCTACATGGATCTGAAACTCTCGCCACGGAACGAACCACACAAAACACACTTGTGTGCACAACTCCCAACCTTCCTTTAGAGATCCAGGACTAACAAGCGCTTTTCCAAAAAGCAACGCTAACTCGGCAAATGATACAAACAATCCAAGGAACACCAAAAGTTCCATCTCCACACGATACTCGAAGCTGAGGCAACCTTGCTCTACCAAAGCATAAACATGCCAAACCATACTTACTTTGTACCAAGCCTCTACCAAGGGTGCTTACCCCTAAGGCATCCAAAAACCTCTCGCAAGGCATCAGCTCATCTCGCCTGAAAAGCATCCAGCTCATCTCATGAGCATCCAACTCAGGGTCCCTCAGCTGGAACCCAAACTCGCATCTATGATGCTCAACTCTCCTCAGATTAAGGCACTCGAAGGTAGTTGACCGCACTACCAACCACAAAGAAATCTCTTGGCCTTAACACTAGCGCGAGACTCACGCGCACCAACACTTACCAACTGCCAACCTGCTGACTTACTCAACCTCCAGTAACACTGGGAAAAGGCTCCGGCTTCGGCTCCTCTCGAGCATCCTTTCTCTTGTAGTCCTACGACTACCACTGATCTAGCCCTTTGGCACGACCTAAACAGGTGCCACTGCCATAAACGGATCCAAGGCTAAAGGAGTGCACTAAACTCTGAACGGCATAGAACCATCTGCTATGCCCAAGCCAAACTCAAGCCTCAACCAGACTTAGTGCCAAAACGGCACACCAACCAATGCACCTCAAGTGCCACTACTACCAAAACCACATCTTACTACCAATGGGGCCAACAAGGTCACAATCTCAAGTGACAAGAACTCTGGCTAGGAATACAAGGGCTCCAACTCAAAAACCATGCCTATGGCATCTCATCAAGCCAAAGGCTCACGGCCTACACTAGCATCTCCACATGATGCTCAACAAAACTCTGGCCGGCTCTCTCAACATGCAGCAGCTAGCTCCACTCCAGAAGCTCACTAAAAGAAGAGTGCTCAACTCTACCAAACATCTGAGGAAAACACCAACGGATCTAGTCCGAAGGGAACACTACTCACTACACCCTTAACCACAGGGTTCCGGCTTACTGGCTGCAAACAACAACACTTTAAAGGAGCACAAAAATGCCTCAACAATCTCCTCGAAGGCTGCCAACTCTGCAGCTACTCACTGGGCAATCAAACAATCTGCTAAGGCTCAAGATCAACACTTGAGCTGCCCAGGCTGGTCCACACGGGGACCTGCTCCACAAACATCCACATCAGCACAATCATAGCTAACTCCTCTATTGGAGTAGAACTCCAAGGCAAAGCACCTCCACCCTCTCACTAGGGGAAAACCAACAACTAGGCCACAAATGGCCTACGGGAGTCTAAACTCTGCCTCCCACGGGGACGACGTCCCAGGGCATCTGAAACAATCTGGATACCTCAACAAGCCACAACAAACATCACACACCGCGGGAAGTTGGCATGATGGCGCTCTAAACCCAAACCAACAACGAGTCAGAACCTGCTCGTCTCCGCTCCACAACACTACACAAGGCATACACTAGATGACAGGTATTGTAAATTCTTAACCCTTTTTCAACAACAAATAGTAAACTTAGGCGTACTGATGATGACCGTATGAGTCTTGATGATCATGGAAAAACGACCTACAACAAAAGGTCAGTCTACAGAATCTATGACTCTGAGCTCTGATACCAACTGTAAAGACCCGACCCGAATGGGGTTCTAAATAGGCCATTACCTCAATGCATGCATACAGAAAATTTGCAAGGTGGTGTTTGGATTCTAAGTAAAAACTAAAATATGAAAACATCCATTTAAAAATCAACAAAAATTCCTGAAACCTGTCCCTGTTTCCAAGCACCTGTTCCAAGACAAATACATTTCCAAAACATACTCTGATCAAAGATTTATTTAAAACATACAAACTTTACAACAATGCTAGAATCCAGAAATACATTCAGAAAACACCCTAGGGCTCCGTGCCCAACTACATGCATTCAGAGGACATCTAAATAATAAACATAAACATAAGACTCAGAGTTGAACAACGGGTTTCCATGATCACAGCTCCTCCTCCAGCCATCCTGCCTCGCGCCATGGTTTCCTGAAAGATAAGTAAGGGTGAGTAACGAATTACTCAGTAAGAATCCCCAACCGGGGTACAATACGATACACATGGTCATCTAGCAGAAAGATATGCAAGCTATGAATAAAAACACAGATAGAGCACTTAGCTTAGCCCACACTTGGGCCTCGGATGCCAACTCAGGGTCTTAGTCCGGAAATAACTCACCACACAACACATCACACAAGTCGCCCTATACGAGAAACAAGTCCCGGCCTCAGCCTGTCTACTGTCGATGAAAGGTACACTAGCTCAAGATCCCGAGGAGCTCTCCGGTCGGCGATGTAATGAGCGTAAGCATGCACCGCGTGCTACTGCAGACTATGGGGGTTGCTGTGGTGCGAAGGCAAAGCGCCCATATCCGATCACCACGCCTAACTAAATCTTTGGATCGGTGTCACCGACATAGGGTGTGAGACACGGACACGTAAACTATAACGGCTGAACCACCGCACTGGGGCCAAGGCGGTCGTGGTAGGCTTACACCAGGAAGCCGTCCTTGCCTTAACAGGTGGCAATCAGGGGCTACGGCCGAACACGCTGAGGACGTGCCGACTATCGGGGACGAGGCAATGCCAAGTCATCATCCCGACGGTTGGGGCATTTAATGATCGCCACCCTCACCCAAGATTGCGGGGGCCTACCGCTCGGGTTAGGTAATCCCTCACGGGGTCCAGGGACGGAATGACTTGCTCGACGTCCCTGCCATGGATGCAAGGTACTTTATGCATCAGGCCCGGATGATGCTATCTACCTGCACTTCTAACCTGCCATAGCAAACAACAAACAATTCCATAAAATCCAATACGTGCTAAAAAAGAATACAATGAGCCTAGCATGATACTACGAAGCAAGGAACAGATACGAGCATGCTAGAGAGGAACAACCTAGCATGGATTAACATGAGAATTAAACCAGGAAAATCATGCTAATCGAGAATTCAGAATTAGAGCACTTATCACCAAACATGTCAATAAACACAAACAAGCATACAATCAGCAATCGCATAATATATCGCAGGGTCCACACAACTCCGGTAAGAAATCCTTACTGGCCTAAGAAGACCTCTAAACACAAGAAACCTAAGCTGCGATCGAACCCGAGCTAGCTAGCGAGAACCTAACAAAAACAACAATAATTACAATCAAAAGGCCCAAAATAATAAAACAAGCGGGGCTCGGCTCGGGAGCACTCACGAGGCACTGGTGACACGACACGCGAACGGTATTTTGCTCGGGTTAGGCAGCAGCTGGGCTCGCTGGGGCGCGGGCGCTGGGGCACGGCTGGGGCGCACCGGCGCTGAGCGTGCGGCGCGGACACGGCGAGCGGCTGCTGCGCGCGAGCTGGGCGTCTGGCTCGACCGATCTGGTGCGACGACGAGGCTAGGAGTGCGACGAGCGTCTGGCTCGGCCGAAGCGCGCGACGGGGACTGCTCGGGCAGCTGGGCGACGGGCGGCAGGCGACGGCGCGATCTGGGCGCGCGAGGGGCTGGCTGGTGCGGCGATGCTGGGCTGCGACGGCAGGCGTGCAATCTGGCCGGCTCCGGAGGTGGCGCGACAGCGTCACTGGCGGCTCGAGTGAAGTGCGGCTAGGTCGGGGGAGAAAGAGAGAGAGAGAGAGAAAAGAGAAAAAAAGAAAAAGAAAAAGAAAAATAAAAAGAAAAGGAAAATGGGTTTGGACAAAAAGGGAAAAAAAAATAAAAGAAAAGGGAAATAAAAGGAAAAATGGGATTTTAATTCCATTTTCCATCCTTATCCACTTAAAACCTCAAAATCCCTTTTCCCGACTTCCTCCTTCGAGACCCGATCGAAGAAATCTTTTCCAATAAATCAAACTCACTTAAATCCAACTCCCTAAGCAACACTAAAGGCCCGGGCTCGAATCCCAAAGGAAGCACACAACCAACCATCACTTTGCAAAAATCCCAAATCACAACCGAACTTACAAACGACTAGCCCAAACATCTCGGGACTCGCAGTCCAACCCAAACAAGCCACGGTAAAGGCAGGAGCCACCTCGAAGCCCTGAAAATCCACAAATTCTGCCCGAAGAGCCAAAGGACCAAAATACCCCCAAGGGTCAAAACCGCTCTAACGACCCAACCAACAACCGAAACTTGACCCGAAGGCACCTCGAAAACTGGGATAGAAAACTGGGCTGTTACATGATATCAACCAGCTTTGGTCGTTTTTGCAGTCTATTCCAATGACGGTCACGAGGACTTTCATTAGTCGATTCACCATGTTCTGATTCTTGAATACCTTGTTCATCAAGATTTGGTCTTCCAACACATTGCTCTCCAACGTGATGAGCTTCAACATCTTCTGCTTCAATAATTTGAGCATCAACATTGCGTTCTTGAACATCTTGATCTTCAACATGTTGTTCGTCATCATTTTGTTCCTCAACATGCCGTTTTTGAATATTTTCTTCTCGGACATCTTGCTTTCTAACAGCTGAAATCCGAATGCCTCGTTTTGGAGCTGGGGGTTCTTCTTCAGGTAAACGAATTTGCTTTCCACCATGATTTCCTCCGTTTCCTTTGGGAAGCTTGGGTTTGGATGAAGTAGGCATAACGCTTCCTACTAATTTTACCACATTATCTTCGAAATAATTACTGTGCTTCGCTAGCCACCATCTTTTATATCGTTGAGAGACTTGATCCCGTAAATGTAGTGATCGAGTAGCAAATGAACTCGAGATCTTTATTCGGTTTTTGTGCAAATCCTCCAATGATGTAAGATATTATCAAGACTGGCCGATGGAACACTACCTTCTAAGTCATATGGGACATCTTGAAAAAATCCGAATTGTCGCCCAATTCGATAAGGGTTGTAGGGTTCAATGATCATTAAATCACCAAATCTAGCAGATAAGTAGCACGATCGAAGGCTCATGAGATATGAAGAATCGAAGGATGATATATTACGATTATCTCATTATTTCTTCATGTTTATTTCTTCCATGAATAGTTACACCCCATGCGATAGATCCTCCATGATGAATCAATTCTCGAGCTTCGTACTCATCAAAATGTATGGCACCACCCTCATCGGAGAAATCAACCATTCGAGCACCTCGAATTTTCTTTGGAACTTCAAAATGTGTTTTGATATAATAAGCAAGCCATCCATGAATGAAGTGCATAGGCAAACAAACGTCTACACGTCCGATCGGGTTAGAAGCCCGAGTGATTATACCTAATCCATGGTATAAGTTAGCTAAGGTTGGGACAGCAAGGCTAAAGACATGACCCTCAGCCATTTGGCTAGCAATTCTAAACACTCCAGGCCGGATGACTTGAGGTCCCTTTCTAGGAAAAACAAAAACGCACAGCCAACAAGATAAGAAGGCTGCCAAATAAGTCTTGTCGCACCAATCTTCATCTACATCAAGATCATGAAACATCTTATTTTCACAGCTCGTCCAGGCACGATACTTAATTTTGGTCCCGTCTGGATTTTGGGTTGATGGAGCTCGAGAAGTCTTCCTTTTTGACCGTCCAGTAGGTCTTTTGTATCTTTTGATGTCTTTAAACCAAAAGGCGATCCAAGAGCTAACAAATACGACTTTTGAAGAAGACACACGTTCAGTTCCCAAGGTGGCTATCTTATAATATGCGTGGAATAGGTGTTCACAACTTTTAGGGAGAACCTTATAGTTACCTCGATATTCTGTCAGCTCTTGTAGAGTCGGAATAACCTCCTCATAAAATCTTCCTTTGATAGGAAGACCACAAATATCCCATAAATCCCATAACGAGATAGAGACTTCACCCATTGCGGTAAAAAGGGTATTCGTCCGGGGGCACCAACCTTCACAGAAAGCACGAACCACATCATTACAATGATCATAAGTATAGAGAGAAGCCATCACCACATTACGTAAGCGATTCTGGTTAAGCACTTTCTCATTACGACCAACGAAAAATTCTAGCCATTCCCAATAAAAATCAATGAAAGACCAATCACCATGAATCTTCATAATGGTATTCCAATGAGTTTCACCTTCGATCAAGCGACGCCCTAATGTTAGTTCGGGGTCTTCATTATAATTTCGACCATGCATTGAAGATTTTAAGACCCAAGCTTTATCATTGCCTTCAAAGGGTAACTCTCTTGATAGTTCAGACAGAAACTTGACATTCAGGTGTTGCCATGTAGGGGAAAGAGTACTAGCTAAGGGCTCTTCAGCAAGTAAAGACAGTCCATCCTTAATTAACTGCTCTTTATCCTTCAAAATCACCAAATACTTCAATCCGGAGGTAATGCGTTCGGCAAAATGCACCATGATCCTGCAAAAAAAAAGGGGGGTTAGCCAAAATCATTAAAAAAATAAAAAATAAAAAAATAAAAAATCGGCAAAAGGAATGACAATGAAGAAACTGATAAGATGTCCCCCAGTGCAAGATTGACGATAAAACATTGGAGGATAAACTTGGAACGTTTAAATCTCGCAGTTGTTCATTTTGTTCTGGGATGGTAGAGCACTTCTGGATGCAAAATCCATAATCCTAACATTGGAGGAAAAATTTGGAACGTTTAAATCCTCACAAATGTTCATCTTGTGCTCCTTGGATCATAGAACATTTCTTGGGTGCAAGATCAACGATAAAACACTGGGAGGATAAACTTGGAACGTTTAAATCCTCGCAGATGTTCATTCGCCAAGTGCTCGCAGATGTTCATTCCTCAAGTGCTCTTCATAATGGAAGATATTTTTAAGTTCACCAGGCATCCCCATTTTGTACTTCTTGGATGATGGAATACTCTCCGGTGCAAGAGATCGCAATACTAACATTGGAGAAAAAACTTGGAACGTTTAAATCCTCACAAATGTTCATCTTGTAATCCTTGAATCGTGGAACATTTCTTGGGTGCAAGATCAACGATAAAACAGGGAGGATAAACTTGGAACGTTTAAGTTCTCGCAGATGTTCATTAAATCAAGTGCTCGCAGAATGGAATATATTCTATTTTCTTAAGTTCATCGGGGGCATCCCCATTTTGTACTTCTTGGATGATGGAATACTTCGGGGGTGCAAGATCTCCAACACTAACATTGGAGGAAAAACTTGGAACGTTTAAATCCTCACAGATGTTCATCTTGTACTCCTTGAATCGTGGAACATTTCTTGGGTGCAAGATCAACGATAAAACATTGAGAGGATAAACTTGGAACGTGTAAGTTCTCCCAGATGTTCATTCGTCAAGTTCTCACAGATGTTCATTCCTCAAATGCTCGCAGATGTTTATTTGTCAAAGGCTCGCAGAATGGAATATATTCTATTTTCTTGAGTTCACTAAGGGCATCTACCACAAGAAAATAAAATAAAAAATAAAAAATAAATTTAATTAAAAGTATTTACCTATATTTACCTTTGTGATGATGGAACCTCGTGTATGCAATTGATAAAAATTTTAATCCTACAAAAAAAATTAGTTAGTAAAAAAAAAAAAAAAAAAAAAAAAAGTGTGCCAAACAAATAATATACATTGAAAAAAAAAAAAAAAGTTACAAAGTATAATTTATTTATTTATTATAAAAATAAAGTTTAATGTTTCTGCATTGTAAAGAAAAAAAATTCATATATGGATATGTAAGTTTAAATAAATAAATAAATAAATAAACTGTAAAATATATATATATATATATATATATATATATATATATATATATATATTTTGTTTCAAATTGCTTTAAGAAAAAAAAAAAAATAATAATAAAGGATTTATTCCCAGTGTATTTACATGCATATATATACTATTTATTTACTTATTTAGTTAAAAAAAAGAAAAAAAAAATCTTCTGGACAATAACAATCTTATGGTGGCACTTAATTAGGGATTCTAAAGAAAAATAAAATAATAATAAAAAAAAAAAACATCTTCTGGACAACCTACAGTAACAATCTTATGGTGGCACTTAATTAGGGATTCAAAAAAAAAAAAAAAAAAAAAAGTTGTTGGGCAGCAGCAACATTGTGGGATCCATCCTTAAAAAAATAATAATAAAAAAAAGGAAGAAAACTAATAATAAACAAAATGCCGTCACTTTTGTTTTATCTCAAGCCTCACAAAAGGAAAACTCCAATTCGCACTGAGATGCTCTCCAATGGCTGGCGGTGGTCGGTTTTGATGTTATAAAAAAAACAAAGAAAAAAAAAAAGAAAAAAAAAAGAAGCTCACTGTGTGCGTGGTGCGGCAAGATGAGTCGACTTTCAACAATGGCGAACTATGGTGTAGGAGCTTTTGGTGGTCGAAGAAGAGATTGATGCTTTGATGGGTGCGTTCTAGCTAGTATTTATAGAGAGTCTCGAGCTTCAAATATAAGATTGTGAAGGAATATCTCAACTTAAAATATTTGAAATTCATTTAAATGGCAAAACCATAAAATCTTTTCTGAGATATGTTTTGATTCGCTTAAAATATTTTCTCAAATACCGATCTTAAACCAAAATATTTGATTTTTATATACATATTTAAGATCTTGATATATGTTAGTTAAAAAAAAAAAAAAAAAAAAAAAAAAAAAAAAAAAAAAAACGGTAAGTAAATCTTAGTTTAAAAAAAAAAAAAAATCAATTTCAAATATACACGGTATGTAAATCTTAGTTTAAAATTTAAAAAAAAAAAAAATCAAATAATAATAATAATATATACGGTACGTAAATGTTAGTTTTTTTTTTTTAAATAATAATAATAATAATAATAATAAAAATAAAATGAAATGAAATTTCAAATTTCAAGTTTTATGGTCCAAATAAAATGAAATTTTGGCCAATTCAAAATCGTGGGGGCAATCAAGTTCTCTCAAATGGACCAAATAAATTGAATACAACTTTTATCACTTTAAGTTGGATTCAAAATTTATTTACATCAATTCCAAACTCGATAAAATTAATTCTATCCAATTTATAGAATTTTAATTTTTATCTCAAACATTGGCATGATTCCAATTTTACCAATTCAAATACAAATTGAGTTAAAATTTGGTATTGCCATAAAGTCAATTCGAAATTAAGTAGAACATAATTCTACTAAATTTCAAACATTTTATCAAATTCTTCCTAGAGTTTACAAGTCAAAGAAACTGTCCACTCTATCAATCCCGTGAAATTAGATTGAAAGTGGCTCTTCGAATTTTACTTCCAATTTAAGTAGAATTTGCTCAAAATAATTGGTGTAACTCAAATCTTACCCCAATTTCATATTTGATGAAATTAATTCTATCAAAATTATAGAATTTAAATTTTATCCAAATATAGGCGTCGTTTAAATCTTGCCCATTCAAATGCAAAATTGGGTTAAGGATTTCACATTGCCAAAAAGTCAATTTGGAATTGAGTGGAGCATAAATTCTACTAATTTCAAAATTTTCACGCCAAATATAGAAAGTCACGATTTTGACCAAACTCCAGAATGTGATTGATTGGCATCGAAAGAATACGTCAAAACAATCGAAATTATGAACTAAACTCATACACTTCGGTTAAACTGACGATTCATATAATTAAAGTCTGAAGCAAGAATAAGCAAACTCGTACTTCGACTTGACACTATGGTTTTCGAGATTCATCCACACATACTTATGCATAAATCTCGAAAAGGGGGCATTTGTTTACTGAGAAAATTCGGTCAATTACAAGCTGCCACGTCGTTATCTCAAGTTTAATGGCGAAATTAAATTAAATTTTGGGACAATATTTCTCAAGATTAATTTAAATAAAATAAATTGGTTTATCTTGAATTTGGCCAAAATAAAACCAAACCAGGTAAACCGAACCATGAATTTCAAACCCAAAAGGCCAAACCCATGGGCCAGGCCCAAAGGCCCATTAGGGCCCAAGCCCACGATGCATGAGAACTCTATAAATAGAGGAGCTCTCTTCATTTCAAGGGGGGAGAAATTTGAAGCTCCAGAGAGAATTCCACCAAATCGAAGACTCTCCAAATTTCCAAGGATCAAACGGCCTTTGAAATCCACTTCAAAAGCAACCAAATACGAAGAACGCTCATCCTGTTCTTCATTCAGAGAGAAAGAATCAGAGGATCAAGCATAGAGATCAAACCACTTTCGCAAAATCATCTCAAATTCAAGTTCAACTCCACGAAACCAAATTTCTCCGGAAATCTCGTGTGAACAAGTGTTATGCGACTATCCTACAGTTATGGTAGCTTAATAAAAATCGAGGTAATCTTTACAAGTTCGTAATTTTTATCTTGTGTAGGTAATTTGTTCATGGCAAGGATCATTTGCATGGAAAGTTATCATTCAAGTTTTCAATTACATGCGACTTGCCAAAGTATTCGATATTCATTTTAGGATTTATGAAACATTCATTGTAATTATTTAATTTACTACTTATATATATAGACACTAATTTGTATAGAACTTGTTAAGATTTTATTTGTATTGTGATCAATGAAATTTATTTGGTTTTTATGTGGATTGTGATATTATTTTTTAAATGCTCAATTATTGACAGATTTAATTGTAATTAGCATGAATTTTGAATAAATTAATAAAATATATTAAATTCTCAAATTAAAAAAACTGTCATAATATATCTTTTAACTATCATGAAATATAAATCATGACTATTATAATTGTCATGAAATCCAATTCAACTTTAAACTACTATCAAGACTATCACAACGTCATCTTATCCATTTTATGACAATTTTAAACTATCAAGAAATAGAAATCATGACAGTTTACAATTTAATTTTATTTGGAAAAATAACTCTATTTTATGACATTTTAAAGTTGTCATGGTAACAAAAGTTAAAATTACAAAAATAACATAATTTATGACAATTATAAAATGTCATAAATAGAGATTATAAAACATATTTTTCATTTATTCATGACAATTTTTAGCTCTCGTGAAAAAACATTCATGACAATTTTATAACTGTCATAAATTATATTTTATGACATTGTTATTATATGTCATAAAAGACTTACCATGACACGGGATATCATGACAATGAAGTTTTTAGACATAATTGTCATAGTAAGTCAATCATGACAATTAAAAATTGTCATAGAAAGCTAAAATTGTAGTAGTGATTGTTGGAATAGCTCAACATGATACGTTAGGTCAATACAAGAACTCTTGTATAGTTTAAAAGAGTTAGAGATAACCTTTACAATTAAATGCATTGCCCAATGCTGAGTATAGAGAATCGCAGCGGGAGTTGGATTCGGTATAAATCAATGAGTATGGGAGTAGTCATTAGAGTAGAGAAGCATCAATGCGTGCTTGCCCAAAAGCATAACTAACGTCATTCACATTTACTCTTAGCCTAAGCCATATTTAGTTTATTTCGTAGAAACTCAACCAACAAAACACCCATTGAATTTACAATTCCTGTCTGACTCTTAAGTTAACGAGACTAATTCTAGACATCAATCCCTAGGGAGATCGATATTAAATACTTATCACTTGACTGCATCTCGACCACATATACTTGCATAAATCGATTCTTAGCATAGTATTTAGGGATAAATCTTATACTTGAATTACTTTAACTAAATTATTCCACAACCGTTATCGCATCATCTAACCACCATCAAATCAAATGTTCTAGTTAGTATTATTCTAAAATCACGATCTTTAAGTGAAGCTTAAAATTCATACTTTGTCTCTATGTTTGACTAGCCACTTATGCTTCAAAACATCAATGGTTTGATTTATAAATGCATTTGATCAAGTTCTTTCGATAAGGTCTACTTATCAAATAGGTTCTATCTTCAATTAACATATTGGATTGGTGGCCAAAATTAATGTTGTTGCCAAAGATAGCTTGGAAAGATCAAATTGGGGAGTTGAAGTGCACTTAAGAATTAGATACTTAACATTTAAATCTATCTTTTTCTTTTTCTCTTGAATAGAATATTTTCATTTTGTACTTTTTCAATTCTTAAAATGCAGAACAAGGATGTCAACTCTCTATAGTGGGGCTGCCTACACCCCTTAAGTTTGCTTCAATCTGAAGAAGAGTACACTATTTCCGTACTGTTTTTATTTTTATTTTTTCCTTCAATTTAATAGAAAATATCTGTTATGGATAGAGAAATTTTTTAAGATAAGGGTGGTGTATTTTATCTTTTATGCTAGATGTTGAAGTCTTCAAGCATTTGAGCTCATATTATATTTGCTTTTGAGCATGCTTGTGAGATTTTTTCTTCTTCTTAATTATTCTATTCAAGGAAATATAAACTTGAATAAATAAATGAATAACAATAAAGTTGTTGCCTAAAATACACAAGCCTAAAATTTCAACCATTTTCAATAACTTCTTGCTACTACCACTAGCTCTTCAATCTCACAACTAATGTTCTTTTTTGCTATCACAACTATGATTGAAGACTTTCTCTCTTTGCATAGATCAAAGGTTGCATTCTATTCTAGTTCATTTGCTTTATTTTCTTTCATTTTGTTTAAAAAAATCTTGATTCATATACCTTAATTTATTCTTCTTTATTATTGGAATATAAAGAACATTGACCATTTCTTAAACCGCCCTTTAAGTTTTTCTATGGTATTAGAGTTGTGTAGTAGGGAGTTTTATTCATTGATCCAGTCTCTTAATTCTTTTTATCTACTGCAGTTAGTAAATAATTCAATTTCTCACATGACTAAGAAACAAACAATCATTCACAATTCAGTTATCTTACTAATGCACGAGTTTGATTTCTTTCAAATTGAGTGCAACTAAGTACCTACCTTAGCAATCCCAAGTCTTGCTCATTATTCATAACTTAGGTGTTGAGCACAATCTAGAAGTGATGCAATACTTCAGTGCAGTATAAATATTATAAAATTAATTCCAAGCGTGTGACTAAATTCCAACACTTTCGAATTGAATTTTATGCAAGTATACATAATGGAGTATGCAACAAGCGATAAATATTTATTTGAATTGTGTTAGTCAATAGTATTTATTTAAAAGTCAAACAGAAAAGAAAGATAATTTATTGGTTTGTGGTTTGTTCCTAAGTCTAATGAATTATTTTATAAAAGCGCAAGTTCAAGTTTAAAAAGCGATTAATGTTCATTCATGATAAGTATTGGTAAGAAGTTTAATTCATGCTACACTTAGGTCTTAAAGCTACATTCTAGAAAATAGTGTGCAAGGTTCAACACCCGTTAAAAGTCTTGGAATTAAAATAAGTTATAAGCATGCAAATAGTGGGATGATTATTCCTAATATTATCCCTAAATATGCGAGAGATAAAGAAAAAATCTAACGATTACGATTGGGTTAATCCTTTTTCACCCACTCTTCTAAGGCAGACTAAAAGCGAGCTACAGGTGGGTTGTCAATCAACCATTGCTAGCTAAAACAACTGTCGTAAATATTAACTCATCATCCTTTATCATAAAATAATATTAATCATTAATCGTTCTTTTACTATTTCTTAGCATGCATCTTGATTAAGGTTGTAAATATGCATGAGAATGCGAAAAGCAAATAAGAATGTAAAACAAACAAAATTCGAGAGTTGTGTTACAATCTACTTGATAGCTCTCAAGTAGAGCATCATTTAGGTTACCAACTATGGCCTTCCTTAGAATTTATAGGGAAAGTTGAACAAAATAAAAGCTAAAATATAGACAAAAATGATAAATTCACACGCATTCACATTTAGTCAATAAGGGAAGCAACATTGCATTTGCCGAGTAAAAGAAAGAACTAAATGTACTAATGAACATATTTTCCGCGCAGATTTGAACTGTTGAGATACCACCGCTCTAGATAAAGCTACTGAAGTTTAGCATGGGAGCCGCCGTGACGCTAAATTGCCGTAAAAGTTACCGCACCTAGGGAAACACGAAACTGCGTAAGTCTAGGGGAATCAATTGAACGAAGATTCGGGGGAACCAGGTATATATATAGGATGAGCGGAAACCCTAGAGGGTGGCTTCCCCGAGAGTTATTCTGCCGTATGGTAGTGATGTCCGAGAGATGTCCATGGTATCCAATGACAATAAGTCCTCATGTCTGAAGCACCTGCCGATTCTTATCATTTTCTATTTCCATGTCTTTACTAGTTTAGTAGTTGATTATTGTTTTTTTTTTCTTTCTACACAAACGATTTTTCGCAATGCATTTTGTATTTTGTTCATCACGTTCCTTTATTTATGATATTATGTTTAACTAAGAGGCAATTGGTTGGTTGATGAGTGTAGGTTCATATGATAGGAATGTTTCTATTATTTTGGCTTTAAGACTCGCGAGATTCTTCATGCAGAACTTATATGAATATTTTAACTTTTATCAACATTTCAACCCTAGAATGTAGGTATTATTTTTCATAAGAAATACGGAAATGTTTTAGAAGAAAGACTTAAATAACTTTATTGTTTAGAGTTATCAAGAAGGTAATGATGCTCCAATTTCCAAAATTGAAGGAGAAGATGCTAAGCAATCCATTATACTCGACTTGGCTCATCAACAATGGTCTCTTAATCTCATAAAAGATGAACAACAGAGTAATACCTTCATCTCAACTAATTATATGATCGCACACTTTTAGATAAAGACAAATACGTTGTCTAAATTCCAACAACCAAAGTCTTATTTGGCTGCCCATGAATCAAAAGAGCCTAAACACTTCAAAAGTGCACTCAAAATTCCCATTTGTAAACAAGTTATGGATGAAGAACTCAAAGTCATGCATAAAAAAACACATGGGAGCTCGTACCCAAACCGCCTACACCAACATCATAGTTTCGAAATGGATCCTTAAAATCAATTTTAAGTGGATGGATTCATTTAACAACACAGAGCTAGAGTAGTAGCTCAAGAACACTCTCTAGTAGAAGGTCTAAACTTCACAAAAACTTTTAGTCTAGTCATCAAACCTACCACAATTAGTTTAGTCTTGGCTTTTGCAACCTTTTATGACCGGTAACTCCAATATCTAGGCGTTAAAAATGCATTTTTCCTTAATTATCTCAACGAAGAAGTTTATATGTCTAAACCACCAGATTTCCTAATAATGTATTTAAGCTTAAGAAATCTATCTATGGCCTCAAATAAGCTCAAATAGCATGGTTTGTAGATTGTCTATGTTCTTTCTACAAATTTGGTTTATATGTAGTAACTATAATCCGTCTATTTTATTTACAAGCATAATCTCATACTTACACTCATGCTTGTTTTATGTTTATAAGATTATACTAATGGAGAACAACCCAAGTTAAACTTGTGTCTACTTTAGAAATTGAATTTTCATTAAAAGTTCTAGGGGATCTGTATTATTTTCTTGGAATTGAGGTTCAAAAAATCTCGAATGGATATCATATTACATAAAGTACACAAGAGACATTTTAACCAAAGTAAACATGTCGGAAATCTTCTCCATGTCAAACCCTATGGAAACTACTTATAAAAAATGTTCCAACGATGAAATTAGTTGAAGCTATGATTATTAAGTACAAAAGTTTGGTAGGATCTCTACAATACCTCACCTTAACACAACCAGATATAGCATACTACGTCAATAGAGTATGTCAACATATGCAACAACCATCATGCAACATTTCAAAGAAGTAAAACACATTCGGCATTATTTGAAACATACCATGGGACATGGTATTACTTTTTCTTTTTTAAAAACAAATAGATCTCTTAATTTATACACCTTTTGTGATGCAGATTGGATTGGATGTCCAACAAGACGAAGCACTCATGGATATTGTGTATTCTTAAGATTGAACGTCATCTCATGGTCAACAAAGAAACAACCAATTGTTTCTCGATGTAGAATTGAAACTTAATATAGAGCTATAGAAAATGCAGCTTGAGAACTCATTGCTATCTTTTAAAAGATATTGGAATCGCCTTACATAGTGTTTAATTCAAGGGGGGCTATGATCTTGAATGGTTGCATTTGAATTTAGATGTGAATTAGATACAATTTCAGCTGCACTCATAAATAAATACTTTTTGGTATTATCCTTTTGAATAGAACATTTTAGTTGGTGAGATATTCAATTCATAATATCTTCATGTTCTAAAGAGTCATAATGTCCACCTATCCAAATACTCATTTATGTTACAAATATTCAAATTAATTATATACGGACATCAATTTTCTCATTTCTTGTCTTAAATTTCTAGCTTTCCCACTTGTTGTTTGTTTTGTTTATCACTTTAAATTTTCAAAAAGAAAGTTTTATTGAAAAATGATAATTAAAATAACATGCAACACACATTTTATTTTTTATCTTTCAACATCATGTATTCTATTATTGAAATGAAAAAGAAAAAGAAAAGTTTTATTGAAAAATGATAATTAAAATAACATGCAACACACATTTTATTTTCTAGTTTTCAACATCATGTATTCTATCATTTCATTGAAATGAAAAAGAAAAAGTAAAAGAAAAAGAAAAAGAAAACGGTTAATAGAATTCAAGAACGTATATCATATTTCAGAGTTAGAGCTTCTCTTTCCTAAGGGATACATAACGAGAGTATGTTAGGATCTTACATTGAAAAAAGTGAAGACGTTAGAACAATATGTAAAGTAGATGAACTACTCCTCTTATCACCAATTAATTTTACGATAGACGTCTACACTATTTAATATGGTATTGGAGTCTATTAAGGAATTGTTCATTGAATTAATTCTAACTAAAATCCAATATATTATGGAAGTTGCTATCTTATTCTTACAAAAAAATTAATTTTTATATGAAAATAGTTTTTAAAAAATTCTTAAAAGATCCACAGAATTTAAAATTGAATATTATTAAAATTTTATGGATAAAAATATTTTATTTTAAAACATATATTTCAAACGTAAAATTTTTCCCAATTCGAGAATTAAAAAGCTATTGGTTTTAAAAAAAACTAAAAAAAAATAATTTCCCCACACAAATCAACTTAGACTTTGAAATCTAATCTAATAATGAAAAAAAAAATACTGCCACAAACGTATTCGGTCAAAGTAAGAAATATGAAAAGAATATAACATTGAATATTACATATTACATAAGTAAATTATTATTCAAAATTGATGATATATATCATCAATTTTATATGGGTGAGTGGGGCCATGCTCTTTGATGTAAACACGTCAACGTTATAAGTTCGATTCCGAAAATTGGTATTTGTCTCCCACTCTTAGTATATACTCAAAAAAGAAAATATATCATGCACAATATTGGCTTGAATTGCTCATTAGTAAAGCTTTTATTTTAATCTTAATGTAAAATATCTCTTGTTTGGCCAATAATAATTCCCTAATCCTATCTTACTAAATCACCATTTATTTAATTATTTCTAGAAAAAGATGAGCCTCTTATTTAATTAAGCATTGACTTATAAGACAACAAAAGAGTTTTTAGGCTTCTCAGCACACAGCTTTGTCCATTAATGTAGAGCATAATGAGGTTGAAAGATACCCTCTATTTTCAAACTCCATTAATTAATGAACTTTAATTATTTATAGGCAAAATAAAGTTTTGGTTCGTGGTAGAACATAATTTCTATTTGTTTTTTCCATTATGTAAATTAACATGTTTTGTTTTTGAAATTTAAATTTTATTTTAAGATTCTGAATTAGTCATTAAAGTTTATATTTAATTTTTAACTGATTTTAAAGATAATTTTGATGTTAAATTGACCTTATTCTAATAAAAATGACATGATAATCAATATATACATAATTAGACTTGATTTTTTTTTTTTAAAAATAAATAAATTTGTCAGTAAATCAATGTCATTGTGTCAACATAAGCAGTTGCTCAACTGCATTAGTGTAGGCCGAATGATCATATGTCTTAGATTTGAATCTCTCTATTTTTTTGTAATCTTAAAAAAAACATTAGTGTGATTGAAGTTGATTTTTTTATTTATATATATATTTTTTGTAATTTCACCATATATTTGCCATTATTTGTTGTTATTATTTTTTATTTTATTTTATAAATTTTACAAAGGAGAATTTCAAGAATAATAAGTAAAGTTTTTTTACAAATGCTAAAATTTAAGAATTAACTTCAAATTTATGAGTTTAAAAAAAAAATTAATATCAAGAATCGATTTCGAATTTTGAAAACTAAATATAGATTAACACTTTAAGGACAAAAAATATTACTTTTGAATACCTGGAAACTAAATTTAAACAATAAAGAAGTATTTATCCCTTTTATACCTACAAGTTTGAAATTAAAAAGTTGTTTCATATTGAAAAAAAAACTAAAAATGATTAGTTTTTTCTTCTTATTTTCAACCGATGCAAGTGCGTTTGCCTCAAGTTGTGGAACAATCAAGGAAATGACTAAAATTTACAAACTAATTAGAGAAATTCACTAAATATATCTAGACTTTAAATTTATGTTTTTTTTTTTATTTTAATTAAATTTTATTATTGAAACTAATAGCCAATTATACCCTTTTATATATCATCTGATATTTTTTTTAAATCCATTTTAAAATAGATTTTTTTTGTGACTATCTAAAAAAGTTCAAAAACAAATTAAATAATAAATAAAACATAGTAGTAAAAAATAATTAAATCTCTTAATTAAATAATGAAAAAATCAAGTAAAAAAAAATCATAAGATAAGAGATTTTGAAATTTTAAAATTCTCCATTTAATTCCAAAATTTTGTTTTTGTAACTATTCTTGAAAATCTATAACAATTTAAAAAAAAACATATAGAATATCTTGATATAATATAATTAAATATTTTGATTAATGGTTTAAAAAATAAAGTAAAACATTCTAAAAAAAATAATAATAAAATAAATAAAGTAAAAATAAAAGAAAAATATTTTTAAAAATTTAAAATTTTTTGTCTATGAGTTAATGTGATTTGGTATGCATGTACTTAGAAATAAAAATTAAAAGAAAGGATGGAATAGTCACATGATGGGTCTTAGATTCCAAATTGATCTTGAGTCATTATTGAAACTTGTGGTTTGTCAAAGAGGTCTAGATACCAATTTTTTGAAGATGTGAAGGGGAAGAGATCTTTAATTTTATTGAACAAAACATATATCCATCCTCTCAAGATTGACCATGAGCATCATCACATCCTTTGAAATCCAAAGTTAGATAAACACCAACGATTGCGTTTGCAAACACATTATACATCACGATGGAAAGGTGAAGAGAGAACTTTAATTTTCTTGAACAAAAAAATTCATCAATCCCCTCGTTTATACACAAGAGATTGACTATGAGCACCATGACTTTTGTTGAACCTCGGTGTCAGATAAGCACCACCGATTACGTTTGCGGCCTGTACATCCACTATACATCCCAAACTTGTTGTGATGAGGTTTACTGCCCATTTTCGAAGATGGAAAGGTGAAGAGATATTTAATTTGAGCATTATTGTACATCAACTAGACTCCGTTTATACACAAGAGATTGACTATGAGAACCATCACTTCCATTAAATCTTGGTGTCAGATAAACACTACTGATTACGTTTGCGCCCCGTTATATATCCACTGTACATCCCAAACCTATTGTGAGGAGCTTTGTGCTATCCATTTTTTAAGATGGAAAGGTGAAGAGATCCTTAATTTGCTTGAACAAAACATGCATTCATCCTGCATCTACACACCAAAGATTGACTATGAGTACCTCAATTTTCTTTGAAACCTGACGCTTGATAAACACCACTAATTACGTTCGCGAACCTATTGCACATTCATTGTACATCACGATCCTATTTTTAGGTTGTAACCTTACATTTTTCAGCCCCATCTTTGTAAAATGATATGTTAGCAACTTTAGAACGCCTATCCAATTGAAGACATGCTTCAATCAACGATATAAGTTGGCTTATGGTTGTTCCAATTTGCAATATCGATTTGCGCTATTTTTTAATTCGAATATATATATATATATATATATATATGTGTATTTATATCATCCCAAACGTCATTCAATGTAGTTGTAATAGAAGTGACTTCTATTGGAGATCGCCACACACGATTCTTGTGAACCAATAGTAGAAAGAACGGTCACACTGTTCTAATGTTTCGTATGATAGTGATGTGTACTTTCGTTGCAAAATAGAAGACTAGAGACATATTTTTGTGAAGTAGAAAATTGAAAACGGCGTGAACCTATTGTTTAACGATTTATTTTTAAAAATAACTTCCAAAGATATTCGAAGTGTTTTGGATCTTATATAAAATATCATCTCAATTGTTTTTTTTTAAAAAAAATAGAAATTTAGGTAGAATGAAATGGTTATTGTTTGAATTTAGGATGAGGTGATTTAGTTAAATATCTTTTTTTATTTAATAATAAAAAAAATGTGGGGTTTTATGAAAATGATTCTTTCTCTCTCTACATAGGTTTTTATGTTAGCCATTTAAATGATCCCACAAAATAGCTATTTTACTAATTATTTTTTATAAAGTGGAGGAAGGGGACCAACAAATCCTGCATGGATGGCACAACTACTCTCAAATAATATGAGAGCCAAATACCGATTTTCGGGCTCCGAACTCGTGACCAAATACCGATTTTCGGGCTCCGAACTCGTGACCATGAAGTTGAAATAGATTAACACCAGACAAGATAATCAACTGCACCACTGACCCTCGGTATCCAAATTGAATTTTATCATTGGTTAATTCTATCATTAATAGAATTCAATAATAAATTCATTGTTAAGTTCTACCACTAATAAAAATCATGTATTATAAATGAATTATTTTTAAATATTATGTAAACATAATACAAAGAGGTAGCAGTGGTGAGGATAAATTCCCTTTGAAATATGTGAATGAAAATATTTCAATCAATCAATGATCTTTCAACTAAGAGTTTATGTATTTCAAGACAATTCTTTGAATATAGAATGAATAGTTCTTTATATTTAAGTTAAAAGAAGAAATATTAATTTATATTATAGTTTGTCGCTTGCACGAGTTAATGAGATATCTTAACTAATACATGATTTCAATTATGATGTACTTTAGAAAAAGCCATATTTAGTAGACGATATTATTTAGATTGGATTAGTTGGCATGTGATGTCATTAATAAAAGTTGATTTGGTCTGATTAAATAAACATGTCAATTAGATTACTAGGAGAATAAATTAATAAAAATAATGTGTTTGGTAGTTGTGATGTCCATCTTATATAAAATAAATTCGTCTCATTAAAATATTGAAATCTTTCGTAATATTGGATTTTGAAACTAATTAATAAGACCATTCCACCATATGATTAAAGATCCTCATGGATTAATTCCCTAACAACTTTATAATAAAACACTATCAAGCCCATTAACATATCTCTATCAACTTTTTTGTAGATTTGTTTTAATATTTCAAATAATTTATTTTGCTAAATTAAAAAATATTATTATTATTGTTATTATTATTATTGGTTTGTGCATGTATTAATATTAGTAAAAATAAAAAAAATTAGTACACAATATTTTATTATATAAAGAGTAGGAGTAGTTGAAAATTTGGATTTTGAACATATGTTTCTCTCAAAGTCCTAGGTTTGAAACTCAACTGTAACAATATTTTTTTATGTCTCCTAGGCTAAGGACAGACGTGGTTACCTTATTTAAAAAATATATATAACGAGTACATCAAAATAAGAAAATATTAATGGCTAAATTTTATTTTGGTGCCTCTCAAATTTTAGATTTCTTGATTTTATTATTATTAAATTTCTTGATCTTTTCTTTAAAAAAAACTATTGACTATTGAATTCTTGATTTTTTTTTTTAAATAACTATTTAGATTTTTTTTTTAGTGCATGTTAGATATTTAAATGACTATTTAGATATTGTCATTATTTCGTTGTCAACCATTAATGTTGATATGACTTTGAATGTATGTATATCCTTTTATGTATTTCAAAACCAAACAATCTTCATTAAAATTTTAATAAAAATTGATCATTGTAACCAAACTCAGAAATAAAATGATTCTAGCTTGAGCTTTGGTTTCAATCAATAAGTTGGATCAAGACCAAATAAAAATTTAAAAAAAAATTACCAATCTGAGAACTATTGATAGTCCACAGGGCAATTTAAATATGAACTAAAGCTCTAAGGTAACAATTGGCGTAATTTCAACACACGAAGGACTGAGTTTTGAGACATTTTGAGATTTAATCCAACATTCATACTACTTACTTACAATCATGAATTATTTAGAGTAACTATAATTGGAAGGAGTTTTAGAATCGTAGAAGGACGACGCTCACCTCAAAAGTAAACCCAAACATCATTAAATTAGTAGAACTTTTGTCAATTAACTCTTTTTCATCCAACTCGAAGTAAAAACATAGATAATATTTATCTGCTAAAGTAAAACTCTATCTAGAAAAAAGAAAAAAAAAGTCTTACTTTGAAAATTTATTATGCTCACTTCGATACCAAGTGCTTGAAACACTCGAGAGTGTTGTGATATTGTGTGACTAACATTTTTTATACTAGGAATTTTATGCATTTAGCTTTTTACCATATGTTAAATGTCGATACCCTAAGCATGGTGCAATAATTTCATTGTTTGGATGTAAAATGTCCTCTCTCCCCGATATGTACTAAAAAAATGTCGTTACTCTAAGATAACTTTGTATTTCATTTCGAACTATGAATTAGGGTTTTTTGCAGTCTAATTTATAACATCTTATATTTTAAGCATATTTATGAGCGAGCTTTCTTTGAGAGAGACGTTAGAGATTGAGAACAATTGGTGTGCTTTAGGGCTTGGGTATAATTCTTTTTTCTTTTTCTTTTTTGGAAAAAGATACAATTCATTCCAAAAGCATGCAAGATTACAAAAAAGTTCTCCAATTTAACGTAATGAAAGAAATATCATAGTATTTAAAGAGTCTAGATTTAAAGCACCAAGAAGCCAAATAAATGTTTAGAGATTCCCAAGGGATATTAGCATGATTATTCTTGTGCTTGTTGTAAAAAAGACGAGCGTTTCTTTTTTTCTAAATTTTCCACCAAGTTGCTGCATAGAAATAAGCTCTCATTATCTCCTGCCTGGATCTGAATTTAGTGTCCAACAATTCTTTGATATGAGCAACAATAGAAGGATAAGTGGCTTGTTGAGTGTATGAAGAAGGAAATTGTTCAAAGATTTTCTTGGTGAATTTGTAGTGAGTAAATAGGTGTTCTCCAGTTTCTGTAAGGACCACGATCCAAACTAGGGTCTAAACCTAAGTCCTTAACTCTAAATGCATGAAATTATACTCGACGTCCCGGGCATATAAATTTAAAAGAAACCTCTTTGAAACAACTCAGAAGATCAAGTTTATAAAAACTATAAATTCATTTAAAACAATCGTTCGGGTACCCAATAGTCAAAACATGAAATCTCGGTAAAACGTCACTTATCATGCCCATAAATAGTTCATGCAGAAGAAATGAAGTAAAAAGGCTCTACACGAAGTTATGCAGTAGGTCCCATGGTCATCTCCAGCTCCATCGATCATCCATCTCGGTACAGTCTAGTAGTACCTGTGGGGATTCCACAGTGGAAAGGGTGAGTTTTCGCAAACTCAGTAAGGCTTCCCCAGCTCGGGGACAGACATGCACAAGAATACAAACATTAGCAAACAAGTATGATCAGCAACATAATCGAGGGGTATACAAAACCCAAGCTCTTGGGTGCTCAGTCAAGAAACCCCGTCCTAGACGAGCACCACGTAGAGCGGTCTAAGGATCGTAGACCCCAAGACCCAAAGCTCACAAGAGTCCTCTGACTCGAGAGCAATCTGGCATCCTACTCCAGAGGGAACTGGTGAGTCGAGCGACCTGTTGGCCCCAGGCCCCGTACTCACGGCGAGAGGTGGTGCCACACCAATCACCAAGGAACCATATCAGGCCCATACCACCTACCTGGAGAGAGCCTAGGCTACTAGTAGAAACCATCCAGGGTCGTGAGCCTGGCCGGCCGACAATCCACGGAAGTCTGCGGGCGAGAGAATATCACCTCAAGCTGGGGTGTGCGCCGAATCTCTTCGTCCACACCCACCTACTAGTCTCCTCTATCCGATCTTCATGACTCGTTTGGGTCCAAACGAGGCATAAAGTCGTGCATCAAACATCATGCAAGTCCATATCAGGACAATCATGCAACCATGTGCAACTCGACCATATCAGGCACACGTACATGATTCATGCATCACTAGTCATACAAAAGACAAACATGAAATGTATATGCTCTCGATGCAATCAAATGCAACATACAATACACATGGTTATGCTACAATCAGACAAATAAACTAATGCAAGTAAACCGGCACATGTATTAACCACGAGTCCTCGAGAAGAAGGGTAAAAGGTCCCTTACCTTGGGCAATCCACTAACAGCTCTCCAAGAATCCATTGGAAGCTCCAACTAGCCAAATAAAACTCTGAGCCCTGAAACGAACAAACCGGTCAAAACTAGCACCTTAGACCATCAAAATTGGATCCAGAATATCGAATTTATCAAACAGGGAAGAACCTCGAAAAACGTGCCCCGGAGACACCCGGTGGCTACACGTGCCTCACAAACTCGACTCGAAGAGCAGAAAATGGTTTGGATCAAATCTGGTTGACAAAAAAGTCAACGAGTCAATTACTTGCCATTTAACCCACAACCAAACAACAAACCCCAAACCGAACACATTTAGCCCATAACTTAAATCATTTTAAACCACTAGCCAAACAACCATAATCCACAGCCTAAATGGCTTTTAACCACAACCCAAACAAGCTTAGAACTTATTTAAAATTACTCTAAACCTACAAACAAACACCCTTTATCCATAACTTGAATACCTAAAAAGACCAGGAGCCCAAACAATCCTTAAACCTTATTTTGATACTTTAAACATGTAACCAAACAAGCCTAATTCACCATTTAAATGAGTTTAAACCCCAAACCAAACAGCCTCTATTCTTTATTTAAATAACCATAAACATGCTACCAAACAGCCCCTAATCCACATTAGAATAGCCTTAAACCCAACTTAAATAGCAAAACTCATTTACCAAACACCCTTCTTCTCCTTCATTTAGCCACCATTTCCAACCCAAACTCAAAATAAGAGAGAGAAAGAGATTGACCTCACCACAACTCCGGCGGCGCTTCCTCACGGCCGAACTAACGATGAGGCCACGCTCTCATCTCGGGCCGCGACGCGGAACAACCCCTCTTTGTGCTACACCCACACCCGCGACCCAAGGCGGCGCTCGAACTCGTGCTAGGACTCACACGACGCCGACCTACACCCGGCGGTGCGCAAGCTCGGCTGGCGACAAGACCCACGCGACGGCCCACGCACGAAAGCGGACCAGACGACAACTTCCTCGACGGCCGGCGAGCTGGGCTTGCGACGACGACGAAGCGAAGCGCACGCATCCTCACGACACCACTCCCACCATGCTCGCGCGTCACGACCTGCACAACTTGCGACTCACAACAGCGAAAGAACACCACGACCGCAGATCTGCGCTGACGCGGCGCGCGCAAGCGCCCGGCTCGACCAACTGGACGGAAAAATGGGGAATGAGGCTCAATGGTGAAGATGAACAGTGCACCCTCAACCTAGGGATCCACAATTTGACTTAAATAGTCATGCTTAAAAGACTGAAATGCCCCTCTTTTTGGACATAACCTCAGGATTGCCATCATTTACAAAATAATACCAAAATAGTCCTCCTTTAGTCTTTTTAAAACAACCAAAACATTGGGTTATTACAGTTTCATTATCATTGTTGCAAAGTATACACCAGTTTAGGCATAGAAGATGCTTAGGATGTAATTTGTCCACGGTATTGAGACCCTAATTAAAAATAGTCCATAGAAACACTTTGATGTTTTTAGGGATAACCGATTTCCAGAAGTCTATGGAGCGATACGTGCCAATAGGACCATGATCAACATCAGATAAAAGCAACTTTAATGAACTGATAGAAAACATATTGTTGTTGGCCGGTTTCCAAATTAAAATATTTGCAGTGTTCGAGAGCAATAGCGGAGGTCAATTTGCAACAACCACATTCCATTGATCGATCTCACGATCAAAGAGAGGGAGAAACTCCTTCATATCCCATTCAAACTTATCATTGTTCCAGGCCTCTTTGACAGTTAGATTCTTAGCAGTAGTAAGAGAAAAAAATCTTCATTGTTTCAAATGAAGGGGGCCTTGCTCCAACCAATTATCATACCAGAAAAGTGCGTTGCGACCATTTTTAACTTTTCATCTGGTGTTTTTTCCATAATGTCTTTATAGATGCAATGTGAAACCATGGAGCCTTTGCATATTGCCTTCCATCAGGCTTCATTGCAATTTTTTCCAATTTTGTTTTATTTTTATTTGGTCCCGATCCAACTTATTGATTGAAACCAAAGCTCAAGCTAGAATTATTTTATTTCTGAGTCTGGTTACTATGATTCAACCTAGTTAATCTAATCTTAAAAGGAATAAATAATTAAAAAAGATGAAAATACAATTATACTAAAAATAACATAAACCAACAGTATGATAGTCATTTGTATTTAAATTATGGTTGTTCCTTCCATATGTCTCTTTAGATAGCTTTTGTTGATTGTGAGAGTTGTAAGGTAATTATGGGTAATGATCAACATTGTAAAGTTGAATAGATTGGTTCAATTAAGCTGAAATTGGATAATGAGATGTCAAAATTTCTTTCAATTAGATATATCCCAAGATTAAGAAGAAATTTGATATCTTTTGATAGTTTGGTTAAGGCAGGTTGTACCTTTTATAAACATATAGTAGTAGAACATTATTGATCACTAAGAATAAATTTTTAAATTGGCTGGAAAATTGATGAAGTTTGTGTGTGTTTTTAGGCAATGTTATTGTTGGTGAAATTAAATTTGTTTTATAAATGAAAAACATAAGTTTGATAGAGTTTTGTTGCACATTCATTCTGATTTTGGGTGTCCATCTAAGATCCAAATTTGTGGGGGTTTTTTAGAAATTTGTTTTTGCTATTTGATATTTTGGTTTCAAGAAAGTTATGTGTTTATTTGTTGCTCTCACAATTTCAATCTTGTCAACTGATTATGGTAAACAGAGATCGGTTATAAAACTACCATCTAGTTTTGAAATGCATTCTAAACGGAGATTGTGAACTGATTTTCTAGGTAATTTGTTTTGGAATGCATAGAAAGCAAATTTGAGAAATAGGATTTCTTGACAGCCATGTGTTTTCCAGAATCGAGATCTAGTTTTTTTTAAAATGAATTCCTTTTTTGTGGATCTGTTATAGATCTTTTTTTTCGTTTTTTAGATCAGATTTATTTCTTTATCACTCTGATTCGGCTGGAACTGAAATGGAGGAAGATCAGAATGGCGTTATGTATCCTTAATCATCTTCGATACTTATTCGGCTGTTTCATAGTTGGAGGGCCAAACATGCCCTTATATTAGAAATTTGGTATATTAGCAGAGTTGTGTATTTGATACGAAGGATTTGAGGATTACATTCAAAAGTCTATTTGTAAATTGTTTCATCTAACGATTCAGGTTATGCAGACGTTTAACAAATTATGTGTTCATGATGCTCTATAGTAGCAGATTAATTTGAAATTGAATTTGAAGTATGTTAATTTTCTCTATTCTACCTAGATTTATGTATTGAGGCTTTACCATAACACAAATGTGTATTACCCTGATATAATTTTGTATTCTCATTTAAGTCTTGTGAGTTAGAATTTTTTGTGGCCTAATTTATAAAATTCTATTTAAGCATCCTTATGGGTGAACTTTCTTTGTGAGATAGCATTCACATCGAGATTGAGAGCATATTATGAGGTTTAGGGATTTGAGATTATTCTTTCTTCTCCTCCAATTTGTGTTTTGTATGAGTAGTGGAATTTGACTCGTTAAACCACTTTACGTTTCATCTCCTTCTCCATTTACTCAATTTTTTTTTTCCATTAAATTCTTATCAACTAAATTATACTTTGAAATTTAAATTGACATTTCAATTGAAACCATCAAATTCACTATCCATAAAGTCAACCAATCTACATTTCTTCAATACAGTTATCTTATATAAAAAAAAAATAGTTTTGAAGATCGAAAGAGAATAATTAAGAAAAAATAAAAATGAAAACAAAAAGATATTATCAAGGATAGATTAACATGGAATATGATTCATAATGGTTGTATGTTAAGACAGACAAAGTCCACATTACTAAGTGGAGGGAAAAATCTTGAATTAATAAGAAAGATAACGATAACTTTATTGATATGAAGTCTTTTATGTGATATAAAATTTACGGCATGAGCGATGATTCTCAAAGTGAACAATATCATAATATCAATGTAGAGATAAGAGCAGATCTAGGTGTGAAAGTTTTGGGAGGCCGAAAGTTATTTTTATAAATATAATTAAAAAGTTAACAATAAAAGATCTATTTCACATTCATATATTAATGTATAGCTAATTTTTTGAAATAGTAATTAAAATGTTTTTACTTTTATTTTTTTCCTGTCATTTATAAAAAAATGTTGAATAAATCAACAATATAATATTATAAATTTTTATCATAATTAAATATTAAAGGAATTTAATAACATTTATAAAAAAAAAATTGATTATTGAAATTACAATTAAAGCCAAAATTGAATTTTTTTTACAAGTTTTTTTTTAATAAAAAATGAAAGAAACATAATTTAGTCAAAAACAAGAAAAAGAAAAGTGTCAACAAGAAGAACAATAGTATAGTAGTATCAATATATACCAAGTTCACATCATGATAAAGTTGGTAGAGCCTTGAAAAATCACCATATCCATAATATTTATAAAATTTAATAAAATTTGTAGATAGAATTTTATGAATAAAATATAATTTACCAATTATATTTATAAATTTAAAATATTTCTCAAAGTTTTTTATATTTTTAAATTAATAGAATAATAAATTTTTATAAAGAAAAAAAAACAATGGTAAAAAGTATGTATATAAAAAGTGAAAAATAACAAAAAAAAATGTAAAACATATTTAAGAAAAAAAAAAGAATGAAATAATAAAAAAAGGAAGGATTTAAAAATAAATATAATCAACCTAGAAAATTAAATAAAAGAATGGCAAAACATAATTTAAAACATTCTAAAAAAAACATAAATAAAATGAAGGGGAGAAGAAAGAGTTATTCCCAAAATAGAAGAAAAAGACCATAGGGTTAGGACTTGAACCACGACATTTTTTGAGGGGCCATTACCATTGAACTACTTATCATTTTGAAAATGTTTAACAAATTGTAAAGTAAATATACATAAAATTAAAAAATTTGGAGATTTGTGATTATTCGTTATCTCTAATAAGTGTGGTATCAAAGCTAATTTCTTGACTTAGCGATGTAGATGGACACTTTTGATGCAGAACAAAAGAGTGGCAGACTCGTATAGTTCGGTATACTTTGTTCGGTAGTATCCCAATATAGAATAAAGGAGTAGCGAAGATCGGTGTAGTTTGTTTGAGAACATTGTAAATGAAATAATACAAACTTTTCAACAGCTACATCTTCATTCATTTAAGTTAAAGCTACTCTCTTGCTTTTCTTCCTGTTTTTTTCGTTTGATTTCTTCTACTTCTCTGCCCGTTTCATTTTTCTTTTTTGCTTTTCTGCCAAACCCACGTGTAAGCATGAAAAAAAGGAACTTTTTTTCCTTGACAGTATAAATTGTAAAAGGTTTTATATTTAGATTCTTTTTCTCAATTCTTTCACATAGAGAAAAGTTACTGATCTGCTTTCAAAAAAAAAAACAAAAAAAATTTACTGATCAGTTGCTTCTATCATTTTTCTTTTCTTACAAAACTAGTAGTCCTTTTTATTTTATAATATCTATGAAAAAATTTCGTGAATAATAAAAAAATAGTCTATAAATATCAAAATTTTAAAAAATAAATCAAATGTCGACAAAACTAAAATCAGGTTGAATTGATGATTTCCATTAATCCACAAAACTAATGTCTTCAATCATGTAAATTTAATAGTTTCAATTGAATTAAAGAGAAAAAATTTACTTCCTTATGAGTAAGGAGGCAAATCTTTAATGGATATGTAACACTATTTGATTTCACAAATTTTTCCTTTTAAAAAAATAGTATTGTTAAAATAAAAAAAATTTGGCACTACCTTAAGTTTTTCTCTAAATTAAATTGATTGTCATGAAATTAAAATATTTTGCATATATAAAGAAGTTGTTATATTTAAAATATGGATTTTAGAAATCATGATTTACAACAAATTTTAATCAATTGGTTTTTTGTTTTTTTTTGTTTTTGAGCAACCACCAATTATAATAACTTTGATCGTCCATTACTTCTTATTTTAACTAAAGTAATCTCTTTTTTCTTTTTCTTTTTTGAGATATAACTAAAGTAATCTTTTTTGATCTAATGTTTTGAAATGAAATATTATATTATAATAATATATCCTTTATTATAATATCTTGTGTCAAATACGAAGCTATTATAATTCTTTTCATAATAATCCACACTTTATACATAGGTTATCATAATCTCATTTTTATAATAATTTCTGGTTTTAATAATCTAACAAGGTGAAATTTCTGGTTTTATAATATTTTTTGGTTTTCATAATCTCATTTTTATAATAATTGAACCATCGCCTCAAAAACAAGGTGAAATTTGATAAAGTAAGAATTGGTTTTTAATTATTCTCCTAAAAAGAAAATTTATTGGGTAAAAAAATTTAATCAATCAATCTGTTATAATTAATTATTCTTCATAATCCATTAGGTTAATTCAATACATTAATATAAAAATACTTTTATGTCATCTTCTTTTTTCTTTTCTTTTTTGTGAAAAGATACTTTTATGTCATCTGATTTGCTATAAAAGTTAAAATTAAGAGACAAAGAAACACATTGAGAAATTAACTAATATTTTGTTAAGCGTCAAAAGCTAAAAATCATGGATTAACTAAAACCATGAAAATAACTTATTTGCATCAGATATATCCTCAAAACTTCTACGTATGGAAACATTCTATTTCAACTGACATTCATTCATTCAATCCTCCATCTAGACAATATTTTTTATACATCGCAATCATTCAAAGTTTTCTGTATGTTTTTTGTTCATGAAATCCATGTACTTCATCAACATTTTACTATTCATTCTCCACTAATCCCGATCTGATATGATTCAGATGGTACAATATGGTATACTTTTATTCCTTTCGTCTTTCCAATACCCTAAAACCTAACACTATTATTGTACATTATTTTCATATCATTATTATTTACAGCCTCAGATTTCATAATATCATTAACACTGTAGTTTGTTATGTACCATTAAACTTGATTTTATATACATGTATATATAAGATCGTATAAAGTGCACTCTATATGTTCACATATTTCATTTTACATACTATATAACTTATATAGTACATTTATTATTTATTGTTCATTCTATGATCATATCCAATACATCTTCCATACTCATATTTTATACATTACATTTTCATTCCGCAATACCTTATTGTTTATACATGTATATTATATGACAGTAGCGTTTGGACATGTTATAATATTGTATAACTTTGCCTCATAGCTTCTGCAAGCATCTCAATCCGTATATAAAGGTCTTCGACAGTTCAAAGCCGATCGTCTTTGTAGTCTTTGCACTTACCGTATGAGTGTCTTCAAAATCCACAGTATTCTGTTCGTCTTCCACAGTTTGTTTAGTAGTAATGAGGAAGAAGTGGAGAGGAAAAAGTAAACTAGGGAGAAAAAATTTTAAAATAAATAAAGATGAAATGATGGTTTGATTTTTTTTTCAAAGGTTTTCCCTAATAAATGCACCCTCAAATTTGTGTTTCGTGGGAATGAAATGACAACAAGTTTTCCCAAAATAGAAAAAATTTCTGAAATTAAAAACCAAATATAGAAAGGTATCGTTGTAATTGGTACTTTAGTGATTTAATAATATAGTTAATAAAATCTCATTTTTGTTAATATTTTTCTTCAACCTACATTTGCTTATATTTTCCTGGCATATACATTTGCAAACAGTTTTTAAATTTGATATATTTACGAAAAAAACTCTAAATAAAATCTTGTTTCAAAATAAAGAAATACAACCGAAAACAAATATATTGGAACACATATGACATTTTTTTTTAGTACGAACACATATGACATTTACCATATAAATATATTTACATATTCATGAAATTTATTCATAATGTATGTTCATATCTATATAATTCATAACTAAGAGGTCATCTATATCGATGTACTGTCAATGATCAAAATACTATAGATTCAAATCTCTACTATCCTCCAATATTGTAATCTCCAAAAAAAAAATACTGTCCAATTATAAAAGAAACAATATATGAATGTTGAGAACCAAATATTAATTTTTATGATCAAACCTATTACGATGGTATTGAACTAAATTACCGCCAAACAATGAAACATGAGGTCATCATCCTTTCGGCATTTTGAAACTTATTTCAATTTTTTTTCAAACATTATTTGATTTAAACATAATGTTTATTTATTAAAATTATTAAAAATAAAAATAGATTGTTGGTTTTTTAAAAAATTGAAACTACACCTGAATGTTAGTTCGATCGCCATGACCATCGCTCTTTTTTTCAAGTATTTTCAAATAATATTTTGAAAAAAAATAAATCTTGATTTGAAAAGTTACTTTTTTTTGTTTTTCATAATTTTTTTTTTCATTGTTTTAAAAATGCTTTAAAATTTAAAACTAAATTGATTATCTAACACACTTGTTTTGAAAAAAAACCGAAAAGATTATCAAGTAAATTTTAGATATCTTAGAGTAAAAGAGAAAATAACTCAAGTTTTACAATTTGGGGTTTTTTTTTTTTTTTTGAGAGCCCCATATGATTCTCAACATTTTTCTCTCAATTCAAACCATGCTTACTTATATTCTAAACAAGGGTTGATCCCCTCTTGTTCAAAGAAAACATACACAAGCAACTAAAAGTATTACCTACTTTTTCTCATTAAGCAATGAAAACATGAAAATATTAGATAGGAGACCAATATGAAACAACAATAAGCTAAATTAAATAAGAACACATTTCATTAATTGGATTCCCTCCTCTTACATCCATTTATATCCTAGACTTTTTCTTACAATCATTTAAACTTTGAGTCAACCCCACTAACATTTGTCCTTTAACACAGTCAAACTAGACATATTTGAGTTCAAATCTAATCATTGACACGAAAAAGTATTAGAAGAGATTATTATAATTGTGACTGGTAGTTTTATATTCTTAGATATTTGAGTTTTTTTAGTTTAAATTAGGAGGAATCACAAGTTCTATATAAAGGGTATTAATGTTTTTAATTAAATGAGATTTAAATATTGATTTTCAACATTGAACTCTGATCGTGATGTTGAACTGGATTACTACTAAACAATGTATCAACACGCCATCAATTCTTTTTATTAATTTCTTTTTTCTTTGAGACGTAATTTCTTAAATCATTATCATACTTCAAATAATGTTTTTTGTGCTTTACAAAGATTGAAATTTTCAAAGTTTGGAGTTTTGTTTTTCTAGCTTTCCCAACTCTTATGGGTCCATAAGGAATCAAAAGAGAAAGAGAATAGAGAAAGTTATGGAGGACATTTATATGCAACAAAGTAAAGATTTAATTGAGATATATATATATATATATATATATTTTTTTTTTTATTATTATTATTATTTTTTTTTTGAGAATGGAGAATGACCCATAAATCATATGTGAAGATATACAGCTCTCAAATAAGATGTCACCCAAATATCAATTTTCAAAATTAAATTTGTGATTGTAAACTTAAATGAATAATAACCAAATAATCAATCCAACATATCATGTGTAAAACAAAGATATGTATAAAGACATTGACATGCAAGGTAATGCAAAGTTCTTGAGAATAATCGACTTCAAATTCAAGTTGGCCAATTTGAAAAGAAAATATTTTTGTTTTTACTAATTATTTCCGATAGTACAATTTGTTTTTGGCAATTTTATTCAAATTTTGAGGATTGAATTTTGTCTCTAATTTGACCATTTATTTTACATTATTCATTGAATTGAAAATTGAGATATTTTTCACACCATTTATTGAATTAGAAGTGGGATAGAAACAAAAGAAAAGAGAGTCAATGGATTTTGTCAATTTTATTGAACTGTTATAAATAAAACCTATTTCTTAGCTACATAGTTTTACAAATTATAATCCGTAAAATGAAGGAAAGTTGTAATAAATTGACTATTATAAAGAAGTGGAATTTTAAAATATCTTATATTCATAGTCATTAATATGCTTTAATATTATAGTATTAAAAATTTATTAACACAGTATTATTGTCTTATTATTATTAATATCTGTAATTGTAGTTGCTAAATATTTTCTTAAATTGATCATATTTATAATTATTTTTTGAATTTAACTAATATGATAAGTTTCTCTATAAAAAAATCGTAAGATTTCACTTAGCACTCCAAGACTCTCTTAACCATTAGGTCACTCCATAATGGTAAATCGATATGGCATATTCCAAATGAGAGATATTCTAAGAATATATTAGTCATGATCAATAAAAAAAATTTTTAAAAAATAATACTTATTACCTATAAAAATAATGTGCATCTTTCTTTTTAGTAGTCTAATCATAAAAACTCCAAAATTGAGTATGCTTGGTTTAGAGAAGTCCTATATAGAGAGATCTCTTGAGAATTTTCCCAAAAGCTACGTAATGTGAGTAAAAAACAAAGTATATGTTAAAAAAACTTGTGTTTGGGATAGTCTTTGCTCTTAGAACAAAATATAAATATATATATATATATATATATTTTTTTTTTTTTTTTTTTTGGTAATCATCCTTGGTGCGTTTGGAGCACCGATTTGGTTATTATAGACGGAAGGTTATGATAAACGGTGGGTTATAATAAACGGTGAGTTATTATAAATGGTGTTTGAGGGACAAGTTATTATAACAGAGATTATGATAAACGGTGTTTGAGGAGCTGGTTATGTAACAAAAAGTAATATATGTAATATGTAGATAAACGGGCACGCAGGTTTAGGTAACCACCGTTTATAATAAACGGTGGAGCAAACATCGGTTGGGTTATTATAACCAACATGGCCGTTTACATAAACGGGGGCCAAACACACCCACTTGAATTAAGCCAAGAACTTTGTGAATTTAAATTATTATTGTAAATTTTTAGTCTTGTTTGATGATTAATTGATTTTTTTTTTTTTTTTAAAAGATAAAACTTTGTTCTCTCAATTAAATATTTTCTTCCAGCTATAAATTTCTTTGTTTTGTAGTTGTAGAAATTTGTTGGAGTTTAAGAAATCTAAAAACCCACACAATAATTAGCAAATGAGAGTACAATAGTATTGATCAAAATCTCTCCTTCTATCCTCTGCTTTCTTTCTCTCTTTTTCTCTTTTAGTTACGCAAAAAAATACATAGAAATACACACAAATAACTTGCTGGAAACTAAAGAGAAAGGAAATAGATAGACAATTGACACAAGAGTATATATAAGTTCAACCAAGATCTTGAAGAGCAAAATTCAAATAGATTTATATGGGAGTTTAAAGAGTACAAAAGTAAGTTTTTTGCAACTCTAATCTACCATCTAAATTATGTGAACAGCTGTTAAAAGACTTTTTACTACTATTGTTTTTTTAAGATAAAAGGAAAAAGTATGGATATTCCAAATTTGAAAGAAGAAATTCTTATTGTCGAAGAAGAAGGTGGAGGCTTAAAGTCACACCGATTAAAACCTACATCATTAACTATATGAATAGAAAGTCCAGCCAACTTATCCAATGGGTCGATGACACGATTGGTTATTTAGTTTGGTGTTAATCCTATTTGCAATCTATTTCCTCCAAATTATACTTGAAAAAAAAAAAAAAAAAAAAACTCAAACCAACCAAATGAGCCCATCAATGGGCTTTATATGGCATAACAATTAACATTAACATAACAACTAATCTAACCTTATATTAATGGGCTTCTTACAACAATAGACCAAATGAAAAAAAAAATTACCTGCATGTTCAAAAGAATAAAAAATTGCAAAACTAATTTGCCCGCTGATTAAAATAAATAGTTTTCTATTGAAATTACATAAATATCCTCTACTATAACCAACCTTTACTAAAATAGAAAAGCACTATATTTTGGGGAAAAAATCTCTCAAATTATGACACTTTTCAACTTCTATTTTCAATCCAAAATTATCTACTTACAAATATTCAATAATAGAATTTTATGCGAGATACACTATTTTTTTATTAATGATAATTATTTTTTATTTTTTCAAAAAAAATCTAAAATCTTTCAATCATGTATTAATAAATAAATATGCGAACAATTGGAGTAAGTTACGTAATGTATTAACAATTCAAAAATATATTAATATTATTCTTTTTTTTACTTAGGCAAATATAACTACCTTATTAATATCATTTTTTTGAAGAATTATTAATACCATAATTATAATTAAGTTATCTTAAATATTTATGTTACATATATGTATTATTCATCATATTATAAATTTATTTGTATTGTGTGTTGATTATTTGGCAATGATTTTACTATAAATACAAGTATATATAATTTATATAGCTTAGAAATTAAAGAAACTAAACAACTCGAACGATTCTAGAAAAGAAAAGCAAAGTAGAGATTGTATTGTATTAAATAAATGTTCGAGATTCAATTATTTAGTAGTGCATTAATAATATATCGGTAGTGTATCTCAATATGTAATGGACTTTATTCAAATGACATTTTTTTATTAAAAAAATTAAAATATATTAGTGAAAATAGATTAATAATTTAATATTAAAACCATTGAAAAATACTCTCAATGCCTTAAAAAAATATTAATAGTTGTATTATTTATAATAAATACATTATTTATCAATTTAATAAGTAACCATTAACCAAGCATAATAAATACAATATTTATCGATTCAACATATACAAGTATTTCAGATGTATGTTGTTACAATATTTATAATATTTGCACCATAGTCATTAATACTTTTTTTTAAATACTCATTAATACAATATTATGTATCAATAAGACAATTAGTGTTGTATTAATAATAATATAGATATGTATTAATATGATAATACAATATTATGCATCATTAATACTGTATTAAATGTATTAATACAATACGAAACATATTAATACGTTTTACTACTCCATTATAAATATTTTTTAATACAGTATTGTGTGTCATTAATACAATATTATGTGTATCACTGATACAATATCATGTGTCATTAATACAATATTATAATTAATAACATGACAAAGGTTGCTAATTTTTTTTAAATGACTATATTATCATTTTTTTAAATTTTACTAATCTTGTAAGTTTTTTAATTCATAAATCGTTGTTAATAATATTAAATGTATTATATTATTAATATGTATTATTAGTAAATATTTTATTTTTGATAATATAATACTGTATTAATAATACAATAGTATGCATTATAAATATTTATAATACAGTATTAATATTTATAATACATCTGTATTAATTGATATTAATACAATATTAATAATGCATAATATTGTATTATTAATACAATATTATGTATTATAAATATTAATACTGTATTATAAATATTCATTAATACAATATATATTATTAATTCAGTATTATATTATTAATACAATATTATAAGTTATTAATACCTATAACTATGATTGTTAAATTTTTTTAAAAGTGACAATTTTTGTAATTATTTTATGAATTTGACTAATCTGGTATATATTTCTTTTATTAAGAAACTAAAATATATTAGTGAAAATTGTTTAATAATTTAATATTAAATGACATTTAAGAATACTCTCATATCTAAATATAATATTAATAATAGCATTATTTAAAATAAATATAGTATCTATCGATTTAAGGTTGAATATATACAAAACTTCAAGAATTATGTTAATATTGTATTTGCATCTATAATCATTAATATTATCATAAATACTCATTAACACAATATTTTATATTATCAATACCCTATTATAAGAACGTATTGCTAATACAATATTGTAAGAAAATATTATTCATATCAAAATATATTTTATAAAATAAAAAAGTAAGCTCAGCTAACTATATAATTGTGAAAATTGTAAAAATAATTAATTTTCTATTTTTTCATGGATAAAAAAAACTGGAATAAGACTAATTAGAAGTCAAAGTATTGTAAAAACAAAAAAAGTGTTGTTAGTTGCAATCAAACCTATTTGAAAAAAAAAATTGTAAAAAAAAGCCTATTTTTGAAAAATAAAGTTGCAAATAAATGGTTTTGATTCAAAAAATGAAATGGGAAAAAGCGGAGCTTTTGCTTCCCGTTCTGTTTTCGTCCTCTGCTAGGGGTAAAACAGGAATAAAATAATTTGTATTTTAATTAATTATAAATAGAAAAATAAGATTGTAATTGATATAGAATTTGCCTAGATTTGTAAATATTTTATAAAAGTAGACTATCTACCACAATTTCCCTATATTAATTAACATCTTCCACAAGCGAATATGTCACAATAACCAAAGTTGGGAGACACCGAAATTATAATAACCAACAAAAATTAACAGCCCCACAAATACATACAAAATTTATTCCAGTTTTCAAATATTCACTTCCAATTTTTTAAAAGAAATTGAATTAAAAATCAACTAAATGGAAAAGGTATTGGTGGATTAACCGTCTATATTTTCTTTTAATTGTTTACTCTTAGATTAGTTATTCTAGCATATGTTTGTAGGTTGTTAGGAATGAATGTGATTTAATTATAAAAATACAAAAAAAAAAAAAAAAAATAGAAGAGAGACAAAGACTAATTACATGGGTATAACCGTCTATTATTATTTAACTAATAATTAAATTAATTTTAAAAATCAAGTTTAGGCATTTATTCAAAGTTTAAGTAAATTTAATAATCTTTCTAATAAGCTTACATGATCTAGTCATTCACATAGCAGATTGGTCTACTAGGCATTTCAACAGATTGGTAGGTGGGCCTTAAATGGGCTGGATCTCTTTGGTAAATGGGCCAACATGTCCATCACAAGCCTCTATTGGGCATTATCCACTTTATTATGATCAATAATGACAGTTCCTCTGCTGTTTCTTTTATTTCTTCATTTTTCTAATAATTTTTATAATCTATACTCTCTTTTTAGTACCTTTATATATTATATTCACATTATTTATTAAAAAAATTAAAATTTTATTATTTTCATATTCTCTTTAGTTCTCAATTTTTTTTTGCTATTTTTTTATTCAAATATAATTAAAAATGAGAAATTCGAATTTATAATATTTTGATTACTCGTTTTCAAAGTTAATACTCCTTCTAATTGCTTAGCAATTTTTTTTTTATTTGTTTTTTTTTTTTGGGTTAACTTAGTTGTGCTATTGGACCTTTTAAATTAAGAAGTCAAACTTCTAGTAATTATTATTATTAAAATTGTTATAGTAAAAAAATGAATATATATAATTAATGAAAAGTACATGTTCAATTGGCATTCTTTTTGGGGCCATATTTAGCCTCTCGATAATGATGCCCTTAATGAGCCATTTTCTTGCTCTTTATTGATGGATGTTTATACATTCTGTTTTGAGTGAATTTCATGCTGGAAAAAAATTCACCAATAAATATATTATTGTTATAAACTGATATGAAAGTAAGTAAAGATCATAAGTAGAAAAGAGAATATAGAGAGAAAATTATGAGAATTCTTATTCAATGGTGTTCTCTACAAGCATTTCAACACTTATATTTATAGTGTTGTGAAGATGTTAAGTTGGCTATTAGATAATCAATCATGGCTAAAACTAAGGGGTAGTGGGTAATAGGGAAAGAATACCCATTAGTGGTGAGTGAGGTAGTTACATTATCTAAAAATAGGATAGCTATTATTCATAACACTCCTCCTTAGCTATCTATTGTATACAAGTTTATGTACTTGAACAAGTATTGCCTCATTAAAAACCTTGCTAGGAAAAATCCATTGGGAAAAACCTTAGTGAAGGGAAAAAGAGTGCAATACTTTTGCTCCCCCTCATAAAAGTATCACTTTGAGTTTGCATTCCAACTTTAAGAATCAATTTCTCGAATGTTGCAGTAATCAATGTCTTTGTAAATACTATTGTTTTACGAATCTTCATGATATAACGATTCCTTCACATTTAAATAGATAATTAGCTTCAGATCTAGCTTTGTGAGGATCAAATAAATTTCTCTTATCTGCATAACTAATTAGATAATCAAGGTTCAATTTGTTAGAAAACATAAGTGCAGTTATTGCAATAAGATACGACACTTGATCAAGGACCAAGTATTTATAGATCAACATCTTCTCGAGCATGTAAAATGTTGTTCTTTATATTAAGTTACAAAACATCATTCGAGTGTTCAAGAGATATGTTTTTATATACATAAAATCTTGATATAAAAAAAATTATGAAATAATTGATAATTAAATATTTCATCTGCTAAATATTTAATTTGAAAGCCAATGCAACACTTTATTTTTTGAAATCTTACAACTCAAATTCTTTCATAATATATATTCTATTGAAATTAGAAGCTCTTCAAGAATTTCTATTATATTTATATCACCAATATATATACATAAATAATAATAAATCCTGATTGTGGTTTCTTTAGAATTATATTCATAAGATGTGCATGATCTTTTTACATATGTCAGGATGATTAGATAGTTTGATGTTAGTTATTGCATCCACCATAAGAGGATATTTCTCCTCACAATCAATATCAGGTCTTTACAAAGAACTTTTGTGTACCAAGTCTTGTTTTATCTCATGACCTTTTTTTTTCATTTCTTTTATAAACAAATACTCATTTTCATCAAACATGTGTTTACATCTTTAGAGGTATGGAGTACAAGTCCAGAACTCTTTGTTTTGAAAGTGAGTGTAATTCTATTTATATTGCTTCTTACTACTATAGATAATCATTTAATACTAAAATTTCGTGTAATCGTGCTCATACACCAATAATTTAGTCTTCTAATTCTATTCAAAACATTTCGAAATTGTATTCTTCTAAAAGCTTTCAATAAAAACAATTCAATTTTTAGGAAAATGAGTAAATATATTCTTCAAACAACTAAAAACTTTTAAGTTTATTGAACAATGTAAGACTCATCAAGCATAAGATATCATATGGAGGGAAAGAATTAAGATCTACATAATATTCATCTATTTGTTATGTTAAATTTCTTTTAGAAAAATATATATAGTACACAAAAAACAACATGATTACAAGAAGAAACCATTCATTGAATCTACTTTTGTGAGAAATAATAAAAGTAATTAATGATCTCCTAGATCAAAACTTAACCTCAAATCCTAGATCGAAACTAATAAAAAAATCTTTGGGATTATCATAGATACACGTATATAATTCAATAATGTTTATAATAACTCAAATCATATAAATAGTAATACTAGGACTCTTGAAAATATATTTCATAGATTGGATTAATCTAAGCACTAGCTCATAGCTATGGTAAAGAAATAGATACATATTAATTTCTAAAGCTGGTCAAATTCTCTTCAATCAATGACTAAATTTCATAAAATAAATTTAAAGACTAAGCATTAATAATAGAGCTACATATAGAATTTTTTTTATGAATTAGAAAGTGAAATATTTGATTAGTTAAACCAAATAAAATGTTCATGCAATAATACATACTTAATTTTTCTTTTATTAGTACAGTTCATGTATAAAGTTGAAATAAAAGAAATTATGAGGCATCAATTAATTAAAACAAGATATATACCTGACCAATTTCCCCTTAGCTTGAACTCTGTTGTTCTCCACAGGTAAAAAAAAATAACCTCCATAGTATTGTCGATCTATTGCCGCACATCATTATGAAGAAATTTTTTCAAAACAATTGATATATTTTTTAACAATTGAATAAAATATCATATATCTTCAACGGATGTTTTTCCTTTCCATCCAATTGATCATGTGTCATGTCTCTTTCTCTTATGAAATGAAGATCTCAGTGATTAGAACTTCGTGCTGATAACGTGTTATAAACTGATGTGAAAGTAAGTAAAGATCATAAGTAGAAAAGAGAATATAGAGAGAAAATTATGAGAATTCTTATTCAATGGTGTCCTCTACAAGCATTTCAACACTTATATTTATAGTGTTGTGAAGATGTTAAGTTGGCTATTAGATAATCAATCATGGCTAAAACTAAGGGGTAGTGGGTAATAGGGAAAGAATACCCATTAGTGGTGAGTGGGGTAGTTACATTATCTAAAAATAGGATAGCTATTATTCATAACAATTATTGTAGTAAACTCACTTTAAAAAGTAGTTAGAATCACTTAGAATTGTTATATATCTCCTCGTATAAACATCAATTCTGCTCTGCCTGTTCACACGAGATTTCCGGAGAAATTTGGTTTCGTGGATTTGAACTTCAGTTTGAGATGAGTTTGCGAAAGTGGTCGATCTCTATGCTTGATCCTCTGATTCGTTCTCTCTGAATGGATATTCTTGGTATGAAGAGCAATTTGAAGAACAAAATATGTGTTCTTCGTATACAACTGCTCGTTTATGGAACTATTTGTCTTTCGAAGTAATTTTTGCCTTCGAAACGACGTTTGATCTTTAGAACCGTGGAGAGACCTCAAAAAATGTGAATTCCCTCTCTAGTTCCAAAAATTTTCCATCCCCTTGAACTCCTCTATTTATAGAGTTCTCATGCATCGTGGGCTTAGGCCTGGCCCATGGGCTTGGCCTTTTGGGCTTGAAATTCATGGTTCGGTTTACTTGGTTTGGTTTTATTTTGGCCAAATTCAAGATAAACCAATTTATTTATTTAAATTAATTTTGAGAAATATTGTCCCAAAATTTAATTTAATTTCGCCATTAAATTTGAGATAACGACGTGGCAGCTTGTAATTGACCGAAATTTCTCAGTCAACAAATGCCCCCTTTTCGAGGTTTATGCACAAATATGTGTGGATGAATCTCGAAAACTATAGTATCAAGTCGAAGCACGAGCTTGTTTATTCTTTGCTTCAGACTTCAATTCTATGAATTGTCAGTTTAACCGAAGTGTATGAGTTTAGGTCATAATTTCGATTGTTTCGACGTATTTTTTCCATGCCAATCAATCACATTTTGGAATTTGGTCAAAAAAATCATGATTTACGATATTTGGCGTGAAAATTTTGAAATTAGTAAAATTTATGCTCTACTCAATTCCAAATTGACTTTTTGGCAATGTCAAAATTTCAACCCAATTTCGCATTTGAATGGGCAAAATTTAAACATGCCTAAACTATGGATAAAATTTAAATTCTATAATTTTTTGATAGAATTAATTTTATCAAGTATGAAATTGGGATAAGATTTGAGTTACACCCAATTATTTTGATCGAGCCCTACTTGTAAAATTCGAGCTTAAATCTTGAATCCAACTAAAAGAAATCAAAGTTGTATTCAATTTATTTAACCTTAATTGGAGAGAATTTGATTGCCCCCGAGTATTTGGCTAAACAAGAAAATTTTCACTTTAATTTTAAATTTCAGAAGTTTAAACCTTTTTGAATATGCTAGAACTTCCAAAGTAAAATATGAACAAAAAGAAATTTGAAATCTGAAGTGAGCAGAGAACTGTTGCTCATTAATTGGCCATGTCATCATTAAATCCCAATTTTCAAGGTTCCTTTTATTAAAAATCTCCACAAATAGTACACATATTCAATTATTCTAACTAGATTGTTTCATCAGATATACGAGAATATGTAATTTGCTGCTTTTTTTTTTCTTTTCAATATCTTTTTTCAAATATAGGAAATCAAAACTGAAAACCTGGAGGTGTTGATATCCAACGTTAAATATCTCGTTTCAAAGTAGCCATTTGAGGAATCCTTTCAAGTTAATTCAAATAATGCAATATCTAGATTTTTTTATTCTCCAGATAAACCCATAAAACAAGATTTTATTGTTTTAGCATTTAAAATGAATATCAAATCTTTGAAGATCAGATAATTTCTTTTCGATCCGATATTTGATTCCGAAATTGGAAGGGCATGACCCTCTATAAATACTCGCCAAACACAAACCCATCAAAATATCAATCTCTTATTCGACCGCCAAAAGCTCCTACACCATAGTTCGCCATTGTTGAAAGTCGACTCACTTTGTCGCACAGAGCACACAGTGAGCTTTTTCTCTCTCTCTCTCTTTTTTTTTTTTATAAAATCAAAACCAACCACCGCCAGCTTTGGAGAGCATCTCACTGCGAATTGAAATTTTCTTTTGTGAGGCTTGAGATAAAACAAAAGTGACGACACTTTGTTTATTATTATTTTTTTTTCCTTTTCTTTTTTTAAGGATGGATCCCACAGTGCCGCTGCTGCCCAACAGATGCTTTTTTTTCTTTTTTTTTTTTATTTTGACCCATTTACTTGAATCTTGAAATTGAATTAACTTTGTCTTTCTTGAATTTGAATGAGCTTTCAACATGCTTGCCATTAACTTTGAATTTGAAATAAGATATGCTAAAATCTAGTTTGAGATGAAATTCTACCCATACGGTTTCAATTTTGGAACACAATTTGAATGTAGCAATATCTTTAGATTCAATGCGACTCCACCTGTACACTTTTGGCTTCAATTTAGGATAGAATTTGAGATAAAATCATATCTATCGTGTTTTGCTTTCGAGACGTGTTGGAAAAATTTATTTGATTTGTTTATATAACCAAAATCTAGGCGTGTACCAAAGATATTCGGGCCTAAATTTGACGTTTTTTTTTCCTCTCTCTTCAATGTTTGATTCAGAAATTTCCATAATCTAGGTTTCGACGATCAAATCTCATCAAAGTGTTGGTTCTCTCTTTCACAAACCTTACTGTAAGGGACCGACCCGAATGGGGCACTAAATGGGCCCTTATCCCAATGCATGTATTCAAAGTAAAGGACATTTAAACAGACATGATTTCGGATTCCAATTAAAACAAAACATTCAAAATAACCCCTTTAAAAACTAGACATTTTCCACAAAACTGTTTCTGTTTCCAAGCACTGCTCCGGGATAAATACATTTCAAAGTTTACTCGATCGAGAGATTTACTAAAAGCCATTCAAAACTGTTCGGATACAACATCTTTGGAATCCACAAATATTTACAAACATCTTAGGGCTCGTGCCCGCTACATGCATTCAGGGGAAAACAAAAACACACGAGAGTCATAATACAAAAATCAGAGTTGGAAGACTGGGCCCCATGATCACAGCTTCTCCTTCAGGCATCCGGTCGCGTGCCACGATTACCTGTGGAAAACCACAAAATAAGGGTGAGTAACGAATTACTCGGTAAGAATCCCCAACCGGGTACAATACGATATACATGGTCATCTCGATGAGCGTATGCAAGCTATGAATATAAACGAGTAAAAGAGCACATAGCTTAGCCCACACTTGGGCCTCGGATGCCAACTCGGTGGCTTAGTCGGAATAAAATCATCACACGTCCAATACATAAGTCGCCTATACGAGAAACAAGTCCCGCCTCACCGTCTCACTGTCGACGAAAGGTACATCGGCTCAAGATCCCGAGGAGCTCTCGGTCGGCGTTGTAATGAGCGTAAACATGCACCGCGCGTGCTACTGCAGAGACCATGGGGTGCGGGTCAGAGGCAAAGGCGCCCATGTCCATCCACCACGCCTAACTAAATCTTTGGATCGGTGTCACCGACATAGGGGTGTGAGACACTGGACACTTAAACTATGTCGGCTGAACCACCGCACCGAGGCTAAGGAACGGGTCGTGGTAGGCTTACACCAGAAGCGCCCTTACCTTAACAGTGGCAATCGGGGCTACGGCCGAACACGCCGAGGGCGTGCCGACTATCGAGGACAAGGCAATGCCAAGTCATCATCCCGACGGTTGGGGCATTTAACGATCGCCACCCCTCACCCAAGATTGCAGGCCTACCGCTCGGGTTAGCAAATCCCTCACGGGGTCAGGGGGCGGAATGACTTGCTCGGCGTCCCCGCCATGGATGCAAGGTACTTTATGCATCGAGCCCGGATGATGCTATCTACCGCAACTCTAAACCGCCCTTAGCAAGCACAAACAATTCCATAAAATCCAATACGTGCTCAATAAGAATACAACGAGCCTAGCATGATACTACGAAGCAAGGGCAGATACGAGCATGCGAGAGAAAGGAACAACCTAGCATGGATTAACATGAGAATTAACCAAGAAATCATGCTAGCCGAATTTGATTGAAGCACCTAGCTACACATGTCAATAGTCACAAACAAGCAATCATTCAACAATCACATATAATATCGCAGGGTCCACACAACCCCGGTAAGAAATCCTTACCTTGGTCGGGGACGGTTTGGCACGAAATCCTAAGTCGCGAACAATCTCGATCTAGCTACCGGGAACCTATCAATCAACACAAAAATCACACAATAGGCCTAAATACAATAAAATAAATGAGGCTCAGCTCGGGAGCAACTCACGAGGCACGACGAACGCACGAACGGACCGATTGCACGAACGGGGCAGCAACGGGGCTGGCTGGGCGCGCTGGGGCGCGGCGCGGGCACGATGTGAGTGCGCTGCGCTGCTTGCGCACTGAGCGCGGATGCGCGCAGCTTGGCGATGCTGAGGGCGAACAGAGCGTGGCACGTCTGGGCGCTGGCGATGCAACGCGACCCGAGGCTGGGTGAGGACGCGCGCGCGAGCTCGAGACGAAGTGCGCGTGGCTGGCTCGGCCGGTTGCACTGCTACTGCAGCGCGACGACGGCGGCGAACAGGCGAACAGGCGATGGAAAGGAAGCTCGAATTCGAGCGATCGGCGAAGGTCGACGGCCGATAGTTGTTGGACGAGCTCTCCCACGCGCAAGTGCACAAAACCCATCCAGAAATTCACTTCAACACGGCCGGAAGCGAAGCCCCGGGCAGGAGAGACTCGCGGAAAAAGAGGAAGAGAGGAGAAGAAGAGAAGTTTACTCTTTGCTCGGGAATGAAACCGACCTTGAGATGGAGAGGAACTCCGCGAATTGAGTCGGCGAGGAGAAATGGCGAAGGGGTTATTTGTCGGTCGGAGGGATTCACGAAGAAGGAGAAGAAGAAACAGGAGCGAACTCGGGCGATTTTGGCTTTTAAATAAAACGCACGAAGACAGGCATATATACAAGCTCGCGCGCAAAGATTAACAAACGAGCACGGTGGCTCGGCTGGCTGTGCCCTCCGCCTAGCATGCGACACGGCCCTGGTTCGATTCCTGCTCGACGCGCTAATTAATTCCCTATTTATTTTTGCTCCTTCCCAAGCCCAAACGCCTTCACCAAAAATCCCGATCCTATTCAAATTGACTCGCAATTATTCCGGCAAATTTTAAATTTCAAAACCGGCCCGACCCAAAATTACCAAAATGCCCCTGGGCCTCCCGGGAAGGCCGAGATGAATTTTCCGGGCCGTTACACTTACATACAGATCTCAACAGGTATGGTGGATCTAGATTCTAATCCATGAATCAAGATATCTTGTTTGAATTAAATCCATAATATGTATTTATGATTTTATTTCAAATGAACTTCAAGATATGATTTGATTTGAAATGAATTTCAAGATATGATTTGATTTGAATTAATACCTCGATCTACCTCTATATATTAGCATTAGAGCGGCCCTTCAATTCCATATTTCTTTATGCTTTCACAAACCTATTCAGCTTGCATCACGTGACTAGAACCTTCTTCTTTTTTTTTCAAATTTTCAAAATTTTTGTTTTATAAATGGCTATTTTTTTCCAACTATATGCTCTCTTTTTTTAACACATTCTTTTAGTTTCCTTCAAAATCTCACCATTTTTTTTATCACTTTTTTTTCTTTTTTTTTCTAATTTAAAACAACCTGAGTGTTAACACTTTTTTTTTGTTTTGCCCCATAAAGAGATACTATTAAAAGACTTCGAATTGATGCTATGTCTTAAAACAAAAAAATGATCCTGTCGGATAGGTGCTATGAATGAATGACCCTGTCGGATTGATGCTATAAACGACCCTGTCGGATTGATGCTATAAACGACCCTGTCGGATTGATGCTATAAACGACCCAATCGGATCGTTGCTTTGGATGACCCTTTTGTTGGCTTTTTGGCCCTATCTCAAATTAATTAATTAATATTTTGATGATAACAAACTTGATATTATTTACTAATAATTTTGATGTTTTAAGATGTCAATAGTGTAGTGCTCGAAACAAGGATTCCAACGCAATTTGAATTACTCAAATCGGAGTTGAAACGAAGAAGTTATTGACAAAACAAGTTTGAACGAGAAAATCCCGAGACGGTGACGTGGCAGCTGAGTGTACATCGTGGGCTATTTAGAAGTTGACATGTGAAGTTTTGGATGAGTGAAAAATGACAAATGGTGGCTTTTGGTAGTTTTGAAAATAAAAGAAAAAGAAAAAGAAAAGGAAAAAGAAATTAAAAAAAAAAAAAAAATTATATATATTTATATATATTCCAACGGTAAAAAAAAAAAAAAAAAAAAAAAAAAAAATCAGAACTGGTCAGTGACGGTTCTGATTGTTTTGAAAATATATATATATATATATATATATATATATAATAATAATAATAATAATAATAATATTTTATATATATTATTTATTATTTTAACTTTTTACTTTTTTACTTTTAACCTTTTAACTTTTTACTTCTTTTAACTTTTAATCTCCACCATTCATTTTATATTTTATATATCCAATGGCTCAAATTAAATGTTGTCTTTTACCCTATTTCCCTCTCTTTTTAAACTCAATCTTCTTCTCCAAAATTACAACACAACTTTTATTACTCAATCCTCTAAAAATCAAAAGCTCCATTGTTGCTCTCTCCAAGCTCTCAACCTTTTCTTTTAGATTTTATTCTTGAGAGACATTGTATTGTGAGGATTTGGTTGTGTGAGATAAAATTTGTATATCCACTATTTTGAGAGAGTTGTAAAGTGTGTTCCAAAAAAAATTCTATACTTTGTAACGGTTTGATCTTGATCCGTGGAAAAGATCGAGTTTGCTCTTGAACTCGTAAAAGGAGCGGTTTACGGTTGGACTCTAATCCGTGGAAAGAGTTAAGCAAAAAGGTTTTTCAAAATCCCAAGAGGCGCTTGGGTAGTGGAGTAGGCTGCCGAACCACTATAAATCACTGGTGTCATCTTCTCTAACTCTTTCCTATTTACTAATTTTTAGTATTGTCTTTCATGCTTTAATTTGAATTGCTTTAAATCAAATTGGTTTACATAATCTTTATCAATCTTGTGTGGTGCATTATTGTTTCTTTTTAATCTCTTGTAAAAAGTTTGATATTTAGAATATCTTAAAGCTTATTTAGAAAAATTTGTGTAAAACCCTATTCACCCCCCCTCTAGGGTTGTCATACCGATCCAACAATTGGTATCAGAGCCAAGTTGCTCTTCTAGATTTTTAATATAAACTTTATTGTTTGAGCTTTATGGCAAACCTTGTAGGAAGTGGTATTAATGAAGGACAATCATCCTCTAGGCCTCCTTACTTTGATGGGTCAAATTATGGTTATTGGAAAATTAGAATGATGATATATTTGAAATCCATTGACTATAAGTTGTGGTTTAATGTTATTAAAGGTCCCAATATTCTCACGAAAAAGGTTAATGATAAAGATGTGCCTAAATTAGAAGATGAATGTGATGAAGATGAATTGAAAAAGCTTGCTTTTAATGCTAGAACTATGAACTATTTATATTGTGCCTTAAGTTGTGATGAGTTCAATAGAGTATCTATGTGTTCTTGGCTAAAGAAATTTGGGATATTCTTGAAGTGACATATGAAGGAACAAGTCAAGTTAAAGAAACAAAAATTAGCATGCTTGTTCATAATTATGAATTGTTCAAGATGAATGAAAATGAATCTATTACCGAAATGTTTACTAGATTTACTAACATCACAAATTCTTTGAAGGGCCTTGGAAAAGAATATAGTACATCCGAAAATGTTAGGAAAATTCTTAGGTGTCTACCAAAGAATTGGGAAGCAAAGGTGACGGCAATACAAGAAGCAAAGGATCTCACCAAACTCTCTTTGGAGGAACTTATTGGTTCTCTCATGACACATGAGATTACCATAAAAGAGAATGTGGAAGATGAGTCCAAAAAGAAGAAGAGTATTGCTTTAAAGTCTATCACCTTAGAAGTTGACTCCGAAGATGAAGATGTTCTTGATGAAGATGATATTGCATATTTTTCACGTAAGTATAAAAACTTCATCAAGAGGAAGAAACAATTCAAAAGAACTTTTCCAACCAAAGAGAATCAAAAGGAGAAAAGAACAAGAAGGATGAGGTAATATGTTATGAATGCAAGAAACCGGGTCATATAAGAACGGATTGTCCACTCCTCAAATCATCCAAGAAATTCAAGAAGAAAGCAATGAAGGCTACTTGGGATGATAGTGATGAAAGTGAAAGTGGAAGTGATGAAGAAGTAGCAAATTTTTGCTTCATGGCTCATAGTGACAAAGGTGATGAACAAGATGATGAGGTAACTCTAGAATCCCCTTCTTATGATGAATTATTTGAAACTTTTGAAAACATGCAAAATGACTTAGAAAAGCTTGGTTCAAAATATAATGTGCTAGAGAAAGAAATATAATACTCTTACTAGTGAAAATAAGACTTTACTTGATGAAATTACTTGCTTAAAATTGCATGAGCATGATATTGTGAAAATTGATAAAATAGATGTCTCTTGTGATGAACATGCTTTAGATTGTGATGAGAAAAATATCTTACTTGATAAAGTTAAATTTCTTGAGCAAGATTGTTGTGAAAAAGATAATTTGATTAAGTTGCTCAAAGAAAAGGAATTAAATGTTTTGCATGAACTTGATAGGGCTAATGAGTCTATTAAAAAGTTAACTATAGGTGCCCAAAGATTGGATAAAATAATTGAAGTAGGAAAGTCTTATGGTGATAAAAGAGGTGTAGGTTACATTGATGAAGTTTCTACTCCTTCAACTTCTAAAACTATTTTTGTTAAAGCATCTCCTCTTGTATCTAAACTTAATATTCCTAAAATTGTGTCCAAACATGATAAATCTAGCTTTGTGCCTATATGTCATTATTGTGGTGTTAAAGGTCATATAAGACCTAAGTGTTTTAAATTAAAATATGCTCATACTACTACAAGAAGAAAATTTTCTCCAAAAGCAAAGTTTCATAGAAATAATTTCTCAAAGAAAAGTAGAGTACATAATTTTATTATAAGAGATAAATCATTGTATAATGTTGTTTGTTTTTCATGTGGCAAGTATGGACATAAATCTTATTCTTGTTACTTGTCTAAATCAAATGTGGTAAATGTGGATGCAAAAGTAAAATGGATTCCAAAGTTTAAAAATGCTAACCTTTTAGGACCCAAACAAATATGGGTACCAAAGGATCAAACTTGAATATTTGTGTTTGTAGGTTTGTTTGAAAGCCTCCAAGAAAAATAAATGGTATTTGGATAGTGGTTGCTCAAGGCACATGACGGGAGACCAATCCAAGTTTGTCAATCTTTTAAGAAAGGATGGAGGCTTAGTAACTTTTGGTGACAACAAGAAAGGTAAAATAATCGGTAAGGGTAGTATTGGTAATGCTTCTTCTACTTTGATTGAAAATGTACTTTTAGTTGATGGTTTGAAGCATGATTTACTTAGTATTAGTCAATTATGTGATAAAGGATTTTAGAGTTATGTTTGATAAAAAGAATTGCATAATTGAAAATGCTAGTGATGGAAAAGTTTTATTTGTTGGAAATAGAGATGAAAATGTGTACACTATTGATTTGAATGATTGTCCTATTAGTGATAAATGTCTTTCGGCTTTACAAAGTGATTCATGGTTATGGCATAGAAGATTAGGACATGCTAGCATGCACTTAATTTCAAATATTTCTAAAAGTTCCTTAGTTAGAGGTCTTCCCAATATTAAATTTGAAAAGATAGAGTTTGTGATGCTTGTCAAATGGGTAAGCAAACTAAGTCATCTTTCAAATCTAAAAATATGATCTCTACATCTAGACCTCTTCAACTATTACACATGGATTTATTTGGCCCTTCTAGAATTGCTAGTTTTGGAGGGAATTATTATGCTTTTGTGATAGTTGATGATTTTTCAAGATATACTTGGGTTTTAATGCTAAAACATAAAGATAATGCTTTGAAAAGTTTTGCTAGTTTTGCAAAAAGAGTTCAAAATGAAAAGGGGTTTCTCATTTCTAAAATTAGGAGTGATCATGGAGGAGAATTTGATAGCATTGCTTTTGAAAACTTTTGTGAAGAAAATGGTTTCTCTCATAACTTCTCCGCTCCAAGAACTCCTCAACAAAATAGTGTAGTTGAAAGGAAAAATCGTACTTTGCAAGAATATGCTAGATCTATGTTGCATGAGTATAATTTGCCTAAGTATTTTTGGGTGGAAGCCGTTAATACCGCTTGTTATGTTTTAAATAGAGTTTTACTTAGACCTTCTTTAGATAAAACTCCTTACGAGCTTTGGCATGAAAAAGTCCCAAATATTGGGTATTTCAAAGTTTTTGGATGCAAATGTTTTATTTTGAACAACAAAGAAAAACTTGGAAAATTTGATTCTAAAACGGATGTTGGTATTTTTCTTGGTTATTCTTCTTCTAGTAAAGCTTATAGAGTTTTCAATAAGAGAACATTAGTTATTGAGGAATCTATGCATATTGTGTTTGATGAATCTTGTAAAAATATTTCTAATGAGTCTATATGTGGTGATGCCTTAGAAGAAAATTTTGGAGATTTAATTGTTAGTGATAAAGGTAAAGAAATTGCTCCATGTAAAGAAGAAATGAACTTCAACGATAAGAATGAAGAATGTTCTTCATCTATGCCTAAAGAATGGAGGTATGTTTCATCTCATCCCAAAGACTTGATTCTTGGTGATCCCGAACAAGGTGTGAAAACTCGTTCCTCTCTTAATTTATTTAATAATCTTTCTTTTGTTTCTCAAATTGAACCAAAAGTTTTAAAGATGCGAAAATGATGAATTTTGGATTTTAGCTATGCAAGAAGAGTTAAATCAATTTGAAAGAAACAAAGTTTGGGAATTAGTCCCTAGGCCTTCTAACATTTCTATTATTGGGACTAAATGGGTTTTTAGAAATAAAATGGATGAAAATGGAAATATAATTAGAAATAAAGCTAGACTTGTAGCTCAAGGTTATTGTCAAGAGGAAGGTATAGATTATGAAGAAACTTTTGCACCCGTTGCTAGATTAGAAGCTATTAGAATGTTACTTGCTTTTGCTTCTTATAAGAATTTTATCTTGTATCAAATGGATGTAAAAGTGCATTTTAAATGGTTATATTATGGAGGAAGTTTATGTAGAACAACCTCCCGGATTTGAAAGTTTTGATTTGCCTAATCATGTTTATAAGTTGAAAAAGGCTCTTTATGGTTTAAAACAAGCTCCAAGAGCTTGGTATGATAGACTTAGCAACTTTCTTCTTAAAAATGATTTTAAAATGGGTAAACTTGATACTACTCTCTTCATCAAGACTAAGGAAAATGATATGCTTTTAGTGCAAATTTATGTAGATGATATTATTTTTGGTTCTACTAATCCTTCTTTGTGTGAAGAATTTTCTAAGTGTATGCATAGTGAGTTTGAAATGAGTATGATGGGAGAACTTAGCTTCTTTCTTGGACTTCAAATCAAACAACTCAAGAATGGTATTTTCATAAGTCAAGAGAAATACACAAAGGATTTGCTCAAAAGATTCAAACTCAATGAAGGTAAAATTGCAAAAACTCCAATGAGCACATCTACCAAACTTGACAAGGATGAAAAGGTAAATGTGTGGACTTAAAAGCTTATCGAGGTATGATTGGATCTCTTCTTTATTTAACTGCAGTAGACCCGATATCATGTTTAGTGTATGTCTTTGTGCTAGATTTCAATCTTGTCCTAAGGAATCTCATTTGCATGCCGTGAAAAGAATATTTAAATATTTACTTGGTACTATTGATTTAGGCTTGTGGTATCCTAGAATTGTTGAATTTAATTTAGTAGGATATTCCGATGCGGATTTTGCGGGAAGTTTACTTGATCGTAAAAGTACTAGTGGAACTTGCCAATTTCTTGGAAGTTCCTTAGTATCTTGGTTTAGCAAAAAGCAAAATTCGGTTGCATTATCTACTACCGAGGCGGAATATATTGCGGTGGCTAGTTGTTGTGCTCAAATTCTTTGGATGAAACAAACATTATGTGATTTTGGTTTAAAATTTGATAATGTGCCAATATTTTGTGATAATACTCGTGCTATAAATTTGACCAAAAATCCTATACATCATTCAAGAACTAAACATATTGATATTAGACATCACTTTATTAGAGAGCATGTGCAAAATGGTCATATTATACTTGGTTTTGTGAGCTCTAATAATCAATTAGCGGATATCTTTACCAAGCCTTTGAATGAAGAGAATTTTTGCAAAAATAGGCTCGAGCTTGGTATTATTCGTTGTGATACCTCTTAAATTTATATTTTGCTTTAAGGCATATTGTTAGGGGGAGTTATTTTGAAAAGTATGTAATCATGTTTGTAGAGGAAATATTCTTATATTTAGGGAGAGCTTTTATATCTTATTTCTTTTTATGATTACAAAGGGGAGAAGTTCTTTGAAAAAATTTATTTGAAATGTTTGTAACATATCTTATTATTATTGATTATTGATGCATTAATTTAGGGGGAGAATTAATGTGAACTTTATGATGATACTATTGGACACATGTACTCAATTGATTCTTATGGTTTTTCAAGTGATTGTTTTTAGTTGTTTGTCATCATCAAAAGGGGAGATTGTTGGCTTTTGGCCCTATCTCAAATTAATTAATTAATATTTTGATGATAACAAACTTGATATTATTTACTAATAATTTTGATGTTTTAAGATGTCAACAGTGTAGTGCTCGAAACAAGGATTCCAACGCAATTTGAATTACTCAAATCGGAGTTGAAACGAAGAAGTTATTGACAAAACAAGTTTGAGCGAGAAAATCCGAGACGGTGACGTGGCGGTGAGTGTACATCATGGGCTATTTAGAAGTTGACATGTGGAGTTTTGGATGAGTGAAAAATGACAAATGGTGGCTTTTGGTAGTTTTGAAAATAAAAGAAAAAGAAAAAGAAAAGGAAAAAGAAATTTTAAAAAAAAAAAAAAAAAATTATATATATTTATATATATTCCAACGGTAAAAAAAAAAAAAAAAAAAAAAAAAAAAAAAAAAAAATCAGAACTGGTCAGTGACGGTTCTGATTGTTTTGAATATATATATATATATATATATATATATAATAATAATAATAATATTTTATATATATTATTTATTATTTTAACTTTTTACTTTTTTACTTTTAACCTTTTAACTTTTTACTTCTTTTAACTTTTAATCTCCACCATTCATTTTATATTTTATATATCCAATGGCTCAAATTAAATGTTGTCTTTTACCCTATTTTCCTCTCTTTTTAAACTCAATCTTCTTCTCCAAAATTACAACACAACTTTTATTACTCAATCCTCTAAAAATCAAAAGCTTCATTGTTGCTCTCTCCAAGCTCTCAACCTTTTCTTTTAGATTTTATTCTTGAGAGACATTGTATTGTGAGGATTTGGTTGTGTGAGATAAAATTTGTATATCCACTATTTTGAGAGAGTTGTAAAGTGTGTTCCAAAAAAAATTCTATACTTTGTAACGGTTTGATCTTGATCCGTGGAAAAGATCGAGTTTGCTCTTGAACTCGTAAAATGAGCGGTTTACGGTTGGACTCTAATCCGTGGAAAGAGTTAAGCAAAAAGGTTTTTCAAAATCCCAAGAGGCGCTTGGGTAGTGGAGTAGGCTTGCCGAACCACTATAAATCACGGTGTCATCTTCTCTAACTCTTTCCTATTTACTAATTTTTAGTATTGTCTTTCATGCTTTAATTTGAATTGCTTTAAATCAAATTGGTTTACATAATCTTTATCAATCTTGTGTGGTGCATTATTGTTTCTTTTTAATCTCTTGTAAAAAGTTTGATATTTAGAATATCTTAAAGCTTATTTAGAAAAATTTGTGTAAAACCCTATTCACCCCCCCTCTAGGGGTGTCATACCGATCCAACACCTTTCGGATCGCTGCTTTGGATGACCCTATCAGATTGGTGCTATGGACGATCCTGTCGCGGGATGCGCTATAAACGACCTTGTCGCTGGGTGCGCTTTGCGACGGGATGCGCTATAAACGACCTTGCGATGGGATGCACTGGAAACTACCTTGTCGTGGGATGCACTAAAACGACATTCACGCAGGGTGCTCTATAAACGACCTTGTCGCAGGGTGCGCTTTGCGACGAGATGTGCTGTTAACGACCTTGCGCAGGATGCACTATGAATACTTTATCGCAGGATGCGCTATAAACGACCTTGTCGCGGGGTGGGCCTTGTGATGGGATGGGCTGGAAACGACCTTGTCGCGGGATGCACTAAAAACGACATTGCCGCAGGATGCGCTATGAACACTTTGTCGCGGGATGCGCTATAAACGACCTTGTCGCGGGGTGCGCTTTGCGACGGGATGCGCTGGAAACGACCTTATCACGGGATGAGCTGTAAATGACCTCGTCGCAGGGATGCACTAAAAATGACCTTGTCGCAAGGTGCGCTATAAAGATCTTGTCGCCAGGTGCGCTTTGCGACGGAATGCGCTATAAACGACCTTGCAACAAGGGGATTCATAAATGACTTTGTTTTGGCGGTGGTGCTCACTATGTCCCCTTTAAGTGATGTCATTGCGACGTATCGACAACGATTCTCATTGACCAATAAAAAAAAGACTTTGAGGTCAAAAAGTTGTTAAGTCGCTTTCCACCTCACAGAGATACTATAAATGACCCTATGTTGACAAGGCACGAGACATTTCTCAAGAAATTAACGATGAGTGTCTTGAATATTTAGGGGTGCCCGAAATAAGGCGTTTAAAATTTTACCAAAACCTTGTTTTTTTTTTTTTTTTTTTTAGTTTTGGCCCCATTTATTATATATATATTTGTTAACCCTCAGCGTACCATTTTCAAATTTCTCTTGTACTTATAGATCGCTTATGAAACCCCGTGATTCTAATGATCCTCATTTTTCCTAATGCAGGACAATGACCTATTTCACAGAGATTTCAAACTCCACCGAGCATAGCCTCGTTGTTTTGAGCCACAAGGACCAGCCTTTTTGTGAAGGGACTATTCTTCCCATCGACGAACCATATAGAGAGATGAGGCTTGACTCTAGAGATTCAATTTTTCTATCAGATTGGTCAACAAAAAGATCTCTACATAAACATGCATCTGCTACAACCTGACTCTTGGACTCCCCTATACATACGACAAGTCCATCTGTGAAACCAGAACCGACATTAGGGCGTCAAATCATAGAAGGAAAAATTTGTTGGGGCTCCCCACTTAAGCTTAATGGTGAATTTTCTTATGTGGCTCTTTACTGGGAATGGCTAGAGTTCACGGTCTCCCAAAACACTGAAGCATTAAAGAATGCTGGACTCATTTCGGCAGTAATGGCCTCCCTGTATACTTATGACTGCAATAATCACGTGATGCAAGCCTTTTTTGAAGCATGGTGTTCGTCTACAAATACCCTTCATACATCATCTGGGGAAGTATCCATTTCCTTTGTGGGACATGTGGCAGCCGGGCGGTCTTCCTATCAAGGGTGCATTTTATGATGAAGTCATTCTGGCTATAAAGATGTGTTAAGACTGAATGGACGGTCTCGAGTCCCTCCCACCGATTGCCAATACCTTTTTGATGCATACCATCGTCTTGCTTCCCAACAAAAAGACAGGCAAACGATTCCAATAGACTCATGGATCTCGTTTTGGTTTAAAGGGGAGAAAAAATATAATAGGCCTCCTAGTAGAAGATCAAAGAAGAAATCACGACCTGCTTCCACTCATAATCCTAGTGGATCTATTCCAGAGACTCGCAATTGGATGGAAAAAGAGCAGGCGACTTTCCAACTACTTGGCATAACAGAGAATATGAGGGATGAGACATACTTGGCTGCCTTTCTTTCATGTTGGCTATGCTTATTCGTATTCCCTCTCCGAAGTGGTCGTTCATTGCGTCCTGGTGTGTTTAAGGTCGCATCCCTTATGGCCAAAGGAAGACTCTTTAACCTTGCCGTGCCAACTTTGTCGAATATTTATTACGGTTTGGGCCAAATATCAAACACGCCTTCCTCTATTGGATGCTCGGATAACTGCTTTTCTATTCATTATGTTCATAGTTGGCTTGCCCGCTACTTTGGCACTCATCATAAGGTCATAAACCCTGTCAGAGGTCCTGTGATGGCTTACTTCTCTGGAGAAGGGGGTGCACGATGCTTAAATGGCTTCGAAGCTCGTCAATTAATCCATCGAGGTGAAGCAATAATGTGGCATGCGAACAGCCCTTCAAGAGTTAAGGCTGAAACTATCCATGATATCAAGGTATTATCATTTACATCAGCCTTCTTTTTCACGAATCTCCGGTCGTGCTACTTATCTTCTCGTCACGGGAAGTTGATGACTCTTGAGGCATATAACCCGTATAGATTTGGTCGTCAGTTTGGCTTTTATCAAGATGTGCCCAACCAATCCAACGAAAGTTTTCCTCACATCAATCTCAACAACGTCTTTTACTATTGGAAAAGTTGCAGTCAACTTTCAACATCCTCAAAAGTATACATTCCAGCACGTGAGCTAAACCCACATACCCAAATTACTGACTCTTACAAATAATGGTGGGCGAAAAAGCATGGCAAATACATGGAAGATGGTATCCAGATTCTTGTGGATAGTTTTAGCTCTTCTTCTGCTAGACATAAAACCCACAAAGATTTGAGTGTAAAAGAAACTGATCATGCACCCACGCCCGAGGTTGTGATTCACTCTAAACGCATTCGTGAAGGTGAAGGTAAGAGTTGTAGTAGCAACGAGGATCGCCATCCTTTGGGCTATCGGAGGCAGGTAGAAAAATCTCCAAAAATTGATCACATCCCCTTTGAAGGCCCCTCAAATGATGTAGAGTGCCCAAAGCTGGCATTGCCTATGGTGAACATCATTTTTTTTTTTTATGTTTCATTTTTTCAATTACATATATGTATGTGTATACATATATATTTTCTGTTGACTCTTTGTTCTCCCTTGCAGACATCACACTCGGCTGTTGGTTCTGCTCCTCCTATCCATAAGGAACAACCTAATATGCCGATTATTGAAGTCGATAAACTCACCAGGAGCCAGGAGCAAAGGGAAAACAAGGACCCCTGCCAGGAGCAAGGGGACACAGACACTATGTATACGACGCCCTTACATCTTACTGGAGACGAAATTGTTGCCAGAGCAAATCGAAAATCTGCCATTCGCATGTGGGCTCAAGCCAAAACTTTGTTAGAGAATGCAACCTTTGAGAATGCAGGCTCCCTCGAGTTAACTATGGAGACGATATTTAAAGGCATCTAAGATATTACTACAACTGATTTAACCCTTATCCGAACATCAGTGAGGGAATACCTCGAGAAAATACGCGCATACAACGACTTAAGGCATACGACTGTTCCCTAGCATGCTTCAACCAGTGATGATGAAGACCTATCAGAGCTTAGAAAAAATATGGAGAAGGCGTTGTCGGATATGCGAACCTCAAACGAGAAGCAAATCTCCCTTCGTAAGCAAATCTCCCTTCGGATATGCGAACCTCAGACTGCTGGATTATAACTTGACGTTTTAGCTTCTTTTTTTTCCTTTTTCTTTTAGATTTGTTGTATCGTAGGAACGACTTTATTTACCATATTTCATTATAGCATTTTTTCTTCATTGTACCTGCCGATTCGGCCTCTTTTATCATCAATAAAATAAAAGTTTTTATTTTGACCCTTTTTTTCTTTTTTCTTTGCTTTATTAGGACTGGTCTTAAAATTAATTAAGTTGCCTACGTACTCTTTTATAATGAAGGGATCAAGTCATAACGTAGTTCAATTACATAACTTGGGACGAATTTTTTTTTAATTGTGACTGAACTTAAAATTTTTTAAGCTGCCTACGTACCCTTTTTTTTAAGGAAGGGATCAAGTCATAACGTAGTTCAATTACATAGCTTGAAGTTTATACTCATACGCCAAGGAGTGTTACACTCTTAAGCATAGAATTTCTTAAGAAACTTTCCGTTGATCGGGCCAATTTTTAGTCCGTCCTTATCCACAATCTTGTAAGCTCCATTAGTGTAGACTTCTTGAACAGCATAGGGTCCATCCCATTTAGGTGTGAACTTATTTCCTGTATGTCGTGTCATGATGATAGGTCTTCTGACAGCGAGTACAAGATCCCCAACTAGAAACGAACGAGGCTTGATATTTTTGTCGAAAGCTTTGCTCATTCGTGCTTGATAACACTGCAATGCTTGCTGAGCTTCAAGTCTTGTTTCATCAAATGCTTCTAACTCTTGGAGGCGGAGTGTTGCATTTTCTTCAATTGTCAACCCTTCTTGTACATCCATTCGAAGTGATGGAATTTCTCTCTCCAATGGAAATACGACTTTTACTCCATAGACCAAAGAATATGGTGTGACTCCGGTAGGTGTGCGATGCGTAGTTCGATAGGCCCACAATGTTTCACCGATTCTTTCCTGCCAATCCCTCTTTGCCTTGGAGACTATCTTCTTCAATAGGTTGCACAAGGTCTTGTTAAACGCCTTGGCCAACCCATTTGCTGTTGCATTGTGATGGGGAATTGTCTTTCATTATCTGTTACAATGTGATGGGGAATGCAGTAACGGTAGATTACATGCGTTCGGATGAAATTTGCAACATTTTCTTTCTTTGCTTCCCGCAAAGGAATCGCTTCAGCCCACCTTGAAAAGTAGTCGGTCGCAGCCAAAATGTAAGAGTGACCTACTGATGACTTTGGAGTTAAAGGGCCTACAAGATCAAGTCCCCAAGCCTCAAATGGCCATGAAGCAATGGTTGGATGAAGAGGCTCTGGCGGTTGGTGTATAAAATTCGCATGGACTTGACAAGCTTCACATTTCTTTGCGTACTCCATCGAATCTTGGACCACAGTAGGCCAATAGTAACCCATCATTTTTAGCTGAAAATGAAGCTTTGGACCGGACTGATGGCCCCACAAATTCCTGAGTGTGCTTCCTCTAGTGTTGTATCTGACTCAGGTTTTCTCAAGCATCGAAGATAGAGTCCTTCGTAGAAGCGACGATAAAGAGTCTCTTTGTAATAGACAAATCGAGCAGATCTTCTTCGTACATCTGCCTTGCGTCGAGGCTCTGTAAGGAGCTTCCCATGTTGAAGGTAGTCAATGATGGGTTGGCGCCAGTCTTCCTCTTCAATCACATAAACAGATATTGTATTAGTCTCATAATGTCCATTTTCGGGTGGTGGTATGACCCATTTTTGACAGAGTGTAATGCTCATATTTTCCTCATCAGAGATTGTCAGCGCAGTAGCCAAATTAGCCAATGCAACAGCCCTATTATTTCCCAACCTTGGGGCATGCTCTATGATGAAGCTATCGAACCTCTCTAATAATTGTCTAGCATATGTAAAGTATGGTTTCAAGTCTTCATGCTTTGTATAATATTGGAGTAGGACTTGGCTTATCACTAATTTTGAATCGTCAAATATCTCTATATACTTTACGCCGATATCGATGGCCATTTGAAGACCGATTATCAAGGCCTGATACTCTGCTACATTATTCGAGCATAGTTCTCCGAGTGTGAAGCTATAAGGCAACATATGCTTTTTGGGTGAAATAAAGACAACACTGCACTGCACCACTTTTTTGTCTGTGCACCATCAAAATACATTGTCCACGGGTTTACGACTTCAACAGTGAATACTTCTTCATCAGGGAAGTCTTCACACAACTTCCAGTCTAAGGGAATTGGGTGGTCTGCTAAGAAGTCTGCCAATGCCTGTCCTTTCATAGCTTTTTGTGGGACGTAAACAATGTCGTATTGCTGAAGAAGAACCGCCCATTTAGCCAGACGTCCTAAAATTATCGATCGGGACAAAATATATTTGATCGGGTCTGCTTTTGCAACTAAACGTACGGTGAACGCCTGCATGTAATGCCTCAGCTTATCGATGGAGAAGAAAAGAGTCAGACACATCTTCTCAATGGGAGAGTAGTTTAGTTCTGCTCTTGTGAGAGTTCGGCTTAGGTAATATAGTGCTCGCTCTTTTCCATCTTCTCCTTCCTGGGCAAATAATGCCCTCAATGATCATTCTTGTGCGGTGATGTACAAAAGCAATGGTTTTCCAGCTATAGGGGCGCCCAAGACAAGAGGGTTAAACAAATATTTCTTTATGCTTTCGAAGGCATTTTCACATGCCTCATCCCACTCAAAGATTTCTCCTTTTGTAAGGGACCGACCCGAATGGGGCACTAAATGGGCTCTTATCCCAATGCATGCATTCAAAGTAAAGGACATTTAAACAGACATGATTTCGGATTCCAATTAAAACAAAAACATTCAAAATAACCCCTTTAAAAACTAGACAGTTTCCCTGGAACCTGTCCCTGTTTCCAAGCACCTGTTCCAAGATAAATACATTTCCAAAGTTTACTCTGATCAGAGATTTACTAAAACCATTCAAAACCTGTTCAGATACAAAATGCTTGTAACGGCCCGGAAAATTTCATCCCGGTCTTCTCGGGAGGCCCATGGGCATTTTGGTAATTTTGGGTTGGGCCGGCAGGGCCGGTTTCGAAATTATAAATTGCCGAAGAAATTATGAGTCGATTTGAATGGGATCTGGAATTTTGGTGAAGACATTTGGGCTTGGGAAAGAGTAAAAATAAATAAGGAATTAAATAGTGCGTCGAATGAGATTCGAGCCAGGAATTAAAAATAAATAAGGAATGAATTAAAAATAAATAGGCAGGGGGCGCTGCCAGTCAAGCCACTGGGCGTCTTTGTGCTTCTAAACGCGCCAGCTTCGCTATATGCTTGTTTTCGCAGGCGGTTGGTATAAAAGCCAGCTCGCCGAGCCTTCTTCCCCATTTCTCCTTCTTCTCTTGGCGATTCCTTCTTCAACCGACAGCGTCTCCCTCGGCGATTTCTCCCCTCTCTTGCTCCGATTCGACCGAGCTCGTCTTCCCCAGTTCGAAGTCGATCCATCTCCGGGCTAAAGGTAAGTTTTTTCTTCTTCTTCTTCTCTCCTTCAATCCGAATCCCCTGTTTTCGGCTTCGATTTTCCGGCCTTGTTGAAGCGAGTTGCTGGGTGGTTTTTGTGCAGCTGCAGTAGGGGAGTTCGACCAACAACAATCGTTCGTCGAATCTTCTCCAATCGCCCGAATTCGCGTTCTTCCTCCTTCGCTCGAGTTCGCCAAATCGGTGCCCTGTCGCAGCCCAGCCCGCCGAGCTTCGCCGCACACCGCGCGCGTGCCCTCGCGCCTCTGCATCGTTCGCGCGCAGAAGCAGCCACAGAGCCGTGTCCGCGCGCCTGTCGCCAAGCCAAGCCGCCAAGCCGAGCCGCCAAGCCAAGCTGAGCCGAGCCGAGCTGAGCCGCGCCAAGCCGAGTGAGAGCCGAGCCGAGCCTATTTATTTTATTTTATTATATTTAATTTAATTTAGAATTTTGTGTGTAATTGTGTTGTGATTGATAGGTTCTCGATAGCTAGTTCGGGTTCGTTCGCATCCTAGGTTTTCGTGTAATCGTCCCCGACCAAGGTAAGGATTTCTTACCGGAGTTGTGTGGACCCTACGATATTATATGTGATTGCTGATTGACTGCTTGTTTGTGTTTATTGACATGTGTAGCTAGGTATTCTATTCTGAATTCCCGATTAGCATGATTTTCCTAGTTTAATTCTCATGTTAATCCATGCTAGGTTGTTCCTCTCTAGCATGCTCGTATCTATTCCTTGCTTCGTAGTATCATGCTAGGCTCGTTGTATTCTTATTGAGCACGTATTGGATTTTATGGAATTGTTTGCTGTTTGCTAGGGCAGGTTAGAATTGCAGGTAGATAGCATCATCCGGGCCTGATGCATAAAGTACCTTGCATCCATGGCAGGGACGTCGAGCAAGTCATTCCGTCCCTGGACCCGTGAGGATTAGCTAACCCAAGCGGTAGGCCCCGCAATCTTGGGTGAGGGTGGCGATTGTTAATGCCCCAACGGTCGGGATGATGACTTGGCATTGCCTCGCCCCCGGCGATCGGCGCGTCCTCGGCGTGTTCATCGTAGCCCCGATTGCCACTGTTAAAGCGGGGGACGGCTTCCTAGTGTAAGCCTACCACGACCGTTCCTTGGCCCCAGTGCGGTGGTTCGGTGACATAGTTTACGTGTCAGTCTCACACCCTATGTCGGTGACACCGATCCAAAGATTTAGTTAAGCGTGGTGGATGGACATGGGCGGCTTGCCTCTGGACCGGCACCCCATAGTCTGCAGTAGCAGCGCGGTGCATGCTTACGCTCATTACAGCGCCGACCGGAGAGCTCCTCGGGATTGTGAGCGGTGTACCTTTTCGTCGACGATGAGACAGTGCCGAGGCCGGGACTTATTTTCGTATAGAGCGATCGTGTGTGTGATATTATTTTCGGACTAAGACCCTAGTTGGCATCCGAGGCCCAAGTATGGGCTAAGCTATGTGCTCTATTCTGTGTTTATATTCATAGCTTGCATACGCTCATCGAGATGACCATGTATATCGTGACAAATTGTACCCCGGTTGGGGATTCTTACTTGAGTAATTAGTTACTCACCCTTATTACGTGGTTTTCCACAGTAATCGTGGTGCTTGTGACAGGATGCCTGAAGGAGGAGGCGTGATCATGGGGCCTAGTCTTCCAACTCGATTTTTGTATTATGACTCTTTATGTTTTGTTTCCCCTGAATGCATGTAGCCGGGCACGGAGCCCTAGGATGTTTTGTAAATGTTTTGTGGATTCCAGCATTTTGTATCTGAACAGGTTTTGAATGGTTTTTAGTAAATCTCTGATCAGAGTAAACTTTGGAAATGTATTTATCTTGGAACAGGTGCTTGGAAACAGGGGACGAGTTCCAGGGAAATTGTCTAGTTTTTAAAGGGGTTATTTTGAATGTTTTTGTTTTAATTGGAATCCGAAATCATGTCTGATTAATGTCCTTTACTTTGAATGCATGCATTGGGGTAAGGGCCCATTTAGTACCCCATTCGGGTCGGTCCCTTACAGTTGGTATCAGAGCTCAGAGTCATAAATTCTGTAGTATGACCTGTTGTTGTAGGTCGTTTTCCCATGATCACTAGCACTCCGACAGTCATCAGGTACGCCTAAGTTTACTATTTGTTGTTAAAAAAAAAAGGGTTAAGAATTTACAATACCTGTCATCTAGTGTATGCCTTGTGTAGTATTGTGGAGCGGAGACGAGCAGGTTCTGACTCGTTATTGGTTTGGGTGTTGATCGCCAGCATGCAAGTTACCCGCGCTGGAAGAGGACGCCCGAGAGGAGGCCGAGGTGTCAGGATCGGATCGACACCGCAGGACATCGCCCCAAGTGAGACCGATAGCATTCCGCTGTAGCTCCCCTGTTGAGCCCGAGTAGGCTTTGAGGCGATCGTGGCGCCGTGAGATCGCTCTCCGGAGGCGTAATTTGCTAATTCTATGAGGTCTATGGTGGTCGACTGTTGAGTGGCGAGAGGCGAGACCCGTGCTTTGTTAGCGCGTGGCGGGAAGAGTCCCGAGGAGCTCGGATCGAGCGGTGACTCGTTTGATTCAAAGAGGCGCAAAGCAGACCCCAACCGCGAGAGCCAGCAGCCTTTGAGGCAGAAGTGGCGGAAGGTGCCGATGAGCTTGGTAAATGGTTGAAGGATTTTGTAAAATGGAACCCTGATAAGTTTGACGCCATAGGCGATGCTTTAGCAGCTACCAGATGGATTGCCCATTTGGAGTACACCTTCCTGATTATGGTGTGCCCCGATGTACAGAGGCCGAGGTGTGCAGCCCATGTGTTAGGGGCGTAGCTAGATGGTGGTGGGAGTCCTCCCTGAGTGAGAGACCAGCTGGGTCTCCACCTGCTACCTGGGAGTTCTTCAAGACAGAATTTAAAGCCAAGTACATTAGTGATGAGGCTCAAGAGAAGATGGTAGCGCTTTTCCAGAATCTGCAGTAGGGCTCTGATTCTATAGAGGAGTACGAGAGGAAGTTTTCGGAGTATGTCTATTTTTCTCCGCAGCTGATAGCAACCCCTGAGTTGAAAATTCGGAAGTTCATTTCTGGTCTGAGGTAGGGTGTGTCTCAGGATGTCAGGGCTCTGGCCCCTAACACCTATGTTAAAGCTGTTCAGCTAGCCACTATTTACAAGCGGAAAGTATCTGTCGGCGGGATGGCGCCGCTCGGTGCGGCGTCTGTCCCGATTGTAGTGGGGCGAAGAGGAGGTTTGAGTTCGAGAGCGGCGGCAGCGCCGCCAGGCGATTCAGAACCGGGATCGGCGTAAGATTCCGGCCCGATTCGGCCTCGCCCGCCAGCAGGGCGGTCGAGGCGAATTCGCATGTGCCACTTGTGGAAGAGTCCACCGGAGCTTTGTCGGACCGGCCCGGCGGTGTTTCCGATGTGGAAGAGAGGGTCATACGATCCATTCTTGTGATCAGCCAGCCATGGCAGTCCAGCCGGTGCAGCAATAGCAGCATGGACGGGTGTTCGCTACGAACCGTCAGGAGGCCGAGCGTTCAGATGCCGCGTGATGGCGAGATGCGCTTCTTGTTTTGGATCATTGTGCATTTGTCTTGTTTGACTCTGGATCCACGCACTCGTTTGTATCTGTATTGTTTCTTTGAGCATGCTAGGTTGAGATTAGAGCCTCTAGGTTTTGAATTTATGCTGTTGCAACTCCTTGGGAGTTAATATGTTAGCAAAAGATAAGATTAAGGATGGCCGGATCGAGATATCAGGAGAGAGTTCTTTGGTAGCTACGCTCATAGTTCTACCCATGAGTGGTTTCGATGTGATTCTTGGTATGGAGTGGTTAGCCGCTAACCACGCATTGATTGACCGCCACCGGAAGGAAGTAGTGTTCGGGCAGCGCGGGTCGGCCCGACTTCAAGTTTCGTGGAGTCCAGGTGGAGTTTGCCCGCCGATGGTGTCACCGTGAAAGCCCGTCGTTTGCTAGCTCATGGAGCTTGGGGCTACCTAGCCAAATTGTCCGGAGAGAGCCGTCCCTCACTGACTATTGATCAAGTGCCGGTTGTGCGGGAGTTTGTTGACGTGTTTCCTGAGGAATTACCGGGGTTGCCCTCGAAGAGAGAGGTTGACTTCACAATTGAGCTCGAGCCAGGGACCCTCCCTATTTCGAACGCTCCGTATCGTATGGCTCCAGCCGAGTTAAAGGAACGGAAGGTTCAGTTGCAGGAGATGTTAGATCGAGGGTTCATCCGTCCGAGTGTGTCCCCGTGGGAGCGCCGGTGTTGTTTGTGAAGAAAAGGATGGTTCGATGCGCCTATGCATTGACTATCGTGAGCTTAATAAGGTGGTGATGAAGAATAAGTATCCGTTCCCCGTATCGATGATTTGTTCGATCAACTTCGAGGAGCTTCTGTGTTCTCCAAGATAGATTTGAGATCCGGGTATCATCAGTTGTGGATTAGGGACGCCGACATTCCTAAGGCAGCGTTCAGGGTCTAGATATGGGCACTACGAGTTTGGGGTCATGTCGTTTGGATTGACGAATGCACCGGCAGCGTTCATGGACATGATGGATAGGGTGTTCAAAGCATTTTTGGACGGCTTTCGTCATCGTGTTCATTGACGATATTTCGATCTATTCAAGGACCAAGAAGGATCATGCAGAGCATTTGAGGAAAGTGTTGCGACCTTGAGAAAAACCGACTTTATGCGAAATTTTTCAAATGTGAGTTCGGTTGGAACAAGTGGCCTTCTTAGGTCATGTAGTCTCGAGGATGGTATAGGCGTGGATCCTGCAAAGATTGAGGCCGTGAGTTCGTGGGCGGGCCGACTTCGATTCTCGAGATACGCAGCTTCACTGGGCTGGCGAGGTTACTACCGTCGGTTTGTTAAGGACTTTTCCGCCATAGCCTCGCCCCTCACTCGTCCGACGCGAGGAAGGGTGTCGAGTTTGTTTGGGGACGGTAGGTGTGATGAGAGCTTTGCGGCAGCCAAGCGCATTTGACCGGCACACGATGTTGGCGATCCGGGAGGGGATGTGGTGGTTTCGTGGTTTACTGGCGATGCTTCCAAGTTCGGGTTGGGTGTGTGTTGATGCAAAGACGGAAGGTCATTGCTTATGCTTTCCGTCATTTGAAGCCATATGAGCAGAACTATCCGACTCATGATATGGGGTTAGCGAGTGGTGTTTAATCAAGATTTGGAGGCATTACCGTATGGTGAGCGGATCCGGATGTTTACCGATCACCGAGCCTCAAGTATCTGTTTACTCGGAAGGAGTTAAATATGAGACAGAGGAGATGGTTAGAGTTAGTGAAAGGTTATGATCTGCGAGATTCTGTACCATCAAGGTAAAGCCAATGTTGTAGCCGATGCTCACGAGTAGGAAGACGTCGCACTCTGCGGTGTTGTTGAGTTCCCGGCCAGTTACGGAGAGAGTTCGAGCGGTGAGATTGCGATGTTGTTGGGTGAGGTTTCTTGCGAGTAGCTCGGTTGAACGTCCGACCATCGATTAGACGGCGGATTATTGATAGTCGGTGAGTGACCCCGCACTTAAAAGATTGTTTGTGAGTTAGTCTTGATGGAGATTTTGATTTTGTGTATTCACCGCATGTGGTGACGCATGAGGAGGCCGGTTGTGTATTCGGATGTCGCAGATTGCGAGCGAGTTGCTCTCGAGAGGCCCTGATTCTCCGTTTGCTTGGCACCCGGGGTACCAAGATGTATCGAGATCTTAAGCGGACATTACGGTGGATGGGTATGAAAAGAGATGTGGCGGAGTTCGTCGGTCGATGTCTCACTTGTCGCCAGTGAAGGCACGGTGAGAGACCAGTGGTTTGTTGCAAATTACTGAGTGTACCTCGGTGGAAGTGGGAAGAGATCTCCATGGACTTTATTTACGGCTTGCCGAGGACTCGAGGAAATTCTCTCGATTTGGGTGATAGTCGATCGATTGACTAAGAGCGCACACTTCATTCCGGTAGAGACATTTATACCGTGGTGGAGCGATGGGCTAGATTGTTTTTGGAGCAGATCATTCGTTATCACGCGGTGCAGCTGTGAGGATCGTATTCGACCGTGATTCGAGGTTCACTTCGTTTCGAGAGCGCCAGAAGGCTTTAGGCACGCGAGTGCGATTTCAAAGACAACTTTTCACCTCGCACCGATGGGATGATCGAGAGAGTGAACCGATTCTCGAGGATATGTTGAGGGCTTGTGTGTTGGATTTCCGGCGATTGGGACCGATATCTGATATCGATGGAGTTTGCATATAACAACGCTTATTATCGATCGGCGGTCGAGATGGCTCCATTCGAGGCCTTGTATGGTAAGCGTTGTCGATCTCCGTGTGCGGGGAAGAGGTTGGTGATAGGCGAGTTTTGGGTCCCGAGTTGCTGCAGATTGACCAATGGTGCCGTCTTGAAGATTAGAGCTCGTATGTTGACAACTTTCGGAGCGAGCGAGAAGAGTTACGCCGATGTTCGGCGTCGAGATTTGGAGTTTGAGGTTGGTCAGCATGTATTCCTAAAGGTCGCACCGATGCGAGGTGTTTTGAGGTTTGGCAAGCGTGGAAAGTTGAGTCCCCGTTTTGTTGGTCCATTTGAGATTCTGGAGAGGATTGGCAGAGTCGCTTATCGGTTGGCTCTACCTCCGTCATTGTCAGCGGTGCACAGTGTATTTCATGTATCGATGTTGAGGCAGTACGTGCCGGACCCGTCGCACATTGTTGATTTTGAGCCTTTGCAGCTGAATGAGGATTTGAGCTTCGAGGAAAAGTCAGTGGAGATTCTTGCTTTTGAGACAAAGACACTGCGTAATCGTGAAATCCGGCTGGTAAAGGTTCAGTGGAAGAGTCAGAGTTCAGAGGAAGCCACTTGGGAGCGGGAGGATGAGATAGAGATTGCAGTATCCCGAGCTGTTTCAATCTTAAGTGACTTTCGAGGACGAAAGTCTTATAAGAGGGGAGTATTGTAACGGCCCGGAAAATTTCATCCCGGTCTTCCAAGAGGCCCAGGGGCATTTTGGTAATTTTGGGTCGGGCCGGCAGGGCCGGTTTCGAAATTATAAATTGCCGGAGAAATTATGAGTCGATTTGAATGGGATCGGTTATTTTGGTGAAGACATTTGGGCTTGGGAAAGAGTAAAAATAAATAAGGAATTAAATAGCGCGTCGAGTGAGATTCAAGCTAGGGACGTGTCGCGTGCTAGGCAGGGGGCGCTGCCAGTAGAGCCACTGGGCGTCTTTGTGCTTCTAAACGCGCCAGCTTCGCTATATGCTTGTTTTCGCAGGCGGTTGGTATAAAAGCCAGCTCGCCGAGCCTTCTTCCCCATTTCTCCTTCTTCTCTTCGCGATTCCTTCTTCAACTGACAGCGTCTCCCTCGGCGATTTCTCCCCTCTCTTGCTCCGATTCGACAGAGCTCGTCTTCCCCAGTTCGAAGTCGATCCATCTCCGGGCTGAAGGTAAGTTTTTTCTTCTTCTTCTTCTTCTCTCCTTCAATCCGAATCCCCTGTTTTCAGCTTCGATTTTCCGGCCTTGTTGAAGCGAGTTCTTTGGGTGGTTTTTGTGCAAATTGCAGATGGGGAGTTCGACCAACAACAATCGTTCGTCGAATCTTCTCCAATCGCCCGGTCGCGTTCTTCCTCCTTCGCTCGAGTTCGCCAAATCGGTGCCTGTCGCAGCCCGACCCGCCAGAAGCCGCAGCACACCGCGCGCGCCCTCGCGCTGCTGCATCGCTCGCTCGCGCAAAAAGCAACCCAGTAGCGTGTCCGCGCTTTGCCGCTAAGCCAAGCCGAGCGAGCGCGCGCGAGCCTATTTATTTTATTTTATTATATTTAATTTAATTTAGAATTTTGTGTGTAATTGTGTTGTGATTGATAGGTTCTCGATAGCTAGTTCGGGTTCGTTCGATGCCTAGGTTTTCGTGTAATCGTCCCCGACCAAGGTAAGGATTTCTTACTTAGGAGTTGTGTGGACTCGCGATATTATATGTGATTGCTTTGATTGATTGCTTGTTTGTGTTTATTGACATGTGTAGCTAGGTATTCTATTCTCGAATTCCCGATTAGCATGATTTTCTGGTTTAATTCTCATGTTAATCCATGCTAGGTTGTTCCTCTCTAGCATGCTCAGATCACATTCCTTGCTTCGTAGTATCATGCTAGGCTCGTTGTATTCTTATTGAGCACGTATTGGATTTTATGGAATTGTTTGTTGTTTGCTAGGGCGAGTTAGAATTGCGGGTAGATAGCATCATCGGGCCTTTGATGCATAAAGTACCTTGCATCCATGGCGGGGACGTCGAGCAAGTCATTCCGTCCCTAGACCCCGTGAGGATTAGCTAACCAGCGGTAGGCCCCGCAATCTTGGGTGAGGGTGGCGATTGTTAATGCCCCAACGGTCGGGATGATGACTTGGCATTGCCTCGTCCGGCGATCGGCACGTCCTCGGCGTGTTCGGCCGTAGCCCCGATTGCCACATGTTAAGGCGGGGACGACTTCACGGTGTAAGCCTACCACCACGGCCGTTCCTTCGCCCGAGTGCGGTGGTTCAGGTGACATAGTTTACGTGTCAGTCTCACACCCCTATGTCAGTGACACCGATCCAAAGATTTAGTTAAGCGTGGTGACTGGACATGGGCAGCTTGCCTCTAGACCCGGCACCCCCCATAGTTTGCAGTAGCACGCGGTGCATGCTTACGCTCATTACAGCGCCGACCGGAGAGCTCCTCGGGATTGTGAGCCAGTGTACCTTTCGTCGGCGATGAGACAAATGTGCCGAGGCCGGGACTTGTTTCTCGTATAGGGCGACTGTGTGTGATATTATTTCCGGACTAACACCCTAGTTGGCATCTGAGGCCTAAGTATGGGCTAAGCTATGTGCTCTATTCTGTGTTTATATTCATAACTTGCATACGCTCATCGAGATGACCATGTATATTCATAACTTGCATAACTTGTACCCCGGTTGGGGATTCTTACTGAGTAATTCGTTACTCACCCTTATTCTGTGGTTTTCCACAAGTAATCGTGGTGTGCGACAGGATGCCTGAAGGAGGAGCTGTGATCATGGGGCCCAGTCTTCCAACTCTGATTTTTGTATTATGACTCTTTATGTTTTGTTTCCCCCGAATGCATGTAGCCGGGCACGGAGCCCTAGGATGTTTTGTAAATGTTTTGTGGATTCCAGCATTTTGTATCTGAACAGATTTTTGAATGGTTTTTAGTAAATCTCTGATCAGAGTAAACTTTGGAAATGTATTTATCTTGGAACAGGTGCTTGGAAACAGGGGACAGTTCAGTGGAAATTGTCTAGTTTTTAAAGGGGTTATTTTGAATGTTTTTGTTTTAATTGGAATCCGAAATCATGTCTGATTAATGTCCTTTACTTTGAATGCATGCATTGGGGTAAGGGCCCATTTAGTACCCCATTCGGGTCGGTCCCTTACAATGCTGGAATCCACAAATATTTACAAAACATCCTAGGGCTCCGTGCCCGGCTACATGCATTCAGGGGAAAACAAAACACACAAGAGTCATAATACAAAAATCGAGTTGGAAGATCGGGCCCCATGATCACGGCTCCTCCTCCTCGTGCAGCATCTGTCGCAAGCACCACGATTACCTGTGGAAAACCACAGAATAAGGGTGAGTAACGAATTACTCAAGAAGAATCCCCAACCGGGGTATAATACGATATACATGGTCATCTCGATGAGCGTATGCAAGCTATGAATATAAACACAGAATAGAGCACATAGCTTAGCCCACACTTGGGCCTCGGATGCCAATTTAAGGTCTTAGTCCGATATAATATCACCACACAGTCCAATACATAAGTCGCCCTCACGAGAAACAAGTCCCGCCTCGGCTGCATCATCGTCGATTTAAAGGTGCACTGCGGCTCAAGATCCCGAGGAGCTCTCCCGGCCGGGTGCCTGTAATGAGCGTAAGCATGCACCGCGTGCTGCCTGCGAACCATGAGGGGTGCGGGTCCAGAGGCAAAGGCGCCCATGTCCGATCCACCACGCCTAACTAAATCTTTGGATCGTGTGTCACCGACATAGGGGTGTGAGACTCGACACGTAAACTATATCGTCACTGAACCACCGCACTGAGGCTAAGGAAACGGTCGTGGTAGGCTTACACCGAAGCCGCCCTACCTTAAAATGTGGCAATCGGGGGCTACGGCCGAACACGCCGAGGACGTGCCGCCGCGGCGCCGTGACGAGGCAATGCCAAGTCATCATCCCGACGGTTGGGGCATTTAACGATACCGCCACCCTCACCCAAGATTGCGGGGCCTACCAAAGTAGGGTTAGCTAATCCTCACGGGGTCCAGGGACGGAATGACTTGCTCGACGTCCCTGCCATGGATGCAAGGTACTTTATGCATCAGTCCCGGATGATGCTATCTACCTGCAATTCTAACCTGCCCTAGCAATCAGCAAACAAATCCATAAAATCCAATACGTGCTCAATAAGAATACAACGAGCCTAGCATGATACTACGAAGCAAGGAACAGATACGAGCATGCTAGAAAGGAACAACCTAACAACATGCTAATCGGGAATTCAGAATTGAGTACCTAGCTATACATGTCAATAAACACAAACAAGCAATCAATCAGCAATCACATATATATCGCAGGGTCCACACAACTCCGGTAAGAAATCCTTACCTTGGTCGGGGACGATTACACGAAAACCTAGGCTGCGAACGAACCCGAACTAGCTATCGAAAACCTATCAATCACAACACAATTACACACAAAATTCTAAATTAAATTAAATATAATAAAATAAAATAAATAGGCTCGGCTCAGCTCTCACTCGGCTCGGCGCGGCTCGGCTCGGCTCGGCTTGGCGGCTTGGCTTGGCGACAAGCGCGCGGACACGGCGCTAGGGCGCGGCTTGGCGACACGGCTCGGCGGCACGGCTCGACGACAGCGCGACGGACACGGGGCATTGGTCGTCATGCTGCGAGCGATGCAGAGCGCGCGAGGCGCGCGCTGCGGTGTCGCGGCGAGGCTCGTGGTCTCAGTGCGACAGGGCACCAATTTGGCGAACTCGAGCGATGGAGGAAGATCGCGAATTCGGACGATTGGAGAAAATTCGCCGAACGATTTGTTGTTGGTCGAACTCCCCCACTGCAGCTGCACAAAAACCACCCAACAACTCGCTTCAACATGGCCGGAAAATCGAAGTCGAAAATAGGGGATTCGGATTGAAGGAGAGAAGAAGAAGAAGAAAAAAAAAAACTTACCTTCAGCCTGGAAATGGATCGACTTCGAACTGAGGAAGACGAGCTCGGTCGAATCGGAGCTAGAGAGGGGAGAAATCGCAGAGGGAAACGCTGTCGGTTGAAGAAGGAATCGCGAAGAGAAGAAGGAGAAATGGGGAAGAAGGCTCGGAGAGCTGGCTTTTATACCAACCGCCTTCGAAAACAAGCATATAGCGATGCTGGCGCGTTTAGAAGCACAAAGACGCCCAGTGGCTCGGCTGGCAGCGCCCCTGCCTAGCACGCGACACGTCCCTAGCTCGAATCTCACTCGACGCGCTATTTAATTCCTTATTTATTTCCACATTCTTCCAAGCCCAAATGTCTTCACCAAAATTCCCGATCCCATTCAAATCGACTCATAATTTTTCCGGCAATTTAAAATTTCAAAACCGGCCTTGTCGGCCCGACCCAAAATTACCAAAATGCCCATGGGCCTCCCAGGAAGACCGGGATGAAATTTCAGGGCCGTTACAATATTTCCCCCTTATAAGACTTTTGTCCTCGAAAGTCACTTAAGATTGGAACAGCTCGGGATACTGCAATCTCATCTCATCCTTCCGCTCCCAAGTGGCTTCCTCTCGAACTCGACTCTCCACCAACCTTTACTAACCGGATTTCACGATTCTGCAGTTGTCTTTGTCTCAAAAGCAAGAATCCCCACCGGCTTTTCCTCAAGCTCAAATCCTCATTCATTTGCAAAGGCTCAAAATCAACAATGTGTGCGAGGTCCGCACGTACTTCCTCAACATCGAAACATGAAAAACTGCGTACCGCTGCGAAAATGACGGAGGCAAGGCTAATCGATAAGCGACCCCGCCTATCCTCTCCGAGAATCTCAAACGGACCAACAAAGCGGGGACTCGGCTTCCCACGCTTGCCAAACCTCAAAACACCTCGCATCGGTGCGACTTTTAGGAATACATGTTGGCAACCTCAAACTCCAAATCTCGTCGCGAACATCGGCAGAATCTCTCGCCGCTCGCCGACAGTGTCAACATACGAGCTCTAATCTTCGCACGGCACCATTGGTCAGCTCGCGGCAACTCGGGACACAAAACTCGCTATCACCAACCTCTTCCTGAACACGGGAGATCGGCAACGCTTACCATACAAAGCCTCGAATGGAGCCATCCGACCGCCGATCGATGATAAGCGTTGTTATATGCAAACTCCATCGATCATGTGCATCGGTCCCAATCGCCGGAAATCCAACACACAAGCCCTCAACATATCTTGAGAATCTGGTTCACCCCTCTCGATCCGCCATCGATGCGAGGGTGAAAAGTCAGGTCTTTGGCGCACTCGATTGCCTAAACCTTCCGGAGCGCTCTCGAAACGAGAAGTGAACATCGAATCACGGTCGCCGATCACGATCTCTCACGGGCACACCGTGATAACGAATGATCCGCTCCAAAAACAATTGCGCGCCATTGTTCCACGGTATAAGTGTGTCTCACAGGGAATGAAGTGTGCGCTCTTAGTCAATCGATCGACTATCACCCAAATCGAGAGAACTTCCTCTGAGTCCTCGGCAAGCCGCGAAATAAAGTCCATGGAGATCTCTTCCCATTTCCACCGAGGTACACTCGTGTTTGCAACAAACCGGGTGGTCTCTACCAGGTGCCTTCACTTGGCGACAAGTGAGACATCGAGTGACAAACTCCGCCACATCTCTTTTCATACCCATCCACCGAGAATGTCTCGCTTAAGATCTCGATACATCTTGGTACCCCGGGGTGCCAAGAAAACGGAGCTGTGGGCCTCTCGAGAGCAACTCGTTCGCAAACTGCGACATCGAACACACAACCGGCCTCAGTGACGTCAGCCCACTATCGTGAATACACAAAATCAAAATCTCCATCAAGCACTAACTCTGTCAAACAATCTCTTAAGTGCGGGGTCACTCGGTGACTATCAATAATCCATTTGTCTAATCGATGGTCGGATATCAATCGAGCTACTCGCGATAACCTCACCCAACAACATCGCAATCTCGGCCCGCTCGAACTCTCTCGTAATGTCTGGGTGGGAACTCAACAACACCGCGGAGTGCGACGTCTTCCTACTTAGAGCATCGGCTATAACATTGGCTTTACCCGGATGGTACAGAATCTCGCAGATCATAATCTTTCACTAACTCTAACCAACCATCTGTCTCATATTCGGCTCTTTACGAGTAAACAGATACTTGAGGCTCTGGTGATCGGTAAACATCTGGATCCGCTCACCATACAGGTAATGCCTCCAAATTTTTGGTGCAAAGACCATCTGCCGCCAACTCCATATCATGAGTCGGATAGTTCTGCTCATATGGCTTGGTGACGGGAAGCATAAGCAATGACCTTCCGTCTTTGCATCAACACACTGCACCCCAACCCGAACTTGGAAGCATAGGCAGTAAACCACGAAACCACTGTCCCCTCCGGATCGCCAACACAGTCTTTGAAGTCAAAGCTCGCGCTTGAGCCGGGCAAAGCTCTCATCACACCTACCGTCCCAAACAAACTCGACACCCTTCCTCATCAGACGAGTGAGGGGCGAGGCTATGGCGGAAAAGTCCTTAACAAACCGACGGTAGTAACCTGCCAGGCCCAAGAAGCTGCGTACCTCAGAATCAAGTCGGGCGCCCACGAACTCACGGCCTCAATCTTTGCGGGATCCACGGCTATACCATCTCTCGAGACTACGTGACCTAGGAAGGCCACTTGTTCCAACCAGAACTCACATTTGGAAAACTTCGCATAAAGCTGGTTTTCCCTCAAGGTTGCCAACACTTTCCTCAAATGCTCTGCTTGATCCTCCCTGGTCCTTGAATAGATCAGAATATCGTCAATGAACACGATGACGAAGCTGTCCAAAAATGCTTTGAACACCCTATCCATCATGTCCATGAACGCTGCTGGTGCATTCGTCAACCCAAACGACATGACCTCAAACTCGTAGTGCCCATATCTAGACACACGAACGCCATCTTAGGAATGTCGGCGGCCCCTAATCGCGCAATCGATGATACCGGATCTCAAATCTATCTTGGAGAACACGAAGCTCCTGAAGGCTGATCGAACAAATCATCGATACGGGGCAACGGATACTTATTCTTCACTGTCACCTTATTAAGCTCACGATAGTCAATGCATAGGCGCATCGAACCATCCTTTTTCTTCACAAACAACACTGGCGCTCCCCACGGGGACACACTCGGACGGATGAACCCCCGATCTAACATGTCTTGCAACTGAACCTTCAGTTCCTTTAACTCGGCTGGCGCCATACGATACGGAGCCTTCGAGATAGGGAGGGTCCCTGGCTCGAGCTCAATTGTGAAGTCAACCTCTCTCTTCGGGGGCAACCCCGGTAATTCCTTAGGAAACACATCCGCAAACTCTCGCACAACCGACACTTGATCAATAGTCAGTGAGGGACAGCTCTCTCCGGACAATTTGGCTAGGTAGCCCCAAGCTCCATGAGCTAGCAAACGACGAGCTTTCACAGCTGACACCATCGGCGGGCAAACTCCACCCTAAACTCCACGAAACTTGAAGCTGGGCCGACCCGGCGGCCTGAACACTACTTCCTTCCGGTGGCAGTCAATCAATGCGTGGTTAGCGGCTAACCACTCCATACCGAGAATCACATCGAAACCACTCATGGGTAGGACTATGAGCATAGCTACCAGCAACTCTCTGGATATCTCGATCCGGCCATCCTTAATCTTATCTTTTGCTAACATATTAACTCCCGAAAGAGTTGCAACAGATAATTCAAAACCTAGAGGCTCTAATCTCAACCTAGCATGCTCAAAGAAACAATACGAGATACAAACGAGTGCGTAGGAACCAGAGTCAAACAAGACAAATGCACAATGATCCAAAACAAGAAGCGTGCATCGCCATGCTGCGGCATCTCGAACGCTCGGCCTCTGGCGGTTTCAGAGCGAACACCCGCCTTCGCTGCCTGACAGTCGAATCGCCATAGCTGGCTGATCACAGAAACGGGCCACATGCCCCCCTCTTCCACATCGAAAACATAGCCTGGGCCCGGTTTGACAAGCTCCAAGGTGGGCTCTCCCGCAAGAAGCACAAACGGGAATTTGCCTGGGACCGCCCTGCTGGCGAGGCTGGAAATGAGCCGGAACCCTACGCTGATCTCGGTTCGGAATTTGTCCCTGACGGCGCTGGCCGCCTCCTCGGAAGTCAAACCTCCTCTTCTGTCCCACCACAGCTGGGGCAGGGCGCTAAGCCGGAGCGGCAACAATCCGCTCAACAGGATACTTTCCATTGTAAATAGTGGCTAGCTGAACAGCTCTAGCATAAGTGCTAGAAGCCTGTGCCTGGACTTCCTGAGACACACCCTGCCTCAGACCAGAAATGAACTTCCGAATTTTCAACTCAGGGGTTGCTATCAGCTGGGGAGCAAAATAGTCATACTCCAAAAACTTCCTCTCGTACTCCTCTATAGAATCAGAACCCTGCTGCAGATTCTGGAAAAGCGCTACCATCTTTTCTTGAGCCTCATCACTAATGTACTTGGCTTTAAATTCTGTCTTGAAGAACTCCCAGGTAGCAGGTGGAGACTCAGCTGGTCTCTCACTCAGGGTGGACTCCCACCACCATCTAGCTACGCCCCCTAACACATGGGCTGCACACCTCGGCCTCTGTACATCGGGGCACACCATAATCAGGAAGGTGTACTCCAAATTGGCAATCCATCTGGCTGCTGCTAAAGCATCACCTGTGGCGTCAAACTTATCAGGGTTCCATTTTACGAAATCCTTCAACCATTTACCAAGCTCATCGGCACCTTCCGCCAATTCTGCCTCAAAGGCTGCTGGCTCTTGCGGAGCTGGGGGTGCTGCTGCGCCCTGCTGAAACAAACGAGTCAGCTGCTCGATCTGAGCTCGGGACTCTTCCCGCTGCTACGCCAACAAAGCACGGGTCTCGCCTCGCCACTCAACAGGTCGACCACCATAGATCTCATAGAATTAGCAAATTCTGCTCCGGGAGCAGTCTCACGGCGCACAGTCGCCTCAATGCCTACTCTGGGCTCAACAGGGGGAGCTATAGGCGGAATGCTATCAGTCTCAGCTTGGGACGATGTCCCTGCGGTGTCAGATCCGATCCTGACACCTCGGCCTCCTCTCGGGCGTCCTCTTCCGGCGCGGTAATCGCATCTTTGGCGATCTACACCCAAACCAATAACGAGTCGAACACCGCTCGTCTCCGCTCCACAATACTACACAAGGCATACACTAGATGATGTGTATTGTAAATTCTTAACCCTTTTTAACAACAAATAGTAAACTTAGGCGTACTGATGATCCGAAGTGCTAGTGATCATGGGAAAACGACCTACAACAACAGTCATACTACAGAATTTATGACTCGAGCTCACGATACCAACTATAAGGGACCGACCGAATGGGGCACTAAATGGGCCCTTATCCCAATGCATGCATTCAAAGTAAAGGACATTTAAGCAGACATGATTTGATTCCAATTAAAACAAAAACATTCAAAATAACCCCTTTAAAAACTAGACGGTTTCCACGGAACTGTCCCTATTTCCAACACACTGTTCCAAGATAAATACATTTCCAAAGTTTACTCGATCGATGAGATTTACTAAAACCATTCAAAAACACATTCGAGATACAAAATCTTTGGAATCCACAAATATTTACAAAACATCCTAGGGCTCGTGCCTCGCTACATGCATTCAGGGGAAAACAAAACACACAAGAGTCATAATACAAAAATCGAGTTGGAAGAGCGGGCCCCATGATCACAGCTCCTCCTTGGGCATCCTGTCGCGCACCATGATTACTGTGGAAAACCACGAGAATAAGGGTGAGTAACGAATTACTCACTAAGAATCCCCAACCGGGGGTATAATACGATATACATGGTCATCTCGATGAGCGTATGCAAGCTATGAATATAAACACGAATAGAGCACATAGCTTAGCCCACACTTGGGCCTCGGATGCCAATTTAAGGTCTTAGTCCGGTATAATATCACCACACACCCAATACATAAGTCGCGCCTATACGAGAAACAAGTCCGGCCTCGGCTGTCTACTATCGACGAAAGGTACACGGCTCAAGATCCCGAGGAGCTCTCCGGTCGTGCTGTAATGAGCGTAAGCATGCACGCGTGCTCTGCGAGACCATGAAGTGCGGGTCAGAGGCAAGCCGCCCATGTCGATCCACCACGCCTAACTAAATCTTTGGATCGGTGTCACCGACATAGGGTGTGTGAGACTGACACGTAAACTATGTCGGCTGAACCACCGCACTTGAGGCTAAGGAAAGCGGTCGTGGTAGGCTTACACCAGAAGCCGCCTTACCTTAACATGTGGCAATCGGGGGCTACGGCCGAACACGCCGAGGACGTGCCGATCGCCGGACAGGCAATGCCAAGTCATCATCCCGACGGTTGGGGCATTTAACGATCGCCACCCTCACCCAAGATTTGGGGCCTACCGGTAGGGTTAGCTAATCCTCACACGGGAGTCGTGGGCGGAATGACTTGCTCGACGTCCCCCGCCATGGATGCAAGGTACTTTATGCATCGGTGCCGGATGATGCTATCTACACCGCAATTCTAACTCGCCTAGCAATCAAGCAAACAAATCCATAAAATCCAATACGTGCTCAATAAGAATACAACGAGCCTAGCATGATACTACGAAGCAAGGAACAGATACGAGCATGCTAGAAAGGAACAACCTAGCATGGATTAACATGAGAATTAATCAGAACAACATGCTAATCGGGAATTGAATTGAGTACCTAGCTATACATGTCAATAAACACAAACAAGCAATCAATCAAAGAATCACATATATATCGCAGGTCCACACAACTCCGGTGAAGAAATCCTTACCTTGGTGGGGACGATTACACGAAAACCTAGGCGTGAACGAACTCGAACTAGCTATCGAGAACCTATCAATCACAACACAATTACACACAAAATTCTAAATTAAATTAAATATAATAAAATAAAATAAATAGGCTCGGCTCGCTCTCTCACGGCGGCGCGCGCTCGGCTCGGCTCGGCTCGGCTCGGCTCGGCTCGGCTTGGCGGCAAGGCGCGCGGACACGGCGCTAGGCGCGGCAGCGACACTGGCTCGGCGACAGCGACGGACGGACACGCGCTGGGCTGAGGCTGCACAGCGAGCGATGCAGCGCGAGGCAGAGGCGCGGCAAGCGGTGTGTCTTGGCGAGGCTCGGTGGGTCTGGGCCGCAGCAGGGCACCGATTTGGCGAACTCGAGCGATGGAGGAAGATCGCGAATTCGGGCGATTGGAGAAAATTCGCCGAACGATTTGTTGTTGGTCGAACTCCCACCGCTGCGGTGCACAAAAACCACCCAGCAACTCGCTTCAACATGGCCGGAAAATCGAAGTCGAAAACAGGGGATTCGGATTGAAGGAGAGAAGAAGAAGAAGAAGAAAAAACTTACCTTCAGCCCGGAAATGGATCGACTTCGAATCTGGGAAGACGAGCTCGGTCGAATCGAGCTAGAGAGGGAGAAATCGCAGAGGGAAACATGTCGGTTGAAGAAGGAATCGCGAAGAGAAGAAGGAGAAATGGGGAAGAAGGCTCATGAGTGGCTTTTATACCAAACGCGCTTCGAAAACAAGCATATAGCGATCTTTGCACGTTTAGAAGCACAAAGACGCCTTGATGGCTCACTTGTGGCGCGCCCGCCTAGCACGCGACACGTCCTTGGCTCGAATCTCACTCGACGCGCTATTTAATTCCTTATTTATTTCCACATTCTTCCAAGCCCAAATGCCTTCACCAAAATTCCCGATCCCATTCAAATTGACTCATAATTTTTCCGGCAATTTAAAATTTCAAAACAGCCCTGTCGGCCCGACCAAAAATTACCAAAATGCCCCTGGGCCTCCCAGGAAGACCGGGATGAAATTTCTGGGCCGTTACACCTTTCTTCATCAATCTTTGAAAAGGATGACATCTACCAACTAGGTTTGAAATGAACCTTCTTATGTAAGCTAGGCGCCCTTGAAGACTTCTTAGCTCGTGTAAATTCTTTGGCGGCTGCATCTTTTGTATCGCATCAATCTTGGACTGATCTATCTCAATTTCTCTATGTCTCACGATGAACCCTAGAAATTTTCCCTAAGTAACTCCAAATGCACATTTGAGAGGATTCATCTTCAGCTGATACTTTCTTAGTCGATCGAAGACTACCTTAAGCTCTTCTAAGTGATCTCGTCGCTTTACAGATTTAACGACGAGGTCGTCAACATAACATTCAACGTTTTTATGCAGCATATCATCAAAAATCTTCTGCATTGCTCGCTGATAGGTTGCACCGGCATACTTCAGTCCGAACGGCATGACCTTGTAACAGTATGTTCCCTTTGGAGTTCGAAAGGCAGTCATTTCTTCATCCTCAAGAGCCATCCTTATCTGATTTTAGCCTGATGATCCATCCATGAAAGATAAAGCTTCATGTCCCGTAGTGGCATCAACCATGATTTTTGTAATAGGCAATGGAAAATCATCCTTCGGGCATGCATTGTTCAGATCGCGGAAATCAACACAGACGCGAAGTTGTCCATTCTTCTTTCTTACTGGAACAATGTTGGCGATCCATGTTGGGTATTTTACTTCACGGATAAACCCAACTTCAATTAACTTATTTACTTCGACCTCTATTTGGGTGATAAGTTCTGGTCTAAATCGCCGTTGAGTTTGCTTGATCGGTCGAGATCCAGGTTTAACAGCTAAATGATGGACTGCAACTTTTGGATCAAGTCCCGGCATTTCCTTGTATGACCAGGCAAAGATGTCCTTGTATGTAGTAAGTAGATGTAGATACTCGATCTCTTCCTCTAGCGTAAGTAACGTGCTTATGAAAGTTGGGTGTGGCTTCTCATTCGTACCAAGATTTATTTCTTTAAGCTCGTCTACTGTCGAGTGAATGCAATCTTCTAATGGAAGTGGAGCTTCATCAACATCCTCTTTACCCATCTCAACCTCTGTCTCTTCTACAATAGTGATGTGATGACACGAAAACTCATTTTCCTCTTGCTCTATATTCTCTTCCCTTGGGTTGGTGAAGATAACATCATGTCGCTTTACTCTCAGCGAACCTTCTATTTCAACTGTGACAAACATTTTTCTCTTCATACGGGATGGAACAACACTTAATATGTCTTCATCGTTTCTTATCTTACTCGATGACTCGTTTTTGACAATTTCTCTAAGGCTTTCATGAGAGATTCGGTCAAAAACAGATGTGGTATTCCTTTCAATATTTGTCGTGCTTATGCTTAATCTTTGAAAAGCCGACGGTCGGGCCTTATCAGTAGTTGGACTTGTATTTTCTATTTTCCTTTTCGGCTTACTTAACCTTTGAAAGGCGGATGGTCGTGCTCCACCTGAAGTCGAGGATGTTCTCGCATCTCCTATGGCTTTATTCAATCTTTCAAAAATAGGTAATTGTGTCTCATTAATGGTAGCAGACATTTTATTCTCTTTTCTTTTTGATGTACCTAACCTTTGAAACGCTGAAACACGAGATGTTGATGGTCCAGTGCGCTTAAAGGCGGGTACCCTATGACCAACATTCTTATTTTCCTTTGATTCTTCAACCTCTTCAATGGTTATGTGGTTGACATCTTCCACCTTTGCCTTCTCTCTTCTTGTTATGCGAACTGGTTCTGGTGACTTATATCCGAGTCCTTTTTTTTACGTTGGTAGAGCGTAACCTTTCTTCAACAGTTTCTTTTGCGTCGAAGAAAGCTCGGCTTGGTCATCAAATATACTTAAGCGTTTGAACTCTGTATGTGTCATGAAATCATACCCTGCTTTAGCCAGCAGCCTGTACGCATTGGGGTCAAATCCATCCTTTGTTCATTTCTCAGGTAAAGCCACATTCTTCTCATCTTCTTCGTACCTTTGACTCCATTTCTTTTGAGTCTTTGTCAAAGGAGTGGTGAAACTTTGCTTTAATACTTCGATATCACCTAGTTTCAAATCTTTAGAACATTCGGCGAAAGGTGCTTCACCATTTTTCCGTCGGGATATAGGGACATAGCGCAAGATGGGTGAAGTTGGAAGTTTCTCATCTTTTGGAGCCTTAGGAGCTACTAGACTCGTTGAAGCCTCTATCTTTACAGGGCATGACTTTTCTTCTCTCACTACCCATTTCTTTTTTATGTCGACCTCTAGTTTTAGCTTAACTTTTTCATTTTCTTTTATCTCAGGGACCTCCTGTGGGCACTGTTTTCTCCACAGTCTCGTTTTTTGCATAGAATTTTGCATCGGCGAAATGAGACTCGGCCTCCAAGAACGGATTTGTGTCAGCTTCTACTTTCTTAACCCCGTCTTGGTAAAACTTAAAGCATTGATGCAACGAGGAGGTAACAACTCGATTTTCATGAATCGTGGTCGTCCCAATAGTAGTCGATATGTTGTCTTACAATCTATAACATGGAACAAAGCATCACGCACTCACCGCCAATGATGACCTCAAGCCGTATCATGCCAATCGCCCGTTGCCCGCCTTGGTTGAAGCCTTGGATTAATAACTTGCTGTCAGAAAGCTCTTCCATGGAGATGCCTAGTTGCTTCAAGGTTACCTTTGGCATTATGTTGACAGCCGACCCATTATCAATGAGGATTCGTCCAACTCTTTGCTCTCGTATATAGCCTGAGACGTACAAAGGGCGGTTGTGAGGCTTTGATCCCAACAACAGATCATCGTCCGTGAAACTTATGGACATGCATGTCGAACCGTGTGCCCAGTTGCAGGTATTTTAACGTCTTCATTACTTGAGTCTAACAGTGCCTCGATAAGAGCGCTTTTGTCTGCTTGGGGGAGTGATGTCAAATCCTCTATGTTGAAGGAAGACGTAGCTTTAGGCTTAATGACAGCTTTTGAAGAGCTCGCTGAGTCATCACTTGTGCAAACTGCATGACATGTAGCAATGTCTATCACTTCATCTTTTCCTTCACGCAAAAATTCCTTCAGGATGAAATCAGCCAACGTTATAACATGATGTGCTCGTAGAAAATCTTCGTTCTCCTCTATAATGGGCTTAAATTTCCTTACACATCTTCTGCCTCGTTTCTTAGGCAATCTCTTCCTCTTCGACTCTTGAAATCTGCGTGATTCTTTCTGAGCATAAGTTTGTTTTTGCTTCCGGCGACGGGTTACAACAGTCCAACCTTCATTCTCATCTACGGTTGGCTCTAAAATACATCTTTCTTGGATGGAAGCTTGTTGATTTTTCGCCTGAAGGTTGTGGTCCGAGGATCTCCTTTGACATTGAACAAAAACTGGCTCAAGGAAGCCGAATTGAATCAAGTATTGAGACCAACACAGTGTTGCACCCTTGAGTGGTTGTATTTTAGGCTGAAAAACCACAGCGGCATGATTTATTTGAGCTACTTCCTCTAAGTCCAGCTCGATTTTCTTTTCTCTAGCCAATCTCAGAATCAACTCTTTCAGAACGAAGCATTTCTCGATGGGATGGCTGACAACGCAATGGTATTTACAGTAGTTAGGATCATTTACCTTGCCTAACTCCTCGGGACGCTTGCATTCGGGCAACTGGATGAGTTTTGCTTCCAGCAGTTGCTCTAACATGTCAGCAACATCGGAGTCCGGAAATGGATAGACTTTTTCTTGTCTTTCCTGAAGCGTTAGGCGACGTCGTTGCTCTACAACCTGGTCGTTTTCGCCTTTTGTTTCCTTTGCTTTTGAGGAAAACTTTAATGGAGTTGCACCGATGGTCATTGAATCCTTTGCCACATTTTTTGTAACTTTTTCTGTGGGCTTGAAATCCTTCTTTTCCTTACGGGTTTCTAAGACCAGAGAATCTTTGTTTCCCTTTGCGTCAATGCTCAGCTCCATATCATGAGCTCGGGTGGCCAGCTCCTCAAAGGTGCGAGGCTTGATTCCTTTCAGGATGTATAGAAGTCCCCAATGCATTCCCTGGATACAAATGTCGATCGCGGACGTTTCAGTGAGGCGGTCTTTGCAGTCCAGACTTAGAGCTCGCCAACGGTTAATATAGTCGACGACAGGCTCGCCCTTCCGCTGTTTCGCATTTGTTAATTCTATCATGCTGACAGTCCGTCTCGTGCTATAGAACCGGTTAAGGAACTCTCTCTCTCCAACTCTTCCCAGCTATCTATCGTTTCAGCTTCAAGATCAGTATACCAGTCGAACGCATTCCCCTTTAACGTTCGGAAAAACTACCTGACGAGAAGGTCTCCTCGAGTTCCAGTGGTTTCACAAGTCTCTATGAAATGAGCAACATGCTGTTTGGGGTTGCCTTTTCCATCAAAATGCGGGAACTTAGGCGGTTGGTATCCTGCAGGCATTCTTAAGTTGTCTATTCTCTTTGTGTATGGCTTGAAGTACAAAAGAGAACTTTGAACTAGCCCACCACCTTGAGCTCTAATAGTGTTCGTGATCAGGTCGTGTAGTTGTTGGATAGATAAGAAAGCGACTGAGGTTGAGTGCAGTTGTGGTTGTGCCTCAAAGAGAGGGTTCTTTCCTTTATCATTAACTCTCTCATGTGGACTCTGGCTTGATTCAGTCGCCTCTCGGTTCTGCATTTGATTTTTGAGGTAAGCGATCTCTAAGTCTCTTTCCTCAATTGTTTTCATCATCTGCTCGAGCTTTCTTTCAAACTCTGTCATCCGATCATCGCCTCCATCACCAGCCATCATAACAGACATCACATCAGGATTAGACGTCTCCTTTGGTTGATCAACGCTAGGACTGACTTGGTCAAACAATGGGTTATCTTTGACGATGATTTCATCAGAGGTCCCCTCTAGTAGTCCTGCAATTCTTTTTGCGATCGCATCTGGTGTTACTTGAGGTTCATTGCTCTCGACGGACTTGGAACGACTACGCGTGATAGGTCCAGTGTAGTTTCTTGGAGCAAGCACCTTCGAGGTAGTGTTTCTTCCTTTGATTATGCCTTTTGGAGCAGCGGTCTTTGATGTGGCTTTTCCAGACATGGTGGCTTGATTTATGTGAGAGATTGAGATGAGAGGTAGAGATGTCCCACTGGGTGTGCCAATTTGTTCACACGAGATTTCCGGAGAAATTTGGTTTCGTGGAGTTGAACTTCAGTTTGAGATGAGTTTGAGAAAGTGGTCGATCTCTATGCTTGATCCTCTGATTCGTTCTCTCTGAATGGATATTCTTGGTATGAAGAGCAATTTGAAGAACAAAATATGTGTTCTTCGTATACAACTGCTCGTTTATGGAACTATTTGTCTTTCAAAGTAATTTTTGCCTTTGAAACGACGTTTGATCTTTAGAACCGTGGAAAGACCTCAACAAATGTGAATTCCCTCTCTAGTTCCAAAAATTTTCCACCCCCTTGAAATGAAGAGAACTCCTCTATTTATAGAGTTCTCATGCACCGTGGGCTTGGGCCTGGCCCATGGGCTTGGCCTTTTAGGCTTGAAATTCATGGTTCGGTTTACTTGGTTTGGTTTTATTTTGGCCAAATACAAGATAAACCAATTTATTTATTTAAATTAATTTTGAGAAATATTGTCCCAAAATTTAATTTAATTTCGCCATTAAATTTGAGATAACGACGTGCCAGCTTGTAATTGACCGAAATTTCTCAGTCAACACTGCCAAATATTAATCTCTAAATAAATATTTCATACCTCTAAATCATTTTACTTCTTTTATTTTTCCTCAAGCCTCCTCTCAATAACACCAAATTCCAATCACCCGAGCTTAAATAAATACTTCATATGTCTAAATCGATTTACTTCCTCTTTTATTCCTCACGTTTCTTCTCATTGATACCAAATTCCAATCACCCCAGCCTTGTAATAGTTTATATAAATTAAGCTTGAAATGACATTACCTTTTTGTTTGAGCTATTCATAATTTGACGAGTCACAAACTAATACATTTAATGTATACTATGTACATAGTTAGTTTGTTTAATTAGTTTCTAGTTGGAAACATAAGCACATGATATTTTCAAGGAACATCGATGAATCTTATACAGATTTTCAATACAACAAATATTGATTTCTCATTTTCTTGCTTTTGATTTTAGGTTTTTCAACAAAAAAAAATTGTTGTATCTTTACAAGCTCTAAAATGAAAATAAATACTAAAAAGTTAAAATTAAAAAAAATAAAATAAAATAAAATAAAAAACATAATGATTTCAATATTTTATTTTTTTCTTGGAAAAGATATGAATATATTAGCATATGCAAGAAACATACAAACAAAATTACAAGAAAGCCCTCCAATTAATAATTATGGAAGAGGCGTTGGATTTCAATATTTTATTTTATAACCAACTTTTTCGAATATTTTTTAGTTCAAAGTTTTAGAGGTCAAGAAAATTAGAATTATGCGATTAGATATCAATGCTCAATCCATTATGATACATTACTTCAAAATTAAAGGCATACTTGATATATTAAAAGTTCGAATTTGAATAAAGTATACTTTTAAAATTCAAGCCTTCAATCACTGTGTCACTTTTAGAGACTCTCAAAAAAGTAATTTATAAAACATATAATATATTGGGTTTTTAGCCGTTCTTCCAAAGATAACATTTAAAATACTTCCATTTATTATAAAAATATTTTAATGAGTGTTAAAGTAGATAAGGCTCTTTAGTATTGGTGGATCATATTGAACTCTCTCATCGACAATTAATTTTTAAAATATAAATATATATAACTTTATATTATCTAATATATGAGTTTCCAAATTCTTGACGTGTTACTTCAATTGAGAAATTTTAAACCATCAAAGCCTCCAAAAATTTCCATGGTTTGAACAAAAAATAAAAGGAAAACAATATTCCATTGAATATATCTATTCTTGTCCTTTTAATTTGGGACCATTAAGGTTGTTTGTCATCGTCTTTAGTTGTTCCTATCATTTTGACGAAAAATGTGGTTTTACAAATTTGACTAAAAATAGTTGAATTTTCTATTGCTAAATTTATCCATTACTTGGCCATAAAAAAACGAATCATAAAAGCAACTTTGAGGGGGCAAATCTCTCTCTTTTTTATTTTTTTAACTAGAGATGGATAAAGTCAATACTCGACTTTTATACATATACATATATAACTAATTTTTTGTGGTTTATTACTATTATATTATTATCATTATTATTGTTATATAATATATATATATTTGAATTTTTTTATTGCAGTTTCCCTAAATTGGTCATGGAACACCAATAATGAAACCAAATTTGAGAAAGATTTGATTTTACAGAAGACTATAAAATAAAAATAAAAATAATTGCATGAATAACATACTAAAATGGCTAAAATCAAGTGAAATAATTAACTTTGATCAATTCAGCTAATTAAAAATATTTTTTCTTTAAAAGTAAGTAATTGTACTAATTGAAAGTAATTAATTCAATTGATTGAAAAGAAAGTAATTGTACTAATTGAAAGTAATTCTAGAATAGAAAGGGAAAAAAACACAAAATTTTATCGTAGATGAAAAATTTAGAAAAATTAAATTAGAATAAAAAAATTTTAGTTAAAAGTGATAGCTTTATTATTATTATTATTTATTTATTTTTGTCATTTGTTTCTTTTATTTCTTTATGCACGTTAGAGAATATGAAGTCTTCATTCTCTAAAAATTAATAATAATAATAAATAAAAATGGTCATAAATGAGAACAATAAAAGTTAAAATAGTATCTTTATGATATCACTAATAAAAGAAAAAGAAAAAGGGGGTTAAAATAGTTCTGATGGCGTGAAAATTTAGGATGAAAGAATAAAAGTTGCATAAATGAGGACAATAAAGGTGCGTTTGAAGCACCGGTTTGATTATTTTAGATGGAAGGTTATGATAAATGGTGGGTTATGATAAATTGTAGGTAATAATAAATGGTGTTTGAGAGACAAGTTATTATAACATGGATTATGATAAACTGTGTTTGAGGGGCTGGTTATGTAACAAAAAGTAATATATGTAAGGTGTAGATAAATGGACACGTAGGTTTAGATAAACTGGCACGCAGGTTTAGGTAACCATCATTTATAATAAACGGTGGGGAAAACATCGGTTGAATTATTTTAACCAACTTAGCCGTTTACATAAACGGGGTCCAAACACACCCTAAAGATGTTTGTCATAAAATGGAAAGAATTTCCATTTTGTAAATTTATGATACTTTCATCAAACAATGACTAAAATAATGACTAAAATTATGACAGCTTTTTATGGTGGTCAAAAAAATAATTATAGTTATGATGCATTCTTAGATTCTAACACTTCAAATTTAGGTTAATTTTTGTTAGAATTTCACAAATGTCTCGTATTAAAAAATGGGAGAGTCCTTTCTAAAAAAAGAAACGAAAAGTGGGAGAGTCCAACATCAATATAAAAAAAATATATATTTTTATTGTCAATTAATTTTGAGATAGAACCTCATATTCTCTAATATGATATCAGAGCCCATAAAACCCAAAAGGGTATCGGTCCAATAAAATGAAATTGAGATCTAATTCAAGAATGATGAGCCCAAAAGATGCATCATCTTGAGGGGCATGTTAGGAGTGCAACATCAATATAAAATATATATGAGCTACTCACTTCATTGCCAATTGATGTTGAGGTGGAACTCCATATTCTCTAATAGTTATAGATGACCTTATAGGATGACCCTTAAATGACCTCAAGTGACTCATAAATGAACTGTAGACAACTGATTGAGCAAGCGAATGTGGAAGCAATAAGTTTTTGGGTTTGTCCTTCTTCAATTTCTTAGGTTTGTAATAATTTCTTGGACTTAATAGGATATTACCCCACGTCCAAGGATGAACTGAGGTAACATCATTTTTTTTAAAGACACCAAATGCTCAAGAATGAACTGTAGCAATGTAGTTTGGTTTGACCAATTCCCAACTAATTTATGAACATAGTGTTCAAGGACTTCTTGGACATCTTTGTTTTTTATGTTCATCGATGACATTATGATCTACTCCAAGTCCCTGTAGGAGCATGCAGAGCATCTGAAAAAAAAATGCTAATGACATTAAAAGAGAACCAGTTTTTTGTTCAACTCTCAAAGTGCAAGTTTTGGTTAGAGTAAATAAACTTCGTTATAACACATTATCAACCTATTGAATTTTAAAATTAATTTAGATCATCTTAGTCATCATTCCCTTATCTCATTAACGAATCTTTATGTCAAAGGACTAAAATTGTCCATTATTGAAATGGCAAACGTAAAAATGTTTGATTTTGAAACATAGAGACTAAAATGAAACTCCAACAAAAAGATAAAGACTTGAAAGGTATTTTTACCCCAAAAAATATTGTTTAATAGGATCTAAATTTTAGTGTAAATTATAAATTTGGTCCCTATAGTTTGAAAAAAGTTAGAATTTAGTTTCGATAGTTTCAAAAACTAGAATTTGGTTCTTATAGTTTGAAAAAAAGGTAGAATTTTGTTTTCATAATTTCAAAATGAGAAGTACTTTGCTTCTAATGAATAAGAAGACAAACCGTCCTTGTGTATATGTGGCACAATTTGTTACGACAACATTTTTGTTTGAACAATATTAAAAAGAAAATAAAAAAAAACTTGTGGTACCAAGTGATGCCACATTTAAGGAGGACTTACCTTCTTTATTCATAAGGAAGCAGCGCAACTGTCTTTTAAAATCTAGGATTTAGTCCCCATAATTTGATAAAACCTAAAAAACAGTTCTTGTTGTTTGTAATCATTGACGAATTAAATACTTTGAATTCAGTTATTCTTACATAAATGATGTGATTTTTTTTGTTCAATCAATCATTTGATTCATAATAACAAACACATGAACAATTAACTTTCACATACTTAATTTGTTAATGATTAAGAACGAAAAATATTATTTCTTAAGTTTATCAAACCATGAAAATTAAATTAACAAAATTTTAATTTTCTTCAAATCATATGAACTAAATTTTAATTTTTGAATCGATAAGAAATAAATTATAACTTCCTTTCCCCCATAAATTTAAACTAAATTTTAGAAAATGACCCCTCCTTTACCAAAAAAAAAAGGTAAGAATATATATTTTTTCCTTAATTTTGTTTTTTGACAAAGTCAATTATGACATTGTTCTATACCAATCTTGTTTTAATTTTTCTAATTGTTTTGATATTTTGTTCTATACTTGTCAACGTTGTAAAGAATAACATCCTATTATGGTTTAGCCACAAAGAAAATCGCTGTCGCCTTTGGCTGTTTGCCTTGGCAGGCCGTGATTCGTTCGTTGCACGTGATCTTGTGGGTCCCGCTTTTTTTTTAAAAAAAATTATTTTTATTTTGTTCATTTAAACTGACGGCGTCAACGATTTAAACGCCACCTTTTTCCAAATTACCAATTCCACCCTCCGACCAAGAAACTTAATTTTCACTTTATTGTTATTATTATTTTCTTCTTCGCACACTCATTAGATTCAAGAATTTTGACTGTCTATTTAAATGTAATTTCTTTTTAGTTATTTTATGATTTCTAACCTTTTTTTTTCCAATTTAATGATTGGGAATATATGGCGAGGTATTTTATTTCCAATTTTGCCCCTTCCTTATTCTTTATATTCTTTAATATGATTTGGTATATAATTTAGTTTTTCTTTTCCTATTTTTATAATCAGGATGACTTCTTTGAAAAAAAAATCAGGATGACTTGAAAAGATAATAATGAAAAATGTTAAAGATGGAAAAATAAAATAAAAGAATATAGAAAATAATTAAAAGAATATATATTTGGAAGAGAAGTCATCCATATGAGATCCTTTTTCCAAAGGAAAAATATTATTATAGAAACTGACCATTGAATGAACGAGTTGAAAGAATAAGTTGAAAATAATTAGGGTGGTTGTGATAATCCAAGATTCGTATGTGATGAGCATCTGAATTACTATGTAGTAGCAATGATAAATATTTCGGGTATCTTGAGATATCGTGTTGAATTATGTTAAACCACCAATCAATTCAAAAGCCTAAGCTGATGGATTGAGATAAATTTAATTATATCAACCAACATAAACATCTTAAGATGCCTATTTTGAAAGACATTTGAATGCCTTCTTGCAATATGGGTTTTTAGGATTCCGTATCTGAATGACATTTTTAACTTCATGATTTTTATTTATTATATTTTATCAATTCATATCAATATATTTTTTTAATATTTTGTGAGTAGTTTGTAACTTAAAATAAAATAATATGTTTTTTTAGTATATGATTATCATGGATATACTAACAACTAACCATACATAATTAATTTTATTTATATTTTACATTATATCTTAAATTTTTTTGTTAAATTAAATAGTATTTTGATTATTTTTAAAAATAATTTAAATTTCATTATTTGTATTATATTTTTCAAATATAATTGTCTACTATTTTATATTTAGCGAATTTTATTGTTTATTCAATTAATGAATTTATTTTAGTTTTTTTTGTTAGATAAATTTATTTTAAAATATAATATTTTAATTAATAAAAAATATGTTATAGAAATGTTAATTATGTAAATTAACGTGTAAATTAAGTTATGAGGACATTTAAGACATTTCCAAAACGATGTCTCAAATATCTGTGAAATTATTCATACAAAACAAACATGACTATATAAGAATTTGAAACATTTGTCATTCCGAGTATCTATGATTCCGAATATCAAAGGATTTCATTTATCCAAATTACTAGAAAGTAAATGACCACTTAAAGCTTTATTTATTTATTTGAGATAATCAAATAATAATTAGAGTTATGAATATATTATGCAATCGTAGGAATGTCCAAGAAAGGATCGAAAAAATTGATGGTGTGTTGACGTGTTTGATTGATTGTATTTTAATTTAATTCTATGGTTATGATTTTGATCTAAGGGTGATTGGATTTTGTAGTTGATGAGAGGTGAGGATAAGAGGTAAAAGAGAAAAGAGGAAGTGAAGTGATTTGTAAGTAATAAATATGAAGTTCTTGTTTGGAGACCGATGTTTTAGAAAGAAAATATATTGCAAGCAAGAAAGAAAATATTGCAAAAACCTTGTTTGGGGATAGATGTTTCAAGGGAGATGTTTATTTTATATTACTTTTTTAAAAAATTGTATTCATTGTATAGTTGTACCAATTTATAAATTTAATATATTATATAGTTGAGAATTAAATCAAAATTGATATGATATTTGATAGGATTAGATAATAGGTTTGATAGGAACTTGGAAGAGAGATTGAACAGTAATTCGAGAGGAGTTGTGATGTACTATTATAAACAAACCGAGGTTGGAAAATTCCAACTCCATCCCATTCCTCTCTTCTTTTTTACCACAAAATCTAATTATTTCTAAAAAAATGATATTTAATTTTCATTTTATTTGATAGAAATACTTTTACGTACGGTTTGTGTTCAACGGCCAGAATTTGAACAAAGAAAAGTCCAAGAAAGGGAAATTTAAAACGTCTAATTTCACGCTAGACTTGGATTTTCTTTTCATAAACAAACTTTTTTTTTTTAATGTTTCCTATTGAAACTCACTAGAAAGTTCATATGAAACGATTTCTATATGATATTGGAAATGAATTCAAAACTTTTACTCATTTAAATTTGAAGAAACTTAAAGTATAGAAACAAAAATGATATTTTAACCCTAGAAAAAATATTTCGAATTATTTTTCGTGTTTATATATTTAATTTTCAATTAAAATATGATTTTTTTTTTTAAAAGAATTCAAATAAAAGAAAAACATTCTAAATGAATTTTTTTTTCATTAAAATAAAAATAATTTCATAAATTTTAAACAAAACTTTATAAATCTTCTTTTATTCATTCTTGCATCTCATATGCCAAGGGTTGATTTGATTGTGGGAGCGAAAGAAAAAAAAAAAAAATGAATGAGTTATGAATTAGTAATTTAAAATTGGTTTAGATAAAAAAAAATGGAAGAGAAACCTTATTTAGAGATCGATAGGTGATGAATTTTGAAAAAAAATGTTTAAACTTTTTTATTTTTCATAAACTTTATACAACTATTTCTAGAACATAAAATATCAAATTTCAAAAGTATTCTCTAATATTTCTCTTTAAGTTAGAACATGAAAATACACATGATCAACTAGAAAAAGAAGTGATTGCATGCCTATTGATGGCGTCATATCAAATCGGACATACTGCAAATAAGATGTTGACTACCCCCATATGTCATTGCACAACATGAATTATCATGTAGATTTCACAAATCGTCAAACTATCGTTGATTATGAGATTGAAAAAAATATATCATAAATACGATGCATGATTGTCCCATACGAATCATATAGATTTCACGAATCGTCAAAATTATCGTTATTATGTCGTCGATCATAACATACTGTAAATAAGATGTTGAACAACTCTCGAGTCTATATTATAACCGTTTCTAATTTAGAGATACTCTAATAATATGATAAATTTTGAAAAATGACTAAGATCTTTTAATTTTGATAAATTTTACACAAATATCTATAGTAGGTAAAGTATCAAATCTCAAATAAAAGCTGTACATGACAAAACAGAACATGATAATTGGCACCTTAAACATAGTAAGTCTAAAGTATATACTATTGGTACCAACTCTAAAGTAGATGAAATATATTTATTCTAAAAAAAAATGAGATGGAATATATTTATTCTAAAAAAAAGAAGAAATATAGATGAATTTGGATTAATATTAGGTTAACCTTTGACCTAACCCAATTCATAAAAATTTTATTAATTTAAATTTAACTCAACTCAAAAAAAAAAAAACAATTCCTAAAAAAAAAATCGAAAATATTTTTAATCCAACCCAACCTGTCAAATTGAGTTGAGTTGGTTCGGATTCTTTTATACATCCATAATATCTTATATTACTGTGTGCTATCATATCTTATGCCCCATGATACTATCTTATAGGACCAACTGAGCATAGTTATTTCATAAAAATATAATGATAAAAGAATGTGTTACACAAGAAATATAGTGGGGTACAAAATACTCATGATAAGTAACCATAATAAAGGAGAAACCACACAATCAAGAGCAACCCACCCATCAAAGTGGGAGACTAATGAGTTTAATCAAGACTAAGTCTATTTTTTTTAATTGATAATTGCACGTTAAATATCAAACTAGTTCACACTATAATCACATATTCAATTTTAAAAATTGATATTTGAAATTCATTTTATTTGAGAGACGTAATGTCTTCTATTTATGGTTGGAAGACCTCTCTCCTCACCTATACTTAAACAAAGAAATTAAATATTAAAATGGAACTAAAAAAAATTAATAATAATTAAAATGATGATACATAGTCGACTTACTTAATTCATTACACATTCATTTCCTTTGTACTCCTATATAATTATTCATTAAGTCTTAAAGAAATACAATATTTTACTTTCAAAAAAGAAAAAAAGAAGTACAATATTTCTAATTTTTTTAAAAATAGGCACATGATTTAATATAGGAGACTTTTCAGGAATAATAAAAGAGGAAAGAAATTCAACTTATAAATTAATATTTCAATCAAATTAAACTATTTGCATCAATCAAATTAAATAAAATAAAAGCAATAAGTTAAACTAATTTTGTTACGAATAAAATATTCTTAAAATTATCAAAATTAAAATAAAGATGTTAAAATTTGTTATCTACCATAAAATTTTTGTAATATAAAGTATATAAAATATTTCGATGAACATGGCGTAAATTATTTGACTTGATTCATCCCAATATAATTTCGTTTTGTTCATCCTACATATATTTATAATTTTAAAAAATGAAATACTATGTTTAAGGTTGTGGTGATACATAAATCTTTTTCACATAAAAACAATTTTTTTTTGTTAAATGCTTTTTATTTAGCCTAAATGTTAATAAAAAAAACAATTTGTTCAAATATACCCTCTTTCCTGATTTAAATACTTTCTTCAATAAAGATAAATTCTTTGTGTAAAAGTAAATTTAAATTTCAAAAAGTAAAAACAATTATTAAATAGAGAGTTTGATTTTGGTATTTGATTTTCAAAAATTAAACTTCTATATAAAATTTTCACCTATTAGTTTTCTTGTTTTGTTATCAACTTTTTATTATATTTCAACATTATGAACACAAGACTAAGGCAAAACTATGAAAAATATCCCTTTATCAAATTCATCTCGATGAATTTATTACAAATATCAAGGATCAAACTCATAGCTGTAGAATAGAAATAGATTAACATCAAATCAAATAATAATCGCGCCACCGATTCATTTGATTTATAATTCAAATATGTTTTTAAGGCTTAAAAGAACAAAAATTCCAATGACAATCTGTAGAATTTGACCCTCACAATTTAGTAAAAATATTGTGATTTTTTAAGAAAACATTGATTTTTTTCTTTTCAAATTCTATAATCAATCAAGTAGGATAAACCCTACCTAAACCAGACTCAAATTTGTTACCGTAAAATTAAAATAAATTAATTTGGACATATTCATTCCAACCCCAAAAGTATTGACCGTTTAAATTTAAAGAATGAATAAAGAAAATAATGATTATGAAACATATCCTAAATTATTATTTTCTTAACAAAAAAAAAACAAAATTCAACTTTAAATTCAAAATTCCAAAAACAAAAAAAAGCCGCGTCTATTACACGTCCACGACCACTTGAGGACATAAAAGTAAATAATCGAATTATACAAGTGTATAACCGTCAGAAAGATTTTACCGCCGGCCTTTTGTCAAAAAACAAAAAATTCTGTAAATTCCGCCGGAGCTACAGCCGTCAATGGCTCATTATAACTGAAATCCCACCAAACAAATCCTCCATTTCCTCTCAAATCTCTCTCGCCATAAACTCCGGCAACTTCGCCGGAATGTCTTCGATTTGATTCCACCACTGGGAGATTCTGTAAACGAGAGCAAGGGATGGATTCGCCGACGTCGAAAGGCGGAGGCGATGCCAAAACTCGAATCGCGGCCCGGACTTCGACGATCGAGTCGTTCAAAGGATGTGGAGTGACAGGGATGAGGATCGACAAGGAGGAGTTGCGGAAGAAGCTTCGGATGCCGGAGTACCTTCGCCTTGCTATGCGAGATTCCATCCGCCTGCAGGATCCCGCCGCCGGTGAGAGCCGCCTGCCTGGTTCCGGTACTGTCTCCGGTTCTACCGATGGACCGCCGGAGTCGCCGGTTGTGGTGTTTATTAATCCGCGGAGTGGTGGTCGCCATGGCCATTTGCTCAAGGAGAGGCTTCAGATGTTGATTAGCGATGAACAGGTTTTGCACAAATTCTCTTGTTTTTGTGAATTTTACATGATTAGATATTAGTACACTATATATGCAGCTATGAGAATTTGAAAAATCTTCCATTAGAAGTTGCATTTGGATTGGTGTAGGTTGTCATGTAAGTATTACTTTCTTCTGCTAGGATTGTGGAGTTGACATTTGAGGCTTCTAAAGCATATTTAAGATTCAGAACAATGTTTAAAATAGAGGTTACTGAGGCTTATGCCTTCGAGGCAAGGCCTGAGGTGTACAACTTAATAAATAGATACTGAGCCTAAGTCTCTACCTCTTATAATAATTAGAAGAATCATATTGATATTACTACTTGTAGTACTGAGACTATGAAAACATTGAAGATAAAAAAATTGTAGTTTAAATCAATCATGTTCATGTAATGGTTGTGATGTTTAAGATATCCCTGATAATTTTTGTTCAAGTCGCAATTGATGATGGCAAATTCCTTTTCATAATTGTATGTAGTACTATAATTTTTAGTAATATCTGATCATGATTCATATCAATTTATGAACTTACCCGTGACATTAATTTGTAGACACTTCCAATGTCTTAATTTCTCCGATGTCTCCCAGTGCCTGGCCTAAGGACGGGCATGGTTACTCTGGAAAAAATTTACGATTTGTGAAGTGTTTAATTTGAAGCTTACACCTCAGGAGAGTAAAAGCCTCAAACATGTATTTAAGCCTCTTACAATATTGACTCAGCGAATCTCATGATTGATTGAACATTATATGTAAAGTCTTCTCCACAGTTAATACTTCTAAACGTTGGTCAATAATTTCTGTGCAGGTTTTTGATCTAACAGACGTGAAGCCCCATGAATTTGTCAAGTATGGATTGAGATGCCTCGAGTTATTTGCTGAGCTTGGCGATGCTTGTGCTAAAGAGACTCGTGAGAAGATGAGGGTCATGGTATGGCTAAAGTGAAAAGAAAGTATTTAGTAGATATGAATTGTGATTTATATTGTGAAAACCAAGTGATTTTCTCAATGGGTAACGGAGCAGGTTGCTGGAGGTGATGGTACTGTTGGTTGGGTTCTTGGTTGTCTTTTAGAACTTGAGAAAAAGGGGAGGTTGCCTGTTCCACCAGTAGGAGTAATTCCTCTTGGTACTGGCAATGACTTATCAAGAACCTTTGGCTGGGTGAGTTCTCCTCTCTCGTTAAAATTTTGATCTTGTTTATATACATGTGATAATTCCTTGAGTTGTAAAATTGAATGCTCTTTTCAGGGTGGTTCTTTTCCTTTTGCTTGGAAGTCAGCCATCAAAAGATCCCTAGACAGGGCAACCACTGGTCCGATTCGTAAATTGGATAGGTAATCATGAACTTCGTTTAAAGGGTGATTCTGGTTTCATTTTAAAGTCATTAACATGGTGTGCAGGGGATTGTGAGTTCAGGTTTGTATATGTGAATGTTTTTTGGTAGTAGACTTTTCAGTAAAATTAATGGCTAAGAATGCTTCGTGAAATAATTAGTAAATCTATTTATTGCCCCTCATAAGTCTGAATCTTTGTGATGCAGTTGGCATGTTATTCTATCAGCACCATCTAGTGAAAACGTGGAATTACAATTACCACATTGCATGAAACCTACAGAAGCCCTTGCTCTTGATGAGGTTTGTGCTTTTTTTGAACGTTGTTGTACATTTAGAGGTAGGCACAAGCAAAATATAAAATGCTAATGTTTCAAATGTTTATATATAAATATTCTTATGAAGATTTGTATCTCGGTAGTAGAAGGTTTGTTTCATCATTATTTTTTGTGCGGCTGCAGAGCTTGGAAATTGAGGAGGCATCATCAGAGAAAGCAAGCTGCCACCAAGGAGTATTTTATAACTACTTCAGCATAGGTATCTTAAGCATTTTCGTTTTAAATATTGTGCATACTGCAAGAGATAGATATTTTATGACTTGAACCCATGACGCTTTCATAAATGCTACATCTTGAAGAAACATTACAGACTCAAAACTTTGAAGGATGATGAATTTATTCTGACATTTACGCAAGTGTATAAAAGAGTTTGTAAGCAGGAATTGATTCTACTGTTGAAATTAAAGAGTTTGTATGCAGATATTGATTTTGTTTTTTGTTAATATGAAAGAGGTATATAGGCAGAAAAGAGTTGTAGGAAGGGTCTTTCTGAGGCTGAACAAAGTGGAGGTTCATTGGACCCAGAATTTATCTGTTTTTAATATTAAGCTTATGGACAATCTGAACAAAGTAGAGGATGATGAATTTTGTTAATTTTTCATACCCATGATGCATGATCACTTGTGTGTAAGTGGAACTATTTATTTTGGTCACGCAGGAATGGATGCTCAAGTTGCCTATGGCTTCCACCATCTACGTAATGAAAAACCTTACCTTGCACAAGGTCCAATTTCAAACAAGGTTGGACTGATTATATCTGTCATTTCATTTTTGGGTTTACATTCTTCTTTTCCAACGTCTGTTTTAGTCTTGTTCCCCTTCAACTTCAATGTCATAAAATTTGGTCTGGCAAGACAAGGCTAGAATATCTTGCATTGAGATAAAACATGATATGATTGTGTCATATAGTTACAAAATTACCAGAAATTCGCTGCTCTTTCTTTATCATTTTTTCTTCTTAGCCTCTGAGTCTAGAGTAACCACTAATGGTTGAACTTAAAATTTGTTTGGACTTTTGAGTACTTATTCAATTGATACGAGCCTCCTTTATTATTCACTTTATTTATGAACTATGCCCACAAACAATTAATTCCAGATACACATAAAAATAAAACCTTCTATATGATGAATGAGTTCAACACATCCAAGCTAGAGGAACTCACAACTGTGTCTAGGAGGGTAGCAAAATCTTCCTTGAGCCCGAAGTAGAAAAGTTGAGTGCAGGTGGAGTCTCTAGGAAAATTGAGCGGGATGTTTATCCTTCATTCCTTTGGGATGAAAGTAAAGTCAGGGTAAAAGCACTAAAGGGAGGTTATTCTTTAAGTATCAAAGCTAGAAACACCCACCTTCAAAACTGTAGCAACTACGAAAAAGTTGGTAAATTTATGGAGTTCCTTAAAAAATCTTAATGTAAGGATGAGTTTAACTGATAAATCTTCTTTGACAGCTGATTTATTCTGGCTATAGTTGTGGTCAGGGATGGTTCTTCACGTCTTGCTTTAGTAATCCAAGTTTAAGGTTCGATATTCTTTTGTGAATTTTTTTTTTTGATTTGACAGTTTTCGTAGTAATATTTTGCCTGATTGAGATAGTTTTTTTCCTAAAAGCCTACCAAAGGTCTTAAGTACGAACACTAGGTTTGCAAACCAGATTTTCTAAGCAAATTTTCTGATTGTAGGGGCCTTAAAAACATCCTAAGGATGCATGTCAAAAAGGTCAATTGTTCAGATTGGGAGCAGGTTGTAATCCCCTCAAGGTATCGTGCTCTCTTTTCTTGGCTAACTTTTATTTGTAATGGCATTTTTTCAGTTCATGCGTCGAATATCATATTTATGAAATAATCAGAATATGGTTTATTGAACCCTTTTTTTTGAAGTAATATGATCGTAATTAACAGGGACAGTCACGGATATCAAACATAAAAAAAAAAAATATTGTGATAGCCTAAGTATTGTTGCAGCAGCTTAATTGCTAAGAAGACATTACAAGTATAACCTTGTAATATTTTCTGTGATTTTGTCTGGTGATGAGAAAAGGGAGATTTCAGAGGCATGGTAGTCTAGTCATTCTGATGCATACAATGGTTTGAAGGTTTTTTCTTTCGAAACAGTAATATGATCCAATTAGTTAGTAATTGGTTAAAAGTAGTTAGTTGGTTAGTCTCCTTTGAAAGCTCTATAAATGTACCTATCCATTAATCAATACATCTTACATCTTTGAAGAATTGATTGATTGAGGTGGGACCTTGTGATAGAACTAGATTCTATCATAAGTTGTATTGATTAATGGGTTGGTTACATTTATATAGCCTTCAAAGGAGACTAACCAACTAGCTACTTTAACCAATTATTAACTAATTGGATCATATCAAACAGTGAGAAGCGTTTTTCAATATAGGATTTATGTAGCCAATACCCAATTGCTTGGGATTGAAGTGTGTTGAATCTTATTAAATCACCAATAACCCAAAAGCTTAAGTTGATAATTTTTTAATTTCTACCTTTTTTTTAAAAAATGTTTTTTTTATGCAAAGACTTTAGCTAAAAGATTGAGATAAATTTAATTATATCAACCAACACTCTGACACTCCCTCTCACTTGCTGTTAAATCACCAATCAACCCAAAGTTTAAGTTGATAAGTTGATGTAAGTTTAATAATTATCAACTAACTTTAGGCATTCATCTTATTGTGTGAATCGTTTCTTGCAGTGTCAGATCTCTGGTTGCGTTGAATCTCAACAACTATGGCAGTGGGAGACATCCATGGGGAGATCTGTCTCCAGAGTACATGGAAAAGGTACATAGTTCATTTTCTTTTCTTTACATTATGGCACACCAGTGTGTAACCACTAAGATTGTTTATTTTTCATTGGATTCTATTAGACGACAACAATAATTTGCTATTTTTCTTAACTTGACATTAATTCATGTTCTTGTAAAGTCTCCAAGGGGTGGTACAGTGGTTGAAGACTTGCGCTTTGAGGGTATGCTACCTTCAAGGTCCCAGGTTTGAGACTCAGTTGTATCCCAGGTTTGAGACTCAGTTGTGTCATTACTTCTTCGATGTCTTCCTGCGCCTGACCTAGGGACGGGCGTGGTTACCCTTGTTTAAAAAAAAAAACAATTCCTGTTCTTGTAAATGAATCTATCTCTCTTTCTCTCCCTCTCTGTTACGTCTCAGAGTTCAACACCCGGATTCTGTTATGATATAGAACAAAAGTTCACAAATTTGCTTCTCCTTATATGTTATCGATACTTTTATTATCTTATATTGAAAACTACACTTCTACTTCCAGGAAAGAAATGCTTACTTTTCACTTCTTCATTTTATTTTTAGAAAGGGTTTGTGGCGGCACATGTTGATGATGGCCTTCTAGAAGTGTTTGGTCTAAAGCAAGGATGGCATGCATCCCTTGTTATGGGAGAGCTCATCTCAGCTAAACATATAGTTCAGGTAATGTGATATGACATAATCACCAAATTGTTAGTTAAAACTTCAAGGTTGGAAAAAAACGTCATTTCTCGAAATCGAGTAGAAGGAACGGCTCAAATTGAAATTGTTGGTTAAAATTGTGCTTGCAGGCTGCAGCAATTCGATTTGAACTTCGAGGTGGAGAATGGAAAGATGGATTTCTGCAGATGGATGGAGAGCCATGGAAGCAACCGATGAGCAATGAATTTTCAACTTTTGTCGAAATCAAGAGGGTACCTTCCCAATCACTAATGATCAATGGAGAATAATTTGAGCTATATTGTTGATGCTGCTGATCATATCCAATCACTAATGGTCAATGGAGAATAATTTGAGCTATATTATTGATATTGCTGATCATTTCTTACTGTTAGGATTAACCATTAATGTAAAGCCATCTGTCGGTTGGTCATCCTCTCGAAGGAGTGTAAATTTTTATATTTGTGAATGTCATTGTTTAGGTGTGGGAGAGTCAAGTTAGTTTGCAGAGAACTGCAAATGAGTTGAGATATGGTGTCCAAAGCCTCAAAACATATTTTTATTTGTTTTACTATGTGACATTAGTTTCACGTAGTAAAATGCAAACATAAATGGTAATGTGGAATTCTGATTAATGATCTTTTTCTGTTTCATTCTGTTTATCTCACTATCATTCTTATATCTTATCTTAAATGATAAGTTTAATAATCCTCCTCGATGGTTTAAGGTCCATGCTCTTTTCGGTTTGAAAATTCACGGCGCTCTATCGCTGAGATTTTGGTAAGTTTGTTTTGAATTGGTGGACGAGTATCAATCTTTCTGAGCGTCGAAGTTATGTGCTAATTCGTAGTTTGAAATCTCTGACAAGTTAAGGCTGATCTTTGCTCCTTGATTATACTTTTGAAGGTGACAGAGAACTCAGAATATTTCCAGAAAGTGTGCTCTTCTCGTCGTAGATATAGCTTTATTTCCGAGATTGTGGATTGCCTCGTACTTGCCACATGATATACAAAGTCAATGAAGATGATTTTGTTGGTTTCTTCACTGATATTTTATTCACTGAATAAGAAGTTTTGTGTAGCGTCTATAAGTATACAGATTAGAGTAACGCGGGCTGTCGGGGGAGGCCGCCTCACTCTTGTTCAATCGGTTATCGACAACTTGTCTATTTTTCTGGCACTTATTTCAGTTTACAAATTTATTGAATGTTTGATGCATGCTTTCTTACGGAAAGGTATTGATTCAGCTGATGGAGCTCATCTTGTTCGATGGGATATTGTCGCTCGGTCCAAAAGCAAAGTGGGCTAGGCTATGACAGGTCGAAACTCAGTAAAACGGCCACCTTTAAACAATGGATATTGGCGGTTTATTTTTTCCGGATGGCCGAAGCCTATGGAAGGATATTATCAGTGCAAGACTCACATCTCAAGTAATCTTTCTCCTTTGTAGTTGTATGCGTCTTTTGTTTTGTTTTTATTCTTTGGTTTATCTCATATTGATTATTTATGACCACAAGTTTATAGTTATATAATATTAATTTATAAGTTGCTTTAAAATTTATAATAACTTCTGTTGTCTAACGGGTGGTGCAGTGGTGGAAGACTTGAGCTTTGAGGGTATATGCTCCGTTCAAAGTCCCGGGTTCGAGACTCACCTGTGACAATACTCATTCGATGTTTACAATATCTGGCCAACAGACAACGTGGTTACTTTGTTTCAAAAAAAAAAAAAAATTATAATAACTTCTAGTTACGGGCATACATGGTCTTAATCGGGCTGGGTTAGTGGAATTTTTTGGACTAACTCACTCTTTCTGATTAGTCAATAGCTAGTAAGCTATGAGTTATCTTATTAATTAAACTTACACATTAAACTTACACACATGTATAATATTATTCTTAACCATAGTTGGTAATAATTTGCTTAAACAGGCCTAAATTTGAAACAATTTTTTATTTATACTTTTTTTGAGTGCTAAACATATAAAAATACAGAAACTAAACAACAATTTTCAAACCCATAGTCTTAATAAAAATAAGATACATGCACCCGACAAACAAGAGTGTTATGAAATGGTCTCTCCTGTTTACACTATTTAACTTGATCTTTGTTGCAGTACTTTAAGACCGACATACCTGCAGAAACAAATTTGAATTGGTTAGTTCATGGACATTAAGTAAAACAATTATTTTTTAAGTTTACTAAACTTGAATTAGAACACATTTTCTTGACTAAACAGGTGTTTGGGTTTTATAAGCAACTGGAGACTGTATTAAATAATCTAATGTTCCATCTAAAAACTAATTGAAAAATGAAAGAATATTTCAACTTTGAAATCTAAAACTAAAGGGTATTAAAAAAGCAAACTTGTAAACTTAAAAAAAAAGCAACTCACCGGCCAAGCATCATGAGGGTGGCCATAGGATTAGTTCCGGGCGAGTCGAAGAAAGTGGAGCCATCGACCACACGCAAATTTTCAACCCCGATGACTTTGTAATCACCGTCGACAACTTTTCCGACCAAACATCCTCCATGGTAATGCCAATAAGTAGCCACAGTTTTGTGACAATACTCTTCAACAGAATCATCATCCAACAAATTCTCCGGCAACGGATGCCCTAAAAATTGAAACCCTCTTTTACCCTCCAAATCACTCGTCTTAATCTTCTCCATTGCTTGTGTTTGAAGCAAATCCCCCACTTTTCTCACTCCACTAACACATTTAGCAAGATCCTCGGGACGAGAATAATAATTGAATCTCACAATCGGACTCTTCCTCACATCGGTCGATGAGTTCAGCTGAAGCGATCCCTCGGAATGGACGTCGGAGAATTTTCCGACGAAAAGGGCTAAGCTTTGGAGGAGGGAAGTGGATTGAGGGGGAAGGAGACTGAAAGTTGGTGGAAGTAAGAATGGGGAAGGGCTGGCAAAGGCTTGTATATGGATGTTGGTGTCGAAAGTTCCAACGACTTTTACGGAGGAGGTAGTTAGCTGGAAGGGAAGAACAATGCTGGCACCGAAACGGGGGTTATCGGACATGAATTCGCCGACGTAGGGTTGGTGGAGGACGACGGATAGGTTTAGGGATGAGAGATGAGGTTTTGGGCCAACCCCACTTGCAAGGAGAAGTTGAGGGCTTCCAATGGCGCCTGCGGCTAGAATGATTTCTCCTTTGTCGTGGATGAATGCTGTGTGAAGGTTTCCTTTTGAATCGGAATATGAAACCCCAGTTGCAGTTAAACCTAGAGATTTGAGAATAATGCAGGTGAAAAACAGTGAAGATTGATCAGTGCTTCAATGTTAAAAATGGAACTTTCCCCAAAAAATATATGTTAATGTTGGTTGTGGGTTTGGGTTTAGTTCTTGTTTTGGCTTGAGTTTTGAGATCTTTTTCATTTTGTTTCTATAACTAGATTATATATATATATATATATAATATCGGTAACTTCTTGATTATTAAAATGTGCATGATATCACTAAAATTTTACTCCTTTTTGGCCTAAACTTATCATGTTTATTCAATTAATATAAAAAAAGAGAAAAAAAGTAGGTAGAATAAGTTACTCCAAGTTATTTTGACAAATGATAAAAGGATTGATAGACTAATTCAGAGTAAAGATTGACATATATAAGATTTAATTTATATGTTAAGTTTAACTTTTTGTTTTAAAATATGATATATTTATAGATCATGTCCTCTAAAGAATATTTGTAATTATTTATACATTTGATTTTTTCGACAATAAATGTATTTAAATATATTATATATAAATATTTATCAGTAAAGGTTGTCTTTATAATTTATGATAGTTTTAAAACCACATACATTTTTTTTTTAAAAAAATCTATACATATTTATTTTTAAAATTTTTGAAATATCTAAATACATATGTACACGTGAATAAGATACGAAGTTTTAAGTTTAATATAAATAATAAATGAAATCGAATAAATTTCAAAATAATATTTTATCCATAAGGAAAAAATATATTCAGTTATATTATATTAAAAATATTAAACACTCATAATATTTTTTTAAATCCGTCAAACTTTCATTTTTTTATCACTCTCTTCGTGCCTATCAAATACTAATTTATTCTTACTTTCTTTCATTTTTCCTTTGCTTCAAAGGGTAGGGTCAAACATTCCCTATATTTTTTTAATGCTAAAGGCTAAGAAAATGAGTTTTTTTTTTCAAAAAATGAAATCGAAAAATCAAAATATAGTTAGATTTATAACACTAACCAGAGAAGATGATCCTTTGAACTGTGGCCTTAATTGCAACTTTAAGGTTCTTAGGATTAGCCTTATTGAGAAGCTCAACAGCTCCATGTCTATTTCCTTTCCCATCAAAAATAGAACCTCCAATTTTAGTCCCCGCAATATGCTTCAAACTAAATTCATTGTCAGGAACAACCCCACTTTCCAATAATGCACTTTTAAAAGCTGATTGCCAAGCATTCAAACTTGGCCTAGACACCACTGTCTCTTCAACCCATTCATAAGCCTCCTCCACCATTTCCATGTCCCACTCGACCCCCGCAGTTTCGAAGAACTCTCGATGGCCCCTCGAGTAGAACCCCGCATTCACCATGGTCCCTCCGCCCAGGACCCGTCCTCTTATGTTCTCTACACCGTCCTCGGAGACGAAGCGTTGGAAGGGGTTTTCCCCATCGTCTTCTGCGGCGAAAGCGTTCAATAGACCTTCTTCGTTTAATACCGAGGGATATTTGTTGGGGTCGCTGCCTCGTTCGAGAAGGAGGACCGAGAATTTTGAAGATAGCGTTGCTGCTAATGGGCAGCCTGCTGTTCCTCCTCCTATTATTATGTAATCATATTCTTCTTTTTCTGGTAAGTCCTTGGCATTGTGTACAAGCTTCATGTAGCTTACGTCTAGAAATTAAAAAGAAAAGTTCAAGAATATGTTAAATTATAAATTTAATGTTAAGTATATATCACTTGAATTTAAGTGACCGATTGAATAGAAAAGAAGTTGAAAAAAAAAAAAATTCTTATTTTTTATTTATCATTTTACAACTTAAAGAAAATGAAAGAAAGATCTCTAATTTATACATCATATCATAATTCTTCAAAAAAATAGAATTTTACACCACCTAATAATATTGGAGATGTTGTCTACTTGTTTTCCCATAATTTATTTTAGAGTTTGTTGAAATTAGAACTAATTAACATCAACAAATAACTTTACTTACGTAATTCACTAGCTAATTATAAATAACAAAGACTATTTTTGTAAGTTTATCACACAAAAATGATTAAATTCTAACTTATCCAAAAGAATAACAACTATCAATGAGCCCTAATAACTAGCTAATATAAATGACAATGACTATTCAAAATAATAAGAACAATAAAAGGATAAATTTTGAAATACTTTAAGATTGATATTTATTGAATAAATTTTAATGGGTGATTTTGGATGTATAATAAAAAAGAGCAAAATATTGTTATGTATAGTAGAAAATCAAAAATAATTCATTTACACTAGAAAATTCAATTAAAATTCTATCACTGATTCAAGTTCTATTAGTAATAGAAATCAATTAGGGATAAACTCATGCTGAGTTCTATCACTGATAAAAAAATTATATTCTACTATGAGTTGAGTTCTATCACTTATAAAATTCAATCAATAATAGACTCATTCTATTATTGGTTAAGTTTTATCGTTGATAGAAAATTATATGCTATAAATGAAAAATTGTGCTGCAAATATAATATAAAAGGTAGAATGTGGAGTTGATGATAAATTTTCCTAACCGTTAAAAATGGTTAATTAATTGTGACGACATGGTATCAGAAAAAGAGATCTTACGTTGATCGGGGATTATGTGTGAAGAGAAGACTCCCAATTGAAAGATAGAAAGGAGGATAAGTAAGAGAATAGTAGCCATAGAGTGTTCCATGGTTATTAGAAACAATATGTGGGAATACAAGTTTGTTCATTTTAGTTTGCAACCATTGGTCTTTATATAAAAAAAATGGCTGACTCTTAATTTGTATGCTATCAAATATTTGGATGCTATTAAATGTTTGGTCAAATTTAACCATCGTATATTATTTTTTTATTATTCTAGTCTTTTCTAGTGTGCCACCCTACCGACCTTTCAAATGTATATATTTCTATTTAGAATTAAGTTTGGTTTTCAAAAATGAAATTATTTCACATTTTCATCATCCAAAATAAATTATGATTCTTCTGCTGCAATGCAATGATTTTATATGTGAATCTACTATTCCTCTTTGAATTAGAGTGATTTTATTTGATAATAATAGTTCTTTTAATGCAATGATTTTATTTGATTCTTCTGCTGCAATGCAATGATTTTATTTAGGAAATTTAAATTTTCTAAATTCTATTTTATTAAAATTAACATAAACCAACACATATATACTTGTATCTACCTTTACTCGCACTATTGTAAAATGAAAAGTTACAGTGAAATTTACTTTAAAACAGCTTTATACTTTGTTAAAATATTGCAAGTAAAAAACATTGATTTATTTATTATTATTTTCTATAATAGGTTGAAGGATTAGAACTACAAAAACTTGTTGATCGTTAATATATGTATTTTTAAATGTTTGAAAAAACATTGTTTGACATATTTAGATAGGATTTAACATAGGAGTTATATTGAAGAGTTATATTGAGTAGTTTAAAATTGGATGTAGTTAAAATGAGTAGTTATTTTTAGTAATAAAAAAAGAAATGATTAAAAATGAATTATTTTAATTGATTTAAAATGAATAATTAAAAACGTGTGGCTAAAAATGATTGGATAATTATAAATGAATGATTAGAAATGAGAATTAATTTTAAAAGTAGAAACGAGAAAAAATTAGTAAAAACTCGTTTAAATATAAATTTTTTAGAAGACAAACTAGACTCTAAACCCTAAATATGCCAAACAGCCCCTGAAGGCATGCAAAGGAACAAGTCGAAGAAATTACCCCATAGAGAAAGACTATTAGTAAATTTCTTATCATCCCAATGGAGACATATCAAATGGAATCATTAATAAATTTCTTATCATCTTTACACCAAAAGTCCTAATTATAATCAATAATAAAGTTAGAGACATGTGAATGGAAGATAGAAACAATGTCATTTTTGTTCCTGTGTGGTTTGAATTTTGTTCTTTCCATAAAATTTAGAATGTGCCTGTCTATGATTTATTTATTTATTTTTGTTAACTTTTAAAAAAATCAATCTCATTAGTATTTTCTATTATAAAATTTATAAATACTTTTATAATGGTATTTTGACAAAAAAATTTATTATCAAACTTTATAAGAACTAATTTTAAATTAAAATTGAAATTAAAAAATTCTGAATGAAAATTGAAAAAACTCAAGAGTAAATGATCAAAATAGTATTTTATTTATAATGAATTATTAAATTCTGATACAATTAAAGTTTGCTTCAAAATTATTATAGATATGAAATTTATATGGATTGAAATGCTTAAAGTTTAATGACTAATATGAAAAAAATGTAGATTAAAATAATATTTTAACCGATAATAATCTAACGCTAAAGAACCATCTAAATAATGATTACTCAATTTATTAATATTAGATAATTGAATTTATTTGTCAAATAAAAAAGTTAGCATTATTTAAATAAATTAGATATTAAAAAAATTCAAAAACAAAATAATTACCTAAGATAAAATGAAAAATATTTATAAAAATAATAAATTATGTACAAATGAAACACCAATTATATATTATAAAAATATTCATATAAGAAAAAACTTCACACAAAACCCATTTACAAACCATCACATACTCATTTTCAAAATCACTCAAAATAACCTTTATTAAGAGACGACAAATTTAACGGCGAATGTATACATTGATATGACATTATATTCATATTTTTACTATTTTTTTTTTTTTTTTTTTTTGAACAAAATATTTTTACTTTTAATTTCACCTAAAAGACCTCATATTAATAAAAATATTTATTTTCCCTTATCAATTTAATATCAACCCTTTATTTAATCAACCTTGGATTACTACCCTTTACGTCTATTCTTGAAAACCTTTTATTTCCAACCCTTCATTGAACTTGTCATGCAATTATTCATGTATGCATCTCAGAGTCTTTGGTGTATCTTCTTTTCTTTTATTAATAATATTGGAAGAGACTGGAAAGACAATTCAAATGAATTGATATATTTTAGTTAGTTGATCTTTCTAATTTGATATTTTTATATAGAGAGTGACATGAGATGCTAGACATATTAAGACTGAGTCTTAAAATGTTTGTTATACGTATGTTTCGATTTTATGTTTTTTTATTAGCAGCGCCCCCTTTATCATATTAGGATTTTAACACGGCGTTGCACGTGATAATTTTTAAAATAATAAATTTTTTCCTACATTTTTGTACTAAATTTAAATCATCAAATAATATTTTCAATCTAATATTGAATTTTATAACCATTTTTTCACGTTGGTTAAATTATTAAAATTCACATTTATGTTAAAAAACAGTTAATATTTTATTGTTAACTTAAAAAATAATAGATGTTATTATTTAAAAGAAACTTAATAAAATTTATCGCATTAAAATTAAATTTTATCTCTGATTTTTAAAAATTGATGCTATTTTAGTTTTTTCTCAATTTATCTATTAATAGACCAATTACTTTTAATTATAAAATTTATAAGAGTTATATTATTATTATAATTATAAATATAAATAAGCAAATGATAATAACATTTATGAACTTACCTTTAACCTCAAATGATAATTTTATCATTCTTCAAAAAAAAAAATCCAGATATCCAAGTAAACAATTAAGCAACACAATATCCCTACAAAAATTATCCCAACAAAAGAAAAGTTAGATGAAAGTTAAGGTAAATAATCCAACCAAAATAAGATAACTAAATTTTTTATTATAAAACAAAAAATCAAACAGAAACCAAGAAAGATAACTCCAACAAAAAAAAAGTTTTAAATTATGTGTTTGTAAACCAAATATAAAAAACCATATATTTATATATAGTAGAAAATCATTGTTACCAAACTTTTGAAACTGAAAGAGTTCATGCACTTTAACCTCAGGCGATAATTTTATCATTCTTCACACTTTTTTTTAGATCTTCAAGTCTTTTTAAAAGACAACAATTATGCAAAAAAAGATCCCTACAAAAATTATTGCAACAAAAGAAAAATTAGATGAAAGTTAAGCTAAATAATCTAACAAAAATAAGATAACTTATTATAAAACAAAAAACATAAAAAACAAAGAAAAGTAAATTCAAGCAAACAGAGAGTGTTTTTGTAAACAAAATGTTTGAGAACTATTTATAAGATTAGAAAATTCAATTTATTATTTTAATTAGAATATAAAATGTCAAATAAAATCCATATGAGATTGGATAAAAATATCTTATTTTCAACGTTATAAAGATGATGAAAATTTAAATAATATTGTAAATATCTCCATTTGATTTTTGAAATCTCTTATCTTCTAACTTAATCATAAAATCTATGAGATTTGATAAAAAATATCTTATCTTCTCCAGATGAAAATGTAAATGATAGTGTAAATATCGTTATTTGCATTTAATTTTTTTTTATATTCCAATAGAAGACAGGTTTGTAATTTAAAGTATGCCTTAAACGTTAAATTGAAATTCTAATATTTTAAAATCTTTGGTTCCACCTTATTTCCCAAATAAGAAAAATATGTATTCAATCTAATTATTTTTATTTATAATAAAGAATTAAAATACTCGAACTACAAATGTTCTAATTGTGCATAAATTCAGTAGTGTAATCGTGTCGTTGTGGAAATTTAATTATGTGCAGTATAAACTAGTATAACAAGAGGTTTTATTTCTATTTAATTAGTAAGAAAATCATGATGCCAACTGTTATGGAATGGGCTTTAGAAAATGTACAAAAAAAAAAAAAAAGCTATTCTAGAAGCTCACCGTTATGGAGGTGTTTGACTGCAGGTGAGATGAGATAAGATGAGATGAAATGTTGATAACATAAAATATTGTTTGGGGTGAGATGAAATGACAGAAAAACTTTGTTTGGGTGGAGGAAACATGAGATGAGATGTTAAGATATGTTTTTTTATAAAAAAAATCTGTTCTTATTATTTTTTTAACAATAAAATTGTTCTTTTTCATTTTTTTTAAAAAATAATTATTCTCAAATATTTAGCTGTTAATATAATAAGTATGTAAATATAACTACTATCATAAATAAAATGAAAGTAATATAAATTTAATATTAAGCACCCTTAATCATATTAATATTTTTATTAAAAAAAAACTTAGTTTCAATCATATTATGTACGACATAATAACCATGAGGTTAAAAGTTTCTAATCTTTCATACTTAAATATTGTTTAATTAAAAAAAAAAATTTATGAGGAAAAAAAATTTCACCCCACCAAAATAAAATTCGACAAATCTAAAATATTTGTACATCGTTAATAACTTTTTTTTAAAAGATTTGTTAGACTTAAATAATAATAAAAATTAAAAAATACCAAGATTCTATTCATTAAAAAATAAAAATAAAACAATTTGGTTAAATTAGTCATTGTAAAATCTTGATAGCAATTTTTATTTTATTTAAAAAAAGTATTTTCTTATACCTTTTATGCATTCATATTCATATTCATAATTACTAGATGTCAAAAAATTGTTAATAAAATACACTAATTAATAGGTAATAATAAAGTAAATATATTTATCCTATTAGTCATTGATCCTAGAGGAACCATAAACACCTCTAAATTTTTTTATTTATTTTTTTTTGTAGTTAAAAGAGAACTCGGTCACATTTTGATAATAATGATTACATTGAAGTAATAAAATATCCCTCAAATTTTGAAATATATTATTTTTTAAATTAAAAAAATATATCAAACATAAAATAATAAAATAAGTAAATATATATATAAATAAAAAGATAAAAAAAATTTAAATTTAAAAAAAAAAAGAGAAGAGAGAAGATGAGATGAGATGAGATGAGGTGAAGAACACTTTGGACCAAACAAAGTGTTGGGCTTCAACACCTCACCTCATCTCACCTCTCCTTAAAACAAACACCCCATGTGAAGTTAAAAATGACTTTTTATATCAATAAATATATTATAATATAAATACACTTTGAAAATATACCACAAAGATGGTGTTAGAAAAAAATCAATCCAATTAATTTTTTTTTTCCTAATATAGTTCAAATTGGTTCATATAAATTCATCTTTGATTAGGAGGTCTAAAATTCCAATTCATCAAACTATGACATTAGATGTTTTAATTAAAAATCCTCATGTCTTTTTCTTATAATCAAATAGATAAAAATATCATTATCCTCCCTATATTTTAAATTTATTCAATTTTAATATATAAATTTTCAAATATTTAATTTGAGTCCATGCACTAGAAAGAGTTTAAATCTATTTTTAATCAAAATTAGTTCAATAAGAATAGTTATAATTTAAAAAAAAAATTAATATATTTATAAAATTTTTTGATAGAAAAAGCTAATATAATTTCCGAAAAAATTGAATGAAACTGACTATAAAATATGGGAAATAAAAAATAATATTTAAATCTAACAAAAATGAGAATTTTCTTAAACCCCTTTTTACATTAATTTTCAAACCTAATTATTTGAATTCTCTTTCTTTTAAGAGAACACAATTTGATTTGAAATTTATGTAACAACAAATTATCACAATTCAAACCCAAATAGGCTTCTTTACGACAACCACTTAAAAAGAAAGAAATGTGAAATCAATACATTTTTCAATTCAATGCACAGCCGACACAATTTGACAAAAAATAATCTTAAAAAACCAATTTGATAAAAATAGAAGACATTTTTCAACACGAACCTGTAAAAAGGGCTAAATCGTAATTAAGCATAACATCCTTCTATAAATTGACTTTCTTTAATTGTCTCAATATTATCTTACCTAAAGTGTGACTTAGGAGTTAGGATTAAAATCATTTTTGTGTCTAAAGCTAAATAATAAATTTACAAATATGTCATTGATATTATATAAAAATTGTAAAATAAAATAGTAATAGTTGTTTGTCTAAAAAAAAAAAAAGGTAATAGTTGTAAAGATCATAATTTAAAGAGTTGGAAGTTATAAAATCAGGCCACACTCACCCAGATAAGGTACGCATCTTTTGTTTTATTATTTTTTTTTATATTTTAAATACAAAATTAAAAATACACCATACGATTAATGTTAATGTTAGAATATGACCTTTTCTCTCTTACAACTATATATGCAGAACAATCTTTTTGTTTTCTTTCAAATGTTTTGAATATTTTTATCTCTTAGGTGAATTAAAGCGGTAGTTTAACTTTATTTTCCTTCTTTTGTTCATTTATATTTTTTCCCACATAGAAGGTACAATTGCTTTTGGTTAAACGAGAGTTAAATACAGATTTTTAGGATTGAACTCGTGATCATAAAGTTGAACTGGATTACCACCAAACAATGAAACCATCAGGCCACCAATCCTTTCGATTATTATCATTTGAAGTTAAGTGCACATATATTTCAAATTAGTTTTAAGTATGATTTCTCACGTATGTATTCAGTTTTTATTACAATGGTAGTAATATGAAATTTATCTATGCTATATTCATTTTCATAACTTATTTGTAGAACGGAAAAACAAAGATGAAGAATAAATTCTTCATTTCCATCTCGATTTAGCATGAAGGGAATTTTCTCTCTCCAATCTTATCCATTTTCAGCTTAAACAAAGGATTCATCACATTGTTAGGGACGCGTCCCCATGGGGCCTTAACCCCATGGGTGTAAAGACCAAGAAAAACCTAAGGAATAATTACAAAAGAGGTTTGAAACCGAAGCCCCAAAAAAAAAAAAACCTACACCCCAATCCAAACAGACCCCTTCTTCTCCAAAACCCTCTCTCTTCCTCTCTATTAAATGAACCCATAGCTTATTTTGTAGATATACGAAGTTAAAGAGTTCCGTTTGTAAATTCGAGACTAATTCTGTGCTCAAGAATAATAGAACTTTCCGAAAAGGTATGATACGCTCTATTCACCTACAATTTATTCAAGCAACTAAAACTTTAAATCCGTACATTCTTTTGTAGATCATCTATGGAGCTAGAGAGTTCCCTTTGCAAATACTAGACCAGATTTGTGCTCAGGAGGAAAAGAGCTTTCAAGAAAGGTATGGCATAACCCCTTTTCACGTCAAATGCACTAGCGGCGTGCTCTAACGAGAAATTTTATCTCGAGCCTTGTCTTCTCAATTTTTCGTCCCAAGTCTTTTTTTTTGGTAGTTTTAGGTTATTCTGAGACCTTGAGCTTGTTATTTTCTTTGTTTTACTTATTTATGCCCTAAAGTTACTATTCGATTTTTAGGACTGATTCTATAGCTTGTTCGAGGTTAGCTTGGCAATTTCAAATGTAAATTTTTTGGTACGACCAAGGTAAGGACTCTTTGCCCCTGTTCTTGGCTTATGGTTAATAATCTGTATATTTGTTTCCTAGAATCGTGTGTGTATTGTTGTTGTTCTGAATTCATGATTGCTTGTGTAATAGCATGTTATGTGTTTGCAGTTAGAACTAGCCTAGTATTACTATTTTCGTTGTTGTTGGATCTCATGCCACGATATTCCATATTGAACTAGTCTGACAATGTCCGTTCCATCGGGGACGAGTTGATCCGGCTTTCCATTGGGAATTTGTGACGAAGGTATCGTCAACGGTACAAATACTGTCGGCAAAGACTATTTTTGCTGATGGCCAAAATGACCGTCGCAAAATCATGGTATTCGTGACGACATCTTCAACATCGTCAAGAAAGATTTTAAATTCCCCCAAAATTCGTTTTGGGGGAATTATTTTCGAGTTTCGCTGACGGCAAGTTGAAGTCGTCAGCAAAAGTAGGAATAGTCTACAACATTTAGCCGTTAGCAAAAGTAAAAAAAAAAAAAAAATTAAAACAGTTGAAACACCTCATAAAAACCTAAATCTAACATTTTCTTCTCTCGTTCTCAAAAAGCCCAGCCCTCTACATGCTTGCTGCCGCCCCTCAACGATTGCTGCCACCCCTCAACGATTGCTGCCACCAAACCCACAGCCGCCACCGCCGCCAACGCATACCACCGTCGCCCAACTCACGCCTGTTGCCGTCCAACCCACGCCGCCATCGCCGACTCCGTCCGCCACTTTAGAGGTCATTTTTAAAATTTAAAATCTACTTTAAATTTGTTTATTGTTCATTTAAATATTGTTAGATCTAAGTATATGGTTAGGTTTTTGTTAGATTTAAGTTTATTGTTAAGTTTTTTATTAGGTTTTTGTTAGATTTTCAATTATGTTAGTATGTTATCTTGAAATATTTTGTAGGTATTTAGTTTTTCTTTTATTATTATTTTTTTAATTTTATGTTCTTTTGGATTGAAACCTAAAGTAACCTAAATGCTTAGATTAGTTTTGCTATATTTAAGTGTATATGATTAAGCTTTTATATTGTAAGGTTTTCAAGATGAAGAGTTTTGTTAAATATAATTTTAATTTAGGTTTGATTTAAGTTTTTAATTTAGGAGACTTAGAAATATTGACTTGAATTGTTAAGATTAATTTAATGGAGTTTATATTAGTTATGTCATATTGATTTGTTAAGATTAATTTTCATTAAGTTTAGTTATATAAATTAGATACTTCTATTAATTCATTTCTATTAGTTTGTTTTTTTTAATTATTCATTTATGGTTTTTCTATATTAGTTTTGTTAAATATAATTTCAATTTAGTTTGTCTTTGGTGATGTATGCTTTGTTTTAATTTGGTTATAAATTACATAATACTATTAGTATCATGACTCTTTTCTATTTTTTTTAGAATTGATCAAATATGTCTCATTTTTGTAAAAAATTTCATTTGGGTTGTGATGCCATTTAGGTTGATGTCTTTGCCTTGGTGTTCTTTTATTGGTTTAATCATTTTTTTTTTAATTTTGAATTTTTGATTACTTTGATGCCCTTTAGATTAGTTTGGTTAGAAGAGGAGGCACGTCGCCAAGAAGAAGAGACACGTCGAATAATACTTGAAGAGGAATAGACAAGATCGAATGAAAAGATAGCAAATCTCAAAGCTCTGATCTAATTAATGATGCGTCACCAAGGCAGATCACAAGCAGGACCATCTAGCTAGGCATGTAGTTAGTTAAAGAAAATGTTTCAATGCACGTAGTTATGAATTAGAATGTTTGAATACGTTAATATAATTTTTAAAATTGTGATATTATTATGACTATCCTGCAACAAAGGTAGTTATATGCGTATATTTTTAGTTACTTTTAAATTTTGGGAATCTTGTAGTTACGTAGTTATGCTCCCCAATTTTTGCTTTCATGTTTTTTGAATTGTAATATTTAAATGATAGAGTTGAAAATAGTTGACTAATATTTGTTTTCCTTTCTTATTAGGTGAAATTGTTCTTTTTGGTGCATGGATTTGTAAGTGTTGAAACTTTATTTTGGAAGCACTTTTGTCTTTTGATTAACATTTGCACAAGGGATTTTGTAAGATTGAAGACTTTGTTGAAGTTACTTTTGTTTTTAAATTGTAAGTGTAAAACTTTTATTAATATTTTTTTTGTATTAAGGATTTTGTATGTGTTATTATTTTGGATAAAATTAATATTTATATGATTTGTATGAATTCATATTAAATAACAAGTATATGCAAAATAGGTATGAAGATGAATTAGAAATTAAAATATGAAACCAAATTATAAAAAAAGAAAATTAAAAATCGGAATTGCCGACGGAACAATGCCGTCACAAAAGGCTTGAATTGGTGACGTTAGAAATGCCGTCACAAAAGATAGGTATTGATGACGGCAAAAATGTCGTCACAAAAGGTAGGTATTGATGACGACATTTTTGCCATCACAAAAGGCAGGCATTGCTGACGGTCCGTTGCTGCCGTTGACGATTCCTTCCCCGACACAGTTTTCCCAACGAATGTGTTGACAGCAGTATTGCCATCGGCAATACCTTTCGAGATGGAAAATGAACAATTTGTGATGTTTTTTGCCATCGACAATTCTAATGATTCTTGTAGTAACACACGCGTGAGTATAACAAACGATAGTGATTCAATAAGCCTCTTGGAGCTTGTTGCACCATGATAATTAGGAAAGTAAATTTTAAGAGATGAAACTCACTCATTTCTAATTTAAGAAAGTCGAGAAGTTGTCCGGTTAATGGCTGGTTTTGTGTCTTAAACAAAGACTGTTCCCCTCTCCCTGGCAAAAGATGACTTTTAAGTTATGGTGGAAGCATAAATCGTTTGTTCGTAGAAAATCAATGATACTTTAAGAAAAAGAAATAATACAAGGGTGCATCAACATTTAACAAAATTTTAGTATTACTAACTCTAGAAAGATCAATTAACACATTATTGATTATATTTATTGACATAACTTGTTTTTTTTCAATATATAAGGGGTTTGAGGTATGAGTCTCGTTGATTGATACTCTTGCCAAAGAATAAGGAAATTAATAGTAAGGATGGTCTAGTTTTCGGAAAATAAACCACCAAATGTCTAGAAAGAAATTTTTATTCCCCATCTATATCCTGCGATTTCATCTAAAAAATAATCAATATTTTTATTAAAAAAAATCCTATAAAAAAGGCTACATTTTAGGAGATCTTTATTTCATATAAACAATATTTTTATTTAGAAAATCTTGTACATGATTCTATGTTTTAGGTTTATTTTTATTTATTTTATTTTTTTAATTGAATCTTAATCTAACTAACCTACGACCTATTCCTTTTAATTTTTAAAAAATTAAACTAACCATTTTTGTCCTACCGCCAACATTTAAAATGTGCAAATTGTAGGTAAAAATAAGATTTTCTATCTAACTAATGTCTAAGCTACATTTTAGGATCCCTTTTTAAAAATTAGACTAACGTCTAAGCTACATTTTAGGATCCCTTTTTAAAAATTAGACTTTTATTTAACCAACCAACGTATCTCTCCTATTTAGTTGCAATTCTATTAATTTGTGCAAAATCTCTACCGTGAACAGAGGCAAATAACCGATTCCCTTTGCCAAATCACTCCGGTCGATCTAGTAGAAGTTTGGAATTTCACGTTCTCCTATTCAACTTCGACCCCTCTACAATTTACATCCAATGTTGAAGATCACAATTATATGATCTTCTAAATCCAATCAAATCACTCCGGCCGATCCAGTCAAAGTTTGAAATTCCACGTTCTCCTACTCCATAATCTACATCCAATATAGAAGATCACAATTATACAGGGTTTTGATTGCACAACAATGGAGGTCACGTCGATCGTAATCATCTTTAATGGAGACTAGGTTAAAAGAGATATCTACATCCATTATAAGACAACGACGACTATTAGCCAGCTTAACGATTTAGTTGCTATTGCGCTTGAAGTAGTGTACGTGAATTAATAAAGTAGGTTAAGAATACCCATGGGTAACTATAAGTTACTATAGAGCCACGAAGGGCAAGGAGTTAACGCTTCAAGCCATGAGAGGCAAACCAGAAGACTCATCTGCTTTCCTCTCGAGTTTTGTTGCCAAAATCATCGAGAAAAATCCAAATAATTAATGATACAGTAGTCTCTAGGCCTCGTAATATGTGAGAATTTGTACTTTTAAGTCATTGGTTATACGGGTGTATACCTCATGTTTTCACTCGTGCACATTTTACAACCGAATGGACGTGATTTTTCTATGTAGGTAGCTATACAACACATCAGGTGGACGACGATGACCTATTTATTCGTATGTAGGCCGCTATACTTCTATTATGCCACAATTATGTAGGTCGCTATACCCCAGCCACAATATACATTTAATTTCATTTTAAAAAAAAAAATCATTTTTAAATTTTATATTTCAAATCTTCAACCAGTATATTTCGATTTATGAGGTTATAACGGTTAGTTAGTTGAAATCAATAATAAAAATATTAAACATTTAAAATACAAATAAATAAAATGATACAAATATCATTCATTTAATTATAAAATTTCAAAATAATAAATTTATAATAAATTTAAATGAAATTAGATATTTGATATTTTATTTTTAAAAACCTAGACATTTACCTAATTCCGTGAAAGAATAATTTCTTTTACTCAGCGCCAACAATATCTCACGTGTGTGGGCCTTCACGTCCTTTTCCTCAATAAATGAAAATAAAGTGACTTTTCAATATTTACTCATTTTATGACAAATAACTAAGACCATGGATTGGATTCGAGCAACCATTTATAAAACTTGAGAATATATTACCTTTATTTGGGTATTATGGTTGACTGTATTGGTCGCGCCTTGTTATCTTATTTGATAGTAATTTATTTCAATTCTCTGGTCCTAATTTTAATCTTTAAAATCGGTATTTGATTCTCATATTATTTGAAAGTCGTAATACGCAATTTTTGTAATCGTGTCGAACTGAACTACAATAAAATGAACTTGCCACCAACTTTTTTAAAAAATATCCTACATTATGAATTTTGTGTCAACACTACCTTTCATTTTGAAAAGTTTTAAAATTATCCTTAGGAGACGTTTGGCCTGCCGGGAAGGGAAGGGAAGTGTTCCTTCCCGGCGTTTGGCCCACTGTGAAATTTAAACTTGGCCAATTTATTTTAATCAGGCGCATGGGGTCCACGCTCCAGAATTATCCTATCGCGTGCTCGTTTCTCTCTCTTTTTTTAATTTTTTTTAATTTTATTTTAATATCAAAGCTGCCGTATACCTTTTTGTTTTTCTTTTGTTTTTTTCATTCAATTTTCTCTACTTTTTTTCTACTTTGTTTTGTATATTTCACTTTTTCTTTTTTTTTTAGATATGTGAGGTATAATTTTAATTTTAATTTCAAATTAAACTTTTTTTCTTGGTATACTTTTTAGTTATTTATTTATTATTAATTTTTTAGAATTAATTTTTTATTTTAGTTATGTATATAGTTTTTTTTTATAATTAAATGTTTTCTTCCTTCAATATATTAAGAAAGAAAAATTCAAATTAACAGATTATATTATATATATTTTTTCTTTTAAAATGCAATATTTATCAATTTTTAATAGATCATATATTTAAATCATTTAGATTATATATTTAAAATTTATTATATCTTTAAAACATCTTATATATTTAAAATTTATAATTTTTATTACTACACAATTAAACTATTTAAATTTTGAAGGAATTTTCAAAAATATAAATATTACTGAAATAATTAAATGATTTAAATTTTTATTTTTTATTCTAATTCGTCTTGCTTGAGTTTTTAAACTTAACTTTTGTTTATAAATATTAATAAATAATTTTTTTTAAAATTTTATTGGATGAATATTATATTAAAAATATATATTTTTTAAATATTCCTTCTCAACTCATCCCACCAAACACCAATTAACTATCACATCAATTTTCTTCTCATCTCACCAAACACCAATTTACTCTCACTTCCTTTCCATTCCATTCCTTTCCTTTCCTTTTCCTTTCCACCCTAACCAAACAAGCCCTTAATTTTAATAAACATATTAAGAATATCCTTGTTCGTTAAATTGATGGAAAATAGTAAAATTTTGTTTTAAAAAATATCTCTCAACTTTGTAAAAGTTAAAAATTGATGTGCAGCTAGTTATTTTTTAATTCATCCAAACATATTAATGGTATATTTTTCTTTGTCTTTGAAGATTTACGATGGATGTTATGGTCAATAATTTTAAATTTTTATGATTTTTTTTTTTAGATTGACAATTTTGTTGTGTCATCACTTCCTTTCATTTTGAAAAGTTGTAAAATTATCCTTAACTTTAATAAATGTGTTAAGAATAAGTATTCGCTAAATTTAGATGAAAACTCTTAAAATTTTAAAAATATCTTTGAATTTTGAAAAATTTAAAAATTAGTATGTTCTTAGCTATTTTTGAATTCATCCCAACAATAAATTAATTATTTTTTTTGAAGATACATGAGATGTTATGATCATTAATTTTAAATTTTTATGATTTTTTTTTAAATTGACATTTTTAAAGTAAGATATTTTTGAAATTTTTTCAAAATCAAAGAAAAGATTAATGCTTTCCATCAAAGTCAAAGCCAATTATTGTATTTTTGGGATGTTTATTAAAGTTTAAGATTTTATAAACCCCATACGTCAAAGAGTATATTTGATAATTTAGTCTCTTTGAAGTCTTTAAATTTATTTTGGATAAAGAAATAGCCTAATACTTTCCCAAAAATGTAATGCTTTATTTGGAAAAATAGTACATTTTAAAAAATGGCACCACCCAAGAGAAGACTAGATTATTGGCATATGGATCAAATTATTCTCCTTTAGTTAAAGCTTGCTTTTAAAACTACATCAAAACAGTAATCTTGGATTGGAGAAAACACATCTTTTACGGTGGCAACAATTTACGCCAATTTGTATGTACCAACACTTGATGCAATTATTTGGGAACATCAATTTGAAGGCAATTAAATTGGAGTACTTCTCGTTGGAGATGAATAAATGAAATAATTAATGTGTTGTTGACTATTATGATGATGGGGTCAGAAGGTATAGTGACTATGGATAAGATGAGGGGATGATAATCATATCGATCTATCTATGCTATCATCAGTCGGTGAGTTTTTCTTTGATAGAAACATTAGAGATGTAGAGCATTTAGTGAAGTTTAAGATTTGGACATTATTCTCCCTTTTTCTCTCATTTATTTGTGTGAGTAATAAAATTTGGTTTTTGATTCGATAGTGGAGTAAGGAATTTCCCGAACCACTATATATCTTGTCTCCTCCTGCTCTATTTACTCAATTATATTTTATTTTCTTTATTGATTTCTTATCAAATATATTTATGGTTTTAGATTAAATTGCTAACATCAACCATCATCTTTAATCACTATTTTATTATTATTATTATTATTAATCTTCCCATAATCGAGTAAGTTTTCACCCTTGTTGCAACAAAAACGAATATGAATTCCATTTTTCACCAAGAAAGTGGGTTGATGGGAGGGTTCAAGCTCCAACCAACATTAGGGCATCGATTAAACATAACTCTTTGATGGAAATAAAGTTAAAAAGACATGTTTGGTTTTTGGGAAGTTGAGTAGGAGAGAAAGAATTAAATGATTTAAATCTGGTGTTTGAATGACCGGGTGCAAAAAACCCTTGCTTCAATAAGACTGTTTGTAAGAGCAATGACAGGGAAATAAGGTTGTTTGTAAAAATGATTGCAAGAAAATTTTGTTTGGATAAGATTATTTGGAGAAAGGGTTTAGGATAAAAGGTTGTTTTAAAGTGTGGTTGTAGAAAAATTTTGTTTGTATAAAGTTGTTAGTACGAGGAATTGAAATGTTGAGTCGAGGGAAATGCTTTCTAGTCTAAACAAATATCACTACAAGAAAAACGGTCTTTGCCGACGGCAAATAACGTCGCCTAAGACCAAAAAACCGTCGCATAAGGCTTATGAGACGGTAAACAAACCGTCGCCCAAAACGTCGGCAAAACCGCGTCGGAAGAGCCTTAGCCGACGTTTTTGCGACACCGTCGTCAATTCGGACTTTGTACGACGGTGTTCTAAAACGTCGGTCATTATATACTTTGGCGACGGTCTAAAAAACGTCGGCTAAGGTATTTTGACCGACGTTTTAGAACCGTCGCATAAAATACATTTTATACGACGTTTTATTAAAACGTCGGATAAGGGTATATTTTGGTTTTTTTTTATATAATTTTATTTATCTTTTTTTTTGTGTGCGCATATGATATTACTATTGAAGCAGAAAACAAGTTAAAGGTAAACTAAATCACATCTAATAGAAATTGCGAAATTTATAATACAACCTCTTATAACAAAATACAAAGTAGCACAATACAAAGTTTTTAAAAAGTAGCACAATACAAAGTTCTTAAAAAGTAGCACAATACAAAAGATCTTAAAAAGGTTCAATCCGGACATCGTGTCTCCTTTTCCTAAACCAAAGTCCGTGACGTCATCGAAAAAATGAAATGAACCATGAGTTAGCTAATAAAAATTAAAGGAAATTATACTCATATAAAAGAAAATTTGAATTTTCGGCAGCATAATAGCACCCCTATGACTAACAAAAAATAAATTACACCTGTTTTAACCATGAAAATCATATAGTCTACATTATTATGGCTACCTTTGCTGCAGGGTAGCCATAGTTGACATAAAATATGCATAAATGTAGAGATTTAATTAATTACCTAAGTGTAACGTCACGTTCTTGCTTTCTTGAATGACTCCATCATCTCTCGAAGCTGGTTCATGCCTTCGCGAGTTTCTTCTTGAGACTTCATTAGTTCCTCGCGAGTCAAGGTGAGCTCTTTTTCTAATTTTGCCCTCTACTCTCTTTCAAAATCCAACTGTTCTTGAAATTGTAACTCACGCTGAGAAGGCATGGATTCACTAGCACTGGAACTTGATGAGGACACCCTTTTTCCTCTCGCAGCAGACCGAACCTCATAAGAAACCCGACCTAGGCCCTTTATGCTATCTCCCCTAATACCTAAAACTCTGCCAGTGATCTCTAACTCGTCGTATGGGAGTTCAGCGGCAATTGCCGTCGTTCTAATCTCTATCATTTGTTCCTATACAAAAATTAAACATACATTAGTATCAAGATAAAATTTGAATGAATAAAGCAAAATCAACACACTTACATAAGCTTCCTCAGAGTTCTTGTCGACCCATCCAGTCTGTTCCTTGAAGTGTGTTTCTTTGAATAGGTCGATGTACCCCATAAGCTGACCATCCCTCTTTCTCTAGAAACATAAAATAAAGTCGTTAGTATATTGTACGAATCGTTCGCAATAAAGTATTACACAATAAAGTATTACCTGTTCCCGTATAGTCAAAAAAGAATTACTCCCAGCCACGTGATGGTATTGAACATGAGATCTACTCTCCTCAGCCTTCGTTGACTTTGATTTGAAATTTGGGTCCTCCCATTTATTGCACAAATATTCCCAATCAACTGGATCCGTTATGGAAGTATGTGGGTTCGATCGTCGAACCGCAGGATCCAAACTCCTGAAAAAATGATAATGTATGATTAGTTTGATGCATTAGAAATGGAACAACATAAGTATAAGTTAATATATTACTTACTTGTAATGTTTGTGCAACGTGCATCTATACTCCTTCATCGTGGTTTGCATCACGTTCTCTATATGCTTGTTGACCCTAGGATTACTGAGGTCCAGGTTGAAGTGTGACTGTGTAATACGAATGTATAGATTAATACAACAAAATAGTGCCTAAAATACGAACTATGTGTTTTTAAACATACCAGGAGTCTATGTTTCACTAGGTTCTTCAATTCTGGAGTGACCTCTTTCCATTTATTAAGAGTCAAAGGAAACGACCCTCTAACAAGCACCCCGATTTTCTTACTCAAGCTGTTTGCATTTCGTCCAACAACTTTTCCATACTCCTGATTAAATTCAACGTTCAAAAGGCCGTGATTATTCACATTTCTCTCCAACTCAGAGCCTGTTGAAATACCTCGACCGCGTCGAGGTATAGTTGTACTACCTGCACGTGGTTGAATGTTAGAAACCAATAAAAAAAATGTGAATGAACAAAACAAATGAAATCATACCTGATGGTTGGGTCTCCTCAAAAGGCAAAGTGGCAGGAACAATATCCTGATCATCAGTGCTCTCATCAAAGAATGTGCTAGACATCCCCGACAAATTAGCAGGCATGACTACACTGCAGAAAATAGATAATCATTATCATATGAAATCAGGATGCGAGGTAATGAAGTCCATAAGTAATTAAGTATACTAATCAGTCAGAATAACAATCATCCAACGAGAGGCTCTCAGAAGACGTTTCTTGGTCATCTTGGATCTCATGGTCGTCAATGAAATCATCTAAATTATTTGACGATTGTATCCTATTCCGTGTTAAATCGACTATGACAGGTTCGACATCAATCCTATGTAATATACTTTCTTTTATACACTCATCGACAGTTGTTCGACCTTCTAGTTGTATTTCATTAGGTTCTTCATCTTCTTGCTCTTCCACTTCAGGCACATCCCATACTTTTTTATTAGGTACTAATTGCACTACCTTCCAATTGCGACCATACTTTGGATCGCTTATATAAAACACTTGTTCTGCTTGTGTGGCAAGGATAAATGGCTCATCTTTGTACCAAAATTGAGACGTGTTAATTGAACGCAAACCTAGCTCGAAATGAGATCTACCTGGTTTTTTTGTCAGTGTTGTACCAATCACATTTGAAAATCATAACTCGTCTTCTATTAACGTACACAAGATCAAACACTTCCTTTAGTACCCCGTAATAGTACAAGGAGTCATCTTTGGTTCCCCCTTCGCCCGGCACCCTAACACCACTATTTTGTGTTGTTCGACACTCTTGAACCTTAATATTGTGAAACCTTACACCATTAACTATGCATTTTTCGAATGATCGAACCAAATTACTAGGTTTCATTGCCATTGCATACAAATCATCACAATTATGTCCATTTTCTCTCATTTTGAGAACTTCTTTTTTAAACCAACTTGGAAATTGTTGCTTGTGTTTTGTATATAAGTCGCAAAGTTAACACACTGACGAAGTAGTGCTAAATGTTGAATAAGATAACTATTTATCTCATCACAATTATGGAGAATGTACCAATGTAATCTTCGCATGTCAATATCAGATAAAGTTTTTGGTGTCATTTCTCATCTTTAAGAAATACTCTCATCTTTGCATTACTCTCTAAGTAACAAACTTTAAGCAATACTCTCATCTCAACAGCTTTCAAATCGAACAATTATTCGAAACTTGGATATAAAAAACAGAATTAGAACTTTAATTTGAAGAAAAATGCTCTAAAACCAACACCTCAACATCTCTAAAACCAAGCAATACTCCCATCTTCAAATGAACAAGAACAATAAAAAATCAATTAAATTGCTTACTTTTATAGTTTAATCAAACTTCACATACATAAAGAACAAGAAATAGTTTAATAAAAGAAAGATTAAATAAATTTAGGGATTTGAAGATTTACCTAGAGTTAGGGATTTGGAAGTGAGCGAGAGAGAAGAACGAGCGGCGGCGGCGGATGAATGGGAGGGTGGCGGCGGCGGACCTTGGCGACGGTGGAGAAACGGCGGAGGAGATGGAGAGAAGCGGGACGGGAGGCAGCAGATTGAGAAAAGAGGAGAGAGTGAAAGAAAAAAGGAAAAGAAAAGAGGAGAAGAAGAAAAGAAAAGAAAAGAGGAACTCGAATTTTACTCAGAACCTTAGGCGACGTTTTTAAAAACGTCGGCTATTATTTAAAAACGTCGCTTAAAATAAAGTTTATACGACGTTTTTTAAAAACGTCGGCTATTATTTTAAAATAAAAGCGGAAAAATGAATTTTAGGAGGGAAAATAAAAACTTAGCCGACGTTTCCATAAAACGTTGGCTAAGAATATGTTTAGCCGACGTTTTTTTAAAACCGTCGCTTAAAATAAAGTTTAACCGACGTTTGTTTAAAACCGTCGCTTAAAATAAAGTTTAACCGACGTTTATAAAGCCGTCGGTTAAACCACTATTAACCGACGTTTCTTAGGCGACGACGATAAAAACGCGTCGGCTAACCCCTTTTTTTCTTGTAGCGTATGGAATAAATTTTACTTCACGTTTCTTTTTCTAATTTCTACTAGAGAAGGAGAAGTTTGAGAAAAGAGATTATTATTAATATTATTTTTTGGAAACAGATACTTCACTAAAAATAAATATTTTAAAAAATGGATACCATTAACAAAAGACTAGCTTAACAAAAAGAAAAAAAGATAATTAAAACCTGTTTGATAACTATTTGGTTTTTTATTTTTAATTTTTGAAATTTAAGCATATTCCAACTCAGATTTATTACCACGTGTTTCATCTTTTCTACAATGTACCCATATTTTCTTAAGAAAGTATATGAATGTTAACCAACTTTCAAAAACAAAAACAAGTTTTTGGAATTTTTTTTTTCTTTCAAATTTTGGTTTGGTTTTTACAAATATAGTTGAGATATAGATATCCAAGTAAGAAAAAACATATGGTAAGATAGTTGTTGTAAGCTTAAATTTCAAAAACCAAAAATAAAAACCAAATGATTATCAAACGAGGCTAAATCTCACGATTTTATATTCTTAACTTTTGAATTTACCTTCTATTTCTTATTTCTAGTTTCCACTCCCTTTAACATACATTTAAATTATCGAATGTGTTTGTGACGTGTTGACTATTTTGATTGGTTATAATCCATTTTAACTTTATGGTGATGAATTTGATTTTGAAAGTCGACATTTGACTCTCATTTTATTTAAGAATATTATATCCTTCTTGTAACATTTGTGATCCCCTCCCAAAATTATTTTAAGAAGAAAAAAAAGAAAGACAAACTTGCATTTAAAATTTACCTTACTTTCCGATTATTAGTGGTACGTAGAGGTAGGTCCAGTCTCATAGCATCATCCACCAATCATGTGACAGACAACTCAATTCTGAATTCACCCTTCTTCTAAAAAAAAAAAAAAAAAAAAACCCAATTATAAAATATATCTAGATAAATATCATATTTTTGTTTATTTGATATTTTAACTTTCATATTTTTGTATTATTATAAATTTGGTTACTATCCTTTCATATTTTTGTTTATTTGATGTTTTAACTTTCAAAAGTATTGTATGTGTAATAAATTTTCATTTTATTTTTAATAGAATTAGTGTAGACTTGATAATCAAAAAAATCCATGTGCTTTTGATGTCGTAAAATATATATACAATTTCTATTTTTGATGTACTTTCAATAATTATAATATTATAAGAAAGCACGTGACATAATTCTTCAAATATAATGACTACATTTGTTAATTTCTTAAAAAATAGATCATATTTGTGACTATTTTCTAGATTTTGACTAATCTCTTTTCTTTTCTTCTTTTTTAATCTTTGTCTGGCATCTTCTCTTTTTTCCTTACTCCCTCAACCACTCTCTTTTGATCACTACTATATTGTAACAAAAACAAATATGGTTTTCAATTTTAGCTAAAAAGTGTGTTGGATGAGTTTAAAGTTTAGGGTTTAGAGCTTAGGATTTAAATTCTGAACAACATTATAAGGAATCAACTAAATGTAATTCTTTGATGGGGAGGGGTAATCAACTAGGGGAGGAGAAAATAATCTGAGAAACTTTTTTTTTTTTTGAATTCAATAACATTTGAGAGTGTTATTTGAGAGAATGAAGTTTCAAACATATAATCTCTTAATTACCAAGTTGTACAAATATTATTGAAACTCTACTCATTTTGATGAAATGAAGAGAAACTATGATACAAAGATGATGGAGAGAAAGTTAAGAAATAAAAGTAGAGGAAAAAGAAAAGTTTGAGAAGAGAGATTATTATTGTTTATTGGAAATAGATACTTCATTCAAAATAAACATATTTTTAAAAATGGATAAAACTAAAAAGAAAGAAGTTGTTACAACAATCAACCGAAAACTCTAAAAATGTAATAGAAAATAAATAAAATTACATGGTCCACTAACGTGTGTTATCTACATCTAAAACAGAAAAGAGGAAGATTTTATTACTTTAGAAGATAAAAGTATAAAATGTTTGATTGATTGAGACTAGAGTCTTGAGCGAGTTTATATAGTACAATCACTTAATATATTATTACAAATATGGCCAAATACATAAATGTGCAACTACCTTTTGTATTGAGGTTTAGGATAACCCAACTACCTATTACATTTAGGAGGTGTTTGTTTTAAGATGAGGTGAGATGAGGTGAGGTGTTGAAGTTCAACACCTTGTTTGGCCCAAGGTCTTCTTCGCCTCACCTCATCTCATCTCATCTCATCTTCTCTCTCCTCTTTGAGAACAACATACGCCGGGGGCCACAAACTAGGCATCGCCGGGGGCGGCATGTTACATCACATCCCCGACTATCGGGCGCGGGATAAAGATCCTCAACGACACCGACCAATTGAGAACAACATACGTCGTGTTCTCCACAGCCTCTTGATGATGACAGGAAAACAGTTTCATAGCAGGAGAGTTTAATAGCCTAGTCCTAACAAATCACCAAATGTGCTTCACAATTAACTGGCATCCTAGCAGGATACTACTTGCAGAACCGGGACTAGCTATAACCTAACATGTCATCAACAACGGTACGTTCTTATATAGAGAACAAAAGAACATGCAACAGAAGAATTGACACACCGGGACCCCATAATCCCAGCATGCCTACAAGAAGCAAGACATAGGTATAAATAACATATAGGATGCACCTTAGGACCCCATAATCCCGAGGTACTAGGCAGGAACACAAATGTAGTAATTTTAAACAACATACAAGGTGGCAGCTCGGGGCCCCATAATCCTGAGGGACAACTTACAAAGTAAAACGAGAAGCAAAAATATCAACCAATACAAACAAACAAGCACACATCGAACTCCCTATTCCAAACGACATGTAAAGCAGTACGGTAAACTTCGCCTTGAGCAGGGTCCACACAACCCGAGTAGAGATGGTCCTTACCTGAACATAATCCAAACCAATCGTTTCAAACTAGAGTGAACTCGAACCACTACAACCTAACAAAACATACCCAAATTCAATCTCATCGTAGCACTTAACCAACAATACGAAGAATACCCTTTTCTTTCATAAAACAGCCACCAAACTTACCCCAATTTTGAACTCAATACGGCTGTCCAGCAAGGCGGAGCTTGGAATCGGAACGTACCACGGTGAGCACTTCAAAAATCAATAAGACCCAATCAACAACAAAACCCAACCCTACACAAAATCCTTCAATTAATCAAAACAATCCAAAGCTAAACAAGTCTCAACACACAACACCAAGGGGGTTTTTGCTGACGGGTAGAGTCCGTCGGGGTCAGGGTGGCCAGCGGTGGGTTCTGGGCAGTCGTCGGCGACGGTGGAGTTGGACGGTACCGGCGGCTAGGTGGGAGTGGAGCTAGGATTTGGGTGGGGGGAAAAGAAGAAAAAGAAGAAAAAAAGAAAAGAAAAATAAAAGAAATTGTTTTTTTTTCTCTCTCTTTTTCTTTTTATTAACACCCAAACAGGCTATTAAACTCTCCTGCTATGAAACTGTTTTCCTGTCATCATCAAGAGGCTGTGGAGAACACGACGTATGTTGTTCTCAATGGGTCGGTGTCGTTGAGGATCTTTATCCCTCGCCCGATAGTCGGGGATGTGATGTAACATGCCGCCCCCGGCGATGCCTAGTTTGTGGCCCCCGGCGTATGTTGTTCTCAAAGAGGAGAGAGAAGATGAGATGAGATGAGATGAGGTGAGGCGAAGAAGACCTTGGGCCAAACAAGGTGTTGAACTTCAACACCTCACCTCATCTCACCTCATCTTAAAACAAACACCTCCTAAATGTAATAGGTAGTTGGGTTATCCTAAACCTCAATACAAAAGGTAGTTGCACATTTATGTATTTGGCCATATTTGTAATAATATATTAAGTGATTGTACTATATAAACTCGCTCAAGACTCTAGTCTCAATCAATCAAACATTTTATACTTTTATCTTCTAAAGTAATAAAATCTTCCTCTTTTCTGTTTTAGATGTAGATAACACACGTTAGTGGACCATGTAATTTTATTTATTTTCTATTACATTTTTAGAGTTTTCGGTTGATTGTTGTAACAACTTCTTTCTTTTTAGTTTTATCCATTTTTAAAAATATGTTTATTTTGAATGAAGTATCTATTTCCAATAAACAATAATAATCTCTCTTCTCAAACTTTTCTTTTTCCTCTACTTTTATTTCTTAACTTTCTCTCCATCATCTTTGTATCATAGTTTCTCTTCATTTCATCAAAATGAGTAGAGTTTCAATAATATTTGTACAACTTGGTAATTAAGAGATTATATGTTTGAAACTTCATTCTCTCAAATAACACTCTCAAATGTTATTGAATTCAAAAAAAAAAAAAAGTTTCTCAGATTATTTTCTCCTCCCCTAGTTGATTAACCCCTCCCCATCAAAGAATTACATTTAGTTGATTCCTTATAATGTTGTTCAGAATTTAAATCCTAAGCTCTAAACCCTAAACTTTAAACTCATCCAACACACTTTTTAGCTAAAATTGAAAACCATATTTGTTTTTGTTACAATATAGTAGTGATCAAAAGAGAGTGGTTGAGGGAGTAAGGAAAAAAGAGAAGATGCCAGACAAAGATTAAAAAAGAAGAAAAGAAAAGAGATTAGTCAAAATCTAGAAAATAGTCACAAATATGATCTATTTTTTAAGAAATTAACAAATGTAGTCATTATATTTGAAGAATTATGTCACGTGCTTTCTTATAATATTATAATTATTGAAAGTACATCAAAAATAGAAATTGTATATATATTTTACGACATCAAAAGCACATGGATTTTTTTGATTATCAAGTCTACACTAATTCTATTAAAAATAAAATGAAAATTTATTACACATACAATACTTTTGAAAGTTAAAACATCAAATAAACAAAAATATGAAAGGATAGTAACCAAATTTATAATAATACAAAAATATGAAAGTTAAAATATCAAATAAACAAAAATATGATATTTATCTAGATATATTTTAGAATTGGGTTTTTTTTTTTTTTTTTTTTAGAAGAAGGGTGAATTCAGAATTGAGTTGTCTGTCACATGATTGGTGGATGATGCTATGAGACTGGACCTACCTCTACGTACCACTAATAATCGGAAAGTAAGGTAAATTTTAAATGCAAGTTTGTCTTTCTTTTTTTTCTTCTTAAAATAATTTTGGGAGGGGATCACAAATGTTACAAGAAGGATATAATATTCTTAAATAAAATGAGAGTCAAATGTCGACTTTCAAAATCAAATTCATCACCATAAAGTTAAAATGGATTATAACCAATCAAAATAGTCAACACGTCACAAACACATTCGATAATTTAAATGTATGTTAAAGGGAGTGGAAACTAGAAATAAGAAATAGAAGGTAAATTCAAAAGTTAAGAATATAAAATCGTGAGATTTAGCCTCGTTTGATAATCATTTGGTTTTTTATTTTTGGTTTTTGAAATTTAAGCTTACAACAACTATCTTACCATATGTTTTTTCTTACTTGGATATCTATATCTCAACTATATTTGTAAAAACCAAACCAAAATTTGAAAGAAAAAAAAAATTCCAAAAACTTGTTTTTGTTTTTGAAAGTTGGTTAACATTCATATACTTTCTTAAGAAAATATGGGTACATTGTAGAAAAGATGAAACACGTGGTAATAAATCTGAGTTGGAATATGCTTAAATTTCAAAAATTAAAAATAAAAAACCAAATAGTTATCAAACAGGGTTTTAATTATCTTTTTTTTTTCTTTTTGTTAAGCTAGTCTTTTGTTAATGGTATCCATTTTTTAAAATATTTATTTTTAGTGAAGTATCTGTTTCCAAAAAATAATATTAATAATAATCTCTTTTCTCAAACTTCTCCTTCTCTAGTAGAAATTAGAAAAAGAAACGTGAAGTAAAATTTATTCCATACGCTACAAGAAAAAAGGGGTTAGCCGACGTTTTTTTATCGTCGCCTAAGAAACGTCGGTTAATAGTGGTTTAACCGACGGCTTTATAAACGTCGGTTAAACTTTATTTTAAGCGACGGTTTTAAACAAACGTCGGTTAAACTTTATTTTAAGCGACGGTTTTAAAAAAACGTCGGCTAAACATATTCTTAGCCAACGTTTTATGGAAACGTCGGCTAAGTTTTTATTTTCCCTCCTAAAATTCATTTTTCCGCTTTTATTTTAAAATAATAGCCGACGTTTTTAAAAAACGTCGTATAAACTTTATTTTAAGCGACGTTTTTAAATAATAGCCGACGTTTTTAAAAACGTCGCCCCTAAGGTCGAGTAAAATTCGAGTTCCTCTTTTCTTTTCTTTTCTTCTTCTCCTCTTTTCTTTTCCTTTTTCTTTCACTCTCTCCCTCTTTTTCAATCTCGCTGCCTCCCGTCCGCGTTTCTCCATCTCCTCCGCCGTTTCTCCACCGTCGCCAAGGGGTCCGCCGCCGCCGCCTCCATTCATCCGCCGCCGCCGTTCGTCTTCTCTCTCGCTCACTTCCAAATCCCTAACTCTAGGTAAATCTTCAAATCCCTAAATTTATTTAATCTTTCTTTTATTAAACTATTTCTTGTTCGCTTTATGTATGTGAAGTTTGATTAAACTATAAAAGTAAGCAATTTAATTGATTTTTATTGTTCTTGTTCATTTGAAGATGGGAGTATTGCTTGGTTTTAGAGATGTTGAGGTGTTGGTTTTAGAGCATTTTTCTTCAAATTAAAGTTCTAATTCTGTTTTTTATATCCAAGTTTCGAATAATTGTTCGATTTGAAAGCTGTTGAGATGAGAGTATTGCTTAAAGTTTGTTACTTAGAGAGTAATGCAAAGATGAGAGTATTTCTTAAAGATGAGAAATGACACCAAAAACTTTATCTGATATTGACATGCGAAGATTACATTGGTACATTCTCCATAATTGTGATGAGATAAATAGTTATCTTATTCAACATTTAGCACTACTTACGCCGTGTGTGTTAACTGCATTCGCCGACTTATATACAAAACACAAGCAACAATTTCCAAGTTGGTTTAAAAAAGAAGTTCTCAAAATGAGAGAAAATGGACATAATTGTGATGATTTGTATGCAATGGCAATGGGACCTAGTAATTTGGTTCGATCATTCGAAAAATGCATAGTTAATGGTGTAAGGTTTCACAATATTAAGGTTCAAGAGTGTCGAACAACACAAAATAGTGGTGTTAGGGTGCCGGGCGAAGGGGGAACCAAAGATGACTCCTTGTACTATTACGGGGTACTAAAGGAAGTGTTTGATCTTGTGTACGTTAATAGAAGACGAGTTTTGTAGAATTAGAGAATATTGCGGGTTATACGGTGGCTAAAAACAAAGCGTTGAAAGAGACTCGATCAAAGGATAAAACGACATTGTGTATGCTGTTCAAAGCGATGGGTGAATCGAGCTTTGAGAAGATTGCGAGTGCACCTACTTTAAAAGAAGTGTTAGACACTTTAGAGAAAGTGTTCAAAGGAGCCGACCGAGTGAAGCAAGTGCGTTTGCAGACTCTTCGCGGCGAGTTGGAGAGCATAAAGATGAAGGAGTCAGAAAATGTATCTGACTACATCACGAGTGTGCATACGGTGGTGAATCAACGCAATCGCAATGGCGAAAAGCTAATGGTTGCGCAAGTTGTTGAAAAGATTTTGAGATCGTTGACGGATAATTTCGAGAATGTGGTATGCGCAATAGAGGAGTCAAAGGACCTTACGATGCTCATTGTTGATGAGCTTGCTGGTTCCTTTTAGGCACACGAGCAACGAAGGAACAAGAAGAAAGAAGCAATGCTAGAGCAAGCACTTTAAACCAAGGCGTTGATCTAAGATGAAGAGTTACTCTAAACAATTTCATAGTAGAGATTGTGGACGTGAAGGTCTTGGATATGGTCGCAGTAGTCAATGCGAGATTTATGATGTGGAGAAGGGATATACGAGTCAAGCGAATTGGCACGAAAGAGGGCGGTCCAAGAGAAGGTTGTAGATTGAATAAGTCAAATATTGAATGCTACAAGTGTCACAAGTATGTTCACTATGCGAGCGATTACTATTCCGACAAATGCTACAATTGCGGTGAAGAAGGGGATTTTTCGAGAGATTGTTGTGTGGATAAAAGGGTTAAAGAAACAAACAACTTAGCAGTATAAAACAATGCAAATGATGATGTTCTTTTGATAGCGCATAAAGAAGGAAGCGACAATAAGGATACTGTGTGGTATCTCGACTCATGGGCAAACAACCATATGTGCGGACACAAGTATCTGTCCAAAGAGATGCGGAAAATTGAAGATGGTCATGTTTCTTTTGGAGATGCGTCAAAAGTAAAGGTAAAAGGCAAATGTACGATTTCTTTTGTGTAGAAGGATGGCTTGATAGGGTCAGTCAAGGATGTCTATTATGTACCAGATCTCAAAAAATATATTTTGAGTTTAAGGCAACTTGTAGAGAAGGGTTATTTTTTTATTTTTTAAAGACTGGTTATTGCATTTGAGGGATAAGAATTCTTTGAGTTGAGATGGGAAGAAATCGTTTGTATAAATTGAATTTGAGAAGCGTACAATAAAAGTGTTTGCGAGTAAATGAGGAAAGCGAATGAGACTAGAACAATTCGATGGATGTCAGCACGAAGTTGGAGAATTACCAGGCGCTGCATCAACGAGTATGCCAAAAATGCCAGAAACTATTGAAGAAGAAGAAGAAGAACCGCAACAACCTAGAATGTGGAGTTTGTAAGAATTGTACTATGTGACAAAAGAGGTACACCCTATTTGTCTTTTATTAGATGCAGAATGTATTAGTTTCAAGGAAGAAATGCGAGATGAGAAGTGGAAAACCGCAATGGATGACGAGATCAATGCGATTGATCGCAATGATGCATGGAAGCTGACAAAATTGTCGAATGCAAGTCACTCGATTGGTGAGAAGTGGGTATTCAAAAGAAAGTTGAATGCGCAAGGGAAGATAGAGCGCTACAAGGCGCGACTTGTTGCGAAGGGATACAAGTAGAAAGCGAAATAGACTATGATGAAGGTTTTTTTTTTATCACGTTACGAGAACGGATCTTGCATCAAGTGTTGGCATTATTAATCGATTCATGGGAGGAGCCGATTTAATCGCATTGGAATGCATTGAAGCTAGCAAGGATCAAGTTGCGGTATTTTTAAAGTCGTTGCCGAAATTATTTTTCTACAAATTCAAGAAGATGAATGGCATGCCGAACAGCAGGAGCATTTAAGTTTATGGAGAAGTTTTATTGGAATAAACTCAAATGTATTTTTGGAATATGGAATAATTAATTTAGAAATCAGTGGGTAGAGAATTAAGTAATAAATGAATTGTCAATTTAGGAGAGTAATTAAGGAATGATTAATTTTTTTTATAGCAATTAGTGGGAAATAATTTTGGAAAGAACTTGAAGATCAAGTTTGTAATAGGCTATAAATAGAGAATTCCTTCATTGTCGAGATAATCGTAGAACAAAATAGATTTAAGAGAAGAAAAGTTGCTTAGAGAGTTATAGAGAAAGTTTAATTGAGAAATAAAGGAAAGTGTTTTAGAGAAATTGTTGGGTGCATTGTCTCTCCAATCCTGAAGTGAAAAACTTGCGTAATTTTTATTTGTGTTTATTGTTTTGTTATTTGAATTTAGATTCTACAGATTTCTCAGCCACAAATATCTACAATCAAGACAAGGGAGTGGGTATCGAACAGACCATACCTCACTATTCTCTGCTATGCTAAAATGAATTTTTTCAACCACTTTTCAACCAGTAGTGGCCTCGTGGTAACCCCTGAACAGAACCTTTCAACGTTTAAACTTTTCATATTGGATCATTCCTACACTTCTCCAACATTTTTACTTTTCATATTCTTTCTCTTAAGTTCAAGCTAAGAGTCTTGAACCTCTTTTCTCTGTAAAAAGAATTCCAGTGTGTTGTTTAGTTTGTGATATATATATATATATAGCAGCCTTCTTAGCTGTTTTATTTATCACTTTTTTATGAAAATTGCGATCAGTAAAAAGAAAAAAAAAAATATTAACATTGTGTTAGTTACGTTAACCGATAGACCAAAAAAACCATTTTAGTTGAGAGATAAAGAGTACAAAAAATTAACAAAAAAAAAAACAAACTACGATTCTAAAAGAGTTTATACATTGCATTGTTTATGAATCTCTAATCTATCATATGGCCAAAAATAAATAGAATAGCTATAAATCAAATTAAATATTTGGCCTAGGTTTAATTTAATTCCAAGTATTTCATTGCTTTAATGAAAAACACCATAACTACTATTTTATAGCTATGTATATATATTATAAATTAACTATTTTATAGCTATGTATACATATTATAAATTAAAGATAACACATTACTTTAGTTATAAATATATATCATAACTTCGTTGAAAGATACAATACCTCTTAACAATGTATAAGTTAAGTAAACTACTCTTCTCATGATAGATGCAACACTACCTAAGCTTTATAAGTTGTAATTCTAAATTCTATTATAATATATGTTATAGCTTTACAAAAAAAGCACTGTAAAATGTCTCAAAACTTGTAATTAATATGAGCTATAAAAGGTCTGTATTACTTTTTTATTAGCTTTCATATCCACTATTTCTTTGAGTGATTAACATTTTTTTTACTTTAAATGTATAGGTTTATCTGCAAGTGGGGTTTCATATTCCGATTCAAAAGGAAAGTTACATACAACATTCATCCGCAAAAAAGGTAAAATCATTCTAAGCGCGGGCGCCATTGGAAGCCCTCAACTTCTCCTTGTAAGTGGGGTTGGACCAAAACCCCATCTCTCATCCATAAACCTACCCGTCGTCCTCCACCAACCACACGTCGGCAAATTCATGTCCGACAATCCCCGTTTCGGTGCTACCATTGTTCTTCCATTCGAGTTGGATGCTTCGTCGATAAAAGTCTTGGAACTTTCGACACCAACATTCATTTGCAAGCGATCGCGAGCCCTTCACCGGTTTTACTTCCCTCATCTTTTAGCCTTCTTCCTCCTCAATCAATTTTGATCATTCCAAGCTTTGCCATTTTTTTTTGGGAAATTCTCTAAGGTGATTTCTATGGGGATGTTGAAGTTGAATTCGTCCATTGATGTGAACAAGAGTCCAATTGTTAAATTCAATTATCATTCTCATCCGGTTGATCATGCTAAATGTGTTAGAGGAGTAAGAAAAGTTGGAGATTTGCTTGGAACAAAAGTAATGGAAAAGATTAAGACAAGAGACTTAGTGTTAGGAATAAACACTATTCTAATATGGAACAATTATTCCCCTCTTGTGTTCCTAATGAAAAACAGCAAGCATAAATATGTGGTAGAAATATCAAGCACAACACAACGATTTTAACGTGGAAAAACCTCCTCAAGGCGAGGAATAAAAAAACCACGGACCAAAGTTAAAATCTCCACTATAATCAATAATGGGTTACAACGAATTCTCCATAGTCACAACTAGAGGTATACAACAGATAATAACTCGAGAAAACTAATCTCGGCAACAAACGACACTAAACTAAAGAGAAACAAATAGAAAAGTCTCACAAATTGTGGAACCAAAGAATCTGGATGTAGAAGACTCGAAATCATGCTCTCACCGTTCAGATTGAAGACCCTCATGTGATGAACACACTCTCAAATTTTCAGCTCGATCCAACGGTTGGTTACCTCGAAAACGGTGAAACTTTAAACCTGTGCAAAATCCTTTTTCTTTCTATTTTTCACTCTCTTTCTCTTGTCGTCTCTTATGTTTCTCACGGTAGAAACAAAATGTGAAAATTTCACATTTAAATTCACAGCCCTAATGTGCTGAATTGTGGGCCTTCCACATAATGAATTAAAAGACCCAACAAATCTCCGCCTATTCACTATGTGGAGGAACTCGCCATTCCAGCAGCGGAACGACAAAACTCAAGCTTCTCTCTTGGTAGATTCTTAGTCAACATATCTGATCCATTATAATCAGTATATATCTTCTCAAGCTCAAACAAGCCATCACTTAATGCATCTCTCATCCAGTGATACCTCACATCTATATGTTTAGTTCTAGAATGAAATGTAGAGTTGTTACCAAGATGAATAGCACTCTGGTTATCACAGAATATCACATATCATTGTTGCTTGAAGCCAAGTTCCTGTATAAACTGCTTCATCCACAACATCTTTTTGCATGTTTTTGCTGCAGCTATATATTCTGCTTCTGTAGTAGAAAGTGCAACGCACTTCTGTAGTCTTGACTACCAAGACACTGCACCACCTGCAAACGTCATCAAATAACCCGAAGTAGACCGTCGATTATCTAAATCTCCTGCCATATCTGAATAAGTATAGCCTGTAAGCAAGGGTTTTCCACTTCCAAATGTAAGCTTCAAACTGGAAGTGCCTCTCAAATATCTCATGATGCACTTGACTGCCTCCCAATGTTGTTTTCCTGGATTGGACATAAATCGACTAACAACTCCAACAACATGAGCAATATCAGGTCTAGTACTCACCATGGCATACATCAAACTCCCAACTGCTGAAGCATATGGGACTTTCCTCATTTCTACCTTCTCTTTATCATTAGAAGGACTCTGTTTGCTGCTCAATTTGAAATGACTTTCTTTAGCTTTATCCATGTTGAATCTTTCAAGCACTTTCTCTATATATTGCTCCTGTGACATATACAACTTCTTGGATGCTCTGTCTCGAACTATTCGAATTCCAAGAATATTTTTCACTGGCCCCAAATCCTTTATGGCAAAGGATTTTCTCAACTGTTTCTTCAAACTGTCAATTCTAGAAACATTCCTGCCAACAATCAAAATGTCATCAACATAAAGCAATAATATCACAAAATCATCATCAGAAAATTCTTGAGTAAAAACACAATGGTAAGAAGTAGTCTTTTTGTAGCCTTGCTCCCCCATAACCGACTCAAACTTCTTGTACCATTGCCTCGGTGCCTGTTTCAACCCATGAAGGCTTTTCTTCAACTTGCACACAAGTTTCTCTTTGCCTTTCTCTTCAAAACCCTCAGGTTGTTCCATATAGATTTATTTATCTAGGTCTCCATGAAGAAATGCAGTCTTAACATCCATCTGCTCAACTTCTAAGTTAAGGCTAGTAGCCAAATCCATAACAATACGAATCGAAGACATTTTAACAACTGGAGCAAAAATCTCATCAAAGTCAATACCCTTCTTCTGACTGAACCCTTTGACAACTAGTCTCGCTTTATAACTTGGCTTTGAGGTGTTTTCTTCTTGTTTCACTAGATAAACCCACTTATTTTTCAGTGCGGTTTTTCCTTTAGGCAATTTAACAAGCTCAAAAGTGTGGTTCTCATGTAAAGATTTCATCTCATCTTTCATTGCATCAATCCACTCTCTTTTGTGATCATCTTCTATAGCCTCTTCATAACTCTCAGGTTCTCCCCCGTCAGTCAATAACAAATATTCATCAGCAGAATATCTTGTTGATAGACGACGATCTCTGACAGACCTTCTGAGTGGAACATTTATAGGAACTTCAGTTTCTAACGACTGCTTCTCAATATCATCATCTGCCTCAACCTGTTCATGACCTTCAACTTCATCTAAATTATCAAACTGATCATTATGTATTTCATTCTCAATCTGTGTAGAAGGTTGTGCCAAAGGAACTGTATCTAAATCAATCAGATTGCCACTAATTTCTGACTCGGTTTCATAAGTTTTATCTATGTCTTGTAAGGCTTGGTCTTCGGCAAAAACAACATCTCAGCTTCTAATAAGTTATCTCTTCACTGGATCATACAACCTGTAGCCAAACTCATCTTAACCATAGCCAAGGAACACACATGGTCTTGTCTTTGCATCAAGCTTTGATCTCTCATCTTTAGGAACATGAACAAAGGCTTTACAACCAAAGACACGAAGATGACTATACGATATGTCTTTCTTTGACCAAATTCTGTTAGGGTCTTCATTTCCCAAAGGAACACATGGTGTGAGATTTAGAACATGTACAACTGTATTCAATGCTTCACCCCAAAACGTTTTGGCTAACTATGACTGTGAAAGCAAACATCTCACTCTTTCCACCAATGTCCTATTCATTCTCTCAGCCAACCCATTTAGTTGAGGAGTCTTAGGAGGCGTCTTTTGATGTCGAATACCATGATTTCTGCAATACTCATCAAAAGGTCCAATAGACTCTCCTCCATTATCGGTCCTGATGCACTTCAACTTTTTACCAGTTTCTCTTTCAACAAGGGCATGAAACTGTTTAAACACTTGCAACACCTGATCTTTAAACTTTAAGGTATAAACCCATATTTTTCTTGAGTGATCATCTATAAACGTCACAAAGTAGGACGCACCTCCAAGTGTTTTTGTTTTCATCGGACCACACACATCAGAATATACTATGTCAAGTACTTCTGGTCTTCTTGAAGGTTGGGATGCTTTAAAAGAAACTCTAGTTTTCTTTCCCGTTAAACAATGCTCACACCTCTTCAAGGACACATTCTTTACCTCAGAATAATGATTTTTCTTGGCTAGAATCATCAAACCCTTTTGGCTGATATGATTGAGTCTTTTATGCCAAAGCTCAACACTCTGTTCACTGTCCATTGCATTGATATCACAATCAGTAGTCTTTGCCTGCATAAAGTACAATGAAGAACACTTCTCCCCCTTTGCTACCACCATTGAGCCTTTAGTAAACTTCCATGTACCATTACAGAAGGTATTACAGAAACCTTCATCGTCTAGCTTACTTGTAGAGATTAAGTTCATGCGGATATCAGGGATGTGTTTCACATTTTTCAAAATCAAGATAGTACCATTCTTGGTGTCCAAATGCACATCTCCTATGCCAACTGCTTTTGCTAATCCATCATTATCCATCCTAACATTACCATAATCACCAGATGTGTAGGATGCAAAGAATTCTCTTCTGGATGTAGCATGAATCGAGGCACCACTGTCAATCACCCAACTGCTCTATTTTGTAGCAAGGTTTACACTATCACTGTTGAATACAACGAAGAATTCTTCGGTGGCTGCAGTAATTCGGTCTGCATCATCATCAGTCACTTTTTCTTTACCTTTATCAGATTTATTTTCTCTCTTCAGTTTTCTGCAATGCTTCTTTATATGACCTTTCAAGCCACAATGAAAACATTCAACATTAGAAAACCGGACACTCTTGCTCTTGCTTCTGTCTCTGGTTTTCGGACTTTGCTCGTACTCCTCCTCTTTCTTTCAGTAATAAGAACATCAGACTGTGAAGAAGAACCCTGTGACTTTCTTCTCATCTCTTTGTTACATACACTGCTTTTTACCAAGTCCATACTTAGTACACCATTTGGGACTGAGCTCGATAAGAAAGTTCTAAAAGTCTCCCTTGAATCTGGTAACGAACCAAGAAGCCATAACCCATGTATCTCCTCATCAAACTTGATACTCATTCCAGCTAACTGATTAATAATACCTTGGAATGTATTCAAGTGGTCTAATATAGACGTTCTTTCTTGATACTTTAAAGTCATCATTTGCTTAATTAAATACAATTTACTATTACCAGTTTTCGGGGCATACAAAGACTCAAGCTTGTTCCACATAGTCCGTGCATGATTTTCTTCACCAATATGATTTAGAATATTTTCTTCTACCCAAAGTCTAATCATGCCACATACTTTCCTATGGCATATTTCCCATTCTAAATCGGGTTTATCAGCCAGCTTCTCTAGTGAAAATACGGGAAGATATAAATCATTGACATATAAAATATCTTCCATTTTTCTTTTCCAAACTTGATAATTTGTTCCATTCAAAAGAACCATTCTACCACCACTATGACTCTTTTCCATATTTAACACAAGTTCTCTAATTAAACTTAACCACGAAGCTCTAATACCACTTGTTGGGAATAAACACTATTCTAATATGGAACAATTATTCCCCTCTTGTGTTCCTAATGAAAAACAGCAAGCATAAATATGTGGTAGAAATATCAAGCACAACACAACGATTTTAACGTGGAAAAACCTCCTCAAGGCGAGGAGTAAAAAAACCACGGACCAAAGTTAAAATCTCCACTATAATCAATAATGGGTTACAACGAATTCTCCCTAGTCACAACTAGAGGTATACTTCGAAACAAATAGAAAAGTCTCACAAATTGTGGAACCAAAGAATCTAGATGTAGAAGCCTTGAAATCACGATCTCACTGTTCAGAATGAAGACCCTCGTGTTATGAACACACTGTCAAATTTTCAGCTCGATCCAACGGTTGGTTACTTCGAAAACGCCAAAACTCCAAACCTGTGCAAAATCCTTTTTCTTTCTATTTTTCACTCTCTTTCTCTTGTCGTCTCTTCTGTTTCTCACCGTAGAAACAAAATGTGAAAATTTCACATTTAAATTCACAGCCCTAATGGTCTGAATTGTGGGCCTTCCACATAATGAATTAAAAGACCCAACACTTAGAGGGTAAGAAAGGGTTTCAATTTTTAGGGTTGTCGTTGGTAGAAAATTTTTCGGATGACAATTCTGTCGAGGAGTATTGTAAGAAAACCTTGGCTACTTATTGGCCGGAGGATGTTTGGGTGGAAAAGTTGTCGACGATAATTGCAAAGTTATCGGGCTTGAAAATTTGTATGTAGTGGATGGCTCTACACTTTCTCTGACTCGCCCGGAAATAATCCTATGGCTACTCTCATGATGCTTGGCCAGTTAGTAATGACACTTTCTTGCCTTTATATTTATTTTCATTAGACTTATTTTTCAAAAAAACTATTTTGGTAACTAAATTACTTGTTTAGTCCATCACTTTTAAATTTTAATTACCGAATAGATTGGTAGTGCGTTGGTTATCTTGATTGGTAATAATGTATTTCAAGTAGTATCTTTATGTAGAGTTTGTGGTCTTCCACTTCCAATTTTTTTTAAATAACGTAAGGTTTTATTTTTTACAATATTTTTTTCATCTCTTATTTTGGATATGTTTTATGTTTGTTTCCATACCTTCAAATATTAAGCTTAAAATGGATTAGTTAAACTTGTATTCTTAGTTAACTCTTTCTTTTAATACGAATTTTGACTTAGGGATTTTTTTCCAGGAATAATAATAAAACTAAAATAAATTTAAATTCAAAGGAAATTGTCAATATGTACGTCAGAAAAAAAAGGTGACCACGATAATATTTCAAAAAAAAAAAAAAAAACCCTCTCTTGACTTGAATGATGACTTCACTCAAAGATATTAATTGAAGTTAATTGATGAAAACTGTTTAAATCTTATGGATGATTGTTATTAAAACTAATAACTCATCAAAATTGAGTTCTAAGTTTAGTCCCAGTTAATTTTCGAAGTCTTAACTTAGCTTTGTGTGTATTGGATAATACAACAATTCTTGTTGTCAAATACGACAATGTGTTGTGTTGGAGGTTACGATTGAAATAAATATTTCATTTTTGAAAAATTACTATTTTTGGAATATTTATTAAAAATTAAATAAACTTTGACATATTTAACAAATCTGCTTAGACATATATATATATATATATATATATATATATATATTTTAATCTTGAAAGCTTTTTTACATGAATTATAAAAATTGTTATTTACATTACCAAACTCAAAATTGTTTAGCAGGTATGTTGGCCAGAAGATATTGCAACAAAGATCAAGTTAAAAGACTAAATTAAGAGACAACATTCGAGAATTCATTCTTCGTAGTGGATTGCCATATATCTTATTTTTAATTATTACTATGGATTAGATCAATATAATTAAGGTTTAGTATGTCATATTTTCAGTTTCTAAAAATTGTAAACAAGTTTTTATAAATTTAGTATGGGATAAAGATGTTTGGTTTCTTTTTTTTTTTTTTTTTTTGAGAAGAGATATTTGGTTTCTTAACCCCATATATCTCGTATTTTTCAAGAACATTAATAAAACTATTGTATATTTTCACTCATCAAATACTTCTAATTACAAAACCATAACAAATTATTATTATCATTGGAAAACTCGAAAAGCAAATAAAATGCGAATAAAAAAATCTCAAAGGCTTTTGCACAAGGCATTCGGATTTCTCTAAAAACACTTTTTTTTCTTCTCAATTTCTTTTTCTACAACTTTCTCTTGCTTTCTTACTTTCTCTTGCTCTACCTTGCTCTTCCATTTTATTGTCTAATACAATACTTGGTCTCCAGGACTCTTGCAATTTCATACCATTTTTTGCTTTTCATGTACCAGAACTATTTTCTCACTAATTCTTTAATTATCGACCCATTAATTCCTTAGTGTTAGAAATTTTAATTAATTTCTAATGTTGATTCATATATTTTAAGTAATTGATAATTGTTATTGTCATACACACGGTGGTGATTAGTGTAGTATTTAAGAAACAATTATCGAGCGTAAATCTATCCGTGCCAATTTGTTAAATTTTAAGTATTTTAGGGTGTTGTATATATTATAAAAGTTTAAGGACCTTTTAGCAATTTGACATACACATGTCAAATTATAAAAACAAAGTCACGATGTTTCCACAATTATTTTGGGAGTGAGACACGTTTTGACCTTCAGTTTTCTAAATACAAAACCACCCAAAGGGATTGATTCAATCCATCGAGAGAAAAATATAGATATCATCACTGACCAATTTTAGCGATACAGATCTGCATTGGAAAACAGTAGATTTTAGAGAATACAGATTTGGCCTGGGAAACCAACAGAGATGGTATTATTCGGACCATGGATTCATCAGATAAGTTGTCGATCTACAATTATGGAATTGGTTATATTTATGCCTAATCGAGATTTTGGTTGATTTAATTATTCTATTATGATAATAAATGTTAATCGCTTCCGCATTTAAGATTATGGATTACATTGGTATCAAAGCCAAGTTTATAGAAATTAAATTACCAATTTTACGGTTTACGAGAATTTGGGATTTTTCTCAATTCAGGTTAATTAATTAAATTAAAGGTAAATCTTAATTAATTTATGGGCATAATCATAATCGGTTGCATTGGTGTTCAAATTTTATATTAAATTTGACAGTGAATTGTTAATTTAATGCTTAGAGCATTTGTTTGAAATTATGTTGAACGTACTGAATTCATCAATTATAATTGCGACATGATTAATGATAATGGCCAAATAAGAATTTATTCATTTTCAATTAAATTGGTTGCGTGCAACTGTGGGTTGTGTATGAAATAAAAATAAAAATAAAAATATAATATAATAAATTTATTGTTGCTGTTTTTCTTAGTTAAGGTTAGAGATCAAGCAACATTTATAATCAATGAATGAAATTGGTTTTGAATCAGAACAGAACAGTTTTGGACTTCTTTTAAATTTTGTATTATTAAATTAAATAATATAATTTTATATAATTTAAGTCTTTAATATTTTTGTGAGTGTGTTAGTCATCAAAGTGGCCCACTCAGTATTCGTTAAATGATTTAAATGATATTATAAATATTTATTTGTTATAACATCATAAATGACAATTGAAGATAATAAACATTTATAGTTTTTAACATGCAGTTATTTTGTTACCCAAAGTAGATCTTACTCATGTTAATAACAATTACAGTAGGTTATAAACTTTATTTAATTAATATATAACGTGCATCCAAAGATGACTTGTATGTTAGATTAAACCTTGTGATGACCTTATATATATGTTACATATATGATGCGATGTTTGATTGTTGATGGTTGTGTTTAAATTTAACCAAAGGTGAATTTAAATGCAATGTTATGGTTTTTATTATGGTATGAATTATGGTTTAAATTTAAAGCAATAATATGTGAGATTTAAATGGTTGCAGTGATCTCTAATATGTCAAATGTGACTGTCGATGGTATCAAGTTTAATGGGCATAACTATGATGATTGGATTGAGTATGTCAACCTTAATGCTAGCCTTTTGGGACTCGATTCAGCTCTGTTAATCGAAGAGCCAGCTAAACCAATAGATACTAGTTTAGTGGCAGACAAGAAATTGTGGGAGAACTGGGAAAGATGTAATAGGCTTATGATGAGCTTTCTTAAGCTTAGAATAGGGCCTAATGTTAAGCCTTCCCAACCCAAGACTGAAAATGCAAGGGAATTTGTGGCTGAAATTAAGAAGTGTACTATGATAGACATTGTGGATAAGTTTATTGTTCCTACTCTTATTGATGACTTATCAAATAGAGTGTACAATATTGCTCAGTCAATGGAGGAACATATTACCCATATGGTGAATACCTACAACTGGCTGAAAAGTTTGGATACATATCTTGAAGTGCGGGTATTGGTTGAGTTCTTCCTAAAATCATGCAAGGGTGATGATTTTAAGCAATTTCGGAGAACTTACAACCAACTTAAGGAAAAATGGTCTCTTTTAGATACAAAGGTCATGCTCTTGCAAGAAAAGGCAAGGCAAAAGGAAGATGTTAAGGTCAAACTTCCTCAAGCCAACCTTGTTTATGGTAATCCAAAGGCTAGTTCTAGTGGCAGCAAAGCTCCAAGTAAGAGAGGAAAGAAAAATGGAAAGCAACTATTTAAGGTGCAGGGTGAAATTGCACATAATCCAAAATGCTTTTGGTGCAATAAACCTGGGCACAAAAGGGTTGATTTCCTAAAGAGGAAAAAGTGGTTTTCAGATAGAGGTATACATTATGTTTTTGTATGCTTTGAAACAAATCTGATTGAGGTTCCTTTTAATACTTGGTGGGTAGATACTGGTGCAACCACTCATGTTTCTAATGTTATGCAGGGTTATCTGATCTTCCAACAAATGCCAGAAAGTGAAAACTTTCTATTTATGAGAAATAAGATGAAAGCTAGAATTAAAGGTGTTGGGACATATAGAATTGTGTTGGAGACGGGCTATTGCCTTGGTCTAAAGAAATGTTTATATGTTCCTGACTGGTCTAACAATTTTGTTTCTGTTTCTAGGTTGGATGCTTTAGGATTTGAATTTAAAATTGGACATGGTTATTTTTCATTATATCGTGGTACAAACTTTTGTGGTACTGGTTTATTGTCAGATACTTTGTATTGTTTCAATTTAAATTCTTCTTTTGTTAATTCCCTATTTAATGTTGATGTGATGTTGGTATGAAAAGAAATGCACATAATGAGTCTTCTACTGACTTGTGGCATAAAAGGCTCGGTCATATATCCAAAGAGAGGATTTTGAGACTAATTAAAAGTGAAATTTTGTCTCAATTGGATTTTACCGACTGGAATGATATTTATGTGGATTGCATTAAGGGTAAGCAAACCAAACATATATCAAAACAGGTTGCCACAAGAAGTAGTGGATTACTTGATTTAATACATACATATATTTGTGGTCCTTTTGATGTACCGTCTTGGGGAGGTGAAAGGTATTTCATCACTTTCATTGATGATTACTCTAGGTACTGTTACTTTTATTTACTGCATGAAAGAACTCAATCAGTTATTGTCTTTGAGACATTTATTTTGGAGGTTGAGAGGCAGTTAAGTAGAAAGGTTAAGGTAATACGTTTTGATAGAGGTGGTGAATATTATGGAAAGACATCAGAAGTTGGACAAATTCTAGGTCCATTTAAAAGACTCCTTGAGTTTAAGGGTATTTTTGCTCAATATACAATGCCCGGATCGCCAGACCAAAATGGTGTAGCGGAAAGACGTAATCGTACATTAATGGAAATGGTGAGGAGTATGGTAAATGATAATTCTGTACATGTTTCATTGTGGATGTATGCATTGAAGACAATAGCATACATATTAAATAGGGTACCTAGTAATGCAGTTCCTAAGACACCTTATGAATTGTGGACATCTAGGAAGCCTAGTTTAAGACATCTTCATGTTTGGGGCTGTCAAGCTGAAGTGAGGATATATAATCCATATGAAAAGAAATTGGATTCCAGAACCATTAGTGGTTATTTCATTGGATATTCTGAGAGGTCAAAAGGGTATAGATTCTATTGTCCTAACCATAGTACGTGAATTGTAGAGTTTGAAAATGCTTACTTAATTGAAAATGACATAGTTTGTGGGAGTGTGGGAGCACGTGATTTAGTTATAAAAGAGTCACTAATGGACCAAAATCCATTAAGTGGTTCATCTCAGGTTGATGTTCCTATTATTTTAGTACAGCCGCAAGGCATGAATATGGAACAACAACAATTAAATGCTCCAATCTCAATTACGGATGTCATTGTTCAAGAAGATGAGGAAAATACTCAAGGTAATGAGAAAGTGCAACCGCAAGAAGAAATAACATTAAGAAGGTGTACTAAACAGAAAAAACCAGTTGTTTCAATTGAGTATATAGTTTATGCACTTGAGCATGAAAGTGACTTGAGCATTGAGGAAGATCCAGTCTCTTTTGACCAAGCCATGAATTGTGAAAATTCTAACAAGTGGTTGATAACCATGAAGGAAGAGTTGAAATCTATGACGGATAACAATGTTTAGGAAATGACAGAATTGCCGAAGGATTCTAAAATAGTTGGTTGTAAATGGGTCTTTAAGACCAAGCGAGACTCTAAGGGCAATGTTGAGAGGTTCAAAGCCAGACTTGTTGCCAAAGTTTATACTCAAAAGGACGACGTTGACTACAAAGAGACTTTCTCTTCAGTTTCTAGAAATAACTCTTTAAGAATTGTAATGGCTTTGGTGGCTCATTTTGATCTCGAGTTCACCAAATGGATGTTAAAACCGTCTTTCTCAATGGAGATTTGGAAGAGGAGGTATATATGGAACAACCTCAAGGTTTTGAGAACACAATTGAAGGTAATTTGGTATGTAGGTTGAAGAAATCAATTTATGGATTAAAACAAGCTTCCGGACAATGGTACTTGAAGTTTAATGATACCGTATTGTCATATGGGTTTGTAGAAATGACTGTTGATCGGTGTATCTACATGAAGGTTGTGGGAAGCAAGTTTATAATCCTTGTGTTGTATGTAGATGATATTCTTCTTGCTACTAACAATCTTGGGTTATTACATGATGTTAAGAATTATCTTTCTAGTAACTTTGAGATGAAGGATATGGGTGAGGCTTCCTATGTTATTGGAATAGAAATATTCCAAGATAGATCACAAGGAATTTTGGGATTGTCTCAAAAGGCTTACATCAACAAAGTTCTAAAAAGATTTAAAATGGAATCTTGTGCACTTAGTCCAGTTCCCATTAAGAAAAGGGATAATTTCACTCTATCTTAGTGTCCCAAGAATGACATAAAGCGTAAAGAAATGAATGATATTCCTCATGCCTCTTTAGTCTAGGAGTTTGATGTATACTCAGACATGTACTAGACCGGAGATAAGTTTTGCGGTCGGTATGTTGGGTCGCTATCAATTAAATCCCGGGCTATTTCATTGGAGAGCTACAAAGAAGGTTTTAAGGTACTTGCAAGGCACTAAAGATCACATGCTCACATATAGAAGAACTAGTAACCTTGAGATTATTGGCTTCTTAGACTCAGACTATGGCGGATGTTCGGATACCCGAAAGTCCACATTTGGCTATTTGTTCCTTTTAGCTAGTGGTACTGTCTCATGGAAAAGTGGCAAGCAGTCTGTCATTGCTACTTCCACTATGAACGCTGAATTTGTAGCATGCTTTGAAGCTACAGTTCAATCTTTGTGGCTGCGCAATTTTATTGATGGTTTAGGCATTGTTGGTACCATTGCTAAACCAATGAAAATTTATTGTGATAATGCGGTAGCTGTATTCTTCTCTAAGAATGATAGATATTCCAAAGGTGCTAAGCATATGGATTTAATGTATCTATCTGTCAAAGAAGAAGTGCAAAATCAAAGAGTTCAAATAGTGCACATTGGCACCAATGATATGGTCACGGATCCGTTGACATAAGGACTACCTCTTAAGACCTTTATTGGTCATGTTTGTGAAATGGGAGTAGTTGGGAAGTCCTTGTATATCGGATGATTAGTCATACATGTATGAATTTACATCTTGCACATTTATGTTTCTTTGAACTCCAGATATCAATGTTTGTTTGGATTTTTCTTATCTATGAATCATATTTCAGCTTTGCATAATGGGTCTTATTTTAAGACATTTTGGGATAAAATATTTTTGGATTTTCATCTTATCACATTGTAGTTGTTTGAATTGAATTAACTTGTGATACATGGAAGGAATCGGGACGTTCGTCAGGATTGGGACCGCCATGATTCGGTTGGTTTAGTTCATACGAACTTATGACTTGTATATCACATTATTTAAGTGAGCTCAAATTTCGGTATTATGTTTATACATGTCATATATGAATCAAGTGGGAGAATGTTAGAAATTTTAATTAATTTCTAATGTTGATTCATATATTTTAAGTAATTAATAATTGTTATTGTCATACACACGGTGATGATTAATGTAGTATTTAAGAAACAATTATTGAGTGTAAATCCCTCCGTGCCAATTTGTTAAATTTTAAGTATTTTAGGGTGTTTTGTATATTATAAAATTTTAAGGACCTTTTAGCAATTTGACATACACATGTCAAATTGTAAAAAGAAAGTCACGATGTTTCCATAGTTATTTTGTGAGTGGGACACGTTTTGACCTTCAGTTTTCTAAATACAAAACCACCCAAAGGGATTGATTCAATCCATCGAGAGAAAAATCTAGATATCATCACTGACCAATTTTAGCGATACAGATCTGCATTGGAAAACAGTAGATTTTAGAGAATACAGATTTGGCCTGGGAAACCAACAGAGATGGTATTATTCGGACCATGGATTCATCAGATAAGTTGTCGATCTACAATCCTGGAATTGGTTATATTTATGCCTAATCGAGATTTTGGTTGATTTAATTATTCTATTATGATCATAAATGTTAATCGCTTCCGCATTTAAGATTATTGATTACACTTAGTTGTTTATCCACCAATTCTTTAATTGACTCCTTAATTAAAAAACCACTAAACAAAATTTTAATTACGCATTAAAGTTTATTCAACAAAACTCTTCCATAAACTTAAATGCTTCTACCACCCACCATGCCAATCATCTTCTTGAAATTTTCGAGCAAAACTTTTGGTAGCAATTTTGTGAAAATAACTACAACTTGATCTTGGCTCGCGACATGCAGCAATCTCAGGGCTTCATTCCTTCACATGATCTAGGATGAAATGAAAGTGAACATCAATATGTTTGCTTCTTTCATGGTTCAATGGATTCTTTTCTTAATCAATTTCTAATCTTTAGTCAACTTGAATCACGGTTGCACCAAGATGTTTTAGCTCCATCTTTCTCAACAAATTTCTTAGTCATATCGCATGACATACACACCCAGAAGCTGGAACATATTCAGCTTCGCATGTCAAAAGCATCATAGTGCGATCCGGTTATGCGGTATAATAATCTAATGATAAATTCTAAGTATAAGACATTATGGTTAAAGTCTATGCTCTAGAATTGCATTATATGCAAGTATACATACTCGAAATTTTTGCAAGTGATACGTATTTATTTTATCGTTTTCCACAGGGATTGATATCTAGAGTTAATATTACTAACTTAAGAGTCATGTAAGAAATATAAATCATTGGGTATTAGTTTTTGTTTTAATTGTCCTATGATGCAAAATGTAAATAGGCTTAGGTGAAGAATACGAATGTGAACGATGTTGATCATTCAATTATGATAACCTCGATTTCATGCTTCCTTATTCCTAATGACTACTATTGAAGCAAATGATTTATGGCATACCCAACTCCCATTGGAATTCTTCATGCTAGAATCTAGGTAGCGCATGCATTAGTAAAGTTGTCCCTAACTCCTTAAACAATGTGAGAGACTTTACATCGACCTAACATAACCTGTTGTGATCTTCCACCAGATCCCTCTCCTGAGTTCACTTGTGGTGAGTAGACGTGGGTAGCTAATCGATACATGCTTAATATATAAACAAAATTATAAAATATATTCGGTACCCTAATCCTAACATGCATTCTACATACTAATTCCTATGATATGCCTCTTACTCTAGGGAAACATAGCTAAAGCGGCAGCAATAAAAAAAAATTGAAATATAATCAAGAAAGAGTTAGATACAAATCTATGAACTATCCTTAATTCAAAAAAATAAGAAATATAAATAAGGAAAAATGGTGTTTTTGTTGAAGACGGGCAGACTTCTTATCATCGGATACCACGAACACCTCTGAGCTATCTTCTATGGCAGAATATCTGCGGGGTGAACCGACCTCTGTCCAACCGACCCTTTTCTAAGGTTTTTCATGCTCTTTATATAGGATAAGTTTACTTGGCTAGCAAGCTTGGATAGTTTTGGATTATCTTTCATCATCGCTTGAATCTCCGTTAATTGATTTCCCGAGATTTCTACGATGATGTGATTTTTCGAATGCGATAGGTCTCTAACTGCATTAATTTTTGAGAGTCTTCGAGTTGTTACTGGTCCCTATTATGCTATTGTTTGCCAATACGATAGTGTCTATATCAGTCTTACATGAAAAAACACATCAATTAGTGCATTTTAGTGTTCTCTTTTGTTTAGAAAGTGTAATGTTGTCTTTCTTATTGCTTAAATGTAGATGCGTGTGAAGACTATCTTTTTCTTCCCTGTTATAGCTTTTTCCTCAATCAATCGTCCCAAGAACCTAAAGAAATATTAAAGATTATAACCTAATTAAGGCTTTGTTTGAGAGCTATAAAACACCAAAACTTGAATTAATGAGTTTATAATTAAGGAATTGATGAGGCTATAATTAAAGAATTAGTGAGAAAATAGTTTTGTTAAGTGAAAAGCCAAAAATGGTATGAAATGGTAAGAGCCTTGTAAATGAAAGTTTGTAATAGGGTTATGAATAGAGTGTTCATTCCATTGTGAATGATGGAGCAAGCAAGAACAAGAAAGCAAGAGCAAGAAGGCTAGAGAAAGTTGCAGAGAAAGAAGTAGATAAGTAAAGAGAAAGTGGTTTTAGAGATTCATATGAAATGAGAATTTTGATTACTTCGTTTACTTTAAGATGACGAAAAATATTCAGATATCTTAAGATACCCTGAACATCATAGGATATCTATAGATATAGCTATATGAGAGTCATTTAGATGCCCCCTTGCAACCTAAAATTTTAGGATGTGCATGTGTACTGAGCATCCTCGAATGACATATTTACAAATTCACTATTTTTTATTTTATCATTATTTTTTTTCTTTTCACATTTTGTAAGTAGTTTGTAACCTAGGAGAAAATAATATGTTTTTTAAGTCTAAAATTATTCCGCATGAATTAACAACTTACCATACATAATTTTTAAATGCAATTGTTTTTTCTTAATATATATTTTTTAATATAAATTATCTATACTTTCTATATTTAGGAATTTCTTTTTTACTTTTTTTAACTAGTAATTTTTTTTAGTATGTTTAACACATAACACCGCCCCCTGTTGTTACATTTCAGAAATTGTATAATAATAACCATTTTTCAAAACTTTTACAACATAGCACTGCCCCTGTTGAAGGTAAATTATGATAAAATCTAGATAATAAAAGAAAATAAATCTCATGTATTTCATCTTCATCATAACCCCATCATTTTATGGCATTATCAATTAGAATTCCAACCATCCACCTCCACTTCAACAATCCCAGCAAGGTGTCACTAACCAAAATTGTAAGAACAATACCAACAACTGCATATCACTAACTCCAACCACTAAATCGTAAAAAGTCCCAAGATAACAAGCAACTCCCTATACTAAGATGAAAATACTAATAAACGCAAAATAATAATTCTGACGCAAGACAGAGATGTACAGTGAATATACAATGATTTTTCAAGTTGCACATAAAAAGACTATTGCATCCTCACAAAAAATATCATAGTAGATGTACAGTACAAAAGTTTCTAAGATATCCAACGTCTTTCTTGAACAAAGTTGAATTAGAAAAATGCAAATAATAGCAATGGAAGAAGATAAGAATGTATATATTGGATGGGTTTTCAATCGATGTAAGTAAAAGGTCAAACACAGTAATCTCCATTATTCTACATTTATGTTCCAAGATATAAGGGGTGCACCTAAATTTTCCGAGTGTTTTAAAACAGTTTTTAAAAAGAATTTGATCAGTTTTTTTATTATAAAAAATTTTGAATTAAAAAATAAACTATTTTTTTTTTAATTTTGCTTCTTTTAAAAAAAATTGTGATTATTAGATAATCTATATTTAAATAAAGTAATTTGATTTTTTAGGTGCTTATTAAAAAATCTAAAACTAAAAGTAATTAACTCAAAAATATAATTAATTGTAAGGGTACAAGAGTCAATTACAATATATTTTATTATTTAATAAAAATTAGAAATTTAGATTTTGACTTTTATTTTAACTCTTTGGAAGTGTAGATATTTATTGAATAAGTTTGGTTAAAGTAGTCATTTCTCTAATAGACCCAACAATTATTTTTCACTATAGAATTCCAATAGTAACTACTCGACTAGACCGAGATGGATGATCGACGAAGTTGGAGATGTCCATGGGACCTATAACAATACTTTGTGTAGAGTCTTTTAGTTTATTCTTTCTGCAGGAACTATTTTAGGGGCATGATAAGTTGTAAATATTTTGTCGAGCTTTTATGTTTTGACTTTTGAGTACCCTATGATTTTTTTTGTCAAATTTACATTTTATAAAACTTTTCTTTTAGTCGTTTTCTGAAGATTTAAATTGGGATTTAATTATACATGTCATGGGTGTTGAACACTGTTTTCATGCATTTAGAGTTAAGGATTTCGGTTTAGACCTTGATTTGGGTCAGGTCCTTACAACATAGGCAAATATCATATTTCCACATGGGTCTCCATGAAACAAAGCACTGTGTCTTGACGCTGCTCTAATGAAACTGAATATCAGGTTATGCTTTCCACTTTTACCGAATTATATTGAATAAGATATCTACTTTGTACACTATTTATACAAGTATCACAACCTCAAATACTTGATTGTTATAATCGCTTAGCAGTCCAAGTTTCTCATAGCCAAATCTTTCATGAAAATACTAAACACGTTGAACTTAATTTAATTTCATTCGGGTAAGGATTGTTAGGGATTGTGCCTAAAAGGCCTAGTAGTTTGTATTTAAAGTACAAACATTTAATGTTATATTTAAGCTATTAATAAAGGTTATTATTTTCATTAATTGTGCATTTAATATACAAACGTCATGCATCTTTATGGCATTAATTGGATTAGTAGCGATATTCACATGGAAATTTGGATGTACACTTTGCCAAATATGTGAGACATATAAGTAGATCTAGTTCCAAGTTAATAACCTAAAACGTCTGCAATAGATGGAGTAAGGTTGGGCACCTAAGCTCTAGTGACCCTATTAATTAGTACGACCTGCTTTGTAGAGGTTGCAAACAACCTGATTCTGGTTGTTCATGTGAAGACATGCGAGTGAGGATGCCTATGCAAAAAGAAGTTTTTGCATAAGATGGGACTAGAAGTTTTATGATTATCCTTATCAACTACTTTGATAAGGGTTGTGAACTCATAATTTATGAAAATGTCATTTGATGTACATGGGTGAGACCAACCAAAAAGCTGAGTCAATAAGCCTCCCACGATTGCCGTAGTGAGTGGCTGGGAACGCAATGTCCTAAGAAGAAGTTCACACTTTTCCAAATTTTGAGGAACATGTAGAGTTGTTCCCTTAAAATTGATTTTGAGGCTTGGATAAAGGGATCTCACCTCTCATTGACTAGAGAGGATATTGATGTATAGTTAGAATATAAACACTTGTTCATTAGAGAAATCAGTGGCTTAAAGATATAATCATAGGAGTAGAACAAATTTCTTGTCTCAACTGTGAATTACGAACAAGCTCGTGAAGGATTAGATGACAAATGACTGATTATATCCGCGGACATTAACTTGTCTCATAGAGCGAAAGAGTTCAACACATGGATTTGGTGGAATAAGTATGATGTTAACGAATACGGATTTGATCGAAGGTCGTTGTAGCTTTCAATCTATAGGTCCACTAGTCCTCAGGCTAGCTCATACTTGGTGGTACATTGTGTTTATTAGAGAGTGAATTTGAAGAGTTCAAATTCACCTATTAATTATGTGGGACATACTTAATAGAAGCATAAATATTCAATTAATTATAAATAATTATTTAATTAAGAGATTGCGGAAATCAATATATTGGACATATTAATTGAGTTAATAATTATTAGATATTTATTAAATGAAGAATATTGATTAATATGTTGGACATATTAATTGGGTTACTAATTATTAGATAATTATTAAGTAGAGAATTAATATATTGGATATACTAATTAAATATTTGTTTATTTATAATATATTAAATATATTAAAGAATTGAAATTTATTAGATAAACATCAATTAAAATAAATAAAATAATATATGGAATTTTCTAAGATGGGAAAAATGCTAACTTTGATTTGTCCAACATCGAAAAATTCTAGGTTAGAACAACCATTCCTCTACTATAAATAGGAGGACCTATAGGTTTTTATTATGATCTCACTCAGTTTCAAAGTAACGTTTCTCATAAAGTTGAAACATCTCTCTAAAAGCCTAGTTCTCTTCTTCATAGTTAGAGGCTATACTGACAAAGTTCCTAACTCTCTTCTCTTAAGTATTCCCGTCAAGCATTGTGTTGTAATAATAAAGAGCCTGAAAGAGCAGAGGAGATCGTCCATGGGGAATAGTCAATCCTACTCAATATAAAGACGTATCATATTAGATCAGACACGACAGTAAGTGTAAATATTTTTTTTCAATAACATGTCAATCACCCACAATATTGCATATAGATTAATTGGATTAATTATTGTGAAAATGTTTATTATTGACATGCTCCTGTCGCGATAAATGCATGCTCCTACCCAATATTCTCAACAAGGAAAAGGTGGCTTCTAACGAAATTCATCTTTAACATATACCTATCACTACTACAAAATAGGGATATGATGATTACAGAAAAGTATCACAAACACTTTATATGATACTTTTTTGCAATCATTGTATCGCACATCATCTATTCTCATTAGTTGACACTTCTTAATAAGTGTCATTGAAATGCAATAGATGATATATTTTTGCAATCGTTGTATCACACATCATCTATTGTGTTTAGATGACACTTTTTAGTAAGTGTCAATGCAATAAATGATACTTTTCTGTTATCATTAGTTCTTATTTCATGACACTATTTTTTTGTCACCAATGAACAATGGATGACATATAAATTATGTCATTAATGCATTATCAACGGCACCTAAACATTATCAATAAATATTATTTATTGACACTTATTTTTAATCACCAAATAATCAAATACGACTCTTCATTTTAATCACAAATCTTCAATTGATGACAAATATTTATTATCAACAAATTGCATTTGATGATAATAATATGTTTTCAATTTATATTGTTTCATGACGCTTGTTGTCTATTTGCGACCTTATTTTGTTTGCTCTTACCTATTATCATACATACATAATATTTCTCAACAAAATAATTTCACAGATAAAAGCCTTGTCAAGAAAATAAATTTCATAGATGACTTAAAATATTTATAGGCATTTACACTTGAACAAAATAACAAAAGGGCAATAATATCACACTTGTGATACATGTTCACAAAGTTTTTTACAACAAAAAGTACTAGTAAATGATGATTCTTGAAGTGTGTTTCTTCACCGCTTCATCCTTTGAGTGTGTTTGTGCAAACCTAAGAAAAATTGAGTTTCAAACCATAGAAAAATGACTATTCTCTTACCATGATTTGTGAGTTAGAATCAATAAGAAAATAATATTTATAAAAAAAAAGTTAAAATTTAAAAGATGTATGGAAAAAGGAACCTTCACAATTAAGAAGAATTAAAAGAGTGTAGAACTTTCAATCTACAAGTAAACAAGGAAAACATATAATTAGTAAAAGATAATAATAAATAACTTTTCTATTTCCAACATCAACGGTTTAACTATAATGGTACTAAAACTGGACAGAAAACCAAATTAGTTAGCTTGATCTGATTTATACAATTAGAATTGAAATTAATGTCTATTTCCAACATCAACAGTTACTATAATGGTGCTAAAACTAATCTCTTGGAGTGAATTTAAAATATTAAAAACAATAAATAATTTTTCTACTTGAGTGCATCAAAACCCTTACAAACAAAGTAGACTTCAAATATTTTTGACTTGAATATCACAACCAAAATAATTTCCTATTATATTCTCATAAAGTCAATGTTGGTCAAATAAAAGAATTAGTTATAGTATAGAGACAAGTAATGAATAAAAGCCAAAATTAATAAACTTGGAAAATTACTTAAGAAACTTTCAAAGTAGTAACATTGTTAAAATGAAGTTTTTTCTCCATTTTGAACTCTTTGTTTTCTCGAACTTCCTGAAGGCTTAATGCAAAAGTCTAAGAAAACCCAATTAATTAATTGTCACTCCAAAACTTTCATCCAAAATCTCAAGGATTACTTCAACCTCACTAAATTTAAATTTTTATTTTGTTTCAAAACACCGAACAACACAAGAGAATTTTTATCTTGAGATGCAGCCTGATGACTAACCTCCAAAGTTAAATTCAACCTAACAAAACATACCCAAAAGTCAGCCATTAAAACTCCAAGCTTAACAACCATATCGAACTCCGTTAATCCACAAAGAAAACAGCCCGCAAACTTACCCAACACAACTTAGCACGACTGTCCAAGGTCAACGAGGCATGAAGAATTGAATTGAACATCGATCCTACCACACATGATGTTGAAACTTCACAACAATAACCAACCCAAAGCACAAATCAATTACCTACATAAATCAGCCCATAGTTTGACTAACCAACACCAAACAAAACCTACAGTAGCAAAAGAGAATTTACCCATAAATCGAGCACGCGACACATGTGAAACAAGCAAAACCAAAGGAGCGGGCTACTACTCGGGACTAGGGATGACACAGCGGCACAAGGTGGCGGTGTCGGGTTGGCGCGGCGCGAGGCGGCTGGTCGACGACTGCTTGTTCATGGCGGAGGTGTCGAGCGCGAGGGAAACATGCGGGATTGCGTAGCTATGCGCGTGGGTGGATGGGGGCGTGCGGGTTGGCGGTCGGCGAGTCCGGTGGCAGTGCGGCGAGGTCTACGATGGCGATGAGAACCAAGTGGAGGCGGAGTTAGGGTTAGGTGGGGGAAGAAGAAGAAAGAAGAAGAAGAAGGAAGAATAAGAGAAAGTGGGTTTTTGTGTGTTTTTTTTTGTCTACTTTTTTATCTTTTTCTTTTAAACTCTTTTTTTTATAAGAAAAATTCAGCCACTCCCTTTCTCATTATTTCTAATTAAAATCCTCTTTTTTTTTCTTTTAGCAAACCAAAATAAGTTAGAAGGGTAGACTTTAAAGAAAATTAAAATTTAGTTTTATTATTTTAAAATTAGAATTTAGTGTTTATAATTTTTTAAAAGTTAGATTTAATATCTTTTTTTACAGTAATTTAATATCAATTCTAATCATCCAAAATGAATTATAATTGAAATAAAATATTAATTAATCTAGCTATTTAATATTATTTTGTTGAATTCCATTATCTTATAATTTTATATTATCATAATTATTTAGAAATTTTGGATGAACAAAAATAAATAAATATTTATGGATATATATTTTTACATAATAAACTTCAAATTCATAAACGACAACAAGTATTATTTAAAAAACATGATATTAAAAAGATATGATAAATATTATATTTTAAAAGAAAAATACATAAACAATATATAGTAAATAAATATGATCAAATAAACTAAAATAGATGAATTGGTTAAAAATATATATTCTCTCCTCTTAACCGAGCGTTGAGATTTAATTTTGACAAATTGCTATCATTTTCATTGTCAAATAACTCTACTAGCATTTTGTACTATACTAGCATTTTGTACGACCTAGTAACCATGAAGTTACAAAAAAAAGAAGAAGATATATATAGAAATTTTTTTCATTCAATCCATGTTTAGATAGTTTGTTACATGCCAAATTGAAAATAAAAACACGAATTGCATGCTTGATTTGCAGAAGTGTTTGATTGCCTACAAAAGGGAAAAACAAAATCTTGAAAGAAGGGTTCTTTCGGCAAAAAACGAAAAAAAAAATTATACTTATTTTTCTAAATATGACCGAATATTAATTTCATAAATTTATGATTCTAAAAAAGTATCATAAAACACGTCTTTTTAATTTATGACATTTTTTGTGAATGATTACAAGATGATTCTAATAAAGTGTTATAAAATACGTGTTTTTGTTTATGACACTTTTATTGCTTCTCCTTCATAAATTTTATTTAACACAAGTGTCATCTAAACCCTATTTTGTAGTAGTGTATTGACATTCAACCTGCTAAATCACTTTTATGCTCACAAAGTTTGCCTTTTCATGCTCTTGACTCATGCGTATTTGATGTGTGGCTTTCGTTTGTGGGAGATATTCTTTATTAAATATAGACTTGTTAGTTTTAAATTGCCTTTGCTCTTTTACAGTGGAACCTCTCTTAGTTTTTTATATTGTTGCTTGAGTTCTATAAATACATTTTTCGGATGAATAAACTTTAAGGCATTTTTAAATTCAATCGATTAAAAATTGCACTCTCAACTCTTGTATTCAGACTAATCTTTAATGTCACAAAAGATTTTTCTTTGCTAGACCACTAGTAGAAAATCGAACATCAATGGCGGACATATGTTGCCATTATATAACAGTAATGGTGGACACGAAATCGCCATCAATACCGCTGACATCGAAACACATAGATGGCGTGCAGATAATCAATGGCGGGCAACACCCGCCATTAATTTTATGAAATCCACGGCCGGCAAAAACCGCCATCAAATTGTTTCCATAGCGCGCGCTTACCCCCGCTATCAATAATCTTCCATCGTGCGTGCCTACTCGCCATGTAAACTATTGTTTTGAAAAATGGTCTATTTTGAAATGGTCTCTTGTTTTGTGCCCACCATTAAAATACGTTATCACTTAATTATAAATAATAAAACAAATACACAAAGACATATATATTGTTCCCGCCACTAAAAGTCATTCTACTTTATAAAAAAAATAGAATAATGTCTTCAAATGATATCTAACCACCATGAGTTCCAAATGAAACTTTTCTTACATAATATCTAAGGACCACTAACTCATGCAAGAAATCCTAACTTCTAATTAACTTTGTCTACACATGATATTGCATTACGTGCACCAAACATTTAGGCAGCATAATAGCACAATAATGTGATTCCCAAAACTCTATCGACTTTTATAATATATAATTTTCACATATGCATCCCTTTGGACGATTTCTATTACGAATATAACCTTTCAAAACTTTCATATACCTTTCAAAAGGATACATCCACCTCGAATAAACTTGTCCACAAAATTCAATCTCCCTTACAAGATGTATCACAAGGTGAACCATGATTGTGAAAAAGGCTGGTGGAAAATACTTCTCTAACAGACATAAAGTGACAACTACATCATCCTGCAAGCCCTTCAACTTAGAAGAATCAATCGACTTACTACATATAGCTTTGAAGAAGAAACACATGCGAATGATCGAATATCTAACATGTTTAGGCAAAACACCATGAATGGCTATAGGTAGCAACTGTTGCATCAAAACGTGATGGTCATGCGATTTAAGCCCGTACAGTTTTAAATCAGTAAGCGACGCTAATTTGCTTATGTTGGATGTATAACCTTCAGACACTTTAAGTTCAGATAAGCTCTTACACAAACTCATCTTTTCATTTTCTAAATAGTGTGTACATGCTGGAGGCAAAAATGTCTTTTTCTCCCCTTTCTTACTTGAGCTAATTCAGGTCTTAATTTAGCCAAGTCTTCAAGAGATTTTATTTCATCTTTTGTTTTTCCAGGAATGTCAAGTAGGGTTCTGATAATATTGGAACACATGTTCTTCTCAATGTGCATGACATCTAAACAATAACGCACATGAAAATGTTTCCAATATACTCCAATTAAAAAAGATCGATTTTTTCTTATAATAAGAGTCTGTAGGGCGCTGTTGTGATCTCTTGCCATATGTAAATTGAAGACTATTTAATTGCGTCAGAATCTCTTCACCACTTAGCGGTTTAGGGCGACTCCAAATTCTTGTTCTCTAATGAATGCTTTTTTTTGTCTTCTAAATGTGTGCCCCATTGGTAGATATTTTTGATGTCCGAGAAATAAATTCTTACCTCCTATGGGTAAAACAATTGATGATGTTTTCTCTGCACAAATCAGACATACTTTATAACCTTTTATCGTACACCCACATAGGTTACCATATGCTGGAAAATCATTAATAGTCCACAACAAAATAGTTTTCAGGGTCAAGCTTTCTTACCGATGTGCGTCAAAACATTCAATGCTTGTGTTCCATAACATTTTCAGATCGTCGACTAACGGATTTAAATAGACATCTATGTCATTTCCAGGTTGTTTCGGTCCTAAGATTAATGAAGTTAACATCAAGAATTTATGCTTCATGCACAACCATGGAGGTAGATTGTAAGTCACAAACATAACTGGTTGACAACTATATCTAGTACTTTGATCACCGTGGGGATTGACTACTCTTGATAGGGTTAGACGAAGGTTCCTTGTTTCTAAAATAAAATCAGGCCACCTTTCGTCAATTTGTTTTCATCACAGTGTGTCGGCTAGATGTTGTATACACCTATCAATCTCACAGTCCGTCAGATGCCACGTCAATAATTTCGAAGGTTCTTTACTTCGAAACATTCGTTCAAATCTTGGAATAGGAGAGAAATACCACACGACTTTTGCTGGAATATTTTTCACTCATTTTTTCATATTCTTCTTAACCTTCCATCTTGATGTTCCACATGTAGGACATAGTTCTGCATCGACAAGTTCTTTTCGATACAAACAACAGTCATTGATGCACGCATGAATCTTTTCATACTTCATTCTGAAGGTATCTAGGTATCTTTTCGCATAATAGGTAGATATCAAAATTTCATTAGGACTAGGCAATAAAGCGGTCAAGAATTGTAACAAATCTGAAAAGCTTTTATCGCTCCATCCATGCTTTGCTTTCAAATTAAAAAGTTTAATCAATACTGATATATTGGTAAATTTTTTACAATTAGGGTATAATGGTTTCTTGGCATCCTCTAAAGCTTCCTCAAATATAGGAGATTTTTTGTTAAAGTAATTTTGTGCAGCCTCAAACATCCCTATTGGGCCATCTAGGTCATCCAAATTTTCATCATCTATTGGAACACTTTCCATGTTTCTTGTCCTCGATACTGATTCTCCATGCCAAATCCATGTATTATAACATTGATCGATCCCATGAAAAAATAAATGGTCTCTGATGACATTCACACTTTGGTACTTGCCGTTCACACATTTCAAACATGGACAAACAAACGACAGTTCAACCTTTCGAATGTCATATTGCATTACTTATAAATATTTCAACTCCAAACTGTATTCCGATGACATCTGATCCTTAAACTTCCACGACTTATCCATAGCCATGTTAGAAATCTAGTCAACTAGGAGAAACTTAACCTACAAATTATTTTAAACAAAGTAGAATCTAGTCACATATATAAGTCAACTTAGATAAACAAAAAAAAAAGAATCTAGCTAACTTCATAATCAAAGGATAGAATTCAAACCATGCATTGAATAAAGCTACAATACAAATTGAGCTAATAGAAGGATACTTTGAATCAAGCTACAATAAAAATTGTGCATTTGTTGTTTTCATAGCCATTTTCATTATAAAAGTGAGCTTTTCAAGTGAAAATGGCTATCAAAACAACAAATGCACAATTCAAACAAATGATCAAATCAAACAAACAATGACTTTAAGAAAATGCACAAATTTGAAAGGTTACAACATGCATTTGTGAAGAAACAAGATAAAAAGAGACTAAAAAGAGTTAGGGGAGTAATAAAATTACCAATTTGTGAAAAGACTTTTCAAGTTGAAAATGCTATAAGTTGAAAAATGTTGAAATTTGTGACCTAAGATGATGAAATTTGAAAGTTTAGAACATGCATTTAAGAAAGAAATAAGATAAAAAAAAAAAAAAAAAAAAAAGTTTAAGAAGAGTTACCCAATTTGTGAAGATCAGATGGCTCAAGTTGAAGAAAATGTCGAAATTTTTTACCTTCTAAGCTTCAAAGAGAAAGAAGGGTTAGTCAGCAGCGGTGGGTTAGTCAGCGCCGGTGTCGGTGAGAAGCGAAGATGAATAGAGAAAGAGGGTGGGGGTTTTGGAGGTTTCTGTCGAGAAAGAGGAAATGAAATTTTTTTGGTAAGATCCTGCACGTTTGATTATGTTTAATCAATAGCAGGCACAATCGATGGCGGGCAATGCCTGCCATCAATTATGTTTCACGGCAGGCGTAAAAGACCGCTATCCATGCGTTTTTAATGCACACCATCGAAACTTTTCAATAGCAAATTTTTTAAACCAATTCAAAATTACAAGTTGGCGAATACATCAACTCATCCAACCATATCTATCTAAGCGACCCAACTCAATATATTTATTTCTGAATTAGGTTGAGTTCGGTCATTCAATTTTTTTTTAATTCAATATATACTTCTTATTTATTTGCATTTTTTGTTATAGACATAAATACAATAATTTCCATTTGGTGATTTTTTTTTGTTTGTTTGAGTACAACTTTTTTTTATGATATATACTTTTCAAAGACTTCAAAAATATTTTAAAGAATTTTAGACACCAAAAAAGTCCTAAAAATAATTAATTAAAATAAATACGTGCACATTGTTTTAGGTAAAAGATTTATTTTTCAAAATTAGTAATTAATTCGAGTTAACTCTAGTAGGCCCATTTAAAAATAAATGTGATTAATGATTTTAAAAAAAACAAAAAAAAAAACAATTCAAATGAGCATTAATGTAACGTACATTTTTTGTTTTTGAAATTAGCATTAAGCTTCTCATAGACTAAAACAAAGGGATTGGTCCATAGGTTTAGAAGGTAATTTTTTCTAAATTTAAAAATTAAATATTTTTACTTTTTTTATTTACTTTAACACTTCTTTTTTTTCAAAATTTTTTAAGTTGTTAATTTACATTAGATAATTAACCTTTTTTTTTTTTATAATTTCAGAGACTACACGTATGTATTATTGAAAAGTTAGGAATAAATATATTCAATTTTAAAATTTAGGGATCAAATCAAAAGTAGATATCAAATTATGAACTACAAAAAGTATTTTTCCAAAAAGAAGACCTGTAATAATTTGGGCAATTTCCATGGACCACTCAATTATTTCGAGAGCAATTTGAGGAAAATTAAATTGCTTGTCGTAATGGAATAAATGTTGGAATATATGGTGTTCTTTTTTTCTTTTTTGAGATTACAACAATTGAAGTGTAGGAGAATTCGACTCCAATAAACTAGTCGTGAGCAACTTCTCGTATTAACGGAATATATGGTGTTCTTGAAACTGAAGGATTGTGGTTTTCATTTTCTTAAAAAAGGTGATTCATTATCTTCATTTTCAGTGATATTTTTTTTAATTGAGAATTTGAGTTTTCTGTATTTTTTTTATTGTTTTTATCTTTTTTTAGTCAAAAAATTTATTTTATCACTACTAAATTTCAAATTTAAAACCTTGTAACTATCATATTTAACTAAATGAAAAACCTAGTCTCAAAAAAAAAAAAAAAAAAAACTAAATGAAAAACCTAAAAAATAGCATAATTAATTAAATACTAATTTTCAAAATCTAAATAGTCGCTATAATATTGAACAATATCACCTAACAATAAAAGTAAAAAACCACCAACTCTTTTTCCTCAAAAAAAAAAAAAAAAAAAAAAACCAACAACTCTTATACTTTTAGATTTCATTCGTAGTTATTATTATCAGTCTCATTTCTTGTTGAACCAAAGAAAAGATTTTTTAACTCTTTTTTAATGTCTTTTAATTATATTACACTGGTTATTAATATGAAACAAATCATACTACGTTAAAGCCTGGTTTAAGGGGAAAATTATTTTTAGACGATTTAAACCTTTAGGTCATACTCTAAATTACAAAAATGTCATTTATTGGAATATAAAAAAAATTCAAATAACGTAGAAGATATTTACAAAAAAATTCAAATAACGTCGAAGATATTTATAATATCATTTAGATTTTCATTCATAGAAGATAAGATATTTTTATCAAATCTCATAAATTTTATGACTAAGTTAGAAGATAAGAGATTTCAACAATGAAATGAAGATATTTATAATATCATTTAAATTTTCATGTAGATAATAAGATATTTTTACCAAATCTCATAGATTTTATTTGACATTTTATATTCTAATTAAAATATTAAATTGAATTTTCCAATCTTATAAATTATTGTCTACATTTTGTTTTCTAGAACACTTTCTGTTTGTTTGGATGTTTGGATTTATTTTTTTTTTGTTTTATAATAAGTTATGTTGGATTATTTACTTAAATTTCATCTAATTTTTCTTTTGTGCAATAATTTTTGTAGGAATTTTTTTTTGCATAATTGTTGCCTTTAAAAAAGAATACTTGGAGATCTGAAAAAAAAAAGTTTGAAGAATTATAAGATTATCATCTGAGGTTAATGCATGAATTCTTCAATTTCAAAAGTTTGGTAATAATGATTTTCTATTATATATATATGATTTTCTATATTTTGTTTACAAACACATTTGAAACTCTCTTTTTGTTTGGGGTTACATTTTTTTTTATATAATAAAAAATTTAGTTATCTTATTTTTGTTGGATTATTTACCTTAACTTTCATCTAACTTTTCTTTTATTGCAATAATTTTTGTAGGGATCTTTTGTTACGTAATTGTTGACTTGGAGATGTGAGATTTTTTTTTTGAAGAACGATAAAATTATTATTTGAGGTTAAAGGTAAGTTCATAGATGTATACTAATAAATATATTTAGCTTATTTATATTTATAATTATAATTATGACATAACTCTTATAAATTTTATAATTCTAGAGTAATTGGTCTAAGGGATAAAATTTAATTTTTATTCAATAAATTTTATTAAGTTTTTTTTAAATAATAACACTCATTATTTTTTCTCAAAATAAATAATTAATTGTTTTTTAACATAAATGTGAATTTTAAGAAATTTAACTAACGTGAAAAAATGGTTATAAAATTTAATATTATATTGAAATTATTATTTGATGATTTAAATTTACCCTAAAAATATAAGAAACAATTTATAATTATATATATATAATTTATTATTTAAGAAATTATCACGTGCAACCCTCTGCTAAAATTCTAGTAATATAAAAAATAGATACAAGTGTAAAGACCACTTTCCACTCATTCTCTACAGAGGATCACTTGAGATAAAATAGATTTTTAATGCTAATTTTTGTCTAATTTATCTGCTCTACTTTATCGTCTCTCCCGATATAATTATAGTTTTCAACACTTTTTAAAAAAAAACAAATTATAGTATCGTACTGATTATCTATTTTATTTTCTTAAATATTGTTTTACTAACACCAAATTGAATATAATCCTTACTATATATTTTTTTAGTATTCAACTATATATAAGAGTTAAAAAAATTTGAATGTGTTGTCTCAAAAAAAAAAAATTACCGAATTTAAATATAATTCAACTAGTCAATTACACTATTTAAATTTTCTCAAAAAAAAAAAATATCACTCTATTTAAATATTATAAATATTTAAATTCTAACACTATATGCCAAACAAACAACCCCTATTATCCAAACAAAAATTAATAATTTATCAACTGTTGTGTATAAATTTTAAGTTATAATATTATTTTAGGCATGCTACTTTATTTTAGTATTTACTAGAATATATTAACGTGCATTGGCTGACACCTGGTGCATGTACGCAGGCACACCCATGGTGATGAAAACTAGTCAGGTGTAGGCCTACACGGTACTTATCTGGTCCAGGTCAACATGCCTAACGACTCGAGGAAATGTGTCAACTGAGTCACGGTCCTAGAGGCTCTCACCAGCGATCTAAGTCAGCCTGTTCACACTTATAAGGCTACAATCTAGGCATCACCGGGGCGGCATGTTACATCACATCCCTAGCTATCGCGCGTGAGATTAAAATCCCCAACGACACTGCCCCAATGAGACGACAATGAGTCGTGTCTCTACAACCTCTAGATGATGAAAACTAAGAGTTCTATTATAAATTCTTATCAGCTCAGTCCTTCCAGATCACCAAACATGTTCAATATTCTTAAATAGTCACCCTAACAGTATACTACCCATAATTAGGACTAGCTACATACTAACACACATCATCACCAGCTCACATACATACTGAGAGAAGCATAGAACGAGCAACATAAGTAACAACATGCTAGAACCCATAATCCTAGCATGCTTATAAGAAAAATACAATTATAAAATCACATACAAGATGTACCGCAAGACCCCATAATCCCAAGGTACTAAACATACAAAACTTATTTAATGATTTTAAATGATATATAAAGGGTGGCACCCTAGGACCCCATAATCTAAAGGTACTAAGCATACAACATAATCAACAATCACACAGCAGAAATAAAGCACCAATAAATATCAGTAACACGGTTAGCTTCGCCTTGTGCAGGGTCCACACAACCCGAGTAGAGAATCCTTACCTAAAAAAAGTTTACAGAACACCACTTCGATCTCCAAGAGACAAGAACTCAAACCAATAACAACCTACCAATTATCTTCAATCAATAACAATATCCACACATCCATCGATTAACCACAAGATCGAGTTAAGAAAACCTACCCCAACCTGAAATCAACACGGCTATCCAAAATCGACAAGGCATGAAATTAGTCACAAACCAACAGAACACGAACTCCTTAGAACCAATAATAAACTCAACACCAAACACCTTAGTAAAAAACTACCCAAAACGAATTAATGATTTACAAAGAAAGCAACTAAACTCCTTACCCCCAAAATCGAACTAAACGAGTAGAACGAGCGCACGCTAGGACGCTAAGATGTGCGCGAATGGATGAAATTGCACATTAGGTGGCTGGAACGGTGCGGAGGAGTCGTAGTCATATGAACGGCGACATGACTTCGCAGGCTGTGCGCATGTGAGCAGACGAGGAATAAAGATGCATGCGTGGGGTTTGAGCGGCAAGACGCTTGCGTTGCTAGGCTTCATTCGACGACGTGGCAGAGAAGAAATAGTAGCGGTGAAGGCTGGCGATGCTAGGGTTTGGAGGTGCGGAAGATGAAAAAGAAGAAGAAAAGAGAAGAGGGTTTGGTTTTTTTTTTCCCCTTTTCATTTTATTTCTTATAAAACTAAAATGAGTTTTTTCTTTTATTTTAAACCCTAAAATCCAGCTCCTTCTCTTAATTAACTTAAATGAAACTTTCTTTTTATTATTATTATTTTTTTAAAAATCTAGACTAAATGAACATTTTTTTTTTTCAATTTAACTTTACCTTCTTCCGTTAACTTTAAAAATTGAATTCTCTTTTAACAATTCCATCCAAGATAATTACACAAATGCCCCAAGTTTCACTCAATACTTATGAAACATTACAAAAGGGGCGTTTATGGGTATAATTATCAAGACACTCATAAAATCAACCAACTAGAAACTAACCCGAAAATGCGGGGCGTTACAATATTCTCTCTTTATATGACTTTCGTCCTCGAAAGTCTTAAGACTAAAACAAATTCGATTAAAGAGAACGCATGTTGTCTTGTCGCTCCTAAGTTGGTTCCTCAACTCACTGGCTCCTCCACAACACTTTAACCAGATTAATCTTCCCGGTTATGCAAAGTCTTGAGCTTCCAAGCCAAAATCCGCACGGGATGTTCCTCAAAGATCAAACCAAGGTTTAACCACAACCGTCACAATCTACTAAAAGCAATTGATCAGCGATGTGTTGTCTCGAAAGACAAAACATGAAACATGTTAAGCACTTCTGACAACGATGGTGTCAAGCCACACGACAGGCCACTACCCAAACCTCCCTGGAATTCAAAAGGGCTCAACAAACTGAGGACTCATCTTCCCCTTTTTACAGAACTATAAGGTACATCTCACATGACTACCTTTAAGAGCACATGCAGGCCAACCCCAAATTCTAACTCTTTATGCCAACATCAAAATAACTTTTCTAGCGACTCTGAGTTGTCAACTCACAAGACTTGAATTTCTGAATTGTCTAATTAATCATTAATAAAAACTCTAGACTCGACAACTATCTATCACCAAACTCGTCCCTACAAAGCCCCATACAAAGCCCCAAACGCGGCCATTTGAATAGTTTCCTAACAACTATTATTGCAAACAACCTCCATGAGGTACAGGTACTGACCCCAACTACCCGAAAATTCTAGCATACCGGCTCGAAGCATATCCTCTAGGTTCTTATTTGCTCGTTTGGTCTGACTATCTATCTGAGAATGAAAGGATATACTGAAACTACACTCAAGTCCCCAACCCCTTTTAGAGGTCTCTCTAAAAGCGAGCTATGAACATAGAATCTATGTATGAAACCATCTTAACTAGTACCCCATGATACCTCACTATCTTGTCAGGAAACAACTGTGCTCATTTCTCCATGAAGTAAATGATCCTCCTTGGAATGAACTGGCCGCTCTTGGTCAAACGATCCACTATCACCCAAACCAACGTGTAACCTATCGGGGTGCTCGACAAGCCAAAAATGGAATTCGTAAAAATATTTTCTCACTTCCACAACTGTAAACCTAAACGTTGCAAACGTTCTACTGGCTTTTGCATAGGTGCCTTCACTTGCTGACAAGTGAAGCACTTACCAAAAACTAAACTACTAAACTACATCTCTTCATGTTGCTCCAGTAAAACGTGTGTTTCAATTTCTAATACATCTTGGTACCTTCTAGGTGCAAAGCAACCAAGGCACCATGAGCCCCAACAAAAACTTAGCTCTTAGTCCTAGGCTTGCTTGCACATAGAAGCGCCTTCTAAAACAATAATCCTAACTAACTCTAGATCACTCAACTATTTCCCAACTGCCATTTGCCTGACGTACGACATAATTGTTAACTGTGCTACTCAGACAGTAAGTTGCTACAACATTGGTACAATACCGACCCACTTCACATCTCTTACTAACAAGGATGATCAAACTGCCAAGTTGCTGAGTGGAGCGCTTTTCTACTAAGTGCCTCAGCCACATCATTGGTCTTACCTGGACGGTACAAAAATCTTGAAGTCATAATCCTTAACTAACTCAAGCCATCTTCTCTGTCTCCTATTCCAATACTTTGAGATATAGGAACACGTGAGCCTTTTATGTTCCGTGAAGATCTGAATCCATACTCCTTAAAACTACTACCTGAAGACCTTAATGCATGAGCCACTGCTGCTAACTCAAAAACGCGCTCCAGATAAATAATCTTAAAAGATCTCAACTGTCGGGAAACATAAGCAATCACGTTCGCATGCTGGACCCAACACACCATAAACTTTTCATGAGACGCCTCACTGAAATTATTAAACCTAATGTTCCATCCTAAATAATCAAAACTGGCATTGTAACCAAAGCTCGTTTCACTCTTGCAAAACTTTTCTTGCATCCGTTGTTCCAGACAAACTCGCACCCTTTCGCGTCAACCAGGTCATAAGCATCGCTATCTTGGAAAGAATTGCAACGAATCATCTATAATAACTTGTCGAACCTAGGAAGCTTCGAACTTCCACTACTGATGTCGGCACTGCCTAAGAACTCTATGTTTCAATCCTTGTGAAATCCACTGAAACATTGTCTAGAGAAACCACGTGGCTTATAAAGGCCAACTACTCCAGCCAAATCCACACTTGGAGAACTTAGCAACAAACTTGTTCTCTCACAAAGCTGTCAACACCAATCTTAGATGGTAGGCATGGTCCATCATATCCATAAACTTTGATGGGGCATTTTTCCATTCCAAGGACACTACTATGAGCCCATAGTGACCATACCTCATCCTGAATACTATCTTCGGGATATCCAAATCCCTAATTCTTAACTAATGATAACCTTATCTCAAATCTATCATAGAGAACACCGAAGCTCCCTTGAGCTGATCGACTGACTGCTGACTGCTGGCTCCATTGCACCTTCTATTGCAGCTGCTATCTCTATAACTAAGCTCTAGGCAACTCAACTCTCTACTACTTCTCATGGTCTACACCCAAGGACAAAACACGTCAAACAGGTAATTAACAATGAACATGTAAGCTAGATGTTATGGGTTTAAGTTCAGAGCTAGTTGCTTAGCTACACCTTTTATTGACCAGGGCTTTGGTGGCAAAGGTATTGACCCTATTAGATCTTTTCTTACGATGGTTGTTCTTATCTAAGCTATCCGTTCCTTGGTCGTTGGTTCAGTCATTTTGTGCTTGTTTAATGCCACTTGGTAGACTCATTTGACCTTCAGCGTACAAGCCTCTAGTGTACATTGAAGCCCTTGGCTGAAGCGTAGCGCAGTGCTGGAGTGTGGGAAAAACATTTTTTTTTTGTGTTTTTCCCATTTTTTGCCTCACCTTCTCCTCAATGATGCGACCAATATCAGTAGTCAGCTCTGCAAAAATTACATACATTAGCAACATACATGTTCATGGCAGAGTCGTATCCAGCATAGCTAACAACTACAAACAAACTTTTAACTCTTTTGCTAATGGTGATCTAATCAGTTGACCATACTGAGCTTCCTCATACCCTAGAATTCGAACAAGTCATTCAATACTTTAGCACCCTAGTGAATCCGGTTTCTTGCCACCACTGTTTCATGACTATCTCTGCTTTCGTTGCCGTAGAACTCCTGTACTCAACTTGGGTTGGCATCGGTACTTGGGAGACAGAAGTCCTCCTAGCCTCTCTACGTGATTGTCTCTTGAATGCCTTCGTCCAGTATAGCATTGCAAGACCCTGACTCTTGCCAAAATTCTTTTTTTAGTTATTCAACTGCCACCGCTTTCCTAGGTCTCCCCAGATCATCCAGTTGTCTTGTCTTTATCAGTGGCGATTGTGCTCCTTCCACTGTAGACATACTTCTTCTTCTATCCGGCTTCTCGCTTGATTGCTCGGAAACACTCTTGCCCTTGTTCTTTTAATTCTCTCTCGTAGGAAGTTTTTTTTTCATGACTGCCATTCTTGGCTTTTTCGAGTCACCAAGTGTGACTCGCTTTTCTGCAGCTGATTATTCTCATGCTAGTCGCTTGGCTAGTGCTACATCTTCTTCTCTCTCATGGCTTTTCTTGCTTTATCCTTATCTTATTCTAGCTGCCTAGCCAATTCCACAACCGCTTTTACATCTTCCACTTCTTTTGCTCGCGTTTTAGCATCCTCTTCTATTTTTATTTCATGTTTTAGTTCTTGGACACCCTAAGTACCTCATAACCTTCTCCTATATCTAATTCATCATCAATTGTGGCAGTTCCCATAGGTTTTGGGGTTTCTCGAGACTCTAATTCTTGCTAAGTTGGTACATGAGTCTCAGTTTGTATTTCCCGAGATCTGTATGACCTATAGGATTCAAACCATTCCCAATAACAAAATAAGATGAAGTATACCCATTGAACCATTATATGTTGTTGTGAATTGCAAGAGAAGTATCATTAATATATAAAGTTGATGCTTTTGCCGTTTTAAAAGAAAAAAAGAAAAGAAAAGAAAAGTAGAAACATCTTTTTGAAGTTTCTAAAAAATAACCCAATTTTAGAAACGTTTCTCATATTTTTTGAAACAAGAAACAAAAATAGTTATCAAACAAAACTTTTTTAAAAAATTAGCAACAAAAACAAGAAACACGAAATAAGAATGTTATCAAACGGGTCCTAAATTATATAATATGTCACTTAAATTTTGCTACTTTTGATAAAATGGAGAGAAATTAGATACAAAAACGATACTGAATGAGTTGGTGCCGGGTTGGTCATCTTGATTGAAAGTAATCTATTTCAAATATTATTATTTTTTTGGAAATAGATACTTCATTAAAATTAAGTTTATTTTTAAAAATGGATACCACTAAAATAATTGACTAGCTTAACAAAAGAAAAAAAGTGACAGTTAATTCCGGACAATTCACACATGCGTGTCCAGATCAGTTTATGTGTTTTGAAATTTTTATTACTCTCAATTGGAAATTCCTTCTTTTTGTAGCAATTCCCTTCCATTAATGAGGTATTTTATATGGAGAGGAATTTGGGTGCAGCCTGGGCTGCACCCCACCCATGAAGTCACACACACATTTTAATATTTTTTTATTAAAAAAAAAAAGAAAAAGAAAAAGAAAGTGGGTTGAGATGTGTGGCACCAAAGGTGCCACATATGTTGACTTCATGGATGGGGTGCAGCCTTGGCTGCACCCAAATTCCTCTCTTTTATATGCCTCTGGCATACTGTTTATATTATTTGTATCTTTTTCAAAAAAAATAAAAAACATAATACAACTACCTAATCTTTTTAATTGTTCTATCACTAGGTGAGTGATAGAAATAAATATGCTATAGATGAATTATTTTAAAAATTCTGCTGCAAATATAATACAAGATGCAGAATGTGCTGTTGATGGTAAATTATATATATATATATTATATAAATTAAAGATAACACATTAGTTTAGTTATAAATATTTATCATAACTTCACTGAAAGATACAATACCTCCTAACAATGTATAAGCTAAGTAAACTACTCGTCTCATGATAGATGCAACACTACCTAAGCTTTATAAGTTATACTTTTAAATTCTATTATAGAAGGTTTGCATTACTTTTTCATTAGCTATCATATCCACTTTCTCTTTGAGTGACATAAACATTCTTTTCTTTAAATGTATAGGTTTATCTGCAAATGGAGTTTCATATTCTGATTCAAAAGGAAAGTTGCATACAACATTCATTCGCAAGAAAGGTGAAATCATTCTAAGCGCAGGCGCCATTGGAAGCCCTCAACTTCTCCTTCTAAGTGGAGTTGGCCCAAAACCCCATCTCTCATCCCTAAACCTACCCATCGTCCTCCACCAACCACATGTCGGCAAATTCATGTCCGAAAATCCCCGTTTCGGTGCTACCATTGTTCTTCCATTCGAGTTGGACGCTTCGTCGATAAAAGTCGTTGGAACTTTTGACACCAACATTCATTTGCATGCGATCGCGAGCCCTTCACCAGTTTTACTTCCCTCATCTTTTAGCCTTCTTCCCCCTCAATCAATTTCGATCATTCCAAGCTTTGCCATTTTTCTTGGGAAATCCTCTAAGGTGCTTTCTATGGGGATGTTGAAGTTGAATTCGTCCATTGATGTGAACAAGAGTCCAATCGTAAAATTCAATTATTATTCTCATTCAGTTGATCTTGCTAAATGTGTTAGAGGAGTAAGAAAAGTTGGAGATTTGCTTGGAACAAAGATAATGGAAAAGATTAAGACAAGAGACTTAGAGGGTAAGAAAGGGTTTCAATTTGTAGGGTTTTCGTTGCCGGAAAATTTTTCGGATGACAATTCTGCCGAGGAGTATTGTAAGAAAACCTTGGCTACTTATTGGCATTACCATGGAGGATGTTTGGTGGGAAAATTTGTCGACGATAATTACAGAGTCATCGAGGTTGAAAATTTGCGTGTAGTGGATGGCTCTACTTTCTCTGATTCGCCCGGAACTAATCCTATGACTACTCTCATGATGCTTGGCCGGTTAGTTATGACACTTTCTTGCCTTTATATTTATTTTCATTAGACTTATTTTTCAAAAAACTTATTTTGGTAACTGAAGTACTAGTTTAGTCCATCAACTTTAATTTTTAATTACCAAATAGGTTGGTAGTGCGTTAGTTATCTTGATGAGTAATAATCTATTTCAAGGGTTTATTTGTCTTCCAAATTAAAAAAAAAAAAAAAAAAAATCTCTAGGTTTTATTTTTTTACAAAATATTGTTTTCATCTCTTATTTTGGATATGTTTTATTTATTTATTTTTATTTCCATACCTTCAAATATTTAGCTTAAAATGGATTGGTTAAACTTGTAATCTAACCTCTACATATGTATAACAAATCTGCTTAAACATACTTTATTTTTTTTAATCTTGAAATCATTTTTACACCCAGAAATACTTAAAAAAATTTATCAAACAAAAAGACTTATAAAAAATATTATTTACACTACCAAATTTTAAATTGTTTTGCAGGTATGTTGGGCTGAAGATATTGCAACAAAGATCAAGTTAAAAGACTAAACTAAGAGACAACATTCCAGAATTCATTCTTCGTAGTGGATTGCCATATATCTTAATTTTAATTATTACTATGGTTAGATCAATATTATTAAGGTTTAGTATGTCATATTTTCAGTTTCTAAAAATTGTAAACAAAATTTTATAAATTTAGTATGGGATAAAGATATTTGGTTTCTTAACCCCATATATCTCGGTTTTTTCAAGAACATTAATAAAACTATCGTATATTTTCACTCATCAAATACTTCTAATTACAAAACCATAACAAATTATTATTTTCATTATAAAACTCGAAAAACAAATAAAATGTGAATAAAACAATCGCAAAGGCTTTTGCATAAGGATCTCGGATTTCTCAAAAAACACTTTTCTTTTTTCTCAATTTCATTTCTACAACTTTCACTTACTCTACCATGCTCTTTCTTTTACAATGAGATGAGTCACCTATTTATAACCTAATACAATACTTGATCTCGAATACTCTTACATTTACATACCATTTTTGTCTTTTATTTTACTATAACTATTTTCCCACTAATTCTTTAATTATCGATTCACTAATTCCTTAGTTGTTTATCCACCAATTCCGTAATTGACTCCTTAATTAAAAAACCATTAAACAACACTTTAATTATATTAAAAATAACATTAAAGTTTATGCAACAAAACTTCTCCATAAACTTAAATGTTTCTATCATCTACCATGTAAATTATCGTCTTGAAATTTTCGAACAAATCTTTCAGTAGTGATTTTGTGAAGATATGTGCAACTTGATCTTGACTCGCTACGTGCAGAGATTTCACGCTTCCTTTCTTCACATCCAGGATGAAATGAAAGTGAAACATCAATGTATTTGCTTCTTTCATGGTTCAATGGATTATTTTCTAACTCAATTGCTAATTTGTTGTCAACTTGAATCACGGTTGCACCAAGATGCTTTAGCTCTATCTTGCTCAACAAATTTCTGAGCCATATATTGCATGACATACGCACCAAGAAGCTGCAATATATTCAGCTTCGCATGTCAAAAGCGTCATAGTGCGATACGGTTGTGCGATATAATTAATTCTAAGTATAAGACATTATGGTAAGGGTCTATGCTCTAGAATCGCATTCTACGCTAGTATATACACAGTTGAAATTGTTGCAAGTGATACGTATTTATTTTATCGTTCTCTACAAGGATTGATGTCTAGAGTTAATATTACTAACTTAAGAGTCGTGTAATAAATATAAATCAATGGGTGTGGTTGTTGTTTTAATTGTCCTATGATGAAAAATGTAAATAGGCTTAGGTGAAGAATGCGAATGTGAATGATGTTGATCATGAAATTATGGTAAACCTAGATTTCATGCTTCCCTATTCCTAATGAATACTTTTGAATTCAATGATTTATGGCAAACCCAACTCCCGTTACAGTTCCTCATACTAGACTCTAGGCAGTGCATGCATTAGTAAGTGTAAAGGGACTGACCCGAATGTGGCACTAAATGGGTCCTTACCCCAATGCATGCATTCAAAGTAAAGGACATTAAACAGACATGATTTCGGATTCCAATTAAAACACAAAAACATTCAAAATAACCCCTTTAAAAATTAGACAATTTCCCTGGAACCTGTCCCTGTTTCCAAGCACCTGTTCCAAGATAAATACATCTCCAAAGTTTACTCTGATCAGAGATTTACTAAAAACCATTCAAAACCTGTTTAGATACAAAATGCTGGAATCCACAAATATTTACCAAACATCCTAGGGCTCCGTGCCCGGCTACATGCATTCAGGGGAAAACAAAACATAAAGAGTCATAATACAAAAATCAGAGTTGGAAGACTGGGCCCCATGATCACAGCTCCTCCTTCACCATCCTGTCTCGCATAACTTGGTTACACTGTGGAAAAACCACGATGAAGGGTGAGTAACGAATTACTTAGTAAGAATCCCCAACCGGGGTACAATACGATATACATGGTCATCTCGATGAGCGTATGCAAGCTATGAATATAAACACAGAATAGAGCACATAGCTTAACCCACACTTGGGCCTCGGATGCCAATTTAAGGTCTTAGTCCGGAATAATATCACCACACAGTCCAATACACAAGTCGCCTTATACGAGAAACAAGTCCGGCCTCGGCTGTGCTCATCGGCCGAAAGGTACACTGGCTCAAGATCCCGATGAGCTCTCCGGTCGGCGCTGTAATGAGCGTAAACATGCACTGCTTGCTACTGCAGACCATGGGGGGTGCCGGGTCTAGAGGCAAGCTGCCCATGTCCAGTCACCACGCCTAACTAAATCTTTGGATCGGTGTCACTCACATAGGGGTGTGAGACCTGGACACGTAAACTATGTCAGCCTGAACCACCGCACCTGGGGCCAAGGAAACGTGTCGTGGTAGGCTTACACCAGGAAGCCGTCCTTGCCTTAACAGGTGGCAATCAGGGGCTACTACCAAACATGCTGAGGACATGCCGGCTGTCGGGGACGAGGCAATGCCAAGTCATCATCCCGACCGTTGGGGCATTTAATGACCGCCACCCTCACCCAAGATTGCAGGGCCTACCGGTAGGGTTAGCTAATCCCTCACGGGGTCCAGGGACGGAATGACTTGCTCGACGTCCCTGCCATGGATGCAAGGTACTTTATGCATCAGGCCCGGATGATGCTATATACCTGTAACTCTAACCTGCCCTAGCAATCAGCAAACAAATCCATAAAATCCAATACGTGCTCACTAAGAATACAACGAGCCTAACATGATACTACGAAGCAAGGAACTGATACGAGCATGCTAGAAATGAACAACCTAGCATGGATTAACATGAGAATTAAATCAAGAAAATCATGCTAATCGGGAATTCAGAATAGAATACCTAGCTACACATGTCAATAAACACAAACAAGCAGTCAATCAGCAATCGCATAATATATCGCAGGGTCCACACAACTCCAAAGAAGAAATCCTTACCTTGGCCGGGGACGAATTGACACGAAAACCTAAGTGGCGAACGAACCCGAACTAGCTACCGAGAACCTATCAATCACAACAAAAATCACACAATAGGCCTAAATATAATAAAATAAACGAGGCTCAGCTCGGGAGCAACTCACGACGCGCGACGAACGCACGAACGAGTCGATTGCACGAACGGGGCAGCAACGGGGATGGCTGGGGCGCAGGAGTGGGCGCGTGGGCGCTCTGGCGCGCGGACGGGCGCTGGGGAGCGAGCTGCGCGCGGACGAACAGGGCATTGGCGATGGGGCTCGGTGGCGATTTGGCGAGGCGCGCGCAGCGTGACGCGAAGCGGCGGCGGGCGGCGGCGGCACGACGACTCGGCGGCGAGGGCTCGGGCGGCGCGCGATGCGGTGGCGCCGAGGCAAGCTTCTGCGCGCGCGAGCTCGGCGACAGGAGCTCTGTTTCTGCGCGCGAACAGGGGCGAAGGGGAAACTCGAATTCGAGCGATCCGAGAGGTTTCGACCGGCGATTTGTTGATGGCGAACTCCCCTACACTAGCTGCACAAAACCCATACCTCAAATTACCTCGACTCGGCCGGAAATGGCGAAGCCCGAAACAGGGGAGAAGAGCTCGAATTTTGAAGGAGAAGAAGAAGAAGAAGATGTACCTGCTGTTCGGGGTGAGATCGACTTCGAATTTGGGAGAGAAGCTCGGCTGAATTCGAGGTTGGTGAGGGAGAAACGCGAGAGGGAGCTCAGGTCGGTCGAAGAAGAAAAGAGAAGGAAGAAGAAGAAATCGGGGAAGAAGCCTCGGGCGACCTGGCTTTATACCCGAAGGCACGAAACAAGGGTTAAGTAATAGATCGCGCGTTTAGATTAACAAACGCGCGCGGTGGCTCGGCTGGCAGCGTCCCTTGCCTAGCACGCGACACGTCCTTGGCTCGAATCTCACTCGACGCGCTATTTAATTCCTTATTTATTTCCACATTCTTCCAAGCCCAAATGCCTTCACCAAAATTCCCGATCCCATTCAAATCGACTCATAATTTTTCCGGCCCCTAAAATGCACCTGGGCCTCCCGGGAAGACCGGGATGAAATTTCCGGGCCGTTACATTAAATTATTCCCAACTCCTAAAACAATGCGAAAGATCTCACACCACCTAATGTAACCTGTTATGATCTTCCGCCAGATCCCTCTCTCGAGTTCACTAGTGGTTAGCATATTAGGGTAGCTAACCGACACACGCTCAATATATAAACAAAATTATGAAATCTATTCACCCGCAATCCTAACATACATTTTACATACTAATTCGTACCATATGCCTCTTAGTCTAGGGAAACAATAATTAAAGTAGCAACAATAAAGAAAATTGGAATATCATAACGAAAGAGTTAGCTACAAATCTACGAACTACTCCTAATTATATATATATAATTATATATATAAGGAAAAATGGTGCGGTTGTTGAAGACATACAGACTCCTTGTCATTGGATACCAGGAACACCTTTGAATTGTCTCATATCGCCTGGGTGAACCGACCTACAACCAACCGACACCTTTCGAAGGTTTCTCGTGCTCTTTATATAGGATGAGTTTACTTGGCTACCAAGCTTGGATGGTTTTGAAATGTCTTCATTATCGCCTGAATCTCCGTTAATTGATTTCCCGAGATTTCTGTTATGACGTAATTCTCCGAATGCGATAGGTCTCTAAATGCATTAATTCCTTCTTCGAGTTTTTTTTTTGTCCCTGGTGCGGTATTTGTTTTGCTATTACAATAGTGTCTCAATCAGTATTGCACGAAAACACACATCAATTAGTGCGTTTAGTGCTCTCTTTTGCTTAGAAATAGCAATGTTGTCTTTCTTAATGCCTAAATGTAGATGCATGTGAATTCTATCTTTTTCTTCAGTATTTTAGCTTTTTGCATAATCAATCATCCTAAGAACCTAAAGAAATATCAAAGATTTTAGCCTAATTAATGTTTTGTTTGAGAGCTATCAAACACCAAAACTTAAATTAATTTGTTTATAATTAAGGAATTGATGGTGCTATGATTAAGGAATTAGTGAGAAATTAGTTTTGAAAAATGAAATTCCAAAAATGCTATGAAATTGTAAGAGTGTGGTAGAGCTAAGTTTGTAATAGGGCTATAAATAGAGTGTTTATTCCATTGTGAATGATGGAACAAGCAAGAGCAAGAAAGCTAGAGAAAGTTGTAGAGAAAGAAGTAGAGAAATAAATAGAAAGTAGTTTTAGAGATTCCTATGAAATGAGTATCTTGATTAGCTCGTTTACTTCAAGATGACAAAAAATATTCAGATATCTTGAGATACCATGAGCATCCTCGAATATGAGAGTTATTTGGATGCTTCCTTGCAACATGAAATTTTAGGATATGCATGTGTACTGAGCATCCTCGAATGATATAGTAGAATTTACTATTTTTTTACATATTTTTATTTTATCCATTTTTTTTCTTTCAACATTTTATAAGTAGTTTGTAACCTAGAAAAAAGTAATATGTTTTTTAAGTATATAATTATTCGGCATGTATTAACAATTTACCATACATAATTTTAAAGTGCAATTATTTTATCTTATTAAATATTTTTTAATATAATTATGTATACTTTCGATATTTAGCAATTTATTTTTTACTTTTTTAACTAATAAAAATATATATTTTTTATGTTTTACACATAGCAACGCCCGTGTTGTTACATTTCATTTCAGAAATTGTATAATAATAACCATTTTTCAAACATTTTATAACATTGCACCGCCCTTGTTGAATCTTCTTCATGATAACCCTATAATTCCAAGGCGTTATCAATCAGAATTCTCACCATCCACCGCCACTTCAACACTCCCTGCTAAGGTGTCACTAACCCAGCCTGAGTTTGCCCGATGAGATCTTCGTTCGCAAGAGCAATACCAACAACGTATGTTGACTTCCTTTTTTAATTCAAGTTTTATTCCAATCCCCATTATTCTACATTTATGTTCCAAGATGTAAGTGGGTGTACCTGAATTTTTCCACCTTTTTATTTATTTTTTTTAAAAGAAGAATTTGATAATCTAGATTTAAATAAGATAATTTTATTTCTCAGGTGGTTATTAAAAAATCTAATTAATTGTAAGGGTACAAGAGTCAATTACAATATATTCGATTATTTAATAAAAATTAGAAATTTAGATTTAGACCTTTATTTTAACTCTCTAGAAGTGTAGATATTTATTGAATAAGTTTGGTTAAATTAGTCATTTCTCTAATAGACTAAACAATTATTTTCCAAAGAATTCCAACATTAAGATGAATGATGGACGGAGTTGGAGATGTCCATAGGACCCATATCATTACTTTGTGTAGAATCTTTTATTTATTCTTTCTGCATGATCTATTTTAGGGACATGATAAGTCGTAAATAGTGTCGAGCTTTTATATTTTGATTTTTGAGTACTCTATGATTCTTTTTTTTTTATCGAATTTACGTTTTACAAACTTGTTCTTTTAATTATACATGTCCTGGGTGTTGAACACTATTTTCATGCATTTAGACTTAGGTTTAGACCCTGAGTTTAGTAAGGTCTTTACAACATAGGCAACGATCATATTTCCATGGGTCTCGGCCATGAAACAAAGCATTGTGTCTTGAAGCTTTAATGAAACTGAATATCAGGTAGTGCTTTCCACTGTTACCGAATTATATTGAATAAGATATCTACTTTGTAAACTATTTATACAACTATCTCAACCTCAAATACTTGATTGTTATAATCGCTTAGCGATCCAACTTTCTCCTAGCAAAATATTTTATGAATATACTATACACGTTGAACATAATTATCATTTTATTCGGGTTAGGATTGTTTTGAATTGTGCCCAAAACGCCTAGAATTTTTTATTTAAAGAACAAACATTTAGGGGATGTTTGGTGCAGGGATTAGGATTAAGTTAATTGATATTAAGTTAAACTGAGTATTAAGTTAAGCTGGATGACTTAATCTGTGTTTGGTGGACATATTAAATTAAACTGGATGTTTTCTCAAAAAAAAAAAAAAAAAAAATTAAACTGGATGTTATTTGGTAGAAGTATTAAGTTAAACTGAATTTTTTTTGTTAATCATTTTTCATGCATTTTTTAAAAAAATATCTACCATTCAATTTATTTTTCATTGACAATAGATAAATGAGAAAATGTCATTTATTTGAAATGATAACATGATATTCATTCAGTACATAGGTTCGATTAATATATATTTTATTATTTATTTAAATTTAATATCTATATTTAAATTTAAAAACAATATAACAAATTTTATATCGATTCAACAAATATAGGAAGACGTCTAAATTATATCAAAATCATTTTAATTTAATTACTTAATTACAAACTTAAAATTTTAAAAAAAAATCAATTTAATTTATCTAGTACACCTTAAATTATAATATAATAATTTAATTTTTTTATAGTTGTTAAGATTTATAGTTAGAATTTAAATAGTATTTTAATTCAGAATAAAATTAACTAAATCTTATAAAATAAATCAAAATCTTTAAGATTATGATCAAACTAGATCTTTAATAATAAAATTAATATTATTTAAAATAATATTGTTACTAAATCATATCTTTAAAAACAAATTTTAAATCGATCTAAATTATTTTTTTAAAAAAATTATTCGAGAGATTGGAATCTTTTGACATAGAAATTATCAATATATTAAAAATAATATATATTCTATAAGTCTATACTCTCTATTCAATGGTTCTTTATAAGTATAAACTCTCTATTGGATGGTTTTTATAATTTAATTTAATTTATTTTTATAAATAAGCTAATTAAAAATCATGGTTTTAATAAGTTTACATCCATTTCATAAGACAACCTTTTCTATTCAAGTTATTTCAATTCATTATTTTTAGAAATCAATTTTAGGCAAGTCCACAATTTTAATTGGACTATCTCTCTTTTATATTTTTTATGTCTGAGACAACGAACAACCACAAACCTTCACATATTGATATAATATTGTCCACTTTGGGAATCATATCTGGTAGCTTTATTTTTAGGCATCTCCCAAAAGACCTCATATCAATAGAGGTGTTGTCTCCTCCTTATATACACAACTTTCTTTTATCTTAGTGATGTGGGACAATTTTATTTGCTCAACGATGTCATTTTACCTATGAAATTTATCTATATTTCATGCTTTTAATTAGTAGATTGGAGCATATAAAATTGATTTGAAACTGATAATGAAATATAAAGGTCATGGTAACAAAATTTATATCAACATAATTTGAACCTAGTCCAAAATAATACAATATTGTTTTAAAAAATAATGAAAATATAATTGTTGTTTTATTTTGCTAAAATAATTGTTGCTTACACCACAGAAATAGAGTATAAAAAAAGTTTATTTTGTAGATATAAAATATAATTCCATAAATAAAAGGCAAAAGAAAATAGAAAGAAAAAAATATGAAGAAAAATAAACAAATAGTAAATAATTAAAAAAAATGTGGTGCCACAATAGGGAATGACATGTGAGTACAGTTAATTTGGTATGGCCACGCACCCAAATACAATCAAATGCCATTTTCATATTCATTTTTGTTTTATTGCTTTTATTTTTATTTTTGTTTTTTTTTTTCCTTCTTCTCCCTTCCTTCCTAGATTTCTTTGCTCTGTTCTCACTTTTATACTCTTTGGATTTCATTTTCATTTTTAATTCTTCAATTTCTTCTTCGATTGTTTTTTTTCTTCTTTTTTGTTATTTAGCTTTTTATCTTTTGATTGTTTGTGTTTATTTTGGTTTTCTCCAGAAATTTGTGAAGAGGAGGAGAAAATATCATCAGATAAAAACTATGAAAAATGGATGTCAAAAAACTCAAAATTTAAAGTATAATGATATTAGTGAAAGCCAACGACTCATTACAAACTTCAATGGGATCCTCGCTCCTCATTGGCCCAAGAGGACATTGATTTGGTTGTTCTCTTAAGAAGGGATTCTAGAGCTTGGACAAAGGGGATCCTCGCTTGTCATTGGCCCAAGAGAACATTGATTTATAGTTAAGACTATAAACACTTAGTTCATTAGAGGAATTAGTGGCTAGATGTAATATCGATTATAGGGATCAAACTCATGACTGTGGAGTGGAAATGGATTAACACCAAATTAGATAAACAATCGCGCCACCAACCCATTCGGTATTTCTATTGTTGCTTGAGTTCTATAAATACCTTTTTCGGATGAATAAACTTTATGGCATTTTCAAATTCACCCGAATAAAAATTGCACTCTCAACTCTTATACTCAGACTAATCTTTGATGTCACAAGTAATTTTTCTTTGCTAGAGGTCTACATAAGGTCAATAAGATTAAGCGAATTTTTTAAACCAATTCAAAATTACAAGTTGGGGAATACATCAACTCATCTAACCCAATCTATTTAAGAGACCCAGCGCAAGATTTATTTTCAAATTAGGGTTAGTTGGGTCATCCAATTGTTGTTTTTGTTTTTAATTCAATTTATACTTGTTATTTATTTTCATTTTTTGTTATAGAAATGAATACATTAACTTTTCCTAACAACTCAACTTCAACTTTTTTTTTAAGATTTTTTTTTAGTACAAATTTTTTTATGATATATACTTTAAAAAGATTTCAAAAAATATTTTAAAGAATTTTAGACACCAAAAGGTCAAAAAAATAATTAATTAAAGTAAATACATGCACATTGTGTTAGGTAAAAAATTTACTTTTTAAAATTAGTAATTAATTCGAGTTAACTCTAGTCAATTCTAAGCTAATTTTAGGTCCCTTTAAAAATAAATGTGATTATCGTTTTTACAAAAAAAAATAAATAAATAATTCAAATGAGCATTAATGTAATGTTCCTTTTTTTTCTTTTTTTCTTTTTTTGAAATTAGCATTAACCTTCTTATATGCTAAAACAAAGGGAGATAACTTTTTTAGTCCATAAGTTTAGAAGGTGGTTTTTTTAAATTTCAAAATTACTTTTACCTCTAAATTAATTTTTTCACTCCTAAATTTTAAATTTAAAACCTTGAAAAATATATCATATTTAACTAAATGAAAAACCTAAAAAATAGCATATTTAACTAAATACCAATTTTCAGAATCGAAATAGTCACTGTACTACCGAACAAGATTATCACCTAATAATAAAAGTAAAAAACCACGAGAATCTTAGGGTGTGTTTGGTGCAGGAATTATGATTAAATTAGTCGGTATGAAGTTAAGCTGAGGATTAAGTTAAGTTGAGGATTAAGTTAATATGTGCTTGGTGGACATGTTATGTTAAATTGACTATTGTTTGATGTGGAGATAAATGATAAAATGACATTCATTTGAAATAGTAATAATATAATAGTACTATATTAATAATATAATATTCATTTAAAGATTATCAATATATATTTGTTATTTATTTCAATTTTAACTTGATAACTATATTAAATTAAAAACAATATAACAAATTTTATATTCATTAAAAAAATTTAGAAAGACATTTAAATTATGTAATAATCATTTATATTTAATTGCTTAATTACAAGGTCGGTATAAATTTAAAATAAAAAATAATTTAATTTATTTAGTACACCCCAATTTATGTTATAACAATTTAAAATAAAAAAAATATATCAATTTTATTTATTTAATACACCCTAATTTTTGTAAACTTAAGATTGATTAACTCAATTGCTAATATTCATTATTTCAAATTTGTTGTTAATTATATTATTAATATCTATTTCTTCCATATCTAAAAAGATTAAGATTATATCTCAATAACAAATTTTTTGTTACAATCAAATAATTGTCTATTAAAATTCAAATATATTTCTTTTGTTCTTTTGAACCATTTATTTCTTCAGATTATTTAACATTTAACATTAAATTTAGAAATCATACAAAGTATATATTAAATCAATTATAAAGCATAGAAAATAATTTTATTCTAAAACAAGTATAACACAAAAATTAATATGAATAAACTTGTAAATTTAAATTTTTAAGTTGAATAAATGGTTTGAAAAATATAATTAAAAATGATTTCGAAAAATGAGAGAGAAAAAGAAAGAATATATAAGGATTATTGTTGGATTTAGTGAACGATTAACTTAATCGGAAGGATTAAGGTTTTTTTTTTTTAGAAGAATCGGAAGGATTAAGTTAATCCGTCCACCAAACAAGAATTGAGAGATTAAGTTAATCTAGATTAACTTACTATTCACATCAAATACGCCTTTATACTTTTAAATTTCATTTTAAACCATAACTCTTAAAATTTTTAGATTTCATTTTTGGTTATTATTATTAGTCTCATTTCTTGTTGAACCAAAGAAAAGATTTCTCAACTCTCTTTTAATTACATTACAGTGGATTATTAATATGAAAATAAATAATATAAAAAGTAGATACAAATGTAAAGACCACTTTACATTATTCATTCTATGGAGAGTATCACTCGAAATGAAATAGATTTTTAATGCTAATTTGAGATGTTGTCCCCTCCTTATATACCCAAGATTTTTCCCTTATTTTAGCAATGTGAGACAACTTTGTTTGTCCAACATACTAAATGAAACAATAAGTAAGAAGAAGAGTAACTCATATATTTAAAGATGTCGGAAAGCTTCTCAACTTTCTAATGTGAGACAAAGTTACAAGATGAATATTTCTAACATATCCCTTAAAATGGTGTCATATAGGGAAGAATATATTGGATTAGATCTAAATTGAAGAGCCGAAATACGAGTTTTCGCTTATTGGCTTGGGTCGAATCTAAATTTTTGAGATCAAATACCTGCTCGGGTGAGTCCATATCACCCTCTTGGGCCGGGTCGAAATTTTGGATGATTAATAATTTACATGAAACTCTGATACTATATTAGATAATTGGTTTGTGAAAAATTTAGATTCGATTCGAACGAATAAGCCAAAGTTAATAGTTTATTCCAAAATCTAACAATTGAAAATTCTGATACTTGTGATCTTTAGTCTATATTGAAAAGGTGAAGGGTCTTTAATATGTGTAAATGATATATAGATTATTCTTCTGGAAAGTGAGAAATTCTAACAAATCTTAAATACGCAACTTTCGCTCCAATCATACTCAACTCAAACTTCTATATAAATATCTCCACATATACAGCTATTTCAAACAACAGATTATTCTATGGCTACCATTCTCATACTTATCCTCATCTCTATCTTTCAATTTGGAGTTTTTTCCTCGTACAACATCCCCAATCAAGGCAAAACCTTTTTTCTTTCTACGTTTGTTAGTTGATATAATTAAATTTATTTCAATCTATTAATTTATGTTTTTAGATTAATTCATGATTTAATACAATTCAACATTGCATTCGAGTAGAAGAGGGCATGTTTCAAACTTCTAAACTCAAGTGTTAGTTGATTGGAGATCTAGTTTATAAGTTCTGAACTATGGCTTTTCATTGATACTAATTGTTCTAAGCTTTTATTTTTCAGATGTGGGCTACATGAAGTTCGTACATGATGCAACCGACTTACCAGAAAAAGAAGAATATGATTACATAATAATCGGAGGAGGAACAGCAGGCTGTCCATTAGCTGCAACACTCTCATCGAAATTCTCGGTCCTCGTTCTAGAAAGAGGCAGCGATCCCAACAAATATCCATATGTATTGAACGAACAAGGTCTATTAAATGCTTTAGTCGAAGAAGACGATGGAAAAAACCCCTCCCAACGCTTCATCTCCGAGGACGGCGTAGAGAACATAAGAGGACGGGTCCTTGGCGGCGGAAGCATGGTGAATGCAGGGTTCTACTCGAGGGGCCATCGAGAGTTCTTCGAAACTGCGGGGGTCGAGTGGGACATGGAAATGGTGGAGGAGGCATATGAATGGGTGGAAGAGACAGTGGTGTCTAGGCCAAGTTTGAATGCTTGGCAATCAGCTTTTAAAAGTGCATTATTGGAAAGTGGGGTTGTTCCTGACAATGAATTTAGTTTGAAGCATATTGTGGGGACTAAAATTGGAGGTTCTATTTTTGATGGGAAAGGAAATAGACATGGAGCTGTTGAGCTTCTCAATAAGGCTAATCCTATGAACATTAAAGTTGCAATTGAGGCCACAGTTCAAAGGATTATCTTCTCTGGTTAGTGCCTTATCATTTTGCTATCACTTTTTTCCTACATAAGATACACTAATATTATAACCTTTATTTTAGAAAATATATACTTTATTATGTGAGGGACAAATAAAATTATATAGATAGAGAAGAAGTCTCTCTCTTTTTTTATTTAGTATAAATGGGGGAGGAGCCACAAACTTTACTACTGTTCTTAAATTAATTTAAAAGTCAATTAGATCGATAGGATTTCATAAATATCCTACATTAGAAAAGTGGGGAGCCGAAGATCAATATAAAAGAAATTATGATTATTTCTTTCATTGTCAATTAATTTTGAAGTGGAATCTCATATTCTCTAATAACAAACGATGAAGCTTATCGTTTCTTTGTAAGCTACCTACTGGATTGATATTCATCATATATGAAAAGAATCCGTCTTCAAATTATCTCATAATTATTAAAACATAGTTTAAATGATTTTCAAATTAATTTCATTTGAATAATTCAAAGAAAGTTAGAACTTATTTGATTTTAGTAGTGAAAATTTTAGTTTTTATTATTTTATTGAACTTCAAAAATAGTGGTTATCATTTGCTCTAATCGTTAACAATTTAACAACTACGGCTCTATCAATTGTATATGTTAATGAATTAATCTTTTGTACCGAAAGAAGTAGAGCTCTACTATCATCTTGAATGATCTGATAATAAATAAGTTATGAGTTCATAATTCTACCGACAAATATCGTTAAATTAAAAACTGATCTTTTATATCTTATTAAAGGTTTAAGTTAAATAATTATAATATTTAAATATGACTTGACAATAAGCAATTTCATTTTTATGTGAATGTGTGTGTAAACCTACTTTTTTTTTTAGGTATGGGACTATCAATTAGTGCCACACAAAATTTATTCATTAAAGGAAAAAATATCTATTTGTATATGCTAAATGGGACGATAAATGTAAATAGATAAATTTACATACACATTCATTTGTAGGTAAATTTTCTCTTTTATCTAATCAACTAAAAGAAAAGATATCTATTTGTATATACCAAATGGAACGACATATGTAAATAGATAAACTTACACGTACGCATTCATTTATAGGTAAATTTTCTCTTTTATCTAATCAACTAAGTAATTACACTTCCTACTAGTATATAAAAAAAGTAATTATGCTATCAACAAAATAATATCTAAAAAAACCGCAACAAAATTAATATTTCAACAACATTAGCATACACCAACTTAAGAAAAAAAAAGTCTAATTTAAAAAAGAAGAAATAATTATCATACTTAAATTTTGTGTGATTATTTACAACAACAAAATAATTTATCTCTATAGAAACTATTTTTTTTTTCTTCCAAACATTCGAACCCTAATTTATAACAAACAAATACATTTAACCTAATTATAACTTAAAACCAGATAAATACGTTTGATGAGACAGAAAGTAAATACTTTTGGGAGTAACTAACTTTCATACTTTTTCACTATATTATGAACTCACAGGTTTATCCGCAACTAAAGTCTTATATTTGGATTCAAAAGGAAAGTCCCATAGAGCAATCATTCGAAACAAAGGAGAGATAATTGTAAGTGCCGGAGCTATAGGGAGCCCTCAACTCCTCCTTCTAAGTGGGATTGGCTCAAAATCTCATCTTTCCTCTCTTAAACTACCTGTCGTCCTCGACCAACCACATGTCGGTCAATTCATGTCTGACAATCCCCGTTTCGGCGTCAACATCGTGCTTCCGTTCGAACTTGTTGCTTCATCTGCACAAGTCGTTGGAATATTCGAAAACAATACCTATCTCCAAACACTAGCAAGCCCATTACAACTTTCGTATCCACCAACTTTTAGTCTCCTTCCTCCTCAATTCACTTCCATCCTCCAAAGCTTAGTCCTTTTCACTGGTAAATTCTCGGACGTCTATTCCAAGGGGTCGCTCTGGCTGAACTCATCTACCGATGTGAAGACGAGTTCGATTGTGAGATTCAATTATTATTCCAATCCTCATGATCTAGCTAAATGTGCTCAAGGTGTGAGAAAAGTGGGGGATTTGCTTCGAACACAAGTAATGGAAAATATTAAGACCAGAGATGTAGAGGGTAAGAAGGGATTTCAATTTCTAGGGTTGTCGTTGCCAGAAAATTTGTCGAACGACAGTTCTGTTGAAGAGTATTGTAAGACTACAGTGGCTACTTATTGGCACTACCATGGAGGATGTTTGGTCGGAAAAGTCGTTGACAGTAATTATAGAGTCATCGGAGTACAAAATTTGCGTGTGGTGGATGGCTCTACTTTCTCTCAATCACCCGGAACTAATCCTATGTCTACTCTCATGATGCTTGGCCGGTTAGTTGTTATGTTTTTAGTTTTCTTAATCATTTTCTTCCTTCTACATTTATAATTTTCACTATAGTTTGGTACCTAACTTTAGTTTTTAATTTGGGTTAAAATATTCTTTTGGTATCTATCGGTTATATTTTTGTTTTTGTTTCTATACTTTAAAATGTTAACTTTCAACTGAAGATTTTTCTCTTTATTAAAATGTTTTTTTCTTTAGTTTATCTTTTTTTGATCGGTTGTAACCCAAATTGTGGGTGTAGTCGAAGATAGTTATTGAGGGTGTTTTCTCTCGTGTTTGTTTTAATATTAAGTTGGTTGGATTTCAAAAAAATAAATGTTAACTTCCAAGAATGTTTAGAATTCATCAATTAAATTTGTAATTCAACCTTTTTTTTTTATTTTGATGTGATATAATAATAGTGTTTTTGACTTGGGGGCTTTGTAGAGATATAAATTTAAAAAAAAAAAAAAAAAAATAGTCGTCATCACTTGGTGCAAGCTAATGACGATTTTCACAGTGAAATTTCAGCAAGTTATAACTTTAGATCTAGAGTTCTGTTTGATGCGATTTCAAAATTTTAGCTTGGTTTCTATGTATATAAATTGTGGATTATAAATTGTGAATTTCAAATTTTTAGCCTGATGAAAAATATGATGTCAGTTGAGTTGAAGGGTACGATTGGAATTAAATATTTCAATTGGAAAATAAATTGTCACATTGTTTGTTAATCTTGAAAGCTTTTTTTTTCACTTGAATGTACTTCTAAAAGAATACTATTGAACAAAGGGAATTTTGGATGTATAGCAAAAAATTGCAAAATATTTGCACCTATAGAACAAAATCAAAATTAATTCATTTGTACCAAAAAATTCAAATTAAATTCTATCATTCATTAATAATAGATGTCAATCACTTATTAGTGATAGATATCTATTACTGATTGAGTTCTATTACTGGTTATTGATAGATGTCTAATATGCTATACATTCAATTATTTTAGAAATTGTACTGCAAAACTAATATAAAAGGTAGAATTTGCTGCAGAGCGTAAATTCTCTTGATCAAAAGGCTTTTATATATATATATTTAGATTAACTAACAAATTCAAAATTGTGTTTGCAGGTATGTTGGCCTTAAGGTACTGCAACAAAGATCAAGTAAAGAGTAAACCAAGAGATAACATTCCAACATTCTCCAATGTCGACTACTATAATATCTTGTCTTTAATCATTACTATATGGATTTGATCAATGTTATTTAGTATTTGTAAATCATATTTTCAGTTTCAAAAAATGGTAAAGAAATTTTAATAAAATCAGTATGGGACTAAGAGATTGGTTTTCTTAATCCCATACTTCTTGTTTTTTACAAGAACATTAATAAAATTATCGTCTATTTCTACTCATAAAATAGTGCTAATTACAAAACCATAACTAATTATCATTCTTATTCTTATTAATTTCAATAGAAAATTAGGGCTTTTTAGAGGACTACATGGCGTCTCATTTGTTTGACTTTGGTGAGGCTCTTTGGACATTTTTCTCTCTTCTCTGATCTCTAAATTAGTTATTTTAAAAGCAAAGAACACGAGCTGAACGACCGACTTGAGGGTGGCGCTAATGTGAGCATAACTCGCTATTTTTTTGTTTTTGAAAACTAAGAAGTCGGAGTTTTGCTCCTCTATATCCATGACATCACTGACCCATCTCAAGACTGTGACACTGGGATACTTCGAATATTCTAGTTTAAGCATTTTTCAGGAGCCTCAAACCAGGGATTTCTCAAGGAAGCATACATTGAAGTCTTTTGCCTCAACCACCGGGTTACTTGAGGACAACTCGCTATTTGTTATATATATATATATATATATATATATATATATATATATATTTTATCCATTTCAGGTTTTTGTTCATATTTCTTGGGTAAATCTTTTTATAGCTCTAAATTACATTGTTTAGTTTCTCACTTGAACCCATAAGATTAGGATGTAATCGGTCGTTTGACAAACAAAATATTTTACCTTCTAATTTAAGTTGGGGAAAATTTTGTTGGTAGATACTCCACGGTGGTAATATCATCCATGTTAGGGAGCGCTCTCCACACGTGGATATAACACCAAACATCTAAGAAGTTAAAATCTTCTTAAAGTTATCTTTAAGATATATTCTAGATCTTGAGTAATCTCTCAACAAGTATTCCTAGTTTCTTAAGAGAGATTAGACTTTAATTTGGAAGGTTGAACTTGGAGGGTTTTTCCACTCTAAGAAATTAATGTAATGAATTCTTGAATCTTGGCATGCTTACATGTAGTTAATTTAGGATAAAATGCTAAAGCACAAAATTGAAGGAACTCGTGGCCACGAAGGTGATTTTAGTTTTTTTAACCACATTCCTTATGTTGGGTTTTATTCACATTTGTGGATAAGCCCACATTTAAGGCCCATTAGGATATATATAACGTGTATTTTTTATCACTTTAGGAAAAACCTGGAAAATATACCGTCAGAGAATCAAACAACAATTTAGAGAGAGAAAGTAAATAGAGAGAAAAAGAAGTTTCGGCCAGTTTCAATATTTTGGCGTTTCCAAGCAATTGCATCGTCGAATTGAGTTGAAATTTGGACAACATGTTCTTCACACGAGTGTTTTCAATCTGAACGGTGGGGGTAGGTTTTAAAGGCTTCTATATTCAGATTCAAGTGGCGATTCGGTTCCACTATTTTGTGAGATCTTTCTATTTATTTCTCTTGGTTTAGCGTTGTTTGTTGCCAAGATTGTTTATCTTGAGTTGTTATATGTTGTATACCTATACTTGTAAATAGGAAGAACTTGTTGTTGCCCATTATCGATTATAGAGGAGATTGTTTACTCCTCGCCTTGAGGAGGTTTTTCCACGTTAAAGTTTCTAATGTGTTGTGCTTGATTTATCTACCATATTTTATACTTGTTGTTTTTCATTAGGAACACAAGAGGGGAATAATTGATCCTATTAGAATAGTGTTTATTCCCAACAAGTGGTATCAAAGCTCCGTGGTTAAGTTTAATTCGAGGTCTTGTGTTAAATATGGAAAAGAGTCATATTTGTGGTAGAATGGTAACTTTGAATGGATCAAATTATCAACCATGGAAAAGAAAAATGAAAGATTTTTTTTATATGTGAATGATTTATATCTTTTTGTTTTTTCACTTGAGAAACCGGATGATAAAACCGATTCAGAATGGAAAATATGTCGTAGGAAAGTATGTGGCATGATTAGACTTTGGGTAGAATAAAATATTCTAAGTCATATTGGTGAAGAAAATCATGCACAATCTATGTGGAAAAAACTTAGAGTTTTTGTATGCCCTTAAAACTGGTAATAGTAAATTGTTTCTGATTAAACAAATGATGGCTTTGAAGTATCAAGAGGGAACGTCTATGTTAAATCACTTGAATACATTCCAAGGTATTATTAATCAGTTAGCTGGAATAAGTATCAAGTTTGAAGAGAAGATACATGAGTTATGGCTTCTTGGTTCGTTACCAAATTCATGGGAGACATTCAAAACTTTCTTGTAGAACTTAATGATCCCAAATGGTGTACTAAGTATGGACTTTGTAAAAAGCAGTGTATGTAACGAAGAGATGAGAAGAAAGTCATAGAGTTCTTCCTCACAATCTGATGTTCTTATTACTAAAAGAAAGAGGAGGAGTACGAGCAAAGGTCCGAAAAATAGAGACAGAAGCAAGAACAAGAGTGTCCAGTTTTCTAATGTTGAATGCTTGCATTGTGGCTTGAAAGGCCATATAAAGAAACATTGCAGAAAACTAAAGAGAGAAGATAAAGCTGATAAAGGTAAGGAAAAAGCGACTGATGATGATAAAGTAGGCAGAATTACTGCAGCCATCGAAAAATTCTTTGTTACGGTGATAGTGTAAACCTTGCTATAAAACAAAAAATTTGAGGGATTGACATTGGTGCCTCGATTCATGCTACATCCAGTAGAGAATTCTTTACATCCTACACATCTGGTGATTATAGCAATGTTAGGATGGGTAATGATGGATTAGCAAAAATAGAAGGCATAAGAGATGTGCATTTGGAGACCAAGAATGGTACTATCTTGATTTTGAAAAATGTGAAACACATCCCTGATACCTGCATGAACTTAATCTCCATAGGTAAGCTAGATGATGAAAGTTTTTCTAATAGCTTCTCTAATAGTACATGGAAGCTTACTAAAGGCTCAATGGTGGAAGCAAGGGGGAGAAGTGTTCTTCATTGTATTTTTTACAGGAAAAAACTACTAGTTGTGATATCAATGCAGTAGACAATGAACAGAGTGTTGAGCTTTGGCATAAAAGACTCAGTCATATCAGTGAAAAGTGTTTGATGATTCTAGCCAAGAAAAACCATCTTTTTGAGGTAAAGAATGTGTCATTGAAGAGATGTGAACATTGTTTAGTGGGAAAGCAAACAAGAGTTTCTTTTAAAGCATCTCAACCTTTAAGAAGACTATAGGGCTGTTCACGGTTTGGTTTGGTTCGGTTTTGGGCCAAACCATGAACTGAACCTTAAATTTCATAAAGTCTTGAACTGAAATAAAATCGATAATTTTGGTTTAGAGTCCAGAACCCAACCGAGCTTCTTCAGTTCATCTCGGTTCGGTTCGGTTAAAACCGAAAATAAATTGGGAATAGATTATGGCTTTAGGATGTTGTATTGCATATGGGTCAAAAACTTCATATATTTCTTTTCAAAATATGCAATATTCATAGACTTGGAATGAAATCTTTCCACAAAATCAAAATAAAATTAAAGGACAGAATGAGGATATTAATAAACAAATTCTTTAGATCTGTTGGTAGAAGAAAAAGAACAAAAAAAACATTCTTACCTATTCTACAGATCTGTTATTGACACGCATAAAATAATAAACAAAATTTAAAGGAAAATAGAAAAAGAAATTAGATGAAAGAAATGACGAATAAAATAAAAACCCAACGAATTGCAGAGAGGCAAAAAGTGAGGGAAGAAGAAATAGAAAAAAGAAAAAGGGAAGTGAGACGACACTTTTGAAGAGATTTAGGGTTTCATGTTATAAATTAAGTATATATAAATTTTTTATGTACATTTAGGCTGGAATAAAGACTTATGGGCCTTATAATTGTTTGGGACTTTGAAATAGGCACTTATTTTAAAACTAAATGCATACATATATAATCGGTTAAGTTTTTTTGGGTTTTTATGATCCTGAATCGAAAACCGAATTACATTTTTCAGTTTTTTTAATATATGAACCTAGTCTTTCCACTTTTGTGAAAAAACCAAAACAAACCGTCATTTTCGGTTCAGTTCAGTTCAGTTTTTTAACACCCCTTGAAGACCAGAAGTATTGGACATAGTATATTCTAATGTGTGTGGTCGGATGAAAAAAAAACACTTGAAGGTGCATCCTACCTTGTGATTCTTATAGATGATGACTCAAGAAAAACGTGGGTTTATATCTTGAAGTCTAAAGATCAAGTACTACAAGTGTTTAAATAGTTTCATGCCCTTGTTGAAAGAGAAACTGGTAAAAAGTTGAAATGTATTGGGACGGATAATGGAGGAGAGTACATTGGTCCTTTTGATGAGTATTATAGAAATCATGGTATCCGACATCAAAAGACGCCTCCTAAGACTCCTCAGCTAAATTGGTTGGCTAAGAGAATGAAGAGGACATTAGTGGAAAGAGTGAGATGTTTGGCTTTCACATTCACAATTAACCAAAATGTTTTTGAGTGAAGCATTCAATAGTGTTGGACATGTTTTGAATCTCACACCATGTGTTCCTTTGGAAAATGAAATCCCTACAGAATTTGGTCAAAGAAAGATCTATCTTCCAGTCATTTTCGTGTCTTTGGTTGTAAACTTTCGTTCATGTTCCTAAAGATGAGAGATTGAAGGTCCATGCAAAGACAAGACTATGTGTGTTCCTTGGCTAGGGTCAAGATGAGTTTGGCTACATGTTGTATGATCTAATGAAGAAAAAACTTATTAGAAGTCAAGATGTTTTGTTTGTTGAAGACCAAACAATACAAGACATTGAAAAATAGATGAAACAGAGTCACATAATAGTGATGATCTGATTGATTTAGATGCAATTTCTTTAACACAACCTTCTACACAGATTGAGAATGAAATTCAGAATGACCAGTTTGAAGTTCAAATGAGGTAGAAGGTCCTAAAAATGTCAAGGTAGATGATGATATTGTGGAACAGTTGTCAGAAACTGAAGTTCCCATAGATGTTCCACTCTAAAGATCTATCAAAGATCGACGTCTGTCAACAAGATATTCTGCTAATGAATATATGTTATTGACTGATGGGGGAGAATCACACTTTTGAGCTTGTTAAATTTCCTAAAGGGAAAACTACATTAAAAAATAATTGGATTTATCGAGTGAAACAAGAAGAAAACACCTCAAGGTCACATTATAAAGCGAGATTAGTTGTCAAAGGGTTTAGTCAGAAAAAGGGCATTGCTTTGATGAAATTTTTAATAGAGACCTGGATAAAGAAATTTATATGGGTTAAGCTGCTAGCCTTGACTTAGAAGTTGAGCAGATGGATGGTAAAACTACATTTCTTCATGGAGACCTGGATAAAGAAATTTATATGGAACAATCTGAGGGTTTTGAAGAGAAAGGCAAAGAGGAACTTGTGCGTAAGTTGAAGAAAAGCCTTTATGGGTTGAAACAAGTACCGAAATTGGGGTACAAGAAGTTTGAATCAATCATAGGGGAGCAAGGCTACAAAAAGACTGCTTCTGACCATTGTGTTTTTGTACAAAAATTTACTTATGAGGATTTTGTGATATTATTGCTTTATGTTCATGACATTTTGATTGTGGCAAGAATGTTTCTAGAATACAGATGTTCAAGAAATAGTTGAGCAAATCCTTTGCCATGAAGGATTTGGGGCTAGTAAAGAAGATTCTTGGAATTCGAATAGTTCAAGACAGAGCATCCAAGATGTTGTATATGTCACTTGAGCAATACATAGAAAAGGTGTTCGAAAGATTCAACATGGATGAAGCTAAAGTAGTTTGTTCCTTTCTATCCTATCATTTCAAACTAAGCAACAAATAAAGTCCTTCTAATGATAAAGAAAAGGAAGAAATGAGAAAATTCCCATATGCTTTAGTAGTTAGGAGTTTGATGTATGTCATGGTAAGTACTAGACCTGATATTGTTTATGTTGTTGGCGTTGTTAGTCGATTTATGTCCAATTCATGAAAACAACAATGGGAGGTCGTCAAGTGCATCATGAGATATCTGAAAAGCACTTCCAATTTAAAGCTCACATTTGGAAGTGGAAAATCCTTTCTTACAGGCTATACTAATTTAGATATGGCAGGAGATTTAGATAACCCACGGTCTAATTCAAGTTATTTAATGACGTTTGCAAGTGGTGCAGCATCTTGGAAGTCAAGACGAAGGAAATGCATTGCACTTTCTACTATAGAAGCAGAATATATAAGTGTAGTAGAAGCGTGCAAAGAGATGTTGTGGATGAAGAAGCCTATACAAGAGCTTGGTTTCAAGCAAAAAAAAGGTATGTAATATTTTGTGATAACCAGAGTGCTATTCATCTTGGTAAGAATTCTACATTTCATTAAAGAACTAAACATATAGATGTGAGGTATCACTGGAAGAGAGATGCATTGAATGATGGCTTGTTTGAGCTTGAGAAGATACATACTTATTATAATGGATCAGATATGTTGACTAAGAATCTACCAAGACAGAAGATTTAGTTTTGTTGTTCCGCTGTGGAAATGACAAGTTCCTCCACACAGCGAATAGGGGAAGATTTGTTGGATTTTATTCACATTTGTGGATAAGCCCACATTTAAGGCCATTTGGGTATATATATAAAGTGTATTTTTATCACTTTTAGGAAAAACCTACAAAATCAGAAGCTAGAGAGAGAAAGTAAATAGAGAGAAAGAGGTTTCCACCAATTTCAACATTTTACCATTTTCAAGCAATTGCACTGTCAGATCAAGTTTAAATTTGGATACCGTGTGTTTGACACGAGGGTCTTCAATCAGAACGACGAGATCGGGTTTTAAAGGCTTCTACATCCAGATTCTAGTGGTGATTTGTTTCCACAATGTTGTGAGATCTTTCTATTTATTTCTTTTTGTTTAGTGTTGTTTGTTTCCAAGATTGTTTATCTTGAGTTGTTATATGTTGTATATATGTAGTTTTAACTAGGGAGAACTTGTTGTTACTCATTATCGGTTACACTTGAGATTTGACTTCGGTTCGTGGTTTTTTACTCCTCGCCTTAAGGAGATTTTTCCACGTTAAAATTTCTTGTGCCATGTGCTTGATTTATTTACCATATTTTATACTTGTCGTTTTTCATTAGGAACATAAGAGGCGAATAATTAATCCTAATATAATAGTGTTTATTCCCAACACCTTATTACTTTCTTTATGGATTTTTTTTTATCATATTAGGCTTCGAGATGTCCATTTTCCCTGAAGGGTCGGGGCCTCGTGGGGACCCGCTCCAAACGGGGCGGTGAATCCCCGTTTAGGCGGTCAATGGGGGAGTGAGTGGGGATGAAAATATCCCCGAAACCTAAACAGGGACGGGGATGGGGAATGTATTCCCGATCCCCATATTTCTTCGATCCCTGCCCCGTTTACATTTTATTTTATTTTGTTCTTTTTAAAAATAAATTTTCTCCTCTTTGTACTAATTTAATCTTTAGTCATAGTATTTTGTTTGTAGAAATATTTATTCAAATGCATATTATTTTGTATGAAAAATTAACTATTTAAAAATATTATTAAAAATACTTATAAAAATTAAGATTAGAAAAAGAAAAAAGAAAAATAAATCGGTGAATTTTTCACCGTGGGGAACCTGATCCCCGCCAATTCCCTGCGGTGAATCCACGTCCTCATCACTGCGGAAAAAAACGGTAAATTTCACGGGGATAGGGAATGATTTTGGTGGCATGGATGGGGACGAGGAGAGCATTTCCTAGCCCCGCCCCACCCCATGGACATCTCTAATTAAGCTTAGTCTGAAACCCCACATTTAGTTTGTGTCGACTAGAAATTGCAAGCTAACGTTAGTATTAGATATTTGCTCGGATTACATCCAAGTGGATCGATTCGATCTACTATTAAACCACAAATTAATTATAATTAGTCTTATTGTGAATTGGTTTATAACTTTTATTTTATCAACCCTTTGAAAAGGTCTTATAGGCTCACAGTACGAGTTACCATATGTAGTCGAGTTCTTCCATGCAAATGAAGATGACTCATACTGGAGTGATTTTAAAAAGTTAGAAATGAAGTTGTTGGCCAAGACAACATACATTGTACTGAGGCTGCTAGCGAATCTCTATTGTTTAGAGTAACATCATCAACACAAAAAAATTTCGTGCATGCGCTCGTTAGGATCGTAGCATATAGTTTAGTAAAGGCATTAAATAGTTGGCCTGAGTCTAATTCAATTCATTACGTCTCGAATATCTCATGCAACATCATCACTTTCTCTATAGATGAATGTGTAGGGAAGTCCTATATTTTATAAATCTTGCACCATTTGATGACACTTGTGTAGAGAAGTTTTTCTCTTTCGTATTCTTTTACAGAGATCAATTCCTTTTTATCCTACAACTTCTTTTTTTAATTCACAAATTGATTGCTCCACCCAAATTTTGCTCATGATAAATCACTTTCTTACACTAAAATTTCTTTTATAAATATTAAAATAAATAGAATTTATTTGTGTGGCACCAAATGATGTTATGTATAAAAAATGTAGTAATATTCTCTTAAAAATTCATGTTTAGGGAAGTTTTGCTTACAAGAAAAACTTTCCTACAAAACTTTACATTTTGCATCAGTGACACATTAGATGCCATATAAATTTATTTTGTAAATAAAAAGATATATAGAAAAGAATTTATTTGTGCGACACCAAATGATACCACATATACGTAAGATAAATAATGTGTAGGAAAACTTTGCTCTTATCTGAAAGTATTTTTGTCAATGTTAAAATGTAAACATTTTAGGAAACGGTAGTAAATGTCTAAAATTATGAAGTATCTTAAGGTAATGTCTACACATTTGTTGGGTTTAAATTGATGTCTAAACTCAAATTCATGGGAGTGAGATAAATTGTTTTTTCCCATAATATCCCTATTACCTATTTTTCCATACAAAGGCGATATCTTTTTTAAAAAATTAATTAAAAAAATAAAAATACACTATATTCCCATTAATCAAGGGGAAAACAACTTTTACGTATTTTAAATAACTTTAAAAAAAATAGTAAATTGGTTCAACTAATTATCTCATGGGTTTAGGATAATCAACCACTATGTTTAAGAACCACCTCACACATGGTCAGTTTCATTTTCTTCTATGCTTCTCAATTTCATATGATCCAAAGCTCGATGTCAATGGAAAAAACTCATATTACCATTGCATTTGATGGGAAATGGGACATGGGGAATGTGCACTCAAATTAAAGGTGCACAATATCTCAACTTTTTTCAGGCATCGGTGCTCGACTCGAACTCAACGAGAGATCCAAAATTTCTAGTCGATGCTTTTACAAAATGGTGTTTGTCAGAAGCAATGTCATTTATATAATCGAAGATAGGGATGTTCGGTACATGCTCAATGGCGTTAGCAAAGGGCTATATACCAACGGTTGTATCATAGCTGAAATCACAACGACGCTTACAGATATGTACAGCGCAGACACATTGTTAGGGTCAGGTGTGACGAAAGTAGGTCCAGTGTTTCCAAGCAAATATGGTTTAAATGAAGCACTTTGTAACTTAGCATTGAGCATAAGCTTCCAGTTTAGAAGAATAAAGTCTAATAAGGCACAGTTCACTACAATATGCATCCACGAGACTTGTAATTGGTACGTTCATGAGTCTGTCTATAGGGGTAGCAACTTTTAGGTGGTCAGGAAGTTCACAGACTCTCATACATGCCCCCATTGATGTTGTTCAAGATGACCATAAGTAGGCTACTCCCATAATAGTGTGTGGATACGCGGAATTTGCATTTCTGGCTAACAAAGTACATGTACATTGACTGATATGATTGAGTACAGGTACGGACAGTCGTATATAAATCCAGGTGCAGTCCCTAATCCCAATTTGCTCCATATATTATTATGTGTAGTCGTACACACAGTTACACACAACCAAAGGATGCAGTTGTCTCAGGTGAATTTTTCTCTTTATAATACATGCATCGACCAATAGATTTTCAGTGAGGGTTTTGTATGTAGTATTATGTATGCTAATATACAGTAAAAAAATTTAATATTGGTTAAAAAATAAATTTAAGCTGGTATATTTCATCCTTATTTTCATTTTTTTTAAAACCAATTTTTGAATTTTTGTTTAGATTTGGTGAAATTTTACTGAGAAATATTTCATATTCAAATATGAGTAGATTTTTGTTTCGATTTGGTAAAATTCTGTTGAGGATGTTTGTTTAGATTTGGTGAAATTTTGTTTGAATGGTTGTTACAAAAAATCAATATTTGGAAAAATACCTAAAAAATAAATGGATTTAAATTTCGGGGGTATAACTGTCCATTTTACATTTAGTTATTTAAATTTTATTTTTTAAATTAAAGAATAGACATTTATTTAAAGTCTTAAAAGGTGTAGACATTCCCTTGAAATACTTTTTAATTTTAGATATTTACCTAATGTTCCCAACATTTTAAACTCTATGAGAGTGTTTATTTGTCATAGTTCAAAATGTAAACGTTTTAAACATTATGGACCTGTATGGCCTATTGATATGGAGTTGATTAGTTTACTGCATGAATGATTTTATTAATTTTTATTATCTCTTTGGGTAGCAGTAGAAAATGTCTTTCTTTTTTTTTTTTTGGATAATTCATGAGATATCTAACTTTTAAGAGCATTAAAATCAATGGCTATTTTGTGATTGGTTATGATGAGAGAATTTTTGTCTCCCTAAAATACCCTCCCCATTCTCGAATTTATTTTTTAAAAAAGTTGGAGTAATGCCTAAGATCAAGGAGGATAATCCTCCATTATAACCACCTCACAATATTCCGATTTCTTTACCAATTCAATTTTTTTTCAAAATCAAATCATTTAAATTTCAATCTTTTTATTAGCTTCGATTTTTTTGAAAAATAAATAAAATCTTAGGATAGTTACATTTAATTATAATTAATCAAAAAAATCAATGAACATTATCATTAATTCTATTTTTAATAGTTTAAACATAGATATCAAACTTCAAATATCATATAAAATAAATAATAAAAAGAAAAAAAAATCTACCATTCTCTCAATTGATTAACCATCCCATCATATCTATAAAAAAAACAATAATAAATCAGGATTAACCATCTCATCGCAATCATAACTAAGCTTTCGAGCACACTACTTTCAAATTCACAATGGCAAATATTCTGTAGAATTCTCGACAGCCGTTCAATTTCATAAGCTTTGTTGCTAACAAGTTTACACCAACTGCCTGTCAAAAGACTAAACTGGCTTCCAAAATCAAAATTCGTCTTTGCTCTTCGAATTTACCTCTATTTTTCACCATTATCACGTGAACAAAGTAACCATAATTTGAGAGCCTAACTCAAGAAGGGTTGATAATCGTTGAGGACTGCAGGTCAACTTCTAACTCTCCAAATGGATTCTGAACTTTACAAAATCGACAACAATTCCTTCTTCTATTCAATTTGGGTTCCCAAAAACTAGTGGCAAAATCGTTGTTATTATGGAGGTCGTACCACTACACATGTATGTCAAAAGTTAGACACGTTACGACTTTTGCAAAGATACAATAATTGTTGTACATCATTTTTACCACTCCTCTAGTGTCATTATGGAGGTACTGGTACACACATACACACAGATGCCAAGAGTTAGACAAAATTTTCACCACTAAACTAATTAGGGAGTCTTCATATGTAAGGTATGCATTTTATTTTTCTTTTTCCAATTATTACTTTTCATAATGTTTCAAGACAAACACCCAGCCTTGTTTTAATTAATGTTTATGTAAGCGGTTGTATTGTGATCGGAGTTTGAAGGTTATGATTGTTTGGAAGTGGTTGTACAATGATCAGAGTTTGATGGTAATGTAAGCGGTTGTAAAGTGATAGGAGTTCTACGACTATATTTTAATTTCAATTTTTGAAGCATCTTTGCATAGATTGTCTCCATACACACTAAGATATACCACTCATATGATCCTTGATGGTAATATATATATATATATATATATATGTGTGTGTTTTTTTTATTTTTTATTTGAACTTCAATTATTTTGTTATTTTTAAAATTCCTAAAAGATATCTCTAATCTGTTTGTTTTGTTTTTAGATTGTGTTTACAAAAATAATATCTAGGATTTTGGGGTAGTTATAAAGAATCTAAAATAAAACTAAATAATAAATAAAAAAATTCAATTAATAAAGGAAGGGTATAAATGTCAATTACAATTTATTTATTTATTTATTTTCATAATTTAAGTTTTAGACAATGATTTATACTCTTTAAGAATGTAGACATTTATTTATTAAATTTCCAAGAAATAGCTATTTCCCTAATTAACCCTTTTTTATATATATAATATTCTATTTAGTCACACTTACCACTTTTTATTTGCTTTTTTGTTTTTTTTGGGTATGCTTCTTTTTTTTCAAAACTGAAAAATCGGAGTTTCGCTTCTCTATACTCGGGGCACCACTAGTTCATTTAAGCGGGCACCACTAGTCCATTTAAGCGCTTTTCAGTGGTCTCAAACCAGTAATCTTCCAAAGAAATATGCTTCTTAACCTCAATCGTTGGACTGCTGCTTTGAGACTTTGCGTATGCTTCTTCTTCATCTTTTCTTTGTTTTTTTCAATCATATGAGGTTTTTTATTTGGTTTTTTTTAATATCCTTTCTTCACCTTTTCTTTTTGTTATTATTATTATTATTTATAAAAGGACTTTTTTTTTTTACAAATTTCGATATAGGACTTAGTCTTTTTTTTAACCCTTATAGGACTTGTTCCTTTTGTTGTTGTTATTATAATACTTAATGAAAACGATTATTTTAATTTTCTTGTATTATAAATAAAATAAAATTAATGTTAAAATATTAATTGAGTCATGTACTTCGTTTATTCTATTTCAAATAAATTCAATCGATTATCGTACTATGATTTTTTAAGAAAAAAATCTTAATAAAAATACTGTTTTCCTCAATGATATTATACATGTGTTCACATGTATTCTTATATTAAAATTATTGATGTTATTAGACTAATTTAGATAAATATTAATTTCAAAGTTAACACAGTAACCAATTTAAAGATTTTTATTTTTAAGTTGAAGAACAAATCGTACATTCCACTAAAATAAATAAAATTTAAATTATAATAACAAAAATCATATTTTAACCTAATACTAATAAATATAATTAAAATGATTTGAAAAAAAATAAAAATAAAAATACTTAAAATTAATTTTACATAAGTAAAGTTTAAGAAATTAAATTATGACCTAGAGGTTTGGGGATTTAAGGGTTTCTATCCTCAAACTTTCAAAAGTCATGCCTCTTTTTTTTAGACCAAGACGAAAATGAAATATGTACACAGTTTTTTGTTAGAAACATATATGAACACACTTTAATCTTTATTGTATTGACATATTATTGAGTAAACTCTTTTAATATAATAATAATAATAATAATAATAATAATAATAATAATAATAATAAATTTCATATTTATCATATCCATAAATTATCAATTTTTCAAGTAAAATAAAACTGCATGAAATATTTTGTCCAATTTATATCATTACATCACTTCAAACACTAATTTTCAATACACTTCTTTATACCAACACTGATATTCAATATATCTCTAGTTGTATGTGTACCTCAAACACTGACTTGCAGTATATCATCTATCATATATGCACCACAAACATTAATTTTTTGCAATTTTATACTATCGTACAAAATCTTTACTATATTAATCATCCTACAAAATCTTTAATTACGCTGCAACTAAACACCCCCTATGAGAGTGTTTGTTTGAATGAGTTTTTATAGTAGAAAATTTATTAATTCCTCCTAAGAAAACTACATTCAAGCGAGATATTATAACCACTCAAAATAACTATTCATTTATAATTAAAAAAAACAACTTCTCATTTTGAATCATTTATTTCTAACTTCTTATTACAAAAGTATTCATTTCTAATCTAACTCTTAAAAAATAACTCTTCATTTTTAACCCATTCTTTTTTGTTTGCGTATCTACTTTGTTAAATATAATTTGATATTTGA